>CM073430.1:27500000-30000000 GCA_037114965.1 Monochamus alternatus
GTAAATTTTGGAGCCATGCAAAATTTCAAAAAGATCGGCCCGCTTTGATAAAATCTTTGTTCTTTGTTGAAAAATGGTTTCAAAATCAAATCTCGCCGATCTTCTTGAAATTATGCACGTCCCCATAATTTACGCGTTTCAAAGTTATTGAGATATATCAAAATAAAATTCTAGCATTGAACGCCCTGTATTTTTGAAACCAGCAACATTCGGATAAGGCATATTTGGCTCATTCGACTTTTTTTGGTCACCAATATCTCCAGCTCCGAGATTTCCCAATCTTTCAGAGACACCCTGTATAGTGCAAACATTTAGTGTAGTATATAGTTTTATTATTCTCAATTGCAGTTTTTTAAATATGTTGATCAAAATATAATTAATTATTCATTTGTTCGTTTGACGTAAGTCGTCTGAATTCTTGCTGCGTGTAGATACACTATGTGAAAAAAGAAAACGCGTCACCTAGTAAAAGTGTATATATTTTAACCAAGTGTTTATGGTGTTAGGAATAACAAATGATAACATTTTCATTGGAAAAATCGCGTTCTGTAGAGTCCAAATTCAGTAATGGGTTGCTCCTCTATTTAAACAATTACATTTTGCGGTTGGCCTGGGCATGCTTCTAATGAGGTGATCTATAGAGTCCTGAGAAAGGTCATCCCAAGCAACTTGTAGAGCACCATGATGCTGTTGTAAGTTCATTGGAGAGTTTGAAAGCATTCCCAACCTTTGTCTCATCATATCCCAGACATATTCGATGAGTAAAAGGTCAGGCAAACGTGCGGGCAATCGGAGAATATTGATGTTGGCCTCTTCCAAGAACTGTACTGTAACCGTTGCAATATGAGCACTAGTAGTAGTATGAGTATTATCTTGTTAGAACGTGACTTTATTTCACGAATGTATGGTATGACAAACGGTTCCAGAACTTCATAAATGCATCTTTGGGCATTCAACTGGTTTTGGAGAAAAACTAGAGGAGTTCTGCTACCTATCTTGATTCTACCCACACCATAAATCCTCTAGTTAGTGTTGTTTCACGTCATGGCAAACTCCAAGAACCACCTTTCTCCTCTTCAACGTCTGGCTCGTCTACTACCGTCATGGGCCCACAGGCAAAATCTGGATTCGTCAGTAAATATTACACTATTCCATTGCCCGTGCATTGCGCCATTCCAATCTAAGGGATTGGTTAGAGGGAGTATTAATCTCGGGCGAAATTAGACCGTAGGGTCGATTACGGCGATATACGGAACGCATTGTGACTCTATGGCCTATTTCTTAAAAAAGAAAAATGTTTCCTATGGTTCTGGAGGTACTGTGCAGATCCCTAAGGGTAAGCAGTCTCAATCTCCTGTGTTCTCGATCTATCGTTCCTCTAGGTCGCCCAGAGGATGCCTTGCAATGCTTCCTATTATCTACCGACCAACTGCTCCAACGACGAATAATTGTTAAACATTTCCTTGCCTGAGTTTACCGATTTCGCGAAAATCTATTCACGCCTCATGTAGGCCAATAATACCCCCTTTCAAAATCAGTTGATGATAATTCTGCCGTCTTCTAACTATGATCATTTTATCACTATAGCTTATAATTGTTTCACTCGAATAATAACAACAAACTGACTAAAATACCAGAGAATAATATTTTTTTAAAAAATAGCATATCAAAGCAAGATTAAAAAGCATTTTTTGTTGATTTTTTCTCATCCATTACTCTTTACATACTTAGCATATGTATAGATTTCAGTTTTAAAATAATTACCTTAATAGGGTGATGCATTTTCTTTGCCACATAATATATGTGAACATCTTTGAACGTGGATACATAAAATCTAACAATATACTAAATTGAAAGCATTAATAAAGAATTTAATAAATTGATAAACTGATACTCAGGGAGATTTTTGGAAAATTATTAATTATTTCGAAACAGCATTTTATTAGTTTTAAGAATGCTAGACTTCTTACATGTCGCTAAAATGCAACATTTTAGAGAAAACTGCATTTAAAGTTTGAGTTGTAAATGTATGAATTATTCTACAATCTCGGGTATTTATTAAACAGTGGACCATACTATAAGCATAGCTTCTATGAACGAAAATAAGGTGATTTAACTTACTATAGTAGAACTTTGTTTCCATAAAGGGTTATTATAGACCTGAAAAAGTATTTAAAAAAATACAAACATCAATCAGAAATTTGCCAAAAATAAATAAATTAGCGTATAAAATATAATACAAAAATTACTTATTCTACAAAACTGTTAAAAGTGGGCTTTTTAATTGTCATTTTTGATGTTAAAAATGTCATTTTTTGACACGCGTGTTAAAAGTAAGTTACTTTTAACACTAGCGTTAAAAGTAAATCAAAGTTTATTTAAATTTTGTTTTGAAAATTAATAAAACGTTTTAACAAACACATGAACAACTTTTTATTTTAAATAAGTACAAACCAACATTTTAACTAGTTATTGCTATTAACATTTATAGTAAAATTAGAACAATTTGAAATTGTAATTCCCTGCGGAGTCATCATACTTAAGTTGGTTTTACTGTCAACATGTGTGACACATCTATTTTCTGTAGAAATACTACTGGTAGTACTGGTGGTCTTGCTAGTAGTTGCAGCAGTAGGAAGTATTTGGCACGCAATTTCCTTCTTCTATCCCAGTGAATTTTCAATGTAGCCTTCAGCTACCGTCGAAGATTTCCATCCTCCATGTCTCTTGATGGTAGTAAGATTTGCACCAGAATCTGCTAACAATGTCGCCGATGAACGACGAAAACAGTGTCCGGTGTAGAGTTGAGGATTTGGTAGATTCAAGAACTCTGCAATGTCGGCAGGCATTTTACCAAACATGTTAATTCCGACTGGATTCTTCACACATTTATTCTTCATATATTTAAGAAAAAGTCGTCTATGGTCAGCGTTGGGTGGCCGGAGTGCCATATACTTTCTAAAAAAGTTTAAATAGAATTCACCAACAACACTGAAAGTCCGAGGCACTTTCGTTTTAGTATCTGATATGGTCACAACAACCGAAGTGCCCAAATACTCGATATTGTCGATGGTCATCTGACACAATTCCTCCCGGCGACACGCCCCGAAGATACCCACTATTGCTGCGACTTTCATCATCAGATACTTTTCGTCTTCTGCTTCTGTGAGAAATTTGTCGATATGCGTCTTCGTCAAAACTTTTGACTGTTTTGCTTGATATCCTTCACGCTTCCGTTTTAAAAAAGCAATAAGTTTATAATGTTTGCTTATATCTTGATCTTGCTTTATTTTTAACATAGTTTTGATCATGGAATAATTTGACCACAGCGTTGACGATTTCCATATCTTGGCTTTTTCCTCAAAATATGCCAGTAAAATACTTTCGTTACATTTCCCAGGGACCTTTTTAATGTTGCACCATTCCGAAAAGCGTCTATAAGCGATTTCGTACTGTTCCTTTGATTTCACCGGCAATAATTCCAATATTGCTCGACTGGCGGCTTCTTCGATTTCAGCAGGGATGGATTCGTTACGCTCATTATCGAGATTATTCATTATACTTATAATATTACTAGAAAATGCTGTCAATATTTTTGCGTTTTTTCCGTAACTAACAACAGCACTGGTTGCTACGAAAATTTTGGTTCAAACATTGCAATCTATGTGGTATTTTTTGATTTCTTATTTTTATTGAGTTTAAAGCTCTTCCGATTGTTTTGTAGAAAAAATAGTGTATGATATACGTGTTAAAAGTGATTTTATTTTAACTTCACTCACAATCATCTTCACTCAGAAAATAAAATCTTACTTTTAACACGTATATCATAAATAGCTATTCTAGGGCCTATAACTTTTTAAGGTAGCAAGATGGTACTAAGGTAAGTTGATTTAAATCACTTTATTTTCTCCAAGGAAGCTAACCTTAAAATATGACCCATTCTTTAGTAAACACCCTGTATAAAAAGATATAAATGCAGTTATATCATGGACACTGTTTACATCATTAGGTTATACCTTGGCTAGAAAGATCTGTTTCCTGATTGTACGTTGATGAAACTCTAAAATAATTAAGCTTACTATTAAGTGTATCAGACTAATCTTGTACAAAACAGTCGAGTTACAAAAATTCGCTAATTCACCGCTTACATGGACCACAGAATACTTGCGCCATTTAACAAGGGTTGACAGTTTCAGGTCTGACGAGGAACTAATTTAATATTAGATGATTTAGATAGAGTCTCACATCCTATACATTACACCCTAAACGTTCCAGCCAACATGTAAGAAATGGAAAGCAGTGGTCTCGCCTAATGTAAGGGAAGCTGCTATGTAGTAACTGAACAAACAGCAGCCATAACCGTAGAGTAAACTGCTACACTGGAGCGTTCATTTTTTGGGTCGCTTCGTAGCATGCGAGCTCTAAATATCCCAAGGGAATGGTTATGGCATTTAGCAAATCGACCAATGTATATCAAAAAGCGCTTTAATTTTCTGATTTGGGAACTGTAAATTGGCAATTCAGAATTTTGTTACGCTTATTTTACTTAGGTATTGTCTGTAATTTATAACTGAACAAAGAGCAAATATATACAAGGTGTTTCTTAAGTAGAGGTCAAAACGCCAGGGGCGTAGTCTGTGCCCAAAAATAAGGTTTTTTGTTATATAGATGGGGTCTTAGGACAGCCATTGTGCAGCTACAGTGTGTCAAAAATAAAAAAAATCAGTTTTTAATTTCTAAACCGGTTGAGATAATTTAACCAAATTCGGTGTGCATATTTAATATGACAGTAGGGATGAAACAAAAAATTACCAGCTTTAGAAACCAGTGGGGGAGGTGTGGGTATCATCGATCATTATTTGTCAAAACAAATGTCACCCTGAATAATATTGCAAATAAAATAGGTCATCATATTCGCATTTTGACGACATAGATGTAATAATAGCACATTTCTGAACATAGTGAATGATCAAAGCCTATTTCATGGTCATAGTGTTTTAAAGATATCTTAGAACACACTACCGCTAAGTATAATTTCATGTATTGGACCATGTAAAAATATATACAGGGTGATTCAGAACAAAAAAATGTTTCAATGTACAGGGGATTTTGACAAATACAGTTTTGTAAAAAAACTAATGTAAATACCCGCCTCACAAAAAGGTTTTTGCGATAAGTAATCGGATATTTTACTATAGTAGCCCAGCGATGCAAGAACTTCAATAATTTTTTACTCAGAAACTATAAGGACTTTACAATTTTTTTTTGACTATATTGATATTTTTCATGACGATCTATTGTCAAATTTTTTTAGATAAGTTCTAAATCACCCTGTATATGTCTAGTTTGTAGCTATGCTGAAACTGCATTTTGGAAAACTTAAAAAAAGTAAGGTTACTGATACATGTCTGGAGATATGAAATATAAATAAAATCTGTAATTTGGAGATTTACGAGACAGAGAATGGTCAAACATCGACTAGTATTAAACTCTCACATTGACCCAAGCCAACGTTCTTCCATCGTACCATACCCACAAAGATGATGGCAATGCTATCTGCAAGTACAGTCAATGTATAGCCTTTCGGCTGAGAGAATGGAACCCGCACCCTCGACTGACTAATATCGATTCAAATACTGAAGACTTAAACCGCTCGATCACCAAATATTATTAATTTCTCTATAAATTTCGATACTGACCTTAAGTTATTATTAAAAGACTTCTAACATTCACTCTAGAAAACTTTTATGTCTAGGGATACTATTTAATAATATGTAGGTAACTTTGTTGCGACATGTTTTGTAAAATGTAAGCTAACTTCAGTTCTGTTACACTCTGCGAGTTACACATTACTTATTTATCCAGTCTACAAAATATTCTATACTTTTCTATAAAGACTTCACAACGTTGCACTATATAGATTGTACATTAAGATTCCGTTGGTATTTTTAAATTCAAGGGAATTGTGTCATTTTGTCGTCTCTTTACTAAGCGTGTACAAGTAACGTCCTGAGAAGACACCATTATATTGCAATGCACAAAAAATGTTTTAGTTATTAATTAATAGTAATGTTTTCAACAATGCTAATAATGAATAGTTAAGGTGACCATATTTGTGGTCCATAATAGTGGAATGTCGATGTAATTTTAAAGTTAGGAGTTTTAAACCCTGTAGGTAGTATTAGTACTTACATTGTCAAAATGTGGCGATTTTATAGTTAAAATATTAATTAAAAGTGGCTCTTTTATTGGAATTTTCTCATAAACTTCAACAATTAATTTTTCACAGTTAAAAGCCAAAGTAAGAAAAATTAACAGTTTATCCTTTATGTATATTTTGCTGTAGTCAAAAAAAGTATTAACTATTTTGTAGAAAAGAAAGGTAAACTTAAAATTATGTATGTCGATATGCACATTGTTTGTGATGATGACAAACTGATGACAGATTAGGCAACGGAACAGGGTTGATTTTTAAAATATTATTTGAACCTTGTGCTCGAAAGTGGAAGAAGCATGTACTACAATGTAAACAATAATGTAATATTTTCGGACTGGACCCTCATATAATTATGATCACGTAGATATTTTTAACAAGTTCACTATACCTACCAATTTATCCAACTTAGCCCAGTCAAAATTAAATCCAGAAATTTCCGCGGCCTTACAAAAACATAATTTATCAGTAGATTCTTCACAGTTTGAAGACAGAATCAACTAGGTAAAGGAGTAAGCGCTTTGGGAAAGGACATAACCGACATTTTAAATAACATCGATAAAGTGCAGATGTCTGTTAGATTCTGGCAGAATCTTAACTAATCTTTTCTATCGTATTTCACATACTAGGAAAAACCTTATCATACCTCACATAAAAAATCTGAAAGTAGTGGCAGATAAATGTATACCATCTGAATATCTGTTTGGCGCGGATTTGAAGAATCTCAAGATAACTGAAAACAGACCAAAGGTTTCGCTTTACAAGGGACAAAATAGAGGAGGGGGAGAAGCTCAAACCCGGAATTATAATCTGAACCATCTTTCCTCTTCTTCCAGTCGTCCTTTAAACTCGTTCAGACCGGTTCGTCGCTCGAGGGACACGGGACCGGTCAGAAGTCAGACCTCGAGGAATTACATCAAGGAAAGCATGAAGGATTCCCAATGGATAAATGGTGAGAAGAGGAAACAGAGGGACTAAGTGTAAGTTTTTATGCTGGTCGCTTAAGTAAATTTTACGAACATTGGCTATCAATCACGTCTAGCACCACTGTACTGAATTGGTTGAAGGGATATTCATTACCTTTGGTTAAAGAACCCTTCCAGTTGCAACCCCTTATATCAAATAACTTTGACGATATTGAGCAAAAAATTATTGAAACTGAAATTTTAAGCTTACTTAAAATGGGTGCCATTCAAAAATGTAACCCAACACAAAAACAATTTGTTTCCAGAATCTTCTTGGTCAATAAACCTAATGGCAAAAAACGATTTATTCTTAATTTAAAAATTTAAATAAATACATTTTTGCTCCACATTTTAAAATGGAGGATACACGCACGGCAATCAGATTGATAGAAATCTTACGCTACGACTATTGACCTAAATGACGCATATTATTTACTTCCAGTTAAAGAAGACAGAAAATATTTAAGGTTTTGCTATAAAACTTATTTCTAAGAAGTTGTTGCTTTTATCAAGCTTTTGAAGCCCGTAGTCCAGTTCTTACATGCCAGAGGTGTACTTTGTGTGATTTATCTTGACGATTTTTTAATTTTGGGTTTATTAAAAGAGGAGTGTTCTAAAAACACCCTTATGATCACTTAGTTGTTAAAATTTCTTGATTTTTTAATTAATACAGAGAAAAGTGTACTTTCTCCTGGTACAAGATATAAATACCACGGTTTTATTTTTTATTCCACTGAAATTACAATGGAGTTGCCTCCTGACAAACGCGAAAAAATTCAAAAATGGATTCTGAAAATTATCAATTGCAACATCTGCAAAATTATAAAGTTTGCAAAATTTCTCGGTTTATTAACTTCAGCTTGTCCAACGATTAAGAATGGCTAGCTATATACCAAGCTTCTAGAAAGAGCTAAATATCACGCGCTGCTTACAAATCATCAAGATTATAATGCAGAAATGTATATCTCGCAGGAAATAAAAACCGAATTAAAATGGTGGCTTGCAAAAATTCCTAATTCAAAAAATGACCTCAAAAGGGATGTTTTCAGTTTAGAAATTTTTACTATCCAAGCAAGATTATCCCTCCTCTTCATATCCCAGTCTGCCATAAAACATATACTTTAAACAAAATGATGACAGATTAGGCAACGGAACAGGGTTGATTTTTAAAATATTCTTTGAACCTTGTGCTCGAGAGTGGAAAAAGCATGTACTACAATGTAAACAATTATGTAATATTTTCGGACCCTCATATAATTACGAACTTCACAGGTAAGTTCATTTGATCGGTTAATATGTATGTCGATATGCACATTGTTTTGATTAGTGCCATATTTAACCATAGTAAGATCACGTAATATACAGTTATCGGTATTTTTTGAGCCTAAATAGTTGAGTTATTACTAGATACGAGTATGTGTCAAGAGTTTAAAATCTTACTGTTATGTAGACTACTCTGCTAAACGCGGTGATGGCGCCCTTAATGTGAAATAATAAGAAACTTAATTTTTGCATTTTAAGATAAGGGTATTACATTGTATACTCGTGTATTTCAATCTCAACACCTTATACCTTTCTCCTCATAATTTTCATTCAGTAAAACTATTACTAGGGAAAATGAATGCCTTTAGTCTTTTTGGCACGAGACTACACTTCAGCTTTTTTTATTTAGAGCTTCTTTTTCAGTAATAAATCGAGTATCCTCTCTTGGGAAAGAAAGTTCTAATCTTTTTATAGAAAGGGTAAATTTTCTCGAGAATTTCCTTTCGTGAAAATTTGCCCTCTACTGAAAGGGGTTTACGAATTCATTCTTATAAATGTATTCCCTACATCTGATTCGACACATAACTTGCTATCTTATTTCTATTAGTTTATATATCACGTATTATATATAAAGGCATGTAATTAATTAATAAATTTATTCCACGGTCGGGAGTAGAAATCAGTTTCTATGACATCAAAATTAAAACAGAAGTAGTCGATTATTCCCAAGGGAGTATAATGCTCCCAAGGGAGTTTACATTATGGAGAACGTTTTTCATACAAAAAAAAGATAACATTGAAATTATTTATTGACATTTAAATTCAATGTTACATTTGTACAATTTTCAAAATTAATATTAGAAGGAATATTACTTTCGCTTACACTTACAGTTTTTGTGATTGCGCTAGTAGTGGTATCTACTAAAACCTGATTAGCAATTTTGGTCATATTTTCAATGGAGTTCTCGACATAACCCTCAGCGACTGTCGTTGATTTCCAACCAGCATGACGCTTTATTGTCGTGATATCCACACCAGCATCTGCCAGTAATGTCGCTGAAGATCTTCGTAAGCAGTGACCAGTATAACATGCAGCATCAGGTAATTTTAAATACGAAGCTACTACACTCGGAATTTTTCCCATGGTATTCTTGCCAACTGGCTGCGAACTACATTTTCCTGCTTTGTAGTACAAAAAAAGCGCTTATGATTGACGTGGGGAGAACGAAGGGACAGGTATTTTCGAAACAATTCAAGCATATTTCCCACATCGGTAACCAGAAAGGTTCGTGGAATCTTTGTCTTAGTGTTTGGAATTTTTACAATCAAGGAAGAGCCTACATCCTCAATATCATCTACAGTTAAATTGACTAGTTCATCAGTTCTACAAGCTCCGGCAATCTCCGGAATTAATCCAACCTATAAAAAATCAAAATACTTAACAATTGAAATACCTAACAACAAAAGTAATTTTACCTTAATCATTAAGAATTCTTTGTCATCTATACTTGATAGAAAACGGTTGATTTCACCCTTTGTCAATATTTTCGATTTTTTCGCTTGATATCCGTCACCGGTTCTTTTCAAAAATGCGATCAGCTTGGGCAATTTGCTTATATCTATGTTGTCGTAAATTATCAAGCATGACTTAACCATAGAATATTGCGCCCATAATGTGGAAGACTTATAATTCTTTGCATTTTCACTGAAGTATGCCAACAAAACATTCTCGCTGTATACTTGAACATTTTTCTCGGTGCACCACTTTTTGAACCGATTGTAGGCTATATTGTATAAAGATCTTGACTTCGTAGGAAGCAAATTGCTTATTGCAACATTTGCAGCCTCCACAATCTCTTCCGACTCACAATTATTCATTGTGCACTAAACAAACTTTAAACTAAACCAAACTAGCACCTTAATTTGACAATTCTTTTTGTTTGTTTATTTTGAAGTTATGACAATAACTCAACGACTACTAAATAAATGCTCAAATCTGAATACAATAATTCTGGTGCTACTTACTTCATAATGACAAAATATATGTTTTTAAGTTAATGAGACCTTGAAAATATAGTATATACCATTCGGGAGAGATGCTATTTTGTCCTCGGTGCATTGTAGCCCTCGGGCTTCAATTTGCACCTCTGCCAAAATAACGCATTTCTCTTCCTTATAGTATAATGTACTATAAATTTATTTTATAAAGAGTTTGCCAATTTGTTATTTTATTAATAAACAACGGAATTAAAAGTGCTATTTCCTGGTCAAGTTACTTAAAAAATTGATACACTTGGACTACTTATAGTAATTTAATAATACTATTTATTAATAATTATAGTAATTTGAGAAATACGATTTACCAGTTTTTACAAATAAAATGTAATTATGTGAACAAACAATATTATAAAATACGATTTGTAGTCTTATGTTCTTTGAGGTGGCAATTACGAATATGCAATCAATGTTAAGGTCACGACTAGGGGGCGCTAGTTATACTGTACTGTCGATGTAAAAATATGCCTTTTTGTATTTTATACTTTTCAATTTTTTAATGAGAAACTATTGAACTACCTTCAATTCTAAATAGAAAAGGTATACCTGTTAAAAATCGATTAACTCAATTGTTTTCGAGAAACAGACGATATAAGTTTTTGAGATTTGGCGGGAATTAAATTAGAAAATTATTTTTTTCCAAAGTAGTAGACGTAGAAATAATAAGTAGACAGTTGTAATTACAATATCATATTATTTCTGTCAATGCCACTCAATTCATAGATTATGCAGTAGTGGTTTTTATTGTTACTTTTTATATTTAAAATGCCCCGTCATAATAATTTTTAGAACATTGAAATGAGAAACATGATATGTGCATATGCCTAAGAAAATTTTTGTGGTCACCGTACAGCAGCGAAGTACTTGGAATTATATCGAGATAACAGACATCCCGATCATAGACTGTTTAAAAGTTTGAACGATAGATTAGGTGAAATGAAAAGAGATATTGGAAGGTTGAAAATATTAACAGCGGACCAAGAAGAAGATATTTTAGTGAGAATTGATGAAAACGCACGAGCATGCACACGTCAAATATCGACAGCTACTGGCATCAGTCAGTCCGTTAGCAGAATACTCCACAAAGAAAAATTGTATTCGTATCATAAGCATCTGAATTATATGAGGAAGTGTGAAATACCTCTTTGTAGGAGTTGCGAACAGGAAGACGAAACCGTGCTTCATGCACTCTGTGAGTGCACATCAGTCTTATCAACAAGAGAATCCGTGTTGGGAGAGCGATGGCCTTCTATGGCTTACATTAGAGGGATCTCTCTGAGCATCGTTGACCACCTTTTTCTCCTTATTAGGTTGGTTACTCCGGTGGATTGGTCTCTTAATGGGAGGAAGCACAAGGGGCCCAATGGGGCCTAAGTGCTGTGGCTTTTTAAAGCTACCCTCTCACAAGTCCAGATTCCAGAATGTATCCTTATTATTTTACTCCAGTTCAACATTCAATGCCACAAGACCCTCTAGCTAGGTTGCGGTTTGCTCAGTTTCTTCGCCAACAACAAAATGATGACCCAACAAACATTTTATAATAAAATGTTATTTTCCACATTTACTCGACGAAGTATTTTTAATTGGAGAAATAATTATTCTTGAGAACTAAAAAATCCCCATCAGCAAGAGTTCTCTATCAATATTTGGTGTGGAATTATCTCAGATAATATTGCAGGGTCGTTCGTACTACCACGTCCACTTAACGCAGAAAATTATTTAAATTTTATAATTAATGTCTTGCCACTGCTTTTTGAAGATATTCCCTTAATTTTGTGACAGACCTCTTGGTTTTTGCATGATGGTACACCTGCACAATACCCCCGACGAGTAAAAGAATATCTTAATAGAAATTTTCCGCATCGTTGGATTGGACGCGACGGCGAAGTTCCTTGGTCTGCACGTAGTCCTGGGTTTACTTATGGGGCTATATTAAATCTTTAGTTTACAATGGCACTATTAATAGTCAAGAAAAACTGTGGGAAAAGTTTCAAGAATAGGTTAATATTATCAAGCAACTTTTATTCAACGTCAGACAAAATTTAAATAATTTGATATCTTAAGACTCCCTAACTTTCTGATTTAATTCCCGCCGAATCTCAAAAACTTAAATCGTCTGTTTCTCGAAAACGGTAGAGTTTTTCGATTTATAACAGATATATCTTTCCTATTTAAAATATTTTCTTATTAAAAAATTGAAAAGTGTAAAATACAAAACATATTTTTACATCGACAGTGGAGTATAACTAACGCCACCTAGTCGTGATCTCAACACTGTTTCCATATTCGTAATTGCCACTTCAAAAAACTACACTACAAATTTTAAAAACAATCGGTTCATACGTTCTTAAAATGTAACAGAAAATCTAAAATATTTTTTTTCAATTTAACACCATGTAGAATGAAAAGGAGCAACAATTAAATAAGGCATGTTAGGCTCAATCGCTTTATTTTGACGTTAATAATCTGCCCTTAAGCTACGTACCATTATTAATAACACCCTGTATATTTCGATCTCGGAAAGCACAACAATGCATAGGAAAGGGTAATTTGATTGTTTTAATTTGTTATTAGAAACACGCTATAACTTATCGTAAAGATGGGCGAAAGCCATATTTTTCTTTTTAACAATATTTCGTTCTTGATTTAATCCCGAAATGTCTAAATACGAAGGGAACAATAATGACCTTAGTCCCTTGACGCCGGGAAAACTGCGGAATTTATTACTTTTAATCTTGGCGTTTAATACCCCTGAGGTTCTCTAAAGCAAAATAATGGGTCGCATTTCTAAGAATACATAAAGAGTATCTGAGTTACCGAAAAATTATTACGCATATTCTTTTTAGATATATATTTTATTTACGTTAACAAATATACCTGAAGAGAAATCAACAAGGATGTTTAAAATAACAAAAATATACAGTATATTTAAATGTATATACAGGCTGTATCACATAAGAGGGCCACTTCCATGTATCATTACATTGTCTGTGTCAAAATAATTTTAAAGACCCATGTGAAAACCAATAAAATAATATTATAAGAAAATCTGTATTTTGCATAAAAAAGTACATTCTGTTTATTATTTTTTTACAGTTGGCGTCTTTAAAACAGGTTCTACACTATCTTGAGCAACACGAAAATATTTAGGTACATTTTTTAAACTTAAAATTGAAAAAAATGTTATAAATACAAAAGATAAGGGCAACATGTATTATATTACATGAAAGATGAAAAAACAGGCAATTTTTGTGACCATAGCCTGCTTCAATAAAAAAATTACGATATTTCAAAAATCTGTTTATATCAGGTGGAAGGTCTCAATTTTGCAATAAAAATTTATTACCAATAAGTTTTCTCTATCTCTTAAAATAAAAAAGTTATACAGCCTTAAAGTTTGGGCACTTTACAGGGTTATTTGTTATTACTCATAAAGTTAGCCATGGATCTCAAATTTGTTTTTATGAGCATAAAGGCCTCCAAAAATGCAACAAAAAACAATTAAAGATTTTTAACGTGTCTCGCATATTAAGCGAGATACATGGGAGTGGCCCTCTTATGTGATACAGCCTGTATAATGTATAAATAATATTATATTACATAACGAGCGTGGAAAGTAGAGTATAATATACGAGTGTGACATTCCACACATTTTGTAAATCACACGAGTGTGTTAATGGTCTTTCCAGCGAGTTGTATACAATATTTTTCCAACGACCCACAGAAAAAGATGAGAAAAAATAAAAACATTACTAAATATTATATTTTTCTAAATACAATACAAAAAATCCAATTACAGGAAAAAAAAACAGCAACAAATATACAATTATTTGTGCTGCATATAACTATAAACATAAAAATCGAATATATATAACAATAAAAAAACAATAATACAAATAAGATGAAATCAACAAAATTTAATTAATAGTTAATACAATCAAATTACGTTAAACAAACTACTCAGTTATAAATATTCTCTAATGAATCACTATGTGTATTACAAATAGAAGCAATTTTATTGTAATGACCACACATCAAAGATATACGATTTCGTTAAATTGTTTGTGTGAGAGGTAACACAGTAAAATTGAACTTGGTTTCCAGAATTTACCGGGTTATCAAAAAAATTAATTTTCCTAAGAGTTCAGTACAATCAGCCTTGTTATTCAGGATGTTATAGACAAAACGAATCAACATAATATTCAGCCTGGCTTCCAACGAATCAAAATTAAATCTTATTTTCCACATGATTCTGGGAAAAACCTCTTCAAGGATAAGACCCATCTTGCAAAAATGATATAAATTTTGAAAACTGTCTTTGAACTGATACCAATCACTGACAATGAACTTGATAAATAGGAAACCATATTATCGAACCGTATTCAAATTCTGATCTCACAAGAGCACAAGATAAGGTTTTGAAAGTGTTTTTATTTGAAAAATTCCGACAGATGCGATAAATGAAGCCATACGATTTAGAGGTACTCAAAACAATATTGATATTATCGATAAAAGTAACTTTACTACATATATACCCAAATCCTTAAATACATCAAACCTACCAATGGCATTTTCACCAATAGGGTATTCATAAATAGGAAAGCTACTATTAAATTTCAGACGCTTTAGTTCACACCATGAAGTCATTTGCTTGATACATTCTTACAGGTGAATATAATCTGTAGGAGATTTAACTTCAGAATCAAGTTTTAAATCATTCGCAAATAACAAATGTTGGCAAGTAATGACCTTATGAAGATCGTTAATAAAAAATAAAAATAGTAGGGGACCCAAATTTAAACCTTGCGGAACGCCTCATATTGGAGAAAATGAATGTGAGGTGAAATTTTTATATCTTACCATAAAATGTCTGTAGCTTAAGTAAGAAGTGAAGAATTCAATCAAGGCTTCAGAAAATCCAAAATTTCCTAGTTTTAAAAGAAGTATATTGTGGTCTATTTGATCAAACGCTTTTTGGAAGTCGGTGTAGACAACGTCAATCTGTCCTTTGTTATACAAAACTTCAGAAACGTATTGACTAAAAACTGCTAAATTAGATGTTGTTGATTTCTCTTGCATAAAACCGTGTTGACGTAGCGAAATAAGCTGCTTAGCGAAACAGTACAGTTTTCCAACAGGGAAAGGTAGAATGGCGTATGATACAATTGAATAATATATGCAAAGGCTCAGCAAGAGCGTAAGCACGATCTCTAATCTTCTATCTAAGCACAAAACTAGGAACATCATCAACGTCCATCATGAAAGTATCTTTAGATCTTCTAAGATTTTGTAAAATATCTTCATAAGTATACTCTGTATTGCGATCCTAAACTATCATGAAATGAAAATTGATCAGTTTTATTAACTTAACGGTTTTTGATAATTTCCGAAACATAATGTAGCAACTATTATACAATCATTATGAAGAAAAAAAATAATGCAATTGAATGGCATAAAAACATAAAGTGTTTCATTTAAAAAAAATGTTTTATATTATAAAAGAAACACCCTGTAGAGAAATTTCAAGAATGCCACTGAACTCATAAAAAACGCAGGAGGAATTTTCACCATTCCGATTCTCAGTTATTCTCTGAGATACAAAATATCCCTTAAAAGTACTTTTTTTAAATTTCGCTCTGTATTAGTCCAGTGTTGCAAAAACCCCATCTTTCTATTTTTTGTTTCCGAGATATTCTGCAATTTTAACGCAATTGGGACACCCTGTATAGATTCTACTATTATACCCATGTATAGATGTGCTTTAAAATCTTCAAATTGTTATTGTAGAACATTATGTGAATATCAAGGATTTATCTGAGTTGCATCCTTTGTTGTGGTACAGAAATATCTAGTGTTCAGAACGCTGAAAATCTCGATACCCATGCTTACTGTGATGTGACACGACTAGGTTACATGATCCCATTCACACGGTTTTGTTGAAATTATAGAACGAGGTTGTTGGCGAAGTACTGTAACGTTCATTTTTACATGGAACGTTCCCCTCCTGTATAATAATCTGCAGTGTAAAATATTATTTATGATAATTACTGTAAATTATAGATATTGTTTTGAGAATTATATTTAAAGTTATTTATTTTATGTTACAGATCTCCGTAAGCAGCAGGCATTTTGTCTCTATCAACGATTATATCAGTTCAGAAACATAGGTTAAGAAAAATAATTAATATAAGATCTTATTGGTTCATTCATGTAGTTGGTCATAATTTATTTCACACACGTGTCAAGTTAATTATCTATTTGTTTATATTTACAATCAGTTTAGTACGGATCACATAAATATGTAAATTTCTAAGGTTGGTAATAACGATTTCATTTAAGTTGGCACGATAGGTACACCTGTTGAAAATAACGAATACGCTAAAGCGGGCTTTACACTAACAATTTATTGACGAAGAAATTGATGAATTAATTTATCAATTTCTTCAAGGTCGCACTTCGCTTTTACACTTGTTCAGGGCTTTGTCAAGTTTCTTAATAATTTTGTCAGATGTCACTCGTACCAATGTAAAAGTAATTTTAACTTTTGACGTACTATCATTTCCATTTTACTTTTTGCATTTATTTTAAGTTGGTTTTCCTGAATTGAAGTAAAAATTGACGAAAAATTAGAACAAGTTTTAAGTCGTCAATAACTTGATGAAGTTCTTCATCAATTAATTTGACGTAGAAGTTTTCGTATTACATTTGTCAATTAACTTGACGAAGTCACCTGATCAATTAATTGACAAAGAAATTGTTAATATAAAGCGGGCTTAAGCCTTTTGTTCTGCGAGCTGCCACGCGGGTCGAGCGTGATTTTCTAACCTCTAACGCGACTCGAGAACTCCAAAACCACGTGGTAAAAATAAACATGTAATCACATTATTTAGTTTATAAAATAATAATTATCTTCAGATTTCAAGCATATTTTTGGAAATTTTTAATTAAAATAATGAATTGCATGCGTTATAGGTTACAGGCTGGAAAGAAACATTCATGTATTAAATTTCATTAATAGGGCCATATTTTAAAGTTTTTTATGTTCATAGTTAATTGCCAATTTAAGGAAATCGAGTTATTATCAATATTTTTGTCGAATATTAATTTCAAAAGTTCAAACGCGGAGGTTTATCCAACAAGTGTGAAATAAATTGTAAGTAGGGTATAATTTCAGATTTTGCTGCTGGACATAAATTAGTCAAACTGGTTCAAATTGGATTTTGAGTCAAAGTTGAGAAACAACTCTGAGGAACCAATAAGACGGCAGATAGTGGAGGTCAAGGTTTCTTCCTAGGGATACAGAAGCAATGCATGGTGGCCAAGGCAGAACTAACATTCAAGGGTAGAGACAAGGTGGTTTCTGTTTGGTGAGATCGACACAATTGAGACACTCAAATTTTCATTAAGATTATTTAATTTATTCGACAGACAGATTTTCTTTAGATAAGAATTTATTTGTTTTGCGGCTTTGAGCCATATTGAGAATCTGCAACCATCATTACGTTTTGGTCATAATATTATTGTTTTTTTGAGACTAAGATAATGCTTCCGAGAAGCGCTGCACGGTGGCCCGTGTGAAAAGGCTCTTATAGTTGACGTTTCGGTGGGAGTCGGCGACTACACGCCACCGTGGCGCTGCTAAATCTGTGGCCGCGCCCGTATGAATTAGAGTCTTTTCACATGGGTCACTCAGCAGCCCTGCTGAGTGGAGCCACTAATTTGTGGTTGGCATTTCGGTGAGAGTCGGCGTCTGCATATCACCGCGGCGCTGCTAAATCCGTGGCGCGCTCGTGTGAATAAGTCTATATAAAACAATGTTTCGTCAAAACGGACCACTCAACGGCGCTTCGGAGAAGCGCTGCACGGTGGCCCGTGTGAAAAGGCTCTTAGTTTGTAGAAACTGGGTAAGACGGGCCCAAAATGTTGTTGTAACATCAGGCATGTGAAACTATTGTAGTAATTAAAGCCACAAATTAAATCTATTAGTAATTAATAAGAATAGCGATAAAAATCAGTTAAATTTGCTGTATAAAATGGGCGTTATAAAATGTTTGTTATAGTTAGGTAAGTACTTACCATTTTCCTTGATTAAACCTCAATTTAAATTTAAATACCTATTCTCCATTTGTTTCTTTCCTTTTTTTGTCCGGTTCTAGATATTATAAGAACTTCTTGTATACAAGAACTTTTAAGGAGGTAAGAATTATGTCAAAATGAAAGTGAGCGACAATTTTTGCATGTTTTGTAACATTTCTTTCTATCTCGAACAGTTTCCCAATGCCTGTTAAAATAGCTCTGGGACACCCTGAATTTACCTACAATAGCTACCCCAACAATCACAACTACATCATGTGCCTTGAAAAGCACGATAAGTTCACTTATATATTCTCAAATATTGGCAGGATCTTATAAAGAAGTATTCAAAATGTAAAGTCTTACTGTTGTACTTTTCTCTGCCATCCTCTTAACACTACCAAAAGCCTTAATAATTAAACACGTCTAATTAATTTTTTTTTTTTTTTTGGGAATACAAGTTTTGGAAGGAGCACTAGATAATCCCGAGATTCCTTGCACCACTGTTTTTGTCGAAAAAAGTGAAAAGGTCGAATGACACTTTAGTAAACCTCAACGCAATGAAACCCCAGAAAATACTGTCTGGAGTTCGTAAATAAAAATGTTTTTGTGTAATTGTACGCCTGGGCCATGTCGCAATTCTTATTTGAAAACAAGATACATCCCCAGAGAGCGATTAATTCAAGGCGTTTCTTACACCGCTCGGAGAACTGGACAGTTATTTGTCATCATAAATAAAATATCTATTTTAAACATGCTTTCGTTTACCCCAAATGAACGTCGGCGGCATATGAATATTAATTGACTTTTTCTAGGCCTGTTGTATAACCAGATTTTAGCGTTTTTTTGCTGGATTGAAAGTGACATGTTATAGGAAATGTCCTGAAAGTAATTAATTTAAGCATGGGTACATTGAACTATAAGTTTGTTTTATTGTAAATATATGGTCTTGTATGCTTCTGCCTTTTCTGTGATTCTTCTAATGTATTCCATACGATTGCTTTTATTTCTCTGTCAATAATTTTTTCGTAAATTTATATAGCTGTACTTAACAAAGTTATGCCTCTATAGTTATGGCAATCTCGTTTGTCTTCTTTTTTTGTAAATTGGCACTATTAATGCTATTATCCAGTCATTAGGAATCTGTTCCTCGATCCATACCCTATTATATATCTCCAAAAGTATTTCCAGTCCTTCTTTCCCCATATTTTAAAGCATTTTAGTTGTTAATTTGGCGCCCTCCCGTTTGTAAGTTCTTGTATTACATCTTTTAATTCATTTAGAGTTATACTTTCTTATGTTTCATATTCTTTTATTTTGTCACGACGTGAGTCTTTACCCTTTGGTTCTCCATCGGCTCCTTACAATTCTTGAAAATACTCCTTCCATCTGCTCATTATTTCCTTATCTTCTGTGATTATGTCTCCATCTTTGTTTTTTATTCGGTTTGTGCCTTAATGCCTTAATTGTTCTCAACGACTTTAATGTTTTGTAGAATAACTTTTGGTTTGCTCTACTGCCACTTTCCATTTTTTCTCCAAATTCTATCCACTTTCTTTTCTTTGCTGATACTACGAGATCTTTTACTTTTTTGCTTATACTGTTTGTAATTATTTTTTGTTCTGTTATTTAGATATACTTTCCATCTCTTTTTCTTTATTTTTATTTGGTTATTTTATTTCATCTGTCCACCTGCCTGATGGTTTGTCTTTTATTACTGCTCTCTTTTTTACTCCCGCATATTTCCCTCGCTGTTTCTAGGACTGAAATTTTGAAAAATTGCCATAATAATTTCTAGTACCATTTTTTATATCCATCATGTTTTTGAAATTCCTTGCCATTTCAAATTTGTTTGCAACATCTTTATTGAATAATTTATATAATCTTATAGATTCAAACTGTGGTATTTTTCTTGGTTTTATTTTATTCATATTTTTGTACTTTTATTGTTACTCCCATTTCTATTTCTATAAACTTTTGCATTTCTTCTATTTCCTCTTTCAATACCCTCTAAGTAAGACACATACAGAGGACAAAGAAATTTCTCATTCTAATGATCTCTTCCGATTTGTATCGTTATATCCTATATGTATTTTAAAGGATCCAGGCTTACTACATTTGTTATAGCTACATAGCTTATAAAATCAATGGTAACATATAAGGTGCTATGTGTGTTGTGTTTTATATGCGTTTGTAAAAGAATAACAAATATAAAAATTGTATCTTTTAATTTTTTTTATGGATATTGTAAGTGCTTAAGTTAAAGACTCATATAGAAATTGACAATAAATGCCTAATAAACTTTGTCGACTGCAAAGCCCTAATTAGCAAGCAACTAGCATGAGAGAGAGTGACCATCATGTATTTCAAATAGTAAGCCAGAAGCTGCACTTGAAATCCTTCTAGGAAACGACCAATGGTTGCGTATAACGAGGGATCAGGGTCAACAATGAGGAAACTGCAAAATTTTTCCAAACACGTGCAGAAAAATGTATTGTCCTAGACAATTTCGTGGAAAAATAAGCCTAAAAATCGTATTTCAAAATTTAGTCTGGCCACGTCCCCACGAAATGGTCGCTGCCGCAGTGTAGACCTGTGACGTCAGACGCCATTTGCATGTGTATACCTAAATACAGCAGTGTAATTTAGTTCATGTATACAATTCCATTATTTTGGACAACGCAATACTTACGTTGAAAAGAGTTGATTTGTCATTTGTAATATTATTAGGTAATAAACATTAGCATTGAATAAACTTAAAATCAATTGTTTTTAACGTAATTTAAAAAATGTCTACAATCTTTGTATATGACATGTTTTTCTTAATGAAGGAATAATGAAGATAAATAACCTTACATTCAAAATATAATGGATAATCCTGTACATGAAAAAGTTGTTTTTGATACATTACCATTTGTATCAGCGAAAGACAAAAAAATATTATCAAATCAATATCCACCTTTCATCACTATGTATTTTAATATCATTAATTTATTTTTAATCCTAGGGTAAGCGTAAAATTTTTTTATAGTTTATTTATATTATTCTACATACATAATCGAGTAACGACATATCACACAGGAAAACAGGGAAAACGTGAAAATAGATTTTTGTCTGGTAAGTGCATTTGCCAGTAGCATTTTAAATATTAACGGAATTCGACGGTTATAGAGATAACATTATTGAGTTAAGTAAGTAATCGCATTTTGTTCAAAATGCTGTAACTAGAATACGTAAAGTTAGCTTTTATCACATGAATCGATTACTTGCAATAGAACGTACCTGATATTTTTTAAAATTGAGGTGCATTGTATCTAAGTTTAGAGACATGCAATACGTTGGCAGGCTTTTAGGAACGATTCGTATCCCAATATAGAATTTTATTGACGGTAATAATAACCCAGCTAATAATTTCCTGTTCTATAAAAATCGTAAGAACGTTTCCAGAGCAAAGTTTATATAGCAATATTTGTTCCAAGAACATTTTCAGAACGTTCTTACAACACTTATACCATAAAAATGGGCACCGTTCTATAGAAGCTTTTGGTTCATTAAGCGGTTCTGTAAGGTTTGCAGGAGATACTTGAGGAATTGTTGAATAAACGTTTTCACAGGTTTTAAAGAATTTTTATAACACAGTTACAAAGCAATCTCATATACATTCTATAGCGCTTCGTTATAAAATTTTTGTGTTGCATGGTGTTCTATTTAGAGAACTTTAAAATCGTTTAATTGTATCTTCTAAAAACAAAATGTTTCTGTAACGCACATGTTAGAAATAATATGGATGGGTCAATAAGAATCAATAAGATGGACCTAATCAGCCTGCATAGGAATACTCACATAAATATGTAGTACATAATGGTAATTTATTGACGCGCCCTCAGTTAACCTTATATTTCCTATGCTGCTGGAAATTTAATTAAAAAAAATGTTTTCTATATGAATTTAACAACCAACTGTATATAAAATTGTCAGAAAGTAAGTATATCCATATTATTGCTATCATTTCATCTATTTATATTGTATATATTTTTAATTAAGTTTTTTTCTTTCTTCACAATATGGCGACAGAAAGAAAGACATTATCTTGTACTTCCAATGGATTCTCACTAATATGACATTTTTGTGTCGGTGCAATGATTATGGAGCAAATATGCTTGGTAAGCAACTACTATAACAGATCTATGCCACTTAATATCCATAGTGTTGTCATATTTTATTGTGGTATTTCAAACTTGTTATTAATAAATTTAATAACATTCTTTAACTTAAATATCTAGAAGTGCAATGAGAGGTATAATTCTATAAAGCAGTATTTTGCATTGGTTTTACAGTAATTTGACTCTATAAGCACCGTTGTGGTAAAATTGTGTTATTGTACACACTTATAGGGCTACATTAGCAGTTATGTTATAAATGCTCTATAAATAAATTTAAAAAGCAATTCAATTTCTGAAGGCAAAATAGTCTCATATGCCACATTAATGCAACAATTTAGTATTCTAAATACAAGTATAAAATATTAACATAATATAATACTCCTATTACTCTAAATTTATAGAACTACTTTGCTAGCTGGGAAGTTACATGTCTGTCTAAATAGTGACTTTAATTATTTATTTTTAGCATTTTTCCGCAAAATTATATGAAGCTATTATAGGTATCTTTAATTTTGTTTAATAAAATGTTTTAAGAAATATTCGCAAACTGGTTACTACTTCTAGTCAGTGCTCTTCTGGAGAAACCCATATCATGGCACTGAATAAACATCAAAAAGGACATACCTAAGAAGTTGGCAATTTATACTACAATACATTAGTTATACGTTTATTTTACTCAATCATTTCAGTTTTTATTAATTATCTAACAGTGCATTTGTTACAGTGGTATTTCCAGTTGGGGCAAGTAAAATAACAGAACTGGCTTATTAGCTTCTTACGTTGATTTATTCTAAAAAATATATTAAATTATTAATTATTGATAGAAGGAAAGGTCCAAATACCTACAAGATAGAAATTATGCCAATATCAAATATAAAAATATGAAAAAAAAATCAAAAGTTCACTATAAAAATTTGGGTATCTAGTAGGCGTAGAACATTTTTCCACCTCCATTGCTAAACCATATAAAAATACTAAATTTCATATTTCACTTAAAAATAAAAAAGCTATGAAAAGAAAATGAAAACAAACTTTTTAATTAGCAGCCGTTTTTTCAGAAACTACACCAAATAGCTCATATTTCTTTTCAGAGAATTGAAAGGCATACAAATGTGCAACTTGTTCCTAATTTAAGCCATCCTATATGTTGAGATGAATAGAAATGTACTAATTTCTAACAAAAAAATAATCACCACAATATTAAGATAAGAGATTCAGTTTGCAAAATTATAATTCTTGCATAAAATTTATAAATAAAAATATTTTTTAAAGGCGATTAACCAGGAACTAAATTAAATTGAAAAAAATCTAAATATTGCGTCATCTAAATCTCTTTCAAAGAAATACGACCCCAAAATTCGATTATCAACAATTCTGGCCCAAAAATTGACCTGCTGGGGACACTGAGTGTGTGCTTCCATCGTCCAGTATAGATTGTGATTTAACCAGTACCGACAATTGCGGTTATTAACGCTGCCACTCAGATAAAAAGACGCCTAGTTCAAGAAAATTATGCGTTTGAGAAAATCTGGATCTGCCTGATACTCTTCCATCGTCATTTCGCAAAACTCTGTCCGTCTGTCGAAATCGTAGTCGGACAATTCTTGCACTAAGTGAACTTTGTAGGGATGGTACTTGCTTTTGTGAAGAAATCTACCAATGTGCTTTTACTCACACCTAAATCACCTGCTAAGACTCTCATAGTGGAAAGCGGATTTTCATGAAGGGTCAAAAGGGCTTCCCAGCTGGCAAAGTAGTTCTATAAATTTAGAGTAATAGGAGCTTTATATTCTGTTAATATTTTATAGTTGTATCTAGAACACTAAATGATTGGATTAATGTGGCACATGAGACTATTTTGCCTTCAGAAACTGAATTGTTTTTTAAATGTGTTGCAAGAGCGTTCTTAGAGCATAATTTATAGAACATTTATAAGATAACTGCTAATGTAGTCCTATAAGTGTGTACAATAACACAATTTTACAGCAACGGTGCTTATAGAATCAAACTGCTGTAAAACCGATGCAAAATAGTGCTTTATAGAATTATACCATCTCCTGTGACACTCTTATAAAATTATTCTGTAATGTCGCTTATATTTTAATTATAGAACTCTTGTGTAAGGCGTTGTTAAGTTACAGCCGAAAACAAATTACAAATATGGATGCTGCTATCGAACTCAAGAGAAAAAGCTCTTTAAAGCAGTTATAGAGAATAATAATACAGTTGATATAAAATCATTATAGAGTAAATACGTAACAAAAGCCTTTTTTGTTCTTTAAAAAACGCTATAGAACTAACATTTATATACATATGTAGGTCTCCCATACCCTCATCTGACGAGACCTGCCTATAAAAGTGCGAAATATTTTGATCAAAGTATAATGGGAAAATTTGTATAGCATAGTCGTGACTTGTAGAAATTATTATCTGCTTGCAGAAGGAAAATTTCATTACGATAAATAAGATTTATTTGATTACTAATAGAAACTGATTTTCTTATAGAAATTTAGTGACATATTTAATTTAGACCATTCCAAACCTTATTCATTTACACTTCTAGATGTTGAAGTTAAATAGTTTTATTAGCTTTATTAAATAAGATTGAAATAATTGATATTACCACAATGAAATATGACAACACTGTGGATATTAAGTGGCATATATCTGTTATAGTAGTTGCTTACGAAGCATATTTTCTCTATAATCATTGAAATCGACACACAAATGTCATATTAGTGAGAATCCTTTGGAAGTACAAGATAAAGCCTTTCTTTCTGTCGCCATATTGTGAAGAAAGAAAACAAATCAATATCAATAATATGGATAAACTTACTTTCTGACTGTAATGTTATATACAGTTGGTTGTTAAATTCATCAATTTAGAAAACATTTTTTTTTTTATTAAATTTGAGCATCACAGGAAATATAAGGTTAACTGAGGGCGTGTCAAAAAATTACCATTATGTACTACACATTTCACGATAAAACTTTTTCCGGATTAAAATGTACTGTTCCCTGATGGACAAACCAACAAAGTAATTCGTAATGATGCAAGTACTCTTATGCAGGCTGATTAGGTCATCTTCTATCTTGGTTCTTATTGGCTCATCCATATTATTTCTAATATGTGCGATGCAGAAACATTTTATTTTTAAAAGATACAATTAAACGATATTAAAGTTCTCTAGGTAGAACACCATGCAACATAAAAATTGTATAACGAAATGGTATAGAATTTTTATGAGATTGCTTTGTAACTGTGTTATAAAAATTCTTTAAGACCTGTGAGAACGTTTATTCAACAATTCTATAAGTATATCCTGCAGACCTTACAGAATAGCTTAAAGAACTAAAAAGTTCTATAGAACGGTGCCCATTTTTATAGTATAAGTGTTGTAAGAACGTTTTGAAAATGTTCTTAAAAGAAACATTGCTCTATAAAATTTGCTCTGGAAATGTTCTTACAATAGATCAGGAAATTGTTAGCTGGGTTGTAACTGACATCTTCATTTACTATACTTGATACACTAGATCTGGGTAGATCTTTAACGTGATCATGGTTTCGAAATTTTGCTTCAGTTCGGTTTACAGTGGATCGATTTATTGTTGAACGATTCGGATGTGTTTCATTAAACAAAACACAAACTTCCTCATGCGTTCGAATTCTGTCCCCATACCCGATCATCATGAGAAATTCAATCCATTCCGTTTCACTTAGATTCATGTTTTTACAAAACGAAAACAAGTTAATTAATGATACTTTAAGTAAGAACCAGTTAAAATGGATTCAGTCGTAAAATCTTAGCAAACTGTTTAAAATTAATTGCCTGTAGAAAACGCACAAGCACGTTCTATCTGATAAAATTAAAAAAGCATCAAAGAAATTATAACAAAAAACTTTGGTATTTATAAATAATTTGGGTATTGTTGCCTACCCTGCAACAATTAGGAGTAATTTGTGTTACATTTTTGGAAACAGCTCAAATAGGGTAATCCGGAAATTGGGAAACAAATGTGGTGTTTCGGGAATTTGCAATAATGTCTTTTATTTATTTAGGGACACACTTTATATAAAGCTTGTTCCTACATAAGCAATGACTGATAGTTTTAACGCGCAAGTGCAATTCATATACTAGTTTGAAATCAGTTTCTAATTTCTTTGTGGGAACGACACGTTTAGTTCAAGCAGTAACCGTTAGAGGTATAGTTTGTTTGAAGTAATTTTCATTTTTCGGTCACTCATGTATAAGGAAGTGATACATCTCATCATCACTAGAATTTGAGGTACTGCTGTAATTGCTAACTTGTTCCTCTTCTGTAGAGTCACTCATTTTGAAAAACTACAGACTTGCGTACTTAAAAATATGCAAATTACTTGTGCAACTATAATAACTTTCTCAAATAGCATTATTACATAAAACTTTAGTTGCGTTCATTACCTAGCCTACCAAAAGTTGACTTCTGTTAGCGGTTAGATTCTATCTGCGCATGCGTCTGACTAGTGGTTTCCTAATAATCCTCAAACCGATTTGACTGTCAGCAAACAGTTTCCAAACCATCCATTTTTGTGTTGGAACAAAAAATCTTACAACTAGTTCCCGGATTGATTGTGTCGGAAAGGTTAAATTCGTACTGCGCAAACTCATGCCAGTTTGCTGCTAGTTTGATGCTGTGTAGGAACAAACCTACAGTATTTTACTATATCTGCCTATAGTTGCCATATGTCAGGTATACATGCTTTTATTAATTGTATTATTTTATAATTAATAATATTTGAGAGAAAACATAGCTAAAAATCTTTCGTATGTTTCCGTCAGGAAGCTTCTGCAAAAGTTTAGAGCAGCTGGTTCTGTGGTCAACGGTAAATGGAACCAACCTAGAATTTTGAACGAGGCAGCCCAAATTGAAGTACTGGGATAGTTTGTGGCAGATCCAACGACTTCAATCAGGAAAGTTTCGAACCAAACTGAAAGTTCCATTGGATCCATTCACAAGGTAACAAAAATGCATACATTTCATCCTTATGAACAACAAATAGTACAGGAATTGGGAGCAGACGACACAGATAGAAAAATGCAGCTTATGAAATAATGACAGAATTTATTAACAGGATACCAAATCTCGTGAAAGGTATTGGACTTTCTGATGAATGCACTTATTTTAAATGGGCATACGAACAAGCAGAATTGTCGTTATTGGTATGATGAAAACCCCCATGTATTTAGAAGGCCATTACTCAACACCCACAAAAAAAATGTGTGGGCCGGAATGTTCAACAAATTGACGTGTTTATCACTGAAGCAGTGGAAAATTAATCAACATGGCAATCCCTTATTCGATGAAAACCTGGTCCACTTCCAACAAGATGATGCGCCTCCGCACTACGCTAGATGATTCAATGAAAAGTCGATAGGGAGAAGAGGGCCAATTGAGTGGCCTGCCAGATCTAATGACTTTTTCTTATGGCGACATCTGAAAACAACAAATTATAAAAAGGCGCTACTAAACTTGCAAGATCTCAAAAATTGCATATCAGCTGAGTGCAGAGTTATCACGAGGGAAACATTTCAGAAAGTTCGCGAATGAACTCTCCAGGGTCAACGCTTCCATGAATTTTTTATTTTATATTACAAATTTTATGCTTACGGTTACTTTACCGAGGAACATAATTTTTCATAATAAATTTCATTTAATTGTTGTATAGTAAGATAATTATTAGTCAGTCATACGAATATTATTAATTGGATTTTTTTATATTTGGCATAAATTAATTATAGCATATTACATACCGAGGTGGAGTGTTTCATTCTTGTTGAGAGAAAAGGATGAACCATTTCTCGAGACAAGAATTAATCGTCAAGTTGGCATTTTGATAATGATTACTATAATACTAAAATAGTCAAACATACAAACTTAGATTAGTTGAATTCAGACATAAGGAAACTTTGTTTATGGTTGAAGTTTTGATAAATTGTTATCAAAGAAGAATTTTCATAGACAATAAGCGACTCAGAAGAAATTATTTGCACTCCTCCTCAACTGAGAGAAGCCGCTAAAAGTTTGGAAAACGATTAGTTACCTAAGAAGAATCATGCAAGGTATGATAAAGTTTATGATGTTTTCAAAAGTTGGTGCACGCAAAAAGGTGTACAGAAAGCTGTCTGTGAAACTATTTGACTAGTATATTTTAGCTAAACCATTTACTCAATGTTATGTACTACTTTAAATAAGCATTAAAGATAAAGTGGAATCTCCAAGTTATTGGACCTTTTGAAAAAACAAAATCTAGAATATGTATCCAAAGAGTCAAGCATTTTCGAAGAATGCGCCTGAAATGTTGCACTCATAATTGGTGTATCATGTGCATGTCAAATTGCAAACTGTATAGAATGAAATTGACTGATGTTAATACTGTGGAAAATAAGGTTTACATCGAAATTCCAACATAAAAAACCTACCAGTCAAGAGTATCTATAGCGAGTAATGAAGAATAGGTGACGTTAATTAAAACATGTGTTGCACTTCGTTTGAATATTCTAAATGAAAACCTCTTTTTACAATTAAAATTCGGTAAAATCACTCTCCATCCATTTGGCGGCAATTCGATAAGTAAATTTCCCAAAAAATTGCAGTGTTGGTAAATAACGGTGGTGACATTCTCCAGTTAATCCATCCCCTTAAGAGGTTAGTGTTACTTTAATAATTTTTGAAAGTTGTTCATCATTCATACTGGTAAAATTTTAAAAGTTGTCAGTTAAAGGTAATTAAATCTAACCATATTGGGCAATATTTGAAAACTTCCTAGTTGGTTAACCGCAAAAATATATTTTTTTTTCAACAAAATTCCATTCTAATTGAAACTTGCAGCGATTAAAGTGAGATTGAAAATTTAGAATGGACAGATTTTAATTTAGTCTAATTTTTTTTCGTAATGTATGAACCAGGAGTTATAATGTCATCGTCTCCATAAATGTCTAGAACAACAAATATATTGCATTTGTTCTATATTTTAAAATAAGCAATATGTATTAATAATGACATTTATTGCTTTCAATACATTTTTCTAGTCATTGCTTATATTTTTTCGTTTCTCGTATCCTAAAATTTGAGACTAAAATAGATATTATAACAAAGTTATTAACCAAGCTTAATGAAAAACCGCTTCAACTTTGAAAGATAGCATTGACAGTCAAATCAATCTATCACGCCCCATTAGAGAGCGGAAATGGGATATACGGTTATGAAGAATTCATAAATCTCGCATTGTATATATTTGTCGTAAAAATTTTTTTATGGAAATATTTATGTATTTCACTACTTCCGTTTTTTAATAGCCATCACACAAGATCAACAGGAAACGACGTCGGTTGTTATTTATTAGTTTCGAATTTAAAGTGGAAAAATATATTACCATCATAAAATACTAAACAAATACAAATATTTTATTTACAAGTAGTTAAATAAATTTTGTCAATTTGTGGATTTCAAGTTAAAAATGTATAAGTACAGGGTGTCTCGAGCTCGATAGTATGGGTCTACAGTGAGGATATAAAAAATTTAAATAAAATTTGGGACACGTTTAATAAAATGGGATGAGGTAAGCACCATTTTCGATTGAAAGTATTATCTATGGGATTTGACAAAAACGACTTATAATGTCATCAATTATGTTTTTTCCAGAAACATAGCCAATTTTAAATATCGCCTTTATTAAGGATAAGTATGGAAAGAATGGCGAACATTTTCAGCAGGTTAATAAATAATTTCTTCATAAAACTGACTTGACTGTTTTAGTTATTTTACCAAAGACATTTTTGTTCTATATTTAAACCAGGGACACGACATATCGGAGCATTAAAAGCCTTATTATTAGTGATCAGTATGTCAGTTATTATCATTTATGTAACACACCATTGTATTCGCAATGGCAAGGGCTTTAAAGTGATGTATCACAAATTGGGCAGTTCCATTTAAGATTTTCAAGTTGGGGTTGATGGGAGTTAAGGGGATAACAGATCAAGAGGGCAGTATTGCCAAAAAAATTCTCCCTTCAAACAAAAATCGACCTGTCTCGGTAAATTTTAATTCTTTTGCGCTTTCCAAATTATTGGAGGTAGTAAGTTTTAAAATGAATACCCTGTATAATGTGTAATATAGTAATATTTATAATAATTTAATAAATGTCTTAAAAAACTAATTGAAACTAATGACAAGTACACCATTTCTCTTTAAGATCAATGTAGATTTAAGATTTTTTATTAGAAAAACGTGATAACGTTAGGTCCAAAAAGGTTACGCTCACATTTTAACTTGTTTTTCCTCTCTTCAACTACATTTGTGGATGCACACTCTCTATATAGGTAGAATAATAATACTAATACATTTTTAAATAAATTTCTGTTACACTGTTGAGATTGAATGAGAATATTTGAATTGATTAATGGTACATATCTGCATTATTTTAACATGTGCATATTGTTCATTATTTATATTTTTTACATACTGATATTCAGTTATATATGAAGTAATGTATGTATATTAAAAAATTACTCTTTGCATATTTCCATTCTAGTTATAAAAGCTTACGTAAAATACAAGAAAATAAAAATTACTCGATAAAATTACATACAGTGTGACACATTTCAAATGGAAACAAGCCTGTAAAAATTGTAATTATTATCCGATTTATTTCGGATTTTTTCCAGAAGATGGAGCAATAAAAACTCCATTCTGGCACAAAATATTACAATTAATTTTTTTTGTTCAAGGCCTGCTTCGAAGTTTTTTCTCGGTGAATTTTTACAAAAGCTGTTTAGCGATTTTTTTATTTCAAATCTAACTACGACACTGGATTTAGCATCCCGTAAAACGATTTTATGTCAAGTTGCATAAATAAATATTTAATATTGAGAGATTTAATGCAGGCTTCAGTTTATTAAATACTTTTATAGTAATTTTCAAAAAATACAAGTTGGTTATGAAGAATGAATGAAAAATTTTGTAATTAATTATTAATTAATGTTACGCTTTTAATTAATCGCATTAAATATAAAAACTTATAATTAACGGTTAGCAATAATTAGGTATTTTAATAAATAACTAAAATAACAAGGGAAAATTACCGGATTACATTAAAACTAGGATATAAAAATACAATAAATTTACCGTCACAAGACAATGACATTTTACATTTTTGTAGCATCTACGAGGCCACCGTTGATTTCGCAATTTTCGAATCGCTTACGAATATTTTTTTTAACATTCTGTAGTTGTTCTTCACAAACTTGTCTTATTCTTGCGCACAATTCTTCACTTATAAGCACTGAATGTTATGATACCACATAAAATGTCAATTAGTTAGGAAAGTAGCACAAATTTAACTAAAAATGAAGATTTACTCTTTCCTGTACTAGAAGTTCATGTAATATATAATAATAATAATAATAATAAATGGACTTTATTCTGAAATAATAGTACAAATTTATATAATTAAAAGTATATAACAATACCAAAAGGGCGAAGTCTAGCATAAGCTATTCATACTCAACCCTATATGGTAAGGTAATGTGGATATAATCCAACAGAACGAAATTAATAGATACAAATCATAATTATAATCGGTATATAAAACAATGTAATAAATAGAATATACAAAAATAGTACAATGTAAAGGTATAAGGCAGGCTCATCAAAGGTTACTATTACAATAACGAAGTATCTGCTTACTAAATATAATGTCCTATATTTACGACATTAAAATTGTGAGTATATCATTATAAATAAATCATTGATTTATTTGTTTACTAAATAAAAATAATCTATACTTATACTTAAATTTGTTAATATTATAAACTCTAAACTGATCAGGTAAAGAATTATATAAACTAATAGCGTTATATATAAAAGATCTTTGAAACAAGGTAGTCTTATGAAGGGGTATAGTAAACTTATTCTTAAAACGAATATCGCGCGTATGAATATTGCCTCTAGTAATGAATTTAAGTTTGAGTAAAGAGGAAGTATTGTTACTTATAACGAGACCATGTACAAAATTTCCAAGATGATGTAGTCTGCGATTTTCCATAGTCAACCAATGAGTTTCATTAATTTTATGCGATATATGATCAAACTTTTTTAAACTGTAGATTAGCCGACAACATGAATTTTGAACTTTTTGAATTCTATATTTGTTAACAGAAGTAAGACAGGGTCCATAAATAAAATCTTGACAGTTGAAATGAGACAAAACTAAAGATTCACAGAGTGTTTTCTTTAGTGATATATTTAAAATATTACGATTGGAGTATAATAATTTTAATGACGAGTAAGCATTTTGAAGCAAATATTTAATGTGCTGGTCAAATCTCAAATTAGTGTCAATTATAAGACCTAAATTTCTAGCTGTATTTGTATAAACTAAGGGTATATCATCGATCTTAATAAATAAATTATCTGTTACAAGTTTAGTCCTTTCTTTACTGCCAAAACACATAACTTTACATTTATTTGCATTTAGTTTTAAATTATGTTTTTCAGATATATTTTTAATATTTGTCAATTCTGAATTTAAAAGTTCAGCAGCACGAACCATGTTTTTGATGTCGAAATGCATGTAAATGTGCGTGTCATCTGCATAGGCTTGAACAGCACAATTATTAGAGAGTGAGTTTAAAATGTCAGTGGTATAGATTATAAAAAATAGTGGTCCCAAAATGGATCCTTGAGGCACCCCGTTAAGAATATTTAACTTTGAGGAGACCTGATCACCAACCTGAATGATTTGAGAACGGCCAGATAAATAAGATTGTACTAGAGTAAGAGATTCATATGTAAAGCCATAATACTTTAGTTTAGAAATCAGTAAATTGTGATTAATGGTGTCAAAAGCCTTGGAGAAGTCTAATAACACCAAAACACTAACTAGTCCTTTGTCATAGGCTTCGATGACATCATCAATCACTGTAATTAACGCAGTTGAAGTACTAAATCCTTTACGAAAACCACATTGAAAATCGGAGAGAATGTCATTCATATTGACAAAATTATAAATTTGCCTATACAAAATTCTTTCAAAAATCTTTGACAGAGCAGGTAAAATACTAATTATTCTTAAGTCAGAAAAAGTGGAAGGGCTGTTATTTTTAGGCAAGGGTTTACCTATCGCAACTTTCCAGTTCTGTGGAAAGTAATTCTGTTCTATACAACAGTTTATTATGTTGACAATATAAGGGCAAATAAAAGGGCAACAGTATTTTAGCATTAAAGCTGATATATTATCACAACCATAAGCATTACTTTTTATATCAAGTAATATGTCTGTAACATCATCAATTGTACATAAGCCGAACGAAAATGATAACTGAGCATTATAAAAATTATTATTATAATAATCAATTAAATCATCACAATTATTAGAATTGCATTGAAGAAATGGAGAAAAATAATTGTTTATTTCATTAGGATTTGAGAGCTTCAAAGGTATATCAAATTTTTTTTTGCAACTGCGCACATTTAAATCAGAAAGTGTGCGCCATATTTTACGCGAATTATTTTCGAAACTTATTGAATTTAAAAACGCCCTTTTTTCTGATCTTACAGCTGATACAGTATAATTTCTCAAATTTTTATAATTAAGCCAATCTGTTTCTATTTTGTCCGCTTATACTTTTGCAATGCTTTGTCTCTTTCTTTCATTATAATTTTTAAATTTGGCGTTAACCAAGGGGCCCTTGGCTTAGTGACTTTCACCGTTTTTATAGGCGCATGTAGATCAAACAATGCAATTATAAAATTGTTAAACATATCTAATTTATTCTCAATATTATTTTCATAAATAATATTATTCCAAGGAAGATTATATAAATCATCCATAAATATATTTTTATCAAAATCATCGAAACATCAAAAAGTAACTTTTTTTGGACTAATTTTAAATGTTTTCAGTTTTATATCTACAAAAACAAGCCTGTGATCAGAAATCCCCTCAGTTGGCTTTGTGCCACAACTATTAACAATATCATTGTTATTAATAAAGATAGGATCTAATAGAGTACTAGAGAATTGGGTAATCCGTGTTGGTTCATTTAACAATTGGCAAAAATTATAAGATTCAAAACATTCAAGGATTGGATTTGGCATATTAAAAAAATTAAAATTAAGATCACCCAAGCAAACAATAACATCAAAAACCGGTGAAAGAAAAGACAAAAAGTTATCTAAATCTGTAATAAGTGCAGTATTGTTAAAATTAGAAGGTCTATATAAGGTACCAATCGCAACTGATAAATTACTTAACTTTATCTTTATAAAAAGATGCTCCAAATTTTCACTGACTCCAAAATCAAAAAATATTTGTTCAAAATCATACATCACCTTTATGTAAGCCCCAACACCTCCTCCTCTAGTGTACCGATCTTTTCGAATGAGGTGATAACCTGGTAATGCAACAATATTCGAATCATGTTCATTTGACAACCAAGTTTCAGTAAGCATAACTATATCAAAATCATTCTCAAGCACTAAATTTCTAAATTCATTGAAACCTGTAAATATAGATTGTAAATTAATATGAGCAATTCGCATATTACTAAGCAAGCAAATTTGTTACTTTCATAATGAGTATTGATTATGTTATATTAAAACAAAAACCTAAAAAACTATATGAAATAAAACAGATGAACGAAAAAAAATGGTTACAAAGTATTATAATAGGGTATTTAATATAAGTATTAAATATATGAATGAAGTAGTATGTAATAAACCTGCCTTATCTAACAAACGAAAGAAAGTATCAAAACAAAATTAGAAATATATGAATTGAATTAAATAATACATTTTGAGCTAAGTACAGTATAGACTCGCAATATAAGTTTTAACAAAAAAGAAACAGAAAAAAAACAGAAAAGAATATTTATATAAATGCATGAACTCATACCAATGAGATACACAGCAATTGAGTAAGAAGTTACAAATTATCTAAATCTTCAAGGCTCCTAATTCTGGTTTTTCCATTTTCCCCGCATACAAATATGTTGCCATCTACTGACCAGGCTTTCTTCTTACCAAATCTCTTCTTGGCTTCGTTTAGCAGGATAACATTATGTATAGTTAAATCATCAGAGATAAAAATCTTGCTATTCTTCAGTTTATATCTGTTCCTTACAATTTGTTGTCTGTGTGCATAATTATTGAATACAACAGTTATGGAACTAGCTGCTTTGAGGTTTTTGCCATGTTTGCTCTTATTTCTATAACAGCTGAAATCCGTATCAGTTAAATTAACATTTAGTGTTTGATTAAACAGCTCGACAATTTGCAATTTGAGGTTTACATTTCCATTTTCTTCCACTCCTACAATACGCAAATTGTTTCTTTTAATATGTTGCTTGAAAATATTAACTTCTTCCTTAAGTTTTTTGTTTTCCATATCGATAGTATTCAGCTTATCTTGGAAGGTTTTTAGAGTGTTGTCTATCTGTTCTTTAATTTCCTTTACAACCAAATCAGCTATCTTGGCTATCAGCAAATGGTTTTCGCTGAAACATTTTTCTATTGTGTCAACAATTGCTTTATTTAAACTATCGCTTGCCTCTTTTTTCGGCGCCATGTATTAAATTGTATGTAATTTCAATTACACAAAGAGACGATACCTCAGAACTACTTATTTTCACAAATACACACTTAAGAATTTAATTATCGTGCAGAGCTATACAAGTACGACTGTGCTCATCGAGACATACCGATCGAATCCAAAATTCCAAAATTAATTTCTTAGGAACTGCAAAAACTATATGTTATTCATATTTCCCTCAAAAAGAAAAGGCCAATGATTGTTTCATTGAGGATCCCACACTAAACATTAACTTTTTGAGAATATTGTCGTTTTTAATTAATAATCCACTCTGGTCTTTCTGTAGCCCAGTATCTTGAATTTTGTGCCCATACTAGGCTATAAAAATTTAAAATTTATTGTGACGTTAAACTTATTGTATTTTTGTGTCGTAGTTTTAGTGTAATGCAGTTATTTTTCTTTGTTATTTTAGTTATATATTAAAATACCTAATTATTGTTAACCGTTAATTATAAGTCTTTACATTTAATTTGATTAATTAAAAGCTTAAAACTAATAACTCACTTTTTAAAATCATTTTTCATAGCCAACTCGTATTTTAGAAAATTACTATAAAAGTATTTAATCAAATGAAGTCTACATTAAAATTGCTATAAATCTCTCAATAGTAAATATGTATTTATGAAACTTAAAAAAATCGCTAAACAGTTTTGTGTGTAAACAGTGTAAAAAATCACCGAGAAAAAAATTCGAAGTAGGCCTTGAAAACAGAAAAAGGTATTTTCATATTTTGTGCTAGAATAGAGTTTTTACTGCTCCATCTTTTGGAAAAAACCCGAAATAAATCGGATAATAATTATCATTTTTACAGGCTTGTTTCCATTTGAAATGGGTCACACTATATATCTATTTTATAATTCCCATCTAAAACTTACAATGTAAATGCGAATACAAATTATAATGTCGGAAATTTACTTACTGGAATTCTGTATAATTCTTGTAAAATCACATAATATAATATGGAATTTTAATAATAGTACAGTGTACTTATTCATTTCCAAAAATGTATTATGTAATTTTACATAACTTTACGCTGGTCACAAATTGTCAACGTAAAATTATATGAAATTTCAAACATATTTGTATCAGTGTAACTTTTCACCCTGTACCCTGAACACGACGTACGTATATTTATAGAGACTTTTAGTCTTATTCTGAGATCTAGAAAATTCAGTTAAATTTGTGCGTATATTTTAAGAATCACCCTGTATACAATCCTTTAATCATGCATTGTTATCTTCTGGGTCGTAATAAAGAAATACTTAGATAATGTGTAATAGAAGGAATTTGTAATAATTTAAGATATAAGTGTCTAAAATACGTAATCCTTTTTCCTATTAAATTCAAAATATCCGTATAAAACATTTTATCTATTGATTCCATCTGCTTCGTTTTCTTCCGATTCGCATGTAGAGTGGCATAACTCAAGAGGGCCCCCTTTTCTGGATCTGACAAGTAATGTGAAATATTAAGCAGACGATCTTAATAACGCTCAAGTCGATGCTTAAGGGAGCTTATAAAACTTAGGACATTTGTGACGCTTTAAAGTAGAGAACTGGAGATTAGAACCATATTAATGACAAGCGATTCAAGTCAGAATTGAGTTATTACACCGGTATGTTACAAACACGGCCTCAAGTTTAATATCCCGGCATATGGAAGCCGGCTCGTTTGCAGAACGTCTGAAATAAAGATTCTTGCTTGGAGAGACGTTGATTAAAATCACTGCGACCTTATGTTATTAACTCTGGTACATTCGAGTAACTTATCTGAATATATATGTATTAGTATTACAACCTGAAAAGGGTAGATATGCCTACTGAATGTCCCGTTGAGAACACCCACGCCTTCCTAAAGTAAAATCCGTATTTTAATTCTGTACCTTGTAGCAGAATTTATTCAGGTTTAATTAAATTTAATAATTTGTCATTTTGATAATAGTTGTGTAGGATGGATAAGCTATTTCCTTAACAGGTTAAAAAGTAATTGAAATTTAATTTGAGGACGAAACGTATGCATTTAGTAGGGGAAAGAGAGAAAAGGTGGACCACTTTTTATAAAACAAAATACCTTCATTATTTTAATTAAATATGTAAAAATACGCAAAACATCTTTATACTTTGATATTACTCAGTAAATTAGACAGAGGCGGTCAGGTAGATGTCATATATACGGATCTATCAAAGGCATTTGACAAACTTGATCATGGATTGCTTTTGGAAAAATTATTCGGTTATGGGCTAACTTTGAACTTTGTTACATTTTTTGAATCTTACCTGTCCAACAGAACATTGCAAGTTGAAATGTATGGTTTCAGGTCTGTCATGGTCCGTGTAACGTCGGGCGTTCCCCAGGGTTCAATCTTGGGGCCACTTCTTTTCAATTTATTTATAAATGACATAACTCTGAACATCTCTAGTGATGCGTTGCTGTATGCTGATGACTTAAAATTGTTCAGATATATTAACGGTATTGAGGATTGCCTGGAATTACAATCTGATCTAACTACAATTAACCAATGGTGTAACCTTAATCTTCTACCACTGAATATCAATAAATGTATTACAATGTCATATACTAAAATGACTGATCATAACTCCATAAATTATCTATACCAAATTGATGCTGTATCTCTGGCAAAATGTGACAATTTCAGAGACCTTGGGGTAGTATTTGATTCCAAATTAACTTTTATTAACCATATTAATACTATTACTAAAAGTGCTTACAAATCTCTGGGTTTTATTATTCGTAATTCAAGGCAGTTTTCGGTTCATACTATTAAATTACTTTATTTATCTCTCGTTCGCTCTAAACTAGAATATGCTAGTACAGTGTGGATCCAGGATATGTTGTTCATATACATAGCATTGAAAGAATTCAAATGCAATTACTTAAATATCTTTCGTTTAAATCTGACAATGTTTATCCACCTCCAGATCACCCACAATGTGAACTATTAGCCAGATTTCATCTCAACTCGTTAACCCAGAGAAGGATATATTTTTCTGTTTTATTTCTGTTTAAACTTGTTAATGGCATAATAGTTTGTGAAGAGTTATTGCGCTATTTAAAGTTCGATATTTTAGAGAGAAGAACTCGATATAATTATTTATTTTATCTAAAAACACCCAGGACAAATGTTCTTCGATTTGCACCGATTAATGTAATGTGTTCAAATTATCATCATTATCAGAACTCTTTCGACATTTTTTGTTCTACTGTACGGAATATTAAGCGATGCATTCTCGACGCGGATTGAATCATTTGTGTCTTGGTTGATTGGTGTGTATACGTGTATCATATGTATTAGTTATTTTTCCTTTGTTTGTTTACTCCTGTTATTTTTCTATTACCCTGTACTAACTATACATGTTGTTATTTTATTATTCATCTGTATATTGTTTTTTTGTACTGTACCTACCATGTAATTGGGCGTTTGCCTGTCTTGGTAGTTGTATTAAATAAATAAATAAATAAATAAATAAATAAATAAATAAATAAATAAATAAATTTGTAAATCAGATACATGTTCATGTATTTGTGCTTATATTTAAAAATGGAGTAGCCTAAACTCAATGGCGATCATTTGTGTAAATGGTAGGTAGGTATAATATTATCATTTCAACAGTCTCATAATTTTGTTTTACAACATATTTATAAAACAGGGAATATTATTATAGATTAAAAACAACAATACAACTTGTTTATAAATGAGCGCATTTCGAAACTAAAAAATAATTTTATTAATTTCCTTATATATCCTTAATAAAACATGTTAATACAACTATTTTATAAGGTTATAATTAAAAGTCTTGCCCAAGTATACAACTCTTACACAATACGTTTGCAATAATGTTTATAAAAATGTTGAAGAACTGAAACTTATTTGTTCCATAAAACACTTTGTAAAAACTATTATAAACAATTTGACACAATTAATTTCATCAGGAGTAAAATTATCATAATTTGCTCTATAACGACAGTCGATCAAACAATTTTTCATTTTTCTCGACTTTCCATCGAGTCACAAACATTCTGTTTTACGTTTTTAAAGTAACAATTACTTACTTTTAAGTCACTGTTAATAGCAGATGCCTCAATTGGAAAAAACCTAATTTCTTAGCAGTATAACATCAATTCTACAAATAATACATATTTGAAGTACCCACAGATAACTTACTTTCGCCGTTAATAAATTTTTCCAACTTAAAGTTTTTTCAATCCTTTCATCGGCGCGATGACTTCGTTTTTTTTTTGTGAAATCTGGGAATAATTACGATACATGTTTCTGATTTACAACTTTACTAGTAATAAATAGCAAAATTTAATAATAATAACAATAATAATTAAATAAAGAGTTTGTTTTTAATTTGATTTATAAAAGGTAGTCCATTAATTAATTAACAATAGATTTACTTTACTATAATTTATTATAAGAAATGTTAGAAATGGCCAAATTACATGCTCCAGATCGTCTTGAAATTACAGCTCTAACACGCGCAATAATTCTAGGAGTAGTTCTTACCACATTACAACCAGCTATAATTTGTTGGCGTAAGTGCTCTTCGGGTTCAATGTCAACCTAATATCTCGAAATGTCCCCAAACAAAAAAATCAACAGGGTTCATATCGTACCGGTTAAACTTCGTAGAAATTGTAAGGCCCAACAATTAAATTTCCAATCAAAGAAAACTGATGTTGAAATCGAGATTCCATTATGGCATTGGGGTTTTCATCAGACTAACCGTGTTTATTGTGGAAGTTCGTCATAGCATCTCTGGAAAAATTGGCTTTGTCGGTAAACAAAATGGCGCGGTAAAGTCAACATTTTGTTCAAATTTTTGCATAAGGCGCGGCAAAATTGTAGGCGAACATAATAGTCTTGCGACAGTAAGGCTAGAACCCTTTGTATGTTATACAGGTACAATTGTTAATGCTTTGTCGCGATCTTCCCAGTAATAGTATTTGGGTCTTCTTCAATTTCGTAGTAGAATAACTTCTTCCCATTCCAAGTTCTTCCAGAAATTGTATGAAATTAGTCTGACGCCGAAAAACGTTGAAAAACATTTCAGAAAATTCTTGGATTTGGAGTTGGATGATTTGGAAACCTTTCCATATAAATTCAATTAGCCCCAGTATCGTTTGCACCTGCAAGGTCATACATGTAAACAATATTGGCCATTACAGCATTTAAATATGAATAAACCATTATTAAAACTTAATATTTAAAAAAATAAGCTTATTTTGACAATACACAATATTAAATAAGATAAAGGCTTCTGATTATTATTTTTTTGCATGGCTCCCTAAGGTATGTTAAAGTAATTTAAGTACTTGTGTAAAAATGCACTTGATCAAATAAATCAATTTTGTTGTTAATGGGTTTGAAATAAAAAAAGTGTAAAGTAACAAAAGTGAAGATGATATGCATAAGGTGGCCTATTATATTTCACATCTATAATAAAAAAACATTATTTTTGGCCACAGAATACGCTACTAGATTTTTGAGCTCTACTTAAGGAACACCCTGTATAATATAATATCGAATTTTATCTATATTTACTTCTGCAATATAAATAACAGTGTACTTATTTCATTTACAAAATTATTATGTACATTTAAATAACTTTACGCGGATTACAACCTATTTGAAATTACAAACTAATTTTTATCAGTGTAGAACCCAGAACTGAACCTTAACAAACCAAAAAGTGACAAATCAATCTGTGAAGAGTGGCCATTTGTTCAAATTTCTATTATTTCTTTGTCGCTTATTCAAAATTCATAAATATCAAATAAATAATTTCTAATTGCTCGAAGCTCCAGCATTAAAATACGCACTCATGAGTTTGCCACATTAATGAATAACAGAGTATTCCCAAAAATGTATATAATTAGCTACCAGCGTATTGCGCCTAAAGAATCTAAGAAAGTAAATAATGGAAAAGGAAGCCAAAGAAACTGCCTGGCTTTGTGCAGTCCTCTATTGTAACTTAAATGAAAGCGGTTTTATATCAAAATGTATCGTACTTATTCCCAGATTCCACAAAAGAAAAACGAAGTCATCGCGCCGATGAAAGGATTGAAAAAATTTTAAGCTGGAAAAGTGTATTAACGGCGAATAAAGTAAGTTGTCTGTGGGTACTTCAAATGTGTATTATTTGTAGAATTGATGTTATACTGCTAAGAAATTAACGTAAAACGTAAAACAAAATGTTTGTGACGCGATGGAAACTCGAGGAAAATGAAAATTTGTTTGGTCGACTGTCGTTATAGAGCAAATTGTGATAATTTTATTCTTGATGAAAGTAATTGTGTCAAATTGTTTATAATAGTTTTTACAAAGTGTTTTGTAGAACCAATAAGTTTCAGTTCTTCAACATTTTTATAAACATTATTGCAAACATATTGTGTAGGAGTTGTATACTTGGGCAAGACTTTTAATTATAACCTTATAAAATAGTTGTATGAACATGTTTTATTAAGGATATATAAGGAAATTAATCAAATTATTTTTTAGTTTCGAAATGCGCTCATTTATAAACAAGTTGTATAGTTGTTTTTAATCTATAAAAAATATTCCCTGTTTTATAAATATGTTGTAAACAAAATTGTGAGACTGCTGAAATGATAATATCGTCCCTATCTACCATTTACACAAATGATCGCCATTGAGTTTAGGCTACTTTAAATATAAGCAATTATACATCAATTTTAAAATGATTTGGTTTTAATATTCTTCACTACAAAATATAATGTTTCTTTAAATAATACCAAATTACAGACTACAAAACGTTTTTATAGTCGCTATATAAAATTGTTTTAAAAGTGTTGTATATATTTTCTATAGAATTGTTACATTACCAAAGTATTTCATAAAAGTTTAAAAAAAAAAATAACAAAAATGAACCATCTAATTATCGATCCGCAAAAGTCTATGAATGAGTGCTCGAGAGTCAAATTATCAATTTTATGGAAACGTACCAATTATTCAACTCGCAGCAATACGGATTTCGTAATAATTTTTCCACATTTATTGACTGTTTGATCTCTTATATAAATAATGATTTGAGGAGAAGAATATTATAATTTCAAAGTTCTTAGATATAAGTAAGTTGACTGTGTTTCTCATGAGATTTTGTTGAAGAAATTATATTACTATGGTTTCACTACTGAAAGTGTTACAATATTATCGTCATATTTAGTTAATAAATCTCAATATGTTACTTATAATTGTTTATCGAGTAATAAAACATGGAGTACCTCAGAGTTCGGTCTTGGGCCCTTTATCATTTCTATTCTATATTAACAATTCCCTACCATTTTCGGTGGCAACGTAAAGAGTATTTTATTTGCAGATGACACAAGTATATCTATATTCAATCCGAGTTTATCCACCTTACTTAATACCATGCCTCTATCTCAGTCCATTGCAAATGGCTGGTTTGTTAGTAATAAACTTACAATAAGTTTATCTAAGACTGAGACAATGATCTTCAGTCTTCGTTGTCCAAATGATATTAATAATCCAAAAAGTGTCAAGTTTTTTGGCGTTTATTTAAATCCAAAATTATCTTGAAATCAACATACCAGTTACATTTGTCTCTTTCTACATTAAAAACTGCGTATCAATCTTTGATTCACTCAATTACATCATATACGATTTTGCTCTGTGTTTCATGCTCGCCACGAGTGCTCATGGATTTTCATTGCAAAGAAAAGCCATACGGATTATTTCAGGTTTGGAAGTCAGAGAAGACTGTAGATATTGTTTTACACGTTCAAATATTCTTACTGTACCTTCTACTTACATATTCCACTGTTTTTTAAATAAAAAATAATTTGCATACATTTCAAAATATAAGTGACTACCATCATTATTACTTTAGAAATAAAAATTGTTACTCCAGGTTTCTACGGAAATTCTGTGTTTTAATAAGTTACCACAAAATGTACAGACTTTGCACTATTTAGAACAAGAATAACAAAATTTTTATGCAAACATGATTCTTATAATTTTGATGAATAAAATATTCATCAAAATTATAAATAATAATTTTAAAATCTTTAAAAAAAAATGTTCTTAATCTGTTATTATTGAGTTTATTATCTGTTGTCCTCAATTTTATAATATTCAACTATTTAACTTTTTGTACTTTTACATATCTTTAATTAATTTAATTACCTACTATATTTTTTAGTTAGTTCTAATATTTTGTTTACTGTTTTTAGTTTTACTAGGTTTATTTTTACTCATATTGTATTATTTCTTATCAATTTTTGTTCCTGCTTTTGATGTGTGTAAGCACCTCGGTGTTTGTGGCACGATAATGAAAAATAATAATAAATAAAATGAAGCGGGCCTTTTCGATTCTATAAGTATCGTATAAAGGCATTTAGCCACGTTATATAAGTTCCTATAAAATTTATTTTGTAGCAATTTATACAATCTTTATAAAATTTGTTTTACTAGTTGGGATGAAACGTCTTTGTGTTGCAAAAATTTATATTAAAGTTTTCGTAAGGATATCTCCTTTCTTTGAAAATTGTCATATTTGATAGTCGGGTGGAATTTTCAATTAAATACAGTGTGTCCCGTTTTTTCAGGTTAACAGCTCTGGGAATGTGAGAAGACTGTGGAATTTCCGCAAGTTATTTTTTCACAATTATTACACTGAAGAGAAGTTAAATTCTACTAAAGATTTAACTGATGTAACAAAAGCTTAGCCTACTATGATTTTTTAAAAGGATTGTTTTTCCAGTGGTATTGGGCATTTTTTATCAAAGAGAAAATATTACCAGGCTATCCAACACCCATCAAAATCCCCATATACCAAATTTGATCGATAAATGTCTATTGAGTTCTTTTTATGAGGTGCCAAACTTAAAAATTAAAAGTAAAAATTATAATAAGCAGACTAAAGATTGCCATGAAAGTGAAAGTAAATACCAGTCGGGCAAAGGAAAAACAGAATCATTACAAATGTATCACTTTTAATTGCGGCCGCAGTAAAAATAATTAACGTACAAAAAATGTAATGAACTATAAATTTAAATATTTTTCTAGTAGGTATTGGACATTATGAATAAACGGTTGTTTTGACTATATTAAAAATTCATGATTTTTCTTGATCAATTCTGCCAATAATATTTTAAAATGTTAAAATTTTTAATAAATGCCATAAATTATTTTGTAAAATTATGTAATCACTTTAAAAAATATTTAATATTTAATTTACATAACTCCAACTAATCAAATGAAAAGCTATATTTTATTATATAAATAGTGAAATGAAAAACCAAACCAAACCAAGTCAGTAGGTAAATTATTAAAAGTGATTGATAAATTTTTCATACTTAAATATTGACTGAGTACTACGAATTACTGTAATGATACATATATTACTCGCTATAGTAAGTAGATAACATCCTGTATGGTTTGTATTGTACTGATATTTATTTCGCTAGAGTTTTTATTGTCGCGTTTTATTCACATAAGGTACAGATAGTTATTGTTGGTACCTGTGTTTTGTGGCTCACTGTGTAGGCCGAGTATTTTTTGCGATATTCTGTTTTTATTAGATCTTCCAAATACGTCGTTAAAATTAATGATGTTATAACTGAATCACCCTGTATAAATACCGAAGTGGTCTTTTTCCACAGCAACAGTAAGTGTTTACTTCACAAGTAGTAGATTATTTCTTATTGACGTCTGTACGTTGTTCCTTTCCTAGCAAAATAAAAATTACAATTCGCACACAATACAAATAGCCGCCTGAAAAAACCGGATGGAAAGGAGAATCGCCCAAAAGTTAGGTGGTTTAACTTTTCTCAGGGTTTGGTAGCACCGTTTCCTCTACAAACTAAAGCGGTCTTTTTTGTCAAAGTTCCAAAGTGTTTTACTTTTCGATGGTGACATCGTAGATAAAAAAGTAAAGAAATAATATTTATTTCAAAATGACCAGTCATGGTACCTACTAAAATTTATAATAGTGTCTCATATTTTGAAGCATGGAATATGAAATTTTATTATATTTAGGTATCGTCTTTTAGAGTGTTTTTATAACTAGGCAACAAAGTTTCAGTATGATATTTATTAGGCATAATTTTAGAGCAGTAGAATGTCTGAAATATTTAGTTCTGTAAATCTGTAATTTTTTGACTTGACATAGTTTAGCTCTGAAGTGGTACTTATATCCGATTCAATTTATCAAAATTAAATCGAATGGATACTAACCAATACGTTTAAAAACTAAGAAAATCCTTTCCAATACATCTTCTTTTCTTCTTTTTTTCTACCTTCCCCTCCTTTCTCTTATCACATCTTTTAATCTTCCTTTAGGTCTTATTCGAATTTTCTTATCTTCTATTACTCCCTCATTGACATTATTAGATATTGTTTCATTTTGATGTTTAAATATCAAATTCAAGAACAATTTAGCATCAATTAGGAATGAATTTATCTCATGTATGAGTAAGGTAGGTACTCATTTTTAATATTTCCGTGTGCTGCTATTGATTTGAGATATGTGTAACTTGTTTATTTAGTTTCTTCCACTTTGATCATTCCCGATATCTACCTCATGACTTTTACTTCTGTCGTTAGATTTGTTTTTCTTTTATATAATACTTGTAATTTTCATGATATGTTTAATGGATACACAGAAATTTTCTAATTCAGTCAATAATAAATTTATTTCAAAAGACAAGACAAGACAAGACAAGAAAAAAACAATTTTAAGAAACACTACAATAAATGCTGAAAATGTCCACCGTTATGTGTACACACTTCCATGCTTTTGTATAATAACTGTTACAGATATTCTTATTATATCAGAATAATTTTTTACTATTACTTTTACCGAATGAACAAATAAAAATAATAATAATAATAATAATAATAATAATAATAATAATAATAATAATAATAATAATAATAATAATAATAATAATATACACAAAATACAAAAAGTAAAAGAAAAATAGTACACACACACACACACAGAACAAAAACGAAACAAAGAATAAGAAAGAACTGATGGCTAGAAAACATTAATTAACACGATCGCGAGATTTTACTATAAATGCTTTGACCTCTCTCTTAAAATACGTAAGACTGATGGTACCCCTAATATCCCTAGGCAAAAAATTAAATAAATTAACAGAATTGTAGCTGAAGCTGCGTTGAAACATAATCATAAATTGTGAACCCTTTAATTTATTTAGTGCATAGAAATACAGGTATTTCTAATATCAAGACTAAAAGCAAGACAAGCCCTAAGTTAAACAATTTGAATTTTATGGTCAATAGTATCGAAAGTCTTATTATAAGAATTAAACACGTATCCATATTTACGTCGCATGGCCATAGAATATCATCCGTTAGATTGAGTAAAGTAACTGCTGTGCTATGATGGCAACGAAATCCAGATTGATTGCTAGATAAAAAATTACTTTTAGTTAAAAATTGATTAAATTGTTCATGTACTACCTTTTCCAGAATTTTAGAGAGAATATTATATTCACTGTTAACCTATGTACGTTTCCCAGTGAAACATCCTGTATATTTCTAGTTACCCACGGAGGAATGACGTTGAATAAGTACTGTAATTGTCGTAGAATTTAGAACTAATAAGACGTAGTGACATAACATCATCGCCTGTTTTCTCCAGTTCGTTTTATAACCAATCTTAAGATTTCCAGTGCTGCGAAGAAAGCAAAGTAATTAATTTTAGGAGCAAAATTAATTAATTTAAAGCAGTTTTGTGGAACGCATATTAAACATAAGCACGACGCAAAGGAATCTGTAATAAGTCTTCTCAGCAATGTCTTTACAGATTACTAGTATATTCGTATACTTGAACAGGTATTAAATTTTACAGCACATGTTTTTTTGATTAGTAAGAGTAAAGACAAAATTTAGTTTAATAATATGGTTAACCGACATTATATAATTTAATAACCTGCGATAGATAGAAAATGCGTTAATAATAATTTATAAAGCTTTCATCAATATCTGTATAGTACAATTTTATTGATATAAAATTTATATCACAGAAGTTATAGACACACTTACTTATTGAATAATATTGTTATAAAATTTTTACAAATGAAATGACGTTATAAGCATTGGTATATCTATAGTAGATTTATTTAGTTATGATCAATAAAAAGTGCATTACACTAAAAATAATACAAGGACATAATAGTTTATGAAAATCAAAACAAATTTGAAAATGTCAATTAATAAAATAATATAAAAACATTATAAAATCTCTTTGGTCTGCATTCTTGTTCTATAATAGTTAATGTATAGTAAAACATAAAAGTATGGCTTCGAAAGTCAATAATATCAATTTGTGCAGAAGATCACATCGATCATCGAAATTATCGCTAATGAAAATCGTCATGTAATTCTCGGTTAGCATATGAATGAGATCCGTTATATTCAATATTGTTTAGATCCATGTTTGCTCCCTTATAGCATTCAATACAAATCTTGTCAAAATCTGAATGGGAATGTCTAACCTAACGGTTTTGCGAGAATTAGCTATGTTTATTTATCTGCGCCTGTAGGATAAATGTCTTGTATAATATAAAAACTTCACTACCACAGTCAGTGGGATAAAAACTTTTGAAGTTTTTAGACAATTTATGGTCAAATAGACCAGTGCTGAAGCCTTTGAAAATGGTAAAAAGTGAAAAAAAATAATAGTAGTATGAAACGCATTGAAAAAGGAAGAGAATACAACAAAAATGAGAGGAAAAATAATTTACGGGCGACCTGAGGTCGGGAAGTGGAAGGGGGTGAGTTTTTAAGGGTAAAAAACGGGTTATCTTGATTTTCGGTAAAACTACAAGTCCTATGGAAAAACGGTAAATAGCAAAGTTGTAGGAAATAAAAAGATCTGTATACCTTTGTCCATAGGACTTGTAGTTTTGCCAGAAATCGAGGTAAACCGTTTTTTTTACCCTTAAAAACTCACCCCACTTCCCGACCTCAGATCGGCCGTAAATTATTTTTCCTTTCATTTTTGTTGTATTCTCTTCCTTTTCCAATGGGTTTCATCCTACTATTATTTTTTTTGGTTTCAAAAATTATCGACACTGGTCTAAAAACTTTTATTAAATATTAATTATAATTATCTACATTATTTATTGTAAATATTACCGTATTTATATTTTGAAAAATGTACTCTATTAATTAGTATTGTTTTACTAAATTATAAACTAAATTTTATGTATTTTAAATTAATCTAAAATTTAAAAATTTAAAACTGATTCGAAACGCGTTCTTATTGGTGATGGCGTAGGAAAGTAGTTCTAGAAGGGGCTCAGTTATGTTGGTTGCGGGAATTTGAAATTTGACTTGACAATCATTTTGTCATTTTATTCATGTTGTATTCACCACATGTTATTGAGCCTATAAGTGCGGTTAATTATTAATTTCAAACACACAGAGTGTTCCTTCTTCTAACTGAAATATAATAATAGTTTTAAGCATCATGTAAAAATTAGCATGAAATTACTACTTACATAAGAAACTACTTCGTGATTTGGGCATATCTCTTTTAATTGCTTTAAACAACTTCAACTTTCTACAATATGCCGCTGGTACAATTATAAAATTTTTGTTTGGAATATTCATAGAAGTATTTGGACAAGATGGTACAAAACACCACTTGTAAAATTTATTTGTTGCAGCCATCTTAACTCTCGCACGTGCATCTGACACTAGTTTATACTTTGTGTTCTGACATTTATCTTATAGTGACAACTATTTTGCTACGTCATCGAATTATAAACTATATATAGGGTTATCATAATTATGTCCTAGAACCAATCTATACCATATTTGAAAAAAGTGATGAAACCCTATTCGTTCGACGTTTTATTGATTTCTAAATTGCTGAAGATGTTACTAGTTGAAACGTCCATCTGCATATTCTTTACTCCTCCAATGTTTGTAGCTATTCGTTTCTTATTTTCAATCCGTTACAATATATCATTCAGCCACCGTGTTACTTTTCCAGCCCCCATGCCTCTTGACTATTAAAAGCTCCGTTTCTGAAGATGCAGACAAGGAAGCTGATGATCTTAGAAAGCAATACCCGGTATAATCTTTTACATTTGATAGAGTTAAAAAAGATGCAACATTTTTCGGCATGGCGCCAATTGTGTTAATACTCACTGGCTGTTTTGTACATTTGCCATTCTTATATCCAACAATATTCCATGATCGTAACTTGAAGGATGCAGGGCTATGTATTTTCGAATTAGTTATACTAAATTAATTCCTTCAATGTCTCCAGTACAAACAAATTCACGCGAAATCTTCGTCTTTGTATTGAATATTATAATCCAGAAAACATTTCCTCCATCTTTTATGTATTTTATCTGTATACAAATGAGTTCCTCCTTCCTACATGACATTTTAAGTCCCAAAATGAGCTCAACCTTAAAATTGTTTCTTTAGATATATGATCTAAATAATTTACATTTGTTAGTAACCATATTTCATCTATGGCTTTCTGTAAAAACTTCGTTACATTTTGTTTAGTTAAAATATTTGATGTTTTCGGTTTATATCCATCAGATTTTCTCTTGAGAAATGCCATGAGCCGACTGTATTTACTGATGTCCACGTTTATCTTCATAGATATAGTAGCTTGTGTCATCACAATACGCCCAAAGACTTGAAGACTTATAACACTTGGACAAATTGTTGTTGTTACAGCTTCTTCCACGTCTGATGCAAGAGTTTCAGACTCTCTCATTATGATAAAACAAAGAGAAGTTACAAATTTAGGAGTCTAACAGACTCCACAATGTCCATATTTCAAATATGGAAAACAATGCGATACTATCCATTTGGCATAACAAAGTATACTAATATTCAAAAAGGTATTGAGTGCCCTGGGTCCTTACGCAATGTAGTGGGAGACGCATAAGGCAATATAATAAGCAGAGCCCCACATACTCAATGTAAGCAGCTAAGAGTTAAACTTCACATGAAGAATATTAAAGGGTGACAAATCAAGAAATCTTGTGTACCGCTCAATAAAACCCCTTCTTCAATCCATTGTCAAGAGAATGTTTTAACCAAAAACTATTCTCCAGGTGGAGAAGAGTAGGTACTGTGCTATGCAATGCAATAACCAATTTCAGTAGAATTACTCAGCATTGATTTACTCTAAACATTTGGGTCTTACTTACATCGTAACATATTGGATAGTGTAAATTAACGTTAAACAAAAGCTTTGTCTAAAACATTAACTTTTATTCATACAACTTGCTAAAATGTACAAAGGAAAATTGATAGCTTTAGCTTAAACAATAGAAGCTTTAGCTTAGAATTCGAAGAAAAAGCTTTTGCTACATTTGTATTCACTTAATAATAACTTTGTGCCGTTGCTTAACAAGATTCATGTGACGTATAAAATTCCAGACACCCTCTCTAGGAAGTTAATACACCTTGAGTTGCTTCTGTGTCTTTATGTTCTGCCACCCGTTTCAATCTGACCATGTCTGTATATGCCAGCTCAATTAGTACTTGTAGACAATCTGTAATGAGTTCTAAACTCACCTTGTCTGAATTCAAGACCTTTATGGCGGACTAATTATAAGAGAATATTAGTTGAGTGACGTTTGTACCCTTCACACAGAAATTCTCCTATAAACACTTGTTACGAAAGTCTGCTAAGATTAATCTGCACAAAACTTTCATTTAATTTACTGTTTTAATTAATATCCAGAATATTTTCAATGTGCTTTACACTTAATAAAATTAATTCAGTAAGGTATGATATAAAATTCTTATCAATCAAATACAGAAGGTAATGAATTTGACTGCCGTTATAATCTAAACTTTTCTAAATATTATCAATAAATTTAAGGGGAAGGTGGAACGTTGGATAAACTGTACGCCTTGGCTACGTTTCATAATCTTTTCAAAATATGAGTAACAAAAATTGCCCATATTTTTTGGGATGCATTGAAATTCCGCTATTGGAAATCATCTACATTTACTACACAGATGACTACGTTGCATAATTTCTAGAAAAAAAAAACTAAATTCACCCATTCTTATAATACACTAAAATAATAATCACGGGATTTAAGTCAGGTTTCCTCAGTGTTTCATCCAGTGAGGCATTTGGAGTTGGCATTCTAAAATTAAGGTGTTATGGTTATTATTGTTGGAAGTGACGTTACCTGCAACACTCAAATCTAGGATCCATTGCACCTACCGCTGCGAGTTAAGGCCCCTGCTACCTACAAGGACTAACACAAGCTCTGCTGAAGTCTCTTAATGTCTTGAAGAAAAAGTAATACAATACCAAGGTATTAATCTCGCTTCACCATTAAACAGACACTGTCACAGAGGGTGTATAGGGATCATTTCAATCCTATGCAGGTGTTGATTCGTAGGTTGCTAGCAGACGATCGTGTTGCTTTGCAAAACATATTAATTTTAATGTTTGCATCGTCATCAGCTATTTATGAGATGTCTGGTTTGTTACCGTTTATATCCACTAGATCATTGTTGATGATGGACCCCGTTACTGGTCCCCACAAAATGACTACTTGATTTTTGCCTAAACCACATATCAGTACTACTCGTCAGTCAGCTCTACACGATATTATCGTCCTAGAAGGGATATAACCTTGACATAAGTGAATGTATCTTCCCTGAGACCTGGTCCGTCTTCGACCAATATTGAACCAAACGAGCCTTTTGTACACCTTAGATTCAGAATTAGCTAGCCAGGTGTTCCTAGTTGGTATTTTCACTTTAAGGGCGCCGTATTCTTGAAATACTATTTTGTACAAATACAAGTCATTTTAGATATTTTAGAACTGAATAATATAGAGTCTTTCAAAATACGTATTTTTTTAAATTCAACTATATGTAAACATTGTTATAACATAAACTTACATAGTTCTGAATATAAGATTGTTTACTTTTGTTTATAAGTATGTAAAAATAATTGTTAAAATGTGGGGTTAGAATAGCGAAATAATGTGTGTCATACAAATGCACAAAACATTAGTAATTTTATTTTTGATATTACTATTGCTCTACCTACGTGTTTTATTTTTCGAGATTTTAGTACCTAAAAAACACCACAAATTTAATCATTTTACAGCGAGAAATATGGCGACCTTAAAGTTGCTTTGAATTCATATTGTATTAATTCTTTCAATATTTACCGAATCCTGTTATTGTAAGCCTCAGTTATTAAGAATGAACAATGCCAATGTTCTGTTTAGGATATAGCCCTAAGAAAAACAATAAATGCATGACTTTGCGAATTCTTACAGGTCCCTTAGTAAATTAATAGCATATCAAAATATTCAGCGTGTCGACGAATTATTTGGATATCAATGTGACACAAAACTAAAAAGACGGAAAAATAACAATTAAAGATAAAAAAGCAGAATACACTCAACTTATTTTCTCAGCTACAACTGTCAATATACTGTCACCCAGTTGATTGTTGACGACACTAACGCATTGATGCCAAATATATTCTATTCGTAAAGGAAGTAATTTTTCAGTAAATTAATTGTCATTATTTATAAAGATATAAGTACGAAATTTGTTTAACCTTTTTTCTAAAAAATTACTTCCCTTATACACTGTATATACATTTCTATAAATTATTCGATTTTAGAAAGTTTGAAAAGCGGTTAATTTAAATATATATATTTATTTCTTAACAACTTAATAGATTTCAAGACATTTTAAATTCAATATCATGTCGTTTAACCAACATGAAAATAATATGGAAAACATTGTTAGTTATGCGAATTACCCAGTTTATATATCGTTTAAAATACATATAAAAACTTTCTTAAGCGATATTTAAAGAAAGTAAAAATTTACCATTTACATATAAACATGAATTTTTATTGTTTTATTATCAAAGACTACCTGGTTCAAAACATAAATTGAATTATACTAATATCAAATTCAGATCTAATTAAAAAATGTATTCGTTAGTCTATGTCAAATATATCCGATAAAACTAATTTGTTAGAAATGAATGTTAGAGAAACAGACAGATATTTCCTTATTTTAAAGAAATTATTTATGAAATTGTGTGGCAATTCGGTCAATCGCAAATGAATTCTTTTATACAGAGTGTCTTTACTAGAAAGGCCTTGTATATCCGACCGAAACAACAAAAAATATCTAAAACCAATAGTTTTTCTAGAAATACATTTAAAAAAAAAATACAACTGCAATAAAATACAAAACTGTGTTTCGAAATTAGCTATTACTTAGTTGTATATTAGTAATTTCGCAACACAGTTTCGCATTTTATTGTAGTAATTTTTTTATTTTTGAAATGCATTTGTAGAAAAACTATTCGATTTTGATATTTTGACGTGCTTTATTTGACAAGCCTCATATTATTTGATTTCTACACACTTTATCGTTAAAACCAGTACCTCAAGTCTATTCCCAAGCAGCACAGACTGGTCGCGTTGACGTCGAGCCGACGTCGGCAGTCTAACCTGAAGTCGGTAGCCGACGTCCTCGCCACGGCGTTCCGACCAGTTTTTATACGAAAATGGTCACACAAACTCCGGTCGACCCGACGTCACCCTGTTGACTAATAAAGTAGCGTTAGGTGTAAATGTTTGTACCTACTTCCACGTCACATTAGATACGACAAATATTACCTAACATAACATTTTCTATAATTTACGTACAAATTTTTCTATATAAATCAGACAACTACTATATTTTTGTTCTGTTTATACTAATTTTGTAGCTAATAATCCTGCAGCTCATTTTAATAGAAGGTATGCGTCTACTCGTATAGGATTCAGTATATTAATAAAATATAATTTTAAGGATATAAGTTTCGAGACCTTCAAACACTGAAATTATAAACGTATGCAATTTTATTGATTATATTGGACAAAATAGACCATTAAAATTTAAGCTCCATTAAATGAACACTATTTTTATCAATATATATTTTTATTTTGTATTTTTTAGAAAATATTTTTTGTATTAGTAATCTCAGGAATAAAAAGATCAAGTGTAAGAACTAACTTCTCATACAATATATAATCTTAAAATCGTAAAATCACTCTTCAAATATTAAAAATGGAAAATTATTGTGCATTCCTCCAAAATGGCTTCCTATTATTTTTATAAAAAGATGTCGTCGTCGGCAATACCGATCCGTTATATCCCTATGATTTAAAGTTATTTTTGGTGTAAACGAATATAATTACTCCAGTCACCAGGTCATATTAAGTTTATTTATTTACCTTAATTATATACCAGTCCTCACAATTGGTATAATAAACTCCAATTTCTATATACTAACTGAAGAAGTCAAAATTGCTTCACCAAATTGTACTAACTATGTACCTTAAAAAACAAGATATAATAATGGTAAACAAAAGTACTCTTCCAACATACTTACTGTACAGTAGGTATAAATGTACGTATCTAATTCAACTTAGTCGTATTAGAAAAATTCATTTATACTTGTTGCATGTAGATCTACAAAAGAGGTATAAACATACAACTCTTACGACTAACCTAACTTTCCATTGTTTTCAGGCGTGTTCGTGCAGTTAAAATTAAGATTGTATTAGTGCAGTTATAGTTGAGTACTCTTTTTCGGATGCAGAACTTTGTGGATATATTTTTTTATTATGTTTTTATATATTACCTCTGTAACATTATTAGCTGTTTTTTCCCACCTAGTAATTAGTACTGACTCCCAGGTGGTGTACTCTAAATAAATAAATAGTTTCGTATTATTGACAATAAAATGACTGATGTATTTAAAATATTTGATACATAATGATTTTCCGGTAGCTGTGACCTGGGTTATTCTCAGGCTAGACTTTGTGGGGATAGACCGCTGTCGTGATCTCTGGGTTTGCCCATATATTGCTTTCGACTCATATTGTTAATATTACGACTGTACGGTCATAACCGTCCTCCGATAATGGTCTCGATTTACTTAAATTATTCATTATCAGATTTCTTAATACTTGACAGTTTTCATTACTTCACTAACAATATAGGTAACGTCAAGCGTCAAAACGTTTCAAATACGTGTGGTTGGTGTATAGGTCAAAATATGGTATAAACACCGACGTCGGCTGTACCTACCTCATCCGACATTACAATTAGTATTAAATAATTTAGAGTAGCGACGTCGGTGTGGATGACATTAACTGACGTATGTCATTGGCTAGAGACAGTTAAAAACACCAACGTCGGCTTATCCGGCCTGTTTTATTATTCATTTATTGTTATTTAAAACATGGAACAGGTCGAAATACCGACGTCGACATTGCCGACGTCGTTGTGACGTCGGCAATACTAACGTAAGCGGTTTCTACCAAAATTACTTAAAATTCGACCATAGACGTAATGCTATACCAATTTTGTAGTCATAATTTGTATAATTTTGGTATAAAACTAGTCGTTAGTTAAATTCGGTGTGGTCTGTGCTGCTTGGGTTAGTTAATTGGGTTTTAGATCGAAACTGATCCAAGATAAAAATTTCTGATGTTATGACATAGCTACTTAGAAAACACCATATACTCAATAATCTACATTTTCGTATTCTCTTTTTCTCATCAATTATAAAATAAAATTAGGTCGCGTTATTTTAATTATCTAAACACAACCCTGAGTTTGTATTCCCATTTTATAAAAGTTAAGCTTAGTCATTATACAGGCTTAGTTTGGAAAACATCGTAACTTTTTTATGTGGAACAGTCAAAGTGAATTCATTCAATTTTACCGCTGGAAATTGTAATTGTACTCATTTCCATTTGACAGAATAAAACTTTTCATCAACAATTCCTTTATTTTTACATTACCCGACAATATAGGTCAACAGTGTTACACTTTATTGCCCGCTTTTTAATGAAATGCACTGATTAAACGTTTGTGTATTTAATAGTAGCATTAAAGCATTTGTAGGTGAAACTTGTTTTTAAAAAAATATGATATTTCTTACTATTATGTCTTGCTCTATTGATTTACTTTGAAGAATTAACCTAATTCAGATTTTATTATTTCAATATACGTAAATAGTTTTTCATTAGTACTCATTGATTCGATTTGTACGTATTTGTTTTAAACAATTTTTGATAAATTACTTGCTTTTGAAGCATAGCTAATTAAGTAATATGACATTAAATAAGAACTTTAGGGAAATTCGACGTTTGTTTTGTTTCCTTCTGTGACTCAGACTATAGTGATTTTATCAAAGTTAGGAACAAAGGGATTATCAAAAAATATTTATAGATCGTATATAGTATATTATTCAAGGAGTATATAATGATGGATGCAATTCACGAGGCTCAAGGTAGTGAGTAAAATAGTAGGTGAACCCGAGTGAACTTGAGGCATTATATTTAAGTATAATGAACATTTTATAGTCGTGCACAAAAATGTTTGTTACATTTTTAGACTATAAAATTTATTAAGCAAAAAATACATTTTTCTAAATTTATTTTCAGCTTTATTAGTATCGCAGAGGAGTTTGAAAATAACACACTACTGTTTACATTATTAGTTATTGGCTCTTTTAATTTACTTAGAAGAATTATTCTAATTCAAATTTAATGATTTCCATTTATGTATATTCATTAGTACTTATTGATTCGATTTTCTAGATGTTCTAGACAATTCCTGATAACTTACTTGTTTTTGGAGTTATTTCTATAGCATTGCTATATATTTTATAACAAAGATCCTATGACATTATGATACTCAATAAGAACTTTAGGACAATTCTATACTTGTTTTAACCGTTTCCTTATGTGAACTCTATAGTGAGTCTATTAATCTATAGGAACAAAAAGATTATCAATAAAAAATATTTGTTTGTTTAAAAATATTATTATACATATAAGTTTTGAGAATAGAAGATTTATTAAGAAAAAAGTAGACATATTTTCTGAATTTATTTCAAGCTTTTCAGTTTTATTGGTAACGTAGAGAAACAGGAAAATGAGACGTAACTGTTTTAATTATTAGCTTTTGCACTTGCTGCCTTTGGTATCAAAAATCAAATATTATTTTGACATTCGATAAGAACTATTACGGATTTATTTTGATTTCTGATATGTACTTTATAATTAGTAAAAATTCTGTCACATCGTTTTTTTGGATAACCTCGTATATATATATATATATATATATATATATATATATATATATATATATACGATATATATAGAATATATATATATATATATATATATATATATATATATATATATATATATATATATATATTCTTTTCATCATTGTCGAATGTGTGTTACCACTCAAGTTATATATAAAGCTGTTTACAGGCTTTTTAGGCCCAGAGCTGTGTTATTCTCCTCCATTCCATTCTGTCCTTCGCCTTTCTTTTCCAATCCGTTACATTTTTCTCCCTTAGATCTATTGCCACTGACTCTCTCCATCGCGTCCACGGTCTACCTCTTTTTTTCTTGTAGTTAGGTTTACTCCCTACTATTTTCTTAACTGCCCTTTCATCTTCTATACGTTCTAGATGTCCTAGCCACTGCACTCTTCTGGCTCTTACAATTTCGTCTATTGTTGGTGCCTGGTACATTGCATATATTTTCTCATTATTTCTCCTTACATAGCCTTCCTCCGTCTTCTTACCCCCTAGAATTCTCCTTAAGATTTTCCTTTCCCACCTTAAAAGGTTTTCTCTTGACTTCTTATTGAGAACCCAGGTTTCACTACCATACAGCGCTGTCGGTCTCAAAATTGTTTTATACATTCTAAATTTTACTCCTCTGGACAAATTTTTTGATTTCAGTAAGTGGTTGACTGCTGCCGAACTTCTGTTTGCTTTTATTATTCTCCTATTTATTTCTTGTTCCTCATCAGAGTTAGCTGTTATTAGCGCCCCCAAATATACATATTCTTGAACTTCCTCAAACTCCATCTCTCCATGCTCTGTTCTCAATTGAAAATTGGTATCCTTTTTTTGTTATCCTATTCTCAAAAGCTTACTTTTCTCTTGGTTTATCTGCAATCCCACTTTACGTGCTTCCTTCACAAGTTTTTTCATTACTTCTTCTAATTCCCTACTATCTCTAGCAATAATAGTCACGTGATCTGCATAACTTACAATTTGATGACTTTTAAACAATATGTGTCCTTCTCTGTTCAACTGACTATCTCTTATGACCTTTTCTAGTACTAAATTAAAAAAAAGCGTTGAGAGTGGGTCTCCTTGTCTCAGTCCTGTATCAATAGTAAAGCCTTCCGAACATTCACCTTTTATTCGTCATTTTCAAAAGCCTAATCAGTTTGGTTGGTATCCCAAATTGTTTCAAAATTTTACTTAGTTTATTCCTTTTGATCGAATCATATGCTTTCTTGAAGTCCACAAAAAGAACCATTGCTTTGATCCCATACTCATAGCATGTAGTCAGAATTTCCTTCACCATGAAGATTTGGTCCGTTGTTGACCTTCCGTTTCTAAAACCTGCTTGATACTCCCCTATTTGTAGTTCTGCTATAGGTTCTATTCTCTGTTTTATTAACGTTGCCATAATTTTATACCCTACATCTAACAATGATATACCCCTATAGTTTCTGCAGTCTGTTGTATCTCCCTTTTTTAAGATTGGTATAATCAAAGAATCTCTCCAATCTTCAGGCATACATTCTCTTCCCCAGATCATTCGTATCATTTCGTATATTCTTTGTCTTAAATCCTCTCCTGCGTACTTAATGTTCTCTGCTGTTATTCTGTTTTTTCCTGGACTTTTGTTATTCTTTAAAGCTTCTATAATTGTATCTATTTCCTTTTTTCTAGGTTCTTCTATATCCACTTCCTCTTCCCTTCCCGGTATCATCTCCTCGTGCTCCTCTCCTTCCCTTACACTCTCTTCATCTGCAAAGTATTGCCTCCATCTTTCTCTCACTTCTGTTTCCTCTGCAATTAGATTTCCACTTTCATCCCTCACATATATTACTTCCTTCTTTATCTTTTTTCCCTTTTTTATCTCTCTGTAGTTACGTATTTCCTTCCTCTTATAATGTTGGTCTATTTCATCTATTTTCTTAACCTGTTCTGCTCTCTTCTTTTGTCTAAACACTTTCTTCGCCCTTCGTCTTTGTTCCCTGTATTTTTCTTTATCTTCCTCTTGTACTGACTGAAGTGCTTTAATTCTTAGCTTATTTCTCTTCTCCGTCTCTCTTATACACTCATCATCCCACCATCTTTTCCTCCCTGCAAACTCTCTTTATTTGTTTATTTTAACCTTTTATTCCTTAATAACCACGATCATTAGTATGCAACGAGCATGGTTGAATTATAGTTACTGCCAAACTTTATGCGAAAAGTAGGCTATTGTATTTTATGGTTTTAGAAAACGAGATCCATTAGCTCTCGTTACCTATGGGTTGTATTCTGTTGATCATTGGCTTTCCAAGATTGTTAGCCTTCGTTTTGTACAAGTTTATGGGAAAAGGTCGTTGCTTCAACGTTGTGAAAATATCGCTATATTCCTAAGGCATCCGTTAAGGGATTTATCATCGACATGGTGTGTTTTGATTCCCCATTATTTTTGGATTTGTTTGGAGCTGGTACCTTTACATTTTATGGAGAATCATTGCCTGTTTGTGGTATGCTGCAACGAGGTTAAAAGTTTGACCATGCATCAGCTGCTGAAAATCTTTCTTCCCCAGTGCTGCTGTAGGTTCCTGTCAGTGAATTTTTGTTCATGCTTTAACCGAAAACCTTTTGTAAAAAGTTTTTTTTTTCTCCCCCATTACTATTATCGTCACGATACCTGCCGCCTCTGTTGTCGCATGGATCATGTGTTCACGTGTGAGTATATATGCCTTCCTGTGAGTAGAAAGCGTATAGAGGTCCATCTCATCTTAGCTGTGAGGACTCCTCGTGTTGACGTTGCGGCCAATGTACAGTGTAGATATCTGCCAGCAAATATTTAGTTAAACCGATAAGTATCGTAGTTAAGACACTTGCAATTTAGTACCTGTGTATTTGTAAAGTTGCAGGAATAATAATTATTAGCTTACCGTACAGGTTTATCCTGTTTTCTTTGCTATGAATTAGCCACACGTTCAGTATATTTCTGTGTTATACATATAGCTTTTCTTGGAAATAGTACTTAGGTATAAATAATGCTTTTGCTTAGATATTACTTTGGTTAAGAACATTTACTTAGAATTTAAGGCGTAGAATCAACCAACAAAGCAACTCTATTATTAACCACTTGCAGCTATAACTAGAAATTGTTCACACTCACTCAGTGGCGCACGCATACTGTTTTAAATAGATCATTAAGAACTATCAATGCCTTCAGCCTACCACAGTCTTGTCAACTGTTATTACATTACACATTATTATTTATTACTACAACATTATCACTTAGCATTTTTGCCATCAACTCAAATATTACTTAATACATTTTTACTATTAACTTGAATATAGCTAACCAGAAAATATACTAGTATTTTAAGTTATGGGATTATAAGATGTATTAAACAATAAGTAGGTATATTTTTTAAATATATTTTCAGTTATATGTATTAGTACCTTTTGATTAAAATTGGACCTGCTTTGTTCAACAATTTTTAGAAGTTGATGATAGTACAAATGTTTAATGAAGTAAAACGAAACAAATCTTCCAATAGATAAAAATCTTATTTCGACTGATGTACAGGTATTTTGGTCTTTCAGAGACTTCACTTTTGAAAATATAGAGATTATGGTTTTTGGGAGTGATCTCTTTAAATAAAATGTAATTTTTGTAGCCGCCTACTTGCGTATTTTAAATGGAACACCCTGTATATTTTTTAAAACTTGGATTTTACTCATAATTTTAGGCGGACAATCAATATCTCATCAGTCATCATTTGCTTGGTTGTTTTGTTTTTAAGTTTGCTAGCAATTTCACAGCCATCCTCTCAAGAAATTGGATCATTTTAATTACGTATTACAAAAACCATCAATAACAGAAAAATTTAAAGAGCCAGGTATAAGGAAGTATGATATATGGATAGATAGAGGCTAAAATTCTACAAAAGTTTTTTATTAAATATACAGGGTGATCCATTTAGAAAAACCAAGTGTTAAGCGAATTCGGCAATAAATTTCCATCACCCTGTGTAAAATTAAAGCTATCGAAAAGCAAATTTTTTATATAGAATTGGAATATCTCGAAAATCATTAGAGATAGATATAAGGAAGCTTGATAAAGGTATAAAGTATAAAATTACTTGTATTTTAATTAAAATAGCGGTTATACCGGCGACTTCCGGCATTACCGGAGGTGCACTATTTTATTTAAACAAAGCACCCCCAAAAATTCCAAAACCTAAATTTTTAAAATTGAAATCAAAGTAGTCCACTTATTTATTCGATCCGCTAGATTCCTTGAATAAACAGCATAACCTTATCATTACTCACAATGTTTCGCATCTGATAAGCAAACTTGTATTTATTTTATCGATTTCATTTTTTTGATACCTACAGAGTGTTATGCATGTGAACTAGCCATCCGTTTTTTATTTATCGATCGTTTGTTAACGAACATCAGAGTCATTCCTTTTATAATTCAAAGCTACAACCAAGTGCAACTAAATTCACATTCTTGCTTAACGTTACTCGAAACACAGATCATTATCCGATGTAAAATGGAAAACCTGCCTTCAACATTATTTTCAATTTCATAGTTATCTTTAACGAATGGAAAAGTCATTAGTGTAAGTACCGTATACGATATACTCGTAGCACACGAAAATAACGTAAAAGGAATAAAAGTTGTGTTTTCAAGCGGAAGTAGGAACATTGTTTGCAATTCTTTTAAATATATCTGCTCATGCACTTATACGATAGAAGTTTACATGTGAGAAAAATTGTTAAACGGGCTTCTCTTTATCTTCGAATGAAAGTTAGGAAATGGGATGGATTAATTAATAAATCTCTGTTCACCAGGCCCGGTCTCTGTAAATGTAATTATTTATCAAGTATGTATGTGTCAAACTCCCGATCCTTCCATCCATAAATTGATCTTAAAATAATCTTGTTGAAGCAAACCGCAGTCTTCTAACTATTTAATAAAAGCATACAATTTTAGGTCATTAGTATATAATAACGTTTTAAACTAAATTTCCTTGTAAACATCATTGACAGAAAAACAAATAAGAGCGGTCCAAGAATCGATCTTTGCGGAATTCCCAATGTCGCAACAATTTCAGTAGAATTATAACCACAATAACAAACACTAAGAATGCGATTTGATAAATTTAATAGAACATGAAAAATGGTAGAAAGTCAATTGTTAAACCAAAACAAGACAATTTATGAAGTAATAAAATGTATTATACTTGCCAAATTTATTGACGTGGACGGTCCTGAGATCCATGATGACAATCGGATATACGTGTTTTTAAATTGAAGAAAAGGATATACAGCACGATTTCAAATAGTTTACTAAAATTGGATAAAATAGTTATTGATCTATAATCCTGAACAATGTTTCTCATTTCTTAAAAAAGAGATAGATTTTTTAATTTTTATAAATGTGTAGAAATGTTGCTATTTGCAAAATAAGTTGAAAATAGTAGACAGTAAAGCAGAAATGGACGCAATTCATAATCTCTTAGGAGGAAGGTAGGAATTCCATTAGGTTCAGTGGTCAACTTATTTTTAAACTATTTTTAGTGCAATTAGAACATTATTTATGTTGTTTATTCTCTGGTTTGATTAGTATTTGTACTTTTAATGAATATTGTGATCTTGTTAAGATATTATTGTTTGTTACGCGCTATTACATAATATTAATCTAAACTTATATAAGCAATGAATACACATACATATTGTTGACTTTAAGGAAATATTTTAGGAGTTCTAACTAATGATGATTAGCAGCCTTAATTTTGTTCAGTTTGTTGTCGATAGTGGGAAATTAGAGGCCAAATTTCAAAGAAAACGCCAAATTTTCTCAATTGTCGACGTTTCGTCACTTATCGTGACATCCTCAGGACACTATAAAATTTAATAAATTCAAAATTACATCGCAATTTATAAATAACAAACTTAACATTAAAGTATTAAAAAAGTGTGTTTAAAACATTACAATAAAATGAATAAAAAAATATCTATATAAACATGAAAAAAGAAACCACAATTACACACACACTAACAATTATTATATGTTACAAATTTATAAGCAAATATATTAAAATTATATAAACGAAACGTCTTTATATAATGAATATTAAAATAATAAAATATGGTGAAATAACGAAAAATGTAACAAACAACAACCTGTGTATAACATGAAAAAAAATATATTAAAAATTAAATTTACGTATATTGTTTATATGTTACACACATTACAGATTTAAGTGCTTCACTTTGTTTTCCGAGTCTCGTTGTACATAGTATGTCATATAACAATCTTGGACAGTATATAGATATAAGCAGAAAATAACGTACACATAAAATGTATTAAAACATAAATCAAATTAAACAGACAAAATAATTTTAATTATTTATAAATTGCGATGTAATTTTGAATTTATTAAATTTTATAGTGTCCTGAGGATGTCACGATAAGTGACGAAACGTCGACAATTGAGAAAATTTGGTGTTTTCTTTGACATTTGGCCTCTAATTTCCCACTATTTTAGGAGTACTGCAGCAGTTAATTCTTATTCCGTATCTAATAATCTTGTACCTTTTTGTAATTGTTATTTCAGTATTCTCCACATGCTAGATGATGTCGGATTTGTATGTAAAGAAATCTTACTAAATCCTAATATCTTGTTTTTTGAAGGCGGTCGGAATTTATTTATTTATTTTTTGTTTAACATCGTCAGTTTCCCGGTATCGGTGCAATATTACCAAATTACTAAGAGCACCTTATGCCGGTAAAACTATTAGAATCTACACAGATAGTAGACAATCACTACTGATCTTACGTAAGCATAAGATAACAGCTAGATTAGCATGGGAATGCCATCAGGCACTGGTAGTGGCCTCAACCAACAACGGCATATTTGTATGCTGGGTAAAGAGACACGACCGGTGCAATGGCAATAAAATAGCTGACAAGTTGGCTGGGAGTGCATCGGGTCTCAATATTTTTGAACCTGGTTCCTCCAGTATGCTTCCGATGTCAGGATTTGTTGAAATTATCAAAGGGGACACCCACAAATAGTTTAGAAAACGTTGGGATGAAGCAAATGGCTGTGTTTACTAAGGAGTTCCTAGAGTACCCCTGCAAAGATACAGCTAAAAAGTACCTGGCTATGTGGAAGTGCGAAGCACCTCTTTGCAGGGGTTACGAACAGGAAGACGAGACAATACTTCATTCACTATGTAAGTGCACTGCCATCTCGTCAATAAGAGAATCCGTGTTGGGAGAACGATGGCCTTCTATGGCCTGCATGAGAGAGATCCACCTGAGCAACGTCACCACGTTTTTCTCCTTATTACATTGGTTGGCGGCTCAGGTGGATTGATCTCCTAATGGGAGGAGGTACTAGGGGTCCAATGGGGCCTAAGTGCTGTAGCCTTTCTGCTACCCTCCCCTCAATTCCAGAATTCCAGAAGAGCACCTTATTGAAAAAAGTTTTACATGATATCACGTAACCTAGAGGTGCAGCTACTTATCTATTAAATATCAGCAGCGTTAAATCTTGTACTTTACTGCTTTTTTAAAAAACATTGGCACTCTGTATTTCCAAAACGAATACTTCAAGAAAAATGTTTATACGAAAAATTAGCTTTATTTCAGAAATTCATCGTTCCTAGATTTAGTACAGATAAAAATGAATCATTCTATCTACCCATGTTAAGAATAATTTTTACGATATGCTCTTAATTTACAATAGCGCATACAATTCTGTATAACTATATTCTTCTGAATTTCAAAGATATTATTTTTCTTTTCCTTCTAACTTTTAAATTTATATATTTTTTGTGTACACTGAATTTCACATGACCTAGAATGAGAATAATCTAACGCACAAAGTATCAGCGGAAGAGGTTGCAATTAGCGCCCTCTACTTTGTGCAAAAAACTCATGACATCAGCGTGTTTAGCACCACCAAAAACGTACCTCTCAAATTTTGATTGAATGTGTTGCGATTTAAAAAAGTTACATCTAAAATTTAATTTTAAATTATTTTAATTGTGTTACATGCCCTGTTTCTCAAAAGTGAGTAGCTCTAGGACAAAGGTACGTTTATTAAGCATATCCCGCTTACTTTTCAATGTTTCATCAGCTCCATTGCCATGCCTTTTTGATCCCTGTATCATCCTGTTTGTAGTAAAACAGTTTAAAACTAAGAACACTAAATAAATAACTTTCCCCAATGCGATAATGCATTTAATTAAATCTAGTGTAATTTTGGTTTAAAAATATTGTATCCACAATTACCTTATAATCGGACTTTTATCCACACATATGAACCGTCTAAAGAGATATTTTATTTACTAGTGGAATACAATTTCACTAGTATAATTAAGAAAAAATTAATAAACCTATAATAAATCAAATTTAATTTATTTACTTATTAATATTAACATTTATCACATTTAATTGTAGCATTGTTGCCATCATTTTCAGAATTCATAACTTTTATCGAGGTTTGTGAGGAATTTGCACAGTTACGCATTTTCCTTGGAATATCAAATTTGTTAGACATGGACTCCTCAACATAACTTTCTTCTGCAGAGAAGCCATTCATCTACCATGCAGTTTAATGGTAGTAAGATCAGCACCTTTATTAGCCAATACAGTTGTTAAAGTGCACCTCGTACAATGGCCAGTATATGCTTCTGGATTTGCGATATTCAGGAATTAAGCAATTATTGAGGGTTGTGTTAATTCCAACAGGTTGAGAAGTATATTTTTGATTGATGTCTCTTAAAAAGAATATGTCTTCCGTTAAACGAATTGCAGAGAAATATATTTCTGCATATTTCTACAGCATTCACGCAACATCCTTCTGCTATCATTGTAAATTTTCTTGAAATGCCCATCTTGATATTGAAATAAATAGATAGCTGCCAATGATGTACGTCAGTAATTTTCAAGTTTTTCAAACCTCAGCATCGATAGGCACCAGGAACCTTCACTATCAATGCAAGCTAAAATAATTCAAATACTATACTACACTATAACTATATACCTAACAGCATGTAAAAGGTAAAGAGATATTACCTTAATCATTAAATATTATTTATAGAAAGCCTTAGTTAAAAATTCGTCAATTGATGCTGTTTTCAGTACTGCAGCTTTTTTTTGCTTTATATCCTCTCGATTTACTCCTCAAATAAGCTATATTTTTGTAGACCTTTATAGTAGCCTTCAACAATCATTGAAAGTGTTGCTAACAAATTTTAGTTTGAATGTTTATTTGAATTACTTTATTTGTTTCTTTATTTGTCAAGTGCTTCTTTTTTAACCTTGCAGGGTCAAGTAGACTGGGGGTCGAGAAGACAGATATTGATTGTGCTGTCTAATATTCTCCCCCTTGTTTTTAAAATGACATTTAATTTACTCCCTTCATCTAGTTCAAAAGATGTAAGTCTTAATTTTTGAAAGATCGACTTATTTTGTAAGATGTATACTTGTATCTTATTTCTGTAATGCCACAATTTTAAGTCTAAACTGAAATTGCCTAAATCTTCATTAAACCGATTAATAAAACCGTTTATAGGTACTTTAAACTACATTTAAAATGTGGGAAGATAAACATCATATTCAAACAGAAATTATTTGAGGAATAAATAATGATATGTTAACAATCTTTAATGCTTTTATTAAACATATACAGGGTGTCCCGAAATTAATGGGACATGGAGCAAAAGTAGATTCCTTGCATCAAAATAATGCGATTAAGCCAAACTTACCTTGGTCCATTTGTGGCTAATAAAAAAGTTACAGGGCGTTCAAATTTTTTAATTCGAAACTATTAAAGTTCTTAGAAACTTTGTAAAGAATTCTTTTGAAAATTTGGATTAGGGAGTTCTCTGGAACGAGAAAAACGAATCCGTACTTTGCTGTAGACACTAGAGGGCGCTACTCTTGATTGATAAAAACTGATTGTAACTTTTTTATCAATGTGTGTACGAAAGTTTTAACAGAAAAATATTGTTCTATCTATTTTTTACAAATAAGGTATACTTGTTTTATGTCGATAAATTTAACCGTTTCCGATTCATGCATTGTTTTTCTATTGGATGCAATAAAATAAAATAAAATAAAAGTTTGTAGTTACTTACGTAAAAAATTAAAGATTATTTTTTAATAATAATTCAAATACATTCAGGTGTTTACATTAAATTCTAAATATGACTTCTGTTTACATTAATACATCATCTTATTCGTTTGATAAATGATTTTCTAATATTAAATAGTGTTTCTTCATTTCTTAATAAATTCCTAGCATTTAAAATTACTTTCCACAGCTCATCCCGTGTATTAATAGGGTCACTGTAAACTTTTGATTTCAAAATGCCCCAAATACTGAAATCCATGGGGTTTAAATCTGGGCTTCGTGCGGGCCATGAAAATGTGCTGCTGCGATTTATCCACCGTTGGGGAAATTGTGCGTTAAGGTAGTTTCGCACCTGTACACAAAAATGGGCAGGGGTACTGTCTTACATAAAAAATCAAAATCTTGTTCTAATAAATGTAAGTAAGAACGGCCATTATATGGCAATTCAACAGGGCCCAACATATAATTTCCAACAATACTACACCAAATGTTTATCTTAAATTCATGTTGGAAATGACGTTCTCAATACATGCGGGTTTCCATTATCCCAAACATGTTTATTTCTGAACTTGAAAACGCCCCGACGAGTAAATGTGGCTTCGTCTGTAAACAGCACCTTGCTGAAAAGGTGTGGATCATCATTGTGCCGGTCTAAGAATCGAAGACAAAATTGTTCCCTATCTGGAAAATCTGCAGGTAGTAAATTCTGCACTGCGCTAAAGTGATACGGATACAGTTTTTCATTACGAAATAATCTATGAATATTTGAATTAGGTACCACTACAGCTGCAGACATTCGTCTAAACCTATTTCAGAATTTTCTGTTACACGAAGCAAAATATCCTTCTCTTGTTCTGGAGTAACAGTAGTTGGACGGCCAGCATCTCGTCTTTTAAGACGACACGATCCAGTATCTCCTAACCCGTCATAAAGATTTTTAAATAATTTGTGATTTGGTTGTAATCTATTTAGGCAACTTTCTAAATACCTGCAACACGCACGACGTTCATTAAAGTTTTCTTTGGCATAAATACATACCATATCTCGCATTTCTTCATTAGAAAATAAATTATGACGAGGCATATTTCACGCGATATCATTAATTGTAAACAAAAATTTAATGGAATACACTATTTAACATAAGTTACTTATCAATAAGCTAATAATTATCAATAGTGCAATTTGTTTTCAAATAACCAAAGCTTACTATGACTGTTTTACATAAGTAACTACAAACTTTTATTTTATTGCATCCAATAGAAATAAATCGAAAACGGTTAAATTTATCGGTATAAAATAAGTATACCATATTTATGAAAATTAGATAGGAGAACAATATTTTTCTATTAAAACTTTCGTACACACACTAAAAAAGTTATAACCAGTATTTATCAACCATGAGTACATTTCGTAGCGCCCTCTAGCGTCTACAGTAAAATTAAGTACGGATTAATTTTTCTCGTCCCAAAAAACTCCCTAATCCAAATTTTCAAAAGAAACCTCTGAAAACCTTCTAAAAATCTTAAGAATTTCGAATTCAAGATTTGAACTTTTTTATTAGCCACAAATGGACCAAGGTAAGTTTAGCCTAATCGCATTATTTCCTTATAAGGAATCTACTCTAGCTCTCTGTCCCATTGCTTTTGGGACACCCTGTATTTATTAGTATTATTTTATATTATTTCCACAAGCTTAGTATTCTTGAAAATCATACGCTTTTTATAAACAGCGTGAAGATGAAATAATGCTGTATGGCTATTACTATTTTTGATTTTGCAGGTGGCATAACTAAATTGTTGATATAATATAACCCAATGTGTTTAAAACAAGGTTGAATAACTGAAAGTAAAATAAATAGATAATTAAATAACAGAAAGTAAAAAAATATAATACAGGGCCATTTTTTCGCATTGTGATTTATAAAATTATTAGAATGAAACTGCTACTAATGAAATTCCATTTTTGTAGCAGAATGCTATTTATCGCATAATTAAAATCAATACTATTATTTTTTAGACGGATGAATTTAATGTATTGACATCTATTAATATTCAATAATAACTTGTTAACGTGATTGCAATTAGCCAAACGGTTGAGATCATATTGAATATTCACTCAGCAAGAGATGAAATTCTTGGGAATATTTTTAGACCTTCAGCATAAAGTGCATACTCAGAATATCAAAAACAGGAACCAATGTCATTAATAAATAGAGAGAAAAGAGTCCCAAATGAGAGACCTAAGGTATACCTGATGCAATGTAAATAAAGTTCGACATAGAGTTATTGACAGATACATAATGACACTTTAAGTTAAATATAATTTTACCCGTCTTAATAGATTCCCATGTATACCAATAGTTTTCAACTTTACAAACCATGTGGAATGATACTTTATCTAGGAGTTTAGAAAAATTGGTATACATACACAGTGTCCGCTTGGTTTTGGATTTTCGTAATTACAGTTATTTTTTGTATATAGGATACAAGGTTAGTTGTAACAGATCTACCTTGGAAAAAACATGTTGCTCCTTTATATTAACATTTTTATATTGTAAAATAAGTTCCTCGGTAATAAAAGCCTCAAATATTTTAGCAGGTGTCGATAACAATGAAATTGAGCGTAATTAGTTACATTACTTTTACATCTTCCTTTATTCACGGGCACAACAAGAGCCTCTTTCCAGATGTTACGAAACACATCTTCAGACTGTGACTATCGTTCTTGATTGCAGATGTACTTATACAATAATAATACACTTTATTAGTCCAACAGGTGTAAACCGAATATACAAAAATACAGTAAACTAATATAAAATATAATTTTAGCTATACTAAGGATAAAATTGAGAAAGCAGGTACAAATGATAAAAGTGTGTGCCAAAAAAAAATTCTACGAATGCACGCAATAATACAAACAATCCATATCATTAGGTACAAATACAATATATCTACATACTCTCACTACATAGTGCAATAACTTACAGCAATTAATATCAGTAATAATAATAATAATACTCATTTATTGCCCAACAGACACAAGGTTCAATTACAGGACAAATACATAATAGAACAACAAGAATTTTTAACAAAATATAAAAGGAAAAACAATTTCCAGTGCATTTACATTAAGAATCACAAAACTATTAAATGTAGCAAAAAAAATAAAAAGACGGAATTAAGAAATGAAACTCTACAAATCTATAAAATATAAGAAAAAAAAGAAACACTTCATTTACATTAAGAATCACAAAACTATTAATTGTAGCAAAAAAATAAAAAAACGCATTAAGAAATTAGATTCTACAAATCTACAAATCTATAAAATGTAAGAAAAAAAGAATAAAAACTAGAATGCTAAATACAAAAAGCATGTATATATTAAAACAGATGTTGGTATTCAATAATAAAAAAACGCAATTGTTTAACATCTACAGAATGAATGTCACGAAACATACCAATTTTATTTAAATTACTACACATGACATACAATGGAGAGCGCAGCATTATATTGGTTCTAGATAATGGTAACACAAAATCAGCAAACATGAAAATTTAATGCGTGCAATAGATCACAACAGTCAAGTTCATTATGTAAAATTTTGTAAATCAATGTACAACTAGAAATGACACGTCTAACTTCTAATAATGTAACATCAAAGGTATTCAATAATACATCATCGTATCTTTCTGGATACGAACCATACTCTTTAAAATAAATAAATTTCAAGAACTTTCTTTGTACACTCTCAATAGCTGCAATATGACACCTATAAAACGGCAACCACACTATCGAAGCATATTCAATTTTGGATCTAACGTAGGAGTAATAAATAACCTTAAAACTTTGTGCATTACGAAAATTTTTACAATTTCTAATTAAGAACCCTAACATCTTTAACGTTCAAGTCATCTGCAAATAAAGCAAATTTGCAGTCTATTATACTACTAATATCATTTATAAATAATAAGAACAGTAAGGGCCCCAAATCAAAAGACGAATTTAACTCATTTAAATAGTTACACATACAATATACAGACAATTTCAACAGTACATTGGTATTAGGTAAAATGTTTTTTCACAAGTGAATCATTGGAACATATAAATTTATTTGAGCAAGAACAATCGATTTTATATTGCCATAATTTATATGAAAATATAAGAAATTAACAAATTCTTCGAAACTCTAAAGTATCAAAATTATATTTACTCAACAAAAGGTTATTTTGAATTCCCCTTTCCGCATATGTACCTGTCGTTCTAAATGACAAAAATTCCAAAAACCTTTGGATTTGTTCAACTGTTCGTTTATGAACAGCATAAAAAGAAGATCAAATTATAGATCTATATTCAATTTTAGATTGCACATATGCGTAATATTGTTCAAGCACGATTTATTATAATAAAGCTAACATCTTCATTGCTTCTTTAGACTTCAATTGCTTATGTTCGACAGAATTTAACTACATATCGAAAAGAACGCCCAAACCTTTTATTGTACATTTTCTTTCCAAAGCAGTATTGTTAATATTGTAATTGTAAGTAATATATTGTTTCTTTCCTGTAAAAAATACTATTTTACACTTGCCAATTAATTACTACTTTATTTAAAACACACTAATCTGCAATCTTCCTAAGCTCATTTCCAAGTTGCATGCAGACATTTGCTGTAAATATTGATTTGTAGATCTATAGGTCATCAACAAATACAAGCGATTGACAATTAAGTGCGCTGCACAAATCATTTATAAATAATAGAAACAATAAGGGTCCGAGATTGGATCACTGCAGAACTCCCGATGCTGCTGCATAGGCTACTGACCTATGACTATTGTACGATACAAACTGTTGTCTATTTGTTAAATATGATCTGAAAAATTGTAACATGGTATTGCTAAAGCCAAAGTTAGATAATTTCAGTAATAATAAGCTTTGATCTATATAATCAATGGCTTTAGTAAAATCAGTATAAACAGTATCCATTTGTCTCTGATCACACTTTTTGAGTAAATATAGCCAAATTAGTAAATAGTTGATTGATTAGACCTAAGCCCATGTTGATTTGATGATTGCAATAATTTTATATTATCATAAATTTTATTATATAAAATAATATCGAACAAAATTACATAGCAATGAAATTTGTCTATAATTTATTATATTTAATGTATTTCCTGATTTAAACATTGGCATTGCTTTGGCTAGTTTTCATTCTTCTAGGAATGTAGATGTTTTAATAGATTTGTTAAACACAATTAATAACGGCAACGATAGTACACCAATACAATCTTTAACTGTAAAGGATGGTATAAGATGAAGACCCGAAGTTATTCTGCTAGGAAGTTCCTTAGCAGCCAGTTGAATGTCTGGTATTGTAATAGCATTAACATTAAAAATATCAGTTATTATCAGAGAATGTTTCACAAAAAATAGCATCAAAAGTTGTGTAAACTGAGTTAAACTTATTTGTAAATGTATTTGTATTCTGATTTATGTAATCAGTTGTGCATGTAATAAGTATGTAGCATTGACATTGTAAATAATTGAGCATCATCAGAAAATACATACATACATAATTTTTTATTTTTGCCTCTTATTTGCAACAAAAGACTAAAAATACTTGCATTTGTTCCTTATGTTACTTTCAGTGAGCGACGTAATTGCGAAAATCTTTTTTAATAGCGAGTTTTATAGCTTTCCTGATGTTGGAGAAGTATCATAATCCAGATTATTTCGAAATCCTTACCAACACCGATGAAACTTATATTATTATTATTAATTATAATAAATAAAGAAAATTGGCATAATGGAATTTTCTGGCATGATGTATTGAAATCTATAGTTGATAATTTACATACTTTTAGATTGTCGATAACTTGTTTGTGCTTTGGCAATAAAACATTGTTAAAGCGTAATGCCGCATCCACACTATCGATGAGACAGTCCGAGACCGGGCGAGCACGAGAGTGTGGATGCAGCACTCATCGAGTATCGCTTTCGCTATAGCGCTATGGCCTGCTCTCGCAAAGATGTCTTGACAAGAGTATGGATGTGGCATTACATACAGTACTATAATCATATTGCGCATTATGAAAAGTTATAAAATTTTTAAATTATAATGTAAATACCTAATTAGGCATATTCAACCTTCAATTTTTCCTGGTAATAACATGTAATTTGTTTACGGTTTATACCCATAAACATATAGACGAAGACAGACTAAAATCTTACGAATAAATAAAATCATATATATCGATTGAATTCACGCCTAAGGAAGGTAAGTTTTACAATAGCACACTTGATTGCGAAAAGTTGTTACCTACATGTGCTCATTTTCCTCAACAGAACTTTGACGGTCGCGTCACAATATGCCAATAATGAATGTACGTACCTACGAAAAAGGACGAAATTTGAGCGAATATTATTATTTCTAAAACGTATTGGATAATTGACTTTTAAACACTGCACGATTTAATTTATACTTAAATTTCTTGAATACAATTAATATTCATATATTTTTAAGACAATATAAAGTGTAATAAGATTTATTTGATAAAACTTGTTTGTAGAGGATAAGCAATCAGTTCTATGTCAGTTTGCATAAATTTTAGGATTCAGGAAAATATTTTCGTTGGTGAATAATGTACCTTGTTCAACATATATGGTTTGAAATTATATAAAACGTATTTGTAACGTCAAGTAAATTTCAAAACAGTTGTCAGAAATTGCTTAGGTGTATTTGATATATAAGATAATTCAGCTACTATAAAGGTCACAAAAAATATAACACCAACAGAAAGGAAACGCCAGAACAGATATTTCCTTTTGTGTCTGTAGAAGTATATATAAGTTGATTCTTTTTTATGTACAAATGTAGGTATATACACAGCAAAATTTTATTGACAAGTGATCACGAGAAAGCAAGCTTGACCTGGTAAAACACATTTATTAATAGAATCGAATCTGACAGCTGGATAATGAATGAGGGGTGGCGCTTCTAATAAAAGGGAAAGTGTTTTAAATAAGCAGTTCATTCTTCAGGGTAAGTTCAATCAAATACGTATACAATATACATATAGTACATGACGATAAAGTTGTAGTTGAAAATTATAGCCCTATCACTATACTTAGTAAGTTCCGCAAACTCATTAAAAGTATATTGTCTATACATATATTATTATCTATACACCTCCTGAAATAATAGGTCAAAGCAATAACACAAAAAACAAAATTCCAAAAAATCTGATTACGTACGTTTCGGGTTTATTTTTATAATACCTATCTTCAGGAACACTATAAAAAAATAATAACAACAATAGTAAAAATTGTAAAACAAAACTGAAAAAATATATACCTACCAAATGAATAAAAAAAATTATTTTTCAACAAGAAATTTCCTTCTTTTCCAAAAAATATTCTGAATGAAAATATGATGAAGAACCAATTCTAATTGTTAAAGAGAAAACAAATTATTAACAGCGCTAAATTCTTTTAGGAATAAAATTTCTTTCGATAATTATTTGTTGTAATAGTTTTCATGACGCTAAAAGGAATGAAATTAATGATTTTTAAAAATGTTTAACGCTAAGCGACGATCTCAAGGAATGTCGAATCTGCAACAAAATTATGGAAACTTATTATTAATTAAGTCAAAGTATACTTTGGAAATACCGTCATTATCAGTATTATTATTAATAGAATTAATGTTTCTCTTAATTTGGATTATTTCAAGAATGGAACGTTTTTGTAAGTTACATTCGTTATTGAGAATTTCAACGTTATCCAAATTAAAATTATGGCTGTTTTCTATTGCGTGTTTGGAAAGAGCAGTGGAATTGATATTATTGGTTATGTTATATTTGTGATTATAGATACTTTTATGTAAGTATTATTTAGTTTGTGCAATATATGTTCCATCACAAACACTACAATTAATTTTATAAACAACGTTTAGAGGAAAATTTTTTTGTGATAGTAGGTTTCAGATTAGTGAAATTTTTTGTTATGAGTTTTATTACTTTTCTTACAGAGCTTTACCGGAAAAGCTTCATCATATGAGTTTACAATAGTGCCATGGAAATGCGAGAATTTTTCATCAAATGGGATATTCACATTTAAGAAATCCCATTTGACTTTTCCTATCAAATACTGGAAGTGAGCTAAATTAATTGGGTCGTTATGGAGTCTTTTAAAATAATAGTCTGGTCTGTTAACAACATTTGATTTTAAAACTGAAAAAGAAATATGTTGCATGTGATGGTCAGATATATCACAAATTACATCCTGTATACAAATAATCCTGTTTGAAATATTCAATGCATCGACGAAAAAATGTTTTTGTTTCAAGTAAAGCTCCTTTTCCACTAAAAATACAGCAAAGTATTACTACAAATAGTTACTCAACATAATAAATTATGGTCATGTGCAAAATTTTAAGAGTGGATTTTCACGTTTCCTTCAGCTTTTGATACAAATATGTATTAGAAATCGAAATGCAGAGACATTTTAAATGAACAATTACTTAAAAACAGTTAATTTTAAAGAAAATTGCGAAGAATAATTATTTGTTCAAAATAATCGAACTTAAAGCATCGTTTTTAATATTTAAACATACAGAATAATTAGACCTAAGGTATCCCATTATAATCTAGCATTATTGTTGTTTTATCACGGAGCGTTTCCAACTAAATAAGAAATATAATAAAAATTTCAAAATCTTTGACACTCTGTATCTCGGAAACCATGGACTATTAGATATAGGTATATTTGGGTAAATCTCAGTTATTTGGACTGTACAATTACCTCTTCCAAGGATGCCGTATTTCTTTTAGGTCCAATTATCTTATTGGAATAAAATTCTTGTAATCTGTAATTATATTCTATTGGGTGCAATTTACGGGTGTAACTTAGGGTTTTACATTTCACCACATTTACTGAAGACAACTATTAGCGCACCAGTTGTTCAATATATATAATTGGTTTTGCAATCTTTGGCAATCCCCAATATCTGATATTTTACTAAAAAGTTTTAAGTCATCAGCAAACAATAGTTTCTTACACTCCAGCTCAGAAGTTAGATCGTTAATAAAATATAAAAAAGCAGGGGCCCCAAATTGGATCCTTGAGGGATTCCGGAAGTTGCCGTGAATATATATGGTGTTCTATTTAAATGAACAAAGTTAACATCCGCGGCCATTATGTTTGGACTTAATTCGTGTCTGTACTATCATTTTCTAAAACTTCGTAAAAAATTGCGCAACTTTTGTATTTCATATTTTTTTATAATTTTTTAGTGATTCACTCTATACATTATCCTGGATTTATATTATTTCAAGTCTTCGCAACATTAGGAATGCCACAAGGTTCAGTTCTCAAACCTCTGCTGTGTATAATATTTTTTAATGACATTTGACAAGAAATTTAAACTAACGTGTATTATTGTATGAGAATGATTTCAAAATATGTATTTCCATAACTTCTATAGTAGTATAGTACAACCTTCTGTCGAAATTATTATCTAGATTTAATCTTAGTGATTTGACAATGCATACTTTTTTGTATTTACTTTATATGTATAAAATATTTAATAGACAAAATTGATTGTCGTAATATACTTCATTTTATATAATTTAACAACAAACTATTTCTAAATCCTTGTTATATTTAACCACTACACATGCAAATATTTTAAAATCTTACATGGTTACAATATTTTTTTAAAATTATGACCTATACTAGTATTATTTTCAAATTTTCTGTTGTGATATTGCACTAAAAAATAGACAAAATTAGATCTATCATTTGGGTGTCGAATTACTCAGAAGAAATAAACATATAATCAACACTTCCATGATATCTTTACATTTTTATAATGTGGGACTTGTATAATTTACCATAATGGTATTCTCAATATAAAAGAATTTGGGAGTAGATGCGTCATGAAAACTGATTTTTTTTACTGCATCGGAAAGGTATTTTAAGCCAACATAAGTCAAACCTCCTACAATTCCTATCAATGAAGTCATATGTATGCTCTCTGATACCAAGCATCTAGGTATGCTAATGAATATCTATGCTGGGGATTTAATCCGCAGAGTAGTTAGTTTTACATAATATTGGTAATACCTAAAAATATATAAAACAGGTCGATATCGTGATTTTTTTTTTATAAAATCAATATGGTTTCCGAGAAAAACATTATTGAACTTGTGGTATTTTCAATCTTAAGCTTCATTCACATAAGATTAGTGCGGTTGCATTGGTACTGCAGAAAAGTTATTATTAAAAAGGGCGCCGTATTCTTGTTGTTGTTGTAACAGTGTTTTCTACAAAATGCAAATAATTTTAGACATTCAATAACTGAATAATCTAGGGTTTAGTAAATAATAGGAATGTTAACTCATCCCACCTGCAAATATTCAAAGATACTGAAGTAAAACAGCGAGAAATACGGGTGACTTTTGTAACGTTCAGATAAACTTAACTGTAAGGCCTTTGTACTGCAGTTGTATGGCAGAAGCTAAAAGCATTTTAGCTTTTTCAATCCTTTTCCAACAATCATACAAGGATCAATCAGAAAACTGCTTTTTTTGACAGTAAACACAAGATTCACATTTTTGCAGGTTAAGTTTTTAAATTAGATTCTAATTTAGATATTTAGTTTAGAATTGATTTGTTTCTAAAAAAATGGATGAAGAGGACTGTTTGGTTTAGAAACAGTTACTTTGCTGCTCTTATTCGCAGCCACGTCAATATGTATAAAAACTATACATGCAAAAAAAATTAAAAGAACTCGGAGATGGTGGGTGCGACCTATTAACCGCAGATAGCACATGCAAGGTCATTTCTATAATTTATATAAAGAAATGCGAAATGAGAATGCCGATTATTTTTTCATTTCACCCGAATGACAGTGGCAGTGTTTGATGACTTGCTGAAATTAGTGGGGCCTCATTTAGGATAAGCTTTTAATTATTATTCGGCAAATGATAAAAACCAACAATTTCCGTAGATAGGGACAAAACATAAACATAACCTCTCTGAAGGTCAAGAATCTTGAGTTCTTGCATATCGCCAACTTTCAGCGGAAAAAATCCCCATAGTAAATAATATTTAACACCATACAATTACAATACAACAGTACAACTGCAGTGCCGTTGCACTAATGTTTATCTGAACGTTACTTTAACATCGCTGGGACACTGTAGTCTCTAGACCGACAATTCCAAATATTGAAATCCTATTAGTTTTTGTAAGCTCTACAGTTTTTGTGACGCCAGTGTGTTCATCAATTTTTCAAGTCTCAAAAATGACTTACGTGTATAGTAGTAATTCGGAGTTGATGGTAATCGTTTTAATTTATTACGCTGTGAAAATGCTTTAGCAGAACGATTTCCCGGTAAACATGTACCAAATGTAACTTTACAGCGTTGTGCGAGTGTAGTGCAACGCGAAGGAAATTTGAAACCGATTCGTGGAAGAGGTGTATGTCTAGGACTTCCACGGCCTAGTGCAGCAGTGTGACGTATCATACACGAGTTTCAATTAAATCCCTACCATATACAGCACGTCCAAGTATTAACACCAACGGATTTGACGAGAATGACTAGTACACGGTACATGACAAGGAACAGAAACATTTGTGTTAGTTTGTAGAAACTTTATTTATAGTAATAATGGACCTTCGATCTTCTAACTCTTTTAGTACGAGGATATATACATTGGTGGAAATAACCTAAGAATGAAGGCTCATACAATGCACTGTTAAGACCAGAAAAACATTGATCTGGGGAACCCCATTTGTTGAAAAAGAATAAATGGAATTGGAGAAAACAGTAACTTGACAAAATTTGATTACTATCAAATACAGTCATCAATTTTAATATATAACAATTAAGTGGAAAATAGTCCGTAATTATAATATGATTTATGAATATCAAGAAACACAATATGTTATTTCCATAGTCATGTTGCTATGGGAGCTATCATATTTGATACGAAATTAAAATAATACCCTGGATAATTAACACATTTATATTAATTTGATATACAATATAAAGTTTTCATCAATATTGCAGTATTATGCTGATGGAACAAATAGAGGTATATAAACCATGCTGGTGGTTTTGATGCTATTGAACCAATAATTTGTGGATCTATCTATTAGCATACCATTAAGTTCTGGATTAACTAACGCTTTGATGAAAATGTCGAAATGTTAAACTGGTTACCGTTCTAGTTAGATTTTAATGGTGTTGGCAAATAAATCGAATTTACCAATTAACTACATAATATTGACGAGAATAAATCAATATACAAAGGTAATTTATGTGTCATCAGGTGTAAGACGTAGCTTGCCTTGTGTATTTTTATAACTTTCTGATTTGGTGATAAAAAAAATGTTGTAATAAGTTTACTATAACGCAAAAAAGACAGGGACGAGGAAATTGCCATAAAAAGATAATTTTATTACCCCATACCCATCCAGTAGTGTGAATTATTCAGTAGTGTGAACTGGCCTGGTTCTAATTAGTTTACAAAATCATGCGGCGTATAGCCTACATGTAAATTATACCTTAAAAAGACGCATACACATTGTTAATATTACCTGTCTCCATATTGCGTTGTACGAGGACGAATTTTCAATATTCTGCCAACTTAGCATATGTGAGGATCATAATTTTGTGTTCCTTGTTAAATATTCAGTATGTCTGACAGTCTTGAGTTAGTAAATAAACAAAAGACTTGACTTGAACTTGAAGACTGCTTAAGCAAATGTATCCTGAGGGATTATTATTTAATTGTCGTTACAAACAGTATCGTAATGACCTTATTTATTGAAAGGGAGCAAAATAATCTTTCTTTATAATAACAATCACAATAGATAAAGAAAGTCTTAGGTAATAATAGTTATTAATTATATAAGAGAATTAACAATCCTTTAATCCACGAGAAATAATACACTCGATGCCTAGCCGAGAGTTACATTTTTTCGAGAGGATTAAAAACTAGATAATTTCCCGAATGTAATTCAATGTTTTATACATAACCACGGCCAAAACCGGTCAATTAGAAGAGTGAAAGCTGTGTGAGAGCAGCTGAAAAATTATGGTTTTGAAAAACGTCATATTTGACAAATTTATTTTAATCAAGAATATTGATTGTCGGATGAATACTAGAAAGCCTTGGAATCGTTTATTTGTCAACAAGAGTGAAGAAATTTTCAAAATCGAAACAAAAAATCAGTGAGAATTTTGAGAATCTCTTCATTCCGACTGACATTCAGCAAGAAGCCCAAGAAGCAATATTAGGTCTGTTACCAACGAAAAGGAAAAGCGTGTACGAGATGAAATTGATGAAATTCGATAACGTCGAATAAGACAAAGAGGTGCTACTATTCTACTTTATCAATGTGGAGAAACGGTTTGCTGCCTCTTCTATGTGGACAAAATATTCCATGCTAAAATCAACCTTCAAAGTGCACAAAGATATTGATATTTCGAAGTATGGTAAACATACTTCATATTTGAAAGTAAAATTAAGAAATTATAAACCAAAGAAGGCAAAGATACTGGAGAGAAACCAAATCAAAGTTTTTTTGAAAAAAGCACCGGATGAGGAATATTTATAATACACGATTTCAATATGTTAATTTATACATTGAGCGTTTTATTTTGAACTCTTTACAGATTGTAACAATCATGGGAATCACAAGTGCTTGTCGATGCAGTGAATTAACATTTTTGGATATCACCCATATCCAAGACAAAGGCAGTTACCTATACGTACTCATTCCGGATACAAAAACAAATATTTCAAGAAGTTTCACGATCACGGAATAAGCTTTTTCAGCCACTGCTGTCAGAAATGTGTCGAAAATACATCAATCTGTGACCTAAAAATATCGGTGGGAGATTTTTCTTGATATATGTGGCTGGAAAATGTACTAAACAACATGTAGGCATCAACACAATTTCGAAAACGTTTGAGAAAGTGGCTGCATTTCTTGGGCTCCTTGATCCAAAAAGTTTTGCCGGACATCGAATGAGGTGTTCTTCGGCAGCATTACTAGCCAATGCAGGGGGTGTGATATTACCACTATGAAGCGTCATGGTGGTTGCAAATCGACTACGGTAGCGGAAAGTTTTATTGAAGATGCACTGTTCAGCAAGATGTGTGACCCTCCAGTTCTTCAGAATCTCTTTATCGAGTGAATTTAAATAATCCCGGTCAAAATGACAAAATCGTTCTTGAGATAAATGTTAATATTAATAATAGCAATAATTCTAAATAAAATCGAAACGTATTATGAATTCTAATCCACTAGTGTCTTAAAATACCTTTAATCCATGGAAAACAGACATATTAAGCCTTCTTAATGTAGTGGTCGTGAATAAAATAAGAAAAAACAACTGTGATTTACAAATATGGAATTAGTAACTTTATAAACCTATAATTTGCATGCGCCACGTCACGATATCGGGCGCTTTAAGAACTACATTTATAAATTTATCTCTAATACTGAACAATTACAATTTTAACCGAAACGCCTGGATTCCAAACGGGAACCGCTTGTCTCCAACATACTTGCAGAAATCGTTGGCTTTCACCCTATAGCAAAGGAAGTGGTTTTCTTACTAATTCGTTTAATTTCTATTAATTCTTGGCAATTCTCTGTATTTTAGCGGGTTGTATTTAACTCCATATTAATCTAAAACATTAGACACTACCTACCTTTGATTTCTACGTCTCCTTCCGTCGTTTGCTCGAGTATTAACATACATATAATTTTTGATCACATGGCTTGAAACGACATTGCTCTATTGCCAACGGTTGTGCTCGAGGGGAGCAATAAATTCCTCGTTTGAATGGTTGTATAAGCAACAAAATGTGCCTCTTAAATTGACAATTCTACTTAAAATCTTAATTACGCGTAATCCTTATTTATTGCTTCTCTTTCTCAAAATACCGACCTCAAACTGACAATATGTTTAGCTTTTGTTACACAAATATAAATATTTACTATTTAGAGAATTTACAGATCGATTGCGGAAATCACAGTAATTGTTTTAGTTTGTTCTCAAATAATAATTTCTTTGATTTTAGGGAATATGAATAGTAGCAAATTTTCATACATTTGTTGTTTAGGAATACTAAATAATGTAATTTATATGTTTCTCTACATTGCGATAATTTTTAATTTATTGTTGAATTAGACGAAGCAAAGTAAAACTAATTTAGCGTGACAATATAAAGTAGCTTTATGAAATCACACCTTATTCTTCAACTAATATAACTGATATACGCGCAAATTTACCGTAGCTATCGGTTCCTTCACTCAATGTATTAATCTTCATGTTTTGTTTGGAGTATCTAACCTCAATCTTTGTATCTAAACAGATGGAATTAAATACCTGTCTTACTTATACAAGTTTTTTTTTCAAGTTCTGTCATATTTTGAAGTGCGTGGGTTCCACTTAAAATCCAAAGTTTTAATCGAGGTTCTAACTGTGCCTATTAAAATGTTGAATTTATTTCAGATTAATATATTTAGTCAAATATATTGGAACATATTTAACTTTTTCTTTTGCCTCTAGTCTCTACCACTAATAGACAGATTTATATATCAATTCACTGATAAATTTTTGTCTGTGACTTGTTCAATGAACAATATGTTAAGCTTCAGTACACCTTAATCCCTGGCTGATGATTTAGTCAGAACACAAGATCTTGGTATTCTAACTAAGGAAAAGGTAAGAACGAAACAAAATAATTGAATTGAAAGTGAAGAACTAAGCTTAAATTTAACAAAATTTAAAATAGCTGCCATTTTGCAGTAGCTGACACTCTAATATAGTTCTAAATGTGACAAAATGTGATAATAATTACAGCATTTTATATGATTCTTGAAGAAATTAAACTATTTATGAATTGGAATTGATATAGCTGCTTTTGCAAACAAAAAAAATCAAACAATGAACCAACCACGATTGATTAATGATGCAATGCAATTTTCTATTGAAACAGGCCATATGTGTCAGATAAAAATCAAAATATATCGAACTCTAATATAGTATGGCGATTGAAAATAGAAATATATTTGGTCACCGTAAAAAAGTTTATGTTGACTTTACTAATTAACAGTTTACTTTTTCATGATGTTTGTATGTTAAGCATGAATTAAGCAACTGATTTATTTCGTTGGTTCAAATAATAATATTGTCTACCTTTCATATTAATCATAAGGCTTAGCTCAAGATGAGAGGTTTGTGGGGCAGCGGGGGCATCATCTCATTATTCAGTAGAGTAAGGAGACACAGGTATCACAGGTTTCTCCTCAAGGCATTAGAGAAATTCCAGAATGCTAACTTTTGCGCGCAAGACGGACCTGTTTTGAACCCAGTCAGCGGCATGCACAATGGGTTTTCAGACCTGAGAGCTGCGGGTAATCTGCAACGCTTCTAACAACAGCACCAATCACTAACCACTATTTAGTTCAGGAATCATTAACCCAGTACTTCTCAATAATTTTGAATATGGTCATACGCTAACCGGGATCACATTCACCCAAACCAACGTTCTTTTCAAAACTATATTAAATCCCTATTTATCGCCGTCACTGACCTTCTGTCAGCTGCGAGGTTAGGCATATTCTGCCAGTCACAGGTGTCAAATATAGTGACAGGTCCATTGACACGTGTATCAGTTTAATCCGTATTGAAAGAAAAAAAAATCTTTACAAAATGTAGATTATTATTTAATGATTTAATGAGAAATACGGTATGGTAGCACAGAGATGCAGCACCTACTTTACTAATATTTATTTGCAGGATTGATACTTGGAGAGATATTAAGAATGTTGAATCATCTTCTGTGTTCTTACTTGTTTAAATTAAAACCTGCAAAGATTTTTGTACTTCCTGTGGACCTCTCTTTCCCTCGATCGTGACCAGTCGATCACTTACGTCGGGAAAAACCACAAAGGATACACACACAATACATGTAAATGTACACAAATACATAAAAACACTGCCACACGTTTACCGCCACGGCATAAAACAGCTGTCCGATTGTAGTTCAAAAAGTATTCAGCAAAATATTTTGTATACTCGGGAAACATCTTTGAGGCTGCCGCACGATAATATGCACTTGTCACACTCTCATAAAGCAGCACCTTGTCCGTCATCTAGACATTTGAATACGACATGTAAATACACATAAAAAACATAAACATAAATCAAACTGTTCAGTAAACATCGATCATTGTTGGCTACAGTTGTATCAAGAAGAAGTAAGTAACAATAAAATAAAAATCATTTAACATCTCTATGGAAGCAGATAAACAAATTTTAAACTGTCAAACTTGACATACGTTTAATATTTGTATTACTATTTTGAAAACGAAAACAGAGAGATTTTCGAAACGTCAAAAATACGGAAGTGAGCTATAGTGATGTGATTTTTGTTATTTTTTACTTATCTGCTTTTCTCAGTGCGAGATTTTTTGGTTAGGCAAACTTAGTTTAAAAAAATAACCTTTGACTGCGCCGTTTGGCGCAAGGGCTTATTTGATTAATCTTTATTTTTTTCAAAAGTGTGGCAAAAACCCAATAAAACTAAAGAAAAACACCCTTTTTCAACGAAGAAAAGTTCACTGTTTGAAATATCGGGATTTTTCTACCTTTCGCTCACTTTTAGTTGCCAAACTTCCCCAACTTCCCCAAGCGAGAATCATGTCATTTATTTTCATTCTTGTTTGATGTGGGAAGTCATTGAACTATCGCCAACCCTTATCCTTGATTGTTTGTTTAAACGTAAACAAAACGTCATTTTTGCCAACTTGGGGAAGTTTGGCAAATAAAAGTGAGCGAAAGGTAGAAAAATCCCAATATCTCGAAGAGTGAATTCTCCTTCGTTGAAAAAGGATGTTTTTTTTTAAACGGCTCTAAGGATTACGGTGGATTTTTTTATGACCTTCTTATGACCCCCGGAATCGAATACTAAAGAAAATTGGTGGTGCTAAAACTTCGCATTTAAGTCATGTTCAAGCCCACCGTGCACTTTTACAGTCTTACAGAAAAACTTTTATTAGAGCTATCTTAACAAATATGAAAGTACACGCGCAAAAGTATCCGTTCGATGAGAAACACTTTACAAATTAATTCAAATAGCTTCACGTGTCGCTGAGTCTACACCAATTATTAAATTAGCAACAAAAGAAACTTTATAATTCTTTAAGAGATCTGGTGATGAGTAACATAATTTCTACTCGCCTCGCTAATTATCTTTCTTTCAACTTCTTGTATATATAATAGAAATAATTTAATAACCTGAACGGCTCTTTTGTATTAAAAATGTACTTTGTTTTATGAAAAAGAGGGCGATAAAGAGGACACTGCTATGGAAATGGGAGTGGTGTCGTTAATGCAGATTTAAATTGCCATTTATACTATTTCACTCTAGTCCGGGCACGATGAGCGTATTTAACCTATAACTCCCTTGAAGTCAATTAACCTAATTACTATTTACTGGAGGACTTCCTTTTATTGTAAATGAGTATCTGAGATGCATCTGCCTTTTATTCTACTCGTATTATCACTGCCTTCTAAAGGACATAGTAGGATAAGTATATGTAGGTGCTGCCGTCTATAATAATGTAAGCTTACATTTCCGAGGAGGTTACGTCTTAAAAAATTTTGTTGTGGGAGTTATGAGGGTGTTATGAGGGTGTTATGAATAATTAGAAATACGTTTTTCTTCTAGAATAGAACTGCCTGTCTGATTTTGATGCTCAAGAAATATGTCATAGAATTTGATGAGCAACACTGTAAGAAATTGCTTATTTTTTTAAGAGACGTAAACAAATGTTTGGATTTTTTTTTATGGCATATACGTACTGCAGATAATATCACCATAATCTACTACAAACATATTTAATTTATCTAGTATAGGGTATAATTCTCAAACTGTTGAAAGGATATTTCATGGTTTAAAACACATGAGTTGGAATACAAGGTGCCCCTGTTCCTTGTTCTTAACTTTGGGAAATTATTGAAAATTAATAAATATTAATTGTTTTTTCTGCAACATTTTTCTGACACTTCGTTTTTATGGTATGCGTTCAACAAAAATGATATTATTTTATTTTTTATCTACTAAACAAATACATATTTTTCCTTCAAACTTGGTACGCAGTAATCATAATAAATGGTTAATACTTTAACGTGAAGGACCTTTTTGGACTAAAGTCAGTGGTGAATGGGGCATTTTTCACCTTTGAATCACCTAAACTTCTACTCCAATTATGAAAAGTATTTATTCAGTACAAATATTAAAATTTTGTTATATTTTCTGAAAAAAGTGTTCTTGGGAAAGTCCACTAAGCTTTGTTTTTGAGATATTTTATCTTTTTCTAATAAGAGTTATCCTACAAACACTGGAGCCATTTACTAAACAAATAAAAACAGCGGTTTGCAAATAATTCGATTTAAATGGTGCTCAATCCATTTTCGCCAATGCAACGATAGCATCGATTTCTTAGAAATGTTTTTTCCGAATTAGCATGTCATTATTTATATTACATTACATTCCATTCCATAATATTACGTTACATTACAGTGCATTCCATAATATTACATTACATTACATTACATTACCAGCATTACATTACATTGCATTACATTACATCATGTAACATTACATTACATTGCATTGCATTACATTTCATTGCATACATACAGCACAATAAAAGTCCAAATATCCTGAAAAACAGAACCTTAAGAACACTCTTTTTATGAAAATATAATAGAATTTTAATATTTGCACGTAAAAAAATACTTTTCACCGTTGGCGCAGAAGATTAGGGAGTTAAAGGGGGAAGAAGACTTACGCCACTGACTTTAGTTCACAAAAGTTATTCAAGTTAAAATATTAATATTTTATTATGATTACTGCATACCAAGTTTAAAGGAAACATATTTATTTTTTTAATAGAAAAACAATACCTTATATATTTTTTTAAAGTTGAACGCCCTGTAAGAGGAAAAAGGAATGTTAGGAATGACAACTAAGCATATCATATAAAAACAATTCCAAATCAAAATCGGGCAACCAGTTCTAGACAAAAATAATATTTTTAATTTTTCATAAAACCCCAACAAAAAAAAATATTTGAAAGGCAACCTTCTGAGATATCTTACATTGTTGCTGACTTCTACAGACAATTTTAAGTAAATCCTGCTATACTCTTTCAACTAGTGCTAGCTGCTACCTTCTTTATTATGACAACCGATATGGCTGGTTTTTCATTTACAACTTCAGGCAAAAAAAATGACATTTGTTTGCTAGAAGGACTTATGCCGATAATTCATATATGTTTACTTCTCATATCAAAATGTATGAAGTGATCTGTAACAAACATAAAGTTAAGTAAATAAATTTGAGAAAGTTGTATCTATATGAAGGGAGGGTAGAATATATTAAATGGGTCAATGAGTTATAAGCGTGTTTGATACTTGGAATATTAATTAGTCACTGCCCTAAAGTCTTCAGAAGAATTTTAACACACTGCAAAAATAGATATAAATGAGATATTCTAGTGTGTAATGGTGTGTTAAAATTACCAGTAATACAATGAAATTTAATGAATTTGTATAATATTTGCCAATAATCTGTAAGGAGTACTTCCATAGTGATTTTTAGACTTTCACGGTCAGTGCTATCATTTGATACATTGTGATTTTCCGTGTTGTTGTGCCGTGACCTCGGTAACTGGTAGCTGCCAGAAACAGAGTTAAAATGCACATCCCTAGCATTAGCCGGGATTCTTTTACCTGCCCTGGTTGTTCTCGGGTTAGTCTATGTGGGGACAGACACGCTATCGGTGTGTCTGGGCCCGTCCATATATTGATTTCGGTTTCTATTGTTGATATTAAGACTACGGACTACGGTTGGAACCGTTCCTCGGATAATGGTGGTCCTCAAAGGCGTTCCGTAGCCGCCGCTGTAACTCTGTTTCTGGCAGATACGAGTTACCGAGGTCACGGCACAACAACCCGGAAAATCATTGTATCATGTATCAAATGAGTACTTTTATCAACAACAACACACAGCACGCCATTTTGGTCGTGTCTCTTTGTTGTGTACAGTTAATTTAAATTAAGATTTCATCAATGAAAAAAGTGCTTAACATAATAAATATTTCTGAAATCTTGTGATAATGTTACAGCTAATCAGGATTGTGACAGTTTCAAAAATATTAGGGGTCTACAAAAATTCATCAGAACATTTAGATACCTTAGAATACCTTTTGTACGTTTTTTTATGTGGCTTCAGCTGAGATGGGCACGAGGATTGTAGAGGCAAGTAAAAAGTTATTATTCCTTATTAATCTTGAATTTTAGTGTCTCAATAACTATGTTATTAAGATCATAATGTAGAAATGGGACTACTTTTAACGCGGTAGTGCAACGGGTGCGTGAGACGGGAATAAATGGAGATCTAGGGCGTCCACGGTGTATACCAGCAGCTAAAAAACACATTTTAGATTTTGTTGAAGTGAATCCCAGAATATGTACCAGGTAAATCGCTCAACATGTACAAGGAATATCCCAATCAACAGTGTGGCGTATCATATACGAGGCTCAGTTATGTCAATAACTTACGAGTTCAAATGAACCAGAAATATTTGTGATAGTCCGTAGAAACTGAGTAAGACGGATCCGAATGTGTTTACACGTCGGTGGACAAAATTTTAAATAGTAGTTATAACATCAAGGATGTTAAATTATTTTATTAAATTAATTTTATTAAATAATAATAACAACAGCGGCAAAGGCAGTAGATTTGCTGATATAAAATAGATATTATATAATTTTATTTATTTCTTTCCTTGGAAAATTCTTTCAAATTTTTGTCCGTTCATATTTTATTACACTTTGCCGCCATGCTGGTTGCCAACTGCATGCTTTACAAGGTCAGATTTTACAGTGCACAAGTTTCCAGTAAAGTGTATTTTTTGATCATTTTCGTATTGCTCTTTTTGAATATTTTTTATAAAACTGTATTTGTAAGCCCCCGGTCCATTTATTTTTTTTTATATAACTTCTGAATCATCCTGTGTATGATAAGCCTAGATACATAAAAACAAGTTTTCTTTCAAATTTCATACAAAGTATTTCTAGTAATTAGCGGTCTTTTGGCGAGTTTATGCAATTTAATCATATTTTAAATGACAGTGATAATATGCTCGATTTAATTTTTTGCAACAAACATAAAATAAAGCATGTAGTACGTTCCTCTAATCCACTTGTTACCCCTGAAGATAAGTTCCACCCATCCGTAGAATATATATTTGATATTTGCCGCGTTAAAAAGCTACAGCTAGATAAACTTGTTTTTTATAATTTTAAGAACGCTGATTACCAACAGATTAACAATGCGATTGCTAATACTGAATGGAGGGAAATTTTGATTAATGATGATGTAAGCAAAAATGTAGAAACATTTTACAGTATTTTAAATAGGTTTAAAAATCAATTTGTACCTCAAAGATCTATAAATAAAAAATATCCCTCTTACTTTTCATATCAAACCATAAAAATTCTAAAAGATAAACATAAATCGCACAGAAAGTGGAAACGATTTTTGAATTTGAATCACGAGCAAAAGTTTCTATAAAGATTGATTATAATAATTATATTGCAAATGTGGAAAATGAAATACAATTAAATCCTAAGCGTTTCTGGCACTTTATTAATAATAAAAAACAAAATTGTAAAATTCCATTTGAAATGTATTTAGGCGATACTGTAGGTAAGCAATCACAAGAAATTTGTAATCTTTTTTCTACATTTTTTGAAAGTGTTTTTGTTCATAATGATTCTATCAGAGACAATTCACAATCCATTAACTCTTATTCACAAAATTGCTTGAGTTCCATATATTTGTCTGAGGAGGAAGTATTGCTGCTTTGGAAAATGTGGACCCAACGAAGGGTTCTGGTCCTGATGACATACCTAGTATATTTTTAAAAAAATGTTGTTCCACCCTATGCATTCCCCTCACCTTGCTTTATAATCAGTCTCTTTCTTCAGGTAAATTTCCATGTGTCTGGAAAATAGCTGCAGTAGTTCCTATATTCAAGTCAGGTAAAAGGAATTTAATTAATAATTACCGACCTATAAGCAAATTATCGGTTTATGCAAAATTGTTCGAGCGGATTATTTATGATTATTTATTTAATTTAACTAAAAGCCTCATTATTCCGGAGCAACATGGTTTTTTAAAAAATAAATCAATTGAGACTAACTTATTAACCTACTCGGAGTATCTTCATAGTAGCACGACTTTTGTCAGGTGGACACTATTTACACCGATTTCAGTAAGGCATTTGATAAGATAGATCATGATATTCTCTTAGACTTGCTGATGTCGGTGTGCATGGAACACTTTTGCGATGGATTGAATCCTATATAAAAAATAGATCTCAGTTTGTGGTGGTAAATAATTGCAGGTTTACATTATTTAGAACGTCCTCAGGTGTCCCGCAGGGTTCCCATCTGGGGCCATTACTATTTATTATTTATATAAATAATATAAAAAATTGTTTTAGACACTGCAAATTTCTGCTGTACGCTGATGATCTTAAAGTTTACTCTAGAATCGAATCTATACACGATTGCCTGCTTTTACAATCTGACATAAACAACCTTTACAGCTACTGTGAGGAGCATTCCCTGTCTTTGAATTTTTCCAAATGTTACACTATTTCGTTTAGCCGTAATATTAACCCTCTTGTATATGATTATAATGTTTCTGATTCAAATTTGAACAGAGTCAATACGATAAGAGATCTGGGTGTTCTGTTTGATTCCAAGTTAGTTTTCTGTGATCATATTAATTCGATTATCTCTAGCGCATCAAAAATGCTAGGCTTCATACTTCGTAAATGTAAAGATTTTCATCATATTAATCCAATTATTCAGCTATACTATGCATATGTATTTAGTAAATTAAATTTTGCTTCATCAGTTTGGAATCCCCTGTACAATGTTTACATTAACCGTTTGGAGAGTTTACAGAATAAATTTATCAGATTTTTATCTTTTAAAACTAATTTCACCATTTTAAATAGTAATTATAATGACGCTAGAAAACATTTTAATCTTATATCTCTTGAGAAACGTCGGGTTATAAACGACATATTAATTTTACATAAAATATTAAATAATAATATTAACTGCTATTAACTATTAACTTTAATGTACCTAATCACTTGTTAAGACATCATGAGCTATTTAATTTACCTTTTAGAAGAACTAATTATACGAGCAATTCACCCATTTGTAGAATGATGCGTTCGTCTAATAATTTTTGTTCTGATATGGATTTTTTTATGATTTCTGTTATATCACTAAAATTTAAATTAAAAAAGTTATTTTTAAGGTTATAAAATTGTTTAAGTAGGATACGATGTTAGGTTATGTTTATCTGTGGATGCTGTTTATGGGTTTATCCCGTTTGTGTCCCTAAATGTTTAAATAAATAAATAAATAAATAAATAAATAAATTAAACAAATCTTATCAAAAATTAACCAGTAGTGTCAAAACTAGAAAGTGTCTCAAGCAGTTTATGAGTCAAATGTTCTAAACGCAAATAGAAAATTTGCAGTTTTATGATTTTTTAAAAAATGTATCTGACACTGTTAAAAGTTACAAAATGCAAAGAGCATAAGTAAAAAATAGTATAAACTAAACTGAATCAAAATTATCATAATTACTTTAAGTATATGTATCTCATTATTAAGAAATTGCACTTATTTTATGGCATTCCTAATATCTGCAGAATATGATTTTTTTATTTCTTTCAATTCAGGAGTTACACGACACAGTAACCTTGTTCATTTACCAGGGTTATTTACAGACAGTATCAGTATATCTTCTTCAAACAAGAAATCGATAACCTCATTTTACATCTATTGTTAAGATAGGTGCATACATTATTAAAGAAGGTAATTCAAGACCGATCAATGTATTAATAGTAACCAGTTCTTTCTCAGTTGGGTTGAATAAATATTTACTTTTAGTTTGGATTAAATTATCGAACAAATGATTCTACAATCAAATACATTCTGCTGCTACTGATATTTAATAGTACATGAATAGTGAAAGAAATACAAAAGAGCAAATTGTTCGTTTATAAACACATTTTGGTATGCAAACACCTCAATGCTTACCTCTTTCATAAAATTTCTAATTTTCCTAATTATTTTCAATAACTTTAGTGAAATCAATATTTATATAGAGTTTCTGTGTATCCTTTTTAGCTTCTTTGTCTTTCAATTGCGACAATGTAAGTATGTACTTGATAGCATGTGCCTACTACGAGGATAGAAAAAGGTTAAATAAATTTTGGGGGACACGTGGTGTTAAATTGGATGAGGTAACTCCAAACAGAGCAACATCGTTCTGAACAGTTTAAAAAGAAATACCACCTAAAAATCATATTTGCGGTAGAAGGATCAAGTTGTCATTGGAAAGAAATTGAATGTTCGTTGTTCGTTTGATAATTCTTTAATACTGTTAAAACAAAAGGTGATGATAACAATAACTAAAATTTAAAAATGAGGCAAACGCTCTCATACTACGTTTATTAATATTTCGCCGTTTAACTCATACAAGCGTTTGTGATATTTTCTTTCAAATAATTAATGTCTCGCGAAGATGTTTTGTAAATTTTATTTTTTAAAATCCCCCATAAATCAAATCGAGGGTATTAGATCTGGTGACTTTCTGGGTCATTGAACAGGTGCACTAATCCCAATCCATCTTTCTGGGAAGGTGGTATCTAAATATTGCTGCACAATCCTAGCAATATGGGGTTCCACCCCATAATGCCCCGTCGTGCTGAAACTATAGGTTTCTCCTTAGTTGCAAAGGCACATTCTCCAGAAGTGTAGGAAGTTCTTCTTGTAGAAAATTTAGGTATCTCACGCTGTTCTATGTATGTTCATAAAAATAAGGCCCAATTAAATGACTACCGATGATGTAGCATCATATATTTACTCTAAATCTGCCTTGGTTTTGGACTGGATTTACAATGGGGAGATTTTTAATGAACCAATAGTGTTTGTTTCTCCTATTTGGCAAACCATTACTAGCAAACCGACTTTCGTCCATCCAAAGAACGTGCCGAAAAAGGCTTTGATCAACAATTTCTACATTTACTACAATTTCTGTTAAACGGTTGATTTATCCAAATTCAATTCCCGGCTAGCCTACCGTATAGAATTTCGTGGATTTTCGAAATACTATAACAGTCTAGCTGTATTAACGTTGTTTCTTACTCTTCGGTCAATTAATTGATTCTTCCGAACAGAAAATTTATCTTCATTTCGTCACAAGGTCGCCTCCAATCTTGTAAAGGTTCTATGACAAGGACTGAGGTGCTCTAGATATTTCTCTCGATATAACTCTACAGCTCTTCTTGAATTTTTTTTATGACTAGCCCTTAAATTAGCAACATATCAACTTTTTCCGAATGACAAAACATGTTGAAAGGACAAAATTTATACGTTTGGCATTCGTGTTGAGTAATGACAAGTATTTTGAGACATTTGTACACAATAAACAACGAGAATTCAATTATTTTCCAACGACCACTTCCACCTTATGATTTTTAGGTAGTATTTCTGTTGAGATTCTTTAGAACGATATTGGTTATAACTTTTAAACTGGAAGTAATACAGAAACATTTCTCTTACAATAGTTTATTAGAAAGAGGACAGAAAAAAATTGGATATGTTTCTGGAAAAAACATAATTGATGACATCATTAGTCGTTTTTGTCAAATCCCATAGGTAATACTTTCAATTGAAAATGGAGATTACCTCATCCCATTTTATTAAATGTGTCCCAAATTTTAATTAAATTTTTTGTATCCTCACCGTAGGCCCATACTATCGAGCTCGAAACACCCTGTACTTATACATTTTTAACTTGAAATCCACATATTGACGAAATTTATTTAACTACTAAATAAAATATTTGTATTTGTTTAGTATTTATGATGGTAACATATTTTGCCACTTTAAATTGGAATTTAATAAATAACAACCGACGTCGTTTCCTATTGATCTTGTGTGATGGCTATTAAAAAACGGAAGTAGTGAAATACATAAATATTTCCATAAAAAAACTTTTACGACAAATATATACAATGCGAGATTTATGAATTTTTCATAACCGTATATCCCATTTCCGCTCTCTAATGGGACGTGATAGATTGACTGTCAATGCCATCCTTCAAAGTTGAAGCGGTTTTTCATTAAGCTTGGTTAATAACTTTGTTATAATATCTATTTTAGTCTCAAATTTTACGATACGAGAAACGAAAAAATATAAGCAATGACTAGAAAAATGTATTGAAAGCAATAAATGTCATTATTAATACATATTGTTTATTTTAAAATATAGAACAAATGCAATATATTTGTTGTTCTAGACATTTATGGAGACGATGACATCATAACTCCTGGTTCATACATTACGAAAAAAATTAGACTAAATTGGAATCTGTCCATTCTAAATTTTCAATCTCACTTCAATCGCTGCAAGTTTCAATTAGAATGGAATTTCGTTGAAAAAAAAAATATATTTTTTTGCGGTTAACCAACTAGGAAGTTTTCAAATATTACGCAATATGGTTAGATTTAATTACCTTGTTCTTCTTTAACTGACAACTTTTATAATTTTACCAGTATGAATGATGAATATCTTTCAAAAATTATTAAAGTAACACTAACCTCTTAAGGGATTGATTAACTGGAGAATGTAACCACTGTTATTTACCAACACTGCAATTTTTTGGGAAATTTACTTATCGAATTGCAGCCAAATGGATGGAGAGTGATTTTACCGAATCTTAATTGTAAAAAGAGGTTTTCATTTAGAATATTTTAACGAAATGCAACACATGTTTTAATTAACGTTACCCATTCTTCATTACACGCTATAAATACTCTTGACTGGTAGGTTTTTTATGTTGGAATTTCGATGAAAACCTTATTTTCCACGGTATTAAAATCAGTCAATTTCATTCTATACAGTTTGCAATTTGACATGCACATGATACACCAATTATGAGTGCAATATTTTAGGCGCATTCTTCAAAAACGCTGTATTGTTCTCAAGGGAGAAAATGCTTGACTCTTTGAATACATATTCCAGATTTTGTTGTTTCAAAAGGTCCAATAACTTGCAGACTTTATCTTTAATGCCTATTTAAAGTAGTACGTAACATTGAGTAAATGGTTTAGTTAAAATATACTAGTCCAATAGCTTCACAAATAGCTTTCTGTACACCTTTTTGCGTGCACCAACTTTTGAAAACATCATAGATTTGATCGTACCTTGCATGATTCTTCTTAGGTAACTAATCCTTTTCCAAACTTTTAGCGGCTTCTCTCAGTTGAGGAGGAGTTCAAATAATTTCTTCTGAATCGCTTATTTTCTATGAAAATTCTTCTTTGATAACAATTTATCAAAACTTCAACCATAAACAAAGTTTTCTTAAGTGTGAATTCAACTAGTCTAAGTTTGTATGTTTGACTATTTTAGTACTATAGTAACCATTATCAAAATGCCAACTTGACGATTAATTCTTGTCTCGAGAAATGGTTCATCCTTTTCTCTCAACAAAAATGAAACACTCCACCTCGGTATGTAATATACTATAATTAATTTATACCAAATATAAAAAAATCCAATTAATAATATTCGTATGACTGACTAATAATTATCTTACTATACAACAATTAAATGAAATTTATTATGAAAAATTATGTTCATCCTCAGTAAAGTAACTGTAAGCATAAAATTTGTAATACAAAATAAAAAATTCATGGAAGCGGGAGAGTTCATTTACGTCAAATCAGAATTATCCGAGGTAACAAATACTCCACAGTAATTTACGGTATCAGTTAACTTCCAGGACAACCTTCTCTGAACGCAATATCCCCCGGCCATAAAGGGGGTTCGACCAGTGTTGAGGCTCCTGACCGCCGCGGTGTCGATAGGACTCTCGGAATCTTTCCCCTTATATCCGCGTATACCGCCGTAATATCCTTCTTGGCAAAAATCGCGCCGTGGGCGATTGTATTGTAAAATACCCCGACATAATCGAAAACACTCATAAACTGGGAAAGTTCTCTTTTGATACGCATGTTAAGTACTTTTCCCAGAGAAATGGAGAGAAATTTATATTTTAACGTCGGACGGTTTAATGGGCTTCCTTTGTTTTTAGTATTCATTCACTCCACCAAATATATGAGGTTTATCGAATTCGTTTTTGTGGTCGCTTCCTATTTTGTTATTGTGTACCAAAAATAATTGCCTATTTTATACGAATTACGTCAGTTTTTTTTCAAAATGAGGTAGAAAATATTTTATTTCTGAATTATAGCATTGAAAACACCATATTTGAGAGTTTGCGGATTACACAATTCTTCTAACAGTTATAAAGATAAATGTCGATTATGCAAGGTTAACTATGACTAAGTACAACAATTTCAACCCCGTGCTCAGGGAAGTCTAAAATACAATAAAAAAATTATTTCAGAATTCTAGCTCGACATTTAAAAAATGGGGTAAAACACTATTTTCCCTAGGAAAATCGGCGCTTATGATAATCAATCAGCGTCCGATATAATTAGATAATATGTCAACTACCATGCGGAAGTTTTTTGCAGCGTTGTCAAGTGTAGAAACGAAAATAAACATTTTAATTGTTTTTTATAATAGTACTAATTATTTAATGCAAACATCGTCGATTACTGTAAATATGGTTGCTATTATTAGTATTAACAGAATTTAATTCCTCAACAACATAAGACATTAAAAAATGTATCGGCGTGAAGTGCACTGTGCACTAGTGGCCTACAGATGGCGTCTGCAACAGATGTAAAAAAATATTGCATACGGTACTCTGATTAGTTTCAAACAATTTTTCAGTCCTACTTGTTTTTCGAAAATTTAAGTTTTCGCGTATTTTTTGTGTATTTACAAACATGTCGTATTCAAATGCCTTGATGGCGGATAAGGTGCTGATTTATGGGAGTGTGACAAGTGCATATTATCGAGTGGCAGTGTAATACCAAAGACGTTCCAAAGACCAAAGACTGAATTCTGCAGTCATAGTTAACCCTGTATAATTTAGATATACAGTGTGTCCAGGTTGGCACCTCTGGAAATGTGAGAAGGCTGTGAAATTTCCCCAAGCTAATTTATTTTACAATTAATACCCTGGAGGGAGGTTATATTCTACAAACCATTTTATTGATGTGACCTACTATGATTTTTTAGAAGAGTCGATTTTTCAGAAAATGGTATTAGGTATTTTTTTCATCAAAAGGGTAATATTACCAGGCTATTCAACACGCATCAAAATACCTATATACACTAAATTTGATCGGCAAATAATGTCTATTCAGTATTATATGGGGTATTTCGAAAAATTATAATAAGCGGGTCAAAGATTGCCTGCCATGAAAGTGAAAACAAATACCAATCGGATAAACGAAAACACAGATACTAATCTGTAACAATTTTAAATGCGGCAGTAAAAATAATTGAAGATCAAGCAATTTAATGAATTATGATTATTATGATTACTAAGTTGTTATACAATGTATGTTATGTAAAGTATTTTTAATTTTATTTTTAATTAATTAATTAATGTTTTGCAATTTTTTATTTAACCACTTAGCATTTATAATTCATTACATTTTTTATGCGTTAATTACTTTTTACTGTGACCGCAATTGAAAGTGTTAAACTGGTAGTGTCTGGCTTGTCCGATTGGTATCTGTTTCCACTCTCATGGCAATTTTTGTCCTACTTATTATAATTGATTGCTCCAATTTTTCACTCTGCCACCCATAAAAAAGCAAACAATAGACATTTGTCCATCAAATTTGGTATATGAGTATATTGATAAGTGTAATAGCCTAGTAATATTACCTTTTTGATAAAAAATGCCCAATGTCACTTTCTGGAAAAACGATCCTTTTTAATAATCGTAGCAGCCCAGGCTTTTGTCACATCAATAAAATGGGTTAGCACAATACAACCTCTCTTCAGGGTATTAATTGTAAAATAAATAAATTGCGGAAATTCCACAGCGTTCTCTCATTTCCAGAGGTGTTAACCTGAAAAACAGAACACACTGTAGGCACAGAAACAGCTTTTGATTACGATGCGACGATACAGTGTTTCTGAAATAGCATTCCTTCAAAAGGATGATAGACAACGTGAATTTAAACAGCTTTTTTAAGCAACATACAACAATGCAAAGACAGAGCTAGGGTGAATCAAATACAGTATGCGCCAAAAGTATGGAATAAATTCAATAAAAACGAAACAATTACTTTTTGGGAAAAATCCTTGAACAGGTCGATTTTTAATTTAAAAAATACATATTTTAGCGTAAAATGCAATTTTCAAATGTCATTTGTTTTCGAGCAATGACGTCATCGATTTTTTTTAAATGGTAACACCATATTTTTTTCTTTGATTCTGAAAGATCGTTTAATTCTCTATCAGACAGTACTAAAATTTTGCCCTCTTACATAGGAAAGTTTTCGAGTAAATGACTAGAACTCAGCAGGAAGTTTGCGATTTATTTAATGAAAAATATCCAGATCGCCCTATCAGCCAATCAACAGTCAGTAAGGTAAAGTCTAAATTTAGAGAAACTGGCAATATTCCAAAACCTGGACGTCCAAGCATTAATGACAATCAGAAACAGAACATTTTGATAAGTATGGTGTATAATCCTCATAATACTTCACGATTGGTTGCATTAAACAATGACACTAGTCAGAGCACAGTGCTACGTATCTTGAGGAATGAAAAATATCATCCCTACAAAATTCAACTTGTGCAGGAACTCAATGAAGATGATCCCGATCGCCGCTTACACTTTTGCGAAATTCTAATGGATTTATGTCAAGGAAATAGAAATTTACACCGGCAAATACTTTTTTCAGATGAGGTCACATTTTGTCTGAATGGTACAATAAACCGTCAAACTTGCAGATATTGGAGTCGGGAAAAATTAAATGTGTGGGCTGGAATAGTTGACGACAGAATAGTAGGGCCTTTCTTCTTTGAAGGAACCCTTACAGGACAAAGACATTTAGAATTTCTAGAAAATGACCTTGTTTCAGCCCTTGCAGTAATTTTTCCTAACGATAATGACCCTGACATTCCTGACGATACCATATGGTTTCAGCAAGACGGTGCACCTCCGCACTATGCGGACCCTGTACAAGATTTTGTGTACAACTGTTTTCCTGTGAGGTGGATCGGCAGACGCGGACCGATAGAATGGCCTACAAGATCGCCAAATCTTACACGTCTTGACTATTTTATATGGGGATACTTGAAGTCATAAGTGTACATTAATAAACCACGTAATTTAGAAGAACTTCAAAATCGCATTCGGGTCGAAATACCCCAGAAGTCATTCATAATGTGCAAGAAGAATTTCTTCACAGACTTGCGCATTGTCAAGAAGTTGGTGGATGGCAATTCGAACATTTAATTTAAGTATAAAATTTAATCAATTGTATTTTATTTTACATACCTCAGAATTGTTACTTTTTTATGGATAAAATTTACGTTTTCTAACATTCAATCGTCATTTACTCGAAAACTTTCCTATGTAAGAGGGCAAAATTTTAGTACTGTCTGATAGAGAATTAAACGAATTTTCAGAATCAAGGAAAAAAATATGGTGTTGCCATTTAAAAAAAAATCTATGACGTCATTACTCGAAAACAAATGACATTTGAAAATCACGTTTACGCTAAAATATGTATTTTTTAAATTAAAAATCGACCTGTTCGAGGATTTTTCCCAAAAAATAATTGTTTCGTTTTTATTGAATTTATTCCATACTTTAAAAGAATTTTAACTGCAAAAAAAGAAATAAACGAAATTTTCATTCGTATAAAAATGACAGTTTTTCTTTGCTTCAAAGTATAATGTGGGTTTACCTTTATCGTGTTAATTTTGAATCCAACATTGTATCGAATAATTTTAAAAATTATAAAAGAAATTTTTTGATTGACAGAAAACGTTTTTAAGGTACAAATATGACATTTTAGAGTTCTAAATATGTGATAGGTTGCTGACTAAACTTGAAATTGAATAGATAATTACTTTCAATCTTTCTATAAAATAGAAACATAGAGCCCCTAGGCATCATCTTAGGATAATTGTTTTTCTTATTTTGTTATTTGTTTCAACAATAGTTATTTTGAAAGAATATCACAACGCCACTGTTACATTCTATATACAGGGCTAACTATGACTAAGTACAAATATTTTAACAGGAGATAGAAAAAAATAAGAATTAACAGAATTTCCTTTCAAAAAATTTCCAAACTTATTTATAAAGCGAAAAAAAAATTTTTTCGGTATTATATTAAATCCTTATTTAACGCCGCCAATGCGAGAATCAGAGTATGCAACCAGCAAGCAACCGTCATGCAACAGTCGGCCACAGTCGGCAGTCGGTCCGGTCGAGTCGGTTCGCTGTTATGTTATAATTTAATTTCTGTGTTTACGTTGTAGTTTTGTGTTCTTCTTCAGTTTTTAGTGCCTTATTTTAATTTTAAACGTTTTATAGTTAATAAAGAAAGGAATATGTGTCGGGTACAGATATTTTCCCACAATATAGTTCGCCGGTTTGTTTTTCTAGGTTATGGGACAAGACTGCCGCTGGTGTTAAATGTTTTCTGTTATCTATTAGAACCTACCTACTCATCCCTTTGCCTAGGCATTGTATCTAACTGTACTTACGGGAAGTGAGTGAAAATATAGTTTTACCAGTTTGTAGCCAAATAATGAAAAACAAATGCAAAATATTGGAGCTAACTGGATTAACTGTTATCTACCTATCAGGTATTATTACTAATAAGAATGTTATAATAATTTTTGTCGTTTCTGCATTTAGAAACACTGTAAACGACCGCATGGTAGTTGTTGACAGATGTAATGTCAACTATGGATCTAAGCCATAAGCCATCTCAGTCGATACTCATCATAGGCGCCGACTTTCCGTAGGAAAAAAGGGTTTTGCCTCATTTTTTAAATATCAAGCTAAAATTCTGGAATAACTTTTTTATTGTCTTTTAGGGCTCCCTGAACACGTGGTTAAAATTTTTGTACTTAGTCATAGTTAACCCTGTATACAGGGTGGCCAGATGAAAACAAAACAAAGCCATTTTCAGGAACTTTGTGAAGACCTGTCGATTTTAGATTAAAAGGGGACATTTTTTGTTGTTATTTTTGACTCCGCTACTTTCACCCCCAAGCAAGGGTAAGCATCACCCCCAAATATTTAAATGATATTGGAGGTTGAGTAATATTTATTTTGAAAGCTTTTACATTTGGCCGCCCTGTATATGTTTAGCACTATGAGAAATGATTAATAGTTCTTCTAGTTGCAAATAAAAAAATAATAATCAGTAATTTTATGTAAGTACTTGATAGTATTTCAATAATTTTCTGTATAAAGGAAATATAAATCACTGCATTTGAAACTTTCAAGACCTGTGCTGTTATTTGCTTCACTATGCTATTCTGGGTTGTTGTTATGCCTGGACCTAGGTACCTGGAATATGCAATTTAATTTCAAATTGAGTGAAGTCAGTAACATGTGACAGAACAATGAAATAAAATAGCTAACATAGAGTAGTTTCGCGAATAAAAATCCCATCTACGAAATCTCACCTGTCAAGTGATCGCTGAGTATTACATTATACTTTTCAAATAGCATTAGTGCAGCGGAAGAATGTATGTGAGTTAGACGTCACACATTTAGTATAGGAAGTTGAAGGAACAGATAAATCTAATTGCATAAAGTTTCAAAAAATAGATTGCTTCAGTGGATGACAACAGCAGTCAGTAAGAAATTATGTTTCTGTGAACATACCCATTAAAATCCAACTCCAACTTTAACAAAATGCAAATTATTTTACACCTTTACTATATTTTACCCTAAATACGGTGTTAAACATTCCTTAACATTATTAAAATAATATTCTTCAATAAATTTAAAAACATGTAAAAAATTAATGATTACCATATATTTGATAGCAGTAACCTTGTCACAAATTTAAAAGTAAAGGTGAAGATTGATGTATAAGATCGTTTTGTTTTTACTAAAATCTAAAGCCTTGAATGATGGAAACTGAATACTTGAAAAGATAAATTTAAAATGTTAATTCTAACTCCAACTTTAATAAAATGCAAACTATTTTACAACAGCTTTGTTACATTTTACCCTAAATACGGTGCTAAGCATTCCTTAACATTATTCAAAAAATGTTCTCATGTTCTCCAAAAAAAAACAGATTTCAAAAATGAATGATTTCCATATATTTGACAGCAGCAGCGTCGTTTCAAACTTAAATTGAAAGATTGATGCATTGGAGCTTTTTGTTTTATTGAAATCTAATTTATTTATTTTTAATAAACAATATACAGGATAATTCAGCCATAATGCAATTAATTTTAATCATGTACTTGATAGGCCTAATAAAGACCTTTTAAATGAGAAGCATATGAACCCATAACTCCCAGTAATACGACGCTCCTGGTACGTTCGAGCATACGCAGGCCGACACCGCGTTGATTTGAGAGCTGTGAATGAATCGAGACTGCCAGCGGTCAATAACTGTCTGAAAAGGGATTGAAATATTGATTAAAATTAATAGCATTATGACTGAATCCTTTATATATGAACTAATCAAGAACATATTCTCTATTAGTATCTCTCTATCGTTGTCTTCATAAAAACAAATTTTATGAAGAGAATGGAAGAATAGATGGAAATCTGATAAATCAAGATCAGGAGAATTAGACTGATGTTGAATAATCTCCTAACCAAGTTCCTGAATAGAATAGTCTTTGTGATGTTATAGTAGTCTGAGTTATTTTTCTCTATTTACCACATGAAAACGAAGCAGTTGTTGGGAATAAATTTCAGTTGTGATAGTTATATTACTCAAAGTCGTCCACAACACATACTCGTAAGTTTACATATTTGGATGCCAGTTTTTGCTTGGAATTGCATTTCCATTAGAATTAAGCCATAGGTGATATAACCGACGAATAACCGTAGCTTCGTGTTTGCAACATATTTTTATTTCCGAATCGCGATAGATGTCGCTAGCTTTCTACTGCAACGTAAAACGCTTTGTGTCTATGACTTGTTAGTCCGACATGGAGTCGCGAATGGTCGTTAGATGTAGCTTTGCTACTTCACGTTACTCTTGGTTCCTACTGTCGGATTATACAGATTTAAAACAGCAAATGTTATTAGTCGGTTACCTCACTTATCGCATACTGAGCTAATAAGCTTGAAACCGGTGGGCTGTTGACAAGTGACTTTAACTGTTTGCTGTATCTTTCAATAGTATCTACTTCTACCGATGCAGAACGCTTCGTATATGTGACTTGTTAGTCCGGCATGGAGTAGCGAATGGCCGCTAGATGTAACTCTGCTTTTTCGCGTCAGTTAATATTAGAAAAATTATAGACGAAATTGTACTAGATTTATATGATAGTGTTATTCAAAACTGGACATCTCAGCTTTGTGCAATAAGTAAAAACCGTGATTGCGATTTGTCTGACATCTTTCTTCATACATGATAACATCAATTGTACTTTCATATCAAAAAAGAAGGAAAAAGTGCAGCAATATTATTTAGACTTCTTGAGTTATCTCAATTGACAAGTGGACACTTTTATTGAAAAACCGTTTATATAAAGTAACAGAATATAAATCTTCTGTATACGACTTTATTTTTATTCCCGAGCTCAGAAGGGATAGTGTTGTAGTTTATCTCACACTACTACAAAACCAAGGAAGTAAACCATAAGACGTGCGAATCCTTTTCGGCCTACACTGAATTTTAGCGAGCTTAAAAAATAAATCTCAACTTTTCGGGTTTCACGTTTTTTTCTACATGAATGTAAAATGGCATGTGTAAGGGCCTAGGTCCCAGATGTAGAGCGAAATACTCTCTTAGATGGGATTATCGATAAACCTTTCAAACTGAATGCAAGCCAATGAGTAAAGAATAGTGTCATTTTGTTGGAACCGAAAAAGGTCAAACTACTTCCAGGGAATAGCGAGGCTTATCTTATAGCTGTACTTTTAAGGGTAGCTTAAAAGGAAGATGGATATAATCAATACCAATGCAAAAGTGAGAAACATTTAAAAAATGAACACAAGGCGATTCAAAATGTAATTTTCGTTAACAGGGTTACTAGAGAGTGCCCGAAATGGTTCCCCATTGTCCCCAGTTGCATGAATTTTAGATTCATTTGAAATGTATTACAAGGTAATCTTTGAAACATATTGAAAGGTGTGTCTGGCGGAAATAAACACATAATAAGTTATCAAAATAAATTAAATTATTAGGTATAAAATTACTTAATATGAATTTAATAGAAAATAATAATATGAGATTTTTAATTGTTTCAGTAATTATAGCATATTTTTATTTAATTATATTAAATAAATTATGTATAAAAATTTGTAGAAGAAAGTAATGCTTAGGTAAGTATTAGTTTTATGCTAATTATTATTTTGTTTATACCAATTAACAGCTGTTATCTGGTTCACAATACTAACTATATTAAAAATGTATAAACACGTGAGTAATGAAAATAATTAAATGAATTAGTAGAATATTAACTCTGCACTTTAGCAAACTACACCAGATACACGAATTAATAAAATTTACTGTAATAGTATATAAAAAAATAGCAGAGGTAGGTAAGTAACACAGATTTCTTTTTGTTTGATGAACTGTCAAATTATTTGTTGTTCTCTCTTTTCAGATATGTTGCTTGTTATTCAAGATCGTACTTATAGTAACTCCCAGGTGATTGGTACTTAGAAATAAAAGCACTTTCTCCATATATGGAAACTCAGTTACTCAGTTATTAACTATCATGTCATGTAGAATTGTAGAAGGAATATTACAGTTTATATTATTAAGCATATAGCATGGCAGTGGACATTTGTTTGTGCATGACATACCTTTCTAGGTACAATAAAAAAGGACCTACAATATAACTTTAATATTTAGGTTCAAATGAATAGGCATAAGTTTATTTTCTAAAACGAATAATTTATATTTGCACGATTATTATTATTACCTTAGTTGTTAAAAGGTCTTCACTCATACACACTTCAAACAAATTGTCACTGCCTACTCGCCGTGTCTTTATCTTTCGAATCTCGTTTTTGCCTGTTAAAAACTTATCGCTAATACTCTGCATATCTACATGTGGCTAGCAGTTCAATGCATTGTAAATATTACTATTAAAATGACGCCAATGAATGTTATTTTAATTTCATTACAAGAAATATGTAATGTGATACATTTCATAGTGTTACAAAGCGTAATCCTATGTCTATTATTAATTTGCCACGAGTAAATTCAATTAATTTTATACTTATGAACTTGATGCAAATCCCAATTGCATCAGTATTACATATTTTCCGTTTTTAGCATTACCATAATTATTAGTGGTGATGTGGTGAACTTACGGTGTTGTTAAACGTTACATTTCTTTGTTTACAATATAGAACCATTCCAAAAAAATTACGGTGACAATGCAGTTGGTTATACTCCAGATAGAGCGTTTTACTTGATGTATTTATAAAAAAAAACTACTTACATTAATTTAATTTTATATTTAACATTTATTATCTTTTTAAAAATTAATTTGTTAATTTTTTATTGCTATTTGCTACTGATTTCATTTCTCATTAACTTTTTAAAAAAATCCTTATTTATTACCTTTGTTTATTATGTTGTCAGAATAAAACAGAAAATTGAATGTAGTGAATGAAGTCAAATAGCAAAATTTTATAAATGCCGCAAATAAAATTCTACATCTCGTAGAGAATATGTTATTTAGAATCGGAATGAAGCGCTGAATAAAAAAAAAAAAATGCAACATCATTAAGAAGCAATGGTAGACAATGATGTATTAGTATTCTTGAGATTAGTTCATATATTTTGTTCAGTGAAATGAAAAAAAAATGCATGAGAATTTGGTCTTAACATAATATTTTGTAAATAATGTTAAGTTGGTTTTTATATTATTTATTATCATTATTTCAAAAAAGAAGGGCAGAGATAAATATATTATGCCCAATAATAAAGAATAATAATAATAATAATAATAATAATAATAATAATAATAATAATAATAATAATAATAATAATAATAATAATAATAGTAATAGTCTTCGGAGCTGTCGGGTAAGAACAAGGTGAGTGCCACAAATATGCTTGCCGTTCCGATCCTTCTCTACTCCTTTGGAGTAGTGAAATGGACACAAGAAGAGCTGAGGCAACTCGATGTAGGGACCCGCAAAATGATGCATCTCCATCAGAGTTTGCATCCAAGATCGTCCGTTTCGCGGTTATACTTCCCAAGAAATCGGGGAGGCCGTGGACTCTTGAGTTTGGAGTGTCTCCAGGGCAGAGTGGTTTTGGAGGAAGCCTGTAAAATCATCAGGAGCTCGGATCCCCGTCTCTGCATGGTCCAAGACCATGAAGCAGCAGGGATAGGAGCGTTTGTATATAAGGCAGCGAGAAGAGCAGCCAATGAACTTGGTCTCGTGTTCGATACTGAGCGGGAAAATCCAGACTCTGTCACCGAGTGGGACCCTGCTCAGTTAAAAGCCCAAATTAAAGCTGCAGAGACGCGTCACCTTCTGCAGCTACATAAGGATAAGCCAATGCATGGTCTCTTCTACCGTCATCTAGAGGGGCTTGGCTTATCTGAAAAGCTGACCTTCGCTTTTTTGAGGTCAGCGGGGCTGAACTCTGAGACCGAGGGGTTCATAATGGCTTGCCAAGATGGTGTAATTAATACTCTCGTCTATCGTAGTCGTGTCTTGGGTATCGAGGTTCCTGATACCAGATGCAGGGCCTGCCGCCAGGCGCCGGAGACGCTTATGCATCTCCTGTCGGCCTGTCCGGTATATGCGGCCACAGCGTATATCCAAAGACACGATTCAGCTTTACGGGTGTTGTATTATCATTTACGACACTCGTATGAGATAGACGAGACGCCAGTGCTGCCTTATGCTCCGGGGGATATAGAATCCGTTGTGGGGAATGAGAAGTGCCGAATTTATTGGAACTATTCATTCCCCACCCTCAGGCAAATTCAAGCCAATAAGCCTGATGTAGTCCTCCTCGACCACCAACTTAGGACGATGTTTGTGATTGAGTTCTCGGCTCCCGCAGAGAACAACATCGTCCTAAAAGAGGAGGAAAAACGGAGGAAGTATCGAGATCTTCTCTCCGAGCTCCGCAGGCTGTATCCAGACCACTCTGTTAAGATTGTGGTGCTCATTATAGGCGTCCTGGGTGGAATGAGACATACGTTGCTTTCTGACTTAAAGATCATACCGGCTTGCCGAAATTCGGCAGAGATCTTAGCCGGCAGAATGCAGAAGGCAATCGTCCTTGGTTCGCTACGTCTACTCAGAACGCACGATTTACGGGCGCAATGATTACTGACTCCACGGAGTGGAGAGTGGTCATTGCTTGACTCTTCAGAACATCTCCGAATGTGTCGGAGCTTCGGAAGGTGTTACTGAAAAAAAAAAAAAAAAAAAAAAAAAAAAAAAAAAAAAAAAAAAAAAAAAAAAAAAAAAAAAAAATAATAATAATAACAATATATGCGGCCACAACGTATATCCAAAGACACGATTCAGCCTTACGGGTGTTGTATTATCATTTACGACACTCGTATGAGATAGACGAGACGCCAGTGCTGCCTTATGCTGCGGGGGATATAGAATCCGTTATGGAGAATGAGAAGTGCCGAATTTATTGAAACTATTCATTCCCCACCCTCAGGCAAATTCAAGCCAATAAGCCTGATGTAGTCCTCCTCGACCACCAACTTAGGACGATGAGGAGAAACGGAGGAAGTATCGAGATCTTATCTCCGAGCTCCGCAGGCTGTATCCAGACCACTCTGTTAAGATTGTGGTGCTCATTATAGGCGTCCTGGGTGGAATGAGACATACGTTGCTTTCTGACTTAAAGATCATACCGGCTTGCCGAAATTTGGCAGAGATCTTAGCCGGCAGAATGCAGAAGGCAATCGTCCTTGGTTCGCTACGTCTGCTCAGAACGCACGAATTACGGGCGCAATGATTACTGACTCCACGGAGTGGAGAGTGGTCATTGCTTGACTCTTCAGAACATCTCCGAATGTGTCGGAGCTTCGGGAGGTGTTACTGCTCTTCCACAAACAATGGTAGACTAAAATAAAGGAATAATCCTAAAAGTACATAAAACGTTCAAAGTAGATATATTACGATACAATTATTGTGGAAAACGTATAGTTAAAATCCAGTTCTTAATCCGTCCTCGGAATGTATCAATATTGGAAATGGACTTGAAGAATTATAAGTAAAACTTATGTCAAACTGCGCTGTTTTACATCACAAAATCATTCTAAAAAAAATAACAATAACTAGTAATACAGTTATGAATGTCTGTTAATTATTAATTCAGTTACCAAGAAATGATATGGTTAACAGTTACCTGCAATTTTGTACTATAATGGTATTATAATGGGCATCGTATATATAAAACATTTACAGATAATAATAAGAATATATTTTGGTATTTATAAAAGACTATCGATTTATAATAATGATCAGTCAATTTGTCATTCATTTCCAAATATAGTAGCTGTAGTCTCTAGGGAGGCGATTCCGAATATTGAAATCCGAATCTTTCTAGATATTAAAGTTTTTGTCCAGTCTTTACAATATTTTTTCAAGTGTAAAAATGGCTTACGTATATAGTAGCAACTCGGAGTTGATGCATATCGTTGTAATTTATGGCCATGTGAAAATGTTTTAGTAGACCGATTTCCCGGTAAACATGTGTCAATTGCAGCTACTTTTACCGCAGTGTGCAGTGAGTACAAGTGTAGTGCAACGTGAAGAAAATTTGAAACCGAATTATGGAAGAAATGGAGGTCCAGCGCGTCCACGGCGTATTACAGCAGTGTGGCGAATCATACAGGCTCAATTATATCCGTACCATGCACAGCCTCTCAAAGCAATAATACCAACGGATTGGACGAGGACGACCGATACTATGGACACCACGAGCTCCTGACATTAAATCATTCTGTGGGGATATTTAAAAAAGTGTATCGCACCGAAGTGGATTCCTATTAATGATTTACGCAAACGTATCATAGTTGTTGCCAATAACTTATGAGAACAAAACGGACAAGAAGCAGAAACACTTGTGTTAGTTTGTAGAAATTGTGAAAGACGTGTTCAAAATTTTGTTGTAACATCAGGTCGGGAGACTTGTGCAGGTGAGGCAATTATTAACCTGGAAAACCTTATTAATTATAAGAGGACGGTCAAACGCCAACTGTTATCAATATCTCACATTAATCCAAGTCAATGTTCTTTCACCCTGCCATATCCGCAGAGTGGGTGCCCATCCTCTCCACAAGTATAACTGTAGAAATCGAACCTACGGCGACTGACAAACCCGATTCAAGTACTGACGCCTTAAACCGCTCGACCACCGACTAATCCAGTAATTGAATATTTTTGCTGTAGTTATTAAAAAAATCGCTGGCTCTAACTATTTTACATTATACTTATTACTAAAGGTCTGATATATATATATATATATATATATATATATATATATATATATATATATATATATATATATATATATATATATATATATATATATTAATTACATTAGCATTGAAAAAGACAATAAACATTGTCGAAAGCTCGGCATAGTAAACTAGAAATTTATTGCTAAAATCTCCAGTTTATTTTATGTGCAAGACATTTAATTCAATTTGTAATTATTGCGACATAAATTATTGTTCTGTCAAAGCGTTATGCATGAATATAGTGAACCATGTCCACAGTTGATGTACGCTGCTTTCTGTCTCTGGGTCCAGTTTTTGTTCGCTTTTAGTTACGTATCTGCACTTTACTGTACTTTAGTATTCATTTGTTTTATTATTTTTATTCATTATTGTTGTGGAATTTATCATTATTTGTATTAGTTATTCCAGTGTAATTTAGCTCTATAAATGGAGTTACTTCTGTTGGGCTATATATATATATATATATATATATATATATATATATATATATAGCCCAACATATATATATATATATATATATATATATATATATATATATAGCCCAACATATATATATATATATATATATATTAATTACATTAGCATTGAAAAAGACAATAAACATTGTCGAAAGCTCGGCATAGTAAACTAGAAATTTATTGCTAAAATCTCCAGTTTATTTTATGTGCAAGACATTTAATTCAATTTGTAATTATTGCGACATAAATTATTGTTCTGTCAAAGCGTTATGCATGAATATAGTGAACCATGTCCACAGTTGATGTACGCTGCTTTCTGTCTCTGGGTCCAGTTTTTGTTCGCTTTTAGTTACGTATCTGCACTTTACTGTACTTTAGTATTCATTTGTTTTATTATTTTTATTCATTATTGTTGTGGAATTTATCATTATTTGTATTAGTTATTCCAGTGTAATTTAGCTCTATAAATGGAGTTACTTCTGTTGGGCTAATAAATTATTATTATTATTATTATTAGAATGTACTTATTAATTATCCCAAAATTGACCTTAAGCCCTGTTAAAATTAACAATTGTTTGATATATATTATATATATTAATATTAATAACAATTTTAAATATTTGCCTTTAATACAAGTTTTTACTAGATTTTATCTGCTACTAGATACCAACTAACTCATTTAATAATGTTTAGGAATTCTATCACGCTCAACTATTTCGTTGAAAGTTTTTAAAATTTATATTAAATTTCTGCTTTTATCTGCCTTGCATGAATTAAACAGAAATAATGACGTATCAATGTGAGAACTACACTAAAGTGGTAACAGGTTTATTCAAATATAGATTTCAGATAGGCAATATTTCATCATTATCTACATATTCTGACACAGAAAAGTAAATTTTATTTAATGTGTTTATACAGCGTATTTTATTATATAAAATTGTAAATAGGACTGCTTGTTGATTTTTGAAGTTGGTTTTAATAGAACTATATGATATTTGCGACGTTGGCTGTTTTATTATTTTGTTTATGTTTAATTAGGCTGACAAGTTTAGCAATTGTTTCCGTGTTAGACAGTTTTGAAAAAAGTTTGTGAAAACTTGACGTTTGTCAATCTTGACGTTACTAAAACTTTCTGAACGTGATAATTTTTGGTCACTCGCATTAAAATTATGATGCTACTAAAATCAGTTGAATAAAAAAAGTGAAGATTTTTCTCTGAAAAATATTCATTATGTTTCAGATAATTGGTATAATCTCAAATAACTGTCCTTCGCGCCAATATCCTTGGCAGAATAAATGACCTCGGATGAGCGGAGTCGAGAGGGACTATCTCTCTTTATCCACTTCATCGCTGTAGGTCTGGACGCCTCGTAGAGATGCGTTCCCTTCTCCGGTCAGCCTCGACCGCAATTGCGGCCGATGCCGGCGGCTCTGGGAATCTCCTCCTGTCCTGGCAGGCCCCGTCAGCCCTTAGGCTCTAACAAAAACTGTTCTAAATTTTGCCATGTCTAGCAAAATTTTAATTTATGGTGAATATAAAATGCTTTAGCAGAACGATTTCTCGGTAAACGTGTGCCAAATGCAGCTAGTTTTACGGCAGTGTGCAGTGTAGTGCAACACAGGTATGACACGGAAAGTTTGTAACCAAATCCTGTAAGAGATGGAGGTTACACGAGTTCAATTATATCTATATCATATACAGCGTGTCCAAGCATTAATATGAAGGGATTGGATGAGGAGGACCGGTTTCATTGTCCCGACGATTTTCGGACATGAAATCCTTTGAAATACTTTTTTGTGAGGATATTTATTGATAATTTAAGTAAACGTATCCATACTTGCTGCCAATAATTTACGTGTTGAAAATGGAAAAGAAACAAGAACAAGAAATATTTATGTTAGTTTGTAGAAACTGGGTAAGACGAGCCTAAAATTTTGTTATATCAGGTATGTCAAAATTTTATTAATTAAAACCACAAATAAATTCTATTAATACCTAATTAATAGCAATAGCAGCAAAAGCAGTTGAATTTGCTGTATAAAACAGGCGTTATAAAGAGTTATGTATGTCTTTCCTTGAGAATTTCTTTAAATTTTTTGTCCGGTCACTGATTGCATGCTTTGCCTTGCCAGGTTTTCCAGTGGATCAGTTTCCAGTGCCGTGAGGATTTTTAAATAATTTTTGAACTACCCTTTTTGATTTTTATTTTACAACACATACTCGGTATAGAACGGTGTCCAAGGAATTCGCTTACGTTCGTAATCGAGAAGTATTGTTACTGAACAAACATTTTAATAGTTGAACTTTATAAAGAACCATTATGGATTTCGCTTCTTTTTTGGGAATGTAATGTGTATTATGCGTGTTTGAGGGGACGTAAATATGGGGCATCGACAAAGCAACAATGAGCTAATGGATATATTGGTAGCGTAGAGAGGGGATAATTTCGAATACTTCTAACGGCCAACTTTAACAGTAGCTTACAAAACTATTTGTACGGGTAATTTTTTTCAGATTTGCTACAGTTGTTGTTGTTTTTAACATTTTTTTTTCTTGTAAAAAAAATCAATAGTGTAACATCAGATGTTAGAATAAAATTTAGAATCTAACAGGATAGCGTGTAGTAATTATAAGTTATATTATACATAACGTGACCATTTATTTTTTCCCTAAAACGAGACGCGCTTAAATTATTATTGTTTTGAAAATAAAACACATGTTTTATAGAACCTATAGATATATTTTTGTTAGGTTTTCTACTGTTGTTAGGTCAGATTTTAGTGGCTGATCTAGCAAATTTAGGCTATCTATTTTTTCATAAATGATTTCCTGTTTTATTGTTATTTAAGAAGAATATGCATTTTTTAAAGGCGCCCTATTCATGAAATAGTGTTTCTCTAAACACAGGTAATTTTAGACATTTAAGAACTGAATAATATAGACTATAGTAAATAACAGGAATGTTATTTCAATATATAATGACAGAAAGAGGTCTAACCAATAAATTTTTAGGTACAGAAGTAAATACGTATTTCTTTAAATTCAGCTGTAGATATAAATATTGTTATAACATAAACTTACATAATTCTGCATATAAGACTGTTCACTTTTGTTTATAAGTATGTGAAAATAATTGTTAAAATGTAGGGTTAGAATAGCAAAATAATGTTTGTCATAGAAATGTATTTTAAAAGTTAAGGAGAATTTAAACAGTAAAAGTCGCTATGTGTAGCTTGGTCCCTTCTGTCATGTTAGACAGACTTAAAACAGCTAGGGTTCTTTTATGTATTATTTAATCGTTGATGAAATTCTGAGCAAATTATTTTTTAGGAACAATTAAGTTTTGTCTTCTTAAAAATGTTTCCAACATTATTTTTATATAAACATATTCATATGCAATAATAATTCGTTATTTTTTAAATAAAATATGTTAAAAGTAAATCTTTCAATGTTGAGAAACATTGCTAATAAATTTTAAAAAAATCACTGGTATTTAAAGCTGTTGCTTTACGAATATTGTGGAAATGTTGATAATAAATAATGCATATAAAATAATTTCTGGCTAGATAAAAATATAGAAAGTTTACATATAAAATTAATAAATGCGGTGCTTTCCATATGAACAGATCGATAACAATATAGGATACAATAAAGAACATACAATTTATCTGGCATTTATCCCATTATTCGTAACCCTCTTTGCACCACGTTTTAATATTCCATCGCCATATTATTTTTAGAAATATGACCTTACGGATATATCATGTTTGCAGCCCATATATTCGTGTATCAATTTTATTCTTCCTTAGTATTTCGTGCGTATAGGGATTATAAAAGAATCACTTTTCGCATCACATTTGGGATATTCAATAAGAGGTATTTTTAATATCTTGTGTAGACTTTTATTGCTGATGAATACATAGTCACTTATAAAGTTTGAATTATACCAGGATACCATCTTATTTCAAATTTCATGCAATTTTTGCGGTTCTATAATTTTTGTTATGGTAAACATATTTTTGTTTTGTTTTTGAACTGGTTCTATACATCTTCTGTAACACGTCTAGTATTCTTATTAAGGTATGTATCTATTTTTATTAATTTTTTGCTATGCTATGGCGCGATAATTCTGTTCTATTCTCTGTATTTATTCTATTATCTTTTTAATAAAATATGACAAACTTGAATGGAAATAATTATGATATTGACTTATTCTTTGATGTCACTCGAGCTTTCGGCACTATAAGTATCTATTTCATTTGTTGTTCAAACGCTTTTCGAATGAGTAAAATCGTACATGTCTAATAGAAAATTGAAAGTAAAAATGTTTCCTATTAGTTCTGATGAACACAATATTAATGTAGGGGTACCCAAGGGTTCAGTTTTGGGACTTCATATTTTTATGTATTTATAAATGATCATCCAGACTATACAACATGAGCGACAATAATAATGTTTGCCGTTGATACGTGAATGGTAGTAGCTACCACTGATACTCAGTCACACACATGTATTCATTGTCCAATAAATGGCGTTGGAAATGAAAAGTCTGGACTGTGACACGCTTCAAAAGTTGCACCTTTTACGCTTATGACTTCTCCATTCGCTATTTCTAAGATGCATTTTCTGTCTGGCTTTTTTATTTTGCTCTGAGCAACCATATCTTACTATGTGACTGAAGGTGGTATCAATGACCATTTCACAATCCTGTCCATATATCCGTCCTGGTACTATCAAACTCATTATATTATTTTGAGGACGGATTTCCTTGATCTTAACAGTGTTTAGAGTTTCGTAACACCTAGGTATCTTTGTCCATCCAAAGCTAACTAGATGGCGTTTCAAGTGCTGACTATTTATTTTTAGAGCTTTCTATCTTAAGATGACCTTCAGCTTCACAATTCCAACACTGGATAAGTCCTTGTCTGTTCTTTCTGGAACAGTCCAATATATTTCTTGTTGATCTCTAATTTGAAGTCTAATTTATTTTCTGCTACCATGACCGCTTTTAGATACTTCGATTTCCAGCGCCTAGGCCAGAGCTTCAGATATATTTTTGTCTGACTAACGGTTAACTGATCCCAGAGTCACCCAGGCTATCCATGAAGCTACTCAGTCCTATCAACAACTGTCCTTGGCATTTTGAAGGTGTAGTGGGGCAAGCCAGCTTCACCATAAGCGTTATATCTGTCTCTAATTGTTGCAGATTTTCTTCAAAGCGTTGTCTACGACCTTTTAGTTATCATCTCATAAAACTGTTGTGAATGAGCTTCACCATATAAAATTTGTACAATTAAAGTTTTAACACACTTTATCAAGCAATAAACCAAAACTTCCCCAGAAGTTTTCATGTGGTGTCATTCTACTTCAGGACAATGATCAGCCTCATGACACCAATATGGTAAAACAAAATTTTTGATAAAATATATGGCTGATAGAGTATCCAATCTAGACCCTAGATCACTTTTTGATTTTAGTATTTTGAACCATTGAAAAACACGATACAAGATAACTGATTTAGAGAACTTCAAAACGGTGTGAACAAATCTTCAATCAGCAGCCACAGGTGTACATAGGGTGACACAATGGCACTTGAATTGCTGTAGTAATTAATTGTGAATTTTATTTATATATTAAATATGGATTTCAATTATACACCTCGTAAAATAGGATTTTCAATAGCAATGAATTATTTGAGCTATTGGCTCAAAAGTGTTGTAGAAATGAAAAAATATATAAAGTTTAATAATAAAAAATTACTGAACGACTAGTCTCATAATTTATGCTCTATTATACGCAACGTTTAGGAAAAATACAGTTATTAATTCTCAGTTCTTCTTTTTATATACTTAAGAGCTTTATTACTTCTTTAATAAATATCAAACTGAAGCACATTGTAAGTGCTATATATTCCTAAATATAATTTGTGATGTTTATAACAAGGTTCTGCCGATTACTTTCTTGAGAAAATACCCTTCAGACTTGCCGGAGAATTTCATTAACGACATTATAGGGAAAAAACCGTAATTTTTACCGAACACGTTCGCCAAGGCATATAATATACTTAAAACTCGTTTTTGCGGCTTTAGGAATATATGTGACCAGTTTCGTTATTTTTATTTGGGCTTAACTTATGACCTTTAGTATAACGTGGAGCTGTACGGTCGTAACTTTTATAACAATAATAGTAATAATAATAATCAATGTATTGCCCAACAGATTGCATAAGCCAATTACAGGACAAATAAAGTAAACGAAGAAAAAAGTATACATTTAAATAACTTTAACTAATTAACTTTAAGTAAGCACTAAATAATAAACCAACAGAGTAGTATAACAACAATAATAATGTCGATAAAGAATATAAATTTACATATTTATGAAAAAGAGAAATAACAAAATAAAGCAATGATAAATTCAGAAATAACAGCATAAAAACTTCATATAAAAACAAAATTCATAGCAGCTCAAAAAGGTGACTGTGCTCAATTAGAACATCTCGAAGTTGATTTAACTTAGCACAATTTATATCACATAATAATGAGATTGTATTCAAATTACCACATAGTATATACAAAGGGAAATGTAAAATCATGTTAGTTTTGTCTATTGGCAGTCTAAATACTTGAACATATCGGGATGAACTTCTCAGTATTTGAAAGTATAATTCACTTATAATATTCATACAATAATTTATAACCAAAAGTTGTACTAGACAAAATTCTTCTCATATGTAAATATTTAAATGTATCCAGTAATAATTTATGATCAAAGCCCCTCTCTGGATAGGTGCCATAATTTTTGTGATATAAAAACTTTAAAAATTTTCTCTGGACACGTTCTATTCTAGACGCATATTCTAATTTAGACCTGACAAAAGAATTATACACAAGCATTAATGTTTGATTATTTTGAAAGCTCCGACAATTTATAATTACAAACCCTAACATTCTTAAAGCAGATGAAACCGTCTCAAAACGGTACCATACCATTTATTTCATAATCAAATTTGATTGGCTTTTTAATGTAAAAAATATTGTTTTACATTTTCGACCATTTAAATTCAATATGTTAACAGTACACCTGTTTTCTATTTTTATTATTTGATTTGCTATAAACTGACAGTCTTCGATGGTGTCAACTCCACGATATATTTTTAGATCGTTAGCAAATAAAAGAAAATGACAAATTATAACCTCAGTAATATCGTTAATAAATAACAAGAAAAGCAATGCTCCTAAATTCAATCTCTGTGGGAATCCCTTGAATGAACATTAAAAGGAAGTGAATAATAATTAATAGTTATAACAAAGGAGATTCTTGCCTATTACAAATCATATTATTTTAGTAACTGAAAGTGTTCCATAGTACATAAAAAAAAGATAGTGTTTGATAACTCAATTGTAGCAATTCTAGATTACATATGTTTCTCAATAAAAACTGCTGTTACACAAATGCATTGATTGACTACACTTTTCAAATATTTTGTTTAATATCTTACTACTACAATAATATAAATATAGAGCTTCGTCGCTTCATTAGAATTCTATGGAGGCAAAATAGATGATTTTGCTAAGAAGATCATCGAATTTGAAGAAAAAATAGTTGTGATCCCTTTGATGCAAAAATACATTCAATCAAACAGTAGCGAATTAACAGAATTAAAATCTCAAGTCGACTATCTCCAACAACAACTTAGAATGAATAACTTAGAAGTAAATGATGTTCCAGAAAATACTTTAAAAATTATCAAACAGTTGTTTGGTACCCTTGGCATTAATGCTTCCCATACAATTGATACTTGTCATCGGGTGCCGCATAGAAATTCGAACATCCAAAGTTCATTATAATGAAACTTTACAGTCGATCTATGAAGGATGCCATTCTAGGTTCTATTCGAAGTCATAAAGGTATTACTGCAGAAGAAATAGGTTTTAATGAATGCAAGAATAAAATTTTTATCATTGATCATCTTATTCCAAAAAATCAACTATACTATATAAAACTACACGTGACATCTGTAAGACTAAAAAGGCACACTGTTGGACTAGAGACTGCAAAATTTATGTTAAACTAAAACTGAAAAAAGTGTCAAATGAAGACACGCTGCATAAAATACAGTATGCGCCAAAAGTATGGAATAAATTCAATAAAAACGAAACAATTATTTTTTGGGAAAAATCCTCGGACAGGTCGATTTTTAATTTAAAAAATACATATTTTAGCGTAAAATGCGATTTTCAAATGTCATTTGTTTTCGAGTAATGACGTCATCGATTTTTTTTTAAATGGCAACACCATATTTTTTTCCTTGATTCTGAAAGATCGTTTAATTCTCTATCAGACAGTACTAAAATTTTGCCCTCTTACATAGGAAAGTTTTCGAGTAAATGACGATTGAATGTTAGAAAACGTAAATTTTATCCATAAAAAAGTAACAATTCTGAGGTATGTAAAATAAAATACAATTGATTAAATTTTATACTTAAATTAAATGTTCGAATTGCCATCCACCAACTTCTTGACAATGCGCAAGTCTGTGAAGAAATTCTTCTTGCACATTATGAATGATTTCTGGGGTAACTCCGCGTATTTCGTCCCGAATGCGATTTTGAAGTTCTTCTAAATTACGTGGTTTATTAATGTACACTTTTGACTTCAAGTATCCCCATAAAAAATAGTCAAGAGGTATAAGATCTGGCAATCTTGCAGGCCATTCTATCGGTTCGCGTCTGCCGATCCACCTTCCAGGAAAACAGTTGTCCAAAAACTCTCGTACAGGGCGCGCATAGTGCGGAGGTGCACCGTCTTGCTGAAACCATATGGTATCGTGAGGAATGTCAGGATCATTATCGTTAGGAAAAATTACTGCAAGGGCTGGAACAAGGTCATTTTCTAGAAACACTAAATATCTTTGTCCTGTAAGGGTTCCTTCAAAGAAGAAAGGCCCTACTATTCTGTCGTCAACTATTCCAGCCCACAGATTTAATTTCTGAGGGTGTTGGGTATGTGCCTCTGCCATCCAATGAGGATTTCCCCGACTCCAATATCTGCAAGTTTGACGGTTTACTGTACCATTCAGACAAAATATGACCTTATCTGAAAAAAGTATTTGCCGGTGTAAATTATGAGGATTATCCACCATACTTATCAAAATGTTCTGTTTCTGATTTTAATTAATGCTTGGACGTCCAGGTTTTGTAATATTTACAACATTGCCAATTTCTCTAAATTTAGACTCTACCTTATTGACTGTTGATTGGCTGATAGGGCGATCTGGATATTTTTCATTAAATAAATCGCAAACTTCCTGCTGAGTTCTAGTCATATTCCCGCATCCGATAAGAATTAAAATTTCAATTCTTTGAGTAACAGTTAAATGTGTCATAATACTTTAAATTGAATAATAATTTCTATGTCGCTTACAATACTTATTAGAAAGTCGGTGTGACAATGACACTTTGCAAAGATTTTCACCTACGTGATCCATAAAAGAACTATGGAATTCGAAAAACTAAACTTGATAACGTTTATGCTTTATTTTAATTGATTTACGTTTTCTATCATTCAATCGTCATTTACTCGAAAACTTTCCTATGTAAGAGGGCAAAATTTTAGTACTGTCCGATAGAGAATTAAACGATCTTTCAGAATCAAGGAAAAAAATATGGTGTTGCCATTTAAAAAAAATCGATGACGTCATTAGTCGAAAACAAATGACATTTGTAAATCGCATTTTACGCTAAAATATGTATTTTTTAAATTAAAAATCGACCTGTTCGAGGATTTTTCCCAAAAAATAATTGTTTCGTTTTTATTGAATTTATTCCATACTTTTGGCGCATACTGTATAGCCTGTGATAGTTTTTCTCCATTTATAATTTTAAAGAATAAGTAATCTATCAAATTTTCCAAATTCGATTTTGCTGTTGCATATCAAAATGTACGACGGCTTTGTACAAAAACATAAAATTTCTTGCTGTCAACCATTCCAAGGACAACAGACGTGATTTGTGTGACTGAAACTTGGTTAAATGATAATATAAATTCTTCTGAACTTTTTTTATAATAAATATAATGTTTTTCGTAAAGATCGTGGCAGACTTTTGAGTGTCAAGTTGGATGGAGGTGGGGTACTCATTGCAGTTGCCAGCCAGTATGAAGCAATCGAAAGATCAATTTGGTCCTGGAACGGGGTGTGCGAAGATCTGTGAGTGAGCATTACGCTAAGCAAAACAAAAAGTCTTTACATGTGTTGTGTATACGTTCCTCCTCACGCGAGTGTTAAAAATTTGAGGGCTCTCTCAAGGTTACTGAAATAGTGTAGAATTATAAAGATGACTATTTTTTAGTTGTAGGTGATTATAACATTGCGGATATTGTTTGGAGTTACGATAATGTAAACAACTCTTACACTGCTTTAAAAACAACTAACGGCTTTGGAGAGTGCCTTGTCGATTCTTTTAATTTTCTAAATTTTTATCAACATAATAGCATTCATAATATAAGAAGTAACCTTCTTGATGTCGTTTTCAATTCAAAAAATGACGTTACAGTAGTGGCCTCAGATTTACCTTTTGTACCTGAAGACATTTATCATAAATGCATTGAAATTCATTTTTCTGTGGATGTTCATAATTCAAATCTAAGATTTTAAAATTCTTTTTGTAAGTTAAACTTCTTTAAAGCTAATTATGAGCTCATTAACAGTGAAATAGAAAAAGTTAATTGGGATAATGAATTTTCTAAACTGAATGTTGAACAATCTACAATGGTTTTCTATAATATAATAAATGGTATAATTTCGAAATTTATTAGTAAAAAAATATAAACTATAAATTCCCTGTATGGTATTCAGCCCAAACTAAGACGTTGTTAAAGGAGAAATCTAAGTTACATAAACGCTGGAATAAATATAAAAACATAAGTAAAATTATCTATTAAAACTGACCTAAAAAAATATGTTAATAGAATAGAATCTGATGTCGTCAGTAACGTTAAAAATTTCTGTTTTTTTGTATCCAACAGACGTCGTTGTAAAACTGTTCCTAAATTTATACATTCTCATGATAAACTATATTCGACAGATACAGACATTGCCAGTGCGTTTTCTTAGTATTTTGGTTCTGTCTTTGAGCCCTCTACAGCATCATCCAACGTTCGTCCCGTTACTTTGGTAAGCACAGTGGTCATTAATAATATAACTGATGCGGAGGTAAAGAAGCAGATAAATTAATTGAATATAAACAAAGGGGCAGGACCGGATGGCTTACCTCCTATATATGTAAGATCTTGTGTAGATTCTATTTATTATCCTTTGTTAATTATTTTCAACAAATCATTGTCGGGGGGCATCTTTCCCAGTGCTTGGAAACGTGCTTCCAAGGTCGTTCAGGTGCGACAAATTTAATATCATTTGTGCAATCGACTATTGATAGTATGAGTAATAGGAACCAGGTTGACGCAGTGTACACTGATTTTTCCAAAGCCTTTGATAAAGTTCATCATAATGCACTTTTGGTAAAATTGGAAAACATCGGTGTACACGGCAACCTGTTCCGATGGGTAACATCTTACACACGCACTATGTTAAAATTAACAACGTTACATCATCTTACATAAATATAACCTCAGGAGTACCCCAAGGGTCACACCTAAGACCGCTGCTTTTCTCGCTTTTCATATATGATATCGATTAATGTTTTATGTATTCTAATTATTGTCTATAAAACATTAATGATATAAATGACTGTACCAATTTTCAAACCGATTTGTGTATTGTGTTAGATTTTCTAGACTAAATTATCTATTTACTTATCATATTAACAATACGTTACTTACCAAAGTCAAATCTGTCAAGGATTTAGGTGTTGTGCTGGATTCAAAACTTGTATTTGATACACATATTGAAAATATTACTAGAAAAACATATAGGAACTTGGGCTTTATTGCTAGAAATACTAAATCGTTTACTAAACCGGCATCCGTCATATCTTTGTATAACTCTCGTTCGTAGTCACCTTGAATTTGCTAGTATTGTGTGGAACCCAAATTATGTTAAATATATAGAACGGATAGAAAAAGTTCAAATACAATTTATTAACATGTTAAATTACAGGTTTAATAGGAATCTGCATTATAGACCTTATGAAATTAACTTATAACACTATATAATATTGAAGTTATCCTTTCGTAGATTAATATCGTACGTTTTATTTTTATACAAACTCCTTAATAGTAATATTGACTGTGATTATATTTTAAGTAGGCTTAATTTTAACATAAAGCTTCGGACAACAAGATCAACTAATTTATTTTATTTAAATGTAAATCCTAATAATTATAGTTGCAATTCACCTATTACTTTAATCCAGAAAAAGTATATTTATTTTAGTCACATAGATTTGTTTGATAAATCATTTAATCAAATCAGGCGCTGTGCTATTGTTTTTTTGTTAAAAATGTATTGTAATTTTTTATGTTTTTTAGATTATATGTTTTTTTTCTTTAGATATAAGTTTCTCTATCACATGTGAACATTTTCTTTTTTGCACATAAGTACATATGTTTCTTTTTTCATATTTTTTTTTGTATGCAATGCACATGAATATTGGCTGTATGGTTAATGTAATCTTAAGTGGTATCCTATAATTGGTATTTCTATAGAAATTCTGTTGGATTCCCTTTATTGTAAATAAATAAATAAATAAATAGAGATATGTTTAGCTCTTGTAGTAATAAAACATACTTATATCACCAGATACATTATTACTGTCCAGGTATTTCTCAAGGTTCCATACTTGAACCCCTTTTCTTCCCGTTTTATACGAATGACTTAAATGATTATTTACATTACGTCTAACCTTTAAAGTTATTTATACATTATTTTAATGATTCTGTGTTTTGCAAGATATACATAAATTCTTGGTGGTTAAGAAGTAGATAGTTTGAATTTAGTCAGTCGAACTATAAAATTCTTTATTTCTCTAGAAAACAATTGCTCTATAAATATTGCTCTAGTATTGATAACAAGAATGTGTGCCGTTGTGCATATTTTCTGATATATTCTGGAATGCATTCCATTAAAAATTATTATTTAATGATTATGTTACCTACTGGAAAAATTAAAAAGTCGTTGAATTTATATGTTTTTATAGTTTCAAATTATAAACTGTTTTCGGATATTGAAGCAATTAAAATATATTTTATTTAGGTTCCTTGTATCTTATTATAATATTAAAAAAAGATAAATAAAAAAGATGTTTACGTTTATTTCTTAAAGTTGATGAAATATATCCTGAACTAGAATTAAATTAGAAAAGTAAATAAGCTAGTATAGTATTCAAGGATTACAATAACTTTAGACTTAATCTGTTTGTCATATACAACATTTGAATTGATTGCGTAATTTATGTGACATATTGATTTGTTGAATTACAATTTTCTGAATTAAATTTATTAAACTATTCTAATTTTAAAAACACAATAAAACACATACATTTATTTGAATTTCTTCTATTTCAAAACTTTATATTGCTTTGCTTTGAACATTTTGATAGTAGTAATATAATTTCATTTGACTCTATAAGTTAAAATTTCACTGAGGATATTTTCTGGTACCTATATACCGATTTATCATTTTTATTACAACAATATAGTAGTATAATAATACTGGGTGTATCAATTAATAGTTTAATAATAATTCTTAATGTTACTGAATGCTGTATTTTCATACGCACTTTTGAATAAGTTCAAACTGATGAAAGATCATTTTAAAATGTATCATTAAGTAAAAATTGTAATATAGAATGCGTATGTGTGAAGTATATACTTATTTTGATTGTTTTTTTCTAAATTTAATTCAATTTTTCCGATAATATAAATAATGAATTATTTAAAAACCATTAAAATAAATAATTTATACAGACTTAATCATGCATGAATTACTTGTGCATGTGTTTTTTCTAGTTCGATACATATGTTATCATACAATAGCTTTCCTACAACTACGACCAAAAATAAACAACATGCTCTTATAGAATTTTATCAGCAACCTGTTCAGGTCAGGTAACAATACAATTTACTAAATTAAGTAAATTATTTTTATTTGTACTAAAATTGTCTAAAAAATAAATTATAATTTTATACTGCTGTGAAAGTATCTTTAGCTCTTGTAGCATTATAAGTTAAATATAAGTATTTTGACATTATAGAAATGACAAATTTATTGAAATATTATGTTAAGTAATACATATTGTCAGTTTGATATACGACAAATTCCGTTTTTCTATTTCAAAGTTTTGCATTTTTTATATGTTATTTAAAAGTCGTATCAGAATAGTACATTTATAATAATCTTTCTAAAATTTCGTTGGTAATAATATTATTTAGATCCATTATATAAGAAAAAATTATACGAGTGGTACCTACTTTTACAACATAGGATTATACAACTTTGTCGTTATATTTATTTTAACCTTAACCTCAAATTGTTGATGCAATAATGAATTCTTATTGTTCTAATGTGTATTAAATAATATTGTGTTTTTATATACTTTTTCGTATTGAAAGAGGAGTAAAATTATTTTGAAATGTCGCATTAAGTGAAAACCACAATATAGCATGTTTTTTCAAAATAGATGCTTGTTTAGTTTTTTTTTACAGAAATAATTTCATATTCAATTAATTTTTTCTCTAGCACAGTGATAAAAACTTATGTAAAAGTATTTACGTAAAAATACAGTTTAAGGAACATTAAAATAAATACGTTTTTGCGAAAAATAATTACTTACATAATTTGTCCCGCATGAATTACTTGCAACACATTTTAAATGAGTTTTTTTATAGTTCGACACACAAACACACATTTTATCATACATAGTTCTCTACAATTACGACAAAAAATTTACAATTTATTTAAGAAATAATACAACTAGAAAATATTCTCAAAAAAATTAAATTGCGTATTTCATTTTTCTAATTTGGAGTCGCGCGGCGGACTGACAGAGGCTTTCATTGATAATTCAAAGGGAAATGTGGACTGCATCGGGACGCTCGACCTTGGCGTCCTCAGACAGACTGGTTGGCGTCCCGGCGTTACAGCCATCGACGACGCAACGCAAGCGCTATCTTGAACGCATGGGTCCCAAATCAGATATACTAGATTTCAACCCTTTGGCTTGTACCCAGCAGATTATAATAGATGCGGTACCCTAAGGGGAGCAAGAAGCAATAAGAAATAGTAGGTTTGCCTTGTGTAGCATATGAAACTTTTCATTGATGGTTCAAATCACACTAGTAAGTTTATGAAATGATGTGTACTTTACTATATGTATAATTTTGGGTAAACTTGAGTATTGCCTGAGTAAGCTGTAGCAAATCTAGATTATACAGTATGCGCCAAAAGTATGGAATAAATTCAATAAAAACGAAACAATTATTTTTTGGGAGAAATTCTCGCACGGGTCGATTTTTAATTTAAAAATACATATTTTAGCGTAAAATGCGATTTTCAAATGTCATTTGTTTTCGAGTAATGACGTCATCGATTTTTTTTTAAATGGCAACACCATATTTTTTTACTTGATTCTGAAAGATAGTTTAATTCTCTATCAGACAGTACTAAAATTTTTCCTTCTTACATAGGAAAGTTTTCGAGTAAATGACGATTGAATGTTAGAAAACGTAAATTTTATCCATAAAAAAGTAACAATTCTGAGGTATGTAAAATAAAATACAATTGATTAAATTTTATACTTAAATTAAATGTTCAAATTGCCATCCACCAACTTCTCGACAATGCGCAAGTCTGTGAAGAAATTCTTCTTGCACATTATGAATGATTTCTGGGGTAACTCTGCGTATTTCGTCCCGAATGCGATTTTGAAGTTCTTCTAAATTACGTGGTTTATTAATGTACACTTTTGATTTCAAGTATCCCCATAAAAAATAGTCAAGAGGTGTAAGATCCATTCCATTCTATCGGTCCGCGTCTGCCGATCCACCTCCCAGGAAAACAGTTGTCCAAAAAATCTCGTACAGGGCGCGCATAGTGCGGAGGTGCACCGTCTTGCTGAAACCATATGGTATCGTCAGGAATATCAGGGTCATTATCGTTAGGAAAAATTACTGCAAGGGCTGGAACAAGGTCATTTTCTAGAAACTCTAAATACCTTTGTCCTGTAAGGGTTCCTTCAAAGAAGAAAGGCCCTACTATTCTGTCGTCAACTATTCCAGCCCACACATTTAATTTCTGAGGGTGTTGGGTATGTGCCTCTGCCATCCAATGAGGATTTTCCCGACTCCAATATCTGCAAGTTTGACGGTTTACTGTACCATTCAGATAAAATGTGGCCTCATCTAAAAAAAGTATTTGCTGGTGTAATTTTCTATTTGCTTGACATAAATCCATTAGAATTTCGCAAAAGTGTAAGCGGCGATCGGGATCATCTTCATTGAGTTCCTGCACAAGTTGAATTTTGTAGGGATGATATTTTTCCTTCCTCAAGATACGTAGTACTGTGCTCTGACTAGTGTCATTGTTTAATGCAACCAATCGTGAAGTATTATGAGGATTTTACACCATACTTATCAAAATGTTCTGTTTCTGATTTTCATTAATGCTTGGACGTCCAGGATTTGAAATATTTACAACATTGCCAGTTTCTCTAAATTTAGACTCTACCTTACTGACTGTTGATTGTCTGATAGGGCGATCTGGATATTTTTCATTAAATAAATCACAAACTTCCTGCTGAGTTCTAGTCATATTCCCGCATCCGATAAGAATTAAAATTTCAATTATTTGAGTAACAGTTAAATGTGCGTGGCATAATACTTTAAATTGAATAATAATTTCTATGTCGCTTATTAGAAAGTCGGTGTGACAATAACACTTTGCAAAGATTTTCACCTACGTGATCCATAAAAGAACTATGGAATTCGAAAAACTAAAGTTGATAACGTTTTTGCTTTATTTTAATTGATTTACGTTTTCTAACATTCAATCGTCATTTACTCGAAAACTTTCCTATGTAAGAGGGCAAAATTTTAGTACTGTCTGATAGAGAATTAAACGATCTTTCAGAATCAAGGAAAGAAATATGGTGTTGCCATTTAAAAAAAATCGATGACGTCATTACTCGAAGCAAATGACATTTGAAAATCGCATTTTACACTAAAATATGTATTTTTTAAATTAAAAATCGACCTGTTCGAGGATTTTTCCCAAAAAATAATTGTTTCGTTTTTATTGAATATTCTTGGCGCATACTGTATACAGACCCAACTAAAATTTCAGCATAATAGACTACTACACAAGAAAAATAAACCTAAAGTGATCGAGATTCACTACTTTTCGCCATAAAAATAGCCTTCAATGTTAGAAATTCTTATATTATCAAAATTTTTGTGAAAAATTTGTAAACCCAGAGTAACAGGTATAATGACTTCAAAGTAAAATGAAGTATATGTTAATTTATATATTTCGAAATTACAAAATGTTTATTTTTTCTGTTTTTAAATGCTACCATTCCAATAACGCGTAAGAAAAAGTTATAATTTACTTAATTACGCCTTGAAATCTGTCTTCAATATCAAGAGGTTTTTAAAAATATTACAATAGGTAAATATTTACATATTTATTACGAAATTGTAAAACTTGTTTTGTCTTCAACTAGTAATTAAAAATAATGTAATAACTAGTTATTTTCTTCTATTAAATCCTTCAATTTGATAAGTTCTACTTTTACTACAATATAAATCTATTTTCAATTTTGTTGATAATTTCTAAAGAATATTTATCCATTTCAATTAACCTAATAGAAATATTGTTCTATACTATGATACAAATTTACCTGTTAATAATACTTCGACGTAAATGTGTCTTAAAAAGGTCTTTTAGGGAGCAAGCTTCTTGTTGTATGTATTTAAACAGATCTTCATGCAATAGTGTGTTGAAATTGTTTTGTGTTTTGGCGCTTTGCACTGAAAACCATCTTGTGTCGTACGGGTAAGTCAAAAGCTAAAGTCCTACAATATTACAAAGTTATTATGTTCATATTTTGCCTATCAAAATCAAAGCCAACACTGCAGAGTTATGTAAATCAAGTTAATGATAATATATCGATAAACACATCATAAGATTTCATATGATAACACTGTTATAGTCTCAGATGAATTCAGTAGTGCATATGAATTGAAATCTAAATTGAGTTCCGTTCGTAAATATTTATCTGGTTTTGTTTATTTGATTGGTTATACGCGCACATAATATTATTGGTTTCAATTTGAATTTACATTCACAAATAAATCCAAGAGTAGAATTTTATATGTAGCTACCTATTAACAATTTAGTTGGTAATAAATTACCATAAAATATTTTCATTTGCAGAAAATTTCAACCACAAAGTTAATATTTTGCTATGACGTCAACATTGGCTTAGGCAAAGCTATAGGTTTTATTCTGAAAACATAATAAACAAAAGTAATAAATAAGGATTATTTAAAAATGTTTAAGGAGAAATTAAATAAGTAGTAAATAGCAATAAAAACTTATTAAATTAATTTAAAAAAAATTAATAATTGTTAAATATCTTTATTCATTAGTTTTACTTAATATTTTTTTCAAATTTTCAGTTTGTTTTCAGTTGTTTAATGTGATATCATATGTCACAATTTTATAAAAACCATCTGTCTAGTACTTAGCCAACAGCATTGTCGCCGTGATGGTCAAGAGCAAATCTATATTGTAAAAATGAATTAATTGTAAAAAAAACTTTTTAAAAACAAGCTTTCATTTACGTGCCCTAAAAAGAAGAAAATAAACTTTAAATTAAATCAAACCAATCAATGTAGTACATGTATTACATAAATCTCACGAGATTTGCAAATTTTATAGGAAATATTTTCTTTCATAGAATTACTTATAATAAGTATGTCAAGTAAGACTAGTTAGTACACAGGTAAATCTCGCGACAAGCTTTTATATCATTTAATAAATTGTGTAATACATGTACTAAATTGGTTGGTTTGATTTAATTTGAAGTTTATTTTCTTCTTTTTAGGGCACTTAAATAAAAGCTTGTTTTAAACAGTTTTTTTTACCATCAATTTATTTTATATTTTTTAGTTATTATTGGGAATATTTCTAAGTCTGTGTATTTCATTTAATGCTTCGTTGTTACATGGTCGTTTGCGTGTTAATTTAGTACAGTATAATTCTTCAATAATTAGACCTTCTAATGATTTGGCCCTACTTAAGGCCACGTATGCTTGACCTGCAGCGAAGAGTTTTGAGCCTAAGTAGACAACGGCCTGGTCGACAGTACTTTCCCGCATTTTATGTACCTACTGTGCAAGCCAGCATAATATGATTGGCAACATTCTTGGTTCTGCAGTACCGTGGCTATATTTTGCAGGAAATTGCACAGTCTTGGGGTTAAATGATATAAACACCGTCTTACATCTGTGCTCTCCGGAAACAGGGCCATATGATTTCTGTAATGTGTCCAATAGCACCATCCACCAGATCTTTGGACACATTTACATTATAACGTAACATCACCTTGGCTCAAAGCTTACTTGTGTCTAACGAAACACAGTTCATGATTTGATTTTGGAGTATCCTTTTCCTAGATAGATTGCAAACCAATGCTGTTGACATCTATCTCTCCAAATTACACAAGTCAAAGTATGAAGTCAACATACAGGCATACTTTTATTAAAATTCAGCTGTTAATGACTTCAGAAAACCCCGGGATACACAATTTCAGAAAAAATTACATTTTATAACGTTCTATTATTTTTCGTATTCATCTCAGTCTTATTCATGTTCTTCTGTGTCCCATTCATTTGATACCCATATAGTATACATCTTGGATGGTACCCCATATTTTGGATTTAATGTGACGTTATATTAGTTTTCGTGTTCTCCTCAGCAAGCCCTTTCATTTGATACGCATACTGTGGTAGTGCAGAAAAAATAACTAGTTCGCCATCTCGGATGATCCGTCATATTAGAATTAGAATGACGTCACATGCATTGTCATCCAAAATAAGCGTGTGTACCAAATTTCAGCTCAATCGGTTAAAGATAACTGATTTAAAATTCAGTTACAAGATTCCATCCGAACAAACATACATACATTGCAAGTTAAATAAAAGCTTGTAACAAAGGAATAAGTTACGTTTCACAATACCGTAAGTTCACTACATCACCACTAATAATTATCGCATTACCTACACAGTATTTACACTACGTTTCTATGACCCACAAATGCCACATGAAGAGAAAAATACAACGCCTATTTACATTACCAACACCGTAACCTACACCTGTATCCACGGAAACAAACCGCGCTAAACAACGTGTAACCTCAGAATAATGATATAGCGTTCGGCCACGTAATTTTGTTTACATTCTATGGCAATTTATTAATTCAATTATTATACGATTATTGTCGCCAGATACATACATACATATTCTGACCTTTCAATATGTTTGAAAAATTACCCTGTAAAATATTTCAAATGAATAGGCAAACAAACGAGTAAAATGGATAAATGGCTAGATCTAATTGAGCAGGGTATATTTTTGCGCCTATTTTATCAACTGATGAACGGATGAAACAAGATGCTGATTTAACAAATCAATATAAAATTATAAAAAAATAGATAAGTCTAGAGCTTTTTGGAAAATGATTAGAATAAATACAAATATATTTTCTATTCAAAAACTTTCAGATCTCATACAAACACAAGACGAAATAATTAACGATAGAAAACGAATGGCCGATGGTTTTAATTACTTTTTTCAAATTCAGTTCAATCTTTGGTTTCCAAAACAAATATAAGCAATAATATCGACATACCCTTTAATACAAGTTCATTTTTCTTATCAAATATATCAATTAACGAAGTATATGTTATAATCAAACAAACTTCAAAGAAAAGATCATCTGGATTAGATGATCTTCCGTGTTCATTACTAATAGAAGTATCAGATCTCCTTTTAACCCCTCTCACTTACTTAATGAATATTTCATTTGAAAACGGTAATTTCCCTGATCAATTGAAGTGCGCAACGATTGTCCCTCTTCATAAAAAAGATGATGTTAGTAAAATAGATAATTATCGACCAGTTGCACTACTTTCAGCATTTTCATATATGAAAAAGTTTTTCTTCAAAGATTAAGTCCTTTTATTTTCAAATATAATCTCAATATCCGCTAATCAATATGAGTTTGTTAAAGGTCGCTCTACCCAGGATGGACTAATGTCATTTTACAGCAGCATTATTGAGTCTATTAATGAAAACCAAAAAACCATCGGTATATTTTACGATCCATCGGAAGCCTTTGATGTCATTTATCAAACTCACTTACTCAATAAACTTGAGAAATATGGTATTCGTGGACCACCGTTAGTGTGGATTTCATCATATCTAAGCGGTAGAAATCAAATTGTGAAGATTAAAGATGGGGATGCCGTTTTCTTATCTAAAAAAATCCCTGTAGATACCAGGGTACCACAAGGAAGTGTTTTCGACCCAACGCTATTTATATTATTTATAAATGACCTGCCGCTAAGCCTTAATGATATTTGTTCTAGTACGTTATTCGCAGACGACACATCTTGTTTGATTAGTTCAAAGGATCAACGTAAATTATGTAGACTATCCGATGCATGAGTTGCTCGGATGGAAGACTGGTGTTGTTAAAGCGGGATAGTTCTCAACTTAACAAAAACAAGTTTCATAAAATTTTAATCTATAGGTACACGGGATGACTATAGCTTATTGATTAAGGCATCAATAGGAAACCTAATTGCAGAGTTATGCTGTTAAGTTTTTGGGAGTACACTTAGACAATCATCTTTCATGGGAATTTCATGTAAATGATATTTTGAAAAAATTGGTTACACAAAACTATGTTATATGGAATATTAAAAAAAGCCTCAGTTTAGAAATTTTAAAATTTTATTATTATGGTTGCATTGAATCTGTATTAAATTATGGAATTATCTGTTGGGGGTGTAGTAGTAGTTTATATACATTTTTTATAATGCAAAAAAATAATCAGAAATATGTTCAAACGTAATAGTTCCTGTAGGTCTTATTTCAGCAAACTGGCATTTTAACTATTTGTTCTCTGTACATCTTAAATTGCGTAATTTATATAAAAACAAATTTAGAGAAATTTCGAAGAGAGGTGTTCTGAATCCATACGTATTAAGAAATTCAATTGATCTACACATATCGCACTGTAGAACTACCCAGGTCTCCAAATCTTCTGCAAAAATGTCACTTAAGTTATATAATTATCTGCCTCACGATATCCGTGACAGTTCAAATATTATATCTTTAAACAAAGAAATTATTAAAATATTATTCTTTTTATAATGGAGATAAATACTTGACTAGTAATTTTTTGGATGGGCATTAAGGACCATTTTAAATTTATTATACATTTATTTTATATGTATTGTCCATTCTCATGTGAATTCTGTTTTAGCTTTACTGTTAATTGTAGGTATCTGACTGAAAATTATGATGGAGAATTTAATTTTACGTAGAAAATCTTGTTCCATGTTGATGAAATGCGCCGTTTTCGGTAAAAATGCGTTTGAAAATTTCCGCATATTAAAATATTTAGAAATAAATTTTATAATTCGAGTTATCACTTGTCAAAATGACGCTTTTATTGAAAACGATGCATTATTTCAACATGGAACAGATATAGCTGTTCTACCCAAAATTAATTTTCAAGCGTAGCAGAGTAGGACCAACAAAAAAGATACGATAAAAATAAGTTACAAAAAAACTGTGAAGAGCGACCTCTACGATATGCGGCACTACTTACTCCTTCGCAATGCTTGTACTTATCTAAAACATAACTGTACCAAATTTCAACATGATTGGACGTTTCGTTTATTAATTATGCTCATAATAAAAAAACAATTTTTTTCTTTGAAGCCCTGTAACTTCTAAACGAGGCACTTTTGGACTTAGCTAAGTTTATCTAAATCGGTTCTATTTGATCATAGAAAGTTATGTTTAAACTGGGTCCCATTACTTTCCGGACACCCTGTATACCGAGATGCAAATAACATAATATATTTAGCAAACTGCCGGAACATTAACAAACAATATATCAACCTCGTTTACATGAATAAATTCGTATCTCTAACGAACACCATAAATTATAAATATAATATTAATAAATAACATACAAATTAAAAGCATATCTGCATATTCTTGGAATGTAAACCCCATAATTACGACACCGAAACTTCACTATTATTACTCTTACTTTCATTGGCAGTAAAACAATTTCAAATTTTTGACACATATTTTGGTATTTTGGTTTTGTATGATTATAAAATTATAGATTCAATTTTGCACCGTCCGAGCACGATTGGTGTTATTTTTGATCACAAACTAAGTTTTAATAAACATATTGATACGGTTACTTCTTTGTCATATAAAATGTTAGGATTTATAATACAACTCAAAAAGTTTTCATAATATTACTACATTGCATCTGCTGCATATAACTTTTGTAAGATCTCGGTTGGAATATGTCTCTGCAGTTTGGAATCCTATTTATAATATACATATCTCTGCAATTGAAAAGGTTCAAAGAAGTTTCTTGAAGTCCGGTTTATTTATAATTGATAGAGCTTATCTTTCTATTGACTTTTCACATGAACTGTTGTTAGAGCGATTTTCTCTGTCAACCTTTCAATCTAGGAGGGAGCTGCACTCAGTTATAATTCTGTACAAACTCGTAGAAAATAAATTAGATAGCTTTGCACTTCACAACCAAATCAAATCAAGACTTTCTTCCCGATGTTCCAATATCTTTAAAATGCCTACCTCCCGATCAAACTTATTGGTATCTTCCCCGCTTTACCAAATGATCCATAATTATTGTAAAATTGAGAGCTAGGTTGACATATTTTGTTGCACTATTTTGCAAATTAAGTCAGTATTCCCATAATTAATAGGATTTTTCTTGTTTATAATTATTACGTGCGTCTTCATAAATCATTTTTGTTGTGTTTTGTTGATTGTACTTGGTATTGTATTGTAATACTGTTATTTATATTTTTAAATTTGATGATTTCAACTAATTTAGTCACTGTGTTACATATCAATGTTGTAAATACTGTAAATATTTATTTTTTCGTGTAACCTTCCCTGTAATTGGGCTTTTACTTGTTGGGTTTGTATTTAAATAAATAAATAAATATTTCTAAGCGGGCCTTGTTTTGAATTAGTGGCATATGCTAGTTTAATAATTTTTAAAATTTTGGTTATATCTCAATAACCAAGCATTTATAGGCATATATTTATACAAACTTTTTTCTTGTTCTGTGCAGTGGAATACTCTCTCCATATTTAATTGTGATTTTTCGTTACACCCTGTATAGATTCTTGATGATTCAATCATAATATTAGTTATATGTATCGTCGGCTTGTACAGTTGCCCTTAACCCACTTACCAAATACAAATCATTAGTAGTATACCACTAAACGAGATAGTTAAGCTGTAAGGTTCGGGTTTCTGTTTGCCTTGTAGAAAATTATTTTCTAGAACTTTGAAGATTGCTTTTCCAAGTTAATATTAATTAGCTAATTCTGACCTTGAAACGTGAAATAACACTTGTTATCGTTTGTAGACTAGCAACAAATTCTCGACAGTGGAAACATTTTATGTCTTGTTAGTTACGCCATTAATATTATAATACAGGATGTCCAGAAACTAATCGCCAAAAATAACAGGGCGTATAATATTGTTTTTCTACACCTGTATTATAACAATGCACTTATATGCCCATAATCCGTTTCATAATGATACCCATTACGATACAGATTTTTCATTACGATACAGATTTTTAATCAATAGAAACCCATAATTTTTCAATCAAGCATGCTGTGCATTTGACGTTTATCCTAGGTTCCTATGTAATTATTTTACATGTCAAAATCAGTACGTATTAAATTTTCGTAGATACCTAGCTAAACTTCGATAATTTATCAAAATGTCTGAAATCAACGATATAGAAGAATTACCATCGACTCCTCCACACATATCGGAGAAAGCAGAAAATGCAGTTCATACGAATAATTACTGTTACCTATTGTGTTCAATAAAAATATAAAATTTATGGTTTTTGATTATTTATCGGGTGTAGAAAAAATAGCGTATGCAACTCTCATGTAATGGTTATTAATACACTCGCATAAACCATACGAAACGAGCCGAAGGCGAGTTTCGTATCCCGGTTAATGCTCGTGTATTAATAACCATCATTACATGATCGTTGCATAATATACTATTACTTCATATACATATTTTCCTACCCACCTCAATATAGAATCTCAGTCATAATTTCCAAACCATTACCTTCGCAGCCTTGAAATTTGGGGGATAGTAGTAACTCGTGATAATACAACTTTCACTATTTAAATTGGAATTTAACATGCTTCATTATACAAATACAGTCAAAGTTATGTTTTAGAATTTATACAATTTTGCCAAATGTGTTGACAATGACATTTTGCATTCACAGTTCCATTACCCTATATTTATTGAAAACCTTGATTTATTAGATATCTTTTACCATTTTCCAGATATTTCGAGCATATTTAATGATGTATGTAATAAATATTTATTAATAATGAAATTAGTATTTCCGGGCAAAAAAATAAAGATCTAATTATATTGTTTCATGTGCACCGGAGGTGTTTAGACAATTTTAGAAAATACAGGGTGTCCCGATTATACTTCAAAAAAACTGAGATGTGAGTTGGCCTTGAAAAAATAGTGGGGGTAGTTCATATAACATTTTTGATTTTAAAGTCGTGATTCCGAGAAGCAGGGTGTTGAAGTTGTTATATTGAAGTGGGTTCTTCTTAGTTCTCTTTCAATCGGCTAAAGATAAAATTTTCAAAATTTGTGCACGAATAAATATCAACCCTGCGTTAAGAAAAACGCAAAAACTGTTTCATTACAAAAGTCAGGGATGCGCGTGCGGACAGTCTGGCGGCTATAATTTAGAAAAAAATATGGTAAGTCAAAATTTCAGTCGGTTTTAAAAACTTCAAAGAATAATACAAAAATAAGGTATACCAGTTGAAATTACATAGGATGTATAGTTTTCGAGAAAAATGGAGTTAAAAATTGTTTGTTCAGTAAAGCGGTACAAGTATACTTCAGGTTTTACAATTGATACTATGGATACAGTAAATTTTAACAACAGAAATTTAAATTGTCTAACAACAGATTGCAACTTTTTCTATTATTTAAAAAAAGGAACGTTGTTTAGTTAAACTTGTAGATACAACGCATTAATATCAACAGTAATAGAGAACATATGTACATATAAATTATGGTAATTATGAATTAAAGAGTTGTTAAATATTATAGCAGGTGCTGGAATGCACAAACCCGTGCGTCGTAGAAAAGGTTGCCGTGCTCTAAACAAAACTCCAACATCTTGTCTAACCAAATTTGACGCTTCCCGGACAGTTCTTCTTGAGATCGAGAGAACTGAGCTCTTCTCATGAGAAAATATAATATCACTTCCTCCAAACTTCACTTCATTTCAACACAGTTATTAAACAACTATTCTTGAACGTATGTGAATAGGAACGTGGTAGGAACTTGTCCCCACAAATTTTGCAGTGTTGCTGGTGCTGCATTCAGATTATAACCAATCAAAATCAAGAATTATCAGCTGATTTTCTGTGGTTGTTATGTTATTAGTATTTGTCTATGGATTTTACGTCAGATACCGTAAATGGATCTGTCATTTTAAGTACTTGACGTTCTCCCTCAGTTGCTCTTCAGCATCCTGCAGATCACCCAATACAACAAATGCTTCCAACATTTCATCAAGATCCATAGTGTTCAAAGAATACATCTGTCGTAATATTATAAATTAAAATTTTTATTATGATTATTATATACCTATAAATTGAATATCAGTATATAAATTTTACAATTTACTTACTTCAACTTATGACTTTTTACTTAATACTTAAGACTCATGTTCACAATATCACATTATCTAAAAGTTGGATTAGAAGCGCAATTTTCTCAGGAGAACTTAAACTTCTCCTATAACATACCATGAGAAACAAGTACTATTCTGGGAAGTGAGTACTCCGTGGTTGTCAAGAATAGCATAGTTTTCAATTGCGGAGAACTCCGCCCTTTCTCAGGAGAAAACCTACTCCCAGATTTCAAGAATAGCCGTCCAGAAGTTGTGTTCATAGTTCTTGCCAAGTTTGTACTGGTGTCGCGTAAATTGTGCTTTTCATAAATCCCCAAAAATATAAATTTAAAATGTTTGTCGGGTGATCTGCCCATGTATGCGTAATATGCGTTTATATCGAAAATGATAAAAGATATAAAATATAATAACATATAACTTTTTTGCAGCAAATTGATAGGGGAATCGAACTATTATTGCAAAATGTGAACACCGCCAAAATTGTACAAATTCTAAAATATAACTTTGACCGTATCTGTATAATGAAGCATGTATAATTCCAATTTAAATAATTACAGCTGCATTATCATGAGTTACTATTATCACCCAAATTTCAAATTTGCCAACGGTTTAGAAATGAAATGAAATTCAATATTTACCTTTTTTTCTTGAAAACCCTGCATATCTGTAAAGAAGACAAAAATGTATATAAAGTATTGACATTATTTGCCTTCCTTTGTATGCCCTCTCATTTTTGACTATCAGTTTCTGAGCACCCTGTATAAGACAAAGTACATTTTTAATAAAATTAAGCGAATCTTAATGAATGATTGCGTTTTCACTATATTCCCAAAACTTTCATAAAAAGCTGCCTGAATAAAAGTACATATTTAGAGAATTATTATTTGTTTATGTGTGTATTTATTCTGTTCGTTAGCTTGCTACATTTGCTCAGACAATTGTTATTGTTTGTATGTTATGTATATGCAGGTTTCATTCACAAATACTCATATTTTGTGCGGTAGCGTGGCCTACATTCAGAGAGGAGAGGAAATGTTATGCTGAATTTTTCTCAGCAAATAAAACCAGAAAATTAAATGTTTCATTTCCACCATAAAATATTCAGCTTCTAAATACTAACACAATAGCTTTGGTTTGCTTTCTACGTTTGATATTGTTTGTATATTATTAATGTTATTTTTTGCACTGTACAGGATGTTTCACAACGGATTAAATATACTGCAATTGTTTCTATTTCAACAAGCATTATGAATATTAAAAAAAATATTTTTCTAGTAATAGAGAAATATATTTTAAAAAGTTAATATGATAATTTATCTCACTACCCTAGTTCCTTACACTAATTTGTGTAACGTCGTGATGGGTTGAACGTTGATTCTAATTTGATTGTAAAGAACCAGATGATTCGAATTATTTATTTCCTTCCCTAACATTTCTTTAATAAATTCTCATAACACAACAGCAACATTCCTCACAAGTCTTCCATCTGGTAAAACTATATTTTTTCTCATAATTACTTGAATCATAGAGCATTTTCAAGAAGAAATTGGCACATATATAGTGCTTCAGTGTTACCAAAAGGAACAAAAGTTTTGCTTTCATACAGCAGTCAGGAGACTTGTTTAACAATATTCTGTTTCCAGTTCTTTTAAGCAATGAACATGTGCACATGCAGACATTTTAATAAAGTAAATTCGTTCTGGATACTGTGAGTAAGCAGTACCTTTAACAACTTGCATCAAATGGAAGTTTATATTTGAGGTAAACTTTAATTATACTTTGAATTAGAAGGTACAATAACAAACAAAAGAATAAATTTAAGGGCACCGTATTCTTGAAATAGTGTTTTCTACAAATGCAAATAATTTTAGACATTTAAGAACTGAATAAGAGAGTTTAGTAAAAAATAAGTATGTTATCTCATGGTACCTGCGAATATTCAAAGGTAACGAAATAAAATGAATATATAATGTCAGAAAACGGTCTAACCAACAAATTTTTAGGTACGGAAAATTTTCAAAATACGTATTTTTTTAAATTTAACTCTAGATTGTTACAATATAAACTTACATAGTTCTGCATATAAGATTGTTCACTTTTGTTTATAAGTATGTGAAAATAATTGTTAAAATGTTGGGTTTGAATAGCAAAATAATGTGTCTTACAAACGCTTTTTAAAAGTTATTATTTTGAATGAAAAGAATTTAAATAGTAAAAGTGGATAAAGAAAACATCAGTAATTTTGTCTTTGATATTGCTTTTGTTAAATGTTATTTTATTTTTCGAGATTTCTATACATAAAACCACACATTTTGTCATTGTATAGCGTGAAATACGCTGACCTTAAAGCAATATACTCATATGGAATTATAAGAGTTAATATTCTATCTATAATATTGATCTGAATTAAAATTATTAGTGAAAGAGTGCAACACGTGTAGAGTAAAGCAATATATGTTACAGTCTCCTAGGTTTCCGTCATGTCATCCAGATTTGCCCAGGTGTCTTACACCGCATAATGACAACAGTTCTTCAGACTCTTTACTTGATGATTGAAGAATTTCGTGTGGTTGCTAACCATTACAGCAGGTTCTAGGATAATATAACTACTAGAGTTGAGATGTGTTTCCTCAATTTTAGTAGTCGTAGTTTGAAACATATGATTTTTCTCATCTGGACACAATATAGCTCACCAGGTCTTCTGATTTCCATGAGCAGCCTCTGTCTTGTACTAGACAATAATTAATTTGATGTATTAGTTCGTTTAATGATCTTTCCAAGAGCTTACTGTGACTGTCAGAGTCTGAGAGTTTATTGATATCATTGTTGGGTCTACTTCACCAAGTGAGTTTTATGAGTATCTTAAAAAATCAACTATAGTCTGTTTAGAAATGAAAAAGAGTACTGGTGCTTATATTCAATATTTTTATATTATGTATTATCGGTATAGATGAGGTGTACTTTTAAAAAAACTTTGTGTGATCGAACCGTACTAAATTGTAGCAGGTAGCTAAAATTTTATCCTCGACAATCCGTCTTTGTCTATGCCGCTAAAATTTCTCGGTCCATTTCTCTTATAAGTAAACAATATAAAAACATCATTTCAAAACTAGAGGCTACTTTAAGCATCATAACCGGGTTAAGACGGTTTTTAGTAATTCAAATAAAATTTTTCAATATTATTATCAAAATATTTATTTAAATTTAATGAATAGACTTTTATTCCACATAAAAATGTATGTATTTTGAAAATTCAAATTATGGTGAGTAAATGTAGTATTGTATAAATGTACAATAAAGAAAATAAAAAAGTAGGTATATTAAAATTCATCCTCTGAATATTCTGATAAATTATCTTCGTCTCCTAGACTGATAACGATAGGTTCCACAGTAACGTCAATTAAATTATCGAGTTCCCACATTTTCTCGTCTTCTTTTTGTACATGATGTATACATCTTTGTCAGTTATCTGCAATTACTCGTTCCAAGGAATTTTCACGTCACTTAATTTAAACGTCGTATTATTTCGCGCTACATCTCCTTTTACCTGCGCCCAGACTAATTCGATTGGGTTAAGTTCACAGTGATAAGGTGGTAACCGTAGTACCGTTATTTGGCGATTTGTTGGCATTTCATCGATAACATATTTTTTTTGATCTTCATTAAGATTGACAAGTGTCAAAAGTTCCTTTTTCACCATATTTGTTTCAAATGAAATGTTTTTTCCGGATAACCATTGAATTATATCGGTTTTCCTCCAAGCAGTCGTAGGCGTCCGCTCGGTCTGCCGTGAATGATAACTGGCATTATCCATGGCAACTACAGACCCTGGAGGAATAAAATCTGACATCTGTGTAAAATACTCTTCGAAAACATCTGCGTTTTTTTAGATTCAAATAAAAGTAAACCGCCATCTACAAACCCACTGGCACTATCTATATGTGTCACTATTAATCTTCGTCCTTAACCTGAAGCTGCCTTGAACCCTGTTGAAAGTCCATCCAAAAATGCTTGTCGAAAACTTTTTACATTTTTATCTTGTCATACTTTTGTAACAGTATATCCCTCGTTGATCCAAGTTTCCTCTAGATAATAAATATTCCTCCTTTCGTCACGGAATTTTTTAATTGATCGTAAGTAGGATCTTCGCGAACAAATAATTTCATCTTTATCGATAAGTGACTTCCTGTTCTGCTTATCCCAGCAAAAATTCAACTCTTGTAAGACGACCCATAATTTGCTTCTACTGATTTTTGGCAAATCGTTGTCCTCTGAAAGTTCACTTAAAATTTTGTTTAGCGTTGGTATTTCTGTTTTAAAATAAAATGAGTGTACTTTTCTGCGAATTATATTTTTGTTTCCTTTAAAAGTCTGTAGATAGTCGATTTTCCAATCCCTGTCATTTTGGAACACTTTTCCACGATGTCGTCAACACTGTTGGTAGGATTTTGGTGTTTCAATGCATTAAATACATTTAATATAATAATCTTCTCATTTTGAGACAGCGCACATCTTTTCACGCGTTTAACAGGTACGTAATCTGATAAGTTCGACATTTTACCCAAACAATATTATATCCACTAGCACAATAGTCACTAAGCACAAGTCGAATTTTACTCTACTGCACTAGCACGTCTTCGTATATTCAGCTCTAAGACTGAATTGATCTGCCCTATGATGTATCCAGTAAAATATACTAATGTACACCCATTACCTGTTAGCATTAGTGTTACCCGATAATTACCTGAAACGAAATATTGCCACGCCAATGGCCGGTTCTTATCTCAGGGTTTTATTACTCTCTTTCATTTCAAACAGACTATAGCAAAGCCGAAGTGGGATTTCGTTCTTTACAAGGTTAAATATAATTTAATTCTAACTTATCAACCTCTTTGTTACTTCCGCAGCGCTCTTGGAGTGGTACTTAAGTTAAGGTTATATCGGTTGGATTAATATTAGCAAAACATTTAAAGAATCGTCTAAATTTTGTTTTTTACTAACTCCTTTGCACACTGTTCAAAAACCATCACTTCTGCTTGGGGCAATTATTACAGGATGTCCTTATCTGCGTCTACTATTACCTATCTAATATATTCAAGCTTTGAACAACACATTATTATACATACACAACAAAACATACTTAAGCTATGAAGAATTTCGCAAAGTAGCAAAGTTACATCTAGTGACCATTCGCTACTCCATGCTGGACTGACCAATCACAGACACAAAGCGTTCTACATCATAGTAGAAACTAGAGCTAATGATGGAATAAGAGCTAATAAGCTCGAAATTGGTATATGTCTGGTGAGCTGCTGACGAGTAACTTTAGCTGTTTGCTATAGGTATAATTCAATGCTGGTTGGGGCACTTCCCCACATTATTGTTGTTTTCTGGAATTCCATGTTTGCAACATGAGGAATTTGTCTAAATATAGATCAAAAATGGCAAACAGTTTTTGAATATACTATCCTTTCAATCAATGATCTAAAAATATCTATTCATCAATCAGAAAATACCTCTTTGCCATAAATGATGAATGCAAGTAAAATAAACTTAAGAAATAGGCTTAAGACTATCCCTACTTAATTAATTAAATCCAGTAGAACACGTTCAGCCTGCCCAAAATTGTAAGGAAGTCGGAGTTATTTTTTGGGATCGGGACCGATATAATGATATAAGCGGCTTAGCCACAGGCTTTTAAGAGATAAATTCCTTAATTTTTAATGGTGCTAAACTTGGTGTAAGTATTGGAAATTTTCTTCTCTTTCCATTTCAGCGCTTCTCTGAAGTTTGCTTAGGGCTTTAAACACTGATATCTTGTTTAATATATCATGAGTAAACTTGCGAAGAACAATGTACATACCGTGTTTGTTTAAATGACATTAACATTGATAGACATCCAATAATTAGAAAAGCAATCATTTTCAAACACTTAGAATGAATAAGTTATTCAAACATTTACAATTAAGAAGTTTCTGAGTAGGTACATGAAGTATTAAATGTGCTATTAATTAATCAATAGTTGCATTAATTGTCGTTCTTTACAGTTAATAAAGCTGTCTGGAAGTGTTATAGATATAATTGTTCTACATTTAATTTTATGCAGAACTAAAAAAATGCTCGGATTCTTTTGTTGCTAAGTTTACTTTATTAGATGTTGAAAATAAATAAATTTGAAGAATGATAGGTAGCTTATGGTAAATAGTAATTGATAATGAAAAATTATACAGGGCGTTGCAAAATGCTGTTCAAATAATTCTCGAGCAGATTCTACATAAAAAAAATACGAAACACACGAATTATATAAATCTAGGTTCGCGAATGCTTCGTTTTCGAAATGCAAACTGTCAAAGAAAGTTTTAAAAATATGGTTTCTTATTGTTATTTTCTAAATTTTTCATTGGAAATCGTATAAATTTGATGAAATACATTCATGATACGTAGGTTATAATTTTTTATAATCGGCTGTATTTCAGATCCTTCAGGGGCGTAGATATGGGGGATTTACTTTTGACCACAAAATCTACGGCACTGGTTTTTCTTAAAATTTTTACTTTATTTTTGGGGATCTTATTTATTTTGGAGGAAAACGGCTCCCTTGCACATTATTTATCATTTAGCAAGCGGCTTTCGAGCTACTGAAGATTTAAAAAAACATGCCTATCTATGAAATAATTACCTACTAAAAATTTAGTGATTATAACTGAAATATAATATGCGCTGTCGCTATAGAGAACTAAATATATTTGTCATAATATTTAGAATGCAAATGAAAAAAAGATGAAGAGATGGATGACATGGCAAGACGTTTGTATGAAGTTACGTTTCCGGATCTTGTATTTAGTGAACAAACATTTTTATCAATCTAACGTCGCTTGAGAGAAACAAGGAAATTAAGAGGCAGTTTTGCGGATTGTGGTAGAAGTAGGATCCGCAGAACCGTATTTATGGAAGAAAACCTCTTGGCGACAATAGAAAACAATCCTAGGATAAGTACCAGAAGTATTGCCCGGCAACTGAGAAACATAGATCATATGCAGCAATTATTGTATCGCTACTACATTCCAAGAATATTATATAACTATTGTCAATGGTTTTCCAGGAAAATTACTGAAATTCATAATTTTCTTTCATCGGTGCTATTTACTGACGAGGCCTATTTCGCCAGTTATGAAATTTTAAATTTCCATAATGAACACATCTGGGCGGTTATTCTTGAGATCGAGAGAACTGAGCTTTTCTCATGAGAAAATATAAGATCACTTCCCCTAAAGTTCACTTTAATTCAACACAGTTATAAAACAGCTATTCTTGAAAGTATATGAATAGGAACGTGGTAGGAATTTGTCCCCACAAATTTTGCAGTGTTGTCGGTGCAGCGTTCAGATTATAACCAATCAAAATCAAGAATTACCAGCTGATTATTCTCTGTGGCTGTTATGTTATTAGTATTTGTCTATGGATTTTACGTCAGATACCGTAAATGGATCTGTAATTTGAAGTATTTGACGTCCTCCCTCAGCTTCAGAATCCTGCAGATCACCCAATACAACAAATTCTTCCAATATTTCATCAAGATCCATAGTGTTCAAAGAATATATCTGTCGTAATATTATAAATTAAAATTTTTATTATGATTATTATATACCTATAAATTGAATATGAGTATATAAATTTTACAACTTACTTACTTCAACGTATTATGACTTGTTACTTAATACTTAAGGTTCATGTTCACAATGTCACATTATCTAAAAGTTGGGTTAGAAGCGCAATTTTCTCAGGAGAACTTAAACTTCTCCTATAACATACTATGAGAAACAAGTTCTCCTACTATTTTTTTTTTAATTAGAATTAAAAAATATATATAGTTCGAAGGCCACAGAAATACGTACTATTATTTTTTGTTCAAAATAAACTAAAAATAATAACGCCGAAATTGACGAGGCTAGCAAATGGTATCTGCAGCGAGATTAACATTTGTGACGTCACACTGCGGAACGGACTACCAGCTGACGTAATACTCTTTTAGTTTGAACATAGCTAATGGTTGAGGTATCTGTGGTAGAAAATGTAATTTTTCAAGCAAATATAACATGCAGATAAAGCAGTCTACTGTTACAAATAAAAAAAATAATCAAAAAAGAAATAAAATTTCAAAAATTAGTCTCAAATGCATTCTTAAATGAAAAATCAAAATATAGATACTAGTGATGTCGTAGTGTACAAAATAAAATTCGGTGGACATTCAACCGTATTTTTTTAATCTGCTTTACAATTTTTAATGTTAATCGTTTTATACTATCTACATTTTACCTTTGGCAGAAGCGTTTATTTCTACAATATAGTACTGTTATACAGAGTGATTCAGGTTTAATCTTGATAACTTCAGGAATCGATACAACAGGTTAAAATAATGTTCATTTGTGATATAAACTTATTTCCTAAAGCGCATCGTTTCCGAGAAAGAGGGCGCTTAAGTAGGAATTTTTTTCTCGTTTTTCTCTCATAACTTTTGAACAACTTATCCAATTTAAGTAAAATTCGGAACACAAACACTCCTTATGATCTTACATAAGCTTCTTAAATTTGAACTACAGTCTGGATCGGCTATGTCGGTGTGGGTTCGAATCCCACTGCAGTACCATGGATGTTTGTGCTCGTCGAGAGATGCACAATAAGTCAATAGGCTGCGGTGCTTCCGGGGAAACTGTCGGACGGCTCTAAAAAAAAACTGACATTTGTGAAAATCATTGTCAAAATTATTATTTAAAGAATGTTCTTAGTGTTAAGAAAAAATGCCAATAACCTCAAACATAAATTTAGTAACAACTACTTATTACAAGATTTACAACAAACTTATCAACTACTAAAAAGATTACAATAATTGTTCAAAGTTCCAGCCTCAATACATTTTTGGCATCGACGAACTAGTGTATTAACCGCAGCTGCTATTTGAATAGTATTTGTTTTATGTCATCACAAGCATGTCTTATTCTTTGGATCAATCAATTCCTCACGGGTATGTACTGGCGTATCATACACATGATTTTAGATGGCCCCAAATGAAATAAACCAGAGGATTCAGATCTGGCGAGCGCGGAGGCCAAGCCACTGGACCTTCGTAAGGAATCCACATATTTGGGTGGTTGTTGGGATGCCGTCCAATCCATCGACGAGGATAATTCTCATCCAACCACTGCCGTACTTGCCTCCCGTAATGTGCAGGGGCACCATCCAACTGCATCCAGTTCCCTCGGCGTAAATTTAAGGGGACATCGTCAAGCACGTCGGAGAGAGAGTTTTGTAGAAACTCATGAAATAAATCCCCATTTAAACGAGGAGGCAAAATATGTGGCCCACAGAGGTTATTACTTAAAACACCTATCCACACATTTACACTAAACTGTTGCTGAAATGAAGTTTGTCGGACACATCGACGATTGACTTCACTCCAAACGTGAATATTGCGGTAATTCACAATTCCAGCTATTGTGAAATTAGATTCGTCGGTTCATAAAACCTTATGCAGGAATTGTGGATTAATTTATGTTGAATCTAAAACCCATCTACAAAAATTTAAACGTTTTTCAGCATCTCCTGGCAACAAACCTTGAACTGGTTGGAGATGGAAAACCCTTCGAACTTATTTAAATTATTTCAGAAATAAGTTTTCTGTTTGGACTCTAAATGCGACTAATCTTTGTTAATTTCGATTCATTACAAACAGAATTTTAAAGGAGTTTATAAGTTTATCTATCTCAACTAATAAAAAAAGGGTGAAAGAAAATAATGTATCATAATTTTCCATGTTATTAGAAAGAAGTTGATTTATACATTTAACTGACGATGTTTTTTTTTTTTTGAAAATACTTACCTTCGTTATCGCTATCACAAATTAGCCGATCAACCAACATCAATGTGGATATGAAAAAATAAAGTTCCATTTAACATTTAAAATATCTTGGAAACTGTTGCTCATATCAACATTCAGAAGGTATATCGTTTACGTGAAAAATATGAGGAGATAAGGTTACCTATTTATAATAAATATACATGGCACAAAAGAGTTATGATGATAGAATCATACAAAATGGAGCAAGTGGCGCCCTCTACCAGTTACTGGTAATCAAAGCAAATTCTTGACCTAAGAAACTTCCTGTACCAAGTTTGGTGCCTATATCAATATGTTCAATAGCTACGTGAAAAAATTTGAAAACCCACCATTACTTATGACCCACCCTGTATATTTAACATTAATGTTCTTTAGTTGCAGAATAAGCTACTTTATAAATTTTGTGAAATGAAACCGGTTTTGACAAACAAATTTTTCTCTCTGTGTAAAGCCAATATCTCGAGGCAATCTAAACACTAAGATGATTAGGTCGTCTCCAATGGTTGCTTTCGTTATGAATAGTTACTGATGAGATAAGAAGATTATGCTGCGACAAGGACCGTTTTCCTGATTTAACTCCTAGCGGTTGACTTCTTAAAGTTTCCTCTGGGCATTAAGAATTATTAAGATATAATCAATATTGGTTTAAGATGGAACTCGTTCTAAAGTACTCTTTTGTTTGATTCAGTAATTAAATTGGATAAGTTATCAGTAATATTCCATGAAGACGTCATTATGTATACTTATAATAACTAACAGCATAAAAATAAATTCGTATACAGTATGCGTCAAAAGTATGGAATAAATTCAATAAAAACGAAACAATTATTTTTTGGGAAAAATCCTCGAACAGGTCGATTTTTAATTTAAAAAATACATATTTTAGCGTAAAATGCGATTTTCAAATGTCATTTGTTTTCGAGTAATGACGTCATCGATTTTTTTTTAAATGGCAACACCATAGCATAGCATAGTGCGGAGGTACACCGTTTTGCTGAAACCATATAGTATCGTCAGTAATGTCAGGGTCATTATCGTTAGGAAAAATTACAGCAAGGGCTGGAACAAGGTCATTTTCTAGAAACTCTAAATATCTTTGTCCTGTAAGGGTTCCTTCAAAGAAGAAAGGCCGTACTATTCTGTCGTCAACTATTCCAACCCACACATTTAATTTCTGAGGGTGTTGGGTATGTGCCTCTGCCATCCAATGAGGATTGCCGACCCAATATCTGCAAGTTTGACGGTTTACTGTATCATTCAGACAAAATGTGGCCTCATCTGAAAAAAGTATTTGCCGGTGTAAATTTCTATTTCCTTGACATAAATCCATTAGAATTTCGCAAAAGTGTAAGCGGCGATCGGGATCATCTTCATTGAGTTCCTGCACAAGTTGAATTTCGTAGAGATGATATTTTTCCTTCCTCAAGATATGTAGTACTGTGCTCTGACTAGTGTCATTGTTTAATGCAACCAATCGTGAAGAATTATGAGGATTATCCACCATACTTATCAAAATGTTCTGTTTCTGATTTTCATTAATGCTTGGACGTCCAGGTTTTGGAATATTTACAACATTGCCAGTTTCTCTAAATTTAGACTCTACCTTACTGACTGTTGATTGGCTGATAGGTCGATCTGGATATTTTTCATTAAATAAATCGCAAACTTCCTGCTGAGTTCTAGTCATATTCCCGCATCCGATAAGAATTAAAATTTCAATTCTTTGAGTAACAGTTAAATGTGCGTGGCATAATACTTTAAATTGAATAATAATTTCTATGTCGCTTACAATACTTATTAGAAAGTCGGTGTGACAATGACACTTTGCAAAGATTTTCACCTACGTGATCCATAAAAGAACTGTGGAATTCGAAAAACTAAACTTGATAACGTTTATGCTTTATTTTAATTGATTTATGTTTTCCAACATTCAATCGTCATTTACTCGAAAACTTTCCTATGTAAGAGGGCAAAATTTTAGTACTGTCTGATAGAGAATTAAACGATCTTTCAGAATCAAGGAAAAAATATGGTGTTGCCATTTAAAAAAAAATCGATGACGTCATTACTCGAAAACAAATGACATTTGAAAATCGCATTTTACGCTAAAATATGTATTTTTTAAATTAAAAATCGACCTGTTCGAGGATTTTTCCCAAAAAATAATTGTTTCGTTTTTATTGAATTTATTCCGTACTACTGGCGCATATTGTATAGGTATACGCGTTTTTTATATAATATTGAAAATAATTGACACACGTAGAGAAAAATGTTCAACCAGTGAAAATATGTAGAACCCTAATAGCGTCAATTTAACCAAACTTGCTTAAACGAATAATGTCGCAAAAAAGTTACAGGATTAAAGTTTCTTTCTCTATTTCTTGTGTTCTCCCTAACTTAGAGCCCAGTTAACCGATTTGAGCAAAATTTACTGTTGCTTAGTTTCTCCTCATGAAGTATCCAGTGATTATGTTGCTATTAGCAGAGTTTACTGAATAAATATAAGTTATACCACTCTCTATCGGCACTTTGATGTTTTGAGATCAAAGCCGTACCACCGCACGTAAATACTGTCACAAGAACTGGCCAATTACGAGAGACTTAAAAAAGTAGTTTTATTGCAATTGGGAAATATTTATATACGAGGGATATTCCAAAAGTGTGACGCAAGGCTGCTTATTGTATAAATAGAATATTTGTAATAAATATAAATATTATAAAACGATTATAGGTAAATGTATAAAGTTTTTAAGTATTTCGTTAGTTAATCTTGGAAGTCGTATATATTGCCTCGTTTAAAATAAAATATAACGTACTCACAAAATAAAGTAGCCATGAGGAAAATTTGCAATAAAATGTTGTTAATATATATATATATATATATATATATATATATATATATATATATATATATATATATATACATTATTTTAAAATCAAAAAAACTTACTGTGGTATCGCAAAACACTAGATTGTCCCGATCGCCCCTACGCGATGCTGGTAACAAGCAAAATAATTCCGTGTATCGAGGCGCAACTAGAATATTGAGAATCGACGAGAATCGTTCGAGAAATGGATCTAGAGCCGCTAGAAAATACCTGAAATATATTCAGGTCTATAAAAGAAGAATAAACGGCCGAGTCAGTCAGTCTTGAATTACAGTCTTGAATTATAATTTTCATTTGGATGGTTCAGTGAGATCAATTAGAGAGTGATTAATTAAATAGTGTTTAATTGAGTACAGAGTAATGTATATATATATGTATAGTCTTGAATTACAGTCTTGAATTATAATTTTCATTTGGATGGTTCAGTGAGATCAATTAGAGAGTGATTAATTAAATAGTGTTTAATTCAGTACAGAGTGTGTAATAAATATCACTAAAAATTAACCGCTGTTTTTCTGGTAAAAGAAAAAGTCGGGTTAAGAAACCCGTGACAATATATTAATTAATTTGTGACACATTATTTTAATTTATTTAAAGATGTTACTGTACATACCATTTTTATTATACGAGAATACTGTCTGCGCACGAGTACCACTTAGAATCGGTGTATCAGTTTGGACTGCAGCATCTTGAAATTTTGGCGTCATAGTTTTGGTATTATTGTTATCAGAAACTTCGAACAAAAAATGTACCTACTTACATAATTATTGCACAATACACTTTTTTTAATAAATACCAGTACAAAGAACTTATTTGTTGGTTCATACAAAAACAATGCTTGATGTTCATTTGAAAAATATTTGCTTCAAATTCTATTTTTTTTTTTGTGTGTACTAACACACCCCATATTTTTTAAATAACTGCGTATCAATAATAAACATAATTAATGACATAATAAACTGAAAGGTGGCAGTTTAAAAAAGTCTACTAATTTATAATAAATATTCTACGTACCCCCCATTCTCTTTGACACATTTCCTTAATCGTTTTATGATACTAATGACAATAGAATACGAATTAAACGGTTGTCTAACTTCTCTCGTATTCTATCCTAAAGTTCTTCTCCCCTGTTAGATGTTACAGAGTTGTAAGCAATTCCGTTCAAATGACCTCAAAAGTAAAAGTCTAACGGATTAAAATCCGGATAACGATAAGGCCAAATAAAGCCACTATCTTTATCAACGGTTTTGAAATTCTTGACTTAAATGATCTCTCTCCAAATGGCTGCAATGAGCAGGGGCACCATCATGCATGAACCATACTCATATTTGTCATCTAGTATTAATAAATACATCTTCAAGAGCCCCAGGAAATTCTTGTCGAAAGAATTCCAAATAATTTTGGTCGTCCAACCTTGCAAGTAGAGCGATAAGGTCCAAAATAAAGTTTCCTATAATCCCACACCAGACGTTAACTGAAAATTCGTGTTGGAAGTGATGCTCTTTTATTGGATGTGAATTTTGTTCGCTCCACATGTGATAGTTTGCCCACTTAAAAACAGCTCTATGGGTAAAAACAGCTTCATCTGTAAAGGCAATTCTCTTGAGAAAAATGCGATCCCTATGCAATATTATGTAACTGGAGAAATCTCCCGCAAAATGATAATCTCAGAGAGCGGTCTGGTTCAAGCAAATTTTGTACAGGGTGAAAATGGAAACATTGTAACTGCTGCTTGTAGAGTATAGTTAAAACGGTTTTGCAGCCAACTCAAGTGACTGCTGATAAACGACGAATACTAATTTCGGGATTTTGTGCTACCCTTTCTAGAATTTGTTCTTTGTCTGGTACCCTTCTTTTAACGTACCTTGCATTTCGTGAATTAAACCTAAAGTTCCCAGTTTCTCCTAATCTGTTGAATAGAGAAGCAAATAATGTACGAGGTGTGTAAATTAAGTAATGAGATTGATTTTTTATATTGTTTTTATTCAATGAAAATTAGAGTTCTACATTGTCACCTTCAAAGTAAGTGCCTTAGGAAGCCACACAACGCTGGAGGCGATCCACTCTTCATAGCAGTGCTGGAACTCGGATACTGAAATTGCCTTCAGCTGGTCGGTTACGACAGTTTGGATGTCTTGGAGTGTCCCAAAGCGATGTCCTATAAGGTGATTTTCAATCGTGAAAAGAGAAAAAAGTCACAAGGACTCAAGTCGGGTGAATACGGGGGCTGAGGAACCACAGGGATGCCTTTATTTGTCACGAACTGAAAATGCAGTGTGACAAGGCACATTGTCAGGATGCAGCACCCAGTTGTTCTTGATGTTTGGCCTCACACGCATGACCCTTTTTGGAGTCCTGCAAAAGGTTTTTTCCCTAATTGATTGGTCAACACCTGATGAACGATAGTGTGAGTTAAATTCAACCGTTTCCCGATTATTTTGACCGTTAAACGACGATCAGACAGCACAAGATCCCGAATTCTGGCAACATTGTTGTTCGCTCGTGCAGTTGCAGGCCTTGCGCTGCGGGGTTCATTTTCGATCTGGTCCCGTCCTTCTGAAAATGCCTTAAACTACCTAAAAACCTGCGTCCTTGAGAAAACATGTTCTCCATAGTCCTGCTGAAGTTTTGCAAATGTTTCTGTCGCACTGTTACCAAGTCTGAAGCAAAACGTTGTTCGACATTGATATCACTCATTTTCAGAACGCAGTAGACGAAACTACTCTGACAGCCAACTGACTCCGCCGTTCGGATAAAGTTCTTCAAATGTTCTCTTAGCATTCTGTCTACTAAATTGTTCCTATACATATACCACTATGATGTCTCTCATTTCATAATTTGTAAATTCACTGTGACGAGGCATTTTCAGAAATAAACTCTTGTAAAATAGAAATTTTACAGTGACTCGTTCCGAAAAAATATGGATTGTGTTAATAATCTTCATAACCGATCATAATTTCGACTTTTGATAGGTATACATTTTTGGTGTAGAATAAAATTCTCTACATATTTCTGATAACTACGTGTAAAAATTTAAACGCAACATATGTTGCGGATTTAATTTTCAACACGAAAATACACTTAATTTATAGTGATTTTCCGAGTTGTTAGGACCTGACCTCGGTAACTGATCGCTGCCAGTAATAGAATTAAAGTGCAAATCCCCAGCCTTAGCCACGATTCTATGATCTGCTATCTGTATTTCTAAACTCACTCATATATTGATGTCGGCTTCTGATGTTGGTATTACGACTGATACGGTCGGAACTGTTCCTCGGATAATGGTGGTCCTTCCGTAGTCGCCTCTGTAACTGGTCGCATCCCATGCTTCTAAACGTTTCGTCGCTCTTCACTATCGGTATCTTCAGTGGTAACTCCCCAAATGCTTAGCCGCGCCTGAGTTCAGTCGCTCAGGTTCAGGAGTTTACACAGTTTTTGTGTAAAAAAAATAAAGTTCATAACTCTACACGCACATAATTTCTTTTCCAATATCTAATTTGCACATCGATATCTAGTACGCATTTTGCATTTGATGACATTTCATGGTTCCTTGTTATCAGAGATTGCCGTGTATTAACCATTTAGAATTAAATGCAACTTAGCTAAGGTCCGGTCCACATTGTCGTATTGAAGTTAAGCGACGAGGTATGACAAGTGTATACGCGGCTTTAGAAAGTGAGGTAATTTCGTATCTGTAATCATATGGTTGTGCATGTATTTTTTAATGATTACTATGCTACTTGTAATTTGAATGCTTCTGCATCTTACCCACCAACTAGAACATCAATTTATAATTGACAAATTAAAGTATACTTAAAGTTTTGAAATATACGAAGAAGGTTGGTATAGTCTTAAGCGCAAGTAGAAGGAAATAAAGCTACCCAACAAAAAGAAAATTAGAAGAGGCCGCCAATATTTTATTGAACGGAGATAAGTGTGTGTCAAACTGTTCAGCAAACATTGATCACTGTTGGCTACAGTTGTATCAAGAAGAAGTAAATAACAATAAAATAAAATCTTTTAACATCACTATGGAAGGAGATAAACAAATTTTAAACTGTCAAACTTGACATACTTTTAGAAAATTTGCTATTTTGAGAACAAAAACAGATAGTTTTTCGAAACGTCAAAAATACGGAAGTGCGCTATAGTGATATGACTTTTGTTATTTATTACTCATCTGCTTTTTTTTCAGTGTGAGATTTTACTTTGTTTCAAAAATAATCCTTGACTGATCCGTTTGGCGTAAGAGCTTATTTAATTAATCTTTATTTTTTTTCAAAAGTGTGGCAAAACTCAATCAAACTAAATAAAAATCTACTCTTACTAAGGTCACCTCGCCCTTCCTTATACTATTAGGGATCCAATTAGTTTTAGTCTGTATCTACATTTTGAAATTCTTCTGGTGGCACTGCTAACACTATTCGATCTTGTCTGGTTGATATTTCGCCACTCTCCCCTAATTGATCGCGGAACCCTCTCATAAATTTATATTTACAGTTACCCGACATTTGTTTTCTCAAGTTACACGAAATTTTCATAAAGAAAACTGACTGAGATTAAATGATCCACTCCAGCCTACCGAATAAATTCAATCCCGCCAATTCAGACCGCAAGAAAAATACCCCACTGGACGCTTCATCGCTGAACCCTACTCAATCATAAGCTCTGCCTTGGTTTTATCTCAAATCTCGTATTGATTTCCCCCGACATGCTTATGCACCCCAAAAATAAAATAGCTACTAGCACGCGAGCTTGGCCAATCTTTTTCTAGATTTGCCGACTTGATTTAGGTATCACAACAAATGCGTATTAATGGAAACACCATCTGTTAACTGAAGCAGGCCAAGTCAGTTTCAATGATCATTTTTAATAATTCATTCTTGATAGAAATGAATAATGGACACATTTTTCTTGGCATGTTTCATTTGTAATGATCAATCCTATTCCATTTATAAAGGAGGGAACGCACTATGCGGTCGTGGTCTAAGCGTATCGCGTTCTGTGTCGCATCTGACGTTCTCTATGAACTCCCAACTTGTTCTACTATACTATTTAGTTGTCAAAATAAATATTGTGAAGGAAGTGTTTTTAGTAGCTGTTTTATTTGAAGAGAAACGACAAAGGAAAATCAGTTAATTAAATGTTAGACACATGTATGTATGTAGTAAGAGAGCGTTTGCCTCATTTTGTACGTTTAGTTATTGTTTTAACTGTTAAAGGATTATTGAGTTTAATCCTTCTGTTTATTCTTAATGACATTTATGCATTCTAAATAACGAACATTCAATTAGCTCCTTTCTTAGCATTTCTTTTGAGATGCTTTAGGACGATATTACTTATAGTAATACAGAAAAAATTCTCTAATAAAAGTTTATTAGAAAAAAAGAACTTGTTAACAGGAAAAAAATTGGGTATGTTTCTGGAAAAAATATATGTAATTGATGACGTCATTAGCCGTTTCTGTCAAATCTCAAAGATAATCCTTTCGATTGGAAATGGAACCATGTGTCCCAAATTTTTTGTATCCTCACTGTAGGCCCATATTATCGAATTTGAGACACCCTATACTATATCTTATATCTACACAGAAATTTAGAGTTTGCAATTAATTCAAAACTTTGACGTAATATGACGTTACTTAATTTGTTGTACTACTTGTCACCTTGAAGATCAAAACTAAAATAATGCACACGTTTTCTTTTTCTCTGTCATGCAATATATGTTTTAAGTGTTATTTATAACATATAAGACAATTTAATTAGTTGTTCAACACTGTTAATTAATAATTGCAATATGGGAGACAGGGCACAATTGTGTGTTATATTCTTTTATTTTGCACCAAGATACAAAAATTTCTTGAAGGATTCCAAGTATGACTCCTCAGCCCTTCGTTCATGTTCATATTATTCAGGTACCCAGAGCCTTCCTTCCGGCCAAGTTGTAATACCCATTGGTACGAACCAGGACTTCATGGTCTGCTAGTGTCATTATGTGTTCCTTTTTTCAAGCATGTTCAGCAACGGCGGATTTCTCAGGCTAATATAACCATATATACCTTTCACGTTCTTTTTTTCTAGTTTCTACAGTTCGCTTGGACATTCCCACATATTTGTCACAGTCTCTGCATGGTATCAAGTACATTCCCATAATTTGTAATAAACTCAATTGATCTTTCGGGTTGCGGGCTTGCATATTTATTTTACATATTGATGTGAAAGCAATCCGCACGCCTTTTGTACGTGACTGTCTGTCACACTGGGGATGTATTGTAAAGTGGAGATTGTTGTCTTCGTCCTTGGATTTTGGTATTTGCCGAGGGTTAAGGGTTCTTTCGATGTCATTTTTAGGGTATTCGTTTGCAGAAACACAGATCAAAGCGAATTTATATCTTGCTGTCGATGGTCATCATCAGCCAACGTAAATGCACGGTGAACAAGAGTCTTCATGACTAAGTGTTTTTGTGTCAGATGATGATTGGTTACCTAAATTGATCGAGATTTGCTATTTTTCGCCATAAAAATAGTCTTCAATGATATAAAATCTTGTAGTACCAAAATTTTAGTCAGAAATTTGTTTCCTAAGAGTAATATAATGACTTCCAAGAAAAGAAAATGAAATATATGTCAATTTATACAATTCGAAATTACATATTGTTTAACGTTTCTGTGTTTTCAAATGCTAACATTCCAATAACGTATAAGACGAAGTTATAATTTACTTAATTTCGCCTTGAAATCTGTCTTCAATATCCAGGGATTTTTTAAATTATTGCAATAGGTAAATATTTACATATTTATTACAAAATTGTAAAACTTATTTTGTCTTCAATTATAGTGGTTTAGAATAAAGTAATAACTAGTTATTTTTGCCATATTAAATCCTTCAATTTAATAAATTCTATTTTTAATGCAATATAAACCTATTTTCAACTATGTTGATAACTTTTAAGAAATATTTGATCATTTCAATTAACCTAATAGAAATATTGCACTGTATTATGGTACAAATTTACTTATTAATAATACTTCGACGTAAATGTTTCTTAAAAGGATCTCTTAGGGAGCAAGCTTCTTGTTATATGTATTCAGATATATATTTTCTTGCAATAGCGTGTTGAAGTTGTTTTGTATTTTGATGATCTGCAATAAAAACCTACTTGTGTCGTACGAGTAAATCAAAAGATAAAGCTCAACAAGCGGCTTACCACACAATATTTCAGAGTTGTGAAAAACAATTTAAAAAATAATTATTCATATTTGCCTACCAAAATCGAAGCCAACACTGCGGATTATATAAATCAAGCTAATGATAATATATCGATAAACACTTCTTAAGTATTCCATATGATAACACTGTTATCGTCTCAAATGAATTCAGTAGTGCATGTGAATTGAAATTTGAATTAAATTCCGTTCGAAAATATTTATTTTGTTTTTGTTACTACGCACACATAATATTATTGGATTTAATTTGAATTTTCAATCACAGATAAGTCCAAGAGTAGAATTTTATATTTAGGTACCTAGTAATAATTTAGTTGGTAATAAATTATCATAAAATATCTTTATTTGGAGGAAATTTCAACCACAAAGTAAATATTTTGCTGTGACGTCAACATTGGCATAGGCAATCTGCCCTATAGGTTAAAACTTCAGACAAATTGACTTCAAAGTTGATTTTATTTGAGCGGCCATGTTGTAACAAACGCAAGATGTTTTTGTTATTTCTAATTGATTACTCATTAAAATTACCTTAATACAGATTATATTATTTAATACATTTATGACGAAAAATTATTAAACACATTTTATCACTAAATACATCCAGTTTATATTTTAGGTTATTTTTCAGGATAATAATATTATTAAGAAGCAATAGTAAACATGTATATTTATAAGGCGCGTTATTTATATGAAAGTTTGATCATCACATTATACGAAAAAATTTCCTGGGTTGTACAATTTATTGAATAGAAACCAAAAATACAGACTATATTATATTAAAATCTAAATTTCTATAAATACTCATATACTAACTCCTACTATACTTATAGCTTTGTAGCCTGACTTATATTCTTTCCTTGTCTTCCTATCTCTGTTCGCTATTAGAATATATATAATCAAACATATAATGTTGTCTCTTTCTAGCAAAAGTAGATCATATAAAGGGCATAATAGGGTATATTTTGGTAATAATGTCTTTTATATTTTGAAATTTTAACATAAAATTGGTCCGTATTTCTTTTAGGTCAAATTATCTTATTGGAATAAAATCCTTGCCGACCAATTATTAACTTCCATATTACTTTAGTTTTTTCCCCACATAAGGAAAAAGGCCTACGAATATAGGTAAACTTTCTTTATGTGGAATTGGTCATGAAAAGTGTTTGACCAATTCAGAGGTCAAGTTAACGTAATTTTAACTTTAAATGTTTGTTGGGCTTCCTGTAGGGGTTTTCCTTTTATCCAGAATTTCGAGAAATTGTAAGACTTTCTCTTGCTCCACGTCCTTGGTAAAGTTGATCGTATTATGTTGCTGGTTAATATCATCAAAAAATTGTTTCATTGTTTCCATCTGTTAATTATGGCGAAATGTCCGCAATTAAGCATCGATCATGGCAATACAGTCCAAAATTACTCTATCATTCTACTTCATTAAAGGTTTAGCCGAAAGCATAGGTTAGGTTATAATATAAAATAATTTGGATTCATTAATAGTATCTATAATATTTTTAATACCAATAGTGTATTTACTTAATTACTTAATATATTTTTGTGTATTGAATCCTACTGGCATTTAAATAAATGTTGCTGCCAATTGTTATAAAAGATAAAGATTTGCATTGTGGCACTAAACAATATATAGAATTTGAATACTCTTGGAGATTCCTGTCATTTCAAATTATGGGATAGGAAATCAGAAGTGAAAAAATTCTGAAACAAACTAAATAACTTTAAGGAATATATCTGGATATCTGGGCATACGGCAGAGCTTTTCGTTGGGCACATACTCCACGGTTATCCAGGCGGAGGTTTTTGCTATTTTGATGATAGCAGGAAATGAAGAAGTAAGCAATTATGTGGAGGAGAAAATCTTCATCTGCTCTGATAGTCAGGCTGCACTCGGGACGAGACTCCAAAGACGAGGTCTAGTCTTGTTTAGGAGTGTGGAGATGCCCTGATGTCCCTGGCCAGACAAAGGGAGGTGGAGGTGGTCTGGATTCCTGGCTATAAAGGAATTCCCGGTAATGAAACGGCTAACTTGTTAGCTCGTCCCGGATCTGGAGCGCTTTACCAAGGACTCGAACCCATTCTTGGAATTACGCGAGGTAGTATGAATAGTGCCTTTAATAAATGGAACTATCAAACACTAGGAGGGAATTGGAAAAGAAATAGAGGATGTAGACACGCCCACAACTTCTTCAATGAACCTAGTGCTGCTGAGCCTTAGTCGAAGGTCCCTTATCCATTTTCTGTGATATTGTGCGGCCCTTGGAAAACTAACATATAGGATCTTTGGCTCCGAAGAGCTGCAAAGGGAAGAGATGAGAGGTCTACTGCGGACTAAGATCCTGGCGTTCATCAAGGCGTCGGGTAGGTTCGAGAAAGGCCGAGGGCAGATAGTGAAGAGGTGATGGGATGGTAGGGTAGACAAGAAGGGCTTACGTGTGGCCTAATTACTGAGCTTATGCGTTCACTACACACTACTACTACAAAGAACTATAATAGAATTTGATTGCGAACAAATAATAAGACGTCACAGTATAAACAATATGAACACTATGACATCAAACGTGTTTTATAATAATAATATGATATTAAAATAGCTTGTTTAATATGAATAAATTGTACATTATAATAAGTTAGTGGAAGTTAATTTTACAAATAATTAAATTCGTGACTGTTCCATATTACATTGGGATTTGTTGGCTACGGTTTAATACACCACTTGAAAATGGCTGATATACTCGCAAAATATCATAGTCAGTTACTTTAATTTTATAAAGCTACACATACGTACACATTTTCAAAATGTAACATATCTACTAGTAAATATATCCTATTAGGAACCGTAATGGTAAGCCAAACCCTGTCTCGTCAAATTCATTTATTATGAGCTCTCAAATTACACATACGTGACCCTATTTGTTTGGCAAGCTTTTAAACAAAGAGCCGGCTCCTGCACCGGCAAAGTGGACTTTGAGATTCGGGCAGTTAACGACTTTGTTCAATACGAACACCTGTTCTCTCTTTGTTTCAGAGGAAAATTTAATTTTTGGGAGAGAAAAGCTGTACCCTAACGTAATTGCATCAACTGGGATATTCCCTTACGAACTTTTTTCGTTAATTTGCGTATTACCGAACTGTAATTTACAGACCTTTTTGTAGTCTCATTTGTAAAATGCATTTTTTCGTCGATCGTCCAGAAATTTTTGCTACTGATAATAAAATTCTAGCTAAATAAAAATATTTTTCCACGGTCGGGAGTAGAAATCAGTTTCTATAACATCAAAATTAAAACAGAAGTAGTCGATTATTCCCAAGGGAGTATAATGGTCCCAAGGGAGTTTACATTATGGAGAACGTTTTTCATGCAAAAAAAAGATAACATTGAAATTATTTATTGACATTTAAATTAAATGTTACGTTTGTACAACTTTCAAAATTAATATTAGAAGGAATATTACTTTCGCTTACATTTACAGTTTTTGTGATTGCTCTAGTAGTGGTACCTACTAAAACCTGATTAGCAATTTTGGTCTTATTTTCAGTGGAGTTCTCGACATAACCCTCAGCGACTGTCGTTGATTTCCAACCAGCATGACGCTTTATTGTCGTGATATCCACACCAGCATCTGCCAGTAATGTCGCTGAAGATCTTCGTAAGCAGTGAGTGCATAACATCCAGCATCAGGTAATTTTAAATACGAAGCTACTACACTCGGAATTTTTCCCATGGTATTCTTGCCAATTGACTGCGAACTACATTTTCCTGCTTTGTAGTACAAAAAAAGGCGCTTATGCTTGACGTGGAGAGGGCGAAGGGACAGATATTTTCGAAACAATTCAAGCATATTTCCCACATCGCTAACCAGAAAGGTTCGTGGAGTCATTGTCTTAGTGTTTGGAATTTTTACAATCAAGGAAGAGCCTACATCCTCAATATCATCTACAGTTAAATTGACTAGTTCATCAGTTCGAGAAGCTCCGGCAATTCCCAGAATTAATCCAACCAATAAAAAATCAAAATACTTAATAATTGAAATACCTAACAACAAAAGTAATCTTACCTTAATCATTAAGAATACTTTGTCATCTGCACTTGATAGAAAACGGTCGATTTCACCCTTTGTCAATATTTTCGATTTTATCGCTTGATATCCGTCACCGGTTCTTTTCAAAAATGTGATCAGCTTGGGGAATTTGCTTATATCTATGTTGTCGCAAATTATCAAGCATGACTAACCATAGAATATTGCGCCCATAATGTGGAAGACTTGTAATTCTTTGCATTTTCACTGAAGTATGCCAACAAAACATTCTCGCTGTATACTTGAACATTTTTCTCGGCGCACCACTTTTTGAACCAATTTAGGCTATATCGTATAAAGATCTTGATTTCGTAGGCAGCAAATTGCTTATTGCAATATTTGCAGCCTCCACAATCTCTTCCGACTAACAATTATTCATTGTGCACTAAACAAACTTTAAACTAAACCAAACTAGCACCTTAATTTGACAATTCTTTTTGTTTGTTTATTTTGTAGTTATGACAATAACTCAACGACTACTAAATAAATGCTCAAATCCGAATACAATAATTCTGGTGCTACTTACTTCATAATGACAAAATATGTGTTTTTAAGTTAATGAGACCGTGGAAAAAATAGTATATACCATTCGGGAGAGATGGTATTTTGTCATCGGTGCATTGTAGCCCTCGGGCTTCAAATTGCATCTCTGCCAAAATAACGCATTTCTCTCCCTTATAGTATAATGTACTATTATTTAAGCATACTGCCAAAAATTACTGATAAACAATTAGATATTTTTTATTTCTGGATTCAATTGTTGATAATTGGAGGAACGGATTATCTCATCGATATGAGGGAATAAACCAAATACTAAATACATATTTTGATTAAATGTTTGATATTATTATGTAATTTTGAATTATTATTTCCCAGTTATACGCACCACTATGAATAAATATTACTTTTAGGTTACCAGCAACAGCCTGAGACTGCAGCGTTGTCGAACGTTACAGGACGTTAAATTTTTAACGAGTTTCTTGGAAACTTCAATTGTTTACTTCATTAATACTCATCCAAAAATTACCTATATTACGAACAAATTACGTTACAGGCGCTTTTACTTACCTTAATTGTACCATAGTTTGTAATTTCGTAACATAGTTTTGCATATTATTGCAGTTGTATTTTTATTTGTGAAATGTATTTGTAGACTAACTATTCGATTTAAATATTTTTTTCATAAGAGTTTTTTTATTGCTTTTGCTCAGATATATAAGCCCTTAAAATTACGACACTCATATTCCGGACACCCTGTATATACTTACGAAGTAAATATTTTGACACTGTGAGGTGTTAATTTAGTATAGACGTCACATCTCAACAAACAATTAAAGTTAAAATTACGTTAACTTGACCTCTGAATTGGTCAAAAACTTTACATGACCAATTCCGTATAAGGAAAGTTTACCTGTATTCGTAGATCTTTTTCCTTATGTGGGGAAAAAAACTAAAGTAATATGGAAGTTAATAATTGGTCGGCAAGAATTTTATTCCAATAAGATAATTGGACCTAAAAGAAATACGGACCAATTTTGTTAAAATTTCAAAATATAAAAGACATTATTACCAAAATATACCCTAATTATGCCCTTTATATGACATACTTTGCCAGAGAGAGATAACATTATATGTTTGATTTTATACATTCTAATAGCGAACAGGGGTAGGAAGAAAAAGAAAGACTATAAGTAAGGCTACTAAACTACAAGTATAGTAGAAGTTAGTATATTTATAGATATTTAGATTTTAATATAATAAAGTCTGTATTTTTGGTTTCCATTCATCAAATTGTACAGCCCAGGAAATTTTTTCGTATAATGTCATGACCAAACTTTCATAAATATAACGCGCCTTATAAATATACGTTTTTACTATTGCTTTTTAATAATATTACTTTACTGAAAAATAACCTAAAATAAAAACTGAACGTACTTCGTGATAAAATGTGTTTAATAATCTTTCGTCATAAATTTATTAACTAATATTATCTGTATTAACATAATTTTTATGAGTAATCAATTAGAAATAATGAAAAAACGTTTAGTGTTTATTACAACATGGCCGCTCAAATAAAATCAACTTTGAAGTCAATTTGTCTGTAAATTTTAACCTATAGGGCAAATTGCCTATGCCAATGTTGACGTCACAGGAAAATATTAACTTTGTGGTTGAAATTTCCTCCAAATTAAGATATTTTATGGTAATTTATTACCAGTTAAATTATTACTAGGTACCTACATATAAAATTCTACTCTTGGAGTTGTTTGTGATTGAAAATTCAAATTAAAGCCAATAATATTATGTATGCGTAATAACAAAAACAAAATAAATATTTTCGAACGGAATTCAATTCGAATTTCAATTCACGTGCACTACTGAATTCATCTGACACGATAACAGTTATAAGAATACTTATATATGAAGTGTTTATCGATATATTATCATTAGATTGATTTACATAATATGCAGTGTTGGCTTAAATTCGTTTTTTACAACTCTGTAATATTGTGTATGGCTTGGTTTTCACTGCAGATCGCCAAAACAATTTTTACGCGTTATTACTTGAAGATCTGTCGGAGGAATACATATAACAAGAACCTTGTTTCCTAAAAAACCTTTATAAGACACACTTACGTAAAGTAAATTTATACCATAATATAGAACAATATTTCTATTAGGTTAATTGAAATGGTTAAATATTCTTTAGAAATTATCAACAAAGTTGAAAATAGGTTCATATTGTAATAAAAATAGAATAGAATAACTAGTTATTACCTTATTTTTAATTACTAGTTGAAGACAAAATAAGTTTTACAATTTTGCAATAAATATATAAATATTTACATATTGTAATAATTTAAAAAATCCTTGGATATTGAAGACAGATTTCAAGGCGAAATTAAGTAAATTATAACTTCGTCTTACACGTTATTGGAATGTTAGCATTTGAAAACAAAGAATGGGTAAACAATATGTAATTTCGAACTGTATAAATTGACATATATTTCATTTTACTTAGAACTCATTATATTACTCTTAATTAACAAATTTTTGACTAAAATTTTGGTATTATAAGATTTTGTAACTTTGAAGACTATTTTTGTGGAGGAAAGTAGTAATCAATTTAGAATTATTTTTCTTGTGCAGTAGTCTATTAGGCTTAAATGTGAGTTGGGATGTAGGATCAAAAAAAAGTATGTTATTCGAAAAATAACATTAGCAATTAGTTTAGAAATTATTTTTAACAAATTCTTAGTCAACTTCATTAGAAATCCCGCGGGTACCAAATTTTGTCAACCAACTTTTTTTTTTGTGAACAGAAAAAGTTTTTTCGATAATCTTAATAAAAATGAAGTAGTAACATTAAATTGTTTGTTCTGAGTACTCATATCTTGAACACTTTTGAAATATTTCATTTAAATTTGTTGCAGAGGTTTCTTTTCCCATCTCGTCTATCGGATGCCTATGATCCGATGTTACTATGTAAAACTATTTGCTGTTTGTTGTGTATCTTATCGTGAAACTTTCTTAATAATATTTTCATAAGAAAATCTACCCAAGATTCCTATCAGCGTACACCATAATAAGTTTAGATTTGCTGAAATATTCAGATGTAGATACAATATAAAAAATTGTATTACTTATAGTTGTTCTGAAAGCAATTCATAGTTCTTCATATTTGACATTGGGAAATCCTTGAATACTAGAATCATAAGAAACATATTTCGATACACGTTGAATAAAACAGGGTGAGAGGGAAGTTAAGCAAGCTTTCTTTTGCAATTTCGTAAAGATTTATTCCTCGAGATATATGTTGCTTTGAAAGAAAATCTGTCTGTGCCTTTCCACAAGGAACATATTCATTTTTATTGTCGACATATAATAAAAACAACAATACTATCTCCAAGAGAATGAAACATACACCTTATATCAATATAATATGATTAATTACAAGTTATTAAGTACCTATATCGGTATTACAAACCTAGTTGATCATGTTATTAAGCATGTCCAAATAAAAATTGTGTAACAGTTAGTGTCTATCTTTCTAAGAAAGCTAATTATTTTCATTCTTTTATCTTTATCTATATCTACTATGCATTATTTATCAACGACTACATTTACAAAAATCACAACGCTATCAAATCGTTAATTTTTGGAGTTTAATCTGCAGACTTCCAAGACATGGCAGTATTAAATAATTCTCGGCTTTATGTTGGTTTAGGTTTTTTTGAATTTTGTCAAACATGTCGTAGTTTTCTTCAGAAGTAACTCTGAAATTGAAAATTAAGCTCGTACTTTTGATGCGTACACCAGTCCATGATATTCTGATGCATGGATTGACCACCGACCTGTAACACTGCAGTTTTCAAAGCCATATAGCGAATATATCAAAAACATATGTGAACATACCGTCAACATATCATATCATATAGTTTTCTTCCGTTTCTAAACGAAGAGAAGATTAGGCGGCACATTAGGACATGATGTTTACGGAAAGCTTATTCACGCTGACAGATGTTTGAATAATGAGTCTTATCATTATTCCCCCCATCGGCAAGATATATTATAGAACACAAATTATTTATGAATCAGAATATTTGGAAGAATTACATTATCGACCATCGACTCTCAGAGGGAATGTATAATCCAATAGAAACGTTCAACCATCAGAAGAATGTTAAGATTCAATTTTTTGATAAAAGCCATTTTGGATACAATAGTTCATTGTTAATGAGAAATGGATGATTTGATTATTTTCTTCCCAACACACAGAGACGTCGAAAACAACGTCGAAATTTGCTTTTTTATATCGAGCGCTGTACAAAAAAAATAAAATAAATAAAATATACAAAAACAATATCTGTCCTAGAAAAACATACACTATTCTACATTAATTTATATACAAGGTATTTATAAAATATACAACAATAACCTTTCAAAAGACTGAGCTTTTTTAGAATTTTTTTTGGACAGCCAAAATATTTAAACGTTTCGGGAATGCCAGATGATTTCCCAGTATATTTGAACATTTGTAGATTTTGTATCAAAATGACCAAAAAGAGAAAGATCCACATACAATCCTATGGTCTCGAAAGTTTAAAGCATCCAGTAGATGCTGAAGACTTTCACTATCATATGTTTCCATCCGAACAGTTCTAGGAAAAATCAATCATTTACGGGAAAATTCGGAAAATCTGTATCTGGCCATTTTGGTGAATGTCCAAAAATGAGTCCAAAAATTCTGGAACAATGTTTGCGCATCCCTCGAATGTGTACAAATAATTTTTTTGAGATGAGATTTTTTCCAATACTTTCCCAGTTTTCAGTATAACGATTTCTGATATGTGAAAGTTTTTGGATGATTGTGGCCATTTTAAGGGCAACGGAAAATTTCTCCCCGAAATCTAAGTCTAAGACAGTCTTGTAGGGCTTTCCAAGACGAGCATTCTCCCATAAAAAAGTCCGGCAAAATCTCAATCTCGTGTTCCGTAGAAAGAGGAAAACTACCTAGTAATAAATCAAAATTTAATGTTAATACCAAAGCCAAGCTTTAGCGAGAAAGAGAAAATTTTGACTAAGGCCAAGGTCTATAGGAAAATCAATAGAAATCGAGAGGAATTTAAATGGTTTCAATCGAGACAAGGACTTGGATATAATTTATATGTAAAAATCAAGGAGCGGAACCTCACAGATTAGTAGATTGAAATATCAGTAGATACAACTGACTAATTTATGAATAAAATCCATTTACCAAATTATTTCACCCTGCTCTCTGTTGGCTCAACTGACTGACATGATGATTTATATAGGTAAAACATTCAAAATGTAATATAAATTTTATAATTAGGTACCGTAAAACATTGAGTGTCCACAAAACTATAACACAAGTAGATCACAAAACATGCAGCAGAAACAATACAAGAAGAAAAATAAATATTTAAATTTTCTCTGGTAATAACATAATTTAAAGACTTGAGGATGGTAATACGTGGTATTTATATGGGATGGTAAAGTAGTATGAATGAATTCTGAAAGTAGGTAGAGTGCGAAAGTGCAACTTCTCCTATTGATCACTGTACTGTACACCACACTTCAAAGCATGCACTGAAATTTTTCGTACACATCAGATATAACCGATATCTATCAGAGGATTTAATCTCCAATTTCAAACTTACAACCAACCCGGAAATTATTCTACCATAGTAAGTATAACACAAGATATCATTGGTGTGACGTTATACACCGTTCAGTGCGGTTTGTTTCCGTGGATACAGGTGCAAGTTACGGTGTTGGTGATGTAAACAGGCGTTTATTTCTTGTATTTTTACGTTTCTGTTGTATTTATGGGTCATAGATATATAATGTAAATACTGTGTAGGTAATGCGATAATTACTAGTGGTGATGTGGTGAACTTACGGTAACTTATTCCATTGTTTACAATATAGATCCGCTCGTGACAATTACGGCGTCAAGGCTGTTGGGTAAGTATTTATAAAATTATCCATCTAATTTCACATTAGTCATCTAATTAAACTACGTGCTTTAATTTAAAAAATAATAAGAAAAAGTAGTGAATGATAATCATTAACATTTTATTAATTTTTAAATATTATTTTAATATTTTTATTTACTATTTCCTATTGATTTACTTTCTCCTTAAATATTAAAAAAATCCTTATTTATTACTTTTGTTTATTAAGTTTTCAGAATAAAACAGATAATTTATTGTAGTGAAGTCAGATAGAAAAATTTTCAAATGCCTTAAATGGCATATACATCACGTAAATGGTAGGAGCAAATACAGAACAGGTTATTTGGAATCGGAATGAAGTGCTAATTACAATATATGAAAAATAATATGTAAGTTTGTTTTATCATTGATTTTCTAAACACCCTGATCCATTCTGGTAGCTTAATAGAAAAGTTTAATGGATTCTTTACAACTTTACATTTCAATTTTTTCTGTATTGTATCGCCAATTAAACTTACATTAAAACGGGCTGTATTCGTACAAAATAGCATAATAGAATACTTCTCTCATATGCCCGGTGAGATGCACTTTATGAGACCATTTCACGTGTCTTGTTTGCAGTTTTATTCAATACCAATGTCTATTTAGCACAATAACACCTAATAATATCATAAACGGCAAATTAAGTCTTCTAAACGTATGTACTGCGTTGTCTGAAAACATGGAAATAGTATACAGATATGAACTAAAGCATTCTGCTGTACACGTGCGAACGACGCACAGTGGCGCAAAACGCCACTTTGCCACTCAAATTACTGTACACCCCTTAGAGTTGGGCCGTTTGAGGTGATTTTTTTTAGAATGTTTGTCATAAAATTCCCTATCGATCCCTCTTTCTCAATTTTCGCTTTGGGTCTTTATTTTCGCAGAATTTGGCTTCAAAAATGGGTTTGCATGGAAAAAACTAGATTTTTCGCACACCCTACGGAACACGAGATTCAGATTTTGCCGTACTTTTTTATGGAGGAATGCTCGTCTTGGAAAGCCCTACAAGACTGTCCACTTAGATTTCGGGAAGAAATTTTTCATTGCCCGTTAAAATGGCTACAATCATCCAAAAATTTTCACATATCAGAAATCGTTCTACTGAAAACTGGAAAAGTATTGGAAAAAAATCTCATCTCACAAAAATTATTACACATTCGAGGAATCCGCAAAAATTTTTCCAGAATTTTTGGAAATTCACCAAAATGGCCACATACATATTTTCCGAATTTTCCCGTAATTCTGAAAAAGGTTAGAAAGGTTCTATAAAAAATGATTTTGAACATGTTTTTGGGAATTCAATTTTTTGATAAAAGAAGCCATTTTGGATACAATAGTTCATTGTTAATGAGAAATGGATGATTTGATTATTTTCTTCCCAACACACAGAGACGTCGAAAACAACGTCGAAATTTGCTTTTTTATATCGAGCGCTGTACAAAAAAAAATAAAAGAAATAAAATATACAAAAACAATATCTGTCCTAGAAAAACATACACTATTCTACATTAATTTATATACAGGGTATTTATAAAATATACAACAATAACCTTTCAAAAGACTGAGCTTTTTTAGAATTTTTTTTGAACAGCCAAAATATTTAAACGTTTCGGGAATGCCAGATGATTTCCCAGTATTTTTGACCATTTGTAGATTTTGTATCAAAATGACCAAAAAGAGAAAGATCCACATACAACCTTATGGTCTCGAAAGTTTAAAGCATCCAGTAGATGCTGAAGACTTTCACTATCATATATTTCCATCCGAACAGTTCTAGGAAAAATCAATCATTTACGGGAAAATTCGGAAAATCTGTATCTGGCCTTTTTGGTGAATGTCCAAAAATGAGTCCAAACATTCTGGAACAATTTTTGCGCATTCTTCGAATGTGTACAAATAATTTTTGTGAGATGAGATTTTTTTCCAATACTTTCCCAGTTTTCAGGATAAGGATTTCTGATATGTGAAAATTTTTGGATGATTGTGGCCATTTTAAGGGCAACGGAAAATTTCTCCCCGAAATCTAAGTCTAAGACGGTCTTGTAGGGCTTTCCAAGACGAGCATTCTCCCATATAAAAGTCCGGCAAAATCTCAATCTCGTGTTCCGTAGGGTCATTTTTGTGCGAAAAATCGAGTTTTTTCCATGCAAACCCATTTTTGGAGCCAAATTCCGCGAAAATGAAGACCCACAGCAAAAATTGAGAAAGAGGGATCGATAGGGAATTTTATGACAAACATTTAAAAAAAATCACCTCAAACGGCCCAACCCTAAGGGGTTTACAGTAATTTGAGTGGCACAGTGGCGTTTTGCGCCACTGTGCGGCGTTTGACTTCACAGGTCTACACTGTGGCGGCGACTGTTTTGTGAAAACGTGGCCAGAATAAATATTTAAATACCGTTTTTAGGCTTATTTTCCCCGAAGTTGTCTGGAACACGCCATTTCGATTAAAATAATACATTCTCGTCTCTGTACGTATTTAAAAAAATCATGCAATTACCCCATTGTACAGATCTCGATATTAACAATGACTGAAATAGTATATGCCCAATTAAATGCCTTACCAACCAGTTGTGCATGAAATACAATTTACAAATCTATTGTTATAACATCGGGGAAACTATAATATGTTTCATTATAACATTTGAAATTATAACATATTTTGTGCTACCTTTAATTTGTTGTAGAACTATTGTGATTATCATCAGCACTTTAACTATCAATTCAAATTGAAATAAATATTAAATACCACAACTAATAATTATAATAAACATTTATTTCATTCTCAATACCAAAGTTATGAATTCAATGTAAAAATTCTGAATATACGTACAAATGTTTATTTTCAGAATCAAACTGAAATATTTTTAGAAAAAATTATCATTTTTGTGCTTTTTGCTCGGTGAAATTTTACAATTTAAACCAGTCTATTAGATTTTTGCTCTACAGTTTACAACTTCAATGTATTTAACTACAAGCTTTCCAGTCCAGAACTCGAATATTTGTGTGGAAAAGGGAGCAGCAAATTATTCTGCAGCAAGTTGTATTAAGATTTCAATATTTAGTTAAAAGTTGGTAGACAATCGGGCCTATGATCGAACACATCCAGTTAGCATTAACAGGCCTGTTAACGGTAACTGGTAGGTTAATCAAAAATTCGTATGATTGGCACACCTGTCAAGTTTATTTTTCCTAGTTACTTAACTTGAGAATGATCACATATGAAACTGCTTGAAATAACCTGCCGTTAAATGTAACTGGTGATTTTTATTGGTCATAAATTTTAATTTTATTTCTGGCAATTGACGTATGACATTTGGCATATTAATATAATGTATAATTTTATTATTATATGTCTATAGTACAATTCAGTATCAATTTATTGCCATATCATAGTTTTACGTAATTAGTAATATACGGTAAATAGTTTGACAATAAATACAACCTAAAGAAAACTAAAGTTTGAAGTGGGATTACAATTTTATACAATTAAGATTGCTATTCTGAGTATGATAGTGATACCTAAATGAATAACGAACAAAAATAAATATATATTATTACCTAATATTATTAATAATTAATTTATGAATAGGAGAAAGCCACAATGACAAAAGTTAGGTACCTAGTTTTTAATTATTGGTAATAATTTAGATTCTATAAAGAGTAGGTATAAATAATACATTTTATCTTTTTTTAATATTATTTTTATTAGATAGTTATGTGTTTTTGACAATAATTTCTAATGGATTACTATTAACACTGATATGCTGCATCCTATACTATTCTCCTATAATTATAATATATTGCAACATGGACTCCACGAAGGCGTAGTAAATTGTAATTAGCACAGTAGCACAGATCGCATGCCTGAAGGTACATTTTTATTACCCACGTAAACTGTGTATAAATATTGAATATGTGCATCCAGGTTTTACTAGTTTTTGATCCTGATGAAGTTTTCTGCTCTTCCTTTTTACATTCTGCTTCCACTCTGCATGAATCTAAAATAATTTAAATAATTGTATCAATAAGTTAATTATGAAATATTTTACTTACCTACCACCACTGTTGGGGATTTGTTTGCGGTCCATACACTAAAGAATTTATATGTACTTCAGAAATTTGCCAAAGTACCTACTTATAGTATAATGCGTTTGGTTTACTTTGCTTCCCAACAATATTTTCTTACAGTTAATGAAAATTAGCATTTCTACATATTGGCATTGGGTCGTGTGCCCTAATCTTCGTGCCACTTGTACCCACTGTTAAGTACCTATTATTTAAATGTTGGCATATGAGTGATGACAGATGACGTACGTTAAAGAATTAACTGCCATGACAGGGTTATCTGGCCATAATAACAGGCACAGATAACTGGTTGTTCGATCACAGCGATCTTTCCATTTCGGTTAAGAGCTCAGTTATGCCCACCCAGTTATCGTAACTTAACTGTCATCGGTTACGCTAACCTGAATGTTCAATCATAGGCCTGAAATACGGGGAGTAACCTTAAGAACCGTATTTATGACTTTACTCTACGATACCTGAACTGACTACCCAGAGGTACCTACAAAGTTGGTTCAATTACACACTTGAGAAAAGGAGTGGTTATTGGCTGTCTGTATTTTAGGGTCTCGTTTCTGACTATACAAATCTCTATACAAAAAGATATTTAAACTATCTAACCTTATTTTCTAGAATTCCTACGTCTGTTATCGAATATTATCTTTCTATGATGGTGCAAAAAGGGCACCATATGGTCTATTTCTCAGTAAACTGAAATTATTTGAACGGAAACAATAAACTATTGGATTGAGTGACCTTTTGGCGACAAACTGACCTATTAAATATACAACCTCTACTTACATCTTCAAATTCATTATGAATTATAGCTAGAAAGTCTGGTCTGGTTAAACTGACAATACGCTTTGGTTGTGTTACACTCTTCTTCGTAGTTAATTAACAACTGTATGACAAAAAATTACTTTGCTTTTAATTGCTGTGGTTTTAATCTGTAATTATCCCCAACTATGTAGATATTAAATATTGAACCACTTCTTGTTTACAAAATAAAATATGTGTATTAAAGCAGAATTAGTTTGTGGGTTCTTAATTATAACTTAAATACTTAATTAACATTTTTACTTTGGTAATAATTAAAAACGTCAATAAATGATTTGAGTTGATAAATTCAGAACGACAGGATATCGAAAATACAATCTTATTTCAAAACATATTTATGTCTTGATTCGAAAAATTGTTCTGGAAAATACATTTCGTAAAATGAAATGCCACCACACAGTTTTGCTCGATCTAGGGAAATACCGGTTAGGATTATTATTCTTGGTGGCAAATCTGATTTTCCATTATAAAAAATACGATTCATGGCAGGGATTTTAAAGTCCGTTTGCAGATTTGTATGATGCATTGGGTGTTCTATTTGAAATCGCAGACGATTTTTGGGAAATGGAATCTGAAATTGTATTGGTAAACGTAGGTTTTTTACAGAGCGTCTCGTTTGAATGCGCATAAAAAAATATGTCTAATATACGAGGAACATTTCCAAACTGTTCAAAATAGAATTATTATACTACGTGACAAAGAAACGTAAAAACACATTAAATATTATTTTATTTTGATAATGAAAAAGAAATGATTAAATGTTAAGACGGCCGGTGCCTCTCGCCTCGTCTCCGTTTCAATATACAGGGTGTTAAAGTTGCATTTTAAAAAACTATTTTTGTTAATAATTCCATTGTTTTGTAAGATACACCCTTGAAATTTTGCACGTACTTTTATCTTATTTCGGCATACTTATCATGTAATTTTGGTGAAAACAATCGAACGGCGAATGGAGGTAACCGAGGGATACAGTACCCTTTATCCCCTACAATCAGTTCTACGTACGGCTATGCAGCATTTTATCTCATTTGTAATTTTTAGTTTAAATGTTCCGTTTTGGAGGAAAACCACATGTATTGATGGGTTACAAATGTCTTAGCGGCCGATAAAAAGAAGTATATTCTGTTTATTTTTTTTTGCAGTTGGCGTCTTTAAAACAGGTTCAACATTATCTTGAGCAACACGAAAATGTTTAGGTACATTTTTTAACTAAATTTAAAAAACTGTAATAAATACAAAATATAAGGGCAACATGTAGTATATTGCATGAAAGACGAAAAAACAGGCAAGTGGCCATAGCTTCAATACAATTTTTTTTTCTCCGCCTAGAGGGCGCAGCAAACCACATGCGATATTTCAAAAATCTGTTTGTCTCAGGTAAAAGGTATCAATTTTGCAATCAAAATTGATTACCAATAAGTTTTGTCTATCTCTTAAAATAAAAAAGTTAGACAGCCTTAAAGTTGGGGTACTTTACAGGTTTTTTTGTTAGTACTCATAAAGTTGGCCATGGATCTCAAATTTGTTTTTACGAGCATAAAGGCCTCAAAAAATGCAACAAAAAATATTTAAAGATTTTTGACGTGTCTCGGATATTAAGCGAGATACATGGAAGTGGCCCTCTTATGTGAGACAGCCTGTATATTATACAACTTTTATAAAAAATACTGTAAAATAATTAATATAAAAAAACAATAACAAACACACTACACACATTAAAATTGCTATTATTACTTTGGTTATAAATTGAAATTGGTTAAAAGAGTAAAAGTGGGCAAAATTTAATTAATAACAAACCTAAGAACAAAAAATTACAATGATCAAACAATTAGTGTAATGGTTTTCTTCATCCAAAAAGAATATACAGAGTTTCATTAAAATTGTCCAAATTTAAGTAGGAAACTAACAACATATGTAACAACACAGGGAAATAATAGTTAAAGTCGTTTAAACGAGAGCATTCTATAAAATATGTCTGTTAGATAGGTCGATTGGGGTAATTTTAATGTGTGTAATGTGGTTTTATTGTTTTTTTTTATATTAATCATTTTAGAGCAGTTTTATAAAAGTTGTATAATATATAATTGTAACTTGTAGAGCCCTGAAGAAGACCCTATATAGGCCGAAATGTTAGCAGTATGTACAAAATTGCTTTTGCTTATAAATCTACTGACCTATCACCAAGCAATAATTTCTTCTACATTAAACTAAAGGGCACTAGCAACAAATAACTAAATATTCAATTTCACAGTATTTTTTTCAAAAGAAAAAAGCAAAAAAGATAATGGGGTGAGATTTTATGTGAATACACCGTACAGTTATTATTTATTGTAGAATTATCAAGTTGTACAAATAGGTCACTTTTTATATGGAACGCTTTAAGCAGGAAATATTTGGTTAAAATTTAATGACTAGAACTTGGCATTATTAAAGCTTAATGGTTTATGTAGTTTCTGAGTTTCAACGTAAATTTCGGGTCAGAGGTAATGAGGACAAAGATGATTCATTACTTAACGTCTCGGTAAATTACAAGTTCTAATTCAACAGCTTCGGAAGATATTGCATAACAAAGATAATTTCGTGGAGGCTCGTAATATTGCCAGAAGAAAATATTTTGAAATCCACGCCGCATTATTATCCTTGGAATTTAAGCACTGACCTAATACTCGTATTTTACGTCCTTTGTGTGCCCTAGGATACTAAGCCATTAAAAATATTTTTCTTTCTAGATCGTCGGTTCTATACAATGTCGTCTGAAGATGAATGTTTCACTTGGTCTACATTAATAAAGTTTTGATGATAATAACCACAAATATTTCAGGAATATAAGATTGCAAAATGAAAATGTGATAAGATATTTATCATTTTCAGTGAATTTTACAAAAATGTTTTAAAAAGTTATTAATTTAGTTACGATTAAGGAATAATTTAGTTATCGAAAACTAGATATTTAATTTTTTTTTGTTTAGTAAACAAAATATAATTATCGAAAATGAGTTCACTAATTTGTAATAAATTATATTTATTAATTACACTGTTGTCAAACTGCCAAATAGTATTTCTCTGATTTTCTTAAAATAATAAGTAAGTGAGACTTAGGATTTGACATTTAATATACAGGGTGGTCGCGATGTAACGGGTCAAAATTCATGACTAGATTTCTGACGTGATAATATTGCGATTTAGACAAACTCACCTTAGTCCAAACGTTGGTACTTACAGAGATACGGGGTGTTTAATGCAAAATATTATTTTAGTTTTTTCTTATTTATTTCATAATAAATGCTCATATCGAGATGAAATTTTGGTGTTAGGGGTTTTCTGGGGCGAGATATTGAAATATATCAATGGTTTGCTTTCAGCTCATAGAGAGCGCCACCTGCGCTAGGTCGAATGTGTTGAAAACGACAGAACTTTTTTATCTTTCAAAAATCCAATTTTCAGGTAGCAAATTCTGATTTTACAACTTCTTTTACATGAAAAAGCTATACTTTTTGATAGTCGCTATCTTGCACCGTTCTCAAGATATTTAGCTTTGGTAATTCGACTAATCAAAATAAGGTGCGAATGTCAAAAAGAACAAGAGTTTATTTCAAATTATAAATTGTGATGAACAATTGAATATCGAATATTACAATACATGTTCAACATGTCCGCCTCCAACTTCAATACATTTATTAACGCGTTTGTTCAAAGACTGCCGTATTTTAAAATAGAGATTCTTGTTACGAAATGATTCGGCGGCATTTACAATTTTCTGCCATAACTCTTCGCGGGTTTTTATAGTTTCTCTATAGACAACTGATTTCATGTAGCCCCAGAAACAAAAATCCATAGGATTAAAGTCAGGACTACGAGGAGGCCATAATATTCGACTCCCACGACCGATCCAACGATCCGGAAAAATGTGGTCAAGATAGTTCCGTACTCTGACAGAATAATGAGGGGGAGCTCCATCTTGCATGAAAAATAGATTTTGCCCTGTATTCAATGGTAAATCGTCGAGGTAGTCAACTAAATGGTACTGCAGGAAATCTAAATACAAGTCACCATTTAGATTTGGAGGAAGCTCATGTGGACCCAAAAGGTGACTTCCTATGATTCCGCACCAAACATTTATCTTAAATTCATATTGGAAGTGACGCTCACTGACTACGTAAGGATTTTCATTATCCCATATGTGCTTGTTTCTAAAATTGAAAATTCTTCGACGAGTAAAGTTCGCTTCATCAGTGAATAGTACATTATCCAAAAATTCCTGGTCAAGGTTTTGCTGATTGCGCATAAAATGAGCAAATTGTAATCTAGTTGGTAAGTCTGCTGGTAAAAGATTTTGCACGGATGTAAAATGGTAGGGATATAAATTTTCCTTGTGAAAGATTTTGAGAACTGTCATTTTACTAACACCGGTTTCTCTAGCTACCTGCCTGCTGCTAACTTCTGGATTTCCTGCCACTCTTACTAAAATTTCTTTTTCTTGGTGAACTGTAACAGTACACCCTACGTTGTCTCTTTTAGGACGAAAACTACCAGTTTCTCCAAGTCTATTAAAAAGTTCTTGAAATAGTTTCCGATTTGGTTGCCTTCTATTCGGATACAAATCTGAATACCGACGAAGAGATCGACGTCCAACATAATCTGATTGCGCATAAACGCAAACCATATCGCGCATTTCTCCATTTGAAAATAAATTATGGCGTGGCATGTTATCTCGCAATACGATTTAGATCATAAAGTAAAGAATACTTTTAATAAGGCACGAATAATACTGTAATATTATTGACAGTACTAAGATAAGTGGAAAATGTCAAAATTGGATTTTAACATAAGCCTACTTGAAAATTTTTGCCAATTTGTAATTGAATGCAAATACATTGAAATTTTCAATGGCAAATTTTACGAGAACGGTGCAAGATAGCGACTATCAAAAAGTATAGCTTATTTGTGCAAAAGAAGTTGTAAAATCAGAATTTGCTACCTGAGAATTAGATTTTTGAAAGATAAAAAAGTTCTGTCGTCTTCAACGCATTTGACCTAGCGCAGGTGGCGCTCTCTATGAGCTACAAGCAAACCATGGATATATTTCAATCTCTCGCCCCAGAAAAACCCTAACACCAACATTTCATCTCGATATGAGCATTTATTATGAAATAAATAAAATAAAATCTTTTACCAACTAGATTACAATTTGCTCATTTTATGCGCAATCAGCAAAACCTTGACCAGAAATTTTTGGATAATGTACTATTCACTGATGAAGCGACCTTTACTCGTCAAGGAATTTTCAATTTTAGAAACAAGCACATATGGGATAATGAAAATCCTCACGTAGTCAGTGAGCGTCACTTCTAACATGAATTTAATATAAATGTTTGGTGCGGAATCATAGGAAATCACCTTTTGGGTCCACATGAGCTTCCTCCAAATCTTAATGGTGACTTGTATTTAGATTTCCTGCAGCACCATTTAGTTGATTACCTCGACGATTTACCACTGAATACAGGGCAAAATCTATTTTTCATGCAGGATGGATATATATATATATATGTATATATATATATATATATATATATATATATATATATATATATATATATATATATATATATATATATATATATATATATATAAATAATTTACTTCTTATACAGGTTTTAAATGATCAGATATGTATAGAACTTTCTTGAAAAACAACGTTTTTGATATGTGATATCGGCACATTACTGCACCGTCACATAGAGGGAGAGAAGGAGTAAGACGGTTTCAGTAACGTGTCAACATTTGGGGTAGCATTTTCAACAATAATTTACTGCCTATACATGTTTTAAATTATCGTTCAAATGTAAATCTGTATAGAACTTTCTTGAAAAACAACCTTCTTGATTTCATTGATGACGTAGGCCGAGTGTAGAGCTTAATATTGATAAAAGAAATATTTCAATCAATTGGCCATGTCATATTAAACTTTTTAAATACAGCACAGTACTGGGATAATTCTTAACGCACTTAAAGTCACTACAGTCATTCCGATCCAAAAAGGCACTAATACAACTAAAGCTATGGTGATGTTAGTTTAGAAAGGGCAGTACAACGAACCAATAGGATATTAATATTAGCCACAAAATATTTTTCATATAATAAACTAAAATTAAATATAAAGAAAATCAAAGCTATAATATTTACAACAAAATACACGGTGTCCGGAAATGATGAGCAAAAAATTCAAGGGATAATTCTACACCGAAAATAAATAATACCTCTTTCTAAAACATTTTTTCAAAAACTGATTATTAACGGAGTTACAGGGTGTTAAAGTTAAAATTTTATTTTCGATATTTCTAAATAACTTCTGAAGAAATCCAAATATTTACATAAAATTTGTAATTCGAGAGGGCGCCACTTGTGTGATCTGACTACCAAAACAATGGATTCTCCTACCTGTTTTATTTGAAAAAGGTATACCCTGCTGAAGTCGGTAGGTGTAACCATTTTTGAAATAATCCTATTTGAAATTCTCAGTGCACTGAGTAAAAATTGTTTTGGTTTTAGGTAAAGTGCCTTTTCTCCTGAAAATACAACAAAAATGTTACTTGAAAAAGTTGTTCAGAATCGTAATTTATGGAGACGTGCAGAATTTCAAGAATATCGGCGAGGTTTGATGAAACTTTTTCAACAAAGATTTTATCAAAGCAGGCCGATTTATTTTAAATTTTGCACCATATCTTCATAATTTACCATTCTGAACAACTTTTTCAAGTAACGTTTTGCTGTAATTTCAGTAGAAAAGACACTTTAACTGAAACTATAACAGTTTTTAATCGGTGTACTGAATATTTCAAATAAGATTATTTCGAAATCTGTTACTCCTAACGACTTCGATAAGGTATACCTTTTCCAGATAGAACAGGTAGGGGAATCGGTTGTTTCAATAGTCAGATGGATACATTAAGCATCAAAAAAGTTCTGTCATTTAAATGAAACATGATATGCCATAGGTGGCGCCCTCTACTAGTGATGTCAAAATTAGAAACATATTTGAATATCTCGTCCGCAAAAACCCCCGATTTACAAATTTTATGTAAATATTTGGATTTCTTAAGAAGTTATTTACAAATATCAAAAATAAAATTTTAACTTTAACACCCTGTAACTCCGTTAATAATCAGTTTTGGAAAAAATATTATAGAAAGACGTAGCATTTATTTTCGGTTTAGAATTATCCCCTGAACTTTTTGCTCATCATTTCCTGACACTCTGTATAAGTCTCACTATCTAACAACTCAAAGCAAAATGACAGTATTTTAGTCTATTATTCAACTTCGTTTTGATTATGGTGCATCAGTTTTATATATGTTTAACCTTAATAAATTAAACCAAAATCGCGCTATGAAAAATTATACTGACAGCAAAACGTCCTACAAAAATACCAAATATGTTGGAAACGTTAAATTGATTATCAGTGGAAAAAAGTTATATTCTTCTACAATGACTTTTGTGTATTTATTTATTTATTTATTTATTTATTTATTTATTTATTTATTTATTTATTTATTTATTTATTTATTTAAATACAAACCCAACAGGCACAAGCCCAATTACAAGGTAGATTACACATAACAATATATTTACAATAACATTGATATGTAACACAGTGACTAAATTAGTTGAAAACGACATCAAATTTAAACATATAAATAACAGTATTACAATACGATACCAAGTACAATCAACAAAACACAACAAAAATGATTTATGAAGACACACGTAACAGTTAAACAAGAAAAACCCTATTAATTATGGGAATACCGATTTTATTTGCAAAATAGTCAACAAAATACGTCAGCCTAGCCACCTTCGCATTGAAAAGACCCCACAACCCTCTGTAATCATCATCATTATGAAGTACCTAGCTTAATGTCATACAAAACCACCAAGAATTTGATCATTTTGATCTCTAAATAATTTTGTTAACTGTCTTGAATTTAATTTCCTTATGTCTCCTGGTGAATGGTTAAATTAACACTTAGGTAAGTACCTTTCAGTTCTCTATTATGGTAAGACACTTGGAATGAACTTACTAACGACACTTGATGATTTACTCGAAATTAGTATAAGAAAATCAATATTGCTCTTTCGTTAAACACTTGAAGGCCACCATGCAGCTTTCAAATAGTTCAAAACTGTTGCTACTTAATCAGTGCAAAGTATCTACATTTTAAACTTAATATATTACAGAATGAAAACTCGTATGAATATCTCAAGCGATTTAGAAGATATGAAACAAACACGCATTTTCAGTGACTTCCTTGTAATATATTTCAAAATATTGTCAACAAAGAGGATCTTAGAGAGATAGTTTACAGCTGGGCATATATTTTAATTATTTTAAATTAATAATTTTAGCGTATATACGAATATCAAATTACTTTATTGAATCAAAAGTATAAACATATTTACAATCGATAGTGTGTCACTGTTACACAAGTGAAATTCAAAACAATTAAAAGTGTCCAGTTGCAAAGGTACTATCAAACCACACTATGTCTATCCTTCTTGCTCTCTTTAAGAACCAAGCGATAGACTTGGTGGTTGTTCCCATTGTTTCAATAGGTAGTATAATTCTGATGTACTCAGCATTTTCCAAATTTGTATAAATACTATTGAAACTGGGCCAAAGCCAGCCAGTCCATGGCCAAAGGTCGGCGGTCAGCCGTTGGCTGGCTCTGATTTCTAGAAGAGATACTCCCCAGCCCAAAAGTCCACTTTATTGTAAGTATGGTTGTTGTTATGGTTTTAATAAATATGTATTTTTATTAAAAGGTTGAGTTTCTTTACCTTTCGCAGGAGCCAAGCGAGTACCCCAGAATATAAGAGAGGTATTATTTTTATATGTGCAGGACAGTCACACTCATTACGTGACATTCGAGGGAAGCCCTAGACTTCCCTACTAGATAATCACACACACTTTGTGACAATATTAACAAATAAAAGGATGGAATTTTGAGTCACCGTGTACTTTGACAAAATGAAAGTATTTGAAATATCACAGTTCTACTTATAAATGGAAAAATTAATTTCTTATGAGCGGATACAATCCAATGCGCAGCAATATAAAAACATGAGACGGAAGTTGAGAATTCTCAAGAAAGCTTTTCTCGCTGGAACAGTTTGGAGGCGCCTATTGACTTGAAACAGCGCCCTATTTACAGATACATTGATTCTATAATAATGCCGGGAAAACACTTGCGTGAACGGTAAATAAGGGCGAAGTAAGTGTACGTTACCGCAATATCGATTGGCTTTTTCCTTGCCCAACATAACCTTCGTACTGGTGATCTTAGTTTGCGCTGACCTACACCTAGTTCATGCAAGTGCAGTTAACTATCCATCATTCCCGCACGGTTGCCTTATTATCGCATAAGTTCTGCAAATAGTGAATATCCAGCTTAATTACTGCGATGACTTGCTTAAAATTAATTGCGTATTCGGGTTTGAAAGTAATTTAAATTTATTAATTAATACAAAAGGAATATACAATGTGGCTGAAGACAGAATCGGAATTAGAAACGAGAAAGGGAATATTACAGTGGACCAGACCAGCTATAAGAAGCAACTAAAAAAATATATGAAAACCATAGGCGTTTTATTAAATTGCGGCCATTTAGTGCAAACATAGTGAAACATTATAAAACAACTACATTACATAAAAGAATATTGCGGAGTGAAAGGCATTGTGAAAATTTAAAAAATTCGGGAATTCTAGAAAAGTTGGCAGTCTGATATTATAAAAAAAATGGCAAAAAGCATTATAAATTAATGTTACGGATTTTTGTTACATTTTTTACTAAATCAGAAAGGTATTTTAAGCTAATATAAATCAAATCTCCTACAATTCCTATCAATGAAGTCATATGTATGCTCTCTGATAACAAACATCTAGGTATGCTAATGAACAATTCCACAGACAAAGTTCTATTCTATTATTATCTAAAAAAATTAATCTAGCTAAATTTACTAACCTGGTTTAATGAAAACACATTATATATAAATATTTAAGTTCACTTTTGGAACTGTGGGAACTCGAAAATTCAACCACAATATTCCGGTAAGTAAGGGGTTGCGGGGGTGTAAAAGAATTACAAAATTCGAGAAATCTAGAAGAAAGTTTGATACAGTATCATATTTTGTTAAACAAATACTAACAAGCATTAGAAACAACATACAGGGTGTCCCATATAAAACTTTCTACCTGAATATTTCATTTAATATGAAGTTTTGGAAAAATTCCAAGAACACGTCGTTTTTTAATTTGAGGTTGACATCGACTGACATGATTAACTATTTTCTAGTTACCACCCCTTCGTTGATACTGACTCTAAATCTGTAAAAAAAATAAAAAAGGCATTATTAGTTTTTAAGAAAAAGACAGAATTTTTTTTGAGACGTGTGATACATTATTTAAAGCCCTTTTGATAGTGACTGAAACCTTAAAAAAAAACTAAAAAAATCATTATCAAAATTAAAATATAAAGGACCCCGCAATAATCTTATGGAAATTGGATTTCTGTCAAATTGTCTGATATGTTGTAGGTTTTGTCATCCTGAACAAAAGTCTCCATGGGCACAAAGTGCCAAAATGTTCATTTTGGCTACGGAGCTTCCAAAGCTCTCCTGACCCGTTGCAAAACTATTCATTTTCAATACTATTTACAGATGTCAAAAGCATATTTTAATTATTCTAATATATAGGGTAATGTTTTTGAGGTCACTGGATTCAACCCTCATGTCAGATTGGACAAATTGACCGTTGACAGCTGTCAATTCACTGTCGACGAAGAATAGAAAAGTAGACAACTGTCAACTGTCAATTTTTCCAATCTGATATTAGAATTGAATTCAGTTCCCTCAAAAGCCCAAACTCCTAATGTCAACAGAGAATATTTACTTTTCTATTCTTCGTCGACAGTGAATTGACAGCTGTCAACGGTCAATTTGTTCAATCTGACATGAGAATTGAATTCAGCTCCCTCAAAAGCCCAAACTCCTAATGTCAACAGAGAATATTTACTTTTCTATTCTTCGTCGACAGTGAATTGACAGCTGTCAACGGTCAATTTGTTCAATCTGACATGAGAATTGAATTCAGCGACCTCAAAAACCCAAACTCTCAATGTGAAACGAGGATATTTACTTTTATATTACTCATTGACAGTCAATTGACAGCTGTCAACTGTCAATTTAGCTAATCTGGCATGAGAATTGAATTCAGCTTCCTCAAAAGCCCAAACTCTCAATGTGAAAAGAGAATTTTTACTTTTCTATTCTTCGTTGACAGTGTATTGACAGCTGTCAACGGTCAATTTGTCCAATCGGACATGAGGGTTGAATCCAGTGACCTCAAAAACATTGCCCTATATATTAGAATAATTAAAATATGCTTTTGAAATCTGTAAATAGTATTGAAAATGAATAGTTTTGCAACGGGTCAGGGGAGCTTTGGCAGCTCCGTAGCTGCCAAAATGTTCATTTTGGCACTTTGTGCCCTTGGAGACTTTTGTTCAGGATGACAAAATTTACAAAATATAAAAAATTCAGACAATTTGACAGAAATCCAATTTCCATAAGATTATTGTGGGGTCTTTTTTGGAATATTTGTATTTTTACATTTAAAATTGTTTATAATAGATACTGAAATGTGCACCTGTCTACGAAACATCCTCTTATATTTGATAAAACCTCTGAAGTTAAATTCTGATATTCGTTTACAATACGCTGTCTTTAATTTTGGGTTGACTTGTAAAAACCACTGATTTTAGATGTCCCCAAAGAAAAAATTCGTTTGGACTTTCATGAGACCGAGCTGGCCATTCTATAGCCCCACGCCTACCTATCTATCGTCCTGGAAAATTCTGATCCAAATAAGACCGAACTTTTCGTTCAAAATGGGGTGGAGCTCCGTCTTGTTGGAACGCCACAAGATTTTCATCCAGCTGATTATCATTTTCTGTGATCATGTGATCAATATGATCTTCCAACCAACGTAAATAGTTAGCTCCAGTCAAAGTGTAATCTAGAAAAAATGGAGCAACTATACGATTACCCAATATTCCTGCCCAAACGTTCAACTTTTCTAGATACTGAGTTTCCTAACACAATGAGGGTTTTCACCCGACAATATGCGTTGATGTATGAAAATGTTTTCAGTGGTTAACACATGCTATAAATTAAGATGAAACGATTTTAAAAGTAAAAATACAAAATTAAAAAATATATGTATTTCAATGCTTTTTTCTTGAAAACGAATAATGATTTTTTTTTGTTTTTTTTTTACGGATTTGGATTTTTACGGAGCTATGCGAACTACACCCACCATAGCAATAGAAGTAATGCTATGTCTGGCACCTTTGGATATTTATCTAAAAGAAGTGACTGTGACAATTGCGCTTCGCCTCAAGAATACTGGTATTATACTAGATGTAGGATATGAAGAGGTTAGAAATCGCCTGTGTAATGGGGTCATCGGAAGGATACCTCTTATGCAGGCAATCACTGACAGTATTTTTCCCAAGTTTGCTTTTGACAAAGCCTACAGGGTAATGATCAGGAATGAGGAGACCGTCCGCGAGGATGTAATCAACATCTTGACAGACGGATAAGAAAAGGTGCAGGATGTGGAATTTAAGTATATAAAGCTCGCCACATACAAATTTAAATTTCGCTATTTTAGCTATTCAACCATCAACACAACAATGTTATATCTATGTCTTGCCAGTTGTATTAATGATAAATTTTTGTTTTTCGTGCTGTCAAAATTGTCAAATCATTGGCAGAAAAGTATTTATTATATTTCGTGAAAAACATATTTTATTATTATGATCTAATATCAGTTTTAACTACTATTTTACTTTAACGATGTTAGTATTTGTGCTAAGAAGATATTTTCTGTGGTATGTAAACATATTTATTTTTATTACAGGTAACAATGAAATAAATCGCTGTACTAACAACAAGAAAGGGTAACCGCAAAATCCGCCCGTTTTTGCGTAGTGTGTAGCAAGAACGGGGTAGGTTGTACAGAGGTCTCCGTGGGCTTAAATTGATCGTCATGAAAAATATAGGTGAGCATAATTAGAATTTTCCAATATTTGCCCGACTTACCCCTACTTATGCCACCCTTGAAATCGGGGATTTCTCGTGTAGTGGCGGAAACAAAGTACTTCATGAAGTGGATATCATTCCCCGTCTGCTATCGGCAATAGGGGTGGTTTTACCCCCACGCGGGGGGTGTTTTTCATCTTGAGCATTTTTAGGAGGGCATGTTACCCTTGCTATGTGGAATTCCGCCAATTTTTACCCAGCTTTGGTGAGCATTTTTTCTATTTTCTTGGTTTAGGGGTGTTTTCCACTCCTTCAGTAGGGGTAACTGATCAGAATTCGACATAAAGGGGCATGTATTTCATATCATTTGGAGTTATAAGGAAGAGTGGCACAAAAAAGGCAATTCATGAAGGGAACATCATTTGCCGCCGGTTTTCGGCAATAGGGGTGGTTTTACCCCCACGCGGGGAGTGTTTTTCACCTTGAGAATTTTTGGAAGAACATCCCTGATTCCTTGCCATTCACGTTCCCGCCAATTTTTACCAAGAATTGATCGAGCATTTTCCACCCCTTAAGTAGGGGTAAGTCGGACAAATATTGGGAAAATCGAATTATGCTCACCTAGATTTTTCATGACGATCAATTTAAGCCCACGGAGACCTCTGGACGACCTTCCCCGTTCTTGCTACACACTACGCAAAAACAAACAAAAAAAATGGGGTTTTTTGTGGTTACTCTTCAAAAATTTGAAATAATTTTTTGCATTGAACAGCAGCACCAGCATGTGATGGTGTTCTGCTGTTAGTGCATAATCTTGACGGATTTGTAATGAGTAAAAATTATATTTTGGCAGTTTGCAATGAGGAACAAAGATAAAATTATGTAGCGATACAGATTATCTGATATTTATTACTATAGGAGTAAAAAGTCCAGACCCCTGAGTTTGAAAGCCGATATTGCCAAAACGTAAGAGCGAAAAAAAATTGAAATTTGGACCTCACTATTATTGTTATGCACAATCGAATCGGAATTTGATTTTGAATATTCGTTTTTTAGTTATTAGAAATAATGTACAAAAAACACGATTTTCGGGCGGCGAAACGGAATCCTGTCACTTCAACTCGTCATAACTTTTTTATTTATAGGTTTTAAAATATGCAATTTTAACTGGTAGTACATTAAACTGTGCTGTTTCGAACTGTGTAAGTCTCTCTTCTTAGAATTCCTTATTTTTTTTTTATCTTGCGTAAAACAGAAGTTGATGGTATTTTCGTAAATACAGCGTCTTTTTTCAAAATACAAAAACAGTCATAGAACATATAAAAACCTTAATAAAGAAATATAATAGTTTTGTGAATTAATGCACTTGTAAACAGTGTATGAATAAATATAGTTCTCAATTATTTCTTACGCGTTCCGTTCAAGCGGGGTAAAGTGCGGCGTAGCGGGGTTCGCGCTGTGACCAGTGTCGGGAGCTTTTTTATTCCAGCTTTGTTAAGATCCCGACACTGGTCATGCCGCAGTTTACCCGGCTTGAACGGAACACGTAGGAAATAATTGAGAACGATATTTACTCATACACTGTTTACAGGTGCATTAATTCACAAAACTTACATTTCTGTGTTAAGGTTTTTCTATGTTCTATGACTGTTTTTGTATTTTAAAAAAAGATGCTGTATTTACGAAGATACCATCAACTTCTGTTTTACGCAAGATAAAAAAAAGGAATTCTAAAAAGATAGACTTACACATTTCGAAACAGCACAGTTTAATGTACTACCAGTTAAAATTGCACATTTTAAAGCTGATAAATAAAAAAGTTATGACGAGTTAAAGTGACAGGATTCCGTTTCGCTGCCCGAAAATCATGTTTTTTGGTATTTCTAATAACTAAAAAACGAATATTCAAAAACAAATTCCGATTTGATTGTGCATAACAATAATATTGAGGCTACCTATGGTCCAAATTTCAATTTTTTTCGCTCCTACGTTTTGGCAATATCGGCTTTCAAACCCAGGGGTCTGGACTTTTTACTCCGTTAGTAGATATTATTATTGATAATGTTTACTTTCATTGCTTTTACAATTATCAGCACTGCAAAAATCAAGCTAAAAATTCCGAAATAAATTTCTTATTGTCCTTTAGGCCTCTCTGATGTGCAGGCAGTTAAAATTTTTGTACTTAGTTAACCCTGTATATACAGGGCAGCGAACTGCCAAATGCCATTTAAATATTTTGGGGTGATGCTTACCCTTGCTTTAGGGTGAAAGTGGTGGAGTCAAAATACCAGTAAAGAATGTCCTCCTTTAATCTAAACTCGGCAGGTCCGAGCGTTTTGCTACAATCTTGACGCATTTCCTCAAAATGGCTCTGTTTCGTTTTCATCTGGTCACCCTGTAAAATATTTCCTACTGAACAAAATAATTCTTGCATATGATCTTTACCGTAATAATATTTTCTTTTATCTTGCTTATCTGTTATTCATGAAACATAAATATCTTGCAGTAAAATAAATCAGACAAAATGTTAACGTTAATTGCATCCCTTCCCTGATTTGTTGATTACATATACCTATAATTAATGTATTTTAATATTTCTCTACAGGAATCTCTAATCGTCGATTTCACACGAGCATTGTACTACACAAATCCTGATTAAGTGGAACCACTTTAGAGGATGTAAATAATTTTTAATTTACATTTATCCCCTACGGTTTACCAGGGAAAAGATTAATTACCCCTTTTTTAATAACTGAATCCAAGATATAGCTGTGCTATTTATAAATGTTCCATTTCGGTCGCCATTAAAATATCACATTAATTCTTTTTTATGATGTTGCGAGAATTCTAAAAATTTTAAATGATATTTTAATTCTAAACGGTATACGATACAAAACTACGAAACCACATTAATTAGAGCATATCATCTACATTTCAGACACTTCAAAAATAGAATTTCACTGATTCGATTATTGTAATAATCGGATGAATAATCGAACCTGCATATGTTCAGTATGCTTATGCAACTAATACTATCGTATTGGAAACGGATTTACTCATGTGTCGTGAGGTATTCTAGACTCCAATTATCATCTAGTGCATAATTACATGTATAGCGAACTACAGATAGCGATTATTATTATTTATTACTTACTTTGTAAAATAAGTCCACCTGGTTCTAAAAGAAAACCACAGGTTTGGAATTATTTCAATAAATTGGAAAATAACTTGACATGCCAAAGAGTATGCAGAAATGTTATTAAGTTTAAAAGCAAGCAATCCTGAAACCCAAAGTATTGATTCAAATATGTTGACGATATACCCAAGACATAGCACGAGTCAACATCTAGTCGTCACTATCCACTCCATGCTGGACCTAAATGGTCACCACGCCAAGCGACCTACCATACTGTAGGTACCCCGACCTCTATTGCTTTCGGCGATAACGATATTTGATGCTGGTCGGGGCATTAGCATGCAGAGTAGTTGTGTCCTGAAATTCTGCTCCTCCAAACGGTGACAATATATTCATCATATAGATCTAACAACATATAATCTCGATACATATATTCATGTGTGAGTAGTGTTGCTTTGCCGAGCTCAGTATAGATTTGTGAATTTATGTGGTAACTAGTTGCATTTAATTTTGTTGCACTGGATCAGTAGTTTATTGGCAGGGTTATCTATCCTAGTTCATAGTTTCAAATCTCAAATTGCTTTTTTCTTTGTGAAAATTGCATTATTTGATATTATTCCTGAAGTTAAAATTGTGTGTTCTACCACCTTGTTAAAGTTGTCATCATGGTCGGTGGTAAGAATACTAGAAGTGCTAATACTGAGGAAAACAGTAACAGTATTTCTGATGCTGCTATGGAGAAGTTGATCTCTAAGGTCTGTTGTAATTTTGTCACACAACTAGAAGCTAAGATTGACAGTAAATTTGATAAATTAGTGGACAAATTATCTGAAGTTACAAACTCCATCAAGGTTTTAGATGAGAGAGTTACCTCACACTCGCTTCAGGCTGTGAAACTTAATGAGCGTAATGATTATATTGAGCAGCTTCTCAAGAAAAATTCACTACGTTTTCTGGGGATTGCTGAATTGGATAATGAGGATGTCGTTGATACAGTTATATCATTTATTATCAATATTCTCAAGGTTAACTGTAACATTAGTGATATTGATAGTGCCTTTCGTTTGCCGAAACCTCATGGCAGCAGTAATAATCCGAGGAGTATTATGGTGACTTTCGTTCAAAATATTAAGAGAAATGAAGTCTTTAGTGCCAAGAAGGTTTTGAAAAATACTCCATACTCGATCTACGAGGATTTAACTGCTAGTCGCTATGAAATTCTTGTTGCTGCGAAGGCCAAATTTGGAAAGAATAAAGCATGGTCCGCCGGTGGTAATGTGTTTGTTTGGTGTGATAAAGACCGTAAGAAAATATTGATTAAGTCAAAAAATGATTTATTATAGAATTGTTTGTAATATTTTATTAGCATGGTAGGAATATACGTATATATACTTGCTCTGCCTTAATATTCACTTTTTTATTCTATATCCTTTTATTCTATATCTTATATTTAGTTTTTTTGTGTATTTACTTTTTTATATTTGTTTTTTCTTCAAATTATTTATATATTGGTAATGGTAATTAGATATATTATATTACTTAGATTATTAAATTTAAATGTTATTATTACTAGTTAAATGCAACTGCAATTTCCTCTATTATGTTTTAAAATTGTTTTGGTTTGCTTTTGCCCTCTGTGTATCTAGTAAGAATTTATACTGTAGCTTGATAAGCTACTATGCAAAACACATGGCTTAGTTTCTCACATATCAATGTTCAATCTCTATGTTCACGTTTTGATATTTTCTCCGAGGTGATTTTGGATGGTTCTCATGATGTTGTAGGTCTTTCTGAAACTTGGATAAAAAGCACTCTGCCTGATTATAGTATATCTATACCAGGTTACAATATTGTTCGTAATGATCGCGAGAATCAAAGGGGTGGAGGCGTTTGTTTTTACATAAATAAATCTTTAAAATATTCTGTAGTTGAAGTTAGCCATACCAGCCAGTTAGAACAATTATGGATCAGTATCAGTATCGCAGGTAAGAAAATTTGCTTGGGTACATTATATAGACCGCCTAAAGTTAATTTTAACTCATGTTTGGATAATTTGGAAAATGTTATAATTAGTTTGTTACCTGAATTTGATTATGTTGTTTTCGGCGGAGATTTTAATGTTGACTTTTTAAAAACCGATAGCTATAATTATACTATATTCCATAATTTTTTAAATAGGTATAGTATGAAACAGGTTATTGCTGAACCTACGCGTATTACAACATCTTCTCAAACTCTTTTAGATTTACTTGTGTTTTCTTGTGCTGATATTTCTGATTCTGTTGAAGTTCTTAAGGTAGAAAATATATCTGATCATTCTTGGGTTAAATGCAACATTAAATTAAATAAATCTAAACCCCATACTATATATAAAACATATAGAGACTTTCGTAATTTTGATTATAATTTATTTTTGCTTGATTTGCATAATATTAATTGGGATTTCATATACGATGTCGAGGAAATTGATGATACGGTGAAGTATTTTAATGACAATGTTTTAAAATTATTTAATGTGCATGCCCCATTTAAGACTTCTAAGATAACTAAACCTCCAGCCCCTTGGCTTACAGATAATCTGAAGCTTATGATGAATATGAGAGATAAGGCTTTGGCAAAGTATAAAAGGTTGAAAACTGAAGTAGCGCATAGGGAGTACAAGACGTTAAGAAATCTGGTCAATATGAGTGTTAAATCTGAGAAAAAAGCATATCTGCAACAAACATTTAAATCTAATCCTAAACATTTTTGGCGCGCCTTAAAATACTTAAATATTTGTTCTGAAAATCAATTTGATTATGCAACGGTTGCCGATATTGTTGATGCCAATAAATTTAGTAATCATTTTGTAAATAATTTACCCACTGCAAATGTTGTTGATCAGGAATTTATTGAGTCTGCTTATGTTAACACGTTATTCCCTAATATTTCTAATAAATTTAATTTTAACTCGGTAGAAGTGAAGGATGTTGAAAAATATTTACTTGCAGTTAAATCGCATGCTGTTGGATCTGATGGATTGTCTATTAAGATGTTATTATATTTAACACCTTATTTAAGTAACCACATTACTTTTATCATCAATAAATGTCTATTGACAGGAGTATTTCCCAACGCGTGGAAACTTGCGCATGTTGTCCCTGTACCAAAAATTGGTAGTCCCTCGGATGTATCTCAGTTTAGACCTATTAGTATACTTCCTGTATTGTCTAAAGTGTTGGAGAGAATTGCACAGGATCAAATAAATAGGTTCATACATAAAAATAATATTTTATCTGCTAGTCAATCTGGCTTTCGTTCTCATCATGGTACTGCTACTGCTTTGCTTAATGTAACTGATGATTTATTCCGCGCATATGATAGTGGCCTTAATACATGCTTAATCTTACTGGACTATAGCAAGGCGTTCGATACTTTAAATCATGCTACGTTAGTTACGAAACTGAAATATTTTGGATTCAATGATAATGCTCTTAATTTTTTTAATAATTATTTAAACATGAGGCAACAGCGAGTTACATTTAATAATACTTTTTCCGACCCCACTTTTTTGAACAAGGGTGTTCCTCAGGGCAGCATTTTGGGACCGTTGCTGTTTTCATTATATAGCTCTGATTTATGTTCGCATTTAACATTCTGTAAATCTCACCAGTATGCCGATGACACGCAAATTTATTATTCATTTCCTGTCAATGATATTGATTTGGCTGTTCGTAACATCAACTCTGATCTTAATATCATTAGTAAATTTTCTAATGCGCATGGTCTGGTCCTTAATGAAAAAAAAACTCAAATTTTATTGTTCGGCCCTCAGCTGTTAATCATTCGTAAGCATCCTTCATTTCAAATTATACTAAATAATACTGTGCTGCAACCTTTTGACAGTGGTGTAAATCTGGGCCTTTCCTTAGATCCAGATCTTAGATTTGGCACTCATGTATCTAATCTATTGAGAAGGTGTTATAGCAAATTAAAAATCTTATACCTATATAAAAATATTCTTAGTACTGAAGTTAAATTAAGACTTTGCGACTCCTTAATATTATCTATCCTTAGTTATTGCCTTGTAGTTTACTGGCCCGCATTATTAGTGAAAGATAGAGAGCGTCTACAGAAAATTCAGAATTCTTGTATTCGATTTGTTTATAACATTAGAAAATTTGATCACATTTCAAATGCTTTTATAAATTCTGGTTGGCTTAAACTACATGAGCGTTTTCAACTTCAACTAGGTACACTGGTTTATAATGTTTTTGACTATAAGTTACCAATATACCTTTATGATAAGCTTATTAAAGGTCGAGATATACATGAACATAATACGCGTCATAGAGATCACCTAACTGTTCCCTGTCATACTTTAACGATGTTTCAACGTAGCTTTAGTTACAATGCTGTTAAAATTTTCAATGCTTTACCGCATAGCATCGTTGGGGCTACTAGTTCTGTCACCTTTCGGAGAAAGTTTAAAACATTTCTGGTTAATCAGAGAGATTGTTGAGTGTATTCGTTAATTTGTTTTTTATATTCTTGCATATATGTATACTTATCTTACGTACTACTTGTGGTTATGGTCACTTATTTTTTTTTTTAAGGGTGGTTGTATAGGAGCAGCTTTGCTGGATACCGCCACCCGTAATTATCTACTATTTGTATTGTTCTCTAAATTGTAATAAAGGCATATTATTATTATTATTATTATTATTATTATTATTATAAGGATATTACATTAATAGAATACATCTGGACATTAGCTTTGCTATGGAGTTGGAAGAAGATGGCTGCCTTACATTTCTAGATGTCCTTGTGAAAAGAAAACCTTACCTTGGTACACTTACCGCAAGATAAAGCCCGAATCAGTATCAGTAAATATGGTGAAACAACATAATTTGAAGCGCTGTAATTTTGCATTGGCTTTTCAAAACGCAGACTGGTTGGCAGTTGTTAGACAGGACGATATCGATGTCCTGGTGAGCAATTATAATAATATTGTTAATAATATATTTGATGTTGTGCTTAAAATAGTTTTTAGACGAACTAAACTCGTGCAGCCTTCTTACTTGATCGAAATATAAAATGGCGTACAGTCAGATTATATAAACTTTTAAATATAATACAAGGAAAAAATCTACGTATTGTACAGCGCCAATATATAAATCAGGTGATAAAATATTGAAAACGATAGACCTATTGCAGTCCTTTCTGTTCCTGTTTAAGTTTTTGATCAAAAACTGTAGGCATTCTTTGCGATGAAATCATTTTAGTAATATCGTTAGACCAAGACAATATGGATTTATTACAAAAAACGTTCGATTTCTACTAATTTAGTAACTTTTACCTATTACATTTTGGATGTTTTCAAGCAAGGAGTACAAATTAATGCGATATACACTGATGTTTACAAGGCCTTTAATAAAATTGACCATGATTAATAAATAAGCTAATTCTATGATTGTGGTTAAAGTTTATTGTAAAATACTGTGGTTTTCTTTCTGATGAATATCGGTGATGACGTCATTATTTGAAGCTAGGTCACCCTGTACATTAAATAATTATTTGAAAAAACTGTTAATTAATATTATTTATTTAGCTAATAATGAATTTATGCATAACTTTATGAACACACCGTATATTAAAATAGAATAATGTACTTTAGTATAACCCAGGTTATTTATGAATGTCTGGATTTATAAATTAAGCTGCAAAGAAGTATACTAAGATTTGATAGTTCTATTCTTCTCTAAAAGAGATAAATTCGTAAACTGTTATCATAAAATTTACATTGCCAATCCCTCATATTTTAGACATCGCTATTACTTTTGAAAGTAATTTAATCGCTTCGTGTCACTGGCGCATTCACCATAATTGTAAAAGACAAAAGTATTTGCTTCCTATTGTCTTATTTATGAAATCCATCTTGCCACAGGCGCATTCAACGTTATTTACATTTATATAATGGGTTGTATTCATTAAACGCAAATTTATTTCGATTTTACAATCCAATCTTACCGGCTATACTTGCTTTCAAATTACTTTGAAATTTAGCAAAAAAAATAATTAGTACAAAAATTTGTAGGTGAAAACAGTAAAGCCTGGAAAGAATAAAAGTTTACATGAATGAATCTATAGGGTACTACCGATTTTCTAGATTTTCTAAACTTGAATCGTGAACTTGAATATAAATTGAAGGCATAAATAAGATAATTTAGTCAATATACAAATTTGACAATCAGAGACAGAGACAGTGCGAGGTAATATAATTCAAAATATAGCATTTCGAAGTATCCTTTGAAAAGATAAGCTATTTTCAAGTTATAGTTTTTGTAAAATAAAGATGCAAATAGGCATTACGATGAGAATAAGAATGCAGAATAGCAACACATTCAGTTACAGGACTTTAGTAGAACTAGTTAATATAATTAAAATTCAATTTGGTTCTAGATACGTTCTCAAAGACCTAGGAAACTTTTTCAAGAATTCTAAAAGTATTCATGGTCCATTTTTTTTATCAAACTTCGAAAACCAATACATCATAAAAAATAATGTTAGTTTGCTAAATAAACTATACACGACAAATGCTTACTTTTTAAGATACAGAACGTTAAAGTTTCCAAAAAAAATGTTTTTTGAATTTTAATTTTTGAAGTGATGAAGCTTCACCTGTAAAATTTTTAGGTGGTTTTGTATTTGTAGATTATTAGTTTCGCTAATTTAAGTAAACATCTTCAGAAGCATTTGGATAACTGTACATTTTTTTAATTAAATGGTCTATAATAAGGAACGCAGATTAACAACTAACACTTTTATTAGATATCTACCGGCTACCGTTTATGAAAGAAATTTGATTATTTTATCAATTTTATTCTAAATTTACTATATAAAAAAACCTTTTGTATAGAGAAACAGATCGTTTTGAATATATAACATATATATAAGAGAATAAATATTGAAGTTCTACATAATATACTTAGATCATCCTGAATATGTACACAATCACATATGAATATACAGTATGCGCCAAAAGTATGGAATAAATTCAATAAAAACGAAACAATTATTTTTTGGGAAAAATCCTCAAACAGGTCGATTTTTAATTTAATAAATACATATTTTAGCGTAAAATGCGATTTTCAAATGTCATTTGTTTTCGAGTAATGACGTCATCGATTTTTTTTTAAATAGCAACACCATATTATTTTCCTTGATTCTGAAAGATCGTTTAATTCTCTATCAGACAGTACTAAAATTTTGTCCTCTTACATAGGAAAGTTTTCGAGTAAATGACGATTGAATGTTAGAAAACGTAAATTTTATCCATAAAAAAGTAACAATTCTGAGGTATGTAAAATAAAATACAATTGATTACATTTTATACTTAAATTAAATGTTCGAATTGCCATCTACCAACTTCTTGACAATGCGCAAGTCTGTGAAGAATTTCTTCTTGCACATTATGAATGATTTCTGGAGTAACTCTGCGTATTTCGTCCCGAATGCGATTTTGAAGTTCTTCTAAATTACGTGGTTTATTAATGAACACTTTTGACTTTAAGTATCCCCATAAAAAATAGTCAAGAGGTGTAAGATCTGGCGATCTTGCAGGCCATTCTGTCGGTCCGCGTCTGCCGATCCACCTCCCAGGAAAACAGTTGTCCAAAAAATCTCGCACAGGGCGCGCATAGCGCAGAGATGCACCGTCTTGCTAAAACCATATGGTATCGTCAGGAATGTCAGGGTCATTATCGTTAGGAAAAATTACTGCAAGGGCTGGAACAAGGTAATTTTCTAGAAACTCTAAATATCTTTGTCCTGTAAGGGTTCCTTCAAAAAAGAAAGGTCCTACTATTCTGTCGTCAACTATTCCAGTTCACACATTTAATTTCTGAGGGTGTTGAGTATGTGCCTCTGCCATCCAATGAGGATTTTCCCGACTCCAATACCTGCAAGTTTGACGGTTTACTGTACCATTCAGACAAAATGTGGCCTCATCTGAAAAAAGTATTTGCCGGTGTAAATTTCTACTTCCTTGACATAAATCCATTAGAATTTCGCAAAAGTGTAAGCGGCGATCGGGATCATCTTCATTGAGTTCCTGCACAAGTTGAATTTTGTAGGGATGATATTTTTCCTTCCTCAAGATACGTAGCACTGTGCTCTGACTAGTGTCATTGTTTAATGCAACCAATCGTGAAGAATTATTAGGATTATCCACCATACTTATCAAAATGTTCTGTTTCTGATTTTTATTAATGCTTGGACGTTCAGGTTTTAGAATATTTACTGCATTGCCAGTTTCTCTAAATTTAGACTCTACCTTACTGACTGTTGATTAGCTGATAGGGCGATCTGGATATTTTTTATTAAATAAATCGCACACTTCCTGCTGAGTTCTAGTCATATTCCGGCATCCGATAAGAATTAAAATTTCAAATCTTTAAGTAACAGTTAATTGTGCCATAATACTTTAAATTGAATAATAATTTCCATGTCGCTTACAATACTTATTAGAAAGTCGGTGTGACAATGACACTTTGGAAAGATTTTTACCTACGTGATCCATAAAAGAACTATGGAATTCGAAAAACTAAACTTGATAACGTTTATGCTTTATTTTAATTGATTTATGTTTTCCAACATTTAATCGTCATTTACTCGAAAACTTTCCTATGTAAGAGGGCAAAATTTTAGTACTGTCTAATAGAGAAAAAATATGGTGTTGCCATTTAAAAAAAAATCGATGACGTCATTACTCGAAAACAAATGACATTTGAAAATCGCATTTTACGATAAAATAGTCGGTCAGTAGTCGCGCGGTTTAAGACGTCAGTACTTGAATCGAGGTGACTAGATCGGTGTTGGTTCGAGCCCAGCTGCCGGTAGACCGTATATAAGCTATATTCGTGGAGAGGTTTGGAGCCCTCTCTGCGGGTATGGTAGGGTGGAAGAATGTTGGCTTGTATCAATGTGAGAGATTGATACCGGTTGATATTTGACTACACCCCTAATTAATGAGGTTTTCCAGGTTTCCCTCATTCCTGCACTGAATAGTGGTTAGGGCCTACCAACGTAAGTCGTTCCTGGGCGCAAATGCGGCCTGCTAAATAATACTATGCCGCCCCCTCTCCCGCACAAGTCTCCGACTTCTGGGCTAATCCTTGTGATTAGAATGAGGGGTAGAGATATTATTATTATTATTATTATTATTATTATATGTATTTTTTAATTAAAAATCGACCTGTTCGAGGATTTTTCTCAAAAAATAATTGTTTCGTTTTTATTGAATTTATTCCATACTTTTGGCGCATACTGTATAAAATAACTTTTATATTTCAGTTTACTGTTTTATATTGAAGTGCTCTACATTTGATATAATATTTATAAAAAATAAAGTCAATTTCGCAGCTGAAGTGCCAACAGTTTAATCGGTTATTTTTTATAGCAAAAGCACTCTATTTTAATTTAAATAATGTTTGCAATAAATAGTCTATAATATAATACAATTGATTAAAATATCTCAACCAATACTCACACATGCGTGGAATAATTTGGTGTAAATATTTCACTTTGTCGAGATTTAATTTGTTCGATGAAAACTAGCAATTAGAATGTAGGTGACATATGTAAATAGAGTAGTTTTCCTTTTTGAATTGGATAATATTTTACGAGGCCAAACTTAAATGCATAAAATTAGTAAATAAATTCTACGCCTCTACGAATTAGTCAAGGATTGTTTGATTAAAATATTTCAATTAAAAAAGGAAACAAATATTCTCACACCATGATAATCAATACTTTGGGATAACATAGGTATCTAATATTGCGAAAGTAATTTTTCATAATATTTATTTTCTTCTAACTGATCTAAAAATGAACGACTAGCGATTAAAGAAATCTAAAAGAAAATTAGAGAAAGACAATTAAATTTTAAAATCTTCAAACATTATTTTCTTGAAATTTTTATTATGTAACACCATAATTTTTCAAGATGGTATGTAGAAAGACACGCTCTCTCAAATGGGATGGTCAAAATTGGGCTAGCTATTTAGGAGATTTTTTCGAAAACTTGTCAATATTCGTTACTTTTCGAAAGAACTGTATGTGTTATACATATATATAGGTATAAGTTTGTATATTATATGCCATCGAAAACTGGACATTTCAATTGGACAATAATAAAATAACAGAATGGAGAATAGATTATGAAATTAAATAATAACAGATATACGCGTTGTAGAACAAACTACATCTGTCGACAATTCGCTACTCCATCCCGGACTAAAATTGTCACAGTGTTCTCTATTGAAAGCTGTCGACCTTTATCGCGTTCGGCAAGAAACGATATTTTGCTAACACGGAATCCCAGGAAACAACTACTCTCCGGACTAATGCCCCGACCAGCATTAAATTACACCCGGAAAACCTATAGTATACAGTTAAAGTTTGCTGGAATTCCTTATTTGTAAAATATCGTTTCTCGTCAAACTCGATAAAGGTCGACAGCTCTCAATGGTGTCTACTGCATGTAGAACGCTTCGTGTCTGTGACATTTTCTGTCGACAGACAGACTAAAAAAGCTAGGATTATTCGTCAGAGACCTCACCTATGGCAAACTAATGAGGGCTAATAAGCTCGAAACCGGTATATGTCTCGTCAGTAGCCAAGTGACTCCAGTTATTTGCTATAGGTTTTCCAGGTGTAATTCAATGCTGGTAGAGGCATTAGCCCACAGAGTAGTATGTTTCCAAGAATCCCGTGCTTGCAATAACAGACATATTAAAATAACAAATAAAATAATAATGAGATAATTGAAATAGTATGGACATCTGATGAGAATTAAAGATCCACTAAAAAATCATAGCATATGAAGCAAGGGAAAATTGAAAAAAAAGAAGGAAGAAAGGAGGACAAAAGTAATGATCTTTTATGGATACCTTTTCAGCACAATCTCAATTGTTTGCGACTATTGAAATAACTAAACTGGATTTATAAATATATCATTTTTAGAATGCAGAATAAATTTGTATCACAATAAATCGCAGATGCTCAATAAAATTCCATTTTTATGCTTACATACTAATTGTAATGGATTCATGAATACCAAAAATAAAACGAAGCAGAGAATATATCCCTCGCCAGAAAAAATAAACCTCGAAACGGATAAAATAGCACGAGGAATTATATATCACAGCTTAATTCCATAGGGAGAAAGGATATATTTTTATTGTTGCTTAAAAAACACCTACGCGGAATACTGAGCCCTCCACCGTTATTACGTAATCGTAATTCAAATCTAAATCAGGCGATTGTGAGATTTATTTAACGCTTTCCGAATGTAAGGGAGCCTTACTTGGATAGCGTTTTCTTTGCTGTGGTCATTTATTTTCGTTAGAGTCATTGTTTATTTGATTTCCTCCCTGTACTCCCACTACTGTTATATTCGTATTTATTTGAAAGTACCGAACACAAAAATAAGTTTTTTTGTTAGTGTCTACAGAAAATAGAGAATTTTTTTTAAAGTAAATCAGTACTATACTGAAGAACTTGAATCTGTCTAGTTTTCTACGTTATTATTGTTGTTGCACTTAAGTGAATTGAGTTTCTTTCATGATATATTCTTGTCAAGTACATTTTACTGAATATTAAAGAAAAAATACATTTTAACAGCAACAGTGAAATATTTATATCTTCCACTACATTATAACTATAATCAAATGTAATATTTTTAATAATCTTAGATCAGTAGTGACATTATACAGACAAAACTTAAATCTGTTGAAGTTATTCAACTTATATTGTGTTTTGAGTTGTCATGCTGGGGCCTAGGTAACTAATCAATTCCAGTCACAGAACTGCAAAGTATTTCCCTAGATTTAGTTAGGAGTTTTTCACTGGCCGTTGTTGTTCTCAGCCTAAGCTCTGTTGGAACTTTTGTGACCAAACATGTACTAATTCTGGTTCTTATGAATGATACTAAATCTGTTCGGTTGAAGCTACTGCTTATACAACGGTGTAAATTAATCGCATCCAATGCTCCGAAACGTTTCGTTATTTTTCACTGTCGACATCTTCAGTAGTGATTTCGCAAAAGTAATGCATAGTAAGTCTGTGACAGGCGACGACAAGTTTCTTAAACCACGACATAGCAATCCGCAAAACAATAGCAATTTTGTCACTGGTAAAGCCATGTATGTAAAGTCCTATCTGATTTTATCGATAAAGAAATAACTTTTGATTGGTATATACATTCGCGTAGCAGTTGCCAGTATCAGGACTGGTTGAGACTTTTCACTTTTCCTCAATTGTAACTTCTCAAAACATCAATAAACTGAAATCGACGACGTGGCAATCAAAACCAAAGGAGAAAGAAATAGGATCTGACCAGATCTGACCATGAACAGACTTCCTTGTGGTAGCTCCCACAAACTTCAGAAGCCAACGGGTACCGTATATATTATGTTGGATAATTGGCGTCTTTCCAAAGTTTTATTGACCGTATATCTCTAAATAGTCCAGATTTGAAACAAAGAAAATTTTATCAAATGCTTTGGAAAAATTTAAATGTAATTAACTTATTTTTAGGTTCATATGTAATATTCTTTGTTGCGTTAATGGACTGTATTGCGTAAAAGTTTTAAATATTTAATAACGAACAAAAAAAGCGTAGGTGCTGAAGTAAGACACTTACCCTTAATTGGATGTTTTGTACTCACCCCAGGCAATGGAAAAAAGCGATATATGATAAAACGGCACGGAGAATTGCTTCATTCGCGGGCAATTTTGGTATTGTGTGTTTATTTCACTCGCGCACCGGGTCTTCGGTCAAACCTCACACCTTTCTGCCGCGAGTTGTTGAATTAAAAAATATATAAAAGATGGGGCTAATTGTTTGTAATTAATTAATAATATAATAGACATATATATTTTACTTAAAATTATTAATCAAGCGACATGACGAACCATTCTTAATATCGTGATTTCTTCATTACATTAAAAATATACAGGGTGGTCCACTTTCGAAAGCGAAAAGGCAGATGGAGAACCACAAAATAATATCAGTTTGTATTATAATACAACTATATTCGAAAAATGCTCTTCGCTACAAAGATACAGGGTTTAGAGACGAAGATACAAAATTTTTATTAAAAGTTCCAAATTTTATTAATATTTTTAAAACTGCTTTAGATATTTAAATAAAATTTGGTACCTTTGAATAGGTAATCTAGATACATATTTTTACGTAAAAATATTGTTGTTCTTCCACCAGTGGCGTACGTACGGACAGATCTTCGGAAAATTTTAATGAAAAAAATGGTACTCCAATGTTTTTTTAGAAAAAAAAAACTATTTCTAGATTCCTTGTTCAATTTACAATAGAAAAAGGTTCCTTACTTTTTTCGCTTGACACATCGTTTGCCAGTAAAAAATTAAATTACCTAATGATTTCTGAAAAATAATTAAGTAAATAAAAACGAAAATGTGAAATTTAATTAGTGGCTTTCAAAAACAATAACAAAAAGAAAGAAAATTAAGGGTAAAATCACAAAAATTGCTCGAAATCTAGTCCACCCACCTCAATACATTTTTGACATCTTCTCACTAACGCAGCTTATTGCAGCAGATATTACATGCGGATTTCGCCGCTTATTATTGCAGGCTCGCTGAATTCTTAAAATTAAATCTTCCCTTGTTAATATGGGATTAGCGTAGATTTTATCTTCAATAGTGCCCCAAACGTAAAAGTCTAGCGGATTAAAATCCGGTGACCTGGGTGGCTAGGCCACTGGTCCAATACCACGTCATTATTCATGTCATTCCTCCCTAACCGACCAATCCATCGTTGAGGATAATTGGTATTGAGCCATTCTCTTACAGCTATTCCAAAATACCGGGGAGCTCCATCCAGTTGTATCCAACCTTCATACCTTAAATTAATGGGTAAATCCTCTAGGTAGTCCTGCAAATTATTGTTAAGAAACTCCATAAACAGTTCAACCTTGGGGCTAGGAAATGTGGGCCACAAACATTGCCATCAATAACACCCAACCAAACATTTACGGAAAATTCATTTTGAAATAATCTTGGCCGAATTTCTCGAGGATTCTGATGTATCCAAATATGGATATTATTATAATTGTTATCCCACGTTTGGTAAAAGAGGACTCGTCCGTCCAAAGAATCTTATGTAAAAAGTCAGGATTTTCTTCCGTCGAATTTAAAAGCCACTGGCAAAATCCTGAACAGGCTGTAAGTGATATGCATTTCTGTGGTGATCCTGTTGTGTTCGTAATATTTTATATTTAGGAATATGAAGGTGCTGAGCTGCCTTCCGAGAGCTCAGCCTCAGATTGTTATCAAAAGTACGTAGTATACGATTAATCTGAATATATCGACGGTTTCTGTTCCGTTCGTTATTAACACGCAGGACAAAGTTACGAAAATTCTTATGTGTTATGATGAAAACACGAGCATCTGGAAAGAAAAAAGCATTTCAGATTAATACACAACACTCTAATAACAATGTTAACAATAACTCGAAACTACTGACAGTAGTACTCTTTTTTGTTTTATGGCCTACTACGACAGATTAAAATTTGTTTGAATTCCAGTTGCTTAAAGAATTTTAATTTTTTACTGGCAAATGGTGCGTCAAACGAAAACAAGTAAGGAGCCTTTTTCTGTTGTAAATTGAACAAGGATTCTAGAAATAGCTTTTATTTCTAAAGAAACATTGGCGTACCGTTGTTTTCATTAAAATTTCCCGAAAACCTGTCCGTACGCACACTACTGGTGGAAGAAAAATAATATTTTTTTACTTAAAAATATGTATCTAGCTTATCTATTCAAAAGTTCTAAATTTCATTCAAATATCTAAAATAGTTTTAAAAATATTAATAAATTTGTCACTTTTGATCAAAATTTGATGTCTCTTTGTAACAAAGCATTTTTCGAATATAGTTTATGATATAAACTGATATTATTTTGTGGTTCTCTATTTCCGCTTTCGAAAGTGGACCACCCTGCATATATCTCTTTGACAAAATGTATCATAATCTATCAACATGAAAAGTTCTTGCCAGTTTTAGGTATTCTATAATTAAAGTTTGTTACAATGTTCATGTTTCTCTTTTTAATTACAACTATTATACAGTTACATATATTAATTAAAATAAGATGTTTAGTATGACAACTCACAATTTAATTATACAAATTAATATATAACAACAAACTCACGTAAATGGTATGACGCAATGTTAAACGGATAATTGTTATAAAGATATGATAAATTAGGAATAACAATATTCCTCATGAATTACATAAAATTGTTGATCACTTGCCAATTTATGTTGATCATTGTTGCTGAAATAAATATATAGGTAGGTATTTTTCTGTTATAATCTGCCAAATTGAAGTAATAAAATAAATTCTAGCAAACATACTTTCACAAAAATTTAACGAAGAGATTAGAAAGAAACCAAATAAGTTCTAATAATAATAATAATAATAATAATAATAATAATAATAATAATAATAATAATTTTATTTTGCCCATTTGACATTATAAAAGAAATGTATAGCAATAGTCAATAGAGTAAAGAACAAAGTCAATATATATATATATATATATATATACATACATGAATATAAAACAAAACAAACACTAGATAAAAACAGTGTTATGTAAAATAGAAGTATATAAAATACTACATGTCAGAGAAAAATTCTTGGAGAGTATAGAAACACTTACGTATCAAGAACTTTTTAAGAATAGATTTAAAAACATGCAAGTTTTCACTTGACTTTATATCACTAGGGAGTACATTAAAAATTTTCAAGCCAATATGGTCAGGTGACTTGGAAGCAACTGATAATTTTACAAATGGTAAACGGAACTGATGTTTAGTTCTAGTATTTATAGAATGAATATCTCGATTAAGCATGAATTTTTTATTTTTATAAATATATACACATAACTCTAAAATATACAATGATGTTACAGTTAAAATATTGAACTCAACAAAAAGACCCCCTACAAGTATGAGTGCTTGAGAGACCAGCTAAAGTTCTTAAAATCGTCTTTTGGGCCTTAAATACTGTTTGAGACAGAGTGGAATCTCCCCACAAACAAATGCCATAACGAATACGAGAATCCACCCGAGCATAATACAGGCTTAATGCTTGTTCCCTGGTTAAGACATAATCTTTTTCAATAAAAAATTCATCGAATTCAAAAATAAAACGAGGTTCTCACAATGTAGCCTCCAAGTCAAGTGCTCATCTAACATAATACCCAAAAATTTTACTGGTTGTGAGGTATTTTTAACTATAGAATTATTAACTTCTACAGATACAGGTCCACACATTTTTTGTTGATTATGAAAGCGCATAATTTTTGTTTTGCTACTGTTTAAATATAAATGGTTTTGTTTAAACCAATCACATAAGGACCGCATAATTTCGTCGCAATTATTTTGTAAATAAATATAAAATTCGTGTGATATAACCAGAGAGAGATCGTCTGCATATAAAGAAAAGCAAGCATTATCCAGTATAGTTTTTCTATACGAAAAATTAATTCCACAAAGCCCTATAACATTTTTTCCAAAATTTAAAATTAGCGAGGTTACAGCTTTTTTAAAAGAATTTCTTCTGATAACTTTTTTGTGAGTCTATTATTTTTTCTAATTTTATACACGTATCACTAGTATTCTTTTGTATCCACGTTCCTGTTTTCAAGACGTGCTTTTTTAATTTTGAAAATTGGTTCGAGTGAGGGGCTGTTCATTTAACGCACTCAGAAAAAAGTTATTAGAAGAAATCCTTAAAACAATTTGTTTGGCGCTCTGTAACTTAGCTAATTATGCGTTTTAGAAAATATATTATATGGCTTTGTGACATTAATTTATCGTGTAGAATCACCACCAGGAATATTGACGCATCATTTCCGGACACCCTGTATATGTATATAGCAAGACATCTAAGAAACTTTGATTTAATCAGAAGTAGAAACAGATATTAATTAATGAAACATTAATGGTACAATGAGATAAACAGTAGCGGAACTATTTATTATTACACATGTTGTAAGTTAGATTTAATAATATGGCGTTGATAGTAACATGCGACAAAGTTCAATGTGGCGTACATGTAAGATTAAGGACAAATATGTATTAAGTGTTCCTGAATTTAAACTTCCAATTATTCCAATATAACGATTATAACATTGCATTGAGAACAAATAGAAGTATATTATTTTTTTAAGAAATAGCGAACAAAAATTTTACTGTGGCATTATTATGTATGAATATTAAATTTAAGTATATTTACTGTACTGCAAAGTATATGTCTTCAACCGTACTACTAAAATGTAGAAAAACTAGTTTGCAGGGGGAGTTTGATAGGCAAATAACAATGCTAGTTATTTTTATTTACTTATATAGTAACAACAAAATGTAGAATAATATTTGTTATTTAAGTGCTAAGGTGACATTTTATTTTGTGACAACGTCGTGTTTCATTTCTTGGAACAAAATAAAAACCATTTTCTGCAGACACCATTATAACAAGGCATATCTTACGTTATTAAATTATAGAATATCGTTTTGAAATCCAATTGTCCATGAAGTTTACTGTTGATGAGGTAATGAAAGTTCGACCGTTTGTTGACAAGTAACTTTAAATCTCATGGCATGGAAAATGATCAAGAAAATTAATTTCTCAGCGGAAATCGAAGAAGCTGCTAATAAAGCCACTTTCGAGTTACTGCCTAGTAAGTCAATGCAACGCATCGTTTCTTGAGATGGAGTAATCCGAAAAATATTAGTGGCAAGTTTAGTGAAGAAATGCGTTTGGCATATTTTGAAGAAAAGACCAAATTATAGGAATTATCATGTCGATGAACATAAAGAATCAGAACATAAGTAAATATTACAAGCTTGTTGCTTTTTTGAAGCAAAAGGGTGAGGGATATCGACCGAAAAAGTCTAAAGTATTGATCAGGAAACAAATTGACTTCGCAGGATGAAACATATCTCATGCAGAAGATTGCCGTAGTTTTCGGTGTATTTCGAGCCTTATTTAAAAAAAATATTATTTTAGGTAGAATCATTTCATACTAGTACAATACATTATTCTGAACAAAAAATAAAGAATACATTTGTTTCATTTGAGAGCCCATTTTACAGAAAAAAATTATTTTAAGTTGAAAAAAATTGTTTGCCGATTAAGAATATCTTACTAGTTCTTTTTAAAAAATCCCTAATACTTTTTTTTTTTGAAAAATGGAAACCCTTTCTCCATCTTAGAATCGGACGCCTCTGACTATAATCAAATATGGCTACGTCTAAAGACTCACTTTATAGATATACAGGGTGTTAAAAAAGAGTGTCAAATATTTCAAGAGGTAATAGTATGAACCAAAATAAGTAGAAAAGCCTTAATAAACATAGGTCCGCAAAGAACGGTTGCGGAGATATGGACACTATTCGTTTTTCAAACATTTTATTTTATTAGGAATAAACCGACAAAGGAAGCTTTTAACAAACAAAAAACAAAGGTACAGAAGATGTTCAAAGTGCCCTCCGTCCATTTCCAAGCAGGCACGACATCTTCGTCTCAACGATATTCGAACTCTTTCGAAAACACCCTCCTTGGTTTGGATTTCTTGACACTTCTGATTAATCCGTAGCTGCAGCTCTTCCAGGCTATTTACAGGAGTACCATACACTAATGTCTTCAAATATCCCCAAACAAAGAAATCTAGAGGGTTCAGATCAGGCGATCTTGGAGGCCATAAAACAGGTCCGGCCCTTCCTACCCATCTATGTAGAAAAGTTTATTGTAAATGCTCTCTAACGGTCATGGACAAATGAGCTGGAGCATCATCATGCTGGAACCACATTTGTTGCCTCTGATTCAAAGGAATGTCTTCCAAAAACTCATACAGTGTGTTCTGCAGAAAGTTGAGGTAAGCAGCGCTTGTTAATCGGTTTGGTAAAACAACAGGACCTAGAAACCTGTCACCTACAATACGCATCCAAATGTTTAATGAAAAACGTGCCTGATGTCCAGATTCTATTAGAACATGAGGATTGTCTTCGGCCCAAATATGCGAATTGTGAAAATTAAACACTCCATTTCTTGCGAACCCGGCCTCATCAGTAAAAAGAATGTTTGCAAGAAAACGAGGGTCTTCAGCATCATGACGTAGAAACCAGCGGCAAAAAACCAAACGTGCTTGATGATCATTTGTTGGATTTAAGGCCTGTACTCGTTGCACATGGTATGAATAAAGCAGTTGCTTGTGAAGGATTCTTCAAACAAGAGGACCACTAATTCCTACCTCGGCTGATATTCTCCTTACACTTGTACCTAGATTCTGCTCTACCAGTGCTAGAATTTCTTCTTCTGCTCTAGGAGTGGATACCGACCTTGATCTTCCGGATAAATGGCACTGTTTGCTGAAGGAACCGGTATCACGCAATCTTGTAAAATGTATGAATGTAAAAAGCGCATAACAAATCATAGAAATTTCCAGCCACTTTTATCAGTGTGGATTAAAAATTATACTTTTTTACAATAATTAGAAAAATTACATTTCCACAACCTCAATATGATATCTATATAATCGACACCAGTCTCCTCTACATTCTGTGTTACAGAGGTATCAACGGCAGTGTAACAACCATTAAATAGAAATTAAATTTAGTTTTGGAAACTATGTTGACTCAAATTTAGCGACCTGGACGGTTAAACGCTTCGCTCAGCTCCAAAGGAAATAAACCGATAAGCTACCGGAAACATAGGATAAATTAACCAAATAACGTCTGAGACAACAATATATCTTCGCCACAAGACACTTAAAATCGATTATGGAAAATTCCTGCCAAACCCCCCTTGACCCGTCACTCATAATTTAATCTCACATCATCTACCTCAAAAACATCCTGAAGGAATTCCTTCGAATGGGATGATATTATATTAGTAAATTTTTATACAGGTGCTAAACTAAAGACAATTATTTTTTTAATATAACAGTACCTGAATTATTTAATAATCAGATGAATAATGTAAAATATTTATTTGATATAGTTAATGGTAATCCATTTATAATAAAATTACAATTATCTATTTTAGGATTGGTACTCATATTGATAACATTTGTAAGTGTAATATAGTACTGAGTATTTTAATAATAAAACCACTTTGAGAATGACAAATTATTGAAATTATTGTACTGTACTTATATTTAGAGCAAGTTATGTTTTCAGAAGATTTCATGCAGATCTAATATTTCTGTTCAAATTGCTTAGTAACTTGATTGATTCTCCCGAACTTGCCTCTCTATTAAAAGTTCATATTCCTCTAGAACTAATTATTTGTTTGAATACATTTTTATAGAATAATTGTGTGTGAATATAGCTCCGTTTGTAGAAAGACTTTCTGCTTTAATAATTTTATATCCAATAGCAATCATAATTTTTTAACCTCATCGTAAAACTCTTCTAAAAAAACTGTATCACTGATAATATTGACTAAATGCAACATTAAGCCGGTAACGGACGGTGAGCTATAATATATATCTGACATATTACAAAAATATCGCTTGTGATTAAAATGCATAGAATGCTACGCATCGACGCTATATTATACAGGGTGTGCGGAAATTATGCGTTAAGACTTCAGGAGGTGATTGCTCACAAGAAATTAGGTAAGAGAATCGATTGTTTCAATAGTCAGATGGATACATTAAGATGCAAAAGAGTTCTGTCATTTAAAAGAAACATGATGTGCCACAAGTGGCGCCCTCTACTAGTGACGTCAAAATTAGAAATGTATTTAAATTTCTCTTCCGCAAAAACCCCGATTTAGAAATTTTATGTAAATATTTGGATTTCTTAAGAAGTTATTTACAAATATCGAAAATAAAATTATTGAGTTAATATTGAGTTTTCGAGCAATTGTTATAGGACTTTTTGACCCTAATTTTTTGTGAGGAATCACCTCCTGAAGTCTTGACTAATTTGCGGACACTCTGTATATTTATATCTATGCGGTTTACTTGTCCGTATGAATATATCTCATTGCAAAGATATACAGGATGTTAAAAAAGGGTGTAAAATATTTCAGGAGATAATAGTATGAACCAAAATAAGCAGAAAAGTTTGAATAAACATGATATGGACCACTATTCGTTTTTCAAACATTTTATTTTATTAGGAATAAACCGACAAAGGAAGCTTTTAACAAACAAAAAAACAAAGTTACAGAAGATTTTCAAAGTGCCCTCCGTCCATTTCTAAGCAGGCACGACATCTTCATCTCAACGATATTCGAACTCTTTCGAAAACACCCTCCTTGGTTTGGATTTCTTGACACTTTTGATTAATCCCTAGCTGCAACTCTTCCAGGCTATTTACAGGAGTACCATACACTTATGTCTTCAAATATCCCCAAACAAAGAAATCTAGAGGGTTCAGATCAGGCGATCTTGGAGGCCATAAATTAGGGCCGGCCCTTTATACCCACCTATGTGGAAAAGTTTAGTGTAAATGCTCTCTAACGGCCATGGAAAAATGAGCTGGAGCGCCATAATACTGGAACCACATTTGTTTCCTCTGATTCAAAGGAATGTCTTCCGAAAACTTATACAGTGTGTTCTGTAGAAAGTTGAGGTAAGCAGCGCCTGTTAATCGGTTTGGTAAAACAACAGGACCTAAAAACCGGTCACCTACAATACCCATCCAAATGTTTAATGAAAAACGTGCCTGATGTCCAGATTCTATTAGAGCATGAGGATTTTCGTCGGCCCAAATATGCGTATTGTGAAAATTAAACACTCCATTTCTTGTGAACCCGGTCTCATCTGTAAAAAAAGAAACAAGCGGCAAAAAACCAAACGTTCTTGATGATCACCCGAATCGAGAAAATGGGTATCTATGATTAAATTACGTTTTCTGTTAGAAAAAGCTGCACTAGAGCTAAAGGAAAATTAATAATTAATAACAATAATTAATAATAATAGTTAATGTAATTTGCAGTATTTTATTTAAGATAAATTGTACTTATTAAATGTCTGTATTGTGAACATTTTTAGTTTTTTTTTATAATTACTTATCTGAAAGTTATTAATTTTCCTTTAGCTCTAGCGCAGTTTCTTAATTAATAGAAGATATAATTTAGCCATAGATACACTCGATTTTCTCGTTTCGGATATCATTTACCATCAAGCAATATTACCGACAGGAACAGATAAATTACTGAAAGAAGTCATAATTACTATGTAACCGTAGCAGATATAAAAAAAATGTACGACAGGGTTTCGGTTAGAAATTAAAATACACATTTAAAAATGTCATAACATTATACAGGGCGATACAACTTTTTTCCTAAATGAAAGATACGAATTGCCCATATGCCGCCACTGATTGTTCAAAGTACCCTACTTTAGTAATTACACCAAAAAATCAAATTTTTTCTTCAAGCTTTAACACCCTGTATCCCCCCTGTATAAAATTTTAATTATTATATAATAAACAGTCATTAATTTTCAAAGTTCTACTTGCCCACGAAGTTTGTTCATTAAAAATTGAATCACCCTGTATATTATAGCTCACCGTTCGTAACTACCTTAACTTTCTTGGATTTTAAAATTGGATTATGTAGAACTTCTGTACACCGAATTCTTAAACGTAATCTAGTACATCCATACCACATTTAAAAAGTTAAAGATTAGGATATCGACGAATGACCTTTTGCGAGGTTATCTTGCATTAGGATATTAATTTTCACAACTGGTGAGACTTGTTTCACTCGTACATGAATTACTAATGTTTACAACTTTCATGAATATTCCGGTATAAACCCCTATGCAATAACTCCTACACATTTTCAACGCGAATTTAAGATAAATTTTTTTACTAAATACTCTTCCCGATTTAATCGAAGATTTACCGTTGCAATTTAGATCAGAGTTTTGGTTTATGCATGATGGGGACCGCCTCAGTTTAGTGCTGCTGTTAAAGACTTTGTAAATTTTACCACAAAAGTAGACAACAAGTCAACTACAACAACTTCTTGCGAGTGCTATCATGAAAATACAATTTCCCACATGAATATCGGACAATAAATGTCCATAGCTTTTATATGTGACATTTGGCTGGTAGAAGCTAAAGGTGGCTGTAAATTATAAGCCACTTAGCAAAATAAAAAGTCAAAGGTTTATTCGTGTGAAGCAAAACAGAATAAAAGGTAAACCAAATCTATTTATTTTATTTTACCCTACAATCAGTATTAAGAGTTGCGGCAATAAACTTAGCTTACATATGGCTCACAGGATTCTAGAACGACTTTTACAACTTTTAAAGTTCCATTAAGGACTGCTGTTTGTATGCCTAACTTAAATAAACGTTATGAAATCTTGAGCAAATTTGGGTGAAACGTAAATTACGTCTTACAAAACAAAAACAAATAAGCTTCTCATAAAATATTAACACACCTTAAAACATAATTTGGTTAAAATTTAATAACAATCATCAAACACATCTTTACATACTTATGTTCCAGTGTTTCACCAAAATATATAGTAATGGACAGAATATGTAAGCTATCAAGAAAAAATAATAATACAATCAAAAGAAAAAGAAGATACTTTAAGTGAGAATCAATTCTCAAATTTACTGGATCTAACATGCTTTCTAAACGTGATAATATCTTTGCAAGATTTAATTCGCGCCAATATACTTGAGGATAAATAACCTTGGATGAGCGGGGTCGAGAGGGAATATCTCTCTTTACCCACTTCATCGTTGTAGGCCTGGACGCCTCGTAGAGGGAGGTTCCTTTCTTCGGTCAGCCTCGACCGCAATTGCGGCCGATACCAGCGGCTCGGGTAACCTCCTCCTGTCCTGGCAAGCTCCGTCGGCAAAGACGCCGCTCTTCTGTCTTCTCTTCTTTCTTGACCGATTCGTATAACCCCCGGGGGTAGTCATGTTTGGCCGCGACGCGAACGCCTGCGGTCGGGTGAGGGTTTGAGTAAGGACGGATTAGTACTGTGGCTCTATGGGAGACTCTAGGATAAAGAATCTTAAAGGTCCTATCTTCCAGTATCGCGGAAAAGGATAGGATAGGTAGGGTAAGGAAAAGTCAAAAGTCTCTTCTTGGTCCAATTCTTAATCCTGGAGGTCCTGAAACAGAAGACATGTCTCAACTTACCCCGCGTCCAGGACTTGAAACTTTGGCCGCCTGTACCTGGTGGCCGCATCGGATCGATAGTCCACCGCCACCTGGATCAGCTGATTGCTGTGAAGGTTTATTTGACTGGGGTATTCTATTATATATAAGTACAGCATTATAACTGAAAGATCTGTGAAAGAGAGAGGACATGTTTTGGTACCACATATAAATTATTATAACGCGTATAACGACTGTGGACATTAGTACCCTTTAGGAGCTTATAGATGTATTAGAATTATCAATTTTGTATACTAGACAAGCCATTCTTAATTGATAACGTTCATTTAAGTTTAGCCACTTGGACTGTTTAAACTTGAAGCTCAATCAAATTTACGGATACTATAAGAAAACCTAATATACGTATTTTGTACTTTTCGTAAACTTTCTTTGTCTTTGTTAAGAATGGCAGGCTAATACACACTATCACAATGAGCAATGCTGCTCAGAATCAAAGAGTCACATAGCTTTAATTTAACTTCAGATGTTAAATAATTTTTATGAATATAAAGTTAATGTAATTTAGCATAAGATCTTTGTATTAAAACACATGCCTGGTAAATCTAAACTTCTCATTAATATGAGTCCTAGATTTTTACAACAGTCAGAAGGATTCAAAGTTATTCTATTCCCACATATTTTAAACCGAGAGTCAGAACTATTTAGGTCTTTATGATTACCGACAACAAGTAACACTCTTTTCGCTTCATTTAAAATAAGACCATGTACCTGAGAAACTCGTACAATACTATTTAGATCATCATTAATTTTCCGTACTGAATGATCCAGCTGTTCTAACGAGAAAGGAAAATATAATTGAAAATCATCAGCATATTGATGAGTACTAACATAAGATCTGCAGTATAAACCGAAAAAACAAAGGACCCAACACACTTCCCTGTGGTGCCTCCACATCAATGTTTATCATATCAGAATAAATTCCATTAGAAAGAATTTTTTGGCGTCTTCCAGTCAAGTAAGAATGAAAAGAGTTGACCAAAACTAGGATTAAGACCAAAATATTTAAGTAAAGTGCGCAAAGTAGCATGATGAACTGTATCGAATTCCTTACTATGATCAATCAAAACAAGACAAGGGGTTTTACTGTTATCGCAAGGTATAAACAAGTCATCAGTCACATATAATAGAGCAGTACAAGTATTATGGTCAGCCTGGAAACTGGATTGAGTAAGAGACAGAATGTTAAATTTATCCAGGAAGAATTAAGTTGAAAAGCAGCAAAGTAATCTAATATGCCGAAAATGTGTTATATTAGATGGTTCTGAATGTTTTACTAAATGTAGATGTAACCAAACATTCATTAATAATTAAAGTAATTTTTCTTTAGTTTTACTGGGTTTTTACCACACTTCTTAAAAAATAATAAAGATTAATTAAATAAGCCCTTGCGCCAAACGGAACAGTCAAGGGTTATTTTTGAAACTACGTTTGCCTAACCAAAAAATCTCACACTGAAAAAAGCAGATAAGTAAAAAATAACAAAAATTACATCACTATCACGCACTTTCGTATTATTGACGTTTCGAAAAACTCTCTGTTTTCGTTTTCAAAATAGTAGTAAAAATATTAAACTTATGTCAAGTTTGACAGTTTAAAATTTGTTTATCTGCTTCCATAGAGATGTTAAATAATTTTTATTTTATTGTTACTTACTTCTTCTTGATACAACTGTAGCCAACAATGATCGATGTTTACTGAACAGTTTAACACACACTTATCTCCGTTCAACAAAATGCTGCTTTTTTCAGTGTGAGATTTTTTGGTTAGGCAAGCGTAGTTTCAAAAATAACCATTGACTGTTCCGTTTGGCGCAAGGGCTTATTTAATAAATCTTTATTATTTTTTCAGAAGTGTGGCAAAAACCCAATAAAACTAAAGAAAAACTAAAATTATGCCACAAATAAATAGCTTCAGACAATAAAATAAAAGTAATATGATAAAGCAAATGAGGCATAATCCAATTAAACATGTTGCAGTTAATATCATCTACACCATTTGCATTTGACTTTATAGTACTAATAACTTCCATCACCTTCCGAGAAAAAACAGCAGAAAAAATATATTTTTTATTAATATTTGGTAAAGTTTTGTCACTATAAATATCATTAATAAAATTTAAGTCAATATTAAGCGGTGGTAACTTATTAACAAATTATTAAATTCATGATCTGCAGGTAAAGAGTTGTTACCAGCAGAGTCACTATCAACATTAAGAAATTTCAATGTCTTCATACATACCCAGCTCTGGTTATATCACATCAACTTCCTGAATGTGTTAGGCTTGCTACAGAGTATGCGTGAATTCGCAAATAATGTGTAGGGTTTTGTTCGTTAAAAATACATTCATAAAAACCCTACACACGATGCACGAATTTCTTACAAACCACGCATCGCGAATTCATGCATCGTCTGTAGCGGGCCTTAAACTATGGCTGCCAAAGCGAACGTGATGAACATTCTGATGACAAATAATCACTAGTTTTTATGGATAATTTGAAAATATAGATTCGCCTTTATACTGACAAAAGAAAAAACTTAATTTTGATATATGGATGTAATGATGTCTCGAAAGAATTGGCAAGAAACAGGTTTTTTAAAACTTACAAATTTAATTGGTAAAATGCAAATTTTTCTGCTGAGATTGATAGAAGTCTGGGTGAAGAGGGCAAAGTTAATTTGATTTTAAATTGCTTTGTAAAAAGTTACACTTTCTTTTCTTTTATGAGACCTCCCTTCCCATATTTCCTTTACAACGTAAACTAATCAATTTTATTAGGATTCGATTTCGAACACACAGCAGACGACAAAGATGTAACAAACGTATTTAAAAACATAAAACGTGATCGAGGTAAAAAAACAAAACAAAAGCTTAGCCTTAGATAGCGAAAGAAATGTTTATGTCTAGTTTTTTGCTTAACAGAAGTTTTATGTCTAACTTAACATTTTTGAGGAAAAAATCAGCAAAAGAGTTACTACGTATGATCTTATTAGGGGCGTCTCTAAGTATACCATTGAGCGTAACTGATTTTGTTTTGTTCTTTTGCAAATATAAATACATAACAAAAATACTTTACTTATGGAGCTCTTGAAATAAGCTCAAAACCTTACAACAAAATAGAGAAAAACATGAATACTAAAGCATATCGTCACATTCTTCAAACATATGTGCTTGGATCAACTTTTACTATGTTTGAAATATCCTCTCTCTCTCTCTCTTTCATACTACAGCTACTAATAGGCTGACCTAATAATAGAGTGTCATTCACTATCTCAAAATAACTCATTAATTAAATAGTAAATTTGGCAATAAACTAATAATAAGCATGCCAATATACTTAGTAATCAATTGTGTCACACGTGATGCCTTCACAAAACACAAAACAGTAATAGGCAGGCCATGTCAGTAATACAGTCATTTATTATCTCAATATAACTGATTAATCAAATAGTAAATTAGCCAATAAACAAATAAATAATAAGTACGTTAAGATACTCAGTGATAACAGATCACTAAAACTCCAATTGTCTAGTCTAGTCTAGTTTAATACCAATACACACTCACACATTCACCACTGAAGATCGTATTAGAATTTGACCGAAAACTTAAGATAACCGTTGGTTAAATAACGTCGCTTATTAAAATTATACTCCCATCAATCTATTTATTTGCTTATCAAATATAGTACTACTCCAATGAAATATAAAAATTTGTAAATTTAACAATAAATTATGATTTCATAAAATAATATGATTTCAAAAATCTACGAACTCTTTACCGCAATTTTGAATTATTTATCAGGTCTTTCTGTGGTTAAGTTTGATTCATCCGAACTGAAACATGTATACAACATACTACATCTATATTAGTTTCAATTTGCCATTTTTTAAAAACTTTATTAGTCCCGGTGTAATACTTTTTTATAATAATTTAGGAAAAATAAAACAATAATAAAGGTATTTGGCTTTACTCATGGGCATTCTCACGGTTTTTTGGCATTTCTATTATACCTACTCATAAATATTTTTGAAATTGGTTTTAAGGTAGCACCGTGATATATTTCCTAGAAATATAAAAAGTGAAAGGAATAAGTCCTATTGGTTTTAAGATAAGTTTAAATAAAGGTTTTAAAAAGGAACTGGCTATTTTAAGAGCAGTACTGTTTTTTAAAGAGATTTTAAGATAGAATTTTTAAAAAAGATTGAAACACCTTCATAAGATCGAACGCTTTATACGCTACTAAAGGTTGCTTTAAGATAATATTAAAGATATTACAGAATAATAGATTTATCACGGTATTTAATAAATTGTTTTATAGAGCTTCTGTATACTCGTATATTTAAAAACCAACAGTTGTTCCTTGTTAGTATAAAATAGGTTTTGCATATGAATTACATCAGTTCAACTAACTTTATATTTGCCGTTACTACAAATAGTAAGCAGTATCACTCATATTTAATAATAATCTGTTATAATTAATACAAACAACTCGCAAGTTTCTCGACAGATGTTGTTAAATGTTTTTACATACCCAATGTCTGCCTCTATACCAAATGTAAACTTTAAAATACTAGATGAAACTTTGTAGACTTAGAATCTTAATACTAGGCATATTATATTTCATACTGAATAAATTATTGTAAATGTTTTGCTAGAGATGTATAGGTACAGGAAAAAGTTGAAAAAGAAAAAGTAATAAAATTGAAAATATTTCTTCAGAATATTATGAAATTATTAAAATTTGGAAGAATCAAAACTATACAACTGTACAGGGTGATTTTTGTATGATGAAAAATGCATTTTTCTTGTAAACGGCTGAATCAATGTGAGCCTTACCAATCAAAGTTTGTTTTTACTGACTAAGACTTGAAATTGAGGTAGATAGCGAAACTATATCCAAACGATGCTGGACGTCGAGACGCTCCAATTTATTTTTATCTCAGAATTAAACCACTTTTTTACGGATTGAAAGAACCTTTAATTTCAAGCTCTTTTTCGAAATAATTTTTTCTTGGGTTGAAAAAATACGTACAGAGCATTTATTGTGTGACTGCAATTTGTTGTATACCACATCAGCCGGCAATGTAGATCAGATGGGCCCTGCAAAAACAGTAAGTAGTTTTCTAATTTTGTTTTATTTTAATCCTGTTTTTATTATAAAATAGCATTTGAACAAGACAAGTGTGGTACCTTGCAACACTATAAAACCGAGAGCACATTGCTCTGATACCACACCACGCCACCAGACTTGATTTCACATATGCACTTTGTGTGAACCCTGTAAAGCAGGGGACACATTGCTCTGATACCAAGCTATGTCACTTGACGTGGCTGGGTATGTATTCTGTGTGCACACTGTTACCGCGCCATGCGATGCTACGTTACGTTACATTTAACAATTTCATCAATTTAAGTAATAGTTAATATCAGAAGGTCATATTCACGTGCATACTGCTACCACGCGACATCACGTTACACCACCCAACGTGATGAAAATCTAACAAGAGAGGATTTACGACACGGATGGCTTGGCGTGGCATAGTGTGGTGTAGCGTCAGAGCAGTGTACACACAATATATAAAAATACATAAGAATACACGGTGTCAGATCCTCCTGACGTTGTATCACAGAGTACATACCATACCACGTCACGTAGCATAGCGTAGCGTGGCGTGGCAGAGCAATGTGCCCTCGACTTAAATGTAATTATTGACTTAATAACCAGTATTCCATAAACGAGGTAGTAGTAAAAAATTTACTACGTCAATTAAAAAAATAAAATATTTTAAGATATATATATATATATATATATATATATATATATATATATATATATATATATATATATATATATATATATATATATATAATTATTCTTAAATTACAAAACATATTATGATTTTTTCATAATTAGGAAATTAAAAAAAAAATTAAACAGACCCTTTTACAAACAACTGATAGTGATACCATTGTTTTGTGTAAATTTAAGCAAAAGTTAAATGAATGATGATATGACTGATGAATTTTATATGCAAGTGGCTACTACTACTACTACTACTGCTACTAAGGGGTTACTATCTATACTGTAGAGAAAACTGAGTGAAATTGCGCTTGAAATGTACTCAATAATATCTCAAGTTTTGGTATCCTGTATAAAACTGTGTAAATTTGCTATCATAGAAACTGCAGTATCTACATGTATAGATAGGCTCAAAGTTTTCTGATAACCAACCCGCAAAACTTAGTGCAAGAATAGCAAGACCTGGTTAAAGATCACTGCATATTAATTCTGAGACTGGAGCGGACCAGTTACCTAGACCACGGCATAACAACAACCAAAAGATTATAGCAGACAGACTGAATTTGGAAACATTCACTTAGACTTAGGTAAAAATCTACTAAATAAGAATCTTTTAGAATATTTATATAATCAATGTTACATTTGAGAAATTTAATTAGTTTTCGTGCAAATACAGGGTTTGTTCCAACAACAGCAAGAATCGACTTCGAACCGTCCAGGACTATTCAGTCAGTTCAGTTGTTAAGGACGCCGTATTCTTGAAATAGTGTTTTCTACAAATACAAGTAATTTTAGACATTTAAGAACTGAATAATACAGAGGTTAGCAAATAACAACAATGTTATCTCATGCCACTGGCGAATATTCAAAGGTGCCGAAGTAAAATCAATATATAACGTCAGAAAGCGATCTATCCAGCAAATTTTTAGGTACTGAAATCTTTCAAAATACGTATTTTTTAAATTCAACTATAGATGTAAACATTGTTATAACATAAACTTACATAGTTCTGCATATAAGATTGTTCACTTTTATTTATAAGTATGTGAAAATAATTAAAATGTGGGGTTAGAATAGCGAAATAATGTGTGTCATACAAATCCATTTTAAAAGTTATTATATTATTTGAAGAGAGTTTAAATAGTAAAAGTGGATAAACAAAAACATCAGTAATTTTATTTTTGATATTACTTTTATTCTACGTGTTTTATTTTTCAAGATTTCAGTACCTAAAAAACATAACAAATTTTATCATTTTACGGCGAGAAATACGGCCACTTTAATGTACATGTGAATGCGATGTGAGACGGAGTTGATCAAAAATTTTTGGCAGTTCTGAACCAGTTCTAGACGTCTATGGGACAGACCTACAATAAATAAATTTATGAAATGCTCAAGGTTACATAAATTATACGTTTAATATTCCACGTCAATTATTTGTAGCGAATATAATCAATGGTGTATCTTTCAAGGATCATAGAGATCTTAGATATTCCAGTGGTAACACATTTTAGACTTTGTGTATCTGTCTTATTTAATTTTGTTGAAAAAAATCATACCTGGAAATTAATTATTGCAGCATCGCTATTGTGTCATTATACTGAAAGTAAATTATGGAACTAGAACAAATTTTTATTATGTAATGTCTGATATTTGCCATAAATGTAATTAGATATTCTATTTCCTTTCACATGATAATGTTTTTGACAGTTTGGAAACAATCTGGATTCCTTGCTTGAACAGACTTAATATCTACACAGATTGATACTTATTTTGGATTAAGTTACTTTTTTGCATTATAGGGCTATTCTATTTTATTCCGATATTCTACTGCAAGTTTCTGTAGTTGAAGTAGAAAAGGAAAGGAAGTTGATTTTGAAAGGAATTGAATATCGTATGTTGTAAAAGAAATAACTTGGAGCGTTGTTAGGTTGTGATTACGTTATCTACCTTAATTTCAAGTCTTAGTGAGCCTAAACAAACTTTGAGTGGTAACGCTTACCTTGCTTCAGCCGCTTACAAAAAAACGCACTTCCCATAATAAAAAATCACCCTGTGCATACGTATACATACATTTATGTTTTTTTTTCGAATATTTTAAATGAAATTCATGTAACAATTTATACTATATTGTAGTAGCATAAGCTAGATTTGAAATGGTTAACCGAAAGACAATTAAGTTAGGTTTTTACTAATAATAATTCTTTTGTACCTTTGTAAATGTTGTGAAAAATTATCACTGCAATACATTTATTCAAATGCTTAACATCATCCATTTTATTTCTGTTATCTCATAAATAAATAATAGCCAAGTGAATAGCCCCTGAGAAAAAAAAACGTAAGCCCCATATAATATATCGGGTGGCCAAATCAAGTACAGAAAAATTTTGACTTTATGAGTTGCTTCAACACATGAACATGGCGCCTAACGGGTATTTTTTTAAGTAAAATTACACACAATAAAAATTTAAATCTATACTTACCTTGATTTGGTTGTGCTGTATTTATAACTTTATAAATATCGTTTACACTGTGAGAAAAAAGTAAGAATAACTGGTAAGTACCAACTTTGTATACAAATAACTGCTAAGCCGGCATACATGGCAAAAAAATAAAGCCTATACAAAAATTTAAACAAGAAAACAAATTATTATATATATATATATATATATATATATATATATATATATATATATATATATATATATATACAGGGTGTTTCATAATTGAATGTCAATATTGAAGGAGATTAATCTACGCATGATTTTAATACAAGGCTTTCATATAGACATAGGTCCGTTTCCGTTTTATTTTTGTTTTACAGGGTGATAAAGATTTTTTTTAAATTGATTTTTTTTTAAAATAACTTCTAAACTGCATTAGATATTTGTGTGGAACTTGGTGGGTATAAACTAGACGCAAAGATACATGTTTTGTTAAAGAAATGACTTTTCATTTTTAACCAGCGGCGTCGCTATTAATTTCACTTTCACTATTTTTATTGAAAAAAAGATACGCCACTGCCTTTTCCAAAATAAAAAATATGTTCTAAAAGACTCATCATTTTGCAATAAAAAAAATCTCTTGACAATTTTCCGTATCTTGAACGGTTTTGCAGTAACAAAATAAAGAACAATAATAATTCTTAGGCCCCTGCGTGTACTAAAAGCAGAATAGTAATAGTGAGCTGTGATTGTTCAATTAGAAATGACACAAATACTCTTTTGTTTTACTATTTTGACAGTTCAGTCTTGTAAACTTAACTTTGATCTACTTAGTTTGATAGTTGAGAAATCTGTAGTGTTATTAAAGAAAATGGTTAATTTTACTAATCAGGAGCTGGCAGACATTCATTACATGTATGGTTTGGCTGATGGCAGCGCACCACAGGCACACTTTATAAGAAAATCTGTATTTTGCATAAAAAAAGTACATTCTGTTTATTATTTTTTTGCAATTGGCGTCTTTAAAACAGGTTCTACATTATCTTGAGCAACACGAAAATATTTAGGTTAATTTTTTTTTAACTAAAATTGAAAAAAATGTAATAAATATGAAAGATAAGGGCAACATGTAGTATATTGCATGAAAGACGAAAAAACAGACAATTTTTTGTTTCCATAGCCTGCTTCAATAAAATTTTGTTTATCCGCCTAGAGGGCGCAGCGAACCACATACGATATTTCATGTGTTTATATCAGGTGGAAGGTATCAATTTTGCAATAAAAATTTATTACCAATAAGTTTTCTCTATCTCTTAAAATAAAAAGTTAGACAGCCTTAAAGTTTGGGCACTTTATAGATTTTTTGTTATTGCTCATAAAGTTGGCCATTGATCGCAAATTTGTTTTTACGAGCATAAAGGCCTCCAAAAATGCAACAAAAAAACAATTAAAGATTTTTGACGTATCTCGCATATTAAGCGAGATACATGGGAGTGGCCCTCTTATGTGATACAGCCTGTATATAGTTAACATTTCTATGAGTTTAACAATTTGTTATTTTAAAAGTCTGTGTTAATGAAGTCTGATACTGATTTAGTTAGAGTCAACACTTGGTATAATAAGCTAACAAGGCGATAAGCTGTTGTGGTAGACGGACAAGAAAACATATTCAACATTAATATGGCGAATGGCTGAATATATCATCGCTTAATTTTATTACGCTAGATGCTTACGTAAATTTTACTAGAATTAAAATACAATTTATATACCTACCTAACTATCACTAACTACAAGAATTTTAAATACGTATTCAGAGGCATAAAATATAATAAAAAATGTATTGAATAATTCTAGTTCGATAGGGCAAAACCTTCTTGTCCCCCGGAACATCGGCGCCTGTAACAATCATCGACCCAAATGGCTTAGATCTATCAACTACCATGCAATCGTGTTTTACACGCTGCTAAATGTAGAAGAAAATAAACATTTTTATTGATAATAATCCCCACCTGATAGATAGCAGTTAATCGGGTTAGCTGCAGTATGTTGCAATCGTTCCTGTCAAAAATACATGGTCACTCACCCTACAAACTTTCAGATAACTTAATGTTGCGAAATCTCTTTCTGGATCCTCAATTATGTATTTTATTTATCTTGTAAGCCGAGCTAGACCCTAGGGAAAGCGTTGAGACGTTAGCTCCGGAAGTTCTTGTTATGTTGCTAATATCTTTCCATAATTAATATTTAATGTTTTTTCTTTTGGGACATTTACAAAAATGTGCTTTTTACATACATGTACAGTATGCGCCAAAAGTATGGAATAAATTCAATAAAAACGAAACAATTATTTTTTGGGAAAAATCCTCGAACAGGTCGATTTTTAATTTAAAAAATACATATTTTAGCGTAAAATGCGATTTTCAAATGTCATTTGTTTTCGAGTAATGACGTCATAGATTTTTTTTTAAATGGCAACACCATATTATTTTCCTTGATTCTGAAAGATCGTTTAATTCTCTATCAGACAGTACTAAAATTTTGCCCTCTTACATAGGAAAGTTTTCTAGTAAATGACGATTGAATGTTAGAAAATGTAAATTTTATCCATAAAAAAGTAACAATTCTGAGGTATGTAAAATAAAATACAATTGATTAAATTTTATACTTAAATTAAATGTTCGAATTGCAATCCACCATCTTCTTGACAATACGCAAGTCTGTCAAGAAATTCTTCTTGCACATTATGAATGATTTCTGGGGTAACTCTGCGTATTTCGTCCCGAATGCGATTTTGAAGTTCTTCTAAATTACGTGGTTTATAAATGTACACATTTGACTTCAAGTATCCCCATAAAATAGTCAAGAGGTGTAAGATCTGGCGATCTTGCAAGCTATTCTATCGGTTCGCGTCTGCCGATCCACCTCCCAGGAAAACAGTTGTCCAAAAAATCTCGTACAGGGCGCGCATAGTGCGGAGGTGCACCGTCTTGCTGAAACCATATGGTATCGTCAGGAATGTCAGGGTCATTATCGTTAGGAAAACTTACTGCAAGGGCTGGAACAAGGTAATTTTCTAGAAACTCTAAATATCTTTGTCCTGCAAGGATTCCTTCAAAGAAGAAAGGCCCTACTATTCTGTCGTCAACTATTCCAGCCCACACATTTAATTTCTGAGTATGTTGGGTATGTGCCTCTGCCATCCAATGAGGATTTTCCCGACTCCAATATCTGCAAGTTTGACGGTTTACTGTATCATTCAGACAAAATGTGGCCTTATCTGAAAAAATTATTTGCCGGTGTAAATTTCTATTTCCTTGACATAAATCCATTAGAATTTCGCAATAGTGTAAGCGGCGATCGGGATCATCTTCATTGAGTTCCTGCACAAGTTGAATTTTGTGGGGATGATATTTTTCCTTCCTCAAGATACGTAGCACTGTGCTCTGACTAGTGTCATTGTTTAATGCAACCAATCGTGAAGAATTATGAGGATTATCCACCATACTTATCAAAATGTTCTGTTTCTGATTTTCATCAATGCTTGGACGTCCAGGTTTTGAAATATTTACAACATTGCCAGTTTCTCTAAATTTAGACTCTACCTTACTGACTGTTGATTGGCTGATAGGGCGATCTGGATATTTTTCATTAAATAAATCGCAAACTTCCTGCTGAGTTCTAGTCATATTCCCGCATCCGATAAGAATTAAAATTTCAATTCTTTGAGTAACAGTTAAATGTGCCATAATACTTTAAATTGAATAATAATTTCTATGTCGCTTACAATACTTATTAGAAAGTCGATGTGACAATGACACTTTGCAAAGATTTTCGCCTACGTGATCCATAAAAGAACTGTGGAATTCGAAAAACTAAACTTGATAACGTTTTTGCTTTATTTTAATTGATTTACGTTTTCTAACATCCAATCATCATTTACTCGAAAACTTTCCTATGTAAGAGGGCAAAATTTTAGTACTGTCTGATAGAGAATTAAACGATCTTTCAGAATCAAGGAAAAAAATATGGTGTTGCCATTTAAAAAAAAATCGATGACGTCATTACTCGAAAACAAATGATATTTGAAAATCGCATTTTACGCTAAAATATGTATTTTTTAAATTAAAAATCGACCTGTTCGAGGATTTTTCCCAAAAAATAATTGTTTCGTTTTTATTGAATTTATTCCATACTTTTGGCGCATGCTGTATACAGCGTAATGTTTAATAAACAATGTTAACACATATTGTAAAGCCTTTGTTTTTAAGAAAAAAATAATTAAGAAATGTATGATTTCTACAAAGTACAAAAAATTGTAGTTGGGTGTACTTATGCTGTTATTATTATATTTATACCTCACAGGTCTCTACAGTGTTTCTAAATACAGTTTTTTGTAGGAAGTACTTTTGACTTTTATTTATAAGACGTTAATTATTTATATGTTTTCGACATCAACTAGAGAGCCACTCTGAAAAATTCATATCTCATTTAATGAAATTCGTTAATCGACGTCGGGGAAAGCTACCAATATGATTCATTCACAGCTGTTACAGAAAGCGAAATTACATTATGTATGATCCGTTATCTGCATAATTTCAAATATCTCTTACTGAAGCAGAGTAAATCAAATCAGAATAGTTGTTACATACGAATTGAAATTTGATGCAGGTATAGTGTTTTAATTAAATCGGCCTTATTCTACAGGTTGTAACTAAGTGATTTTTCGTTTCAAATTTTACTAATAAAATGTCACCTGAAAAAATGTGTGTAATTACCATCCAAGACGAGCGCGAAAATAAATCCGCAACCGCTACCGCGCAGTAAAGAGACACACCGCATCAGTGTTGCCAACATTTTCAGTGTGTCCGTAGTCATGGAACAAAATATCCGTAGAAATCCGTATATTTTGAATATTAAAGAAAGCATCAACAAATCGCAAATTTCCCCAGGTTAGAATGAGAAATTTAAAAACAGGCTTATTCAGTACAAATTCTATAGGATACAGGTACAATATAAAATACATATTTATATTATATAAACTATATTTATTTTACTCGGCTACAAAAAAGATACTAATACTGTTGTAACCATTTATGATAGGTACTTGATGAATATTAAAAGATCAGTTGCTAAAAAATGGGCAAGTTTCGCACTTTAATTTTCATCATCTTCCTCTGAGGAAAGAAATTGAGCCTTTTGTTTGTGTTCATAAAGAATAACATATTTCATGTTAGCTATAATTTTTTTATATTTAATGTCAGCTATAATTTTTTTTCAATTTGCCAGTTGTAGTAAAATGTCTTGGGAGACCATCTTTTTGTATGTAAAATACCTGATAACGAGTTTGAACATAATTTGTTTCTGGTTTTAGTTTTATTCAAATTAATAACAGAAAAAATTCTTTCCACGCCAGCACTGCTGTGCGGCAAAATTTGTATGAAGTGTACAAGTCGGATAACATTTGGAAACATTTTGTCACCGTTCCCATTTTTTAAATTGGAAACATGCTTCCAAAACTTATGAAAATCTGATTTTACAACATGTAGACTATTATGTAAAAGACGCCATTCACTATCTATTACATTATAATCACCACTGGAAATAATATGAGGAAAATGCACTGCCAGGGGCATAACGGAAAAGTTTTTTTTTGCTTTATATATTATCTAGTATTATGAAAAACATATTTTTTAGAACTTGTCTTTCAAATCTAAATCTGTTCTTAATTTGGTCTAGAAGTTCTTGATAGAATTGAAGGCATGATATTCTAAGTTTTGATAATTCTGAGTCAGGTAAGTCATGTTGTAAAATATTAATAGATGCCGAAGGTTTAACAAAAAAATCCAAAATAATCATACAAAGTTTCCACTTTCGAATAAAGGAGAAAAATTTTAGGACTTTCTGCCTGCATTTCCAGATTTAGAATGTTATCATTGGTAAAATGTGATCTAAAAAAAATATAATTTATTGAATACATTTTGCAAAGAGGTATTGATTGATTCTGCCATATTTAGGTTTTTTTCAGGATTTGTTAAAACTTAATTTTGAAAATACAGTTTTAGAGCATTCCATTACTTTAGCACTCTACGTACTACTGAAGCTAATCAGAGCTAGCGTGTTTGTGCCAGATATAATAATTTATGGGGTTTTATTGCACAAAATTATTGAAATTCCTTGTATTCTCCAAATTTTTTGCTATTAAATTGAAAATATTTATAAATTTACCGAAGCATGTGGAGCCCGGCAATTTGGTACATGCATAAGAAGCACAAGGAGCAAATGAGTGGCAGCTACATTTTAGTAGAAACAAATTTGTAATACCCTTACGGAGTAACGTAAGCAATGAATGGTGAGAGTCCATCATGGTATTTGCACCATCGCTTCCAAATCCAATCATATTGTTTACATAGTCTATTTCATTTTCAATAAAGAAATTTTTTTTATTAAATTTTAGAGAATTTCTGCTGTTGTACTTTCAACGGGTAACAACGCTAAAAAACTGTCCTGAACTTCCTGAAATTCATCCCATCCCAATATCATCCTGCACAAGTTTATGAACGACTGTGTCTTGCAACTATTTTATTTTTGGTGGTCATAAAACAATAACAAACATGTAGTACCGTTCGTAAACTTTAACAACCCGAATAAATGATCCTGAAATTTAGGTCACGTGACATCTATTACCTGGGCTCATCCGGGTTAGTAACCCAGGGTAAGTTTCTGAGAACGCCTCTAGAGAGTGATTCATTCATTATATTTGTATTATTGTTAAATGTTGCACAGCCGCAAAACAAAAATGTCAGTGAAAAATCATTCACAAAATATATGACATGCAATATGCCACAAAATAATCAAAATGATCATATGATATGATCATTGCTCCATGCGATGCCAAAAGCCGTCATTGCAGCCATGCCATATAGATAGTACTAGTCATGGGTGATGTTCATCGATGTTTTTAAAACATCGATGTTAGAGTTCGATGTTCGATAATTTCAGCATCGATGGTGAATATTGTGAACATCGATGTTAACATCGATGTTTGGCATCGACCACATGACTACCAACCGATGGTGATCGATTTACTCGGTGGTCCCGAACGAATGTACACTCACCTGTAACTTGCATGTATAGGGATTATCCAGGCTCGAGAGCTGAAACTTTTCTGAAGTCGCTGCTCGACGATCGATTCGTGAGGACTACTAACAGGGTAAGATTTTTATAAGTCTAAAAAGAAAACCTGTGCACCGCCGCCGATTTGTAACCAGCACTAAAGACTTTCAAACAGCGAGTAGACGATTCAGTTCCTAGCAAGCCGTCCACGAGAGCAGTTCTGCCTGTCCGCCATTACAGTACCTGAGGAGCTGCTCGAGTTGCTGACAAGCTTAGAATAGTTTTGCCAGGACCACTTGCCGTAGGTGTTTGATGAAATTTTTGCAGGTCTCGTCTGAGAACTACTGCGCAGCCATCTGGTACCAGCATTGAGAACTTCCAACTGACCAGTAGATCAGTTACTGTCCAGCCGTCCACGAGAGGAGTCCTGCCTGTCCAGCACACCAGAGAAGCCGCCTTTGGTGATTGTTCCAAGTCGAGTCTGGGGACCAGTGCGCAGCCGCCTACTATCCAGCAGCGTCTTCCACCGTCGATGCCACAGATTCAGCTGCTCACCAGCCAGCACCATCAGCAGACCAGAATCAGCACCGTCAGCAGACCTGTCCAGCACCACTAGTCGGCATAAGTAAGGTAATTGCGCACAAGCTTACTGCGCATGTCCGCCAAACCAAACGAGGGCTTGAAGAGGTTACTATCACCGTTGCTAAAGTCAGTACCGACCGACCGCTCCGATTGAACCGACGTGCCTGTACGCAAATTGAGGAAGTAAGTAAAAGGTTAGTGAAGACCTAGCCACTGTTTGTGCTAATCATACCTTGCCTTTCAGATTGCCATCGGTACCACGACAGGGTAGAGGCGCTGTTGCCCTTATCCGGCGTATTTTACCTCACTACGCGTTTGGCTCATAGGATGTTGTTCCTATCCGTCTGTATGTAGGATTGAAACGTGGGTCGTAGCTAATTCTACTTTACTTTCCAGGTACCTAATCATACCTTGCTTTTCAGAGAACGGGCCGTATTACTATAGGGTAGAGACGCTGTTGTCCTTATCCGGCGTACTTTAACTCACCACGCGTTTGGCTCATAGGATATTGTACCTATCCGTCGATATGAGTTGAAACGTGGGTCGTAACTAATCATACACTGTTGTTTTACTGTTAGTAATAGTAGCCAAGTTAGTAGTTTTGTAGGTTAACTTTGTTTTGCCTGCTTGATTGCTTCCTCTTTCTTGATTTTGCACGTTGATTTTAGCACCCGCTTGTAATAACCGCTTGTAGAAACCGCTAACCTGTAACCGCACCGCTGACTCTGTACCGTACATTTTTACCTCTTAGATTAGGACCGTAGAATTTGCCCCATGACATTTTTACCAGTTAGTGTTGTAGGTTTACGTTTAATAAATGTAAATTTTTACCAAGTGCGACTTTTATTCCTGGACACCGATAGTCTAACTCCTCCCTCACGACCCTCTGGACATACCGTATCTGTTGCCGCCCAAGTAGTGGTGTTTCTGCACTGTAAACAGAAACTGGCGCCCGAGGTAACCGCCGCCACAGCTCAGGCGTTCTAGTGACACTGCGTCGCACCGCAATCACGACATAGGTACGTCACAAGGTATACATATCACAGGTTAGTAATAGAGCAGGCAAAATCAAACTGATAAACATACAAATAAGAAAAATATTAAATATGATGGAAATCGTACATGGTCCCACTTATTTAACTGTTTACAAAGTTTTGTAATTTTACTGAGTAGATAATTTAAATTTTCTTACATTTTATATACTTACCTTTATAACTAACATTGAAAAATATGCATAGCAAAAACTTTTCCAGCTCCTAATATTATTTCACAATGTGTAGATAATTATGCACATGCAAAAAATTTATATACCAAAGAGTTTATCAATAAGTTCAAATATTTATATTTTGTTTAACCTGAATAGTGTAAAAGAAGCTAATTTAAAAATGTATTATATTATTTTTGTAGCCATATGGAGAGTGTATTGACAGATGAAGTTGAAAAAGAGGGAAAAGTTTTACTTTTAATATAATGGAAAGAGTATCTGCTTGTTAAAATGTACAAAAGTACAGGTTTAAGCTAGTCAATACAATATGCAGGATATCTCTTACTAACAAATTATTAGAAATACAGTAGAATCTATTATTAAAATTCAATAATAAATATATTATGCAAGTCACATTTTTATTTTTAAATAGTTAAAGAAGGCCTTGTCAATACCAAAAATTACGTCTGTATAGGAAGACTTTTTTAGTGAAATTTGCCCTTCCATTCTCTAAATGTGAATCATCCATCCTTCTCTCTAAAAGTATATTTATTGTTCACCTATCATGCAAAATTGTATTGCAACGTAGGTATTTCATTTGCATTAGAAAATATGTTGAAAATACTACATAATTACTCTGAAACATATATTCATTGGTTTTTGCAAATATTTTTAGATATACGATATGTGGGAAAATAAAGAAATTAATCTGGTATGGTGAGACATTTGTAATGACGTAATTTTGATGCAAACATCTAAACAATGTTCCGTTTCAGTTTAATTTACTATTAAGCTGGACATAAAATGTAACTTACAACAGCTATGGTTACTGTTGCTTTGCCAACAACCCAACTTTTTAACTATAAATTCTAGAACTTATTTTAACTTGAAAAGGTCTTGCTCTTACTTGTTTCTCTTGACCTTCTCTTTCGCTGACTTTTCTTTCTTTCTGCTAGCAGAAATCAATGTATTTGATCGATCGATCAGCGGTGAATTAGAAGAATTCTATCGTCATTCTATCCACTCTCGCACTTATTAGGCAAATGGCGCAACCAGTAACATTATTAGGCAAAATTCATGGATTGAAATATACATCTTATACCAGAAATGTACACATCCTTTAATTAAAAGAAATTAATTAAAAAAATATACCTACGATTTATGATAACACTTGTTACTAATTTTGATTTTAAACATATTAAAATCTATCAAACATAAAAAAGATCAAAACTGAAATCACATAAAAAGTTTTACAAGGGCAAAAACGACCAGTACCTTACCTAACGGCAAGTCTTTCAGATGACACTGCTCTGCGAAATCTTGTTTTTTTGGTGCTGTAGGAAAAGATGGTTCAAGAACTCAAAAAATATTTGCCCTCTTAATATACATCTACACAAAAAACAGATTTTGCATTTTTTTTATTTTTCGATTTTGTTGCGTTGATTTTCCGAGGATATCTGCAATACATATAGTTTTAGAGGTAATTTTGGACATCTTAAATAAAGTTTTAGTTCTGGTGTAACCATTTAGAAAGGTAATTTAAAAAAAAAAAAATAATTTTTCGATATATTTTCGATAAGGTTATCCTGGAGTCCTTGCTCGGTCATTACTTATTACTGAGGCATTCACACCAATGAATTCTAACCCCTATCAGACTTTTTCTGTGAATGAACATAAACAAACACGGACACAAATTCTCGGAACGATCGGGCGTCATCGTCGAGAGATCGGCGCATTAGCATGTGCTTTTTCTAACAATATGTGATATTTTACAATGAAAGGAATACATTAATTGGGTAATATTGTGTAGTATTTGTAATTATATAAATAATGAAAAAGGTGAGACTTTCAACCTTAAATACTGAGTAAACTATAATAAGGTAGGTATAACTTTTATGTACAAAATATGGGTCATTTTTATGCACGTCAAAATCTATCCCGTTGCCGCCACTGCCGTTCCGTCTCTTTGGGTATACATGACTATAATATGTCCTTATGAATTAGTAATGTTGATAGTTCTTTATCTACATGTTGGCTTCAAATGAAAATAATATATAACATTCACAATGCTAACTCTAGTAGGTAGAATTCGTTGGTTCGCACTAACTATACGTCTCAAAGCCGTCAACTTTAACACTTTCTAACTGGGAATCAGCTTAAGACTTAATGGTGCTGTGCTATCTAGCGACATCTTCCAATCCATGGATAAAATACGTGGAATGAGGAGCAATTTAAAAAAGCGATCCACTTAGCACAATGTTTTGATTAGAATAATGCCTTCTGTGAAATGGAGTTAGTACTTATATTATAATCAATTTTTTTATTGAATAATGACCACTTAAGATCACTAACAAATTTTATAATAATTAATTTTATAGACAAAAATGAATTTTAAAAATTGCTTTGGCGTCATGTAGCTCCTATTCGTGAAAAGAATACACCTTGAATATTTTGCTCATAGTTCTAGGACGTTCTCTATAGATATCAAAAAAACAAATAATATATTTACTACTTTAATAGAAACATAGTCATGCATCTATTACTACTGTTACTTAAATCTAGTTTTTATGCAGCTGTCCGTTTGTCAACTTGCAAATACAATATAAAACGAAAACTAATACTCATGAATAGTTAATGTGAGCTAAAGATGGTGAGACTATAAACAAGCATCCATAAACTAAGTTGCATAAGCAGATAATGCTTGGAAGTACTCGGCGATCGCTGTTGCATCCGCTATTTAAAAGAAGTACCATTGTAAATTAAGGGAAGAGAAATAAAAAGAGTACAGCCTTCCCAGATAACGCTGATATGCGACTATCGGAACAAATAAAAACAACAAACAGGAACACATCGGTGTCGGTGCGAAGTAGGTCGTCGACGACAGAACAAATGCAAATTCAGGGCCGGGGCAAGATTATATTGATTGAATCTATGCAGGCTGCACTGGGTCAACAACTGGCGCTCCGTGGCAGGGACCTACCCTGGCTGAACCCTCTTTCGACTGCCCTATTTTCTCACGCTCTGTGTGTTTCATGCACAAATACTAATTATTGCAGTTACATAAACAATTTTCTAATATTTTTTACACATCACACTGAAAGAGAAACAGACTTTATAGATGTCAATAGTTTTTATGAATGTTACTGAAAGTTGTAGCGTCAACAGAAAAAAACTAATTTGTATTTAAGTATAATAATATACTTAAAATTTTAAACTTCATTCAAGTGTATATTATATTAATGAATTCAGTAATAAAGTGTATTTGATATCAATATTGATACAGCGTGTTCGGAAATGATGAGCAAAAAGTTCTAGGGATAATTTCCTCCTCTTTCTATAACATTTTTTCCAAAGCTGGTTATTAACGGAGTTACAGGATGTTAAAATTAAATTTTATTTGCGGTTTTTTTGCAATACCTTTTGCCACATTCAGTTTCTGCTTCTGCTGTTCTAGTATTCCGTTGTCGACCTACATCAATAATTATAGTTTTGAACGATCCAAATTCTCCCAGTCTTCTATGAATAGTACTGAACATTCGCGATTGGAGTAGGTTTCTATTTAGAAATGCTTCCCGATACAAACGTCGTGCTGTAAAAGCATTGTCAGCAGCTAAACCGTAATAATAATGCATGTCCCGTAACTCCACATTAGAGTAATTGTTGTTCATTTTTATTATTATTTTTATGATAACAATTACAACAACAGAACTTGTTTCCAAGGCAACTAAGCGCTTGTTTGCTAATTAAAATAATTTCGTATCCATCACATGCAAGCAATGTTATTTTAGGGTTTTTCTCGAGAACGGTTAGATTTATCGAAATAAATAAAGCATACCTTTTTTATGTCAAAAGGTTAGAAGAACAAAAATATTTAGTCAAATTTCGCACAATTTTCGCAAAATTTGAGCCATATGAAAAGTTTAAACTTAAAAAATTCAATTATTAACTGTTTCACGAAATACTACCGTCAGCTGAGACGGTCATTTTAATTTGATAGAACACATATGACTTATGATAAAATATAGGCAATTTTCACTACACATTTGTGTATTTCTATTTGCATAAATTAAAAAAGCATTACCAGAAACATAAAATTAAATGACATATACAGGTATGTAACTGAAATTAAAAATAAAATTACTTGTTTAAATATTAAGAATAATTGTTAGGAAATATTCCTTAATGTTTATTGTTTATTGAAACTATTTCTTATTTGAGAATTTTTCATTTTTGTACATGAATAAAAATAAATGTACAGTTCCATGTATCATTTTATGTATGCTGAGTGGTAGCAGATATAAGAACATTATAGATAAAGAGAAAAAGGTGTTAGTTAATCTGTTGGAATTCACTCCTGAAATAAAGAGTAAAATCAGAGCCAGGCTGTAGAAATATCAGGTAAAACAATATTATCTTTAATAAAATCAAAATTTAAATTTTCCAAAAATTATATTCTTAATAAATTAAACATATAGAAGTAACGCATCAAATTTAACATAAATACATTTCTACACAAATTAAATAAATAACAAAACAAAACAAAATAAAACATTGGCGCCCAATAAAAATTAAATTCATATAAAATAAAACAAACACATAACAACAAAAATTATATATTCACACTATTTACTAAAAATATTTTTCATGTTTAGACGCAAATCTAAACGGCGTTATTAAAAATTACGAAAATGTAGTTTATGTAGTACAACTAGTAGCAAATTTACTACTCTTATTGTTCTAAACAGATACATTCAACTATACACAATTTGTTTTGTTGACAGAATAATCATGTTAATGTTGTTAATCTTTTAATGCAAAATAAAATATGTATTTATATCTAAAAGTGTATATTATTATGAAGTATGACATCCTGGAATTAGTAGCCTTTTGTCCTTAGAGATTTCTGTACACGCGTCTGTTTTCTGCTGTTACGCCTAGGGCGGTAAAAGAAACTTATAATATTTTATAGAGCAGAGGAGCACATCTGAGATAAAAGCAGCTAAAAAAGCTGAACATAAATAGAAATATTTACGGTCTAGATGATTCACCAAATCATATTGTTTTCTCCCATGAGATCAGAGAGACCTTTGTTGACAAAAAACAATGTATTCTATATATGAAACAATATTACTTCTTGAGAAAGTAAGTGACTCTGCTAAATCGAATAAATTTTCAAATAAAGTTGCTCTATCTTTCATCAACATTAAACAATCCGTTGTTATTGCATGAATTAAAATTATTAATACTTTGGAATAAATATCATGGTCCATAATTTAAAATGCGGCTACAGTGCAAAATAATAATATTTATAGATGATTAATATAACACTTGTGATAATCATTACCAAAACTATGGAAATTCAATATAGGTAACAAGAATACTGAAATACTAATTATGTAATTCAATTTTATTTTTTCTTAATTCAATATTATTATCTACTTTACTCAAAATTATTTAATATTATTTCAAATATTTATAGTAATTCATAAGTAATTCAAGCATAACGCTATTTTGATAATAACAATTGTTGACACAAGTAATTGCTACTATCTAAATAAAATTAAACCACCATAACTCTATCTCGTATTAAATATAGTAGTATATTGATTTCAAGCAATTTTTATTCTTAAATGGATATAAGAATATAAAATCTTATTATACAAAAATACGTTAATCTTTCAATAAAGTATTACTGTACTTGAGAAATAGTGAAACTATGCTAGCATTGAAATAAGTGTTTTAATTTTGAGTATGGCTTTCTTTCGGTGTCTATTTATCATGAGATACTTATATTAATTGAAATAAAAGATACTCAACATGATTTACTGATACACTTCCCTATCGGGGAATATTTTCTAAATCAAGTTTCATGCGACATCTCTGTGGAGTAAGCAGAACTTGTGCAAAATCCTGCTGAAATGTCTTCCTAAATTTAACTGAGCATATAATATGTTTTCACAGAATTTCCATAGATGGCGAAAGGATACTGTATCTTGAGAAAATTCTGTATAAATATACAATGCATGTAAAGGAGTAAATGAAGGAGAATTGAACCGTTTTTAAAACACTATACATAAAATGTATAATTACACAACTTATATACAATGAGAACATAAATAATCATTTGTAACTAAAAATAAAATAATTTTGTTTAATTTTTAAAATGTAATATACAAGAATAAACGTCACTTGATTTAAAAGATTTGAAAGTGAGTAGATGAGGTCAAAATGTTGTCAACACTATAGGATCCCAAGTGAAATCTAATTTTTGGTTATAATTTCTAAACTCTGCATTTTAAGACATAGAAAACTCGAGATTGACTCTTTTGACGTAATAAGTAAATGTTCTACATTATTCCCAGAACAGAAATGAATTATGTATACTGATTAATAATTCAGCATTCTCACAGGAATGACGATCATAAACTATAAAAATAAGTTCCTCAAACGATTTGTTACCGAAAATGACCTTTCGTTTGAATTTGATAGGATGGTAGGTTTGATAGATAGATAGGGATAGAATATGTAAGTTGATTGTGTAGGTATCCATTTTAGTGGCAGTGAGTGTCACCGGCGCCTCCACCATATTTGTAAAGACCGTTGATTTAATTGTCGGGAGTTACTAACTACTACCCTTGACTATATACACTAAGACTAGTCAATCTAATGGGAGACCTTGTTGGCCTGAATGGGAAACCAACTCTCGCGTAATGGGAAACGAACTCAAAAAGAACGTTTCCGCTTGGGCTATTTGCTAATAGATGGCGCAATATTAGGTACTAAAATGACATGAATTTGGATATATAATTTTGAAAGCTCCTCCCATCGAAGATGATTGGTTCATACATATTATGTTATGTACAATCGTTTGCAATAATAATGACATTCTTTAAATTAAATTTTGCTATTTCTTTTGAACTGCTGACGTATTTGTAATAAAATCTACTTTCAACTTTTAACATTAGTAATTAGTTGTTTCACTTACCAATATAAACTTAATGAGTTTCTACTCAGAACTTCGAGAAGTTCAAAAACTGTTTTGAGAGAGTGTCATTGTTATTTCAAAAGCTTGTATGTACTTAAAATTCATAACTTTAATGACATTCGATAGGATTACTGTTTATTTTATTATTAAGTGAATGTATTAGTCATGAGGAAGCAGGCAGGAAATAAATGTTAATTTTTAAAATGTAATAAAACTAGATGAAACATTCCAGGAATAAAACTTTTCCGCGCAAGGCGAAAATCGACTATAATGATAGATTTTGAATTCTGATAAGTAATTATAGTAATTTCATCACGATTTTTAATATAAAAAAAAATACAGAAGTGCAGTTATCCAGTTCATATTCCCTTTCGTGTATCAATAAAAGTCAAAGCTTAAAATATATTAACCGCCAGATAACACTTTTATCATACTCCTCCAGCTTTGGTAAATTCAAGTGAAGAAGTCATTCAATACGTGTCGATAAAAATATACAGGGTGGGCCATTAATAAGGGGACATAGAAGAGGAGTAACATCATTGGGAGGAAATATGAAGATATAGCTAAATATATCTTCGTAAAATATTTCTGTGGAAAAAGGTACAAGGTGTCAAAGTTCAAATATTTTTATTTGTGTTTTCTTTTTTTGTATTAACGCAAGTATCTATCAACTAATTGTCACCAAATTTGGTAGGAAAATATTTTTTGAGAAAAGTAAAAATAAGTATTAAATCAGTTTTGCTAATAAAGGGCGCCGCACTAACCATGGCTAATGATGAATGTTTCTCTTATTTCGTGTTGACAAAACATTTTGATTCGGTTGACTACAAAATTGTATCCGAACATCATTTCTACGTAAAAACATAGAACTCTACACTTGGTAGAGTAGAACTTGATAATTTCTACCAATTTCGAAAAAACTGCGCTGAAAGTTTCTGCTTACGCGACTTCAAAAATGCTATTGAAATTTAATTCAAAAAAATTGGTAGGTATCAATGAGTCGTTTACTTTTTAAATGTCCAGAGTAACTTTGGAAAAAAAACTCATATTTGAAAAAAAATTATCTTCATATTTACTTTTATGGACTAAAATAACAACAGAGCAGTAAAAACAACTTAGCCCTTGAGCAAACTCTCTCTACTTCTACATGTCTTAATTAATTAAACTAATTATTACAGCTAATTACAGAAAATTTTTAATATGGCAATTTTCTAATGCTCCTAAGAGATTTCTTCACGTCGAAAAATACATTTGGTTGTTTTAAATCAGTTTTCTGGAAAACTGTAGGAATTTCGTTAACAAAAAATAAGATAGAAATTGTCATCATCTGGCAATGGTCTATCTGTTTTAATAGTACCTACTACTCATTTAACAATCTTATTTTTCTGTTTTTTTTTTAATTAATTTACAGTTCATATTCTTACTTCTCTAACGCAATAAAATAAACTGCTTATGTTTCAAATTTTATGATCTGTGGTTTGAATATAAATATATTGCCACAATCTTATTATTTAGGTATATGAAAAAGGGTCATGCGGCCACGCCCTCGAAACGCCTTCTCAGTTTTTTGCACATTAAAATAGTGGCGCTTTATTTCCTTCGTTTGAATAAATGCGTATTGTTACACAGTACGACATCTAACAGGAATTATGATAACTATTTAGGTCTTTATTAAGGACTGACTCTCTTGGTGTAAATACTCAAGGCTACTACATAAAACTGTATAGTACACATAAAATAGGAATACACAATTACAATTAAGTAATATAATTATCTATCAGTGTTACAGAATAAAAAATAGTAGATTTGAAAAAACCATAACCTTAAAGAAAAATATAACTTCATAATTAATACATAACTTAAATAATAATAAGAAGTTGTATCAAAGCTATCAATCATAAAACTATTATAAGTTATTTACAACTAGCCTATGTACATTTTATTTTAGGTTTTTACCATCCCTTTTCCATATAAAGATCATAAAATAGTATTTAATCATACAAATAAATGTATCTGGGAATATCTGTTTTTCTTAATTTACGATCGACATCAAAGTAGAATGCAGGTTACGCGTGTATATCTACTCAAAATGTGTAATCACTTTCTAATGTATCATTCAGAATATAGCCTTCTAGCTTGTAAAAAGTTGTCAGAAGCTAATTTACCCAAATAGCACACGATATCCATGGGATGTCCATTTTAAGTCCTTTTTAGGTCAGTGCGTCCTAGTACCAATGTCCAAGAGACGTCCAGAAGTGTAGCTCCTAGAGACGTCTTTAACATGACGTCATCGGACGTCCATTTTACGCTGGTACCTGCCTGGACTAGTATGAATGTCCATGAGACATCTAGCAATGTATCCCTCAGAAACGTCCATAATATTACGTCCGTATGATGTCTATTTTATAACCACAAATATTAAATAAAAACGAAAATGTGTTTTGTTTTCTGGGAACAGCACCGAACTTAAGACAAAGAAGAACCTAGTGTAAGACAAGAAAAGAGATCGTTTATTTATAGTGTAACTCTTAAAAATAAAACAATCCAAAATGAAATAAAAACGAAAATGTGTTTTGTTTTCTGGGAACAGCACCGAACTTAAGACAAAGAAGAACCTAGTGTAAAACAAGAAAAGAGATCGTTTGTTTATAGTGCAACTCTCAAAAATAAAACAATCTAAAATTGAATAAAAACGAAAATGTGTTTTGTAACTCTCAAAAATAACAAACTAAATTAAATAATAACGAAAATGTGGTTTGTTTTTTGGGAACAGCACCGAACTTTAGACAAAGAAGAATATAATGTAAGACAAGAAAACAGATCGCTTATTTATAGTGTAACTGTCAAAAATAAAACAATCTAAAATTAAATAAAAACGAAAATGTGTTTTGTAACTCTCAAAAATAACAAACTAAATTAAATAATAACGAAAATGTGGTTTGTTCTTTGGGAACAGCACCGAACTTTAGACAAAAAAAACCTAGTGCAAGACAAGAAATGAGATTGTTTGTTTATAGTGTAACTCCCAAAAATAAAACAAACTGAAATTAAATAAAAACGAAAATGTGTTTTGTTTTCTGGGAACAGCACCGAACTATAGACAAAAAAACCTAGTGTAAGACAAGAAACGAGATCGTTTGTTTATAGTGTAACTCTCAAAAATAACACAAACTGAAATTAAATAAAAACGAAATTATGTTTTATTTTCTGGGAACAGCACCAAACTTTAGACAAAGAAAAAGCTAGTGTAACACAAGAAAAGAGATCGTTTATTTATAGTGAAACTCTCAAAAATAAAATAATCTAAAATTAAATTTGGCGGTAATAGTATACTGCTGTCTAGTATCAAAAGTAAAAAGTGGCATTAGCCGCTAGTGAATAATGTTTCTGTAGCTTTGTACAAAATATATAATAATAATTATATTGTCTGAGGTGGTCGAAGACCGTGCTTGTGTAGAGGATAACTTATTCTGCAAAAGAAGTTTTAGTGTCAATAAATTATATCGCTAAACAAAATATAGCTGATAAAAGCAGTACGTATTATAGGCAAACCGAAATACTGAATTATTTTTAATGCATACCTATTCCATCTTCCATATGTTAAATATAATATTTGTTTTGCTGCTGCAGAAATATATTGCATTGAATTATACCTGAAGAACCTATAGCAAACAGCCAAAGCCATTCGTCGGTAGGGCCACTAGACATACACCGGTTTTGAGCTTGTTAGGTCTCATCAGCATACCATAGGTGAGGCAACCGATGACTAATCCAGGCTGTTTGTGTCTTTCAAACTCAGTTTCTCTTTTGTCAGGTTTGAAATTGTTGTTATACATGTTGCTTTGTATGGAAGGAAAACCTATATAATCCAACACCGCTTTGTATTTTTTTTAAGAACAAAAAATAGTTCCAAGCATTGGAGATTTCATGCTTATAAATTCCTTTTCAATCTTTCTTCTATAAGAGTGCACTGGTTAGTAATTTGGTAACGGTTGTTCCTTTTATTCTAAATTCTTTAAGTTTGCAGCTTTTGGTATTTTCATATAACAGTGAAGTTAACGTAATTAGTGTTGACAATCAAGTATAGGAACAAGTACTAGATTACGATATTAAATTGATGCTTTATTAAAGGTAGAACATTTCTGGAGCAATCTAATTCATCAAACTAAGATACACACTGAAAAAAAAAGAATAGCAAACGTTTATACAATTGCAGACCTGTGTACTACACTTTTTTGTGATTGTAGCTCCAGACACAATTTGTAGTATTATTTCACATACTATTATGCTTACAATTTTATAATAATAATCTCCAAAGACTATTTTAGTACAACAGAAATGTTGCCAAATACTATATATGTTGTTGTACGATTTACTAAACGTTTTATGAGTCTATTGATAGAAATACTGGAACAATTTATCAGCATTTTTATATAAAAATATTTGTTAAATACAGTAATAATTACCATTGAATTATTTAAAAAATTAAGCATTGATAGTTAAATACTGTTGCAAATGCAGAATTTCAGGGACTCTGCGGGCTGATGCCCTGATCAACATTCTCCCTTGAAAGATATATAGCAAACAGCCAAAGTCTGTGGCACATCCGATATATACCGGAATCGGGCTTATTGTCTATCATCTGTATGCCACCGTCATTGAATTACACCCGCAGTAACTGTGTGACCAGCCAAGAACCCTTGTCGACCACACCACCAGACATAGACCGGTTTCGGGCTTGTTAGCCCTCATCAGTATGCCACAGGAGAGGTGACCGACAATCGAACTGAAATATGTATTGTTAAGTCTCAAACATTTGTAATAGTGTTTGTTATGTGCCCTTCGTTTAGTTTTCAAATATTGTTAAATATAATGTTTCGGATAGCTCAGATTCAACCAAATATACAATCACTTACCTTATTTTCTAGCGCCAGTCCAAAGCATAACACTTTGATATTGAAGATAAGAAAGAGTTCTTATATTATTTTATGTTGCTCCAGACACTATTTAAAAAAATATAAAACCAGATAAGCACTGTGTAATAAATATTATATTAGCATGAGAAACCCTTTGTTTAGGGGCGGTTCAGTGAATAAGTTCTGATTTCAAGGTAAGAAAAAAATGTTATGTTACTTTTATTTCATTAACAATGATACTCAATTTTGCATTTTACTATATAAATGACTTTAATAAACAGATGGATTTGAATTTTCCATTATCATCTTAACATTAATTAATAATTAAGGAAATCAATGTTTTTATTATTATCAATACAAATATTAAGTTTTAGGTCCCATAAACCAACCTTTAATACTCTAATTAGTCAAATTCTTTGTGTCCTTTACCTTCCCAATTTTCTCGGTGTTGATTCTTCTTGTGTGCTCGCTCTTATTTGCTCGCCGTCGTCTGCAAACACCCTCTACTGCTGCTTCATATTATTTTTAAATTTAGCGCCTCCACATCAGCTGAACCGACAGATTTCCTCTCAACCAACTGTTATAATTATCAACAAACAGTTTTCATCTAATTTTGGGAGATTATTATTAAAGATTTAATTTTATGTGTGGTTTTCTCGGTGGTGTCCCTCCAGTTATACCTAGGTGAAAGAGTGGTTAGACCACCTAATTTGCCTATTCCTCGGCCATGGGATATTTGATTTTACAGGAACATTGCTGATTTGGCTTGGAGGTTATATCTCTTGACTCAGGTCAACGTTTTTCTTTATATTTCTTATAAAAATTTTTCAACTCCTTATCAAATTCTGGCGTACCCCCTTATTTTATAAAATCAACAACAAATTTTTTCGTTTTTTTTCCACGCTATATCGATGAGTTTTAATTTACTTCACACTTAAATTCACTTTACTTACATACTAGATTTTACAATATTTTTTATTAATTTTTTATTTTCATATGTAACTAATTATTAACTTATTAAATTTTACAATTAAATGCTTATCATTTTGTCCACATAATTTATTATATTATTTTGCAATATTATCTTCATGCTAAATCTGTTTATGCAGCTTCCTCAATTTTATTTTTCCGTCATGACATCTGTCAGTTTCATGCATTCAAAAATTATTCTCACGTACATTGATTTTATATTTTAGTAGGTATTCTAAATATGCTAAACATTTTTAAATTATTCTCCTTTTTCAAATGATTGAACATTTTATTATTTATATTTTCTCTTATTAATTTTGTGTGCATTACAGTTTGTTCACATATTAACCAAGTGAAGGATATAAATGGTCTGCTACTTCCTGCTCGGTTGAAGCGACTCGACACCACAGTATACTAACCAATCAGTACGGAATCTTAGACAATTTATGAATGAAATACGTCTGGCAGTTTTTAAATACCCCCACTCTAGAAAAAGTCGCCAAGAATATGGCGGATCCCAGAGAACGTACGAAAAAATAGCTAATAATTTGGCGTAAACATAACCAAAGTTGTTCGTAGTTTTAATACTTTTGCATTAATTCTTAATTAACTGTTGTAATCCAGTGTAGTTTCATGTAAATTGAGGTTTTGGTCACATTTTGTCTTAATTTAGGTTTCTAGCGAATATAATTTGAATTTGATTATAAAACCGGTATGAATTTAAATTTATTTAAAAAATTTGCGAAAGCATGGAAACTAGGTCGACTAGTAGTGTAGTTTTATTTTATATTTTGTAGTACTTTTGCCTTTATGTCAAGATGTATACTTTTACCTTATTTTGTTAGCAGATTATCAAATTTAAGCCCAGTGCAATTTTTATATTTTTACTCATTTTTTTTTAGGAAAGTACGAAATGAAATTAAAACGTGAATATTAGGTCAATTTATTTTGAGGTTTACAATATATATATATATATATATATATATATATATATATATATATATATATATATATATATATATATATATATATATATATATATATATATATTGTAACAATTTGAAATATACACAGAAAATCAAATGAAAATAACACCTGACCAAACCTAAAGTTAAATAAAAATTAATAATTATTAGTATCAATTTATAAAATATATAAAGGATTGTTAATATAGATATCCTTGGATCCTTGGATATGAATTTTACATAGAATAAATAATATTACATAACATAAAATACTAATTTTAATAATTTTATTATCAAATTTAAAAATCAATTTCAAAAATTTGCATGACGACGACTATTATTATCATTCAGAACATAAAAAAAGAAATTAAACTCAGAGCACCATATAGAAAATAAAAGGAGAAAGTCTACAGAAAAATCTGATATACATATGGTATGCAAACGAGTAACATAATGAAAGATATTCCAATTACAAATAAATCATGTCCTAAAATTTAAATTGAAATGTCAAATGAAAATAATCAATTCTAGAAATGTCAAAAGTAAAGGCGACTTTACAAGAATCTTTTGAACATGAACAAAAACACAAAATAAAGACTATTTTCCTAAATAAAATAATTAAAAATTGTATAATTAAGATAAAAGAACATTTTAAATTTGTATTAGTTATAAGTTGTGTTGTGAATTGTGCATAGAAATCATGTGAATGGACTTTTATAACATGGCAATCTGCAGCAAGGAAAAAAACAATGAATTTGTAGTTAGTTACTGCTTGGGTTTAGAGAAGAGCAGCAGCATTGCAAGAGAGCTCCCGAAATTATAAAAAATTGATTAAAAATAACAAGAAAAATCAAAAAAATATCGTCCTACCAGTTAAAATTTACCATTTGTACATCATCCAGTATAGTTTTTATTGCCACAACTGAAGATATCATCCGTATCCAGGGAAATTGGGCAGTTCCATAGAATCCCACAGGATAGTTTCCAGTTTCCAGGCAGTTTGCAGTTTCCAGGAAGGATAATAAAACATTCCTAACCTCAGGTACCTTAAAAAAAATAAAGTGCACTATAAAAATATCTATAGCTATAGTAAATTAAAATCGATTTTAACAATATCAATCTTTGCAAAGTATAAAAATAAACTACAGGACTTACCTGTATAAAACCAAGTCGAACTCAACAAATATAACATCCACATTCAATCATTTCCTGGAGCAAATAATATCTGTCATCCAAAGAGAAGCCATTTTACTTTAGAATATAATTATGTTTCTGTAGGAATGCAACCAACATTACAAAAATAAAGGATATTTGAGTATAATTTATAAACTTCAATTAAATTCAATATCCAAGTTTTAACCTACATTGGTGTGGTAAAATTCATTATCAGAAAGGTAATATTAAAAAGAAAATATTCTTTATTGTTTTACAATTGATTATAGCACAAAATTATTGATCTTTCAAGAGTGTTACTAGTTATTACAATATAAAATAAAACCCTGTATATTTTGAACCGACTCCTGATTTAAGTTTCTTTGGTCTTTTGATTTAAAAAACTGTGTCTAGCAAGGGATAAACAAAATTTGGTATAAATAAGGTAAGATAAAGATAAAAAAAAAATTATTATATAAAAGGTTTGTATTGAACGAAATATAGTTAAAACACAACATACACTCACAAAACATAATACATAAAAGGATCATTGGCGCCCAACAAAAATTTAATATTTAACTTTAACATCAAATACACAATAAAATAATAAAAACTAAAATAAACAATAAATAATAAAATTCAAATAAAAAATAAAAAAACATACACAGATATAATAATAATATAACAATATATATATATATAGGTAACATAATCAAAAACCCCCGTTGCTCTATTAAGTGTATGGAGTGGTTTCTTTCATCCATGTACGAAAGCAGTCTCTTTCCAATTTGGAGTTAAATCCTTTGCCTCCTTTCATGTTTTAATTCTTTTTTAAGATTTTCTCAATTAAGCTATCACGACTAACTTGGTCTCCCATATATAAAACTGTTTACAGGCCATTTACGCCCAGAGCTGCGTTATGCGCTAGTTTTTTTCAACACATTTATTTCCTCCCATAGTTTATTTATTATTTACTGGGTATAGTTCCACTTATAAATAATCACTAATATAAAAACACAAATAACTAAACACTCAACACGACATACAAAGTAGGAATATAAGTACAATAACGATAACGAGTGGATAACCATGTAATAATGTCAAAAATTAAAAAAAACTTAACTGACACACAGAAATTATAGTAATAACTGTCAGTCGCCAACAAGATGGCGGATTTTTGGAAGACGCGGGAAAGATGAGTTTCCCTACTGATTGCTTAGTATACTGTGCTCGACACAGAGACTGCAGATGTAATTCAATGCCGGTCGGGGCAATTAATCCAGGGAGTTGTTGTTACCTGTAGTGTCATTTATAGATTAATTGGCGCGTGGCCCACGGCGCACAGTGACGCAAAACGCCACTGTGCCACTCAAATTACTGTACACCCCTTAGGGTTGGGCCGTTTGAGGTTTTTTTTTAGAACGTTCGTCATAAAATTCCATATCGATCCCTCTTTCTCAATTTTCGATTGGACAATGCTCGTCTTGGAAAGCCCTACAAGACTGTTTACTTAGATTTCGGGAAGAAATTTTCCGTTGCCCTTAAAATGGCTATACTCATCCAAAAATTTTTACATATCAGAAATCGTTCTACTGAAAACTTGGAAAGTATTGGAAAAAAATCTCATCTCACAAAAATTATTTGTACACATTCGAGGAATCCGCAAAAATGTTTCCAGAATTTTTGGACACATTTTTGGACATTCACCAAAATGGCCACATACATATTTTCCGAATTTTCCCGTAATCCTGAAAAAGGTCAGAAAGGTTCCATAAAAAATGATGTTTAACATGTTTTTGGGAATTCAATTTTTTGATAAAAGTGGCCATTTTGGATACAATAGTTCATTGTTAATAAGAAATGATTAATTTGATTATTTTCTTCCCAACACACAGAGATAACATAAAACAACGTCGAAATTTGCTTTTTTATATCGAGCGCTGTACCAAAAATAAATAAATAAAATATACAAAAACAATATCTGTCCTAGAAAAATATGCACTATTCTACATTAATTTATATACAAGGTATTTATAAAATACATAACAATAACCCTTCAAAAGGCTTAGCTTTTTGAGAATTTGTTTGGACAGCCAAAATATTTAAACGTTTCGGGAATGCCAGATGATTCCCCAGTATTTTCGAACATTTGTGGATTTTGGATCAAAATGATCAAAAAAAGAAAGATCCACATAAAATCTTATGGTCTCAAAAGTTTCAAGCATCCAGTAGATGCTGAAGACTTTCACTATCATACATTTCCATCCGAACAGTTCCAGGAAAAATCAGTCATTTACGGGAAAATTCGGAAAATCTGTATGTGGCCATTTTGGTGTCCAAAAATGAGTCCAAAAATTCTGGAAAAATGTTTGCGGATTCCTCGAATGTGTACAAATAATTTTTGTGAGATGAGATTTTTTTCCAATATTTTCCCAGTTTTCAGTAGAACGATTTTTGATATGTGAAAATTTTTGGATGATTGTGGCCATTTTAAGGGCAACGGAAAATTTCTCCCCGAAATCTAAGTGGACAGTCTTGTAGGGCTTTCCAAGACGAGACTTTCCAAGACGAGAATTCCCCCATAAAAAAGTCCGGCAAAATCTCAATCTCCTGTTCCGTAGGGTCATTTTTGTGCGAAAAATCTAGTTTTTTCCATGCAAACCCATTTTTGGAGACAAATTTCACGAAAATGAAGGCCCAAAGCGAAAATTGAGAAAGAGGGATCGATAGGAAATTTTATGACGAATATTTAAAAAAAATCACCTCAAACGGTCCAACCCTAAGGGGTGTACAGTAATTTGAGTTGCACAGTGACGTTTTGCGCCACTGTGCGGCGAGAAGGTCCCCGTTTAAATACCTGCTTTAATGTAGTTTGCTTCTTGCAAGTCGAGCCGCTTAGGCCGAGCAGGAAGTAGCAGATTACTAATATCTCTATCTATCATTCTCAATTCTTAATCTGCTGTACCCATGTCTATCTCTACAAGTCCTTAAAATAAGTCAAATGCATTAGAGATTCAAGCGGTTCCTGTGAGTAATCTAGCCTAAATTAATAATGCAGCGGTGCGTATGCATGAATCTTCTCTAATAAGGTAAAGTGCCAAAGCGTGTTTTAATAAAATTTGCCGAAGCGTCGAGATTTTCCTTTCTAATGTAGACATTAATTAGGGTCAGTAAAACTCAATTTTAACTTAAATTCTTCTTTGAGCAGTCCCTTCCGAAGGCTCAAAGGGTCGGGGGTTGAATAAAGATTAGGCCATGGTAAACTTGAATTATCTCAGCCCGTAATCGTTATCGTTTTATAAACGTCGCTCTGAATACGAAATAAATATTTACATATTATTTAGTAAGCGCCACGTAAAAAGTGAAACATAGGCTAAGCAGAACCACCGAAATATTTACGTTGCCATTAAAATTCAAGTCGAATTCGAAATTTATGTGGAGTGGAATGAAAAATGATGCATTGTCAGATTTTATATGAGTTTGTTCAGTAAGATACGATTTATATGAAATGGTAATTATTTATGTCATTGGATTTTTCAGTACATGTTTTTACCTTGATTTTCAATTTCACAAAAAATTCTAACTCATCAGATTATGTAGTTCTGGTCCATAACATGCTGCTATTATGTTATCGAATTTTTAGTTATATTATTACTAATTTTGTTCACAACAACGAGTCTTCTACCCTGAAAGAAAATAATAGTAAAACGCTTATACATCTGTAGACCTGTGTACTATAATTTGCTTTGATCATAGCTTAAGACACAATTTGTAGTATTATTTCACATACTATTATGCTTACGATTTTGTAGTAATAATCACCAAACACTATTTTACTACAACAGAAATGTTGTAGCCAAATACTATATATATTTTTTAACCTACCATTTACTAAATATTATTTGAATTTATTGACTCAAAGATTTAAACAGCTTAGCAACATTTCTGTAACCCCCACTACAAGGTTTTATAAAAAAAATGTGTCAAATACATTAATAATTATCATTGAATTATATAAAAAAACTACATAGGTATTGCTAGTTAAATATTTTTGCTACTTCTGTTGCAAATGAGAAATATCTGGAAACAATTACACCTGAAAAACCTTTTGCAAACAGCCAAAGTCATTCGTCTGTCGCACATATACCGGATTCGAGCTTGTTAGCTCTTATCGGTATGCTATAGGGTCATAGCCTACCACATAACATTGTGCATGAGTAATGACGGTCTAATTAGTGAGATTTGTTAAGCTGTCTATACACATATTGGACTGTATCGATAAATCAAACTACATTTCAATTAAATTTATGAAATCTCTCAATTTATGAAACAGGAAAAAGGGAAGAAATGCCTAAAAGTGGTATAATAATTCCAAAATATCTTATGTTCTAATAAAAAAAATATATTTCGTTTATAACAGTGTTCTATATGACTATGCTCGGAACGGAACTTTCTGTCCAAATATGAACAAATATATATGGTATTCTATTTAAATTAACAAAATTAACATCCGCGGCCTTTTTGTTTGGACTTCATTTGATTCGCTACTACCATTTTCGAAAACAGCGTGTTCCGCATAAGAACCGACACATGTAGGGGGTCCTAAAATATTGCAATTTAAGCAAACATATACAAATATTGTTGCACGCAGGTGGAGTCAAAGGCCTTCAAAGTGGGTCCAAATATTTCGAAAAAAAATCTCTGATTCACTTTAACTTGGAATAACCAATTTGGTACATGATTTAGGTTTATTATTTGACTTCCTTGATTATGAGTACAAATAAATTAAAACACTACAAAGTGTCCATGAATGAGTCTCCACTAAAATTATACCAAACTTTTTTCCATTGATCGTATTTAAAAAGAATGACTTTTTCACTCCAGTTAAATTTAAAAAAAACTTAAAGGTGTTCAAGAAAAAATGCATTAATTAAAACAAGATTTTAATAGTGCTTATTATAGTCTATTTGGAAATGAAAGTGAGTAATAAAACCCCAAAATAAGAACCGGCCATGGGCGTGGTAATATTTCATTTCAGGTAATTATCGGGTAACACTAATGCTAACAGATAACATTAGCTAACAGATACATTAGTATATGTTACTGGATATATCATAGGACAGGAGCCAGTGTATTGTTGACAGTCAATCCAGTCTTAGAGCTGAATATACGAAGACATGCTAGTGCAGTAGAGTAAAATTCGACTTGTGTTTAGTGACTCTTGTGCCAGTGGATATAATATTGTTGGGGTAAAATGTCGAGCTTATCAGATTACGTACCTGCTAAACGCGGAAAAGTGTTCCAAAATGACAGGGATTGAAAAATCGACTATCTACAGATTTTTAAAGGAAACAAAAAATGCATCTTCTAAAATTTCATTCGCAGAAAAGTACACTCATTTTATAAAAGAAATACCAACGCTAAACAAAATTTTAAGTGAACTTTCAGAGAACAACGATTTGCCAAAAATCAGTAGAAGTAAATAATGGGCTGTCTTACGAGAGTTGAATTTTTGCTGGGAAAAGCAGAACAGGAAGTCAGTTCTTATCGATAAATATGAAATTATTTGTTGGCGGAGATCCTACTTAAGATCAATTAGAAAATTCCGTGACGAAGGGAGGAATATTTATTATCTAGACGAAACTTGGGTCAACGAGGATATACTGCAACAAAAGTATGGCAAGATAAAAATGTAAAAAGTTTCCGACAAGCATTTTTGGATGGACTTTCAACAGGGTTCAAGGCACCTTCAGGTAAAGGGCGAAGATTAATAATGACACATATAGGTAGTGCCAGTGGTTTTGTAGATGACGGTTTACTTTTATTTGAATTTAAAAGTACAGGTGACTATCACGAAGACATAAACGCAGATCTTATTCCTCCGGGGGTCTGTAATTGTCATGGATAATGCCAGTTACCAATCACGGCAGACCGAGCGGACGCCTACGACTGCTTGGAGAAAAGCCGATAAAATTTATTGGTTATCGGGAAAAAATATTTCTTTTGAAACAAATATGATGAAAGAGGAACTTTTGACACTTGTCAATCTTAATAAAGCTCAGAAAAAATATGTTATCGATGAAATGACAACAAATCGCCAAATAACGGTACTACGGTTACCACCTTATTACTGTGAACTTAACCCAATCAAATTAGTCTGGGCGCAGGTAAAAGGAGATGCAGCGCGAAATAATACGATGTTTAAATTAAGTGACGTGAAAATTTTGTTAAAAAATTCCTTGTAACGAGTAACTGCAGATAACTGGCAAAAATGTATACATTATGTACAAAAAGAAGATAAGAAAATGTGGGAACCCGATAATTTAATTGACGTTACTGTGGAACCTATCGTTATCAATCTAGGAGACAAAGATAATTTATCAGAATATTCAGAGGATGAATTTTAATATACCTACTTTTTTATTTTCTTTATTGTACATTTATACAACACTACATGTACTCATCATAATTTGAATTTTCAAAATACATATATTTTTGTGTGGAATAAAAGTCTATTCATTAAATTTAAATAAATATTTTGATAATAATATTGAATAATTTTATTTGAATTACTAAAAATCCTCTTAACCCGATTATGATGCTTAAAGTAGCCTCTAGTTTTGAAATGCTGTTTTTATATTGTTTACTTAAGAGAAATGGTCCGAGAAATTGAAGCGGCATAGACAAAGACGGACTGTCGGGGATTAAATTTTAACTACCTGCTACAATTTAGTACGGTTCGATCACACAAAGTTTTTTTAAAAATACACTTCATCTTATCGGTATAGATACATAATATAAAAATATTGGATATAAGCACCAGTACTACATTTATTTACGATTTGCATACATAATAAGCTTTTATTACTCTCTTTCATTTCTAAACCGACTATAGAAGAAATCATATAGTCAGTAGTAGTCTTTGTTTTTAAAATTTGACAGTAATAATACTATAAAATAAAAATAAATACAATGAAATTAAAACTAACGAAATTGTTCCAAATGGGTATCATTTTGTCTGAAACGTAAATTGGAACTGAAATTTACAACACAATTTAACAAATTTTTTTGGGATTCAGATGGTGACGAATACATAAAGGTCTTCAACGTTCGTCGAAGAAAATAATCACATTTGTTGAGGTATGGCGATTGTGGTGGTTAATTTTGAAGAGAACTTTTCCTCATTCTAACCATTTATTTGGAAACTTAAAATTTACACCAAAATGAGGCGGTGTTCCATCATGCATAAATCAAAACTATAGTCGCAACGGTGAATCTTCAATTAAATCAGGGAGAGTATATTCCAAATAACTTTTTCCATATAATCGATTTGGCAAAGTAACTGATCTAATCAAATAACGATCCATAATACCGATAAAAATTTCTAGTATATGTATAGTACATCGGAATATTCGTCAAAATTGTGAACATTTATAATTCGTCCACAAGTGAAACAAATCAATGAAAAGAATTTTCTAATGAAAATTAATATCCTCATGCAAGATAAACTCGCGAAATGTCACTCGTACATTCTAATCTTGAGGTAATAGCTTTTACACTTTTTTAATGTGATACAGTCGATTACGTTCAAGAATACAGTGTACAGAAGTTCTTGATAATCCATTTTATACAGATAAACGATTAGTACTTAATTGCGGTTCATCTTCGACTGTCTGCAAAATATTTTCTTCATCTTGTACCCTTATTACATTAGGACGTTCTCGGATATTATTGAAAAACTTTTCCTCGAGCCCATTTTTCAACATTAGAGATTTCCTACGATATTCTTCACTTCTTCTACAGTTTCCTTCGCAGAAACCTAGCACAAGTGACATGTCAACTTGTTCGGTAAATGTAAATTTTCCATCCATTTTCAACAACAAACAGTAACAAAAATAAAATAGTTTTATTACTAACTTAAGAACCAGAGTCGGAAAGGCACTCATGTTCCGTACACCCTGTATTTAACAATAATATTATCAATTATTTCTCAGTTTCGTTGATAAATTAAACATTAGTTTTGGCTTCTTCTATTGCTAATTTTATCACTTAATCAATCACTATATTACATGTTGATTTAAACGGCATATAAAATGTACTGTAATTTCAAATTGTAGCATATTTATATTTCTGTATAACGTAATAGTATAAACACAGTTCGTATTGGGTCTGAATTTATTTTTACAACTTTATTGTATTAAGAGAAACATCAACAAAAACTTTATTTTCAAAGCTAGTTTTGTTTCAGCACCCCACGGAATGTGTAAAAATATCAGTTTCATCGCCCAATCTGCATAAATTACGGAAAAAATTTGAACGCAAGGTCGTCTAGCGGTTCATGCAAAGGCCATCGCTTGCGTGTCTCTGAAATCTCTACTACGATTTTTTTAGGTACACGAGGTGGCTATTACACGTTGTTGGTTGGAAGCTTTATCGTGCTTTATTCTTGCTTCAGATACACGTAAATCAACGATTACGTTCTACGGAAATTAGCGAAATGCAAGGTCGTTATACCAATAAATAAAGCGATACGAGCAGTATAGGAAATTCCCCTGAGAGTTACCGAACATGCAGCTACCTTGAGCACTTTAAAACTTCATAATTTTTCAGGCGTCTTAGAGGAGAGAGAAGGGAAAGTTGATAAAATATTTACAGGGAATAAATGGATCTTTTATTTTTTCACAATGGGATTTCGTCACGTGGATTATCCAAGTTATCACTAGAGTTAGTGCCAGAGCAGACTCTAACATGGTCAAACGCGCGAGTCGTTGGCCTTCAGAGCTCACTAGCATTTCGAAATGCGCTTTTAGTTTTAGTTATTTACGGAATGCTGTAATTGTCGGTGTCGCATCGATGCGTTTCTTCTGTATGTAATTTAGATTCGATTCGTTCAGTAGCCAGTTTTCTATTCGATGAGATAAAAAGTGGCACTGCCACCTACTGACTTCTAAGGTGCTGGACAAAACGCATCACAAAACTCTTATAAATTTTGTTATTGACTGTTTTCATTACGTATGACCCGATCAAAGTGCTTCAGATTAAGTTCTTGTAATGCTATGGGCTGCATGTATGTTTCTTTGAGTAGACTGATAAATGTGCAGATTTATAACAATTGATGGTGATTTCTTGTTACACGCTGTATATCGTAGTGAAACATTGAACATTAACTGAAACAGCAAATGAACGTATTTTATAATATAGCAGTTTTGAATACTTTTACTCGTAACGGGCTTAACTTTTCTGTTTATAGTGGAGTCCACCAGCCTATGAAAGCCTTCTAGAAGTGATTTTCGTTTGCACTTTGAGATTAAAAGCTAAAACCAATTTTAGATGTTTCCTCACCATTACAATTATCAAAGACCCAAAGGCGTCAAAAAAAGTCCTGTACTGGGTGGCTGTAGGGGGTAAAACGTGAAAACTACCCCAAAAATTATTTTTGGATATTTGAATCTAAAAAAGTAGCTAAATAATTCCACATAAGTACCATTTGCCTCAGAACACTGGATATATATAAAAAAAATTATTGAATTTTCAATAAAGCACGTTGTTAAATGGAAAGCGCTGTAGTGAAAAGTGTCTAAATATTTTAGGCATGCTCTACATCTAACCTGCTGTAACTTTTTTATATGTGATCCAATTAAAAAATACCCTGTAATAGCACTGAAGAGCAGAGTTTCCAGAGCCTGCAGGATATTTCAGTTTTTCATTTGGATGATATGCAATTTTTTTACGAATTTTTATTCGGGCGCGTGCATGGGACCGGCTAAGATCGAATATCGCTTGCGTTTCTCAAAGATGCAGCTCATTGTGGTCGAATATCGCTTATTTCTCTCTTGTGTCTGTTTAGGCAACAGTGTTGGATTGATATTCTGTACGGATAAAGCACCAGTGATTTTTAAAAACAGTTCGCTCTGATCAATGTAAGTTTGCCTTTTACGTATTTTATATTATATAATCTTTTATTCGTCTTTAGCCATATAAGACAGAACTTCTTCAAACATGGATATAGGCCACTTGAGTAGTAGTAGTAGTAGTAGTACTGACAGTGATTTAGAATAAAAAATCAAGCTAACGTGTCGAATGGAAAGAGAGGACTCTATTCGGTGTATTATTTGTCAAGAGGGAAGAAACTTAATTGAGCCAACGGAAAGAAAATCCTAGGTTCGTTGGCTTTTTTGGATTTCACAAGTTCTACTGTGTCCTCAAAATGATTTAGCACTTTGTTCAACACATGGCGAGGAGTAATATTTGAATCTCCACCGAGTTCTACAAATCTTTGGTAAATTGTTGTGGTCTCATACCCTTTACCCTTCTCCAAACCTTTCCCCAACTCGTTGGTTAACTGTATAAAAGGATCTTCCTCCATGTTGGTTTTTCTTTTGAGGCCCAATGTTGTGGCAGTTTCACTTGGTTTTTTAGATTTTTTTAAATTTTTGTAATTTCAGAATCAGAGTTAACATGGTATTTAAACTCCATTGCAATTAAATCATTCTCACATATTCTTGCCAAATACGTAGGATGATTTCGAGCAATGTTTTTAATTTTTGCCTCCGCGTTGCTGGTCATTACTTGACATAGGTTCTTTTTATGCGACCTCTTTTGGCAAAACAAACATAAATTAATATCAAATACGCCTACCGAACGCGAAATGCGGTTGTCAGATTGAATTTCTTCAATTACACCAGCATCACACGAAAACAATTTCTCACATTTCTTTATGTAGACGGCGATATTTTTGGAGCTGGTAATACTATTGTAACATTTTTTATGCCAATAAATGTTGGCATCCTGTTGAACATCGTTTAGTTTGTAAAAAATTCTGTTAATATTCGTATTTTTATCTCTCCCTTTACTGGCTTCAAATCTAATTTGGACGCTGACAATAAATTTTTTCTATGATCTTTCCGTTGGCTCAATTAAGTTTCTTCCCTCTTGACAAATAATACACCGAATAGAGTCCTGCCCTTCCATTCGACACGTTAGCTTGATTTTTGATTCTAAATCACTGTCAGTACTACTACCACTGCTACTCAAGTGGCGTATATCCATGTTTGAAGAAGTTCTGTCTTATATGGCTGAAGACGAATAAAAGATTATATAATATAAAATACGTAAAAGACAAACTTACATTGATCAGAACGAACCGTTTTAAAAAATCACTGGTGCTTTATCCGTACAGAATATCAATCCAACACTGTCGCCTAAACAGACACAAGAGAGAAATAAGCGATATTCGACTACAATGAGCTGCATCTTTGAGAAACGCAAGCGATATTCGACCTTAGCCGGTCCCATGCACGCGCTCGAATAAAAATTCGTAAAAAAATTGCATATCATCCAAATGAAAAAGTGAAATATCCTGCAGGCTCTGGAAACTCTGGTCTTCAATGTTATTACAGGGTATTCTTTAATTGGATCACATATAAAAAAGTTACAGCAGGTTAGATATAGAGCATGCCTAAAATATTTAGACACTTTTCACTAGAGCGCTTTAAATCTTAAGGCTTCCTATTTAACAACGTGCTTTATTGAAAATTCAATATTTTTTTTATATATATCCAGTGTTCTGAGGCAAATGGTACTTATGTGGAATTATTCAGCTACTTTTTTAGATTCAAATATCCAAAATTAATTTTTGGGGTAGTTTTCACGTTTTACCCCCTACAGCTACCCCGTACAGGACTTTTTTTGATGCCTTTGGGTTTTCGATAGAATTAATGGAGGGAAATCATCTAAAATTGGTTTAGCTTTTAATATGAAAGTGTAAACGAAAATCACAATTTGAGGCTCCGTGGACTCTACTATTAAACTCATTTTGATGAAATTTATTTGTCGATAGAAAAACTTGAACGAAAAGCCGTTACTTTTAGTGGATACTTTAAGATCAAACTCTCAATCTGTAGCCGGTGAGACACTAAAGAACACTTGGCACATAAGTAGAATACGTGTTCGTTTTTTAAAAAAATGCGAATGGCGACGTTTCCATTACTTCGGTTCTACTATAAAAAGCGCGGGAGATATAATGAAATCGATCATACTGCAGTGACATGAGTACGTTTCGCATGAATTAAAAATCATATTCCTCCCACATTGAAGGAAAGGAAAAAATGTCACTATTGCAGCGGTGCAAGGTTTGCAATTACCCTATAAAACTGAGTGAAGAAGTGAGATGTTCTGTCTGTAATAAAACTGTCCATGTCAACTGTACTTTGGATCAACATCCCTCCTCTTATTCGACTGATCCTGCACTAGCGTTACCGAGAGTTTGCCGCGATTGTAGCAGTTTATCGCAGGAGGCTTCTTCTGATTTAAAGAAGTGCAGCGTTCTTCCTACTGGATCTTCTTCTACTCCACTAAATACCTCACACTTTGCCGCCATTATGGAACAATTTACCGTTCTAGGGGAGGCAATAAATAAATGTAACGCAAACTTGGACATATTGAAAACGCAAATAACGGCTAATACAGCAGATATAGCTGATATTAAACAGGAAAACGCGTTCCTCCGTGATAAAGTTACTAGTCTTGAAACCCAGTTAAATAATCTGGATTTGCATAGTTCCATTGCTGAGGTCACTGAACGCGTTAAACGCGAAAAGAATATTGTTTTATTTGGCCTCCCTATGCAAAGTTCTCCCGAGCAGGATTTGTCAACTGCCAAGAATCTATTGAACCAATTAGCTCCTCAGCATAATACTACTCCAGTGTGTGGTGCCCGCATAGGAAAAGGGAATGGAACCGCTCGCCCTAAACCTTTCAAAATCACCCTTCCGAATAGGGAGGATGCTATAAAAGTGTTGCAATGCAAGCACAATATTAATAAAACCGAGTTTCCTCATGTACGAATTATGAATGATTTGACACCAATGCAGTCCAGGGAACTCTCTGATCTCCGCTTGGAGTTGGCCAGACGTCAAAGTGATGGTGAAGTCAGCATCACAATAAAATATGTTAAAGGTGTACCTAAAATCGTGTGTGGCGAAGGCAAAGCTGTACAGAAAAGAGCAAGAGATGAAAACAACTCTCCAAGACAAAACAAAGCAACTAAAATTAATAGGACGTCATCCCGCAACACTGGTACCTCCAAATAGCAACCACTAAACATAACTTTTTGGAACGTTGAAGGCATCCATAATCTGAAAGATTATATGACGTCTAGTGACACCGATTATTTAGACATTTTATGTGCAGTAGAAACCTGGTGTACTGGTGAGTCTTTATCCCTCTCACCCCTGTATAAAGTTTACTGCTCAAGTGCAGTTGCTGAAAAGTGCCGAGGAAGGGCTAGTGGTGGCCTTGCTGTCCTTACTCGAAATAGCCTCAAGATCAAATTACTTGATAAATCCCAATGGTGGATTATTGTACTGATAGAGTCAATCTCTAATTTTAAGTTTATACTATGCGTTGTTTACTTGCCTCCTAAATATGATATTCTTCACGTATTGGACCTCTTCCAACCGGTAATTTCTGAAATTATTGATAATTATTCTAACCTAGCTTTTATTATTGGTGGTGATTTTAACTGCCGTGTGTCTCATTACGGAGATATTCCCCCTGAATCTCTCCCGTGTTCAAACCTTTTTGAGGAGAGGTCCAGTTGTGACCAAGTTATAAATGCCAGAGGGCGTTCCCTCCTTGAGTTCATGCAAAACAATTCTTTCTCGTTACTCAATGGCAGGGTTATCCACGACAAACCAGCTCAGTTTACTTTTTGCTCTGCTTGTGGAAGTAGTGTCATAGATTTAGTGTGGTGCAATAATATTAAACTTGATGTTATTTATAATTTAAGAGTTCATAGTGATTGTATTCTGTCTTATCATTTCCCTGTATCTTTAGAGCTAAAATTTAATTATGAAACATGTGGGAATATATCTCAATCTAATGCCACTTCGAAGGTTTTAAGATGGAATAACAGACTTGCCTCACGCTATAACTCCATTATGCAGCATTCTCCTCGTGTTCATTTTATTCCCGACATTTCCACTTCATACAACAATATGTGTAGTGCAATAACTGAATCGGCCGATGTTGTTGATTTAACTAAACTAATACGCGGTAATTGTGTTATGAATGGAAATCACTATAAAAAACCTTGGTTTGACTATGAATGTAAAGTCATGAAGTCGGAACTTAAACACAGCCTTTCCACGTGTAGAGCCAACAATTTCACCTCCCCTTTTAAGGAGTCTTATTTGAGCATGAAAAAACAGTACAACAAACTTATTAAATCCAAAAAAATCTCGCACGAGAAGGCTTTTATTATCACGTTGAGTAATGCTGACCAAAGGACGTTTTGGCGTACTTTACGACAATTTCATAGCAACATTACTCATGAGCTCCCTGTCCAAACATGGGAAATATTTTATGAGTACATATATCCACCAGCAGTACTTGATAATGCCATATACTTCGGTGTAAGGGATCCATTTCTTGATGCTTCTATCACACTAGAAGAATTGGACACTGTACTATCTTGCTGTAAGAATGGTAAATCACCAGGCGAAGACGGAATTTCTTACGAGTTTCTAAAAAATCTTCCCCAGAACTGGCGCCTGTACTTATGTTCTCTCTTTAACCAAATACTGGTAATGGGGGAGGTTCCTTCCTCTTGGTATAATATTTTGCTTACTATGCTGCATAAGAAGGGTCCCATAGACGATCCTACCAATTACCGGGGTATTGCTTTGATTAATTGCTTTGCTAAAGTATTCACTAGTATTCTCCTTGCTCGACTAACTTCTTGGGTTGAATCCAATAAAATACTTCCTGAATCCCAGTCCGGATTTAGAAAAAACCGTGGGTGTATTGACAACGTCTTTGTGTTAAGCTCTATAGTGCAGTTCCACCTTAAGCGAAAAGGCCGCAAAGTTTTTGCTGCATTCATAGATTTTAAGCGTGCCTTTGACTCAGTCGATCATGTTCTTCTCTGGGAAAAACTATATAATATAGGATTAAGTTGTAACATAATAAATGTTCTTAAAAATTTATATTTACACGCGCGTGCTAAAATTCGTACACAGGGTAATCTAACTAAAAGTTTCAACATTACCACGGGTGTTTTACAAGGGGAATCTTTAAGTCCACTACTATTTTCGCTCTTCCTTGCTGATATTGAAGGTTTCTTTGATACTTGTCACGCCCGACGGCTAAACGTTGATAACCGGAATGATATACTTATGCTGTTATATGCTGATGATTTGGTGTTACTTGCTGATTCAGAGATTGATCTCTGCCGTAAACTTAACATCCTTGAAAAATACGTAGCAACTAATCGATTAATATTGAATACCCAAAAAACTAAGATTGTTTGTTTTGCTCGCGGCGGTCGTTACAGCACTTTTCCTTTTACACTAAATAATGAACCTGTAGAAATGGTCCCTTGTTTTACCTACTTAGGTGTTATTTTTTCATCCTCCAGCTTGTTTAGGATAATGACCGAATCCATGGTGGCCAAAGTTAGACAGGCAGTGGGATCCGTAATGACTCTAATGTCTAAATCAAAAATTAATTCTTGGAGTTCACGAATGGTTTTATATAACTCCATTATTATTAACTCATTAGCTAATTGTTTGCCTGTTTGGGGCCTTCGTTATCCTGATATACTCGAAAAAGTACAAGTTGGTTTTTTTAAGAGACTATTATTACTACCTTTTAATACCCCCGGATACACCGTACGTCTTGAGGCTGGAGTCAGTCACCTGTCTCTGGTAGTTCTCAAATCTACTCTAAACTGGTTGCTCAGGCTTCTTTCTATGAATAACGATCGTTATCCTCATATGTGCTACCTTAAACAAACACAGTGGCTGGAGGGTGACACGCCATATAACTGGCTGCTTCAAGTCAAATCAATGCTTCTTAACATCGACTGTGCTGATGTTTTTGATAATTTATCTTATACCCGCCTCATGAAACGTATTCCTACTATTTTACTTAGCTATAAGGAAATGCTCTACCAAAAAGATTTAGCTGCTGTTATGGCCTCTACTGCACCCATATTGTATAAAAATTTTAAACTTACAAGGCACACCGCAGATTATTTACAATTTCATATACATATCTCAATCATCAGGATTATATCCCAACTCCGGCTTTGCAATAAATTTTGCATGAAATTTACTGTCAATGCTGTATCTTATTCCATCAATCCTTCTGTGATGTGTACACTTTGTAATAAATATAAACTGGAAAATATTGAGCATATATTCTTAGAATGTCCCATGTACGCGAGTTTAAAACCACCTGAATTGAGAAATTTAACCTCCAATTCTCTTATTTCTCTGCTGGATAACCTAACGCCTGGGAGTGCAAAGTTATTGTTCAATTTTGTTGTGGGTTTCTTGAAACTCCGTTCATTTGTTTTGCATGAGTAGGATTTATTTAAGAATTAGAGTGCATCTGTTTTTTTCTGCTTACTTTGTGAATTTTTTTTTTTTGTACTATCACAAATGTATTTTGGCATTTGTTTTTTTTTATTTTCTGTACTTTAGGTAATCTTTTTTTTTTGTAAGACATTTATTTGAGTAGGTATGTAGGTATGTGTTTTATTTATGTTGTTAATGTATGTGTGTTTAATTTCGGCAGCATATATGTTTTTTCCTGTTTTTTGCTTGTCTTATAACGAGCAATGCAGAACCTCTTCCTGTAAATTTAATTATTTTGAAGGAATAAAGGATTATTATTATTATTATTATTAAAAATCATATTCCTCCCTTTCGTGCACAATTGATTGATGTAATTAAATTGCACTGTTTAATGTGTTGATTTGACGATGGAAATATATAATTTTATTTCAAGAATATTGACAATATCAGTAATATTATTGATATATTATAAGAAAAGCTGCTGAAAGAAACTTTATACTGCAATATAAGTGGATTAAACTGGTTGTGTGTACAAAATTTTACTGAGGTGTAGATCCTGGCAAAGTAGTACTAATAAATAATTGTTTTTAGCCGCCATAACTACGACATCCTGGTAACGATCAAATCTGTTTTTTTGGATGAGATGTGTTCGGAGTTATTAAAATCATGTGACATTTGCTTTCAGAATTAGGGAAAAGTGTCAAATATGGAACACCATTTTGTTTTGTCCTTGTAGTAAAATAGTTTTGGGCAATAAAATTTATTATATTTGTGTAAGAAATATATTAAATTTTATATTTAGCCCTTTATTACATTTTGTAAAAATAATTAGTCTTTATTAAATTAAATAGTTGGCTTAGAAGGCCATGAACTGACCTACAGAATGATATTTTAATCGCTAAGATATTTTAAACCATAGCTGAGATATAGGCCTGTGAAGACGCCTAGAATATGTTGTTACATTTATGCTAGTACTTTTAGAATTACCTTGTATAAATAATTATTATTCAGGGTGTTTATTAAGTCGAGGTCAGTCAAAATCCAGGGGCGTATTCTTTGGACAAAAATAACAATTTTTTGTTATACAGGGTGTCCCAAAATAGAAGGCCATACCATTAACCACATATTCTTTGGACAAAAATAATGCCACTTTCCTTATGTCATTATTTGTTTGGGCGTCCCTGCTTCAAAATACAGGGTGTTGAAGTTACATTTTAAAAAACTATTTTTGTTAATAATCCCATTGTTTTGTAAGATACACACTTGAAATTTTGCACGTATTTTTATCTTATTCCGGCACACTTAGAACTTTAGAAAAACTACACAACAACGAAATAGCTCTATAGTTCTCTACCTTATTCTTATTACCGTTTTTAAAAACGTAATGTAATGAGTATCGTAAAAATGCACTTGATCAAATAAATCAGTTTTGTTGTTAATCGGTTTGGAATGCAAGAAAGTGTAAAGAAACAAATAGTGAAGAAAATACAATAGCGAAATAATTATTTTATTATTATTTTAAGTAATGTAATGAGTATCGGAAAAATTCACTTAATCAAATAAGTCAGTTTTATTTTTAATTGCTTTAAAATACAAGAAAGTGTAAAGACACAAAAATGAAGATAATACAATGGCGAATGAAAATTAATATTTATTTACCTAAATCATACTAAAACAATAATATTCTGTAGTAATAGATGCTTATTCTGCAAAAGATAAAAAGCAGTATTAAACGATTTACTTTAAAAATTGTTATAGCGCATTTAAGGAAAACGTTTAAGTAACCGACTTTTATTGTGAACGCTTTCGCATCACTAATATATTTTAATTTTTCATTTAGAAATATATTTGAAATTTTGAAATTTTATTTTTATTATTTATTTTCTTTATTTGTAAGGGTATACTGCCCATTTGAATTTATCTCAACTTAAAGGAGGCCACCTGAAGAAGCAATCCAAAAATGTAGAAATAGGTCAGATCTCATCTATTTTGGTTAAATTTTCGAGTTCCCAAAGTTTCAAAAGTGAACTTAGATATTTATAGAATGTTTTCATTATACCAGGTTAGTAAATATAGCTAGATTAATTTTTATTTTAGATAATTATTGAATAGAGCTTTGCCATTGATAGGAATTGTAGGAGATTTAATTTATATTAGCTTAAAATACCTTTTTAATACATTAAAACATGTTACAAAAGCTAATATTTCTATTGCCTTACACAGATTTTTTGTAAGAAGAAATCAGAACAACTTTATTATTTATCATATTAGAGCAATTAAATTGTTGTGTACATGTTCCTAAAGCATTGTTGCTTTGATAACTATCAGATATCAATTACCAAATCGCTCGCCATTCTACATAAAGGCACTTTATATTCCCACGTAGTTTTTTTATAACATCTTCCAGTGTATGTCGCAGATAAGACGACTTGAAATAAATTTTCAGAGCTCCGTTGGCTTTTCCACGACACGTTCCTAGCTCCACAATCAGCAGTTCTGAAATAAATGATATCCAGGGTGAACGCGTCGGCAAAAAAAAAACAGGCGGAACTAATATATCAAAATAAATTCGCAAAATCCGGTAATACGTTGAAGGGGATGTGTTTGTAGTCGCGAAAGGCCTCGAAAGAATAAATACTTGGAAGATTTATTTATCGCATAGAATATTTTAGTTTATGCAAAAATAATTTCTGCTTCACATGAAGAATCATGTCCTGGAATGCTGAAGTTAGTTTTATGAAAGAATGTCAACTATTAAATGTTAAAATAATAATGTTACATTAATTAACAAAAATATATCTACTTGAGTGCTAAGTTACTTCCTATAATTTGAAAATTTATAAACATACGACACTTTAATTAACGTTAAATTTCTAATTATTTAAATCAATCTACAGTATTTTATAAAGACGTGAATTCCGTAGTTTAATAGTAAGTTAATAGTAAGTTAATTTGTTATACAGTATGCGCCAAAAGTATGGAATAAATTCAATAAAAACGAAACAATTATTTTTTGGGAAAAATCCTCGAACAGGTCGATTTTTAATTTAAAAATACATATTTTAGCATAAAATGAGATTTTCAAATGTCATTTGTTTTCGAGTAATGACGTCATCGATTTTTTTTAAATGGCAACATCATATTTTCTTCCTTGATTCTGAAAGATCGTTTAATTCTCTATCAGACAGTACTGAAATTTTGCCCTCTTACATAGGAAAGTTTTCGAGTAAATGACGATTGAATGTTAGAAAACGTAAATCAATTAAAATAAAGCAAAAACGTTATCAAGTTTAGTTTTTCGAATTCCATAGTTCTTTTATGGATCACGTAGGTGAAAATCTTTGCAAAGTGTCATTGTCACACCGACTTTCTAATAAGTATTGTAAGCGACATAGAAATTATTATTCAATTTAAAATATTATGGCACATTTAATTGTTACTCAAAGCAGGAAGTTTGCGATTTATTTAATGAAAAATATCCAGATCACCCTATCAGCCAATCAACAGTCAGTAAGGTAGAGTCTAAATTTAGAGAAACTGGCAATGTTGTAAATATTCCAAAACCTGGACGTCCAAGCATTAATGAAAATCAGAAACAGAACATTTTGATAAGCATGGTGGATAATCGTCATAATTCTTCACGATTGGTTGCATTAAACAATGACACTAGTCAGAGCACAGTGCTACGTATCTTGAGGGAGGAAAAATATCATCCCTACAAAATTCAACTTGTGCAGAAACTCAATGAAGATGATCCCGATCGCCGCTTACACTTTTGCGTAATTCTAAAGGATTTATGTCAAGGAAATAGAAATTTACACCGGCAAATACTATTTTCAGATGAGGCCACATTTTGTCTGAATGGTACAGTAAACCGTCAAACTTGCAGATATTGGAGTTGGGAAAATTATCATTGGATGGCAGAGGCACATACCCAACATCCTCAGAAATTAAATGTGTAGGCTGGAATAGTTGACGACAGAATAGTAGGACCTTTCTTCTTTAAAAGAACCCTTACAGGACAAAGATAGTTAGAGTTTCTAGAAAATGACCTTGTTCCAGCCCTTGCAGTAATTTTTCCTAAAGATAATGACCCTGACATTCCTGACGATACCATATGGTTTCAGCAAGACTGTGCACCTCCGCACTATGCGCGCCCTGTGCGAGATTTTTTGGACAACTGTTTTCCTGGAAGGTGGATCGGCAGACGCGGACCGATAGAATGGCCTGCAAGATCGCCAGATCTTACACCTCTTGACTATTTTTTATGGGGATACTTGAAGTCAAAAGTGTTACGCAGAGTTACCCCAGAAATCATTCATAATGTGCAAGAAGAATTTCTTCACAGACTTGCGCATTGCCGAGAAGTTGGTGAATGGCAATTCGAACATTTAATTTAAGTATAAAATTTAATCAGTTGTATTTTATTTTACATACCTCAGAATTGTTACTTTTTTATGAATAAAATTTACGTTTTCTAACATTCACTCGTAATTTACTCGAAAACTTTCCTATGTAAGAGGGCAAAATTTTAGTACTGTCTGATAGAGAATTAAACGATCTTTCAGAATCAAGGAAAAAAATATGGTGTTGCCATTTAAAAAAAAATCTATGACGTCATTACTTGAAAACAAATGACATTTGAAAATCGCATTTTACTCTAAAATATGTATTTTTTAAATTAAAAATCGACCTGTTCGAGGTTTTTTCCCAAAAAATAATTGTTTCGTTTTTACTGAATTTATTCCATACTTTTGGCGCATACTGTATAGGATATAATACACAGAAAGTCAAAAGTCTTGGACTACCCCTCATTCTTGTTAAAGAAATCTTTTTATCAGAAAAACTAAATACATTTATAAAAGTACCTATATTGTTTTCTGAATCTTTTTTTTGTGAAAAGGATATGTTTGATAAGCGAGTACTTAGAAAATTAAAAACCAGCAAAGGTGTGACATTTTTAACAAAAATTATTAAATCAAAAAGAAGAAACAACGCAAGTTATCTACTTGACTAATAGTCGGTATGACCTCCACCATGTTCCAATAGCATATTGACACGTCTGTGCATTGAGATAATGAAGCGGTTAACGATCTCTTGCGGAATATTGTTCTATTCGTGTCGCTGTTGACGACCTGTTTCTCTCCAGACTCTTTGTCGATTGTCATCAGTAATCAGCTCAATTCTGATTTCGTCTGTATATAACCCACTGCCACTGCCGTAAAAGCCAACCTCTATGCTCTCGCGCCGACCGGAGACGGGCAGAACGATGCCTTGGAAGCATAGTGGGGACCCGTAATGGTCTTCTAATATGTAAATTTGCGTTGTGGAGTCGTCTTCGAATATAGTAGGTGTCGATATAACATGACGAAACGTACCTTGAAAGTAGACCCTGTGAGCTGAAGATGAGGATGTGCTATGTCTACGGGCATATTGCACCAAATACCGATCTTCCCTTTCATTAGATACTCGAGGACGTCCACTATGTGGTCTGTTTTCCACTGTATCAAATTCTTCATATCTTGTTGTCCAACATGGGTGATATCTGATGATTAGAATGGCCTGCATCATGTAAAGCAGTCAACAATATCTACTGCCATGCGGTCGTTTTTTGCAGCATTTCTAAATGCAGAAACGACACAAATTCTTATTAGTAAAATACCCCATAGGTAGGAAATAGTTAAGCCAGTTAGCTCCACTATTTTGCATTCGTTTTTTATTTCTCTACAAACTGCGGTCGTTTTTTGCAGCATTTCTAAATGCAGAAACGACACAAATTCTTATTAGTAAAATACCCGATAGGTAGGAAATAGTTAAGGCAGTTAGCTCCACTATTTTGCATTTGTTTTTCATTTCTTTACAAACTGACAAAACTACATTTTCATTCATTATAATATCTCTACCCCTCATTCTAATCACAGGAATTAACCCAGAAGTCGGAGACTTGTGCGGGGGAGGGGGCGGCATATTATTATTAAGCAGGCCGCATTTGCGCCCAGGAACGACTTACGTTGGTAGGCCCTAACCACTATTCAGTGCAGGAATGAGGAAAACCTGGAAAACCTCATTAATTAGGGGGGTAGTCAAATATCAACCGGTATCAATCTCTCACGTTGACCCAAGCCAACATTCTTCCACCCTACCATACCCGCAGAGAGGGCGCCAAACCTCTCCACGAATATAGCTTATATACGGTCTACCGGCAGCTGGGCTCGAACCAACACCGATCTAGTCACCTCGATTCAAGTACTGATGCCTTAAACCGCGCGACCACTGACCGACCCATTACAAACACTCACTACCGATAAGACACACTTCCCGTAGATACAGTTAGATAAAATGCCTATTTATTATAACAAAATGGAACGAAAGGAAAAGACAAGTATTAATGTACCCGCGGCAATCTTGTCCCATAACCTGGAAAAACAAACCGGCAAAATATATTATGGGAAAATATCTGCACTCAACACAAATTTCTTTATTTAATAACTATAAAACGTTTAAAAATTACAAAAGGCACTAAAAACTGAAGAAGAACACAAAACTACAACGTAAACACATGGTAAACACGTGAATTAAGTTATGACATGACGGGATTGACGAGGAATTTTACCGTCGTGTTGCCACAAGCTGCTGCTAGTTGCCTTCTCTAACTCGCATAGGCGGCGTTAAATAAGGATTTAATATAATTTCGAAAAAACATTTTTCTTCACTTTAAATAAGTTTGGAATTTTTTGAAGGGTGATTGCTTTAATTCATAATTTTCTCTATCTCCTTTTAAAATATTTGTACTTAGTCAGAGTTACCATGTATACAAGAACAATAGTTTATTACACCTTTAAACGTGTGGAGTAAAAAACTGTAAAAAAATCCTAAATTAATAATTTTACAAAACTGATTAAAAGTTGTAAATAAAATTTTGCTTATACAAGGTGATTATGAAAGTGGGGTATTAATTTTAACTGATGACAGTATGCATTAAAATGAATCATTTTTCAAAATATTTCTCTAATAAACATATTTTAATAACCGAGTTTAAAGTGATTGCAAATTTAGAAGCCGACTTTGTTATAAAACCCTAACCGAATGGTTGTTTTATGAATGTTGTTGTTGTTGTTGAATGTCTCGTTGCTTTGGGTAACCTTACTAACCTTAAACTTCCATTCCAACCGAACCAACGTAGTATACGTATCAGAAAAAATCGTGTTTGGTTAAAATTTTGGTGTTTTGAAGTGTGTGCGTTGTAACATTTTGTGTTAAACGTAATTTGCTGACACAGTGACATGACAATCGTCCAAGTGTGCTAATGACCTGTAGATACGTTATTTCTGTATACTCTCTGTATACAGTAATAAATTATGCCACTTACTACAGAAAGTGTGTAAACAAAACAATTTAAAATAATAAGAAGCAAAATGTTGTTGATCTTGGCACATGGATATATTTACTTCATTTTATAATTTTGTTGTGCATGTAGCAGCAATTTCTAGAGGAAGCATAAAAATATGACTTCTGCAAATTGTTTTGGAATGCAGCGTACTGTTTATTAAAAATTATTATGGCACTGCAACTCTATATATTAATTTATAATCCACCTTTATTTCCATTAAATGTTCATTATTTTAAGGTCTTCTTCAGCGTCGTCATATTTTATTAAATTTTTCTCTCCTTCATTATCGTTTCCATCTTGTGATTCGTTCTGTTCACTCAGTCTCTCAGTATTCCTCAAGAATTCAGTCTATAAGTTTAAAAAATATATATTTACGTACTACTTAATTCATTGTTACACATATTTATAACTATTTAACAATGTTTTTACTTTATTGGAAAGGTATTTTAAGCTAATATAAATCAAATATTCTACAATTACTATCAACGAAGTCATATGTATGATCTCTGTTACCAAACATCTAGGTATGCTAATGAACAATTCCACAGACCAAGCTCTATTCAATAATTATCTAAAATAAAAATTAATCTAGCTAAATTTACTAACCTGGTATAATGAAAACATTCTATAAATATCTAAATTCACTTTTAAAACTGTGGGAACTTGAATATTCAACCACAATAGATGTGATCTGATCTATTTCTGCATTTTCAGGATTGCTTCTTTAGTAGCCTCCTTCAAGATGAGTTAAATATCTAAAGTGACTTTAACCTGTCAATCAATTACCTACCGAATTATTGAATAGAGCTTTGTCTGTGGAATTGTTCATTAGCATACCTAGAACTGTAGGAGATTTGATTTATATAAGCTCAAACTACCTTTCCAATACAGTAAAAAATGTTACAAAAGCTAATAATAAAGAATATATGGGTAGATATTGTGGGTGTAATTCAACGCTGGTCGGGGCTTTAGTCCGCAGAGTAATTAGTTTCACACAATATTGTTTGCAACATATTGTTATCACCGACTTGCGATAGAGGTCGCTAGATTGCCTCTAATGCTATGTAGAGCACTTCGTGTTTGTCGCTGGTCAATTTACTATCCGCAAATGTACGCAACAAATAATAATCAAAGCATATGTTTTTGGAAAGCCTTTTTAGTCCTCTCTTCATTTTTGAATTAAGATACAGAGTGCTTCTTATAGAAAAAAACATAAATTGTGGTCATATCTCAAAAGCTAAAAATATTACATATATGTTTATGCCAAAAGGGAATCGAGGAGAGGGCACCAGTCGGTTCAGTCAGAAATTGGGAAACGCCCTGTAGCGCAAAAACGGTAACAGAGATATGCGGTTTGCGAAAAAAGAGCCTCGAACTATAACAGATTTGCAGTAACCGATCAATTTGAATCACCATGTACATTTAAATATTAGGAATTAAATATTTCTTTGTAATATCGGCAACACTGCATAGTCCATCATCAGTTGGTAACTAAGTGATGTGGACAAATTGTGTCACGCTTAGCTACTAGAGTGAAAACAATGCTTATCAATAAGTTATATTTTTATTAGACAACGAAGTATATTCGTTAAAACTTTGAGATTTTAATTATTATTTGTATATTATACAAGTAAAAGGTAGAATTATTTCTATAATAAAATAAAATTAATTAGTAAACAAAAATATTATTAAAACATCTTTCTCTTGTGCAAAAATATCTACTGCTACTTGCTGCGCTAAAATTGTCAGGTCGAAACGTTGTTTCAAAGAAAACATGCATTGATTTTGCACAGAACGAGCGGCATGTATTCTAATGGATCCAGAGACTTTATTACCTCAAACAATAGCTACACGTTCATTACTGTGATATACTTTGAACCATCCTGTAGGTACATTAAAGCTAATTTGTAAATCAATAACTTGGAAGAAACAGTAGAGAGAAAATTGGACCTCTATACCTTGGCTCATAATTGAATTATCGATTAATTTGAGCTGTTGGCATCAGAAGTTATTATATGAGACATAATTTTATAAATTTTATTATATTTCAATATTTATTAGTGTATTTGGTACCCGCTAAAAATTTAAAAAATGAATAAGCAAACTCATGCATCAAAAGGACTAGTATAGGGTTACTTTTATGAATATTTTTGGATAAACACAGTAAAAGTAAAAAAATTACACCAGCTCACAAGAAAAGAAATAGTCTGTACTTTTCACCAGATTCACCTATGTATTTTGACCCACTGAATCCGATGTTCTTTTAGCTCAAATACCCTCAAAATTTTGAGGAAATCGCAAAAAAGTAGCGATAAATCGCAAAATATCACGTTAGTGAACGCAAATAGAATCGGAGAAATTTGTTTTAACCTTGATCAAGTGTATTTCTTATGTATTTATGCTCTGAATTCTAATCTGAAGTCTACTGATCTGCATCACCCACAAATGTTGCAAAATTCGCGAGAAATAGCCGGAAAAGGCTAACTAATGTTAAAAATCGCGAAAAACAATTTTCTGTCTAGACTGGATCAAGTTCTCATATATTCTGGCAAGCCGAATTTGAATATGAAGTCTGTTGAGCCCCATCACCCAAAAATTTTTACAAAATATCGCAAAAAAAACTGATAAGTATTCATCATCCTCGGTATAGTTTTCACTTTCTTTTTCAGATGGTTAGTCAAACCCCATTTCGTCCACCTTGCGGGAATGATCCATATACATAGGTTCGGAAATCACAGTTTTATCCACGACTGCTATTCATATTTTTGTGATAGCATAGTATAGCAATTCGCAATTATCTATATTAGAGGTAATGCTTAGTAGAGAAATGAAATAACAATTGGGTGCAATTCTGTTTACCGCGTTTACCAAGCTCTAGAATGTGTAGTTTTATTTTTCTGTTTGCTTTCAGTGTATCTTTGTCAGGTAAAAACTAACTCCATAAAAATTACCATTGTGTGATTTCGACAGTTTAATTAATCAATTTTTACATTTTTTTATTGCTGAAAATACATAAAAGACATGTGTAAGACTTCCATACATGATAGCTGGCCTCAAGATCCTATTCTGTCTTCAGCTCGATTCTCACGGGAATCCATAAAATGTTTCAGTTGAACTTGTAATTTATAAGGCCCCGTTCACTATCGGTTTTGTTTCAAAAAGAAAATGGCTTTGGGGCAAACCTTACCCCTTGAAATTTCCGGAGTTTCTCGTGCAATACTTCACGGAACCTTGGCTGGCAGTATTACGTATTCTCTCCACATTTTCCTTCAGCATTTATAGTCTTCGTAGTACGTTTGTTCCGCTTATTATATATGTACGGTGTGTCCGCGGATTATATGACATATATAAAAAATATGTGGGTCATGGAAATTAGAGAAAACTATTTATAATTTATTAAGAAAAACCCTTCAGAATAGAAATTGGATTTTGGTGAGAAGTTTTAGACCAATCTGACGCTGATGAAATTTTTTGGATTCCACAACAACTGCAGATCTCATGAAAAATGTTTTCTACAAGGAGAACAGATTTTTTCCACGGTCGGGAGTAGAAATCAGTTTCTATGACATCAAAATTAAAACAGAATAGTCAATTATTCCTAAGGGAGTATAATGCTCCCAAGGGAGTTTACATTGTGGAGAACGGTTTTCATGCAAAAAAAAGATAACATTGAAATTATTTATTGACATTTAAATTAAATGTTATATTTGTAAAATTTTCAAAATTAATATTAGAAAGAATATTACTTTCGCTTACACTTACAGTTTTTGTGATTGCGCTAGTAGTGGTATCTACTAAAACCTGATTAGCAATTTTGGTCTTATTTTCAATGGAGTTCTCGACATAACCCTCAGCGACTGTCGTTGATTTCCAACCAGCATGACGCTTTATTGTGGTGATATCCACACCAGCATCTGCCAGTAATGTCGCTGAAGATCTTCGTAAGCAGTGATCAGTATAACTTGCAGCATCAGGTAATTTTAAATACGAAGCTACTACACTCGGAATTTTTCCCATGGTATTCTTGCCAACTGGCTGCGAACTACATTTTCCTGCTTTGTAGTACAAAAAAAGGCGCTTATGCTTGACGTGGGGAGGACGAAGGGACAGGTATTTTCGAAACAATTCAAGCATATTTTCCACATGGGTAACCAGAAAGGTTCGTGGAATCTTTGTCTTAGTGTTTGGAATTTTTACAATCAAGGAAGAGCCTACATCCTCAATATCATCTACAGTTAAATTGACTAGTTCATTAGTTCGACAAGCTCCGGCAATCCCCAGAATTAATCCAACCTATAAAAAATCAAAATACTTAATAATTGAAATACCTAACAACATAAGTAATCTTATCTTAATCATTAAGAATTCTTTGTCATCTGCGTCGATTTTACCCTTTGTCAATATTTTCCATTTTTTCGCTTGATATCCGTCACCGGTTCTTTTCGAAAATGCGATCAGCTTGGGGAATTTGCTTATATCTATGTTGTCGTAAAGTATCAAGCATGACTTAACCATAGAATATTGCGCCCATAATGTGGAAGACTTGTAATTCTTTGCATTTTCACTGAAGTATGCCAACAAAACATTCTCGCTGTATACTTCAATATTTTTCTCGGTGCACCACTTTTTGAACCGATTGTAGGCTATACCGTATAAAGACCTTGACTTCGTAGGCAGCAAATTGCTTATTGCAATATTTGCAGCCTCCACAATCTCTTCCGACTCACAATATTATTCATTGTGCACTAAACAAACTTTAAACTAAACCAAACTAGCACCTTAATTTGACAATTCTTTTTGTTTGTTTATTTTGTAGTTATGACAATAACTCAACGACTACTAAATAGTAGATGACATACTAGATGCGTCCAATAAATTTATAGTAAAGATAATTTTGTAGATTGTTAAAATGCTAATATACAGGGAGTCCTAATTTCATTGTAATTGCAGGATATTTCAGAAGATTGCCGTTTTCATAACACTGCACTACTTTCTCGAGAAACTTAACACCGTAATCAGAACTTTCAAAGACGTCTTCCTTTTTGAGATAAAGTGCGAAATTTAAGCAATAGGCAATTTGCATATTTTTTTATTATATTAACAAAATATTAATCAGTTAATTTTATGTGTACAGTGTTAGTTTTTATGTCATTCTCTACAAAAATAAAGAGGTAATCAGTTAATAGATTTATTACGTCTTTCCCAACCACAAAAACGCGAGAAATACAAATGGCGATTATGTGACGTCACAGTATATGAACATGGCATGCTGTTTTATGTGCCGTGACATGAATGTCAAAATCGAACTGTCAAAGTCAAATTATTATTTGGTTTTTTTGGTGCACATTGTGTATAATATCCATATAATTATAGTAAATAATGGCAACAGAGAGTGGATTTGTTAAAGGACAATTAGATAACCTGCCCAAAATTGACTCATTGTCAATGTTTTCGTTTCTGGGAAAAAATCCAAATTTTATTGTGAATAATTTCAAGACGTCTGCGTTTTGCATCACTTTGTTGATCAGATACCATTTTCCCCTGACAGTTAAAATTATGGGGTATTACACTTTCTTTAGTTGTAGTCTTTGCACATTCCCATTTAATTTGTGATGCCAATAATTCTCCATATCTTCTTCCAACTATTAATTTTAAAACACACATCATCTTTATAATCTCTGAATAAAGTGAAAATTAATTACGGTGAAATGATCCACACAACAATATAACGCCATTGTGTTCGGCATTGTCTTTTTCGTCTCTATTCATTGAAATGCACTATTTCTTACGCATTTTCTCATTTTTAGGAACCGAAAAGAATGTTTTTTCCGGGGTGGTTACCGTAGTGCTTTTGCATTTTGGTACCACACAATACTTATAAAATTTGTGTTTTATCGGTTCCATCCTCTTCGGTAATAAAAAACTTATGTTATAATGCTGGACACCACACAAAGACCATAAAGTTCTACGCTCACTACAGATTACAGATTACGGAACGCGTTCTCTAACTGACTTAACTAAATCTACGTCGTTTTGACAATTTGACATGTGTCACCATGGACCTTTCCATATACTGTGACGTGGACCAATCAGAATGTTGTTTCCGAACCCGTGACTATATTTCAATAAATTGCTATATAAAATAATTAATTATGAAAAATATAAAAACAATTGTACAGAATTAGCAAGTTATTCTGTTAAGTACTTAATATATAATAAAATAACAATATTTTTAAGCGTTTAAAAATTTCATGCAAATTGCCTATTGTTCATATCTCAGAGAATTGTTGAGATATAGAAATGGTGAAAATTGCTTCTAATAGAGCTTTTTCCGTGAAGTTCAGTGGCATACTTGTAATTTATCTACAGAGTGTTTCTTTTAAAATTTGACCCAAACATAATTTTTTTAAATGAATGACCCTGTATATTTTTATGCCATTCAATTGCATTATTTTTTTCTTCATAATAAGATATAAGACTTTATATTTTGGAATTTGTCAAAAATCGTTAAACTGGCCATGCATTTTTATATAATTATACAAAATGGTTCGTGAATTAATTCATTAATTAGTAATTCAAAAAATAATTTTAACACAAAAATTTTATTAATCAATTAAGTAATTTATAAATATCTTTAATTGAACAACATTTGAACAGAAACAGAAACAAACATACAAAAATAATTAATAAGAAGCAAATTAATTGACAATGTCATTTGAAAAATTAACTAAAAAATTATTTAATATTGACAAAATATTTAGAAATTGTTTAAATTTCCCATTCGATTAAGATAGAGATAAGATAGAGATAGATAGAAGTGTATATTTTGGGTTTTCATTTTTTTAGTATTAGTGAAGATTATTCTTAACACACATTGTATTATTATATAGTATTATTAAATATGAAGCCAAAAATTCGATAAATATAGCATAAAAAATATGGACTATTTTATCACCCTGTATAAATTAATTGTGTAAACAATGATTTATTTTATATATGTATATTTTTAAGGTAGGGAAAAATAAACATAATACGAATATACAATTAGAAAAAAAAAATTAAACGCATATTTACACTGAAAAAAAATATTTTCAAGTCATTATTTGTATTTAAACCCCCTTTTTAAACTGTTACCGACCGCTGACGACGTCGACTCATTCACAGTCTCCAAATCAGCGGGGTGTCGGCCTGCTTCAACGTTCGAACGTACAAGGAATGCCATGTTAACAGGAGCTGTAGTTTGATTTGGTTTTCTTTAGAAAGGTCGAAGAAATTTATATTTTTCGATTTTATATCATTAGGCCTTCCAAATACCTGATTAGAATTGACATTATAATTGAAACACCCTGTATAAAAAAGCATGGATAACTATGCACCACGTAACATCAGGTGATGTTTGAATATTTTCTGATATGTTTATATAAGTCTTATAACAGGAACAATAAGCAAGTGACGCATTGTTTGCTTTTTTAACACAATTATAGTAAAGGATTTCTACAGGGTCTATATGAATAAAATCATGGCACTACATGCTAAAAAGTAAATGTTATAAATGTTTCACCAATAAATATACTAAGAAATTGTCAATTCATGATCACAAAACGCGGCTTGGTCTTTATAAACTTACGCTGCCCAAATTGTAATTAAAAACAATATAAGAGAATTTTGTTTTAAGAAACATGACACTACACTTATAAACATTAAGTCGTGTCAGCTCCATCTAGATAAATGATTTAAATTGTTCTGAAGTCGCCGACAACCTCCTATAGACTGACTGGCGGTAATAAAGCTTGAGGTCACCAGCATAAAATAGACAAAATATATTTAATGCACTAGTTACTTTGCTCCTGAACACATAATGGTTCCAAACCTGAACCCTGATGTGTACCAAAAATAGTTAAATCGGAATTGAAGTTGACTGTTAACGCAACTTCTTTTTATCGAAATTAGACATTTATTTTGGTTTCCATGATACCAGGCTTTAGATTGTTAAACTTACCTTATATTATGGAGTTGGTTATTTTCAGGGGCAACAACTAATAAAATACCTATGATGATAAACAATTGAAGTAAAATATACATAGAGAGAGGGACTTGTCTAAAATTTGTAGTTCTCCCCAATAATTATGATTTATAAAATTTGTAGCTTTAAAATGTCATCAATATTCTCTGCAGAGGAGCTTAAGAGAATTATAAAAGGAAAATAAAGGAATTATGTATATCGATTGGCGACTATATTAATTCTTTAAGTATCTAATCGAAATCAGAACCTATAAAAAATACGAAAGTAAAGAAAAGAAAAAACCAATTAAAATTTGTCTCAAAGTATTAAAATACAGTAATTAAGAATATTTATGATAAAAAGTTTTTAAAAAAATCGATTGGGATTAGACGTGGGTGAGGTGTACAACATGAAGAGAATATAATGTTAAAATGAATTTGTCTCAATAGTTCTAGGTTAACCATATGTTTGTTTGTTTTGATTTTGATCCTTTCCGCCTATTTATACAGTGAATTTTAATCAAATAAAATTACTAAACTAATCATTCTCATTCTATACAACATTGATTGTGTATGGTGATTTGTGAAATAATTCTTTCACAATATTTTCGCTATTTTCGTTTGTTTTAATGGTCATCAAAAGCCGTAACTTTTTTATAATTTGAGCCACCCTGAATATTTTACGGTTTCCGAGATGCCAATGGTGAGCCAGGAAAAAACGAACCGCTCTGTATATTTGGTATCAAAGGACATATGTTATGACGTAATTAGTAGGAATTGTAGGAAAATTTGTACTTACGTATATTACAATACTTATACAGGGTAAACCTTAAATAAGTATAAATATTTTAACTGCTAGTGTAGTTCGTCATATGGATCAGTCTAGTGAAAGCCGTTATTAAAAATTTCTAATATTTACGGAGATATGATTTGTTGCGAGGTTGCCATATCTCCTCTAATATAAATATTAAGTTTCCTTTTACGTAATAAATAGTAAAGTAATAAATTCTATTTTAATACTTGTTTGAAGCATAAGTACAGTAAAGTTGGTAAAGTTGATATGCAGTATTATTAACACAAATTTTAACTGCTTAACTGACCTTACTATAAACGATTAAAAATGAATTTACGCAAGTTAAATACATGCTACCATAAAGTATTTAGGAAGATATTACGTGATATTACTATGTTCAATGTTCAAAAATTATACATAAACATGCACACAAGCTTACCTGTTTGTTAAAAAATTAACTATTTAATAAGTAATCCACATTTCACAAGTTAAATGTCATTGTACACTGTTAGAAAGAGACACAAGACACAATTTCCTTAAGTTATTTTATGAAGAATAACGAAAAACTATGATTTTTACACAGCATATTAAATTTAATTTTCGCCACATAACCCCAAATGAGTCATTATTAACCATTTCGAATCCAGAACCATAAAGTGACTTTACTTAATCAGTGAAACAAATTTTAAAAATAAAGGTACACACAATATTAAATAACAAAATAGCAGCTTGACGTATGCGTTTAATATCAAGAAAAGCAAAGACATTTGTGTAACACTGGTAACACTGTGAACCACATGTTCAATCTGCAGTGCTATGACTCACAAATGTATGAAAGTCAGCGGTCCTCAACAAGTTTTCTACAGAAAAATTACAAAATTTATTTAAAAATTCACTTTTTCATTTCTGATTAAAAAAAAACTATTAATTATGTGTTCTACACAGTGAACTATACTGTTGGTTAAAATATTTGTACTTATTTAAGATTCACCCTGTATAAATAATTACATAGCTTAAATTACTTATGCTACATGGCTTAAATACCTTACAATACAGTAAAAACCTAGTTATGTTGAAAATGCCTAGATATTTGGTATCAAAGAAAATATATATACAGGATGATTCAGAACTTTTCTAAACAAATTTGGGAATAGATACGTCATGAAAAATGGAGTCAATATTGTAAAAAAAAAATTTGTAAAACTTATAGATTCCGAGTAAAAAATTATTGATGTAGTATTTTCAACCTTTATATCGCTGGACTACTGTAGTCATTAGCCAGGTGATTCCGAATATTGAAATCTGATTACTTTTGTAGATATTAACCTTTTTTGTGATGCGAGTCTTTACATTACTTTTTCAACTGTCAAAAATGGTGTACGTGTATAGCAACTAGGGGTTGGTGCATATCGTATTAATTTATGGCGAAGTGAAAATGTTTCAGCAGAACGATTTACCGGTAAACATGTACTAAATTTAGCTACTTTTACCGCGATGTGCAGTAAACGCAAGTGTAAAGCAACGCAAGGGAACTTTGACACCGAATCGTGGAGGGCCAGGATGTCCACGGCGTATTGTCTCAGTGTGACGTATCACACACGAGGCTCAATTATATCCGTATTATGTACAACGTGTCCAGATATTAATACCAAGAGATTGGATGAGGAGGACCGGTACTATAAGCTACCACGATCTCCTTGACTTTAAATCATTTGGATTTCTTTTTATGGGGATACTTAAAAAATTAAGTGTATCACACCGAAGTGGACACCTACTATTGATGAATTACACAAACCTATCATAGTTGTTGCCAATATCTAACTTACGAGTTCAAAACGGACAAGAAACAGAAACATTAGTGTTAGTCTGTGGAAACTGTTTAAGATGGGCCCAAAATTTTGTTGTAACAACAGATATAATAATAATAATAATAATAATAATAATAATAATAATAATAATAATAATAATAATAATAATAATAATAATAATAATATAGTTTATTTCACCAATACACATAAAAATATTAGAAATTACATAAAAAGGGAAAAAAACATTACAGAAAAATACATGGAAAGGGTAAAAATAAACAGAGAATACATCTCATCCGCCACTCAATAGCAATAGCCAAGTATAGCGAATAATACCTAAAACCCACAAAGGCGAACCTTGTGCGTGGGTAATATTAACATTTAATTACAATTTTACTCAAAATACAATATAAATACAATGTACGCACCTAAACATTAACACTAATACAACAAATGAGTTACATATACATGCAAACATATATGTGTTCTAATAGACACGTAAGTGCAGTGGAATACACATAGCAAAAACGAAACAAATACTATGATATAAATTAGGTAAGTTTTATTAGTAGATATTTTTTCTGTCAATTATCTGATGTATTTTACTTCTAGGTGTTAGCACTATCCAATCTCTTAGACGCTTTTTAAAAATCTTGACAGAAAAAGTATTTTTTATAGCAGGAGGGATTTCAGCGTATATTACAGGACTCAGGTAAGTGAAACATCTTTCGCCAATATTTTTTTCAATTTTTGGAATACTAGTAGTTTTTTGCCTAAATCTTGTCATGATTATGTTCAATGTGAGGCATAATATTTATATATTTAAAATGTCTTATAGCCATAGTTTGTAGAAATAGTTGTCTTATGTCAAATATTTTTTATTCTTTGAACAAAGCTTCAGTTGCATATGTGTATGGTTTATCAAACATTATTTTTAGTAACCACTTTTGAGTCACTTCTAATGCTTTGAGGTAGTTGTTATGAACACCTCCCCAAATTAGTAGACCATAAGTTATATGAGTTTGCACTAAGGCGTAATATAATTCTCGCAAATATTCTGATTCAAATATATTTTTATATAACTTAAATTTACCTATAAAAGATCTTTTTTTTTTGTTTTAAGATGGTTACATTTTTATCATTTAATCATTTTAGTTAATAACTATTCTGAAATCTTTTTCAACTCTATTCTTTAGATGCTGCCAGTTACTGTCTTTGTAAAATAATACAGTGTCGTCAGCAAAACTGGTTAATTTTCCTGAAATGTTTAGATTAAATAGATCGTTAATATAGATACTAAATAAGAGCGGCCCCAGCACAGTTCCTTGAGGAATACCGTAAGAGACTATTTGTTCAGAACTTCGAACATTGCCTATTTTGACACATTGTGTTCTATTTTGGAGGTAACTTTTCATTAGGTTAAGTGCAACTCCACGGATTCCAACATTCTCTAATATATTCAATAATTTACTATATGTCAAACTATTTTATTTATTAACACCACAAATTAGTTCTATTATTAATTAATAATAAAAACGGCAAAAACATTTGCATTTGCTGTATAAAATAGGTGTTATTTGTTTCTTTCCTTGGGATTCTTTTTTACATTTTTTGTCCGGTCGCCGACTACATGCTTTGCCGCCTTATCAGGTTTTACAGTGGATCAGTTTTTGATTGTTTTTACAAAATTGTATGCGTAAGAGTTATCTGTATATACAAACATTTTTTTTAGATAAGTTTTGAATCACCCCATATAAATTGATTAATAGGAATGGTAGGAAAATTGGTCTATATAATCTTAAATACTTTATTTAAGTTGTACCAGTTTCAGGCAATAAAAAAATACAATTTTCTTGAGAATCATTATTTATTTTATTAAGCAATAAAAGAAATGGAATATAAAAATAGGTATACTAATTGCCACAAGCAAATATTAACTACAAGTAGTACAACGTAATCTTAGTTGAGTTAATTGTAGGTAGTGGTAGTACTTACTTCTGATTTTGTGTCTATATTTATCTCATTTGATTAAATAATTTTAAATTACATTGCTAACTGGAATTTCTGGTGACCATACTTGTCTTATTGTGGTTTCCGACTCTGGAAGTTCACTTCCTATCTTTTTTATTCTTTTTTGCGTATGGTGTTTTGGAAAACCTGTGTACCGATATACGCGCGTCAAGAATTCAGACGTCTTACGTCACGGCTGACGTTACACAGTTGTTTTTATTTTCAACGTAATTTTCGATATTTGGTCGCTTTAAAAACGATATTTTTTTGCAATTTAGTGCAAAATATAATGCAAACTTTTAGTGTAGTATATAATTTTATTACTATCAGTTTCTTAAATATTTTGATGGAAATATAATTATTCATTTGTTCGTATGACGTAAGTCGTCTGAATTCTTGTCGCGAGTATAGTAATGATGGAACAGTCTTCACATAGTAATTGCACGATGTAGACTTCAGATTAAGGCAAAGCATTGCTAAAATGATTGATCTAATGAAATTATACAGCATATGACAAGAATTTATATCTGTATAAAATATATTTTTTAAATTCTTCTGTATAAAATGCTTACTGCAAATTATTTGGTTATCTGGATAAACAGTATTTTTTCGATTGCATATTAGCACCTTCCATTCCGCTCTCTTCTTAACTAAGGTTCATTTGGGACACTATGGAAAGTAATAGATTCGCCAGTTTTCTTTTTTCATTTTAGTTTTACAACATAATTTGAGATTTTACATAACAGTGTGTATTCTCAACAGCACTGAAATAACAACCAACCAATAACAACGGTGACAAATTTCAGAACAACAAATAATGAAAATAATTCCAGTAAGATAAAAATAATAACACGGAAGATTGAGGTACTTCTAAAATATAAATAAGTCAAAATTTATTAGCCAGCAATATTTGAAATTTTTGTTTCAAATGCCAGTGACGTCACTGGTGAGCCTTCGGGCGGGCGGAGCAAGGAGAATCAGCAATTTGTAGGCAACCGCCTTAGCTTAGGGATCTTGGAAACAGACTAGATAAAGCACGGTGGTTGCGATTTAGCAGACAATGATAGAACAAACATACGAGGTGTGGCAATTAAGTTCCCGGAATTTAGTTATAACTCGGAAACTGGCAACACTGTATCGTTCGTGAACGTTTTTCTAGAGAGGGGGGACCTTCGTTTTAGTTTCAGTCCAAGGTTGAAGTCGATAGCACGTTTGGTTTGTCTTTTATGTGTATTTTTTGGAAGTAACTTTTTTAGTGGTGTCGTGAAAATGAGTGACTCAAATTACAAGTAGCGAGTTGTGATTCAATTTCGAGTGAAATCTGGCGAAAAACCCTAAAAATCCTTCGAAAATTGCAGGTGGAGTATGGAGATAAATGTGGCGTGATTGAATGGGCAAAACAGTTCAAAAAGCGGCGTGAATCGTTAGAAAATGATCCACGTGAAGGAGCTCCCGTCGTACTGGCGCGAATGTTTGCGTGCACTGATCACGTCTGACCCGCGTCTAAGCATTCGTGCGTTGTCTGATGTGTTAAACGTCAACAAAGAAACCGTTCGCAAGATGTTACTCGAAAATTTTAATATGTAGTAGTAATTATGAAAAATCAATGACATAAATAAATATGTAGGTATACTAGTGGTGAATATTTTATATGTAACTGTCATAACAATCATAAAATATATAAAACTTCAAAAGAGGTACCGAAAATAGTCGGTATGGAAAAAACGCGAGTCTGGTAATATTGCAGTAACTTAGCTTTTGTAAGTTGATTGCACTAACATAGTTACTTTATATTAATGGGCGGAAATATTAAAATATCAAAATTTTACGTCCAATTCATAGAAACTTGTGCCATTTCTAAGCTCCTTCATAGTGTGACTATTTTTAGATATCTAATATAAAGGCTATTGGCCTTTTATATATTTTCAAATTTCTATGGTGACATAAAATGATATTTGAACATGTCATCAATATTATTTTATTTGACATGTATTTTTGTAAAGGATAAATATTTTTTATGAGACAAATTTAATGTTTTTTATTTCAAGATATTTTTATAGTATTATTTTACTGAAAATTATACGAAAGTGGAACGTTTCCCATACTAAATTATATCGAGAGGGTTTGGCGAACCTTTTTTATTCAGCAGCTGTGCTGTTGTTTTCTTGGCCTTCCTATGAGCCTGGGGCAATTTGTTCTCAATCGGAATGTGTTGAAAGAAACAAAGGATACTGCAGGCTTCTTAATTTCAGACACGGATACATTATTTCCACTCCTCTCGTCCTATTTTTCGATATTGTGCCAAATTATCTCTTTCGTTAGAGATGTTCCTTAATTTATTTAGTTGAGACCTAAATATGGGATACAATACAACTGCCTAAGAAAATAAGAAATAAATTACTAGTATATTTCCTGAATTTTTTCATAAAATTAATCAAAATTTGAATTTATGATGAATTTATTGTTTCCCGTAGAATCTAAAAATGCAATAATATATAGGGTGTCCTATTTAAAATAATGAAATTAGTGTGGACTTTCGATATAACCGGAAATGATGGATAGTTCTAGATATTTTACTGCAGGGCCTTTTCATGTTGCAAAATTTTGTTGGTCAGTATTTTTGCAGATAACGATCGAAATCACTTGCAATCACTTACATGAATTTTGACAGTTGCCACGCTGTTCAGGGAACCTTAATTGTTTGTTTAATTATTGTTTGTTTTACCTTGTAGTTTGCCAAAGTCGAAATCCTTCATGTTGTTCGTCATTGTGTAATATCTGTATCTATTTGTTCATGTCACATGTGAAGTGCGCTTTTGTCTTTGTGAGTGAATATTATTACATTTTTTTATACTAAGTATTAACTTAGTGCTAAGAATGGACAAAACCACATATAAAACTATATCTGTATTAAACTAAAAACTTTGACCCAGATAGTAATTCTGACCGCAAAACATGCAACAAAAGTAACAAGCAAGCAAGTAAGCGACAAGGAAATAAGAAAATGTAATAAAAATAATACACGGACCACTAGGAGATGACTAGAAGATCAAAGAGTGTGATCAGTGTAAACCTCGGACGTATCACGTTCACAACGAACAACAGAAAAAAAATTACTAAGAAGTGACAGTGGGAACGTTGAAGTCTTTGTCCAAACAATGTGTGGTAGTCACAACTTTACTGCTATTTTAAAATAACGCTATAGCTTCGTTCGATACCTTGTAGTAAATATTACTTGAACGCTGCATATTGGCAGTTTCCGTTACGGATGATAAAGTATCAATTACATTAAAGTTGTGTTTCTTAGAAGAAACGACTTCAAAATAAAATTTGTGAAATGCGCCATTTTGACAGGCAAGATTTAGGTTGCCATTATTGCAAAATTAAAACCAAATAGTTGTGTTAGTGAGGATCTCAATACTAGTTCTGCATCCGATTAGTTACCTCGTCAGATGAACAAAGAATATTTCAATATTTATTATCAGAATGTTCGTGGTTTAAACATAAAACTTATTAAATTTGTACAATGCTTCTTTTGATTGTTCCTTCGATCTAATTGTGCTAAGCACAACCTGGTTAAATTCTTCTGTACTTGATTCTGAAGTATTTAATAATGACTTTATAATTTTTAGATCTGATGGAAAAAAGAAGGAATATAGTGTGGCTTGTATTGACCTGTCAGAATTATCTAGTGCATTGCTAATGGTCGACGTGTTAGGTCTAAAGGTTACTGCGGCTTCTAAACTGTGAAATTTCTGAGTCTTTTATGATCACATTTCTACCACAGACTTTATGAATGATGATAATAATTTAATCATCTTAGGTGACTTTAATATTCCACAATAATACAATTTATATGGAGACTCATCCCAAAGAGACGAAATAATGGTGTATATGAATAACTTTGTAGGTTTTCTAAGTCTTCTTCAATATAATGAAATATTAAATTTTTATAATCGTTTACTTGACTTGATATTTAGTCGTACCAAAGTCTCAGTGACTAAATGTTTGGTCCCCCTAGTACTTGAGGACAGATATCATTCTGCTCTTGATATCGTTACCACCTTGGAATTTATAGAAAATAATTTGATATAATTTCTGTAAGGCTAACTATCCACAGCTGTACAGCGACCTACTCAATCTAGAATAAAATTACATATCTTGTTCTGGTAGAGGATATTAATAAAGCTTGTGAAATATTTTATTTAGAGATTGAGTCGACTATGGCTATTAGTGTTCCTAAAACTGTTCCAAAGAATAATTCGAAAAATCCTTTATGGTATACCAGCGACATAATCAGAAGGTGGAAGCAGAAGTATAATTTACGGGTTCAAATTAAGAGAACCAATGACATTCATATCTATACATAATTTAGTAATCTACGGACTGAAATTAAAAGGAATGTTAACCAAAGTTATTGTAATTACATTAGAATATAGAACAGCAAATTATGACTGATCCTTCAAAATTCTGGTTCTATTTAAATTCTAGACGGAAAGTAAGTAGTATTCCTAATTGCATGTATTATCATAATATATGTATGAACGACCCTCAGGACATTGAAAACGCTTTTGCTGACTGTTTCCAATCGAGTTATATTGTATCTTCCGCTCCAATCTCTGCCAATCAGTCAATAAACTATCCCTCCTGTAATATTCCCATCTTTTCGGAGTTTGAAGTTAAATGTACTTTAAAAAAACTGAAGCCTAAAATTACGGTTGGGTCTGACAGGCAAGTTCCCTTATATATGGAAATTGGGGCAATTGCTATTATTAGCAATTCTTCAAAGGTTTTTGAAACTCTCATATATGAAAATCTATTCTCTCATGAATAGTCACTGAGCAGCATGGATTCTTTCCAGGTCGATCAACAGTCACCAACTTGACTTGTCTGACGCAATATATTTCTAAGCATCTGGAGAGTAGTGGTCAGATCGATGCGATTTATACAGACTTTTCCAAAGCTTTCGATCGGTTGGACCATGGCATTCTACTGTCAAAACTTTCCGGTATCGGACTCACTAATTCATTTCTTATGTTTTTTATCTCTTTTTTATTACAGAGAAAATTGACAGTGGAGTATCGTGACTCCCGATCGATAGATATCAATGCTACATCTGGAGTTCCTCAGGGGTTAGTTCTCGGTCCACTATTGTTTTTAATATTCATAAACGCTATCACCTCGACCTTAGACTGTAACGCTTTTCTTTATGCTAACGGTCTCAAGTTGTGTTTGTCTGTGTCAGATATTAGAGACTGTCTCTTACTCCAATCCGATGTAGATAAAATTAATTATTGGTGCACTACAAATTCACTGCCTTTGAACTTCTCCAAATGCAGCTCGATGAGTTTCACTCAAAAAACTAATCCTGTTGTATATGATTACTCCGTCGATGACAATTTGATGGAAATGCAGCTATATCAAAGATCTAGGTGCAACTTTCGATGTCAAATTAAAGTTTATCCAACACATCAACAATATTCAACATAAAGCATACAGAAACCTTGGTCTCATCTTGACAAACTTTCAACAATTTACAGTAACTAAAGCAGATTCCATATTATTTAACGCGCTTGTCCTTCCTGAACTAGAATATGCCGCCTTGGTATGAAATTCAGCATATCAAGTTCATGTTAAAAAGTTGGAAAGTATTTTAACACTACTTTTGTATTTATTATATTATTGTCATTTGTTTTTTCCCACTCATTAATTGGCTTTTTACTGTCGGGTGGTGTAATGCAAATAAAAATTAAAAATAAAACAAAAATAAAATAAAAAAATATTAAACCTAACTTTATAAGTACTTAAAGTTTTTGTCGTTATTTGTGCATCAAATTTAATGAATTGGTGCATAAAAATTAATGTCATTTCCAGCGAACAATAAAAAGTAGCTTTCACTATCTAGAATATCACATTCATAAGTAAATAATATTAATATATATAATTATAATATTTTAGATATTTTTATTGAAACCTACATGTTAAAGGTGCGAGCTGGATTTGGAAGATTTACCGCTTTGCCAATAACATACAATTCGTTTTAATTTTGGAGTTAAAACCAACGCACAATAATATTTACTTCAAAGTACCTATATGTTTCACTTGCGTAAGTAATATGTATTACATGAACTTATAAATGCTGTCCAACACCTACCTGATTAAGAATTAAGGAAATGGAAATAGAATGTAGAAAAAAGACAGAGTAAGCAATATATTAATATGAAAGAAGTGGTGAAGTTCCTTAAATGTTGCTATTTCCACACCATGACGTCATCTCTACGGAACTTCAACATGGCTGAATTGTGGTCTCATTTCCACCTAACCTAGACATTTTTATATCTATGAAAGTGCAATTTGTGTGTATATATGTATGTCTCTCAGTGTATCAATGTCTGTATAAACACACAAATAAATTATTTTGTATATCAGTGATGAAGAAATTAATTTATACATAACTATATTTCTAATCAGTTTGTAATGTTTTTAAAATATAGAGAGATAAAATATAGAGACAAATGTACTCAAGGATCCTAACATTTTTTGGAGTTATGTAAAAAGTAAAAAACAAAATTCATGTGTGGATGTACGTTTTTCCATAAATAATGTTGGTTGCTGACAAAAATCAAATATCTAATGAATTTGCAAATTATTTAAGTTCTGTTTATAATCAGATTTCCTCCACATATGATGAGAGTCGTATAAAAATTATTTCTGAAAATTTTTTGCCATTGACAGATACTTCGAATTTTACAAATATTGGAGCAAGTTTTCAGAAAACTTAAGCCTAAGCACTCTGCGGGCCCTGATGGCATTCCATGTTACGTCATTAAAGCATGCAAGGATTACCTACTGTATCCTTTGTTAATATTATTTCATAAGTCAATAAGTTCTTCTATTTTTCCAACACGTTTTAAAGAAACTAAATTGACTCCGGTGCATAAAAAAGACGATCGTAATGCGGTAACAAACTACAGACCTATATCAGTCCTTAATTGCATAGCAAAGCTCTATGAGTTTATTATTTATGAACGGTTATATCTACACATTAAAAAATATATTAGTGAAGAGCAACATGGCTTTTGTAAAATGCGATCTGTAGAAACAAATCTTGTCACATTTGTTAATAAGGTGAGTTTATATTTTGAGGGGGGATTCCAGGTTGATACGGTATACACCGATTTTGCTAAAGCATTCGATAAGGTAAATCATGATATCTTGCTTGCAAAATTAGTTTCTTATGGTTTAAGTGATTCAGCATTGCATTTAATTACGTCATATCTTCGTCACAGGAATCAATTTGTCAATTATCATGGTTATAGATCATATTCATTTTTGGCGAAATCAGGTGTGCCGCAAGGGTCTAATCTGGGCCCTTTACTATTTTTGATTTTTATAAATAATCTTCCATCGTTAATTTCATCGGAATGCCTCCTCTATGCAGATGATTTAAAGATTTTTAAAAACATTAAAACAGTTAGTGACTACTCAGTATTGCAAAGTGACATAGATATTATTTACAATTGGTCTTTAGATAATAAATTGCCTTTCAACTTAGATAAATGTAAAATAATTTCCTATAGGCGTATGAAAGATCCCTTGATTTTTAATTACAATATTAATAATAATATTTTAAGTAGGTGCGAAGTGGTAAAAGATCTTGGTGTTACCTTTCAGCACAATTTTGATTTCTCGACACACTATCAAATCTATTGTAAACGAATCTTACAGGATGTTAGGGTTTGTAAAAAGAACAACTCGGGAATTTAAAAATATAGATACTATTAAATATTTATATAACACCTTAGTACGCTCACGTTTGGAATATGCATCTACAATATGGAAGTCACGAAGGAAAAATGTTATCCAAACTGTTGAAATTCTTCAAAATAAATTTATTAAATATTTATATTACAAAAAATATAATACTAATCCTGGTTTCGTTCATTATTAACCTTTTCGTGAGGAATTTAATATGTTAAGATTAAGCTGTCGAAGAATACAAAAAATTCTTATGTTTATGTATAAAATAATTAATTCTCAACTTGACTCCCCATATCTACTTTCTCAAATAAATTTTTTTGCTCCCTCTTATCAAATACGCCCAAAATTGGTATTATTTCGAATCTCTGAAAGCCAGTCTTTGATAAATTGTTTCTCTCAGATGTATAATGAGTTTGTTAAGGATGTATCTTTGGATATATGTTGTGCCCCTCAAGTTGAATTTAAAAGAAAAATCATTAATGTTCAAGGTCATTATTAATTTCTGCAAAGTATATAATATGTCTCAGAAATAATTATTTTGAATATTTAATATTAATATCTGTTTAGTTCTAGATTAATTAGTTTATATAAGTGTAAGTGTGTACTACGGCTATACAGTATTGTGAATTAAAATTAAGATAGAAACATGTAATTAGGTGTGCAACCTGTTTGTTTCTTATGAAATAAATGAAATAAAATTTAAAACAATCAGATCCCTCCTGATACCAACGCTATTGATTCGTTTTACTACTACAACTATTTTTAAAACTACTTCCGAAGAAGATAACGATATGGCTCTCGAAACGTCAACCAATTTTTTTCTCTCCCTCCCTTTACGCGCCACCAAAGTATTCCGCTCACAAAATAGCATAAAGAAATATTCATATTTCACTCTGTACCTTGACGCAATATTTGGCGTGAAAGCGAAGCGAAGTTTGCCCCATATATACAGAGGTAACGACAGGCTTAAAATTGCTAATAAAATTTAATACTGTATCCTTTCGGTGCAAAATGAGCGAGAAAGTAATGAGAGCATCCCCGCAGTCATCTTTCATTTTAATGAGCCGTGGCCTGAAAACAACCCCTAAACGTCTAACAAATTGCACAACTTATTCACAAAGACCCCCCTACAGAATTGCCACTAACCTGACCATACCCAGTTATGATTAATTATCTCGCCAGTAATACCTATATGATTTACTTGCGCCGTTTAATGGAAGCTCATAGGTGGTGCCCGGAGCTATATAAAAATTACAGTAGAATTTTAAAAGGAAAACATGAAAGCTTTGCACAGCATGCCTCGAATGTAAGTAACTTTATTAAAAGAAAATTTAGAAAATTGGGTATACAGGGTGGTCTGACCTTTACGGTTCACCATTGGATCTAGGAAATCATAAAATATACATGGTGGTACAAATTAGAACACATTAATATGTAACACTACTGTTTTAACAGGGAGGTCCACAAAAAATTAAATTACGTTCAAACGTTTTTTTCCAAAAAACAATAAAAATTTACGTCTGGCGTTCAGATAGTATTTGTTTCAATCAGGACACTTCAATTTCCATAAGGTGAAAGCATTTATAGAAGCAGTGTCAAGTATGTGATCAAATATTACCATTAGCCATCTATTTGTCATACGAGTGGTATATTCTTTTGCCATTTTATCAGTAGCATCATCTGTCCCTTTTGTAGTATGAAGTACAATTTTAGGTTTGTACATGTCTTCTTGATTACTTACAACATCTGAAGGATGTTCAGTTGATAATAAAATTACAGCTTTATCTTTATCAGTTGAATAAGAAGCTAAAGTGTAGTCCTTACTAAACGCAAAAATGCTCGAAGGTGCTGGACGACTTTGGCCGGTAAAAGTTCGCTAGGAACAAAGGGTTTTATTTTTTCCTACTGTGCCACAAAGAGTCAAAATATTTATGAGAAGTTTTTCAGCTAAAGATTTGGAAGTAAAAAAATTATCAGTTGTAATTCCATAACCTCCTGACAGATGCTGAACCATATCAACTACCACTCTTTCGCCTTGATTCTTTTCTGTGATATTATTTTGTTTACCTAAGTAACCTTGAAGATTATGAGTATATGAATTTGTAGTATTACATAAAGCCCAAACTTTTATGCCATGCTTATCTGGCTTATTTTTCATATAAACTTTAAATGGTGTACGTCCCCTAAAACTCAGTAGTGGTTCGTCTGCTGTCATATGAGTTTTCGGATGCATCATAGTTTTACAGTTTCTTACAGACTTGTCAAATACCACCCTAATAGGGGCTAATTTATCCAACGCCTTTCTTCTTGCCCTTGTCCGTAAATCATCGAAACGAATGAATACTGTAAGTGCGATAACATAGTGGCCTATAAAATAGGTCTACAGTAGCATTTATCTGCTATCCATAACATTTCAACAGGTTCTTTTGCAGCTTTCAATGACCCCTGATAAATTTGTAGCCCTATATAGGCCTTTACTTCAATTAATCAGTAGGCATCCAAATTTTTGGATTGCCAGGGTTATGCTCATTCCGTTTGGCATACGCCTTTATTATTTGTTTATTATTATTTGTTTCCTTTACAATAATATTCAAAATATCAGTATCAGTTGCAAACAGTGGAAAAACGTGTGAAATACTTTCACAGTTCATATCTTCCAATATTTTTCGTGGTAGTTCTTTACTTGAATAAAAAGATAGAGAAGCAAAATTTGAATCGGAATCAACTCTGACATCTCGGTTACTTTCATGTACAACACTCGTTGAATCAACTACATCTGGTACTTACAGCACTTCTTCGATGAAATTCTCGTCTTCGCTTATGTCTTCTTTGAGTAGAGCTAAATCTTCACCAGATATGTTAAAATCTCCATCATGGTACATTTGTAGTTCCTCATCTGTCAATCTATTAGGATTTCTAGGCATTCTGGGATTAGCAATTTTAACTACCAAGATTGTAAAATTGCAATACTGGCAGAATAAGCCTGAAGCATAGTACTTCTAATCTGGCTGCAATAATAAAATGAATATATAATAACGATTTGCAGAATTACAGACACACTTCTAACACCTACAACTTGTAACTAATACAAGAACTGCCAACTAGTGAGCAATACTAGAGAGATATATGATACGTATACGCGCTTATGTGGATATCTGAGTGGGGTATTTTTGTACCCCACTACTTTGGTTAGCAATAATTTTTTGTACTATATATATTTTTGTTTTGAAAATTCTAGAGAATATCCACATATGCGTGGATTGAACATTTTAGAAGCCATTTTAATATTCACAGGAGAACAAAAATATATTGGCAATAAAAGCGGAAAAAATTTGCTGTGGGGTACAAATTTACCCTAGTATAAAAGTATTAAAAATAACCTTATAATCAGATCTGCAAAATTGTACAAATGTCAAAAAATTTGTTGTAGGTAGTTGGCACAAAGTGGAACAGGCGCACGATAATTATAGATAGATTAGGTTAGGTTTTTATGTAATAGCCTGCCAAGTCTTCCTTTACCGACGTTTACGTACCGTTGCGTCAATCTTCGTTTTGTAATTTTTTTCAACGTTAATTAAGTTAAGGGAGTTTAGTAGTTTATTATACATAGTTTTACAATTAAATGTACGTATGTAATGCTTTGCTACATCGGAAAAAAAAGAATGAAGAAAAGATCCCAACTAGCACAGAAGTAACACTTACTTTAGACTGAAACCATCAAATAGAAATTATTATGTAACCTCCACCAAATTTGCTACTTTGCTCTGTAAATAACTTCATATAACAAAGTTACAGTCACTGCTACATATTTCCAACTACTTCTGGTTACTTTACAGTTATGTGACTTATAAGGAGCTATCCTGGTTTTGGAGACGTTTCAATTACCAGTGGGACGACCTTTAGGTTTTCAGAACTAGACAGTGACAAGTGATCGTAGCAGCGACTAACTCATGTTTCTAAAACATTACTTCAAACATGCAGTTCATGTTTTGATAGTTGCCGCAACGTTAAAAAAACCTTAATTTTCATTTAATGTCGTAGGACTTGTAAATAAGATTTATTAGTTCAAGCAACATTATCGCTACTTGTTGAACTGTTTAGAATCATCACTCACACACAAGGAAATGTAATAAAAATAATAATTTAGGGATAAATATTTAACTACTACTTGAAGATAAAAGTCAAGGAGTCAAGAATATCACTAAGAAGTGACAGTGGGATCTTTACTGCTACTTTAAAATAACGCTAAAGCCTCGTTCAATACTTTATAGTAAATATTACATGAAATTTCCATATTGAGTAGTTCGCGTTAAGGAAGCTAAAGTATCAATTACTTTCAAGTAAGTTTTGGAGCAAACGACTTCAAAGGAAGAAGACTTAGGTCGCCATTATTGCAAAATATTAACTTTGACTTCACAGATAAAGGATTTGTCTTTATTTATGTATCACGTTTAAAAATTGATGCATATAAATTAGTCATTTCCATCGAAAAATAAAAAATAGCTTTCACCTTCTACAGTACCACAATTAAATTTATAGAGTAGCTTATATAACCAATCGTACAGCATTCACACGTAATGTTATTAAATATTTTAGACAACATTTTTATTAAAACGAGTGCTGGATTTGGAAGTTTTATCACTATGTTTGTCAATAAAATTTCAGTCGTTTTAATTTTAGGGTTCACACCGCACAATAACTTTTATTTAGAAATACCTACATGTTCCACTTGCGTAAGTAATATCTATTGCACTCATAAATGTTTGCATAACAGCTACTTGATTCAGACTTAAGGATATAGCGATGGAATATGTAGAAAGAAATGAATTGTAACAATATTAACTACCGGACAAAGCAAGCAACATACTATAGTTCACTTCCAAAATTGTGGACAGTGACTAATCGTTAGCTTGTGGACAAGTGCGACGGGCGAAGCATGCGGGGAACAACATTTCATAGGCGTACTAAATATGAATGCGATCAGATATAAAAAATATACAAAAATAATTGCATTTCATAATATCCATTATTTTTAGAGCAGAAACAATGATATAACAGTCTTTACCAATTTCGAGGCGTTAGATAATAAAAATAATAAGAATATTTCAAAATTTAAGGTTTTTATCTTGTATATAGGTGTACCTAAGTTGATTTAGAAACTTTATCAAGACAAACTAAAAGATTCTTACCAACATTGTAAATATATCCTATAAAACGATGCCCTCTTGGGCATCGATGACGCACCACCACCCGACTCATACCGCTACAAGATGTTGACTATTTATACATTTCATATAGGTAATTGTTTTACACGAATATTATCATTATCACTGTATGTTCACTATTTATTAAAATAACCACACGTTCACTTCGGTGTCACATTCACTTCACTATAACATAACACTTTCATTTCATTATTATTATTTATTATTTATTACTTTCACATCACTGCCACATATTCACTTCACTATCACAATTTAATCTTTACTGTAAGAGTTTTGCCTTACTGCCACTATGCAGCAAAGTTTTCACTTCATTGTATTTAACTATCACTATCAGTAGAAACATTGCTATCATTGTCACTTGAATCATCTTCCCCTAAATGGATAAGGTCTATCAAAACATCTACTGTTGTATCTAGATCTTACATGCGTTACTCCTCCTTCTGCATATGCCCAATACACTTACGCCATGTTTCAGCAGTAACATGATTAATGGCCTCCTGTAATACTAACTTCACATCACTTAATTTAAAGGTGGTATTATTTTGTGCTACTTCGGTTTTTATTTGTGCCCAAACTAACTCTATTGGATTTAATTCACAATGGTATGGCGGTAAACGGAGAATATGAATTCCTCGCGCTTTGGCCATATCATCTACTACATACTTAATATATCGACCTTTTTCTCTTTGAAGAATTTTTAATAATTGTGATGTCGGTAACTTTTCAACTCTTCTGCTATGATAACTTGCGTTATCCATCACAACAACTGGTCCTGGTTCTACATATGACAAAATATATTCAAACCATTTTTCAAATACTTCACTGTTCATATCTTCATGGTAATCTCCCGTCCTATGTGATTCAAAAACATGCAAACCATTTTCTAAAAATCGTGAATCGCTTCCAATATGTGTTATTATTAACCTACGTCCTTTTCCAGAAGGCGCCTTTAATCCTGTAGAAAATCCATCTAAAAATGCTTCTCTTTTACTTCGAACGTTACCATCCTGCCAAACTTTTGATACCGTATAACCTTCGTTTACCCATGTTTTATCCATGTAATATATCTTTTTACCCGATGCACGAAATTCTCTTAATTTTTCTAAATATTCTCTTCGCCATACTACAAATTCATCTTTTCAGCGAGCATACTTTTACGATTTCGTTTTAAAAACCGATGTTATGTCATGCATTGTTCTTCTAAGAACTTTGTTAGATAATTGAGGCATGTCCTCATCTTCAGCTATCGTACCTTGAATTTTTTTATCGTCGGTATTTCATTTTTGAAGAAAAATCCATGAATTTTGCTGCGAATGGCGTATTTTACGTCATCATCGACTTCTGTTTTTTCCTTCCTAGTGTTTCTATTTTTTTCTTCTTTGGATTTACTTCCACACTCTTTTTTATAGCACGATATAGACTAGAAACTGACACTTGTGTTAACGAACTACACAACATATCAACAGCTTCACTAACACTTATGTTAGAGTTTCGCACTTGAATTCCTTCGTATACGTTTTTTATTATTATCAATTGTCTGTTACATAGGTTATGTCGATTACTAACAGACCTTTTACTAAAACTGGTACTTTGATCCATTTTTAACTGTTTTTTGTTAACTTCACGGTTGCAATAATTTATTTTTATAATTTAATATACCTATATAAATAATACCCCGCGAATAGCAGCAAATCTCCCAACGTACGCCAATTTTAATAGTGTTCTAACCTCGGCAAAGCCTTGTACTAACGCTCACGGTTTACACACACCAAATTATTGTTTTCCACAATGCAATAAACAGAGATAGAGAATACATCGGACTTCAGTTTGATCGAGTCTTTATCGTGGTGCCGTGAGTATAGTATCGTTGTGCATAGAAAGCGGCACAGTAATAATGAGGTAAATAATGTGTAATCTCTTATAAAAAATATTATACGCTTAATAGTAATAGTGTTTTTATATTATATATTAGTTAATGTCCACAATTTCGGCCGCTGCCTATAATATGAAAGAGTGGTGGGAGCGTTGAGGTTTCTTAAAATTGCGGTTTACAAACCGCAACGTTATCTCCACAGGACCCCAACATCTCTGGAAAGTGGCCGTACACGTTCCGAAAACGTCGCCGAAATGTAGCAGGCACTAAACACTTTTCGTCGTAGGCATGTAATGGGAACGTTTCTATTACGTACCCATGAGTAGTGGTAAAACACTTTAAAGTATTTACCATAGTCACAGCTACGTTCCAACGACTCATTATTATGTTAGTTGGGGTTGCATAATTGGTACATAATAAATTTTTTTGAAATATAATTGAACTTCAAGAAAAAAAAATCGTTTTTCTTCTGACTCTAAAGAGATAATACAAATATGTGTCAAAAAATTTCTGAGCCTACGAGGTAGTAAATAACACTAATATGAAATGGTCAATTTTATTAAAGATTAATGGTTATTTACCTAAATAGTACTAAAAAGTAATAAGTAAATTATATTACAACCTCATTGACTATTTTATTAATATTTTCAATATACTCGTATGACAATACTATTCTGTAGAAATATTATTATGCAAAAGATAACAAATGTTATTCAACGATTTACATTAAAGAAAGCAGATTCATAAAAACTGACCACTGAGTTTTATTGTGAACGCTCCCACATCACCAGTATATTTTGATTTATCATTTAGAAATTCTTTTGAAATTATTTCCTTTAATTTTACTACTGCTGCTTTATTTGCATCTTATATTTAACGTATTTTAGATAAAACTAAAGTTATAAAACAAGAATGAAACAAAGAACCTAACCTAACTTAGCAACGTCACAAGCGCTAATCTCGTTATGTACGTACCATTGCGTTGTTGCTAGCCTTCTTAGGTCCAAAGTTTTTATTTCCGATTTTGTTTTTTTATTATTTATTTATTTATTTATTTATTTTGAAAAAAGGTAGCGATCATTATAATAGTTAGTACCTATTTCTGTAGCCTTACAACTATAATTTATACATATTCCATTGCATTATAAATATAAGAAATGTTTAAATATTTAAATCGACGGTTTCCAATCAAAAATCATGTTTGCAGAAAAAAATTGGAAAACTTTCCACTACGTTAACCGCTTTCAACAAACTTGGTTAAGCTTGAACCACTAGATGACGTAATTTGGCATCTTTAGAAATTATAAAATACTTTCGCTTATAACTTAAGTATGGAAATTATAAGGGTTGTGTCATTTTTAAACAATTTTATAAGTAATAAGAATAAGTAAAATAAAAAATATAGCATTTAATTTAATAGAAAATTGAGTAAACTTATAAGGATATCAAATAACGCCATCTGGCGGTACAGGCTTAAATAGTAACTTAAGTAGTTTACATATATATTATGATTAGGCTATTAAACAGCTTTAAAATAAGATCAAGTTTGCTAAAATCAGTTGGCGTAGTAGGGAGGTTTCAACTTTTTCTGCATTACGATTATACCCTCCCCATACCCCTTACTTTAAGAGATAGAGCAAAATGTTAAATAAACAGTTTTGAAAGTGTCGATAGGGGTGTGTAAAACCGTTCAGCATAACATACTTTCACTATTGTTTTTATAGGGATCTCACTTTTCGATTTGGATTTAAAAGTTCACCATCTAAATAATTTTAATAGATTTCTCCGAGTCTCTTTTCTTGTCAATATTTCTTTCCGGAAGCTGCAAGACGAGTATGTATCCCAGCATATTTAGTTAAAAATATATTTCCAAGTCACTACGGAATATTTACGTAAAACGATATTTAAATTGATTTTTTAATGCACAAATACTGAATAAAACAAACGCTAATCAAACATTCCATGTCCACAAGAACTATGAGTATTTGGTTATATTGATTCTGATAAATATAAAGGGTGTTTTTAAATGAAGTAGCAAAACACAGATTCCTTAGGTGAAAATATATCGATTTAACCTAACATACCTATATATCAAGTCGCATAATAAAAAAGATGCAGGGAGTCAAAGCTTAAATTTTATTTTCCATATTTGTAGATAACTTAAAAAATCCAAATATTTATATAAAATATGTAAATCAGGGATTTTTGTGGGCGAGAAATCAAATTTGTTTCTAATTTTGACGTCATTAGTAGAGAGCGCCACTTGTGGCACACCATGTTTATTTTAGATGGTAGAACTTTTTTACAGCTTAGTGTATCCATGTGACCATCGATTCTCCTACCTGTTTTTGATGAAAATGGTATACCTTGCTGAAGTCAGTAGGAGTAACGATTTTTGAAATAATCCTATTTGAAATGCTCAGTGCACCATGTAAAAGCTGTTTTGGTTTCAGGTAAAGTACATTTTCTACTGAAAATGCAGCAAAATGTTACTTGAAGAAGTTGTTTAGAATGGTAAATTATGATGACGTGAAAAATTTCAAAAAGATCGGCCTGATTGGATAAAATCTTTGTGCCTTGTTGAAAAATGGTTTCATCAAACCGCAATCGACGATCTTCTTGATTTTGCACGTCTCCATAATTTACCATTCTGAACAACTTTTTCAAGTAACATTTTGCTGAATTTTCAGCAGAAAAGGCACTTTACCTGAAACCAAAACAGTTTTTATTCGGTGCTCTGAGCATTTCATATAGGATTGTTTTTTTTTAACATAAAATAGGTAGGAGAATCGATTGTTTCGATAGTCAGATGAATACACTAAACTGCAAAAATTTCTGCCATTTAAAAGAAACATGGTGTGCCACAAGTGACGCCCTCTACTATTGACTTCAAAATTAGAAAAAAAATTGAATTTCTCGCCTGCAAAAACCCTCGATTTACAAAGTTTATGTAAATATTTGAATTTCTTAAGAAGTTCAACAAATATCGAAAATAAAATTTTAACTTTGACACCCTGCATCTTTTTTATTATGCGACTTGGCCCTAGGTATGTTAGGTTAAATCGATTTATTTTCACGTAAGGAATCTGCGGTCTCATTTTTGCTACTTCATTTAAAACACCCTGTATATTATAATGACGTTTAAGATGTGATAACTCGTAAATACATTTTGGCAAACTTTGCAAGAGAAGCATAAAACTGTATTGTTTAATTTCTTAATTGAAAATATGTCTTTAAGTTTTTTTTTAACCTAATAATAAAATTCCTAGACTTTTTTACTGTACATACGAAAAAGCTCACATGAACAATCAAAAATGATAGCACATAGCCAAGATACCAGGAAGAAATAAAAATAAATTCAAGACAAAAATTTATTGAACAAAAAAAAAACAGATTTTCATTGCAAATTCTGACTTATTTTATCTGAAAACTGTAGATAAGAGATATCACATCTTAAACGTCGATATAGTAACTTTTTATAACATAATTTCAATAGCTTACTTAGATATTTGTTACACAAAACCACATAATTCATATCATATCATGATTAAAATGAAACAGGGTGTATAATTAATAATTTTAAATGGCAATTAATGGAGTATGCTAATATGTTGTTACTATTAATTCATTATATTATCAGAGGATAATAGTAGGCAGGTGTTGAGAGTGATCATAGACCTTATAAATCATGGACCGGCCCTAGAAAGAGAGGTCCGCTGCCCTGATGTGTGCAAGAGGGATGAAGCTAGTCCGGGCAAAAACAGATGTTCTATGACAGAAAAATATATAAACATAACCTGACAAAACTTTTTCTGTTACTATTGTTAATGATTTGTGTGCCTTTTGTGATTTAGTTGTGTTTAGTGTGTTTATTAGCAATAGTTTTTAAATACTCATAAACAATGTCTGTCAACCGTAAATGTCATACGTCTGTCATTTACGGTTTTTGTTTTTTTCGGCCAACGATCTGTGGGTTTTTGCCCGGACTAGCTTTATCTCTGTCGCACATATCTGAGCATCAACGATTTGTATAGGCAGAAAACGGTTTTGGGCGCGTCCATGATTTATAAGGTCTATGAGAGTGATACATGTATTAACTGAAGAGGCACTATTTTAATTTAATGACCACAACATTTCAACAAATTGTTGTGTTGAATACACAAAATCGTAATTAAAATAAACAATGTGAAGCTTGAAATAGAAATCAAAATTAAGTCCTACTAAGCTCATTTTGACGAACGGTTCTAACCTATTTGCACTTAAGGCTGGATTCGTAGTACCTGAGTAAGCTGCATGTCATTTTTTCCTTTATATTTATTTATGACTATTTTTTAACTGTAGACCAATTTAATAATTCGAAAATAGCTCGACTTCTGTTTTTTTATAAGTGGAAATTCGGCCACGACCAAAAAATATTTTTTTTTAATAATTTTTCACGTTTGACTCATTACAATATACAGGGTTAACTATAACGAAGTACAAATATTTTAAGAGGGGATAGAGAAAATTGAGAATTAACGGAATCACCCTTCAAAAAAAATTCAAAACTTATTTATAAAGCGAAAAATTTTTTTTTCGAAATTCTATTAAATTATTATTTAACACCGCCTATGCGACTTCTCCGTCACACGTTTACAGAATCAGAGTAGGTAACGTAGGCAACTAGAACACGACTGTAAAATTTCCAGTCATGTTATAATTTAATTCCTGTGTTTGCCATGTGTTTATCTTGTAGTTTTGTGTTCTTATTCAGTTTTTAGTGCCTTTTTAAATTTTTAAACGTTTCATAGTTATTAAATAAAGAAATTTGTGTTGAGTGCATATACTTTCCCTTGGTTTTCTAGGTAATGGGACAAGACTGCCGCGGGTACATTAAAAGTTTTCTATTATCTATTCAATTCGTTCGATTTTGTTATAATAAATAGGCATTTTATCTAGCTGTACCTGCGGCAAGTGTGTTTTATCGGTAGTGAGTGGTTATAATGAATGAAAATGTTGTAGTTTTGCCAGTTTGTAACGAAATAATGAAAAACGACTGCAAAATAGTCGAGCTAACTAGATTAACTGTCACCTACCTATCTATCAGGTATTATTACTTATAAGAATGTTAATTGTCGTTTCTACATTTAGAAATGCTGCAAAAAACGACCGCATGGTAGTAGATATTGTTGACAGATATAAGCTAATCTATGGATCTAAGCAATCTCAGTCGATATTTATCATAGGCGCCGACATTCTGTAGGAAAACAAGGTTTTTCCCCATTTTTTAAATATCGAGCTAAAATTCTGGAAAAAATTTTTTATTGTCTTTTAGGCCCTTCTGAACACGTGGTTAAAATTTTTGTACGTAGTCATAGTTAACCCTGTATAGAAAAATAACTAAGACAAATTTTTTGCAAATTCCAAATATTTCTACAACCTACTGATAAAGTAAACACGAAATTAGATCTTTAACAAGGAATTGACAATGCTAGTGCAAAAATTAGAAACAATATCGCTTTATTAACTTATTGTACTGCCTCCTGACAGCAAAAACTCAGACTGTGCACATTTTCTTTGACACACAGGTCCGAGAAATCCAGAAAAACTTTCAATCAATTTAGGTAAGATTTTATTTTCGACACAGACATCTGTTGAAATATCCGCAATAATATCACCATTTAATATTTGGCGCACAATAATATAAATACACTGTCAGTTAATATTAAATTTTTGTATCTTTGAGCAAATTAAAACTTTATATTTCGTTTGTTTTTGTCCAATTTTTTCATATAAACTAAAACACCAGCATGTTCTATTGTCTAAATAGACTTTTATTTGTTAAGTTTAATACAGTCCGTCTGAAGAATACTTTATATTTTGTATTTATGTTATTAATTCCATCTTAAGGATGTGGTACTGTGTAATTCAACGAGTTTTACTTTAATGTGAGGTAGATATTAAATTTTAATCTTGAAATAGGTATGTTATCCAAGCTACTACAACGATGGCATAAAACTAATTAATTTGTTCTTTATTAAAACCATTTCATTAAGAGGCGGATGACAGCAGGACTTGACTTGCAGATTGAATAGAATATTGTATAATGTAACAAAAGGGGTCCAGTTAGAAACATTTTTGTACGATCCGTCAATTTAACATATTTGGTGGTTGGGATAGTTGTGTCTACAAATATTAGATCGGTAAGAACAGTCAGGAAGGCAGTAAGTTATCAAATATGAATATGATATTTCTTATTAACTGGCTTAACAGTCTAACATCCTATCTGCCACGTTTGTCATTTTAATAGTGGGATTTTCTATTTTTTTAATAAGTGATAGTTGCCACAGAATTATTTCTTTGACATTAAACAAATTTATATGTAACAATTTAAACCATATAATTTGATTATTGCATGGATCGTGCAATGAACTTAATAAGCATCATAAGTGTTAATGAGTCAGGTAAAATTGGTAGGCCTCGATACCCTTAGCCATCAAACTTTTGTCTTCGACAAGGAGTGGCATAAATCACTCGCGACAACTTTTTAAACAAGAATATCCATCTTTGCCAATGTTAAAAACGCCGCGTTTATTTATTAAATAATTAATAATATCCTTAAGACATTTCTCACTTTTTCTAAGAACTGAAAGAGCATTGCTTAGATAATTTTTAATAATATCTGAATAAACCTACCTACACAAAGGTTTAAATAAAATCCACGTTTAAATTTGACTCTTCGCTTTAACAAAGTAGAAAAACCATGTTTATGAAGTTCTAGGTAAGTAACGAAGCCACTCTGGATTTTATTGGTTAAATCATTCAAATAATCCATTCATTCCTAATAAAAAAGTATAGAAATATTTGCTATAAACAGGTTTCTTTTTCTTCTACACTTCAATAATAGTAGGAAAGCACAGTTAAATTAAAAAATATTAAAAAATTAATTATCACAAATCTTGTAACACTTGGTATATCCAGTATGCGCCAAAAGTATGGAATAAATTCAATAAAAACGAAACAATTATTTTTTGGGAAAAATCGTCGAACAGGTTGATTTTTAATTTTAAAAATACATATTTTAGCGTAAAATGCGATTTTCAAATGTCATTTGTTTTCGAGTAATGACGTCATCGATTTTTTTAAATGGTAACACCATATTTTTTCCTTGATTCTGAAAGATCGTTTAATTATCTATCAGACAGTACTAAAATTTTGCCCTCTTACATAGGAAAGTTTTCGAGTAAATGACGATTGAATGTTAGAAAACGTAAATTTTATCCATAAAAAAGTAACAATTCTGAGGTATGTAAAATAAAATAAAATACAATTGATTAAATTTTATACTTAAATTAAATGTTCGAATTGCCATCCACCAACTTCTTGACAATGCGCAAGTCTGTGAAGAAATTCTTCTTGCACATTATGAATGATTTCTGGGGTAACTCTGCGTATTTCGTCCCAAATGCGATTTTGAAGTTCTTCTAAATTACGTGGTTTATTAATGTACACTTTTGACTTCAAGTATCCGCATAAAAAATAGTCAAGAGATGTAAGATCTGGCGATCTTGCAGGCCATTCTATCGGTCCGCGTCTGCCGATCCACCTCCCAGGAAAACAGTTGTCCAAAAAATCTCGTACAGGGCGCGCATAGTGCGGAGGTGCACCGTCTTGCTGAAACCATATGGTATCGTCAGGAATGTCAGGGTCATTATCGTTAGGAAAAATTACTGTAAGGGCTAGAACAAGGTCATTTTCTAGAAACTCTAAATATCTTTGTTCTCTAAGGGTTCCTTCAAAGAAGAAAGGCCCTACTATTCTGTCGTCAACTATTCCAGCCCACACATTTCTGAGGATGTTGGGTATGTGCTTCTGCCATCCAACCAGGATTTTCCCGACTCCAATATCTGCAAGTTTGACGGTTTACTGTACCATTCAGACAAAATGTGGCCTCATCTGAAAAAAGTATTTGCCGGTGTAAATTTTATTTCTTGACATAAATCTATTAGAATTTCGCAAAAGTGTAAGCGGCGATCGGGTTCATCTTCATTGAGTTCCTGCACAAGTTGAATTTTGTAGGGATGATATTTTTCCTTCCTCACGATACGTAGCACTGTGTTCTGACAAGTGTCATTGTTTGATGCAACCAATCGTGAAGAATTATGAGGATTATCCACCATACTTATCAAAATGTTCTTTTTCTGATTTTCATTAATGCTTGGACGTCCAGGTTTTGGAATATTTACAACATTGCCAGTGTCTCTAAATTTAGACTCTACCTTACTGACTGTTGATTGGCTGATAGGGCCATCTGGATATTTTTCATTAAATAAATCGCAAACTTCCTGCTGAGTTCTAGTCATATTCCCGCATCCGATAAGCATTAAAATTTCAATTCTTTGAGTAACAGGTAAATGTGCCATAATACTTTAAATTGAATAATAATTTCTATGTCGCTTACAATACTTGTTAGAAAGTTGGTGTGACAATGACACTTTGCAAAGATTTTCACCTACGTGATCCATAAAAGAACTATGGAATTCGAAAAACTAAACTTGATAACGTTTTTGCTTTATTTTAATTGATTTACGTTTTCTAACATTCAATCGTCATTTACTCGAAAACTTTCCTATGTAAGAGGGCAAAATTTTAGTACTGTCTGATAGAGAATTAAACAATCTTTCAGAATCAAGGAAAAAAATATGGTGTTGCCATTTAAAAAAAATCGATGACGTCATTACTAGAAAACAAATGACATTTGAAAATCGCATTTTACGCTAAAATATGTATTTTTTAAATTAAAAATCGAACTGTTCTAGGATTTTTCCCAAAAAATAATTGTTTCGTTTTTATTGAATTTATTCCATACTTTTGGCGCATACTGTAGATATATTTGTTTCAATCGACTCAAAATCAAGTATTCTATCACCTCCTAATATTATTGTAACGACTTGCAAGACACCCTGTATATATATTTTTGGGCGCTAGAAACTTTCACAAAACATATTTTTATTTCCATAGCTGACTCATAAAAGTACTTAAACTATTTAAAAACGAAGAACTTTCACGCCTGTTAGCCATAAAAGATTGATTCGGAACAAGTAACTAGATCCGGAACAACCTTTTTAATTTCTTAAAAGAAGCAGGGAATACATAAAAAGGCGTTTAAACATTTATAGAGTGTAATATTACTACGTGAACGCTTTTCCATTTTCAGTTTACACGGTACCTTGTATGCTTTCATCCTACTTAAAATTGATATACCCTCTAGCGAGTAGGATCTCTTTTGGTTATAAATTGTCTAGGCGGTGTAAAATTTCTACTTCGTTTCATCCGTAGTAGCTAAATTGAGATATATTCAAAGAATATCATGTAGGCGAAATGTTTCTGAAACGTCGACTGAACCACGCATATACTGAAGCATATTTTGTTAAATATTTCAGTTATCAGACCGATATTAATAATAATGCTTTATTGCCCAACAGTACAAGACCAATAATAGGACAATTGCATGCAGGGTGGGCAGATGAAAATGAAACAGAGCTATTTTCAGGAATTGCGTCAAGGTTGCAGAAAAACGCTAAGAATATTTATGTCGTAGTCATTGGATGTAATTCGTCATTCCACGGAAAGCCTAGTCATTGGCTGTATTGCCGGCAAAGGCTGTAATGAAATGAATATTCGTTTGATTGACTGAAATTTTACGTCATTTCATGGATTGCCTGTTTAATTTTCGTCAAACAAAGTAAATGGTTAATCGATTACACGTTGCGGCGCTTGACGGATTTTTGTTTAGTCATTTGCTGAATATTCTTGAAATGTTATAGTACCTATACAAAAATGCTAAATAGAAAGCAAACAAAATATTTTTGTTTTGACAAAAAAAAAATAATTGAATAATAGGTCAAAATATCTTTTAGATGAAAATAAAAAAATATTCTAATGGTTAAACCTAAATGAAAATGGCTTTCTACAGTCAGACTCGAATAGTTATAGATACATACGTATAAACATATTATTATATATAAGGTGGACACGCGGTATTCCCTCCCCCCTATTTTTCTCCGTCATTAGTCGAAATACGAAAAAATATGTAAGAATAAAAGTTGAATGAACTTTTAAATATTTTTTAAAGCAGAAAAAAATAAATATCGCATTTCCCAGATATATATATATATATATATATATATATATATATATATATATATATATATATCTGCCACCATGAATTTAACTTTTCTTTTAATGTTTTCGAGATATTACATGTTTACTGTTAATATACAACATCATATGCTCTTGATATATGGTATCATTTTTAAATGAAAGATATAAAGTTAAGCATTTTAATTGGAAATTAGGTTTTAACGTAAAATAAAGATACTTATGTAAAATTGGTAAAGTTATTAGCTTTGCATTCAAGAAGAAGAAGGTCATATTAACCATTGTTATAAATTTATTTCCTTGTGTTCTATGATACCTATGTAAATTTCAACACGTACCTTGTTGTACTTGACTCTTAATTAAAACATTAATTAATTATTACTTAATTATCTAAAAATAACTAAATGAACAATATTCCTTTGCCACTTTAATGTACCTGTCGTTAATTTATAATTGGATGAATCGATTGCATTTAGGCATTTGCTATTAGTTACTAATCTATTTATAATTAAAATGCAACAGTGTGCTACCGCCATTTAAATCATATTAGCTATTAAAATTTTGGTGTTGTACCCTACATGGATAAAGATATTAGATACATTATTATTATATTTAAAACATAACATCATCCTCAATTAAATATGTTATATAAATATTTATTTTTTTTATTTAGAATCATGTTCTACTGTAGAAGCTGTTTTATAATATTTATATTCTCTTCTAGACATGTATTATAAGGAAGTTTATTTTATAATAAAACAATAGTCCACAAGCAACCCGAATTTGACCGTCTTTGACCCTCATTAGTTCCTTCTACACAAGGTGATTCAGAACTTATCTAAAAAAATTTGGGAATAGATGCGTCATGAAAAATGGAGTCATTAGTTTCCAAGTAAAGTCCTTTACATTGCTGAGGCTACTGTAGCCACTGGCCAGGCGATTCCGAATATTGAAATCTGATTACTCTTTGTAGGTATTAACCTTTTTTGTGACGCGAGTCTTTACATTACTTTTTTCAAATGTCAAAACTGGCTTACGTGTATAGCATCTCAGAGTTGATGGATGCCGTTTTAATTTAGGGCGATGTGAAAATGCTTTAACAGAACAAGTTCACGGTAAGCATGAGCGAAATGCAGCTACTTTTACTTGCGGTGTGGAATGAGTGCAAGGGTAGTGCAACGCGAGGGAAATCGAATAGTGGAAGAGATGGATGTCTGGGACCACAAAATATTAGAGCAGTGTGGTATATCATGCACGAGGCCCAATTATATTTATACCATGTACACCGTGTTCAAGCATTAATACCAACATATTGGACGAAGAGGACCGGATTTATTTTTGTGGGAAAATAAAGTATATTGCACCGAAGTGGACACTATTGATAATTTACGCAAACGTATCATAGCTACTGCCAATATCTTACAAGTTCAAAACGATCAAAAAGCTGAAACATTTGTGCTAGTTTGTAGAAACTGGGTAAGACGGGCCCGAAATGTTGTAACATCATTTATGTCAAATTATTTTACTAATTAAACCATAAAAATTTCTCTTAATAATTATTAACAATAGCGGCAAAAGCAGTTGAATTTGCTGCATAAAGTTGGTGTTACAAAATGTTATCTATTTCTTTCCATTTTTTGTCCAATGCTTTGCTGCCTTATCAGATTTTACTGTTCTTTCTGATTTTTTTTATAAAATTGTATTTGTAAAAGTCCCCTGTATATTTGTTTTAGATAAATTCTGAATCAGCCTATATATTACTCTAATATAGAAAGCATATAAAGAAAAACTTGTAATTTAGATCACCTGAAGGAGAAAGTATTAACCAAATTGGTCATTTCTATAAAGTGGATGGCATAATGCAAACTTGCACAGTATAAGAGTATTAAGGAACAACATTATTAACGTATTCTGTCCTTAATAAATAATACAATATCGACATTATCAGGATCAGTAAGATAAACCAAAATACTGTACAAACTAGGTAACAAATAAAGTATTATGACATGTCGTATATCGTTGTAAGGGTTGTAATAAACTGCAAATACTGTATGAAGTACATTCCTTCAAAGAAATTACTGAGGATGTGAAAGTAAACAATATTCAATCGATCTATAGTGTCATGTACAAAAATTTATATAAAATTTGGGTCGTTTCTATTCAACTACTTATAATTAGCGTATTACAGATAACTACTTCATCCAGTTCTTCATGTTTGACTTTGTTGTTGTTTAGACGCAGCGTGGATTATTCGTAGCACTCAGGTTTGAAGATTCCCTGTGCATGTCGCTGGTTGTACATTTCAAAACAGCTCCATGCTGCGTGCAAAGGCTATAACCCTGCTGGAATCTCTAATATCTTCACGAAAATGAAAAGCCGCCCCAAAATAGTTGTGTCTCTTTACCATTAAACAGACACAGTTGCAGAGAATGTGAACTGAATCCTCATCTGCATTGTTGCAAAACCTATACCTTGCCACATTACTTAAATCAATAATGTAGACCTGTAATAATCCTAATGCGTCCTCTCTAAAACATTAAGAAATCGAGAAGTTGATATAGAAGAAAAAAAAATGTTTTATTTTGAAAATAAAATAGATTTTAATAGGAATAATTCAAAACAGATGTGGAAAACTCTTAAAGCTCTAATAAAAAATGACAATAATACTTTTACTAGTGATTCGATTATTTTCTATGACAATATTTCAACATTTAAAGTTAAAGAACAAATGACAATTGCAGAAAATTTTCTTCATCCAGTTATATTAAAATTAGTAAATTTATCATTACAAACAGGTATCATACCTAACAAATTAAAAATAAGTAAAATTATCCCAGTTGAAAAAAACACAAATGATTGCACTAATTTTGAGCCAATAAATTGAAAAAATTCTTGAAAGGGTTGTGTGTGATCAGTACTTTAATAAATCAAATCTATTTATCTCTTATCAGGCTTTAAAAAAAGTTATTCGCGTAAAACGTCTTTACAGATGACTATATCGAACTGGATTCAAAACATAGATGAAGATAACTATATGGTTGCCACTTTCCTTGATTTTAAAAAGGCATTCGAAACCATTGATAGATATATATTGTTGAAAAAGCTTAAATCGTATGGGTTACATGCCATTGTACTTTCCTGATTTGAAAATTATTTAAATAATCGAAAACAAATAAGAAAAATTAATGATACTCTTTCTGAACCCATTGTTAACAACTTTGGAATCCCACAGGGTAGTGTTGTAGAACCCATTTTATTCATAATATATTTAAATGTCATTGTGGATTATACTAAATCAGATTTTGTACACCTTTTTGCTCATAATACCTTGATTGCCACGGTGGACACTGATCTGTATGCAGCTGTAGATAAAGTGAATGCTAAACTTGCAAATATTGAAATTTACTTAAGTAGTAATGAATTGAAACTAAATATTCAAAAAACTAAAGTAGTGATTTTTACAACTAAATATAAATATTCTAAAATTAATTTAAACACTCTTAAGTTATTTTTGCTAATACAACTATTGAGTTTGTAGATAAAATAAAATACCTAGGATTTTGCTTGGATAATACTTTACTTCAAAGAACACTTTTTATACATAAATATAAGATTTTAAAAAGACTGTACTTTTTTCGAGAATATCAAGATGCTTATCGATTATGACGAATATTGCCGTATACAGATCAATTATTGTTCAACCACATTTTGAATATTGTCCAAGTATCTTGTATTTTTATTGGTACATTTTTGGTTTAGGGTTAAATTGTTATATGTGTTGTATGTCATGTATTTTTCTTTCTTTTTCTTTGTATTGTATGGCCGTTGGTTGTATAGTACCTACTACTGCGATATAAATGAATAATATGTATTTGTATACATTAGGTATTTCCTATTTAAATAAACTTACTTACTTACTTATTTACTTTATAAAGAACCTGACTCCGATCAGATCCACCCGCTCAATCTTCCTTTAATCGCTCTTCGATCCAGTCATCAATGGACCTTCCGAGATAGCATTGTCGGAGCTTCAACACTGATTCAGATCCCTCGCAAATTGATTACTTGAGCCTTGTCTGGCCAACATGTTAGCCCATTCATTGCCTGTCGCATCACTGTGATGTGGAATACAAGTCAGCATAACATGATTTTTTTTTCCAAAAAGCAAATAGCCCTGATACATTCCAGGACAACGCGAGAGGAGGTCCTGAAGGACAAAAGCGCGCATAAAGTCGTATGACTCTTTTTGCATATTTAACTGTATTGTACTGGTTAACATATCTCCTTCCGATGTTCTTTTGATCGCCGGCAGAGATAGCAAATATTTCAGCCTGAAAGATCATGATGTATTTTCCCAGAGAGTGAAATAATTTGGTCGCACTGCATAGAACATCGCTCCTGAGCTCTGGTCAATCTCGGTCCCATCTGTGAACGAGACAATCCCTTTTGAGATCTGAGCACCAGGATTGGCAAGCCAAGTTTCCTTAAACTTTACCTTAACATTATTTTAAAATGTATAGGTAGAGAATATCTTGACGCTGACTTCTCTAAGAATTTTATTCCCATCTATTATCTTCTTAAAATCACGGTAATTAATTTTTACCTTACCACATTCCCCACAGCTCTAGCCGATAAGCGGACCCCCTCGTTTTGCCTTCAACCACGAGATGCAGTTTTGAGAAAACAGGAGAGCCCCTAAGGCCTCTGTGGGACACACGAAAGCCAAAAATTACTGAAATCAAGATTTAGCAGATATGGTGCAAGTAGGTATGTGTATAAAACATGTTGATGCTCCGAAAAATTGACCACCGATATTCATTAGTATATTTTCTGTGTGTATTTGGATCAGTCGGTGGTCGAGCAGTTTAAGGCGTCAGTACTTGAATCGTATTTGCCACCCACTGCAGATCGGTAGACCGTAGATCAGCTAAATTTGTTGAGAGGATTGGCACCCTCTTTGCGGATATAGTAGAGTGGAAGAACATTGACTTGGATCAATGTGAGACATTGATATTGATTGGCTAACCGTCCCCCTAATTAATGAGGTTTTCTAAGTTTCCTTCATTCCAGGATTCCCTGCACTAAATGGTGGTGAGATCCTACCAAAGTACCTAAGTCGTTCCTGGGCGCAAATGCTGTCTGCTTAATAATAATAAGCCGCACTCTCCCCCACATAAGTCTTTCGACTTGTTGGTCAATCCTCATAATTAGAGGTTGAGATATAATAATAATAATAATAATAATATCTCTACCCCTCATTATAATCACAGGGATTAGCCCAGAAGTCGGAGACTTGTGCGGGAGAGGGGGCGGCATATTATTATTAAGTAGATCGCATTTGCGCCCAGGAACGACTTACGTTGGTAGGCCCTAACCACTATTCAGTGCAGGAATTAGGTAAACCTGGAAAACCTCATTAATTAGGGGGGTAGTCTAATATCAACCGGTATCAATCTCTCACATTGACCCAAGCCAACATTATTCCACCCTACCATACCCGCAGAGAGGGTGCCAATCCTCTCCACGAATATAGCTTATATACGGTCTACCGGCAGCTGGGCGCGAACCAACTGCGATCTAGTCACCTCGATTCAAGTACTGACGCCTTAAACCGCGCGACCACTGACCGACCCTTATTATTATTATACTTATTATTATTTGTGGGTACAACAAAATTTTCTCAAACTTTGATCTTTATTATATGTTTCTAGCTAGGAAGTTTAAAAAGGAGTAGGATATTATGTGAATACAGCTACGGTAAAGCGGCTATAATAATTTTTTATTGATACAGAAAGAAAGTCTTAAATAATATCTAGATATATTTATTTCTGTATATAATTCTAATACAGTTTCTTCCGCTATAACAAGCAGTTTCTTAACTGAAAAAGTTTTAATTCGTCTTTGTAGCATGCTTGACATCTTAATTCGACAACATTTATTTGTACAAGTACAAAACTCGCAAACTGATCGGATCAATGAATGTTTTGTTTCCGTCTCGACACAACAATAGCTATTACAGAATTCCAAAATTAAACAAGTATGTTAGGGTAACATCTGCACTAAGTACGTTAATTTTTTTCATTTGTGTTCGCAACTGGAGAGTGACGTCGCAGTAAATTGGACAGAAACCAATAATAACTATTTAATGATGTCTAAATTGTAGAGACCATTTTTCGTACAATGAACTTGCCAGTAAAATGAAGTAATTTTGAAATTGTATTATGATTAAGAGGCTCAGCACTGAGCATTTATAGACACTTACTGTAACTATTCGCAATTGATGCGGAAGCTTAATTTGAGAAGATATGGGATGAGCCGAATTTACCATGGTATTATTTTAAAACAATATACATTCCAACAAATAATTAATCAGGAGTTATTTTATACAGGGTGTCTCAAACTAGATGGTATGAGCCTACCCTGAATATACAAAAAAATTATTATTATTATTATTAACACCATCATCATCATCGTCATCGTCATCGTCATCGTCATCGTCATCGTCATGGACATCGTCATCGTCATCGTCATCGTCATCGTCATCGTCATCGTCATAAGAAGCAGCGAATAAGAGCAGACTGCTGTCTCTTGTAATGCTCATACAGTATATGGAAAGATTCCACTCATTTCTGGTCCATATCGTTAATATCAAATACTGCAAAAATTTTTGAAAAAATATTTAAGATGAGAATCGTTGAATACCGGAATAAATATGCACTCCTGTCTGACAAACAGTATGGTTTTAGGGATGGCAGATCGACGGAAGATGCAATAACTTATGTAACATCTAATATTGCCAAAGCTATTGATGAAAAAAAACCAGCGTTATGTATTTTCGTTGATCTGACTAAGGCTTTCGACACTGTAAGTCATATTCATCTTTTAAATGTTCTAGATTCAATTGGTTTCAGAGGTACTCCTTATGAACTTATAAAGAGCTATATATCAAACAGACAACAATGCGTAAGAATAAATGACACATACAGTGAATATAAAACAGTAAGTTATGGTGTTCCGCGGGGTACTGTCTTGGGTCCAATATTATTTAACATCTACTTAAATGAATTATTCAAACTAGACGTGAAAGGTGATGTGGTGAGTTTTGCAGATGATACTGCGATTTTTTATAAAGCAAACGATTGGAAAGAATTGAAAAAACTAGCAAAAGAAGATTTTCTAACAATTACTGATTGGTTTAGTCAGGGGTTATTAACAATCAACACTGAAAAAACTCATTACATTCCTTTCACCTCATACTCTAATAACTTACCTTCTTACACCTCATTGACAGTTTCTCCAGATATAATTATAACTGTAGCGCCATATATTAAATACTTGGGTTTATATATTGATAGTCACCTGAATTGGCAGAAGCATATTAGTTATGCTATAAATAAAATTAGATGTATTTTATATAAATTTAAACACCTTGCCAACGTTTTAGACATAGAACAAATGCGTACATTGTACTATGCACTGGTTGAGTCTTGGGGTGGAGCAGCTGATAACTTTATGCATAAATTAGAAGTTATACAAAAGTGGATAATTAAAATCATATTCAAAAAACCATATATGTATTCCACTGAAAAATTATATACAGAAACACGAATATTGGATTCAAGACAGCTGTTTTTCCTAAGAGTTTTAATTAGACAATATAAATGTAGACACGAACTATTAAATATCGAACATAATTATGACACTAGATATAAAATCGGTTCTAAGCAGGTCCCTAGACCACAAAAAAGTATTTTGCAAAGAAATTATGCTTACGTTGGACCTAAATTTTATAACTTTTTAAAAATAAGGTAACACAATGGATACACAATTTGTCTCGAATACAGGTTTATAACTATATTAAAAATATCATTTAACACTCAATTTTTTTCATATTGTTTAAATAGTAAAATACTATATAATTTTGTACATTTGTATGCCTACTCTTTTCAACGTGCTTGTAGCTTTATATATAATATTACTTTCCACATACAAGGCAATGCCTTCAGTGGATTTGTATTTATTTGCCTGACATTGTATTTTATTCAATATTATGTGATTTTGTATGTACAATATATATCAATTTACGAGTAGCATTAATTCTACAATATGTTTTCACTTCTGTATTCCAATTATGCATTACTTATTGTATCTTTTTGGGTAAATAAATTATTCTTATTGCTAACCGTGTGTGTGATGACATTATAATTTTAAACAATGATATTCAAGTCAGTGACTAATTCTAAAAAGAGCATATTATTATCGAGACCTAAGCCTAGAAACATTTTAGTGGGCAGTATGTCTAGCACTGATAATTGTCTTATAAAAGCTGCCGCTCCATGCCGCACGTTACAAACCTCGGCCCTTCAGTTACCGTAGATAACCTGATGTCTTATTTAAAGCAATTTGCGTCAGGTGTGAAAGTGCGTTACCTTCAAGGAATCCTAGCAGCTACTCCTCTTTTAAAGTGTCTGTGCCTGTTTCTCAAGTAGAGTCTATCTTAAATCAACATATCTGGCCGAAGGATGTTAAAGTGAATTGTTTTTTTCTGCCGAGAAGACCTCAAAGTACCACACCTTCGTACATTTGATTTCTGTTGTTGGTATTAACGACCAAAGTTTATCTAATAAAATAGACAAACTCAATTTATTCTTATTGATAACAATTTTGATATATTGTGTATTTCAGAACACTGGCTACATAACGATCAATTAACTATGATTAATATTGAAAACTATGTACTGATTTCGTCTTATTAATTGACGTCCGAATATGAATCAGCAGCAAATTAAATGTATCTAAAACTCAAAATATTTTATTTAGTTCAGATAAATGGGCACAAAAAGCAGAATCTAAAATACTTGGTATATACTTTGATACTACACTGGAATGGTCATCTCATGTTAATTATTTGTGTTCCAAGCTGTCCTCGCAAATATTTTGCATTAGACAACTAAGGTGTTCACTTCCATGTGATTGCGCATGGTATATTTTGCAATCTTCCATAGCCATTTGACATACGGAGTTATTCTATGGAGCAATTCACGTACCTCATATAGAGTTTTTGTTTTACAAAAGGCAGCTGTCCGTTCTGTTGCGGGTGCCCCGCATGGTACACCATGTTTCCGTTATTTAAAAAATTTAGAATAATGCCTTTACCTTGTTTCCATATATTCCAATCGTTGTTGCAAATACACCGTAGCTTGCATACATTTCAACAATTTTCTGTGTCATCGTTAAATGTAAGAAAAACTGTAGAGTTATATCGAGAAAAGTATCCAGAGCGCCCAATTCCTTATCATAGAGCCAATATTGAACGCAACCTTGCGACGAAATAGGGATGCATTTTCAGTTCGGAAGAATAAAATAATGGACCGAAGGATAAGAAACAATATTAATCTAGCTAGTCTGTTACAGGATTTCAAACAAAATCCACGAAATTCTATACGGCACTCCAGCCGAGAATTGATTTGGATAAATTAAAAAATTTTTAAAGACCAATGGATATCATGATTGCACAACTCACAATTTGGAGTATTTGTCTGAGCGCCGCAGTGAAAACGGACTTAATTTTATAGCTCAAAATGTAGTAAATGTAGAAACTGTTGATCAGAACATTTTTCGGCACGTTCTGTGGACGGGCGACAGTCGGTTTGACAGTAATGGCTTGCCAAACAGGCACGAACACTACTGCACCATTGAAAATCCACACATTGTGTCCAAAACCAAGGCCATTTTGGTGTAAAGTGCATGGTGTGGTATCATCGGTAGGCGTTTAATTAAGTTTTATTTTTATGAACATTGAACAGCGTTACTTAAATTTTCTACAAGAAGAACTTTCTGTACTTTTGAAGAATGTGCATTTGCAGCTAAAGAGAAACGTATGGGTTCATCACGACGTAGCTCTACCCCACAAGGCCAAGAATGTGAGACAACATATAGATAACACTTTCCCAGAATTAATTGGAATTAATGGACATATTCAACGGCACGGCACGGAAAGTCGCCAGATCTAACACCCCTCGAGTTCTTTATATGAATAATAGATTGTAATATGTATGTAGTATGGGGGCGTTTACCTCATTTTTTAAGTTTAGTGATTGTTATCATCACCTTTTGTTTTAACTGTATTAAAGAATTATCCCTTTATTTATTCTTAATGACATGTATACACTTTAAACAACAAACATTCAATTATGATTAATGACATCATTAGTGGTTTGTGTCAAGTTGCAAAGATAATACTTTCGATTGAAAATGGAGCTTACCTCATCCAATTTAACACCACGTGTCCCAAATTTTATTTAATTTGTTTGTATCCTCATGGGTAGGTCTATACTATCAAGTTTGAGACACCCTATACAATAATTTCGCGTAAAAATACTGGTTCCTAAGATATAGTCAGTTTATATACATATTTTCTAGTCAAAGGAAAAATTTAATTTTGATTTTTGATTAAGTAATTTTAAGTCATAATTTAGTAGTAGAGATATTACAAAATAATGTTTCTGCATATCGAGATAATGAATTACATTTAGGCATTTTGTTTATCTTGTTTTCTTTCTATAAATTGCATGGAATATACAGTATGCGCCAAAGGTATGGAATAAATTCAGTAAAAACAAAACAATTATTTTTTGGGAAAAATCCTCGAACAGGTCGAATTTTAATTTAAAAAATACATATTTTAGCGTTAAATGCGATTTTCAAATGTCATTTGTTTTCGAGTAATGACGTCATCGATTTTTTTTAAATGGCAACATCATATTTTTTCCTTGATTCTGAAAGATGGTTTAATTCTCTATCAGACAGTACTAAAATTTTGCCCTCTTACATAGGAAAGTTTTCGAGTAAATGACGATTGAATGTTAGAAAACGTAAATCAATTAAAATAAAGCAAAAACGTTATCAAGTTTAGTTTTTCGAATTCCACAGTTCTTTTATGGATCACGTAGGTGAAAATCTTTGCAAAGTGTCATTCTCACACTGACTTTCTAATAAGTATTGTAAGCGACATAGAAATTATTATTCAATTTAAAGTATTATGGCACATTTAATTGTTACTCAAAGAATTGAAATTTTAATTCTTATCGGATGCGGGAATATGACTAGAACTCAGCAGGTAGTTTGCGATTTATTTAATGAAAAATATCTAGATCGCCCTATCAGCCAATCAACAGTCAGTAAGGTAGAGTCTAAATTTAGAGAAACTGGCAATGTTGTAAATATTCCAAAATCTGGACGTCCAAGCATTAATGAAAATCAGAAACAGAATATTTTGAAAAGTATGGTGGATAATCCTGATAATTCTTTACGATTGGTTGCATTAAACAATGACACTAGTCAGAGCACAGTGCTACGTATCTTGAGGAAGGAAAAATATCATCCCTACAAAATTCAACTTGTGCAGGAACTCAATGAAGATGATCCCGGTCGCCACTTACACTTTTGCGAAATTCTAATGGATTTATGTCAAGGAAATAGAAATTTACACGGGCAAATACTTTTTTCAGATGAGGCCACATTTTGTCTGATTGGTATAGTAAACTGTCAAACCTGCAGATATTGGAGTCGGGAAAATCCTCATTGGATGGCAGAGGCACATACCCAACACCCTCAGAAATTAAATGTGTGGGCTGGAATAGTTGACGACAGAATAGTAGGGCCTATCTTCTTTGAAGGAACCCTTACAGGACAAAGATATTTAGAGTTTCTAGAAAATGACCTTGTTCCAGCCCTTGCAGTAATTTTTCCTAACGATAATGACCCTGACATTCCTGACGATACCATATAGTTTCAGCAAGACGGTGCACCTCCGCACTATGCGCGCCCTGTGCGAGATTTTTTGGACAACTGTTTTCCTGGAAGGTGGATCGGCAGACGCGGACCGATAGAATGGCCTCCAAGATCGCCAGATCTTACACCTCTTGACTATTTTTTATGGGGATACTTGAAGTCAAAAGTGTACATTAATAAACCACGTAATTTAGAAGAACTTCAAAATCGCATTCGGGACGAAATACGCAGAGTTACCCCAGAAAACATTCATAATGTGCAAGAAGAATTTCTTCACAGACTTGCGCATTGTCAAGAAGTTGTTGGATGGCAATTCGAACATTTAATTTAAGTATAAAATTTAATCAATTGTATTTTATTTTACATACCTCAGAATTGTTACTTTTTTATGGATAAAATTTACGTTTTCTAACATTCAATCGTCATTTATTCGAAAACTTTCCTATGTAAGAGGGCAAAATTTTAGTACTGTCTGATAGAGAATTAAACAATCTTTCAGAATCAAGGAAAAAATATGGTGTTGACATTTAAAAAGAAATCGATGACGTCATTACTCGAAAACAAATGACATTTGAAAATTGCATTTTACGCTAAAATATGTATTTTTTAAATTAAAAATCGATCTGTTCGAGGATTTTTCCCAAAAAATAATTGTTTCGTTTTTATTGAATTTATTCCATACTTTTGGCTCATACTGCATAAATGATATACTAGCCAACAATCAACTATCGAACTGTTATTTTCGTCCAGAAATGTATAATATTTAATGATTGAATGTACTCATTATTCATTCTGTATAACATTTCATGACAAATTTAAGTTTCTCTGTTATGGAAATCGTTTCCCAAGGTTTATTATTTAATAAATATGTAAATATTAACTACTGTAAATTGTATTTATACACATAAGTTATAACTGTTATCATTTACAGAAATAGTCTCCTGATATAAAAAATAACCATAAATTATTGTGTTTAAAACCAAATGTAACGTATGTAACTGTTGTGTAAGAGTCGAATTATTCATAACAAAATCAGTAAGTATAGGGTGCCCCAATTTCATTGTAATTGCAGGTATGTATTTGGTATCTTGGAATCTTCTACAGACAGAGTGATGCGATATTCACAACACTGAGAAACTAAAATACTGCAATCAGAATTTTTACTACTTTCGTTTTAATATTATTTAATACTTTCCTGTCAATTTTCCTCATCTCGTGCCTTATTCGATTTTTCGATGTTTTGTTTGCACAAACCTTGGATATTAAATAACCCCATAAAAAGTAATCCATGGGTGTAAGATTAGGTGATCTTGGAGGCTACTCTATTAGTCTGCTCCTTTTAATCAAATGGTCATTAAAATATTCTTTTAAATAAATTTCGGATTCGCCCAACAAAGTGAGGTTTCGAAATGTTGATGTCGATTTTCAAACACTATTTTTTCGAAAACGATTGAAGATAGGTATAGGGTATGTTCCATAAAAAATATTTTGAATTTCATGGCAAATTAAAAAAAAGTAGTTTAATTTAAAAAAGTTGAAACACGAAAAATGTTTCAAACATGCGCAACTAAAAATAAAAGTTGACAGGTTCGAGCGATTTTCCAAAAAATTTGCACCTGATGGTTTAATAGTTATTTTATGTAATAAGGATCATAAAGACGATCATTATGGTACAGGTCGTGAATGTTAGTGAGATAGCACGGCGTGTGCCGTAATGACTGTTTATGATTCGTATTACATACAAAATTTTATATGATGGCATTTACATTAATACATTTTCGAAAAATTCTAAACTGCATTTTTGACATGTCACAATGACAACAATTTTTAAAGCAGTAAATATATGTGCAGTTTAAAATATTAGTAGGTTAGTGAGCTGTACTTTGCCATTTCCTTGACAACGTCAGGTTGTAACGGCAATATTTATTTATCTGCTGTCAAACAATTGTCACGTAGAATTGAATATAATTTAAATAATAATGAGTGATTCTGAAACTAGTAGTTTACCTTCTGATTTGGAAGAAATGACGCGAAATATCGTGGACTCCCTTTTGCCGGAAAAATCATGGAGCGTATATGAAATAGCGTTTAATCGGTACGAAGAATGTTCTACTAAGAAAATCAAGAATATCACTCATGAAAAAGTATTGTTGGCTTATTTTGCTTATCTAAGGAAAGAAAACCATCTTCTTTCTGATCGCATTATGATAAGAAGTATTTTATTAACAAGAAAAAACGTCGATATTGGTAAGTACCTACAGCTGATTGCATTACTAAAACGTAAATCAGAAGGTTACATACCTAAAAATCCAAAATTTTTACTAAACAAGATGTCATAAAGTTTTTAACAAAAACGTCAGATGATACATGTTTATTTAAAAAAGTTACTATGATAATTGTACTAAATGGAGCATGCAGAAGAGAGGAACTGACAAATATTTTTGATGAAAATGTGATAGATTAAGGATCCGTTTTTATAATTACTTTACCGAATACAAAAACAAAGGTAATGTGAGAATTTTTTGTAACATCGGGGAATATCCCAGGATTGAATATGGTAGAACTTGTCAGACAATATGTGAAAATACGATCTTGCAACACAAACCACCGACGTTTGTTTTGTCACTTATAAAAATAAGAAATGTACGAAACAACCCGTTGGAATTCACACCTTTGGTAACATGCCAAAAGTTATTGCCACGTTTTTTTAATTTACCTGGCCCTAAAGAATATACCGGACATTGTTTTCGGCGATCGTCTGCTTCATTTTTGGCCGATTCTGAAGCTGATCTGTGTACCGTGAAACACCATGGCGTATGGAAAAGCAATACTGTTACTGAAGGTTACATCGAAAATTCTGAGCAAAAGAAAGAAATGTCAGAAGCAATTTTTGGTGCCAACAACCAAACAGGATTACAAGTTTACCAAAAAGCATGAACTACTGATGTAAAAACTCTAGAATCCATTGGAATTAATATTGCAAATTGTAGTCACTGCTCTTCTACCATTTACAATAAATTATTTTGTACATAGTTATGCATTTGAATAAACTTTTTTGTTCTCTGCGTCATATGTTTTTCATATAGAATTTCCTTGTCCTTTTTCCTTATGTCATCAAAATTGAGTGACATAATGTTGTCATTATGACATGCCATCAGATAAATAAATTTATTCTATACTTTTGCCACTTATAACAGTTGCTACTTTGTTCTAAGTTAAGTTTTTTTATGGATTATTTGCTAGTCTCAGATTTTGATAATGACAGTGCATGGAGCAGGAGAAGTATTATTTTCAAAGTTTTATGTGTACTAGTATTGAAGGATAATCAGAAAATAATTCTGGTGATTGTTTCTGTTTGAATTAGGGGAAAAGTGGCTCCGAAAATTCAAGATTCATTTGCACATGGTGCACGTGATGCATGAATTTTACAGAGCTTTTTGGTACTGACCATATATTCTATAATTTTTTTTCAGGGAACACTGTCTAAAATCTGATATTGCTCTGGAACGAAATTTCTCAGGCTATCCCAGCTCTCTTTTGGATTCCGTTAAAACGAATTATTCCTGTCTATTTATCGCCGTCATTGACCTTCTGTCAGCCGTGAAGTTAGGTATATTCTGCCAAAGTCAAAGGTCTCAAACGTAGTCACAGGTCACCGCATAAGCAAGCTGCTTTGAAAGAAAAAAAAATCTTTACAAAATGTAGATTATTATTTAATGAGAAATACGGTATGGTACCACAGGGAGGCAGCACCTACCTTACTAATATTTATTTACAGTATTGATATTTGGAGAGATTTTAAGAATGTTATATCATTTCTGTTTCCTTACTTGTGTAAAGCGAGGTACCTACTTAGTCTGGCGGTCATGACGAGGTCGATTACTTAAGTCGGGAAAAACACAAAGGATAACAAAATACACCCAAATGTACCTACACAAATACATAAAAACACTGCCACAAGTTTACCGCCATGGCATAACAGTTGCTCAATGTGGTTCAAAAAGTATTCAGCATAATATTTTGTGTACTCGGGAAACGTTCTTAGTATTATGATGCCACACAATAATATGCACTTGTCACACTCTTATCCGTCATCTAGGCATTTAAATACGAAATGTGTGAAAAGCAAGTACTGAAAAATTATTTCAGACTAATCAGAGTACCGTAATCATATACAATATTATTTAACATCTACAAACGACATCTGTAGGCCACTAATGCAAGGTGCACTTCACGGCGATACATTTTTAAACTTCTTGTGTTGTTGCGGAATTAAATTCTGTTAAAACTAATAATAGCAACAATATTAACAGTAATCGACGATGTTTGCATAAAATAATTAGTAATATTTTAAACTATAACATCCCAATATGTTTACAGTGTTCTGTAAAAATGTTTCTTAGACCCTTATAAATAAATAACTTCGCTGTTCTTTGAGGTTTGGGAGTTATAGTAATTAAATAAAGTGTGTTATGTCGGATATGTTAGTGGATAATTATGACGAATTCTCAAGGAGTGAAAATGTAATTTTGGCACTGTGCAACGAAAGATCGAAGAACGAATACAAGATACTGCAGCTAACCGGATTAACTGTTATCTATCAGGTACTCAGACATTATTATTATTAATGAAAATGTTTATATTCGTCATTTCTACACTTGAAGATGCTGTAAAAAAACAACCGCATGGTAGTTGACATATCTAGCCTTCTCGGACGATGGGTGATTGATTGCCATAGGCGTCGACTTTCCTTAGGAAAAGAGGGTTTTGCCCCATTTTCATTTATAAAGTGGAGGAGCCTGTATTATACAACTATTTTTTTTTTTGGCCTTACGTGATTCCACATAATTATAATTGTACCCACTCACATCTCACTGAGCTTGCCAGTGATAGTCCGTTCTTTCAAAAATAAATAAATTAATTAAATTAAATTAATACCAAAGGTGTTTAAGGAAAAGGGCACTTTAAAAATTTCTTTGTTACCATTTCACTTGGGAGAGTATGACCATCAAAACCCGATAATATGCAATCTTTTTATAATTATTAGTATTTTATTATGAAATATTTTTTTACCTCCTTTTAGCCTCTCCGACCAGCATTAAATTACACCAGAAAACCTCATAGTAAACAACCATAGCCAGTTGTCACCGGCGCCAAAAGACATATACCGCTTTCAAGTTTGTTAGCTCATATCAGTATGTCATAGGTGATCTAACCGACGACTAATCCTGGCTGTTTATGTCTGTCATTGCCAACAGATGGAAACATGAGTGCACCAGATGTAGCACGTAGCACATGTCTAGATCTAGTGGCCATTGGCTACTCAATACCGAACCTGAACGGCCACTTCAAAAAACGACTTGCAATTATGTAGGTATCATTGAGAAACTACACTTCGGATTTTGTCCGATACAGCATTGAATTATACTTGAGAACCATATAGCAAACAACCACGGTCAGGTGTCAGCGACGCCACCGGACATATACCGGTTTCGAGTTTATTAGCTCTTATCAGTATGCCATAGATGAGGCAATCGACGACTAACCCTGACTGTTCTTGTCTGATATTATCGACATTTTGTTGTTTTCTTATGTATTATTGCACAGAATGAGAAAATTTAGTAAGTGCATATTTTGTAATTCTGGATATGAAAAAATATTTATTTTATAAGAACAGTAAAAAGCATATGTGTCATATTTTTTAACGTCTAAATGTGTTTTAATATAATATGCTTTTACAAATATAACATAGACGTATCGGATTTATTGTACCTAAGTGTTCTGGTGGTAAAGCATTGAATGCATTTATGAAAACCTCCAGTAAAAAGACAAAACCAAAAATTTCATTCCATTTGCTCATAATTGCGAATTTTCTCTGGCTCATTAATATAAAGCAAGAAGTAAAACGCCGTTGCCTTGTTAAAAAATCGCATCATTAGAAAAATAAATATTTTTGTCGGCGAAGTATTTCTCATTACTTAGTTCAGTGAAATACGGCGATAACCGTATATTTATCTTCTCTTTTCAAACCGGATCCGTGGTAAGTTACATTGCACTATAATATATATGCTGCTCCATTTAACGTACTTTTCGTGAAAGCTAATTTCGTTTGAAAAATGTAGAAACGGAGTCCTGTCTTATCTCAGCTCCTAAATTGCAAATGTTTAATGCCATCTACACAATCACGAATTCCAAGATTTAGAATAAACTTTGCCTCATCCGAAAGAAAAATACTGCAACGTCGCAATATATTTATTTGCAGATATGTTACAGCAAACGTTAATGTCACTGTTATTTATGTTAATATTTTAATACTATTTCAGTCTGTAGTGTTGTCATTTTATTATTTATTATGATATAAGACATATACTTAATATGTGTTGTGTAGATCAAAATAAATAAAAAAATACGAAATAGAAGTTTCCGAAGCTCGCAATTAAAGCCCAAGTGAATAAGTGTACACAGTGTACACTACATATGCAATAAAACCTTAGCTTTTTCAAACATTTACTTAAAATAATTGCATTAATACTTTGTTGCCAGTGTACACTGTCATTTCTGAACAGTGTACCTGCTGGAAATTGCAGCCGATTCGTCACTCTCAAAACACAAGGGGCTCAACCAAGGTCATTCTGTGTAGATGATCTCTTAACTGGAAGTGCCCAGTGTATAGGTGTATAGAGTTCTTAGGTGAAACTGTGTTGAATAGGTTATTCAACTATATCAAATTTTTAGCTCTTTTCTGCAATGGGTTCATTATAAACACCTTCGAGTGAGCCAACCTTGATAATGCCTGCCAGTATTCTGACAATTGTTAACCTATTGAAGTCAGAAGAGCTGTCGCTATGCCAAGCACTGGTTCTGGCTCAATGAATGCAGCATATTCTCTAGCTTTAGTGTCCGATACCTTATTCCTGGATACCTGAATGGCCAGGTACCCATACCAGTGCTACTCTGTTGCTGATTCTCAACGGCTCTCGAATTTTCTGACAAAAGATTTTTATCGACTATGATTAATTTTTTTAGAATCAATACACACAATTCAATAGCATAATCTTGAATTGAAGCTATGCACACCTCCTCCTCCGCAGAAGTAACTCCGAAACTTCTGAGGAAAAGAGGATGTAGAAACTAAAACTGACAACGTAACGTCCGTTTTTTCGTCAAATTTTCTATAAGCTACCATCTAGTAAAAACACAAAGTTATTCTGTATAAAATAAGTATATGCTTCTACTTAGACTATTTTACTAAAAGTAGATAGTGTCCAATATTTACTACTTTTTATTCACTTGTTTCAATATCTATAACTCTTATATAGTCTGACCATGATAGTTTAGAATTAATTGAAATACTTGAACTATTATGAGTTGACAGTGTAGCAAGCAAACGGTCATTCAAATTCAATTATGATATTGAATTATTTGCTTGCTACAGCACGAGTTACTGATTTCAAGATACAACATTACACATTTAGAGGTAAGTACATCAGCAGCATGTGCATTATTTACTGTATTAGAAAGGTATTTTTAGCTAATATATATCAAATCTCCTACAATTCCTATCAATGAAGTTATATGTATGCTCTCCGATACCAAACATCTAGGTATGCTAAGTATTAGAGAACATATATATGACTTCATTGATAGGAATTGTAGGAGATTTTATATATATTAGCTTAAAATAATGGGACAAAATTCATGACTAGATTCCTGACGTGAAAATATTGCGATTTAGACAAACTCACCTTAGTCAAAAAGTTGATACTTACAGAGATACAGGGTGTTTAATGCAAAATATTATTTTAGTTTTTTCTTATTTATTTCATAATAAATGCTCATATCGAGATGAAATGTTGGTGTTAGGGTTTTTCTGAGGCGAGAGATTGAAATATATCCATGGTTTGCTTGTAGATCATAGAGAGCTCCACCTGGGCTAGGTCGAATGCGTTGAAAACGACATAACTTTTTTATCTTTCAAAAATCTAATTCTCAGGTAGCAAATTCTGATTTTACAACTTCTTTTACATAAAAAAAGTTATATTTTTTTGATAGTCGCTGTCTTGCACCGTTCTCGTAAATTTTGCCATTGATAATTCTAATGTATTTGCATTCAATTACAAATCGGCAAAAATTTTCAAGTAGGCAGTAGGTATGTTAAAATCCAATTTTGACATTTTCCACTTATCTTAGTGCTGTCAGTAATATTACAGTATTATTCGTGCCTTATTAAAAGTATTCTTTACTTTATGATCTAAATCGTAGTGCGAGATAACATGCCACGCCATAATTTATTTTCAAATGGGGAAATGCGCGATATGATTTGCGTTTATGCGCAATTAGATTATGTTGGACGTCGAGCGCTTCGTCGGTATTCAGATTTGTATCCGAATAGAAGGCAACCAAATCGGAAACTATTTCAAGAACTTTTTAATAGACTTGGAGAAACTTGTAGTTTTCGTCCTAAAAGAGACAACGCAGGGCGTACTGTTACAGTTCACCAAGAAGAAGAAATTTTAGAAAGAGTGGCAGGAAATCCAGAAGTTAGCAGCAGGCAGGTAGCTAGAGAAACCGGTGTTAGTAAAACAACAGTTCTCAAAATCTTTTACAAGGAAAATTTATATCCCTACCATTTTACACCCGTGCAAAATCTTTTAACAGCAGACTTACCAGCTAGATTACAATTTGCTCATTTTATGCGCAATCAGCAAAACCTTGACCAGGAATTTTTGGATAATGTACTATTCACTGATGAAGCAACCTTTACTCGTCGAGGAATTTTCAATTTTAGAAACAAGCGCAGGTGGGATAATGAAAATCCTCAAGTGGTCAGTGAGCGTCACCTCAAACATGAGATACATGTTTGGCGCGGAATCATAGGAAATCACCTTTTGGGTCCACATGAGCTTCCTTCCTCCAAATCTAAATGGTGACTTGTATTTAGATTTCCTGCAGCACCATTTAGTTGAGTATTACATTACATCGCGACCACATTATATATGGGTAGATATTGTGGGTGTAATTCACTGCTGGTTGGGGCTTTAGTCCACAGAGTAGTTAGTTTCACACAATATTATTAATACCTAAAAATATATAAAAAAAGCATGTGCATTACTTGTGTAATAGTGAATTTTCCTGTCCTATAAAGTGGTTATTATACATGTACTTCCTCAATGATAATAATATCCATTATTCACTAGTGAACAATGCCATAACCTTCATATCATCATATGCTCATTGAATAACATACTATTTAATATTATAGAAGCATCATAAATGTAACAGACGTATGTCTGATTAATACCTGTTCCCAATTGTTTTGCAAATGCAAATTTAGGTTTCTACCTATGCCACATAAGATTTTTGTGCAAAATAAATATTGAACAAACCTCTACCCCGACCACCTTGTAGATTAGTAATAGCATGAAAATTTGTTTAAATTTGTCGTATTTATTCACTTTTCAAGAAACTAATTAAAAACTATGGAACTATTATCCGTTCTCATACTGTCTGAAAAATGAAATTTGAAAGTTTTAAGCTCAATAAATGTTTCATTATAAATATTTTCGTATCTATAGACGCTATATAGTTTACAATATTATCTTAAAATAGAGTACCCACATGGCACACACTTATACTTAAACTTTATTAAATAATAGCCCTGTTCCAGTTATAACCGGATATTTTTTCCAACGGCAAACATACTAATTCTTTTATTTCCTGTACTGTTATTATATTCTTTAACTTAATTGGTGGAATATTTTTGACAATTTAAAAATAGTCTAAAGTGCTACTGGAACAAACTAAATTGGTCTTGTATTTGCATTTTTACATGAATTACAATCAATTTATTCATATATATATATATAATATTTTGATATTCCAAATTCGTAGTTTATCTTTGTCTACTCAATTATACTCTATATTGTCATTAAATTTTTTTAATTAATATATATTTTTCTCATTTATTGATTTTGATAGTCGGTTCATTGTATCACGCTATTCTTTAGGTATATATACGTAAAATTATTATTGTATTGTAATTCGTAAATGTAACACTATTCTTTTGATCACACTGTAAAGCAATTTTAAACATAGCCATAAATTATTCTCGTTAAAAGTACACGCATTGGTGGAAATAATATTACTGGCTTGGCATACAGGCCAAGGGTAAAATAAAAAGTTTAAATTTAATAAGCAATTCAATCTATGACAATTTGAAAAAGAGCTTCAACCATTTGAAGGCTAATGTGTCCTTTTCGCAAACATAATCATTTAAAGCCGCTTGGCTGAAACTTATTTGAAACATTGCCAACTAAATCCATAAATTTATATTCTAGATTTTCCGAGCCATTGACATGACATCTAAATTTTAAAGTTATGCAAAAGCTAGACAATATTTTATTGAAGATGGTGGATACTATACAGGGTGACGTTGTGGCAAACTTTCAGGTTATAAAATCCTATCTCTCTCCCAAGGACCTCAGTGGATTCAATGAATACATGCTGAATAATTTATCGGGCCTTTCAGGTTCCTTCCTTCTTATAATAGCCGATTTCTGATATAAATAACTCTGTAAATCGACCATCTCAGGATTCATTAGATGAAGGAAATGTAACAAATTCTGAAACCATTTTTTTTTTTGTGAAAATTACAGGATTCGATAACCTGATATCGAACAGTATTTAAGCAACATGAATTGTGATGAAGGTAAACAAGAACACGAGGGGAAAGTAAGAGAGGGAGACTTGCAAGAGGAGAAATTAAGTGAAGACGACTTAAGGATTATAGGACAGACACTTCTATTATGATAAGAAAAAGGAGAAATAATGGGACAGCAACATCTCCGAGAAGGACACAATAGAGCCATATTCCATTTCAAATAAAATGCGGGGCAATGCAGTTGCCAAGTTGTGGGGATACATGCATCAATAGTTAGATTGAACGCAAGGCTTCTTTCGCTGTGGCACTCGCCATAGTGAAGTGACAGTGTGAGGATAGCGAAGTGAAGGTCTCACAAAGTAACTTGTCTTGTCGACGATGCGACAGAAGAATTCAAAAGCAAAGTCTAATCGTTCAGATAACGGATTCCACGATCGCAAGCTCGGAGGTAGTAGGTTTTGTAAGAGTTAAGTATATTCTTGACCTGTTCTTGATTCTGGCTGCGTCTTCACTTCACGCGGCAGATTTCCTGAACTGAAACAAATATGTTTTTACTAAAGTAATCGAATATCGCTTCCACTTGCTACAGCAAGCTGGTAGCTCGTGCAAGTTCTACATGTTCTCCATGAGTTGTATGCCCCCCCGCAGGTACCTCGACTGGGGGCCTACCTGGCAGCGTCGGCGAGGCTCCTCACAGAGGAGCTCCTCCTAAAGGATCTAAAGGGTGACCTATAGTCATCTGTTCTTCTGGTTGGTGATGACTTCACCTTGGGGGTATCTTTAGTCATCCTTTTGGATTTTGGGAAGTGGGGACACGATAATTTGCAAGAAGGAGATCCTGACAGTTCGCGCATTGCGCTGGTGTTCGTCGCTGTTGCCGCAGACAGTGGAGGCGTGGTTTATGCCACACTTTACGCATCTGGCTTAAATTGTGCACCTACTCTGGCCGTGCCCAACGTATGAGAAGTACATAATAGAGCCATACCCCATTTCAAATAAAATGTGCGGCAACGCGGTTGCCAAGTTGTAGTGATGGAAATACATGCATCAACAGCTTGATTGAACGCAAGGCTTCTTCCACTGTGGCGAGTGCCACAGCGACAAAGTGACAGTGTGAGAATAGTGAATTGGAGGTTCCACACACTAACTTGTCTTTATCAAGACGATGCGAGGGAAGAATTGAAAAGCAAAGTCTAATCGTTGGCAATTTCAAAGACTTAGTGGCGAGGACAAACCGAATCGTGAACTTCCGGCAAAACTCAAAAATCTAACATTAAAGAGTTGGAGGATCAGCTCAAAAAAACAAGAAAAAATAGTGCAACAGCGACATGAGGAACTGCTAATGAAAGTACAGGAAGCCACAAAGACCGTCCTTGTACACAGCCACCAGAAGATGGAGGCCATCAGCGCAACTAAATCCGAGAAAGCCTCGTAAGAGTAAAAAAGCTAATTCTCTTTCAAGTATCAGCAATACTGACGAGTAGACGGTCAAAACCAAAAGGACGAAGTAAGCACACGTAACCGCAGCCATCCCCACAAACGACAAGAGTAACATTTCCCGCCATTCTGTGAAAAATTATTGAAAGACACAGCGAAATTGCTAGAACATCACGAGATTAGGTCCACCAAAGCCAAGCTGGTGGCCGACAGGGTCACTGTCACCCCTGCGATGGCTCACGATCACTGCACAAGATGGCCATCACCCTCAACAGGGGAAAACAGGAGCACCATACGTATTCCCTGTAAAACACCGCCCTCTGAGACTAGTCATCAGAGACCAACTGTGCAGCATCCCAATAAAGGAAATAAAAGAAGATGGAGCAGAGTTAAGTCGTCTTCGTGGATGACGAATAAATGACCAAGGCAGAAATGCCGTTGATACTAGTACTTGATCCACAAAACCAGGCCAACAAGTCAATAGATGCTTCGTCCTCGTGGACAAAACAGCAACTCAGACAGTTACGCAATGCCACCGCTGCCAATGCTTTGGGCACAGCAAGAGCACAGTTTAAGGTAGATGCTTAAAGTGTGGCTTACCACGCCTCCACCGTCTGTAAAAAGGCGACAGCAACAGACACCAGCGCATAGGTTGCTATTTAGATTGACCTCTGCGAGGAGCTTCGCTGACGCTACAAGGCAAAGGCAGGCCCCAGTCGGAGAGCTTGCTGCAGCAAATAGAAGAGATGTTCTCCATGATGACGGACTACTTTAGTAAAAATATATCTGTTTCAGTTCAGTAAATCTACCACAAGTGAAGACACAACCAGAATCATGAACAGGACAAGAATAGACTCTAAATTTTCCAAAACCTACCCCAGAGTTTGCGGTCGCTAGCTCCGTTACCTTGTCCTCTCCACAGTTTTGGATGACAGAGCCTTTATGGTTTTTCATCCTAGCGTCGTCGTCGCCCACAGAGCTACAAGGTAATACATCACTTACATCGTCGTAGGCTTAGTCGCTATACATACAAAGCCATTCTTATATCCAAGAATATTGATAAGCTCGAATGCTTTCAGTCACGGATAAGCTTTAGTGGCATCACCATTGAATATGCCAATGATTAAGAGCGACGAAGCTGTTTTACTAACAATAGGCACCACAATCAATATATGCATATATGTGCATGTCCAGTTATCAGAACAAGGTATAACATTCCAAAAATTCATAGTAACAAAAAGGTTGTATACATAAACTGGACGATAATGAAAATGTAAAACAGTCTAGTTCAGATTCTCATCAAAATCTATTTATGTAAAACACCTATCCCATATTTTATCAAGAAGCCTCAGTAAATAAAGTAGAAAAGAGTAATACAAATAGGTAGTCTGGTCCAACAGTAACTGTAGCCTGGATTAATTTTCTAAGTCATCATAGACACAAAGTTAGTAAACGTACAAAGTTCATTCAGTTACTACATATTTTTATCGAAAATAAATTGCAACCCAAATAAATGATGACATAAAATTTTAATTTACTTTAATGTAAAATTATGTTTCTGTTCATATTTTTTCATATAAATTGTATTAAACATGCAACCTTGGTAAATAAATATTACATTTTTATTTTGTTGAGGTTAAAAATATTTCTTAAATTTATATTTTCATGCATAATGCGAACCTTATAATTAATAATTACTACAATATTAACAAATTATGCATTCAAAATATATGAAAACTTAGTTGTGAATCAGCACACCTCATTTTTTATGTAGAACTCTAACTTCAATGCAGATAAAACGCTGTAAAATGTTGTTTATCATCGCATGCAGATGTTACGTAACCAGCTTATTTACAATTCACACATCTGGGTTTACAGTCCGCTGGCTTATTGGCAAATTTATTTAACTTTTGCTCTGTTTTAGAAGCTTAATGGAATTTAATCAAGGCCCGTGTACTTTTGTTTGTAGTTTCTTTTTTATAGGTAAAATTGACAAATAAGCATATTGGTAACAAATGCAGTGTTATATTGTGACCTAATAATTTATTTACTGGCATATTATCTAAAATTAATGATTTAGATGCTTATCAATAAGAGTTTTTGGTGTGACAATACTCCTTCAATATTTATCAAATCTTGTTATCATTAAATTCAAATTCCTCTTTTTTAACTTTTTAACAAGACATTCATAGATTGGATAATTTTTGTATTTCTAATTACTTAACTATTACAGCTAAAAGTGCAGTCACATTATTTTTACAATAAATAGGCATACTCTTCAGAATTAATTATCATTGGTTCTAATATTGTTGAAAGAATTAATAGTGTTAAGGATCCAGGAGTCATCTTGGATTTCATTGGTATTTGGTACTCACATAGATATAGTCAAAAGTGCTTTTCAAAAGTTGGGTTTCATTTTGAGAATGAATTGAAAATATGTTACGTTTATTTTATTCTTTACGGAGGTCTCATTTAGAGTATAATTCGGACTCATGTCAAATATATTAACAGAATTAAACTCTCTATAATTTCTTTAACCACTGTTTCATGGAATACCGAGATATTTTAATTACAATCTACGACATCTAGTAGAGATTTTTAATATTTCTTTGGACAGTTATAGTAGCCTTGTAAGGAAGTATTGGCTATATTAAAATTGTACTTCATCGGTTTCTTACTTCTTAAATGAATTAATAAATATGAGATAACTCTGATATACGAGTATTAGCATATATGACTATGCCAACTATTTCTCATATGTGTTACTTGGACCTACTTGCACAGGCATCAAGGCAAATATTTCCATTTATAAAAATATATAGAAAAATTGAACTAGATAGCAATTTACGCAAGTAATTCGCTAATGAATACATCGTCAATGTCAGTATTTTGTTCCAATCGTCTAATTAACCATCCCATTACGTAAAAAGAGTGTAAAATATTTCAGGAGTTAATAGTATGAACCAAAATAAGCAGAAAAGTCTTAATAAACATGGGTCCCCAAAGTAACGGTTGCGTAGATATGGACACTATTCGTTTTTCAAATATTTTATTTTATTAGGAATAAACCGACAAGGAAGCTTTTAACAAACAAAAAACAAAGTCACAGAAGATGTGCCCTCCGTCCATATCCAAGCAGGCACGACATCTTCGTCTCAACGATATTGGAACTCTTTCGAAAACACCCTCCTTGGTTTGGATTTCTTGACACTTTTGATTAATCCGTAGCTGCAGCTCTTCCAGGCTATTTACAGGAGTACCATACACTAATGTCTTCAAATATCCCCAAACAAAGAAATCTAGAGGGTTCAGATCAGGCGATCTTGTAGGCCATAAAACAGGTCCGGCCCTTCCTACCCATCTATGTGGAACGTTTTTCATTAAACATTTGGATGGGTATTGTAGGTGACAGGTTTCTAGACCCTGCTCTTTTATCAAACCGATTAACAGTTACGGATTAATCAAAAGTGTTAAGAAATCCAAACCAAGGAAGGTGTTTTCGAAAGAGTTCGAATATCGTTGAGACGAAGATGTCGTGCCTGCTTGGAAATGGACGGAGGGCACTTTGAACATCTTCTGTAACTTTGTTTTTTGTTTGTTAAAAGCTTCCTTTGTCGGTTTATTCCTAATAAAATATAATGTTTGTAAAACGAATAGTATTCCATATCTCCGCAAGTGTTACTTTGGGGACCCATGTTTATTAAGACTTTTCTGCTTATTTTGGTTCATACTATTACCTCCTGAAATATTTTACAGTTTTTTTAACACCCTGTATAGACAATAAAACTATATTGAGACATTTAGAAACAATGTACCAGATCAATAAAACGACTTAAATGTGGAAATACATAATATAAACTATCCCTTTAGAGAAGGAAGAATCGTCGTAAAATTATTCTGTAGATTTAGTTTCTTCGATAATATCTACCTAGATATTGTTAAAGATATTTCTTAACGAATTTGTATCCAATTGCTTTCTAAGATCCAATCCAAGAAACGTATTAAGATAAACATGTTTATTGGATGGTCACAATTTAAAAATATACTAAACATAAATTACTTACTGATGTAGTTTTCATTTGAAACAACATTTGACTAATGTCACATACATATCAAATTTACGCCAGCATAATATTGAGTGCAACAAATAAGTGTTATATCTCAGAATCTTAACACTTTATAATACATAAATCTGTTTGCGTTAAATTCACTAAAGTTCATTTTTTTATACCTTACCTCTGTTTCACTTATGCAAATATCTATAAATTATAGATGCTATTTATTGTGAAGAAACATCGTGTATAAAAACAAATTAAAACTTAAGTGCTTCAATTGATCCTCATAATTAGAGTGCGCTCCTCTATGCATAAAAGTTCAACCATTAGTATTTACTTTGGAAAAATTTTGTATTATCCAGAACTGCATTTAAAGTTTGAATCTCAAGAATGTATTATAAGCATAGATGCCTTTATGCTTAGTAAGTGGCAAACTTTCCTAGTTTGTTTGTACTTTACATAAAATTCGATATCGCTGCAGTTTAGTTCCTTTTTATTTATATTTGTGATTGCCTGGACGTGGATATGCAAGATTTTTTTCAAAAGATTTAATTGACTATGAAGATATACAAGTTGTGTTCAACTTTATTGGACAAACGGGCAAAACTGAATTATTTTCTTTTACTTATCAGCTCACAGTAGGGCACATTTAAATCTCTCTAAATTTAAATATCCTAAAATAACTAAACTTGAGACTATTTTAGATAAAGATATATACATTTTTACAAACAAATAAGAAATTAAGAATTAAATTCTTATGAATATACGCACTAAAATACTTTTTAATAGTTTTGCAGCTCATTAAAAGCTGGTCAAATACAATGGTTTTTACTTATATTTAAGAACACAAGTAGGTATATTATTATTTTTTTAAATATGGTTTTCTTAAATATTTAGGGGGTTTCCTCAAAGACAGATATTAAATGGCACACATAAGCTAATGGCTTTTTCAGGAAACCAATTTAATTTCAATTTTTTTATATCAAATATTGGTAAAACTTATACTAAAGATATGATAAATTATGAATACATTTTGATAAAAAAAATGATATACAATTTTAAATTGAAAATATTGCAATTTCTACATATCAAAATGACTCTAATTTTTATGCCTAGATAAAGATTGTAATGAACCAGATGAAGTTCATTCTGGAGTAATATTTAAATTGAATAAGTTTTTAATTTTATTGTAAAACTAATCAGTATAGTACTCGAGTTTTTTTTTATTAGTAGACGCTATTTTGGTATAAAACCTCTTTACCTTGCTCCAGTTAACCGCGAAACGTACACTGTTTCCCCCATGACTAAAAAATGTTCGGTGGGAAATTGAGGACACAAAACTGAAATGCAAGATTCGTCAGTTTCGTCTCGAGACTCCAACAACTACCTGACTCATGTAGAGACCAGAAGACCCAACCAGTGTCGCGTAGAAGCTCAAAGAACCAAGGAGTTTCAACCCATGACTCGAGGATCCTAGGAGCAGACGTTCAGGACCAGTCAAGCCACAACCTAAGAGAACCGACTGTTCGTCCGAGAAGATAAGCTCGCCAATGTGTGTGCAAGACGAGAACTTACAGAGTCCAGAATTCCGTGTGGAGATACATGAGAATACGCATCTAAGATTTGGCTATGTAATGTCGTGGTACACCTTTTGTTTCAATGTGATGGGTGTGGCTTAAGTGTACCATACTGAAATGTGTAAGTACGATTTCACGCGGTTTATTCTCTGAACCCTGAGATGACAACATGGTACCTCCAGAGACCCATCAGCCGACTAGAGGACTGGTGCAACAATTAGAATATGGTAATCTCCAGTAGGAGACCACAACAGTGAAGTATCTGGAGGTTTTCCTGATAGGACGCTGAGTTGGAAACTGCACGTCAACCCCGTGGTTCGCAAATTCAAGATGATCATAGCAAAGCTCAACTCAATACTTCATCGACATTAGTCGTCTTCATCATTGGACCAAAAATGGCACAAAAGAGTGTGCTGGAGCCATGCCGAGCAGCCGCCGTTCATTACACCGTCGCAAATTGACTTGGCGGAGCACCAGGGGGGAGGGGGGTCATTGTTGTTACAAACCAAGTCAACAATAATTTGAACAAATATTTTACTGAATCTTCTTCTAGCTCCTGACCCAAAATTAATACAATTTTATGCAAATAAAGTTGGGTTGAGGCTATATAAATTTTATGTAACAAAATAATAAAATTTTAGGATATTTTGGAATTATTTTTTCTATAATAAATTTTAACGTTTATTGACTTTTTTCTGGGTGGGCAAAATTAATCATATTATAATTTAAATATAAATTATAACAATATTTGTTATAAAAAAATATGTATACCGAATTTTGTCGCACTATCAGCCACATCAACTGAGACTTATGCATTTATCCAAGTCTTATTGGAAACACCCTGTATATCTATGGCGAGATCGATGATGATATTGAGAAAAACTATAACTATGTAAAAAGAGTAGTTTGTTTTGTCTAAGAGGCTATTTTCAGATTTTTTAAATAGTGATAATAGTTTTTAGTCAAATATGAAATATATGTATTTTGTTACGTAAATATGGTATTATTTATTTAACACGCTAAAGATATCGTTGGATAAAATGCCTACCTAGCAAAGTCCAGAACACAACATTTTCTTCATCTTGCAGATTTTGATAATACAACCCAGAGAAAAATAACAAGAAATGTTAGTAGTTGTAGTAGTGGTTTACTGATTTTTTAAAATTGTTTTTGTTTGTTGCTTCTTCTAAAAATCAGAAATCCTGAAAAAACTGTAAATAATGCAGAAATGGATTAAGAATGAAACATATGAAGGTTACTGTTATTACTTTATTTCTTTCTGTCCTTTTTTTATTCAAAAGCAATTGTCAGTTTCATAAAATTGAAATAACAAAGCATATTTTACAAATATACATTTTCAATAAAAAATACTAATCAATAAATATATATTTGAAATACAATGCAAAGAACAAACTATCAAATACATATATACAAGTTTCAAACTTAAATGTATCTTAACTCCCTAACTTAACTTTACAAAATAATATGATGTATTTTAAAGTTATGAAGATTTTATACACGGAACATTTATATGAAACATCAATTTTATTTAGGTACCACTTATTTTAGTTTCAATGAAATGATGAACACTGATATTTATATTTCAATGCAGGCTGTTTATAATAGTAAGTAGTCCTCAACAAATTTTGAAAATATTATTATTATTAAAGATGTTTCACATAGGTCAATATGCAATTCTCACATAAAACAGATCTGATTTCAATTTGTTTATGCCATTCATGAATTTGCAGCTTATTTCGGGTACAGCTTTTGAATCATTTGACTTATCGTGGAGGTCATCAGATTTTAAAATCAAAATTGTTAAATTCTAGAACACGTATAATTCTTTTGTGGTCACTTGTGTTCACGTTTTTTTTTTTGCTATAGGTATAGCGTCACTCAAACAAGTGACAAAACTGTACATTATATTTTTATGCATACTTTGCTAAACTTCATTAGTAATGAAATTATAGTAGCATACTATTTAGTCGACTTTTCTATACAATTTTACAACGTTTTCCTACAATAAGTCAGACATTTAAAAATTCTTCAGAGCCATGGACATATAGTTAACTAGAAAGTTTAAGTCCCGAACATACATTTTAAAGAACTATTGTGTTCAGAAGGTGTTATTGTTGATGCCATGGAAGCTTGCAGGTATGTTTGGCTGCAAACAATAACTATTATAGATTCTTATTAGTCGATGCAAGACTTAGAGAATTTAGATTTGATACCTTCGTATAAATGAAGACAAAACAAATTTCCAACAGAATTAATCAAAAATTTATGTTGATAACTTTAAATTTAAAGTATTTGACAAATCGTCACCTGACAACCAAACTATTCTATGTCCATGTTGTTCTGAAATCGACATTTTTGCATGAAATTATTCTAAACCCCAAGCGTTTACGCCAATATATTCTAAATACACTATGATTAGTAGTTTTGTTTAATCAAATGGACTATTTTATTTTATGTCCATGCAAAGCTTGTGAAAGTTTGAATCATAGTATTCCAAGTCGATCATTCAGGCCACAGTATTATAGTCGTATGTGAGGACATAGAATAAATTGCCTCAAGTAATAATACGATACCAGTGTAAATCAATTCATTGCTTTGTGAATAGGCTTTCATGTTTTAATTCTTAAAACTTAATAATTGGTGAATCAGAAGGAATCTATTTCTGTGCTCTTTGAGAACTTAGGATCATAATATCAACCATCATTTGATAAAATTTAATAGTAACTTCAAGTTACAGCTGGTACTGGTCAGAGGATTAGTATTAGAGGCGCATGTTCTTGATTCATGTTTAACATTAAAGTGAAGATAAGGAATTAAAATAAAAAACTATTAAAAACAAAGAAGACTTTAAATTGCTCCCTACATTAGCAAAATAATCAGAAGGTGGTCCATGGAAGAAACTACTTATTTTTTTCAAAATAAACATTATTCTAGTACCGGTTTTAATTACTCTTGAAATAAAAGTTTGAACATAGAAATAAGACGATTGTAAGTTTTTATTTTAATTTGTTACTCTTCCTTCTGAAAAAACATGTATTATTTAAATACTAAAATAGTCACTGAAAGTAAATAAAATATCCTGTACAAAAAATATATGTTGGTTCGGGATTCTCATACTCCAATACGGACATGGAACAGTGTGATTGTCAAACGGTGAAATGTATCAATTTATATTTCGTTGTGATCGACAGTTCTATGTCAGAAGAAATGGAAGAAAAAACTAAAATTCCGGGTTTGGAATTTCAAAAATTTCATTCCCGGAATTTCAGTTGGACATAAACTTTTCGAGCACAAATCCGGCTTTAGCTTCAAAATTCAGCGTCGACTTCGCCTTATCCCGGGAACCGCATTTCAGGCCATTTTCGGCGCCTGGGGCCAATTCCAGACGTGTAGGCCCAATTCTGAGCTCGGAATCGGATTATTCAGCGTCGAAAAATACATGGGAATATATATGTCACTCTCTTGTGTATTAATTTTTTTTTTTTTTTTGTGGGGCTGTGTAATGTTAGTATGGCCTCAGCAACCATCCTATATGTACTAACAACCAACAAACTTAAAGCCTATGAAAACCACTTGCTCTATTTGAACCTTTGATATTGAGGTATATCAAATAATAACAAATCGTTGATGGAATAGATTGATTTTTTATAAAAATAGGAAAATCCAGTGGGAGCAGCATATCTGGTAAAGGTAAATGAAAGCTATCTGCTTCGACAAATCCTTATGTACATCCAAATGATTCGGAAACTATAACCAAAATATGTTCCAGTAAAAAAGTATAAATACATGTATATTTGAAAGCTAATCCAGGACTTTTTTATGTGATTTTTCCATAATGGCATAGATTACTCCTTCTATACATTTCGTAATATATATGTAACGAAAATTTCATAATCAAATTTGAAAATTCCGTTATAGACTACTTACTATTTCGTTTAGGTTGTTTTTAGTATTGGGAAGACAATACATAAAAATATAGACTTACTGGAAACGTGTTTTTCTTTAATGTGCGTAGGAATTCATTTATGTCAGTAGAAATTATATTTCCTAAATACGTATTCGATGTAGACAGTCCTGAATTACTTCGAAATTCTTAAACACACTTTATTGCTCTTAAAAGTTAAGCCTATTGGTCGAATTACCTAATGTAGATTTCCTATAATTGCACGTTTTATCTAAAGTTTGATTGTATTTCGCTACAGTTTGTAAAAGAACATTAGAAATTGAGAAATCTTCACAATAATGACACTGTTTTACATTCAACATTTATTTATCTAGAGGAGTTTATTTATTTTTAGTTAGGTAACTAATTCGAATACTTTACAACCAAGGTGTTACATTTTCTTCCTTAACTAATTTCTTTGAAGTATATACAAATATTTGATGAACAACCAATTGTAATACTATATTTCACAAAACAGACATTACAAGTTTCTCTAAATTCTCATCTACTTAATACGTATCACTGAAAATTATTTAAAATATCATGTATCTATATAAATATCTTTAAGTGAAGGTTATATTTAGATCTTATCAGCACCTATCCTTTAAATAAATATCAGAAACTACTATAATATAGTAAATTATGTGTAACAGAACCAGATTGGTACAGTGGAGAAGTAGGACCATGCTAGTTCAATTGGAACAGCATGTTCCAGGAAAGCAGAAGATCCCGGTTCGAACCCTGGCCATGGCAAGAATTTTTTCATTGTACTACAATAAATAGCTATTTATACATTTTTCGCAAATATATTTTATGAAACTATATAGAATGTTAGAAAAACCGTAATATTAATAGTTAACAACACATTTTTTGGGAGAAATGAATACAGAAAGAATTTTTCTTTATTAAGCCGTTGTAAGATCCCATAGTTAAAATTAAAACAAATTTTTTTTTAGATAGTTCAAATTTTGCAGATTTTAACATGCTTCACTGCTAACCGTGCAGTATAATCGTGAGTAGGAAAAATTTGTGTAAAATTTTAGAGAATGTTTTAACCACGATTAGAACATTCTACGAGAAAAACTCGAGACATTTTAAAAACAACTGCTCAAATAAAATAAAAGTAAAATGTGATGTCCAATACGAGGCTGGCTAAGTATTTTCGCGCTATTTTTTGTATTTTATTTTATTCAAAATTAATTAGTAATCAATGAACTGAACTTTTATTGCTACTTTTTAATAGAATTTGATACTTCAGCAAAGAAATCTGCTTAGGTTTGTACGAGTTTGATCTTTTCAATCGCTTGTTCAGTATCGTGGTTTCAAATCAGATTTATTCTGCCAAACTTCGGGTGTTCCATAGGGGTTGGTACTGGGCCCTCCTCTCTTTATACTTTTTATTAATGATATTCTCAATGACAAATTGTACTGTAAAATCTCTACTTTTACTGACTGCGTTAATCTTACAAATAACAAAAATGTTAACGACTGGTAATTATAATAAATTACTCTTAAATTCATTGAAATGCAGTTTCATTGAAAAAAAATTCGGTATTTGATTACACCATTGGTGACGCTTCTCTTGAACGACCCTCAGAAATTGCCAGCTTTGAGTTATTTTTTATCCTGAACTTAATTTCTTCTGATGCCTTGATATGTGTTTTTATTTTGTTTATATTCTGTTTTATTTTTCATGTTTTGAAAATAATTACGTGTTTTACATTGTGTTGTCTGTTTTGACTTATGGATATAAGTGCTGACTACCACTAAGTACAAAAAATGGAACAAAACCCTCTTTTTCTCCGATAAATCGCCGCCTATGACAAGCATCGTCCGAGATGGTTTACATCTATAAACTACCATGCGGTCGTTTTATACAGCGTTGCCAAATGTAGAAACGACGAAAATGATCATTTTTATTAATTAATACCTGATAGGTAACAGTTAATCCGCTTAGATGCAGTATTTTGCATTCGTTTTTCGTTCATTCGTTCCAAACTGTCAAAAATACATTTTAAATCATTACAACCATTACCCACTTCTAACAAAAACACTCCGCACAGTTAAATAAAATGCCTATTTATTCTGAAAAATCGAACGAAAAGAATACTAATAGATATTAAAAAACTTTGAATGCACCCGTGGTAGTCTTGTCCGATAATCTAGTAAAATAAACCATCGAACAAAATTATAGGAAAATATCTGCACCCGACATAAATTCCTTTATATAATAACTGTGAAACGCTTAAAGTTAAAAAAGAGACACTAAAAACTGACGGAGAACACACAAAGTAACAAGGTAAACATATTTCAGTTATGATAACGAATTTTAACGTTTAGTGTTGCTGGTTGATTATTCTCTAAAAGTCACACCTGCGGCTGTCTGCGATAAATAAGGATTTAATATATTTCAAAAACAAAAATAAATCGTTTTATAAATAAGTTTGAGCATTTTTTGAAAAATGATTCGGTTTAGTTCCTATTTTTCTCTATTCCTTTAATGTACTAACGATATAATAAAACTCAACACAGTACGAGCCACTCCACAGTACCACCATGCAACTATATGGGACTCCAAGCACCTTGCATTTTACTTCCACCATTTTTCAATCATTCTGAAGGTTACAAACTAAATCTAACTAATATAAAAGTAAGTACTTATATCTGCTGGTACTCTATTTTTCAACTGGAACGTAAAGGATACTTTGAGTAATTCAATTCGCCATTTGAATCAATGATCTTATATAAAAAAAATAATAATAATTACTTAATTTTCTAAGTAGTCGGTTCGTAGCCATCATTTTTGAAGCAGTAATTGCAATATTAATTGATCGTTAAGAGTTTTCTTGAGTTGAATTTTCGGTGTATCCTGTACACAAAAAAAGATAATGTAATTTTTCAAACTTGAAGAAAAATTTAAACTGCTTGTTCGAGTAGTCTCTATCTCATATTCAACAAGAAAGAGAAGCCTTATACTATATAGTTTGTATAAAACATTTTGAATATTTTTACATATCTGAATAGAACCTTCTTTTGATGAAATACTGATAGGGATTCATAGAATGGGCTGAAAAAAGATACGACTGAAAAGAGTAAATCATATGAATGGAACGTGTTTGAATCGTTATTTATATTGAGAAATCATTCAAAACTATAATTTGAGCAAAGATAAGGAAACGTATACAAAGTCAGTAAAGATACAATCGGCATATACTTCAAAATGTTCTCATCTAATTTAGAGAGAAGCGGAAGGGTAACCTATTTGTTAACATTGTAATATCGCTTTGTACATGGATATTGTAAATTATTTTTTGGAAATGACAAGCAGAAGAAGATGTAGCACACCTTGGTTACGATTGCACTCTTTACATACTTAAGTTTATTAAAATTTAACATATTTTTGTCCAGCCATTAGGTTAAATACACACAAATTTTTACACATGGTGTAAAGTGTTATGTCTTCATATAGAAAAACAGATATCAGTCTATTAGGCATATATCTGTGACTTTTAATATGTTCTTCTTGAACATCACATAAGGTATACAGAGACCGTACGATCACACGGATCTAATAAAAAAATAATAAACTATTATTAATATTTTTTAGGTGACACAATTGCATTAATAATATCACTCAAATTAGTAATTAATAAAAACAAGACATTTGGCAAATCGTATGTACAAATATTAATATAAATATAATATACTAAATCACGTTTACATTATTTCACTCACTCTGTCATAACTTATCCCACCTAAAAATATAGATAAAAACAGCACCATATTTTTTAAGTATTACCTTACAAACTAGTAACAATCTTACTACGTTCTTCAGAAACTTGTAGTAGTAAGTCTGCTACTAGTTAAGTCTACTCAAAGACTTGAACCGAAGTCAGAACATCTTCTGTCGACATGTTTGAGGTAAGTCTCCGAGTATATACTCCTTGTTCTATCTTCATATCTTATGGAAGGTCTCCTATTGTCGATAAAGTCCAAATTGGAAGGCGGACTGTGACACAAACTGCAAAATGTGCAATGCAACGTATTTTTAAACGCTTCTCTAAAATCTCTATTGAAGTACGCATATATTATTGGGTTCAATGTTGAATTGAAATATCCGATCCAGAAAACTACGGCTACAACCTCCAGTGGACAATGCTTCTTACAAGAGTCACAAAGATGCACAGTAACATACCAGACAAAGAAAGGCAGCCAGCATAAAATGAAGGTCCCCATTATAATACCCAAAGTCCTTGCTGCCTTATGTTCCCGCTTCATTTTCGAAATATTTCGCTCTCTTGTAGGCGTGTGATGTAAGTCTTGGTTAATTTCGTGCAAGGTGAGTGTCTTTGACGAACCCCCTGAATTTGAAAGCATATCACCATTTGTGTTGTTCTGGTGCAACAACAAGGCTGCTCCATGTCGATTGTACATCTCCTTCTCCTGCTTGTTAGCTTCTATGAATATGGCCAGGTACATGATTATCATTATTGTACAGGGTATCCAAAAGGATATGCTACTGCTTATGAGCGCATAAGTTGTATTTACTTCAAAGGTACAACTATCTGGGTGATCGTGTATCTCTTTCTGATGCTCGGATGTGGTGTACCAACCCATAAAGATTGGAAGGAAACTAATCATCGCAGGACTGATCCACGTGTTAAGCAGCATCAGAGCTACAACTTTCTTAGTCATATACAAGGAGTACTGGAGAGGTTTCACAATTGCATAAAATCTATCTACACTAATGCAACAGAGATGTAATATGGAAGCCGTTGAAAAGTAAACATCTAAAGAGTTCCACACGTCACACATCAAATTACCGAACAGCCACTTGCCGAAAATTTGAACACTAGCATTAAAAGTCATCGCGAACATGGCTACCAACATATCCGCCAACGCCAAGGAAATGACGTAGTAATTGGTGATTATTCTCAGCTTTCTGTGCCTCATAACGGACACTATCACCAGGAGGTTTCCCAGAATCGACGCTATTATGATAGTGCCCATGATAGTGGCCTTTAAGAACAACACAAATGAATCGGTCCATTCTGAATCGGATTGAGTAGCTGGCGTTGTGGACGCGTTATACGTTTCGTTATCCATAACACTATCTTGTTTTACAGCAGCAGCAAATGATTATTGACGTGCCTCTGCTTGATTCCGACACAAATTGATCTGCGGCGAAGCATTGTTCATATTATTACGTTTTGTGGGTCGGTATATGGGGATATAATTGATAGAATGCCAGTCCTTTTGTTCGAGATCCTGATGAGTTAATCACTGGAGTGGTTCCGGATCAATCTGAAACAAAGAAATGCAATTATTAGAAACTGACTTTATGTAATATTCAGAGCTGTTATGAGTTAAATTCATCTTTGTATAACCGAAATGCGTCACATTGCGATATTACCATTTTCTGTACAGGTTGCTTCTTTTGAAATGATTTTTTTTTCCATTCTTACAAAAAACTGTTAAATAAAAATTGTACTATAATATGGCAAATAGTGATCGAATTATTCAACAGTTATTGATTGAATTTAATGTCTAATTTTATGTTGAATATAAGTGGTACTGTTTTGTAATTTGATTTTTTAAATTGATGTTTGTATACTTGAATAATGACGTAATATGCTAAGGGTAAAAAGTATACATTGTATACGTTTTTGATCTTATAATATATTACTTTAGCAAAGACTAGACAGTCAAATGCTCGTATTTCTCGCTTTATATATACATCACACGCAAAAAAATATATAAAAAAAACTACTACGAGCTTGTAGGAACACTTACAGGGTGCTTCAAATAAATTAAGCTTATGTTATATTATGTAGAAATATACAGTATGCCCCAAAAGTATGGAATAAATTCAATAAAAACGAAACAATTATTTTTTGGGAAAAATCCTCGAACAGGTCGATTTTTAATTTAAAAAATACATATTTTAGCGTAAAAAGCGATTTTCAAATGTCATTTGTTTTCGAGTACTGACGTCATCGATTTTTTTTTTAATTGGCAACACCATATTTTTTTCCTTGATTCTGAAAGATCGTATAATTCTCTCTCAGACAGTACTAAAATTTTACCCTCTTACATAGGATAGTTTTCGAGTAAATGACGATTGAATATTAGAAAACGTAAATTTCATCCATAAAAAAGTTATCGGTATCGACATCAATATATAGACTGGCCCAGGAGTTCTGATAACATGTCCTTCTCGCAGAGCTTAGCCCGATAACAACAAGAATAGCTCAAAAATTTCTAACTAAAGGCGGAAGCCTTTGATTGCAGTGCTTATGTAATTTTTTTATTCCGTTATATCGATGAGATAAACCATACATATTAACTGTGACTGGCGGCGACAAGTGACCAAAATCACAGCAAAACTATAACAAACAAATACACATCCTTTATCTAAATACGATTACAATTATTATTGAATGAAATATTACTCAAATACTTCTTAATATAATTGAGCGAAATAAATCATTTGTTTCGGAGGCGGCAAACTTCTCTAGCATTCCTCTTACAGAATAACTTTGGCACACTCAATTCAAATGACTCGTTGCGGCTTATCCGAGAGTTTATAAGTTCGAGACAACGCGTTAATTGAAAAATTCTCTCGGCGGTAATTAAACAAAATATTGTTTTGTGAAAAGTTTTGATAAATGCTTCCCTGGAGACTCCCGAATACGTCGACGTACTTTCAAAATTAATTTGCATCGCAGGAACTACCACTTCGTTTAATTCGCCCCATTCAGGATCTCTTTAATGAAATAAATTACAAGATATTGTGTTATTACGAAAGCTCACCTATATTTTTAGTTTGTTAATTATGTTCCTGTTTGAGTAGAATTTATAATTTTTGTAATACTTTCATTTTGACGTTTTCTATTCTTCTATATTCGATTTGGTTCTAGATGCGTTTTCGAGAGCGAGAAAATTTCGAGAACCCTAAAAATTTATATAAACGGATCAGTTTCGCTGCTACAGTTTTAGTTTATATTTTGAGCAGCTGAACGCTACCCAACTAACATTTAAGCATAATAGACTACTGCACAAGAAAAATGAACCTAAGTTGATCGAGATTTACTACATTTTGCCATAAAAACAGTCTTCAATGTTACAAAATCTTATAATACCAAAATTTTAGTCAGAAATGTGTTAACTTAGAGTAATATACTAACTTCCAAGTAAAATGAAATATATGTGAATTTATACAGTTCGAAATTACATATTGTTTACCTTTTCTGTGTTTTCAAATGCTAACATTCCAATAACGTGTAAGACAAAGTTATAATTTACTTAATTTCGCCTTGAAATCTGTCTTCAATATCCAGGGATTTTTTAAATAATTATAATAGGCAAATATTTACATATTTATTACAAAATTGTAAAACTTATTTTGTACTCAACTATAGTGGTTAAAAATAAGGTAATAACTAGTTATTTTTGCCATATTAAATCCTTCAATTTAATAAGTTCTATTTTTATTACAATATAAAATATATTCAACTTTATTGATAACTTCTAAGAAATATTTGATCATTTCAATTAACCTAATAGAAATATTGTTATATATTATGGTATAAATTTACTTATTAATAATACTTCGACGTAAATATTTCTTAAAAGGATCTTTTAGGGAGCAAGCTTCTTGCTATATGTATTCAGATAGATAGTTTCATGCAATAGGGTGTTGAAGTTGTTTTTTATTTTGATGATCTGCAATAAAAACCTACGAGTTCTTCTGTCGTACGAGTAAATCAAAAGATAAAGCCCAACAGGCGGCTTACCACACAATATTTCAGAGTTGTAAAAAATAATTATTGGATTCATATTTCGCCTAAGAAAATTGAAGCCAACACTGCAGATTATATAAATCAAGCTAATGATAATATATCGATAAACACATCATAAGTATTCCATATGATAACACTGTCATCGTCTCAAATGAATTCAGTAGTGCATGTGAATTGAAATTTGAATTGAATTCCGTTCGAAAATATTTATTTTGATTTTGTTATTACACACACATAATATTATTGGCTTTAATTTGAATTTTCAATCACACATAAATCCAAGAGTAGAATTTTATATGTAGGTACCTAGTAATAATTTAGTTGGTAATAAATTACCATAAAATGTCATTATTTGGAGGAAATTTCAACCACAAAGTTAATATTTTGCTGTGACGTCAACATTGACATAGGCAATCTGCCCTATAGGTTAAACTTCAGACAAATTGACTTCAAAGTTGATTTTATTTAAGCGGCCATGTTGTAACAAACCCTAGATGTTTTGTTTGTTATTTCTAATTGATTACTCATTAAAATTACGTTAATACGGATAATATTATTTAATACATTTATGATGAAAAATTATTAAACACATTTTATCACGAAATACATCCAGTTTTTATTTTAGGTTATTTTTCAGGATAATAATATTATTAAGAAGCAATATTATAAATGTATATTTATAAGGCGCGTTATTTTTATGAAAGTTTGATCATCACATTACACGAAAAAATTTTCTGGGTTGTACAATTTGTTGAATAGAAACCAAAAATACAGACTTTATTTTATATTAAACTCTAAATATCTATAAATACTCATATACTAACTCCTACTCTACTTGTAGCTTTGTAGCCTGACATATTCTTTCTTTCTCTTCCTATCCCTGATCGCTATTAGAATGTATATAAGCAAACATATAATGTTGTCTCTCTCTAGCAAAAGTAGGTCATATAAAGGGCATAATTAGGGTATATTTTGGTAATAATGTGCTGAAATTTTGACATAAAATTGGTCCGTATTTCTTTTAGGTCCAATTATCTTATTGGAATAAAATCCTTGTCGACCAATTATTAACATCCATATTACTTTAGTTTTTTTCCCCACATAAGGAAAAAGGCCAACGAATATAGGTAAACTTTCCTCATGCGGAATTGGTTATCAAAAGTTTTTGACCAATTCAGAGGTCAAGTTAACGTAATTTTAACTTTAAATGTTTGTTGGGTATGCGCCAGTGATAAACGTCAAAGCAAAGATTAGACAGTTGCGAGTTTGTTTGAAGTACATTCGTTCTGTAATAAAGTAGTGGCAAAAAAGTTTGTTTTTCTACGCGACGTGTTTCAAGCCTAAGTCAACGTAGAGGTTACAATATAAATGATTTAAAAAATTTACAAATATTATTTTGAGGTTCGATTGAGACTAAAATTCCTAAAATATTGTATCTGAAGTCTAAAAATGATTTCAAATGTTTTAAATTTGAATCCTCGACCTTGTTACGAGAAAAAACGAAAATAGACGATTTTAAACAAGAATAAATAAGGTAAATTTGAACATAAAAATAAATTTTTTCAGACTTCTGAAAATATGGTCGTATATAATGGGGAAATTGCATGAGTTTTCCAAATATCTGTAGAAGAAAGAATGTATTATTTAAACCGAAATGGCGTTTATGATATACAATTTCGTGGAAAAATGGGTCTAAAAGCGGTAGTTAAGGGAACATGGCGATGAAGCGCGACGAAAGGAAACCGTCGAGCTCTCTACCATTGCAACATTGTATATTTGTGAAGACCATTTCAGTATAAGATTAATTGGAAATACATAAGTAGGTATAGGTTTATGTTCATCTAGAAAATTGTATGCATCTGTAAAAAATCAATTGAACCTTTCTATTAAGCTACCAGAACGTATATAGGGCCTTTAGAAAATCAGTGATAAAGCTATATTTTCTTTTTCATTATTTATTTATTCAGCGATTTATTCCAATTACAAATAACGTGTTCTGTGTTTGCTCTTACTATTTACGAGATCTAGAATGTTATTTGAGGCATTTATAAAATATTGTATCTGACTTTACTACATTAGTCTAATTCTGGAAACATAATAAACAAAAATGATAAATAATATATTTTTTAAATGTTTAAGGAGAAATATCACTAGCAGTTAAAAAATTAATAAATTAATTTAAAAAATAATAAATATTAAATATCATTATCGAATGCTTATATTTATTATTTTTCAAATTCAAACAAGCACTTTAATGTGAAATCATAAATACCTCAATTAAAACCTTTTATCTGGTCGTAACCAACAGTATTGTCGCCGTAATTTTCACAAATTGTAAACAAAGAAATATGTTACGTTTAATAATACCGTAAGTTCACCACATCATCACTAATAATTATGGTAATGTTTAAAAACGGAAAATAGATACCTGCTTGCTTTGACTCCCCCGTATTTGCTGCACTAATGAAGTTGGGATTAATACCTATGAAGTTCATAAGTATAAAATGAAATAAAAACTTCACCTAAATACAGAAAATAATTTGATACTTTCGTGAATCGGGCAGAATACTAGATTATTTGATTTCCATTTTCGACAAATTTAAAAATAATGTGTAATCATATACAGGGCGATTCAGAAAAACTAGGATAAAATTGATTATTACGAATACGGTTGGAATCCCTTGAAATTGGACTTGACATTTTGTAAATATCTTGTGAACCTTTAAATCATTTCTAAACATGATTGTGGTAGTATCATCAAGTGACAAAAGAAGTGCTAGTTATACATAATGCTATTTAGTCTTTTCAGTGGAAGTATTGTCTTTATCTACCACTTAATTAATTAATTAAAAAAAGTCTCCTGTTTATATAAAAAAGTTTTTAAATTTCCTAATTTATTAATATTCTTTAAAAAATCAGATAACATCAACGCACTTGACATCTGTTGTTGAATCTATCTATTTAAATTATTTTTAACCGCTTTAGCGACATGTTGCAGGTAACTAAATCTTAATTGAAAAAAGTGAAAGAACTTTTTTATGCAATGGGAAACTGGGCTTCGAATTTGCTGGAAAAAGTTTTAAAAACAAAATGGAAAACAAAAAACACTAAATAGCATTAAATGTAATCAGTATTATCTGTGTCAGTAGACAACATTAGATTAATCATGTTCAGATAGACTCAAACTCAGTCATTAAGATAAAGCAAGCAGATCCAAGATATCCTTTGCCGTTCCTGAAATATTGTAAAAAAAAAATTAAAATAGCGATTTTAGAAAATGCCATCTAGAGTTATTATTTTATAACAGGAAGATTTGAAATTCAGTATAGAGATATATGAGAAAAAGATTCTCGTCGAAAGAAAATTCTACGGCTATTAGTTTCGATTATGCAACAATTGTTTTTTTTTCGACAAAAATAGATTTTTCGTATACTCTTATCTCTCTGTACCAGATTTCAGCTCTTTCTGTCGAGAAATACTGACTCTATAACATTTTTTAAAATCGCTATTTTCAGTTTCCTTACAATATTTCAGCAACGGCAGGAGATATCTCATCTTCTTCCTAATTTGAGCTGTCCTGTATATTTTATGGTCTCCGAAATTTGAATCGCGAGTCATGAAAAACGGACCATCCTGTATATAACCACATACCAATTGACATTAATATTGACGAATTATAAGAGACCACAAAAATTAGAATTATGGAATACAAAAAATTACAGGCCAAATAAGTTATATTGTTCCTAGTATTTATGAATGTATATAATAATACAGAAACCAACTACTATATTTATTTTTTCAATATACCTTCCTTCTGTTACGGAACGCACATCCACTTTATAATAAAATTTTGTTCGATATTTTTATTGGTCCTTTCTGAAAAATATTTTCCCGATTTTTTAAATTATAATGCCTCGGATGGCAAGAACATATAAAATACGTAAAGCAAAAGATACAGGGATTAATATACAAATTTAAACAGTTAAAATCATTTCTCAGGCATAGGGAATTACTAATGCTGTATGAAACATGAATAATAAAATATGGAATTATTGGATGGGGAGGTGTCGGAAAAACGTTTCTTGCACCTCTAGACAACCTGCAAACAAGGATTATCTAAATTATTTTGAATAAAGATTACAGCGAACCCTTGTTTAAAGAATTAAATCTGTTCACTATAAGACAAATTTATTGTTATGCTGATTTATTATATAAGTAGAAAATAAATAACGAACATAATAATATATTATATAATTACAATACAAAATGTATTGCAAGGTATTAATTTGTTTATGAAATTATTAGATTAAGTTTAATATGCATGTTAATATTACAATTATATAACTACCTAATATAAGTAAACAAGTACTCAATTGTGTATCTGAATTATTATATTTTGTATTATTTTATTCTATTTAGGAGTGTAGTTACGAGCTCACTGGAACGAAATAACATAGGGAATCGTGCATAGATGAGGAGCAAGCAGGCAATCAAGTTTACTTGTAAAACTTACGCCTGTTCACTTCAAACATTTATTTATACATACATGTAGTTACTAACATTAAACCAAAGAATGTAAACTTAATTTTGTGAATATTTATTGTTATTATTATTATTATTATTATTATTATTATTATATTTATTATCATTATCATTGCCATTGCCATTATAATATAATAATAATAATAATAATAATAATAATAATAATAATAATAATAATAATAATTTATTTATCCAGACAGATCACACACACGTAACATTGGATAAGTCAACACAATTTCATAGGTATAACATTAAAAGTAAAATAAATAACTCAGCAACACGATACAGTTCATCGTAAGACTATATTACGAAATAGGTATATCAACTAATAAAATCTGCTATCGTATAAAATAATTCTCAGTCAAATATCTTTTCAATTTTAATTTGATTAAGTTAAAATTGAGTTCAGTTCTAATACAAACGAGTAAATGATGTAAGGTGCTTTTTCATATAATGATGTTTTATGATGGGGTATTCTAAATAGATTGCCATGCCTAGTTCTATAACAATGAGTTTGATCATTTCTAATAAATTTACTAGAGTTCTTTACAATCTGCAGAATGCATTTATAAATGTAAATACATGGAAATGTTAGTATATTATTTTTTATAAAACACCATTGCCATTGCCATTTCCATTGCCATCATTCCCATTCCCATTATTCTCATTCCCATTACCATTATCATTATTATGATTATCATTAATTTGTCAGAAAATTGCAAATATTTGAATGTGAAAGTATTTGGGAATTGACTCCTCTTTAAAGACTTAGAGAAAAAAAAATTGTTGACGTCAAATGAATGTTCACATATATTTAATACACTTAAAATAGGAAATACGTGCCCTATATAAATGTAAATTCTGTTCCCGCAAATATTATAACAATACTAATTTATTATACACTCAGACATTTTATTTAACCTTCAATATACCTCTCCCCCATATATTTCTCCCAGGGCTGCAGACGCAGATAGATTTTCCTTATATTTCGTTGTCTGCCTTTTTATTTGATCCCATTTTTATCAAAGCGGCGTTTTCTTCTGATACTCGGTAAGCATATTTCACTACGGCAAAAAATGCTTTCCGCTTATAGAAATTGAAGTCCCCTATTTGACTTTAATTTGGCTGGGACAAGCCTGTATGTAAAGAGGAAATAGGAATTGTGCAAGGTAAGTTATTAGCTAGCTATTAGCATATATATGTACAGGGCGATTCAGGTTTAATCTTGATAACTTCAGGAATCGATAGAACAGGTTAAAATAATGTTCATTTGTGATATAAACTTATTTCCTAAAATGCATCGTTTCTGAGATAGAGGGCGTTGAAATAGGAATTTTTTTCTCGTTTTATCCTCATAACTTTTGAACCACTTATCCGATTTAAGTGAAATTCGGAACACAAACACTCCTTATGATCTTACATAAGCTTCCTAAGTGTGAACTACCTACCACTTTTAGAAGTGTATTTTGTATGCTACCACCCTCTTACTTTATTTCAAAACTAAAAAAAAAAAATAATTTCAATAAAACATCTACACACCACTTTGATCTGATTAATTTTTTTTTTCGACGTTTAGTCTTGTTTCTGAGATATTCAAAGAAAACAAAACTCAGTGATTTGTGCAAACTGACATTTTGGGCGCGGCTATAGCCGAGGTGGCTGGGAGACGACTGCTCGTTGAACCAGTCTGGATAGGCTATATCGGTGTGGGTTCGCATCCCACTGTAGTGCAATGGATGTTTGTGCTCGTCGAGAAATGCATAATAAGCGTATGCTGCGGTGCTTCCGGGGACACTGTCGGACGGCTTTCAAAAAAAAACTGACGTTTGTGAACATCATTGTCAAAAGTATTATTTAAAGAGTGTTCTTAATATTAAGAATATGTCAATAACCTCAAACATAAATTTAGTAACAACTACTTATTACAACATTTAGAACAAACTTATCAACTACTAAAAAAAATTACAATAATTGTTCAAAGTTGCATTCCTCCAGCCTCAATACATTTTTGGCATCGACGAACTAGTGTATTAACCGCAGCTGTCTGTTATTTGAACAGGATTGTTTTTTATGTCATCACAAGCATGTCTTATCCTTTGGATCAATTCCTCACGGGTACGTACTGGCGTATCATACACAATTGCTCTTAAATGGCCCAAACGAAATAATTCAGAGGATTCAGATCTGGCGAGAGCGGAAGCCAAGCCACTCGCAAGGAATCCACATATTTGGATGGTTGTTGGGTTGCCGTCCAATCCATCGGCATTTAAGGGGACATCGTCAAGCACGTCGGGGAGAGTTTTGCAGAAACTCATGAAATAATTCCCCATTTAAACGAGGAGGCAAAATATGCGGCCCACAGAGGTTATTACTTAAAACATATCCACATATTTACACTAAACTGTTGCTGAAATGAAGATTGTCTGACACATAGAGGATTGACTTCACTCCAAACGTGAATGTTGTGGTAATTCACAATTCCTGAATTCCAGTTTTTGTGAAATTAGATTCGTCGGTCCATAAAACCTTATGCAGAAATTGTGGATTCATTTCTGTTGAATCTAAAACCCATCTACAAAAGTTTAAATGTTTTTCAGCATCTCCTGGCAACAAACCTTGAACTGGTTGGAGATGGAAAGCCCTTCGATGATCTTGTCTGAGTGCTCTCAGTACTTTTGATTGAGATGAATGGAGTTACCGAGTCGCTCGGCGTGTGCTTAAAGTTCTATCGATATCAATAAGATTAAGAATTCGCTGATTATTTCTTGGCGGTACATTACGATTATCATCATTGTAGCGGTGCAAACCATACTCCGAAAATCTGCTACGTACATTTACAAAAACATGCATTTGGAATTCTTCTATTAGGGAAGCATGTTCGGTACTCCAGAACTGACGCGTTGGAATTTCCGTCACAGAAACCATACATAATGTATATCGGCATATTCAGCATTTGTAAACATTCTTGGCATTTTTTCTTAGCACTAAAAATGCTTTAAATAATACTTTTGACAATGATTTTCACAAACGTCAGTTTACACAAATCACTAAGTTTTGTTTTCATGGGTTGCAACAACGTTAAATGAAATTTATGCGGCTAGTGCGTTACACTGTCACCAATGTCTTTCAATATCTCAGAAACAAGACCAAACGTATAAAAAAAACTGGAGATGAAAAAGTTTCGAAATTAATCAGGTGAAAGTGGTGTTTAGATGTTTTATTGAAATTAATTATTATTTTTGAAGTTTTGAAATAAAGTAAGAGGGGGGTAGCATACAAAATACACTTCTAAGAGGGATAGGTAGTTCAAACTTGAAAAGCTTATGTAAGATCATACGGAGTGTTTGTGTTCCAAATTTCACTTAAATCAGATAAGGGGTTCAAAAGTTATGAGGGAAAAACGAGAAAAAAATGTCTACTTCAACACCCTCTATCTCGGAAATAATGCGTTTTAGGAAATAAGTTTATATCACAAATGAACATTATTTTAACCTATTCTATCGATTCCAGAAGTTATCAAGATTAAACCTGAATCACCCTGTATATAAATATACATACAATACAATCAAAACAAATATGTCACACATCTCATTTTTCCGAAAATATCAAGACGGAGCCAACGCAGGCAGTAGATAACTAGTTAAATGGTTTATTTTGTAAAATACATTTTATTTATTTCGAAGTATTCTTTGAATTAGACAAAAATGTAGCAAATAAATTTAATATACAACTGCCGAAATTTTGTTCAGCTGGTTAGAATAAATATGCTCCGCTATTTTTGTCCCAGACTTCAGTATTTGCCAAATTACTTGCCACTAATGTAACGTTTTATTTATGTTATTTATTTCAAATTAAAAAATAACTATTATTGATGAGGGGAAATTTACATAAATTTTTAAGTAATACAGCCGACAAGATATCGTGTCTTGCCAATAAATTTATTAACAAAAATGTAAACAGTGTTATATACAGGATGTACCAAAATTAGCCTTCAGTCTCAGATTCTATGACGTCTAATGGGGAAGTTGCATGAATTTTGTATTAGTATGAAATGTATTGCAGGATAATCTTTCAAACCTATTGAAAGATCCGAATATGTATCTGATCTCTAATCACATAATAATTAGAACATTAACATTAATAAATAGCCATGGAATATAAATAAAACCATGTGGCCGAAAACGCGATAACATTGATATGACGTCACACGACGTTCAACGCTGTTTACGATTCCGAAGATACAAGTGTAGTAGTGTTACGGTGTTGGTGTAAACGAGCGCTTGTTTCTTATCTTTGTGGCATTCTTGGGTTATGGGCAGTGTAAATACTGTGTAGGTAATATTGTGCAAATTCCACGATGACGGAAACGGCTGTGTACCTACAATCGAACAATTTGCAACGAGTGGATTCATTTAATTTTATACTTATTGATGTGAATTGCAACTTCATTAGTGCATAAATACGGAGTGTCAAAGCAATCAGGTATATAATTTCCGATTTAGCATTACCATAATTATTAGTGGTGATGTGGTGAACTTTAATATTGTTAGACGTAAGTTATTACTTTGTTTATAATATAGACCCCCTCGAGAAAATTATGGCGACAATGTTGTTGATTACGTTCACATAGAGGGTGTTACTTGTGGCAAAAACGTTCACTTTAAATATTGTCTAGGCAGTTCAGATATACATAAGGCAATTACGGACCTTGATGATCTCCAAACCTAAATTCATCAGATTTCTACGCGTAGGTCATCTTAAATCATTGGTATATGCGGTACCAAGTATTGATGAATTGCAATTTCAGCAGTGGATTGTGCATCATTGCAATCAAATCAACAATACTATACAGGGTGAGTCAGTCATAATGTCATTAATTTTAACCACGTATTCGGGAGACCTAATAAAGACAGAAAATCTAAAAAAAATTTTTACTCGACCTTTAAAAAAAAAAAACAAATCACTCTATAAAAATCAGTAACACGACGCTCGAATGCCATCGTTGCCACATCATGTTTACATACATAATATCGTCTAACACATCAGCGTGTTATTCAAATTTACCCGCATTTCCCGCATTTCTTTCCCCCCAAATTTGTAGATCACGCCACACATTTGGAGGGGGGATGGAGAGAATAGTGAGAATACAAGCAGTAAGCAGTAGTTTGCTTATTTCGGTAAACAGTTTATTACTCGGTTTATTATTAGACACGTTGGAGTTTTCTTGCAGTCATAACAGCTAGATTTTCTCAGAGAAAAATCCACACGCTACTTGTCGGTTAGCTTTCAGAGTCGATTTGTTGTCACCGTATGGGCAGGAGTGTAAGGGTATCGTTTGATTGGGCCGTATTTTCTACCAGAAAACCTGAGTGGACCGCGTTACTTGCAATTTTTAATAGAATTATTTGATTTCATTGGACATTAACATTTTAAATTATTATTGGCTGAAGTTGAACTGAGCAAGAGAAAATGATATTCTAAAATAGTGAGTACAACCGTTTATTTGTGATGTCTAAAACCTAGGTAGGTATGTACGAGAAAAATATTTCAACATTGCATCAGATCGATATCGAGTTGAACTGTGAGCTGCAAATGATCAAGTCTGTGAGCGGTCAGTGACAGTCTGCAAAAGGGATGTAAATAATGATTTGAAAATATTTTTCTCGGCGTAAATATACATTTCGATTTTTTTTAATCACGTATTCGCATTATACTCATTATTCCCTATCTCCTCTTAAAATTAATGACCTAATGACTGACTCACCCTGTATATACAGGCTCGAAAAAACATATATTTAGAAATTAATGGGGATCATGGAATATCACCGAATATTGGTTCAGAACATATAACTAGGAAAATAATTTTATTTCTAATAATATTAGACTATGCACAGACAAGATTTTTTTTTTCTTTGAAACTAAATTTATAATATACGGCATGATAAAGCGCAGAGACATGAATAATAAAAATTATTATGGAATATGTGCGCATTAGATAGCAGGTCTTAGCAGGTGAAACTCAATCAGTCCACTCTACAAGAAATACATTATAACTTTCGCGTCATACTTTTACGGCTATGTTAGACAGCGACTTTTGATAGTAACTACAGATCAAGAGTAATGTAAATTATATATTCTGTAAACTTTAGCAGTGACTTGAATGATTAACAAATCACTTTACGGTTATTTTACCAGGCAGTAGGTGCTCGATGATGCTTTAGAAGTTTAGAGCAACAAGAGTAACAAATATAATTTTCAATAATGCATTGGGGCTATAAACATGACTCAAACTATTTTTCCAATGCAACATGTCGCAATATATTATTGGCTAGAGGTTTGTCGATGCACCCAGCAACCATTGTTCTAAATAATATGTAGTTTACAGACCAAACTGACATTTTACGAGCGCAGCCGTCAGAATAAAATATTGTTCCAGAGCATACCATAAATTTGCACTATTCCGTGATATTTCAACCTAAAAACATTTAAACGGTTAATCCCATCGTGATATATACGACATGTTAGCTATAGCCTCTTATAAATTCATTTCTGAACTTAATTTAACAACTTACGTAATTTTTAACATTTAAGAGTTTTTTTCCAAAATTTTCTTCCGCATGATCAAAACAATCTAAAGAATCAGTTCATAAATACGTATCTACTTTTTTTGTAATGTTCTGTAGGATAAAATTATTCTAAAATATATATTTTGCTCTTTTTCGGAAGAAATCAAGGACACGAATTCTTATTTTTTTAATTTTAGCATTTAGCGCCCCCTGGTACCTTTCGTTACTTATTTTGCGCGGATCTGTTTACAAGGTTTTCTTTCTTTCAGCACCCAGACTCAACTGCCCGGTTTGTTTTACGTCGATATAAGAATAGAAGCATCATATTTTAGGTATTTTATTTTACTACCTTGATATCTAATAAAGATTATTCCTTTGACAGCGTAAAACATATTTCACAGCAGCTCAGGCATATCTATGAAATATGGGCAAAATATATACAGGGCGTTCCGCAGAAGAACCGACACAGAGCAGGTGGATATAGGGAGTCCCAAAATATTGCAATTTAACCAATCATACCCACATACAAAGTTGTACACAGGCAGAGTTACATAATTTTAAAAAACTAAGATTTTCAAAAAAAATGCATTAATTATAACAATTTTATAATAGTGTTTATTAGAGGAAATAAAAAAGTCAGTAGTAGGCTTTGCTTTCAAAATTTGACAGTTCATAATAAAATACAAAATAAAAATAAAAAAATTAAAATTAAAACTAATGAAATTGGTCAAAATAGACACGATTTTCTCTGAAACATAAATTTATAAGAAACGATCATCACTTATTAGACAGAATAAATTTTAATTTTCGGCGAAGAGTAAATTTATGTTTCAGAGCAAATGGTACCTATTTTGAACAATTACTTTAGTTTTAATTTTATGTAGTTTTTTATTTTGATTTTATTTTATAGTTTTATTAATAACTGCCAAATTTAAATTTTTGATTTCCTCTAATAAACACTATTACTATTATTATTAATGTATTTTTTCTTGAACACCTTAAAGTTTTTTAAAATTTAACAAGAGTATTTTAAATTAAATTCTGCGCTGGATATTATCATTCTTTTTAAATTCGATCAATGGAAAAAAGTTTGGTATAATAATAGGGGTGACTCACTCACAATGAACACCTTGTAGTGCTTCAACTTGAACTCATAGTCAAAAAAGGCAAATAATAAACCTAATGCTTGTACCAAATTTTGTTGTTCCAAGTACAACTAATTCAGAGATATTCATTTTTTTTTAAATATTTGGCCCCAATTTGAAGGCCTGTAACTCCGCCTGTGTGCAGCTTTGTATACAGGGTAACAACGGAAATTGGGAACACGCTGTAACTTTTTTATGACTGCTGATAATAATTTGTGTGGGTTTATACTACATGGTGCCATGAATTCTTTGAGGTCATTTCGGATTTCATAACATTTCCGGTTTGACCGGAAATGACTGTAAATTTATATTTTTAAATGGGACACCCTGTATTTGTTGACATTTTTGGAATCAGCGGATCATTTTACGTATGGTAGGACCAATTTTCTGATACATTTTCTGGATGTAAGTAATTTTTATGCCGTGACTGGCAGAAATTGTTTTCTTTTTTGTTTGTAATTATGGGAAAAATTCTAAATTTTAATATTTTTGTACATTTTTTTAGTTATTACCACTAAAAAATTCGATTTATTGTATTTCCTCAAAAACTCATTTTTTTCAAATGTAAAGAGGGTGGGCCCTATTGATTTTTTAATAAAGGATTGTTTTCTGAATTTTGTGGTACAACAATTTTTAAAATCCGTCAAAAAAGAAAACAATTTCTGCCAATCGCGGCCTTCTAGTTTTATTTTTAAAAATTAAAATAAATTACTTACATCCAGAAAATGTGTCAGAAAGTTGGTCCTACCATACGTAAAATGATCCGCTGATTCCAAAAATTTAAAAAAATGCAGAATGTCCCATTTAAAAAAATTTTATCCGAAATGACCTCAAAAAATTCATGGCACCATCTAGTATAAACCCACCCAATTTCAAATTTTTATAAGCAGTCATAAAAAAGTTACAGCGTGTTCCCACTTTCCGTTGTCACCCGGTATAAGTATGTTTGTTTAAATTGCAATATTGTGGGACCTTCTACATGCACCTACTCTGTGTCGGTTCTTATGTGTAACATCCTATATAGGGATTTTTAAATTAGAAGTAATGATATTGATATCTCAAAAAATCTACAAAAAAATTAAATTCCTGCAATTTTGTATGATGATGGAACTAAATTTATGGAGCAATATTTTCTCTAATAGCAGACATAAAAACCTTTCCTTATACATAATGTTCGGATATGTAAGTGTACTTATAAAATTGTAGATGATCAAAATACTACTTGCTAAAACTCTAATGATCTATAAGTATAATGTATATTTATTTATCTTGCATCACACTGACAGATATGCAAAGTGGTTCTTTTAAAAAAAAATGTAATAATTGGTTTTAGCAATATCCTCGAAATGTTTGAAGGAATTAATTAAATTGTCGTTGTGTTTTAAACAAACAATGTAGAGAAATTTTACTTGATTGTCTTAAAAAACCATGTTTTATGGCAACGAAACTATATAATCCTTTTTGTTCAAAAGTTGATCGCTGAATAAGAACGCTACGTATTTTAAATTGTAAAAAATAAGTTATAAAGAGATAAATTGAAATATAAATTGTCCAAGATTTTTCCCGGTGTTAGGTTAAAACATTAAAGTAGTATACACCTCAGCCAAAAATAAACTTGATCCCGTGAAAGATATGACTAAAACAGTTATTACTTTTAAAAATATTATACCCTGTACCACATTAGGCGTGCTTGAAGAAAGTATATTAAAGTTTTAGTTTTAGTAGCATCTATAACCCAATAAATATTTGCAAGTTCACACTAGAACACCTTGTATAAACGGATTGAAAATATTCGTTTTGCAAATATAGTGTTTAAGGTTTAAAAAGTAATTATTTTCTGAACAATATGAATGAAAGTGATCCAAAGTACTTTTTGTTTTAAACGGGAAAATTAAACATTAAATAAAAATACAATTTTAGAAAATAATATACTATGTGACAAAAAACGGTAAATTAAATTATAATTCATTTTATTATTAATTAAATATTATTTTATTTTGAAAATTCTTTGCATGTTTGCTTCTCTCGGAAATAAAAAATGGTTAAATGTTCAGATTTACCTGATAAGTTTTTTGAAATTTGTATAGGTGCTAGGCATAACATAGCTCTGTTTTAATAATTTCTGCTCACATTTGTATTGTGAAGCTAGCTGTCAACGACATTTTTACAGGTGATTATAGCTATAGTTATTATTGGTTTAGCGACTTTGAGAAGAGGCGGATTTATGGGTTGCGCAAAGTAGGTCTGTTGGTAAGAGAAATTTCTAGAAAGACTAACAGATCTTTACATATCATAGTACGGCCTGGTGTTACCAGGCGTGGACTTAAGAAGGCTGTGGACACAGATCGTCTATTGAGACTTTTAACTATCAGTGGTTTGAAGAACATGGGGGGATGGTCGGAATTCGTATAGTATATCGCCGAATACGAAGTTTTGGCGTCTTATCGTCCACATCGGCTGCTGCCTCTCACTCGTCAACATCGAGCTAATCGCTTACAATGATGTAGAGAAAAGATTCAGTGGGACCAACAATAGAAGCAGGCCAGCTTTAGTGACGAATCCTGTTTCTGTCTGGGGATGGTCGTTCTATCCACAATTCAACAGAGAGCGTCTTGTCCATCACACAGTAGTGGAGCCATATGCTATTATTCAATATTTTCTTCACGCTCTGTGGTTTGTCTACGACGGTCGGTGCTTCTTGTTCTGTGTCCACGGTCTTTCTGAATTCACGTCTGATAACACCGTGCTGTGATACGTAAGGATCTTAGTTAGTACTTAGTAGTGGTAAGAAATAGTTCTTCTAGAAATTTCACCGACAAACCTGCTTCAGGCAATCAAAAAATCAGTCATCTCTCAAAGTCGCTAACCTGTAAAAAATGTCGTTTAGAACAATCTTCACAACACTTGCAACACATATGTAAGCAGAACGCTACGTTATCCAATACGACTTACGCAAACTCCAAAAAAACTTAAGGGGTGTTTTTTAGTACGTAATTACGTAGTATACATGGTTAACTACAAATATTTTAAGAGAGGGTAGGGGTTTATAAAGCGAAAAAAAATTATACTACATTAAGTCCTTATTTATCGCCGTCACTGGCCTTCTGTCAGCCGTGAGGTTAGGCCAAAGTCAAAGGTATCCAACGTAGTGACAGGTTACCGCGTTGACACGTGTATCAGATATTTGGAGAGATTTTAAGAATGTTGTATCACTTTCTGTTTTCTTACTTGTTTAAATTAAAACCTGCCATTGCAAAGATTTTTGTACTTGCTGTACTTGCTCTTCTTGTTTGCATTAAATATTTAATAATATTTTAAACTATAACATCTCAAGATGTTTACAGTGTTCTGTAAAAATGTTTTTTATACCCTTAGATGTAACTAAGCTTCTTTTCGGTTTGGAGAGCATGCAACTAGCAATGCAGTATTCTAGGATATGTTATTTTAGAACAGTGAAGTGACGAATTATAAACGTTTTATTTTATAGTAATTAAATAAAGTGTTTTATGTCGGATATGTTAGTGGATAATTATGACGAATCTGCGAGGAGTGAAAATGTAGTTTAGGCAGTGTGCAACGAAAAAACGAAGATCAAATACAAAATATTGCAGCTAACCGGATTAACTGTTATCTATCAGATACTTAGGTTTTATTATTAAGAAAAATGTTTATTTTCATCGTTTCTACATTTGCCACCGCTGCAAAAAACGACCGCAGGGTAGTTGACATATCTAGCCATCTCGGGCGATGACTGATTGTCATAGGCACGACTTTCTGTATGAAAAGAGGATTTTGACCCATTTTTTAAAAATTGAGCAAGAATTTCGAAATAAATTTTGTATTGTCTTTTAGACGTGGTTAAAATTTTTGTACTTAGTCATAGTTAACCCTGTATAAGGACATGCTTTGATTTTATTTGAACACCCTGTGTTTTGAAAGAGAACAAACTATTCAAAGAAACTTTTTCCCTCAGCTATTAACGAACCAACACATATTCATCAACACGTACAGATCATTTTAAAAATAAATACTAAATAATGAAATGTAAATGTAGCAAAGCTATGGATTTTAATAATTCTAATTTCTCACCAATATTTTAAATTGAATATCTATATCTGGAAGGAAACCAGAGGAGGAATTTTATTTCACGGCAACCGATTATTGATGGCAGGCTAGTGAATTTGATATCGAATATCTCGGGTTGCTATTAATGACGGTATTATACTTTGGTAAATATTGGAAAATGTTATCAAATGAAACCTCAAACCACTGTTGAACCGTAAATTGTGAGTCCTGCTTTCAACCAAACTGACACCTTTAGATATTTGTTATTGAAAACTAATTATAACTGAGAAATTTGTAATTTTGATGCTGATATTTTTACATTTTACGTTTACAAGTTCACATCTGACTTAATTGTTTATTAGGTATTTTGAAACTAATTAAATTGGCTGTATTAGCTGTTTTTATGCCAATATAAAATATACATTTGTTGTCTTAGATTGTAATTTCTAACAATATATTATAAAATGTTTTGTAGAATTTTCCTAACCTAATATCTTTCTGAAGATTGGCATTAATAAAAAAACCCGAAACGTATTTAAAAACAAATATATTTGTTTCAGTTTAAATTTACCTATTATCCTAGGATATTATTATGATATTATAAAATATTGAAAAATGTTAATTAAATATTATAAAATGTAAATAAATTTGAAATCGGTCGGTTACTTAATTTTCACATTCATAACAATAAATGCAATTGAAATCTCTTATCGTAAAATTCAAAGGGAAGAGGAAAAGTTCTATCAATTCACAATCCTTTATACATTAGTGGCAACCGATTTCGAGGTCAAATTTATCACCTCATCTTCAGGTCATACAAGAGGCTACAATATAATGTAAATCGATGTATTTTATTTAAAAAATTTAAAAATTCTTTTTTATACTTTTTTTCTTTTGTTGAATTTAATTTTAATTTTATTATAAAGAAAAACTATTAATTTATGTCCATTTTAGAAAAATCTATTAAAAATTTTAAAATCAGTATTTTTTTTATTTCCTATACATGCCAGATACACAAAACGTGTTTGAACAAGTCAATGTTTAAAGAAGAGGTAAGTAAAGTAACTGGATCATACAACTAAATAAAAAACAAATAAAATAGAATACATGGGTACAAACAAATAACAAAAATCACACAAAATCATTAAAATCACAAGTTAAAAACTCATTAAAAGAGTAAAACGCTTTCGTTAATAGAAAATGTTTTGCTTTATTTTTAAATATTTTAGTGTTAAGTTAGTAGTAGTAATATTAACTAACTGTCAGTTAAAAACAAATTTCCATGTTAAATTAAATAAAAAACTTATTCGACTGGTATTGTAGCCTTTAGTATGATCTGAAGATGAGGTGCAAAATTTCAGATATTTTTAAAACAAATGTGTTTATGCCAGTATGTCTATTATTCTATAACTTTCTTAAGAGGTTTTGAATAATTATGAAATTTAGCACCATATTTAATTAATATATTAAAATGCAAAATTGAAATTTTTGTGAGAAAAAAAATAGCCAGATATTGACTGGCAGATAACACGTGACTATCTAATGAACTGGTCACGTGCTATTTAATCTCACTGATCTGGTAGCCTAGTAGGGGGCACGTGTCCCTTCCTGCAGAACAATTGATAGTGTAACCTTACATGCAACTGGCGTGCAGCATTTAGAACGCCGCAATCCGAGACTTTACACATTGTCACGTTTTACTTTAAATTTTCGAATAAACAATATCAGAAACTTTATTTTCTCTGCAGATGGTAGTACATCAACTTTATTTTTTAAGCTGTAACTTCTTTCTCTTTTTTAATATCAAAACTGTTTCAATATAACTAATCAGTTTCCAAAAATCTTAAGTCCTTCAAAAAATTCGGAGAGAATAATATAGTGGCATAGGTGCTCGGAACGTCATGAACATGTAACTCAAAAATCAATTAGATTTATGTTTATCTCCCAAAAAAACCCTTGTCTTCCAAAATTTAAACCCAATTAATAAGAAAATTATAGTAAAAAATAAAATAAAAAAGTACCTTCTTAGGTCAATAACTTGCTTGACATTGCTTTTGTCTAAGGAACCACAGTTTTCAAAAATATAAAACATGTCTTCATTCAATTCAACTTTTCTCGAGCTGGAGTTTCCATTTTTGGTTTATATTCACAGCGAGTATGGAAAATTTCCCATAAGTTGTTGATATTGACCCACGTTGTACCAGGTTATTCATCATATTTAGACCACGCTTTATTGTCGTTATTATTAGAGATACAAAATAAGTTCGAAAACAAGTTGTATTGCTGTAACTGCATGCAGAAGTTGAGAGGTGCAAGAAACAATAATGTATTTTTTAAAGGAACGCCCTATGTATTGTCAAATTTTTTAAATATTGTTTTTTGACATATCTTTAAGCGTTTTTGAATTATTGAACACTGACAATCGTCGATGATTTATTATACGAACGGAAACTACAATTATTAAAGTAGTCTATGAAAATGACAAGTATTCTGTTGTTATAATAATATGACATTTATTTAACCCTAGAATGTGTACTGGGGTTACGAGTCATCGCAACACTTTCAAATTTTCCCGCCTAATTTTCTAGTTCACCATAGATTGTGCGGATAGTTTAAGTAAGGTTAGTCGACTTCCAGCAGAATTACCACGTATATTTACATTTGCGGTACCGTTTGTTGTTTTTTCAATATATATTGTTGTGAGTCCATAATACGTTTACGTACTGCGATTTTTGATTGCCTTGGACTGCAAGTGATAAAGAATTTATGAAATACCTATGTTCAAGAAAACAATTCCTCCATTAGATCCGGACTTCGCCAAGACTGTGTTAGAATGGTACAATGAAGCAGAGAGTGTTGACAATGATGTAGGGAGTGACTGTGAGGACGATGTGGAGGAGTTGTTGGAGCACAACGATGAAACTTCTTCTGTAAAAGAGGAATTTGAAGAAACTTCATCTCAACATATAGAAGTTTTGAGAGGCAAAAATAGCTTCACCTGGAGCCTACGAAAACCTGCAGAAACAAGAACTCCTTCAAGGAACATCGTGGTAAAAGTACCTGGAGTAAAGAGTATTTACACTCGCTCGAACTACAACTAGCAACCCCTTGGATGGAAAGCAGACTTTCCAAAAAAATATTTAGCAAGCTGCATAGTACTAGGACTACCATACATTTCAAAAGAGAAACAGCCTGGTCCAGCTCCAAAAAAAATTAAATTGTAAAGATGTTTTGTATGTCCTCGCTTACGTGATCGAAAATGCATAGTTTTTCAAAAATGTATGTAACGATCACCAATTTTATATTTGTATCAACTGTAAAAAAAAATAGTTAAAGATATTAACCTCATTCTAAAGTAAACGTTTTTGAAATTTCGTCCTTTTGTTTTTCCGAAATTAATTTTGAGATAACTGGAGACTAGAAAGTATATTTTTCAAGTGTATTAATAAGGTATACAATGTAGGGTTAATAAAATCAATTGAAATAAGTAATTGAATAAAATGTTTTTCAGTTTTCTTAATGTTGTTCAACAATTTGATGATGGTAAAAATATATTGTTGTTTCTTTTACCCCTCGCCTTCGGCGCGCCACTGTGCTTCCATTAACTTATTAAAGAAATCCAGTTACAGGCCTACAAATTTTCTTTGAAATTTTATTTTATATCGTTAATAATAACGATAATAAAGGGTGGCCTAAATATAATGAATAACTCTGTACAATTTATATTTGATTGTTTGAATTATAGTTTCACCAACTAGCATAAGCGGCATGAGATTGGCGTTCGGAATTTCATCATAGGCGACCAGCTTTAGGCGATATTGTTTGAGTTATAAGCAAAGGATTTGCACTATATCAAAATAAACGTTTGTGATTTGGAAGCGGACTAATGCCTGATTCAGTTGTTAATATACACTATACAGTTAATACGTTAACATGCTATGTATAGCATATGACAAATTAATTTACTTTTTATTATATATCAGTTTTTTTCTCATTTATAGTGTTTACTTTAAATTCCTTACATATTGATATTAAAAAAAACATATCCAAAGAATATTCTTGATGAAAACTTCATATTTATTATAATTAATGAATTTACTTCATTTAATCAACCATTCAAATATTAATTGAAATTTTAGACACATTTTAAAGCAACGAAGTCAGCGGAATTTGTATATCACCAGGACGGTGTCAGCATTCACGAAGTTTCTCGATACGCCTCCGCCTCTAGACTTTTAACTCCGATTGCGAATTTTTTCTTGCGGATTGCATAGTCGGCAAGCAATAAATTCTGCTTATCTCTCCTTTCAGAGGTTGTAATTTAGCGAGGACAATATACAAGGTGATTCGTTAATCTATTGCATTGACAAATTTAAAATACAAAGAAAATGCATTTGAATGTGTGTGCCAAAATATGAAAAGAAAAATGTGTAGTGCGATGAAGCGTGACGAAAGGAAGCATCGTTTGCTTGTGCAGACCATTTACATAATGTATAATGTTATTTGGATAATAATAATAACACGATTGAAGGAGCACATGAATGAATGAAGTAGTTCATCAAAACGGATGTTTATTAATTTACATCCCACTTCTGATTTGTAAGATTTCGACATTAACTACGCTCCTAGGTGTAAAACATAAAACAATGACGCTACTACTCTACTATAGTCTTATAAACAGTCAATGTTTATTATATGCTACTGATTTTCACTCACTACTACTGTGAACTGTGAACTCGAACGTGTTTACTCAAATGACCTGCGAAAAAGAACCACAATAAGTGCCTAGCTCGCTTATCAAATTATAGTTACTCCATTATTCATAATTATACTTGCTAGTACTTTCACCTATACCCCGGGGTTAAATAAAAAAAACCTGCCCGTCGGTCCGCACGTCCACATCAGCCATCTATCTATAGCTACAGCTATGGCCCCTCGTTTTTTTCATATACATTGTCGTATTTGAACAAGGATTATACTATATCAGTCTTCTGATATGTATACATTATGTGAAGTAAAATAAATATTGTATAAAAGATTATAATCTGTTTGGAAATGAAAGAGAGTAATAAAACCCCAAGCTAAGAACCGGCCATGGGCGTAGTAATATTTTGTTTCAGGTAAATATCGGGTAACACTAATACTAACAGGTAATGTGTGTACATTAGTATATTTTACTGGATACATCATAGGGCAGGAGCCAGTGTATTGTGACAGATCAATCCTGTCTTAGAGCTGAATATACGAAGACGTGCTAGTGCAGTAGAGTAAAATTCGACTTGTATTTAGTGACTCTTGTGCCAGTGGATATAATATTATTTGGGTAAAATGTCGAGCTTATCAGATTACGTACCTGTTAAACGCATGAAAAGATGTGCGCTGTCTCAGAATGAGAAGATTATTATATTAAATGCATTAATGCCAGTGGTTTTGTAGATGGCGGTTTACTTTTATTTGAATCTAAAAATACAGGTGACTCTCACGAAGACATGAACGCAGATGTTTTCGAAGAGTATTTTATACAGATGTTGGATCTTATTCCTCCGGGGTCTGTAATTGTCATGGATAATGCCAGTCCATTCACGGCAGACCGAGCGGACGCCTACGACTGCTTGGAGGAAAGCCGATATAATTCAATGGTTATCCGGAAAAAAACATTTCTTTTGAAACAAATATGGCGAAAAAGAAACTTTTGACACTTATCAATCTTAATAAAGATAAAAAAAATGTTATCGATGAAATGGCAACAAATCGCCAAATAAAGGTACTACGGTTACCACTTTATCACTGTGAACTTAACCCAATCGAATTAGTCTGGGCGCAGATAAAAAGGAGATGTAGCGCGAATAATACGACGTTTAAATTAAGTGACGTGAAACTGTTGTTAAAAAATTCCTTGGAACGAGTAACTGCAGATAACTGGCAAAGATGTATACATCATGTACAAAAAGAAAAGGAGAAAATGTGGGAACTCGATAATTTAATTGACGTTACTGTGGAACCTATCGTTATCAATCTAGGAGACGAAGATAATTCATCAGAATATTCAGAGCATAAATTTTATTATACCTACTTTTTTATTTTCTTTATTGTACATTTATACAACACTACTTTTACTCACCATAATTTGAATGTTCAAAATACATATATTTTTGTGTGGAATAAAAGTCTATTCATTAAATTTTAATAAATATTTCGATAATAATATTGAATAATTTTACTTGAATTACTAAAAACCCTCTTAATACGGTTATGATACTTAAAGTAGCCTCTAGTTTTGAAATTCTGTTTTTATATTGTTAACTTATAAGAGAAATGGACCGAGAAATTGAAGCGGCATAGACAAAGACGGATTGTCGGGGATTAAATTTTAGCCACCTGCTACAATTTAGTACGGTTCGATCACACAAAGTTTTTTTAAAAGTACACCTCATCTATACCGATAATACATAATATAAAAATATCGAATATAAGCACCAGTGCTACATTTATTTACGATTTGCAGAGCTTTTATTACTCTCTTTCATTTCTAAACAGACTATAGACTAGTAATAAATAATATATCATATATGAAAATGTGTGTCTAGTGCGAGGGATAAAGTGTTTATTAATTATCAACTTTAACTTAATTTTGTTGTTTTATATTCAAAAAAGGGAAGGAAGAGAAGAAAATAATTTAGTAGTGACCAAAAAGTTACTTACTTGATATAAAAAAATTATTTGCTGCTATTGTGATAGAACTAATTATACTAGGATAAAACTGTAGCAGTTTCAATACAAATTTATGTTATGTACAATAAAAAAATGCGAAAGCTACTTACTGTAATAAGGTGGGTTTAAAGCAATAAATCAAGTGTTAATAAATACTTTTTTCATTATTGAGTCTCACTAGTAAAATTATTTTTATCATGACAGCAACGCAACCTTTCTGGAGCTTATTTAATGCCATATATGCTTGTGATAATTTCTACTAAAAGTTAAAGGATATTTCTCCCAGCGATTGCGTTCTCTTAGAAATTCCACCTAAATTCCTGCTATTGATTGATAAATAAAGTTAAGACTGTTAAGCGCATCCTTTATTGCTACCCTTCCAATAACATTGTTTTGTTCTATAGGGATGTGCATGACGAATTAGTGTTACTTCAAGTGGCAACAGAAAACCGCAAAATCTCATGTCACGTCTGCAACCCAGACATAAAAGATCCTTGTTACACGACAAACTCCACTCCACAGCTTACTTAATTCAGTACGTAGCTTCCATGCAAATAGAGCTCAAGTTAACCTGAATTAGCGCATTGCGGTAGTTTGCATACTCGAATAAGTTCGTACCGTTCGTAATTCTAAACTATATTATGTATACACTGCTCGGGCAACACAATAAATTGTAACGATATTGCAGGGGGAATCATAATCGCAAATGAGGCTTGAAATTATCAAGGAAAGGAAAAAGTTACATGAATGCCTTGTTAATAATGTACACGGGAAAAACGTCGTCATGAAAATTCACACGTTTGTAGCATGAATAAGAGCAGCTAAAATTTGATACACTGAGAGAAATGAAAAAGTTATGGAAAACTTATGGAAAATGGCGATCATGAAAACACTTGCAAAAATGTCTAATCCTAAATATTTAAATGATCCAAAATCGTTGAAAGATATATGTATGTATAAAGCTGTTTACAGGACTTTTAGGCCCAGAGCTGTGTTATTCTCCTCCACCATTCTGTCCTTCGCCTTTCTTTTCCAATCCGTTACATTTTTCTCCCTTAGATCTATTGCCACTGCCTCTCTCCATCGCTTCCTCGGTCTACCTCTCTACTATTTTCCATACGTTCTAGATGCCCTAGCCACTGCACTCTTCTGGCTTTTACAAATTCGTCTGTTGTTGGTGCCTGGTATATTGCATATATTTCCTCATTGTGTCTCCTTACATAGCCTTCTTCCGTCTTCTTACCCCCTACAATTCTCCTTAAGATTTTCCTTTCCCACCTTAAAAGGTTTTCTTCCACTTTTTATTGAGAACCCAGGTTTCACTACCATACAGCGCTGTCGGTCTCAAAATTGTTTTATACATTCTAAATTTTACCCCTCTGGACAAATTTTTTGATTTCAATAAGTGGTTGACAACTTGTGTTTGCTTTTATTTCTTGTTCCTCATCACAGTTAGCTGTTATTAGTGCTTCCAAATACACATATTCTTGAACTTCCTCAATCTCTCCATGCTCTGTTCTCAATTTAAAATTGGTATCCTTTTTTTGTTCTCCTATTCTCAAAAGCTTACTTTTCTCTTGATTTATCTGCAGTCCCGCTTTACGTGCTTCCTCCACAAGTTTTCTCGTTACTTCTTCTAATTCCCTATTATATCTAGCAATAATAGCCACGTCATCTGCATAACTTACAATTTGATGACTTTTAAACAATGCATGTCTTTCTCTGTTCAACTGACTATCTCTTATGACCTTTTCTAGTACCAAATAAAAAAGAAGCGTTGAGAGTGAGTCTCCTTGTCTCAGTCCTATATCAATAGTAAAACCTTCCGAACATTCACTTTTTATTCGTACTTTGGATTTAGTATTTTCTAAGGTCATTTTCAATAGCTTAATTTGTTTGGTTGGTATCCCAAATTGTTTCAAAATTTTACTTAGTTTATTCCTTTTGATTGAATCATATGCTCTCTTGAAGTCCACAAATAAAACCATTGCTTTGATCCCATACTCATAGCATGTAGTCAGAATTTCCTTCACCATGAAGATTTGGTTTAAACGTTTTATAGTTATTAAATGAAGACATTTGTGTTGGGTGCAGATACTTTCACAGAATATAGTTCGCCGATTTGGTTTTCTAGGTGATGCGACAAGACTGTAGCGGTTACATTAAAACTTGTCTATTATCTATTCCTTTCGTTCGATTCTGTTATAATAAATAGGCATTTTATCTAATTGTACCTACGGGAAGTGTCTTTTATCGGTAGTAAGTGGCTGTAATGAGCGAATATGTAGTTTTACCTGTTTATAACGAAATAATGAAAAACGAATGCAAAATACTGGAGCTATTAACTGTTACCTATCTATCAGGTATTATTACTAATAAGAATGTTAATTTTTGTCGTTTCTACATTTAGAAACGCTACAAAAAGATGACCGCATGGTAGTTGATATTGTTGACAAATGTAAGCTTTATCTATGAATCTAAGCCATCTCAGTCGATTCTTATCATAGGCGCCGACTTTCCGTAGGAAAAAAGGGTTTTGCCCCATTTTTTAAATATCGAGCTAAAATTCTGAAATAATTTTTTTATTGCCTTTTCCTTCCTGAGCACCGGGTTAAATTTTTTGTACTTAGTCATAGTAAACCCTGTAGAAATAATAAATAGACACGTCCAGCATTTCTAGATTTTAGCAGGGCCTCTGATACATTAAACCATTAATTATTATTATCAATAAGTTTTTTAAAAAGGCCATTAATTTCTTCAAATCCTATTTAAGCCACCGAGTTCAATAGGTATGTTTGTCAAATGGTAATGTTGTTCAAACAACATGATATATATTCCAATAAATAATGGTGTTCCCCAAGGCTCCACTTTTGGACCCTTACTGTTCTCTATTTATTTTGCTGATATGAGTACAGTTATTGAACTTGCAATACGGTTTCTCTAAATAACTAGACGCTGCCAAACAAAATATTATTTCATATTTACAAAGTTTATATAACTATTCTTTAGATCATGCTTTAAAAATCAATGCTTCAAAGTCATTTGAAAAATATAAATCAAAATTTTTCGATTAGTATAAATAATTTAATAATTCCTATAGTTAACGAGGTAAAATATTTGGGTGCCATGATGGATTCGGAAACGTTTTTATTTCATTTGCTATATTACAGTAAATAAAATAAAAATTGATTTTGGTCGCCTTAAAGTTTTATACAGTTATAAACACTGTATGTCACCGGATACTAAATATCGTCTATGCCAAAGTTTGGTATTATCCATTTTATTTTATGGAGACGTGATATATAACAACTACAAGTACATCAACTCAAAATATTCGCGTCTCATTCAGAAAGTGCAGAATGCCTGCATGCGGCTTTCCTACAATATTCCATTCCGTCATCATATTACACCACATCTAAATGAACATTCCTTTTTAAATACGAAAAATAGCCGCTCACTTCATACATATAATCTATTATACAAAGTTTTTGAAACCGGTGAACCTTATTACATTAAACAATATTTTTTATTAGCTCCGCTCAAAAACGTTTTTCATTCAATTCAATTAATTTATGGAATAAACTAATGTTAATCTCCTAAACTAGTAGAGATACGAAGTTAAAAAATAGTTTCCAATTATGGTTATCAAAAGTATTTAAGATAACTCGTATCATTCTTGACGTATCCTGAAAAAGTAAACTATAAACTTGACACTTCACTTCCTTTTCATAATAATTATGATTACATTAAATAATTTATTAATTTGATGTGCATGTCCTCGATAAAGTCTATAGTGTGTTGTAGTTAAAATATTTTTATTCATTTTCTTAAAAAGCGTTGCATGTTCATAGTATGAGATAAGAAATAATAATAAAAATAATTAATACAATTTGTTATTGATTTAATAATAAATCAAATAATTCTGTTCTGAAATATCATTTCTTTTATCAATTTATAAGATCAAATGCACTACGAGAGTTTAGCCTGTTATTTAAATTACACTCTGTATACCCCCAAATGTATTTACCACTTGGAGAATTTTGCATAATTCTACGCTCTACAATGAAAGCTCGAATCAATATATATTTTGTGTACGCTTCGGCAAGCAGCTGTTTTAAAACATTTTAAGGGATTATTATTTTGTCTGCCAAACACCAAAGCACTTACAGCGTCAAAAACGTTTATTAGGAACGCGACTTAAAAGCCAATTCAAACCTTTCAAATAATGCAGAACAATTCTTTTGTTACTCCCATTCCATATTCGGCCCTGATTCGACAGGCGGAACTGTACGAAGTTTAGCGACGTGGCAGAAAGATACAAGAAAAATAATGTACCTACATGTTTTACGCGTATATCCTTGGCTGCTGACAGGTTGGTTTCGAACGCTCTTTGAGCGTAACTCGAACTCTGATATGTAAGCTCCTTTGGGACTGTATGGTTGTTAAACCGCTGCTCTAGAAGAAGTTGGATATAAGGCGTGCTCAAAATGCACAAGAATGATAAAGGGGCCTTTGATTTTATTTAAAGTAGAGGGTTGTTGTCAGGAATAGTTATTTCAGTAAAAAGAGCCGAACGAAAATTACGCCTGCGGACAAAGTTAAAGATGTAGCTCAGGGCATGTATGATTTTTCCAAATACGTGCAGAAGAAAGAATGTCACATTTTAATCGAAATAGCGATTCTCCTAGACAATTTTGTGGACAAATAAGCCTAAAAACGGTAGCTAAAATTTTAGTCTGGCCACGCCTTTATAACTTTTTGTGCTGAACTTCTTTTATAATGTTGGTAATTACTTGGTGGTTTGCTTCGGCTAAGGGGTGAGTTTGGCAATGCTTTGGATGTTCGCTGAAGGTAATTCGTAATTGATATTAACACTATGATTTTAGGTTGTTGAAATAAGGTTGACACATGACAAAATATATTTTTAAAGTTCTTTATTTATGGGCGTCACTAGAGAATACCTGACTTAATGCCATGTGCTTCTTTTCCCATCCCTAGTTCGTTGTCTTTAGATTACATTTGTTCATAAACAATAACTTGATAGGTAGATTTGGAACTGTTCCAGGTGATGTTAGACGGGGAGAAAGGTCCTAATATGGCATTGACGGCACGCCACTGTACTGCTCTTCCTTGATACTAAGTTCCCTCAGCTTCATAGATTTAAATAATTTTCCAAAATTCTTACTTGTAGCATTAGATATCCAAAATGGAATATGTACCATTCTTAACATCAGAATAAATTAATCTAGACTTATAATGGACTTTACTGTATTTTACTTATACTGTATTATAATCAAATCAAAACTGCATTCAAATCAATTCAAATCAAATTATATCATATCAAATCATTTCTTATCAAATTATTTCTGGCCACAACTCTAAAATAAAAGAAACAATCCCCATTGAAATAATAATAACATGTGGCTAATTTAGAAAATTTTACATATAAGTAAAAATGACTACATTTAATCAAAAATATTTCGGAGTTAATATATTGACAAAAATAAAATAATTCTTACCTATTCTCGGTGTTAGATTACTTTCACGAACCATACAATTTTTACACGTGATGGACAAAATGGCTACCTCACCCAAAGGCTGTACGCCAGTACAGAAATACTCGATGGAAAGACCAGAAGACCGGATTTTCACCGTTATTTATTTGAATCTCTAAGTTTTATCTTTAAATCTGTAACCAATCGCGTCCCTACGTGAAGTCGTGGGTTTCTCGTAAAAATCAACCACCCAACGTACACGTAACTATATTTGTGGTGGTCTATTTTTACATCTTATTTATTAAGTGACAGGTCGAACCCTTAACATCCAAATTATTAATGAAATTCTATGCTGCATGATATTTGTTATTAAGATTAATTATGGTTAATTGCTTGAACCACGGCCCTTTACAATTAAGAATCGTTTCCAGACCAGCTATGCCGTTCTGCAAACTACGAATAATATGCAGAGTATGTTTACATTTTGTGGTATTATAAATCAAGAAAATATTAATATATATTATTAATAATATCAAAATGATTTTTAGAAACTATAATTCCATATTCAATTAGTGCATACTTCGATATACCAGGTGTAACCGATGTTTTGTACGCATATGAATGGATAAATAAATCAGATGTTAACAACAAAATATGACTAAGCAGCGTAAATGTTATACCTTCACAGAACGATCGCCTCCACAGCGTGGACCTGTGACGTCAGACGCCATTCGCACGTGTATACCTAAACACAGCAGTGTGCTTTAGTTGATATCTGTATATGATTTCTTTGCTTTCGGACAACGCAGTACGTACCTTTAGAAGAGTTAATTTGTCATTTGATATTATTAGGTGTTATTGTGTTAAACACTATTGAATAAAATTGCAAAATAGACTCGTAAAATGAGCACAGAAAGTGCATCTCACCGAGCAAATGAAAAAAGTACTGCATTATGCTATTATACAAAAAAATTGAATAAAAAAAGGTGGTGTAAGGCGATGAAGCGCGACGAAAGGAATCATTGCAACATTGTTTGTTAGTGAAGATCATATTAATGTAAGTTTAATTGGAAATACTGGTAGGTTTAAGTTAGGGTAAAGTTGCCTATATTGAACCAAGTTTTAATAAAATCGCTGTAACATGAGAAAAATTGATGAACGGTTCCATGCGACCCAGGCAAAATATGTGTTTGACATTGGGAAGCACATTTCCGGTATTTTGTAGCCTTTACAGAACTTCTCGTCCAAAGGGCTATTTTTTTTGGTAGTATGTAAATGGTTCAAACCAGTTGCTCAAATTGAATCTGCGGTATCCTAAATTGAACCCATGTCGTATGACGGGTAAAAATGTAGTTTTGAAATGAGAAAACTATTATTGCACTATTTTTAATAAAACGTATAAAATTTGTAAAAAAAAAAACAAAATTCTGTGAATAACTAAAACAAAATCTGAATATGAGCACAAAAGCAAAAAATACTGCACAATATTCCACTCAACACAAAATGCACAAAAAATGTCTTTTGGCGTGCACCTACACCCACACACTTGCAGTGCATCCACACCTTACACCGCAGGCATTGGATCATGTCACTTCGTTCTTCCACTCCGCATTCCTTACAGTACCAATTATTTGTTTTTGGATTAGTGGCGATGGTAGTGGATTTTCCTTTTCCTCCACATTTCGATTTTTGATTACACAACAGACTATTGTGGTATTTATACCGCGTTCTCCACTAGCCAAAGATTCAACAGCTTTGCAACCCTTTGTAGTGACAACCCTCTGACACTTTTGGGCCACAGTTGAGAATCCAGACTCGTCCATGTTGAAAATAGTGGTTGCGTCGATGCTATACCTGTCACACAAATCTTCAAGTAGTGTAAAACAGTCTTCGACGTTTTCTCTGTTAAACCCTTTTATCCTATTAAGCGAGATACATTCAGGCTGACGCAATGACAAGTTTTCAGTTTTTCTAATATCGCGTATTGTTAAGCCAAACATGCATTCTGAAAATTGCACTATACGCTGCATTATAACTCTCAATTATAACCTCTCAATTAAAAATCAAAAAAAGTATTGCTTCTAACGTAAGAAATAGTGCAAACATTGTACTTTTTAATGGCAACATCAAACTTATCATACCTTTCTTAATAGCTGTGGAATTCCTTAGCTAAACACAAACAAATATTATAGTCGTATAGGTCTGTCAAAACTGTGTACGGCAAACAGAATTTGGGAATCGGCATCGTGCAGTGTACTACTGAATTTAGGTTCACTAAAAGGGTTCTTTTAAAACCTGGTATGCGCTAATTTCTTTGCAGCAGCTCAAACTAGTGAAGGTTCAATTTGGGAGCCGGTTCAACATGGGCGACTTTACCCTAATTGGAAAATTAAAATGTAAAGTTGAAACGAATCAATTAAACTTATCTATTAAGTTCCCAGTATGTATACAGGGAGTTTAGAAAATCAATAGTTAAACAAACTTAAATTGTTCTCATTTATTGTATATAACATGTCACTCCGATTCCAAATAACATATTCTGTATTTGCTCCTACCATGTAGAATATTATTTGAGACTTTTATCAAAATTTTCTATGTGTCTTCACTACATTAAATTACCTGTTTTAAAACATAATAAACAAAAGTAGCAAATAAGGATTTTTTAAAACTGTTTAAGGAGAAACGAAATAAGTAGGTAGTAATTCAACCAATAACATTATTATTAAAACAATACAATATGATTACCAATAATAATTATCGTACTACTTACACAGCATTTACACTATGTATCTATAACCCACAAATGTTACAAAAACGCAAAAATACAAGAAACAATTGCCTGTTTACATCACCGACACCGTAACCTGCACCTGTATCGCACTGAACGGCGTGTAATGTCACACCAATGATATCACGTTTTCGACCACGTGATTTTGTAATGTTGGTAACTAATATGTGATTATTGCCGCCAGACATAAGTTATGACTCTTCAGTATGTTTGAAGTGTTACCACCATGTAATACATATCAAACCAATATAAAATTCATGCAACTTCCCCAATCTTCTTCCAGTCCAAAGTACGTTTTCCATAAAAATTAATAAAAAGGCTATAATAAATTCATTCATTTTGGTCTTTTTATAATAATCATTATACTTCTTTTAATTATTTGGCATTTAATCAAAACTAATGTGACGGTAGTGTCCGATGAAGAAAATAATAAAAACCAACCAGCAAAACAGTTTTATAATTTTCAGATTATACAACAATTATGTTTTATTGCCGTATTATTATTGATTCCGAAATATATATATATTTGTTTTATTATAGCAGTAAGTAGCATTATTTTGTTGTCAGCAACTAAAATATTTCATAAATTTATCATAAGAACGTTTTGACAGTTACGATACGGCCCTGATATGATAAATTCTTTATAGAATCATAATTTCCAATGTTTTTACAGAAATCATTCAATTAATGCTGAAATCTCGATGTCATTGTATCGATATCGTGATAATTTAAGTCGATCTCGATCCATTCGTTTCGAAATATAAATTGGTACTCTTGAAACGTATCGAAATTGTCTTCGGATAGGTTCGGCAATTTCAGGGTAATCAGATATACCACCACGGTTAACCCAACTCAGCGTATGTTTCATACCTGTCTAACAGATGATTTTGATTACCTGTCTCGTTTTATCCAGCACTCCCGCTGTTTATTTGAATTTTAAAATGAATAAATAGAAGGTTATAAAAGTCATTTATGTGTGTAATGCAAACTTTAAACGTAATTTTTTTACAAGTGCAAGAATTAGTCTAATTAGAATAATGAGAAGCCTTTAAGAATGAAAATATCTGAAGAAGGCAGTCAACTAAACTTTTTCTGACAAAAAATTTGTGAAACTTTTTAAATTACGGTATAATGTAGAATTTCTTGCTGAAGTAATCACTATAGTTTGTGTAATTTTCCGTAGGTAATACAAATTGGAGGGAGAACTAACAGAAATATTAAAATTAATATTGTTACATTGATTTCACTAATAAATTTATTTTATTAAATATAATAAGTATAGACAGTAGGGAATAAGTACTCTTAATTAATAAAAAATATTCATAACCCATATCTATTGTTTAGCTACTGTTATAAAAACACACACATTATTTTAAAATAAATAAAAAAATACTGATAAATGCGGGAATGAAGATAAATAAAAGTAAAACGAAGGTAATGATTATCTCGAATGAAAAAATTGATATAGACATAATAATAGATGACACTAAAATAAATCAAGTAGACCATTTTAAATATCTCGGTGCAATAATTGAAGAACGAGGCAAACAAGATCTAGAAATTGATGAAAGAATTGAAAAAACCTTGAAAATGTATTATGCAATAAGCAACAAGTTTATAAATAAAAGAGAAATATCCAAGACAACAAAGATGAAGGTATATAAAGCTATCTACAGACCGATACTGACATATGGGTGTGAGTCCTGGATCCTGAATAGTAGACAAAAAAGCAAGATACAAGCGGTAGAAATGAAGTATCTGCGAAGAGTCAAAGGGATAACGAGAAGAGATAGAATAAGAAACAATTTAGTGAGAGAAGAGTTCCAGATAGAATCAATATTAGAATTTATAGAAAAGAGACAATTGAGCTGGTGGGGACATCTAAATAGAATGGGACAGGACAGAGTAACGAGAAAAATATGGGAGGCAAAAGTAGTAGTTAAGAAGAGGAGAGGTAGGCCAAAGGAGACATGGGACAACCAAATTGGAAAAATTATAAAGAGGAAAAGAAAAACATGGAAGGAGGCAAAGGACTTAACGCAGAATAAGAAGGCATGGAGTTTATTTATACATGGATAACAAGCAATGAACAAGGACACCCCCACACCTAACGGTATATATATATATATATATACATTAAAAGTCAATGACATTTATCTAAGTCTTACTTTTTAATTTTGTTTAAAATGGGAAGTCTTTAAAATCTAACACCTCGTTGTTCATTCATAGTTTCTGACCGAAATTCTTCCAACACTAAACCCCATGGGCTCCTTTGATAGTCAAAGCTTCAGAAGTCTGAAATTTTACACTTATTAAAAAAAATAATGATAATAGTGAGTTGTTACTTCATTAAATTGTTATTTGAACAAATTAATAAAAATAAAAACTTAGATTTTCCTAAATCGTAATTTCTCCTATAAATGATGTTGGTACAAAAGACATGTATGCCTACTTGTAACAATTTCCTAGTCCTTATTTTTTATGTGCATGATATATAACATATTTATATTCCTTTTCCAAAATCACTGTAAATATATAAACAAATATTTCACACCCTCATCTCAGTATTCTAGATTAGATGCGGTATTTTGTTTGAAGTAAAATAAATAAACAACACAACACATTCATATTGGTAATATTAAAAAGAAATAACAGAATTCAGTACATGTGATAGAAAAAGACAGCAAATCGTTTCGGCCGACCAAGACCCGTCGATATCATTTCGATTCGAATGGACGGATTTTCGACATTATTTCGATGGTAAAATTTTCAAGAGTACCAATAATTATATCGACATTATTTCGATCTCGATCCCTAATTATCGAATCGAGATTTCGGGAGTCCCTCCACTGGTTTCTACAACCAAAATTATTTTATAAGAGGCAGCCATTTGACACACCGCTAAAAATCATTGTGACGTATAACTATAAAAATATCACAAATTTTACTGGTTTCCTAAGAAATAAAACGAAGGTAATTATGAAAAGCTATATATATTATTATTATAGATACCTATGAGCACAAATCACAATAAAATTTTATCCGCAATAAAAATTCTTTTCACAAAGTGCAAAATAATATTGTTTAATGCACTATACAGGGTCTTCAGTAAAGAATGGGCCAAACTTCAGATGTAGATAGTTTGAATAAAAATAAGCTGAATTAACTCAACTTACCTTAATCCAAAAGTTGATACTAACGGAGCTACAGAGTGTTAAAGTTGAAAAAATTTATTTGTGAATAACCAGAAGTGAAATTTCGTGAAATTTGCTTCAAGCGATCGAAAGATAAGAAAAAAAATGTGATTTGTTTCTTCAATTTTGACACCTACGTAATAATGGTTGCCATAAAATTATCTTGTACATTGCCAATGTCCTAGGGATATACAGTGCGGCGATAAAGTATGGAGCACTAATACTTTTGTTACAGATATCTAATCCGCAGTAAATTCCGAGTCAGATGATATAGCACAATGCCTTGACAGATCGTTCACACCTTTTCTACTATCGTAAAAGCATTTATTGGATAATATCTTCATAAAATCGAATTGCAATTTAAGCTTATTCTAATCAATATTCCTACAATTCTTATTAAGCAAACCATATGTATGTTCCACAAACAGCATACCAAAAAACAAACATATTAAGCATTGTAACATAATGAATAAACTAGTGACATACAATGTAAATAAAAAGATCGAATTTAATGTGAGGAATCTCTTTCAATGTGGCCGCAATATTTTAATGCACGGCACTGATTCCTCAAATACAAACGTTTGGTGCATTGCAACGGGATACCATGCATCGTGCGCTTATTTGCAACTATAATATTTGCCTTTCTAGCAAACCGCACGCTGGTTCAAGGAATAAATGAAATTTGTGTTTGATTTAATGCAGCAACATTGGCCAAAATCAAAATCACGTGCATATGCAATTAGAGTTAGAAGTTGGTATTATAGCATTTCACATACAAGGTGTAACTCAGTTTAGCAACCCGTAAAAAATAAAGAAGGAAACGTTGCAATTTTGGTGATTAGTTAAAAATACAATTGATATTGGTAATATCGAAAACATAGTTTGAAATATTTGGATAAGTTATTCCATTAACATTCCAGCTAACAATTTGGTATTTTATAACAGCTATTAACGATTTCGAAACAAGTCTTAAAAAACAGCATGTAACAAAAGCATTGTAAAAATGTTTATGCAGCAACTGTATAACAAAAATTGGAAACAATTAAAAAATACTCGTAGTTATATAATAGTAACAAATCAACTAAACCACAATTTTATAACATTCAATCGTCATTTACTCGAAAACTTTCCTATGTAAGAGGGCAAAATTTTAGTACTGTCTGATAGAGAATTAAACGATCTTTCAGAATCAAGGAAAAAAAATATGGTGTTGCCATTTCAAAAAAAATCGATGACGTCATTACTCGAAAACAAATGACATTTGAAAATCGCATTTTACGCTAAAATATGTATTTTATAAATTAAAAATCGACCTGTTCGAGGATTTTTCCCAAAAATAATTATTTCGTTTTTATTGAATTTATTCCATACTTTTGGCGCATACTGTATAGGTGTTTACCTTTCTTGACCACGCAGTATAGAGATAACTCAAATGCCATTATAATACAGTACAGTACAGTTTTCACAAATGAATTCTATGTACGTAGACCATCCCAAGTTCATTTGGGAAAGTGTGAAACCACACTCAATTAGCAAGTGTTCTAATCCCCAAAGGACAAGTTTCCCCACAAAAGCTATACATCATCGTAATTCCTGTGTGATGATCTAGGGACACTTAATTTGAGTGTTTTTCAGGTAATTAGGGTATGCATGTACGGCACAACCTTATTCACAAGTGTGCAATCTAATTAATCACGGCAGACCCGCCGTAACATAACACACCGAAGTTGATTCCCTATCTCGACCAAGTTACAAGACTGCGCTAAATTTAATTATAGGCACGGAGAATCGAATTTTGCGCGAAACAGTTCGTACCTAAGGTAATAACATGTAACTAACACGCGTTCAATTTTCATTCAATTATTTGTATTATTCGGGTGACAGCATCCGCTCGCGTCTGGAGTTTTCCCCTCGTCCGGAATTTCTGCTATCATCTGTCTCGAGAACGTCCGCATTGAGACGGTCGAGGAGATCCGTTATCTGAGCCTTGGACGCCTTGCCAAATTGTTTAATTCATACTGGCTTTTTGTGTAAAAATAACCGACCGTGCAGCATTAAAATAAATTGTCTTGCGTTTGGCCGATGTGCACAGAAACTCGACATAAATTTGCTCTCTGTTAATGACGCAATAAAAGGCTAACGCGCAAAAATATTGTTCATTTCAAATACCATCTGTTCAGGAAAAAAATATGCTCAGAAAAACACGCTAAAATTTCTACAATTGTAGCACAATACGAATTGCGTTAAACTTTACTACAATCATTTTTAATATGTCAAAAATTACGTATATAACAATATTTATATTAATACATTATTTATCATAATGCTGTGGATAATTACGAACCGTTTTCTTAGTAGTGTTGTCATAATTTTTTATCTAGAAAGTACATACACAATCCTTTATTATAAACGATATACGAAAACTAAACCGACAAACAAACACATCGTCTTTTTCCAAAAATGTTTCTTAATAGAGGTAGGGTCCTGTGACATTGTTTGTTTTTAATTAAAAACAAACAATGTCACAGAACAATTGTTCAGGTCGCTGTTTATCTAGAAGGATCAAACTTAGCTCTTATATAGACAGTCGTTGTAACAATAGGCGTCAGATTTGGGAAAATAAACTGATATTTTATTTATATTTTTTTATTTTCGACTTTTCGGTATATTTAATATCAAAATCGAAAACTTTAGAGTATTCTATATTAAAGACGACAAGGTCTTGAGTGGCTTGTACCGTATGCAAGAAAAATATATTTGAAATGTTTGTATTCTCTTTGCTATGATAATTACAAATTCTTTGCTAATATTTAGAAATTGGCTTTGGAAAACAGATAAAGTAAAATTCTATAAAAAAGTTGGATTTTGTATTAAATAATATTACAATCAAAGCGACGATAAAAAAAACCAACTAACTTTAATTTGAAAACACGGAATTTGAGGAAACAATCACTCTGCAGGTTAATGCCCCGACCAGCATTGACTGAACTAAAGCTAAAGTCACTCGTCAGCAGTCCACCAAACATATACCGATTTCGAGCTAATTAGCCTCACCCCATCTATGACATACTGATAAGAGCTAATCACTTCGAAACTGATACATGTCTGATGGGCTGCTAACGAGTCACTTTAATGTTTGAAGAAATCGTTCTCGCCAAATTGCGATATGGGTCGACAGCTTTCAAAGGTGTCTACTGCTATGTAGAATGCTTCGTGTCTGTCGCTTTCAAGTCATGGAACAGAAAATAGCCGCTAGATGTAGCTTTACTAGATCTCGTAACTTTAATTTAATAAAACATGTTCTACATGGCGGCCATTACTTCAATGCATACATTGATTCGTTTCTCTAATGTTCTCATCTATTCTTTTAAAACAGGGTGTTACCTCCCTTAAGAAGCATTCCTATGTCAAATCGATATAAAATCATCCCTAGAATTTGCTCTCTCGTTTGTCGAAATGAAGTTGCGCTAATAACAGCTAACTGTGATGAGGAACAAGAAATAAATAGGAGAATAATAAAAGCAAACAGAAGTTCGGCAGCAGTCAACCACTTACTGAAATCAAAAAATTTGTCCAGAGGAGTAAAATTTAGAATGTATAAAACAATTTTGAGACCGACAGCGCTGTATGGTAGTGAAACCTGGGTCCTCAATAAGAAGTCAAGAGAAAACCTTTTAAGGTGGGAAAGGAAAATCTTAAGGAGAATTGTAGGGGGTAAGAAGACGGAGGAAGGCTATGGAGAAGGAGAAATAATGAGGAAATATATGCAATGTATCAGGCACCAACAATAGATGAAATTGTAAGAGCCAGAAGAGTGCAGTGGCTAGGACATCTAGAACGTATGGAAGATGAAAGAGCAGTTAAGAAAATAGTAGAGAGTAAACCTATCTACAAGAAAAAAAGAGGTAGACCGAGGAAGCGATGGAGAGAGGCAGTGGAAATAGATCTAAGGGAGAAAAATGTAACGGATTGGAAAAGAAAGGCGAAGGACAGAATGGAATGGAGGAGAATAACACAGCTCTGGGCCTAAAAGGCCTGTAAACAGCTATATATATATATATATATATATATATATATATATATATATATATATATATATATATATATATATATATATATATATATATATATATATATATATATATGTCAAATCGATATAAAATCATCCCTAGAATTTGCTTTCTCGTTTGTCGAAATGAAGTTGAATCTTATTTAATGTGATCAGTTTTTCATTTACAGTTTCTCAATTTTGCAAATTCAGTCACATTTAAGTGATATCAGTTTTTGCTTGCAGAAGTGTCTTTCTGTTGGGGCCAAACCATATTTTTCTGGTTTTGGCGATAACGTAAAGGCAGCACCATGCCCATGAACATGCTTGAAACCTCGGTTGAAACAATCTTCATCAAAGTGATATGATCCTTCTGCGGGGAAACGGAAAGTACTGTACTTTCCGCAATGGCATTTCCTTTGTAAATGGTGTAAATAAACGATTCCATGAACTGAAAAAATGACATGTCGGACCTGTTTGTTTTTTCTTACTTGACATTCGGTTTTCTATTGCAAATAATTTACACAATTACTGCATAAATCTATATTTACATTCGCCGCGATATAAAGGTATCTATCTCGATCCCAAATTATATATATAAAGCTGTTTACAGGCCTTTTAGGCCCAGAGCTATCCCAAATTATATTTTGTTTAAATTATGACGACTTATCCGTCACATATGTGCCAAGACAACAATTATATACACCTATTGAGCAGACCTAATCATTGATTCCTCCCAAAATAAATTCCTGTTAACAGTCCATTGGTTAACCCCTTCAAACGTAGTATACGTGTTGGGTTGGAAACCTTTAATGATATAATGAACAACGTCCTATTGGCAGGACAGACAGGACAGGGTCATTTCAGTATTAATATTTTAAGGTTTTGCATACGTCCAGTAAGGCAACAAGATAAATCTATTTTTTACTGTATTAGAAAGGTATTTTAAGCTAATATAAATCAAATCTCCTACAATTCCTATCAATGAAGTCATATGTATGTTTTCTGATACCAAACATCTAGGTATGCTAATGAACAATTCCACAGAGAAAGCTCTATTCAATAATTATCTAAAGAAATGAATCTATCTAAATTCACTAACCTTGCTTTAATGAAAACACTTTATAAATATCTAACATTGATAGGAATTGTAGGAGATTTGATTTATATTAGCTTAAAATACCTTTCTAATACAGTAAAAAATGTTACAAAAGCTAATAATAAGGAATATATGGATAGATATTGTGGGTGTAATTCAACGCTGGTTGAGGCTTGTCCACAGAGTAGTTAGTTTCACACAATATTATTAATACCTAAAAATATATAAAAAGATAAATCTACATTTTATGAACTTGAAGCGCCTTTTATAACCTTTAGAAGTTACAACTTTAACAAAAGCTTCCATTTCCAGCGTGTGTCAATCTTAGCTACAATATTCGACAGTAAAAATGAAAACTCTTGGAGTTCGGAATATTATAGTCGTTGATTTTATTAAAGAATATGTAAATATAAATATTTATTTTAGAGTGTAGTGCTTAAAAATATCTGTCTATTTTGCTGTAAATATAACCTTAGCTTTTTAAGTCTGTCTAATCCAACAGAAGGACCATGAGTAAACGGTACTCACGTTCCTCAAGCAGAACTTAAGGTCTATACAAAAGTAATTCACGTAAGCACTTTCAGCTGGACAGCGTCCTGTACGTTCCATTATTAAGTTGTACTATCTTTCATCAATAATAAAGTTCTTAGAGTTCTATAGTCTACTTAGGTGTATGTTTCTTTCATTTCTCTGTTAAATAGTGTCATATAATTACACAATACCTTATATTCTTCTATTTTCAAATGTATATTCATTCATACAAATGAATTGGTTTTATAGGCATTCAGGTCCACGTAATTATTCATATTTACAGAATACGTAATGTAGACAAGCTTTCGGTCACATAGACCTAATGAAAGCTGCATTCGTTACCCGTAGAGGGATCAATAAGCAGCACCTGACGCAGTCATTGGTCGAATATTTCAAATCAATTCGAAATTAGCTGAAATTGAAAGAAATGCGCTTTTGTTTCCACCAAAATTTTGCGTATTGCGCGCTTTATGTTCCACTGTTAATATTTTTTAATTCTCAGTGTTTTCTTTACGTGCTCTACTGATTATATATACGGTAACGTACTAATTTCATAAAAATTATTCATTTTTGTTCTAACTACAACTTTGACCGGAAAAATACTACACGAAATAGCATCTCTGATATATTTGAACAACTTTCAAGAATCATGTAAAGAAAACCTTTTTTATTTTGTCCAAGAATCACTCCTTAAAATAGTAATAACATCCTTACCCCTTATTGTAATCACGAGGCTTAGCTCAAAAGTTGGGAGACTTGTGTGGGAGACGGGGCGCCATATTATTATTAAGCTGGCCGTGTTTACGTTGGTAGGCTCTAACCATCATTCAGTGCAGGAATGAGGGAAAATTGAAAAACCTCATTAACTAAGATGACCAAACGCCAACCGGTACCAATCTCTTACATTAACCCAAGCCACCGTTGTTTCACCCTACCATACTCGTAGAGAGGGTGTTAATCCTCTCCAAAAATAGAGATGATTTATGGTCTACCGGCAGCAGGATTTAGATCCGCGGCAATTGGCAAGTACTGACGCCTTAAACCCTTCAACTACCGACCGATTTCAAATCTCAAATGTACTCAAAGATACGCTGTATAATGAATATTTTACGAAACAGTTTGTAACACACTATGTATGCGAAAAATAGTAAAGCTACATCTAGTGGGCACTATGGTATGCTTTCGAGTACTCATGGTCTCCTCTGTCGGGATTGACAGACATAAAACAGCCAGTGTTATTCGTCGGTTATCTCACATATTGCATACCGATGACAGCTAATAAGTTCAAAACCGGTAAACCGGGCGATTTAGTCATAATGTTATTAATCAACACGTATTGGGAAGGCCTAATAAAGACACAAAATTGAAAAAAAAACTCAACGTTTAAAACGATAAGCCCACAACAATCGGTAACACGACGAGTGCTAAAGAGAAACCCAGTTGCCACGTCGTAAAGATCACATACAGAATGTTCGTTCAGTACTGAAGTGAATATCTTTTTTGTAATGACAAACTTCTGATATGCAATCTAAAATGCGAACTTGTATATTTTTTAAAGTGCTTTTAAATATTGTTACATTTTTAAGGTATTCATTAAGCGTTTTGTCAAGGGTCTACCGTAAAATTCACTAATCCGCGAAAAATACAAGTATTTTGAGAATTTTCGGATTCATCCCCTGCCTTCGTAGTGCAAGTTCAAAAACTCTGCAAAATTATATACAGTAGGTAAATGAGTTTTGATAAAATATTTCAATTTTTTACCACCTCTTTATTATGTGTTTGAAAGCCAAATCAAGTTGAGCTTGTACGATCAAATAATGCAACTCGAATTTGATTGTGAATGTAGCGTTTTAACATTTTCATGTTTTCTATTTTCTCACTTATGTACGTCAAAATCAGTATCCTTATTCCTGTTTCATTCCTCTTTCCATCTAGATTTTCGCGTCGTTATCTGTACCGAATAACACACACGAAAAATATTTCTTGGTGTGGTCGACCGTACGTTCCACAATCAATGATTGTTTCCGGTAGGATAATTTGTGAAATTTCGTTTCACCCATCTTGAATTGCATTTTTATTTAGGTAAATAGTAAATTTAATTAATAATTATAAACTACGCTGGTATCACAAAAAACAATTAATACGAAACGTACCTTACGCGAACATGGTAACTGATGGGAGAAGGGACTGGACTGAAGTACTGAAGGGAAGAGGGGAGATCCATTTCGACGATTGGCGTCCGCAGCATAGGAAAAAAGACGAATTCGGCATATATTCCGCTGTTAACGTGTTAACTGATCCGATGAAAAATCTGACACTGAAAAAAGATTTTTTGGCTAGGCAAAAGTAGTTTCAAAAATAACCCTTGACTGTTCCCTTTGGCGCAAGGGCTTATTTAATTAACCTTTATTATTTTTTCAGAAGTGTGGCGAAAACCCAATAAAACTAAAGAAAAACTAAAATTATGCCACAAATAAATAGCTTCAGACAATATATATAGCTTTTTCATCTCAAGAGACTCCCTTATACCAAATCATGTGCAAATATATAACAATTAAATAAGCTATTGGAAAAAACAAATAACATTTCAACGTTTAGAATAAGGCAAGTTGGGGTAAATTGTCATTTTAGCCCTAGGAATATGTTGAACTATTTTGTGGACACCCTCCGTGTATTAGAAGCATTGAAAAGTAATATATTTGTATAACTTTTATTAAGGACATTCCTTGCACACTAAAAATTAATTATAATAGAAATTGCCTGGCGTGAGTAATTACAAAATATAAATAACCCTTCTAATGAATTTTCGACAGAGAATAGATTTACAACGGAGTGAAATATTTGGAATTCAGGAGGTGCTTGGAATGGAACGGGGAAATCGCATTGTATTCTGTGACGAGTTTCGGTTTTGCCTTTGGTTGGGAAAGGGTGAAAAGAAAAACGCAGAGTAAGAGACGAAATCTAAAATTCACGCTTCAACCTCAGATATCCCTCATGCTTGGCTAAGAAAAGGGTTATCATGTGGTTTCGGATTAGGTCAGCCTCTAATCGTTTAGGGTAATTTATTGATTGACGGATTTCAAGATAAGACTTTGTTAATGAGATATCTAGAGATCTGTCGTGAAGGGTGGGTTATTTGATATTTGTAATATCAGATTTACAGTGTTTCTTAAAGCCGCTTCATAACAATAACAAACAACATAACATATAAAATAAAGATTTCAGTTAATATATTTTGCAAGCTTAACAATCAAACAATAATAATAATAATAATAATAATAATAATAATAATAATAATAATAATAATAATAATAATAATAATAATAATAATAATAATAATAATAATAATAATAATAATAATAATAATAATAATAATAATAATAATAATAATAATAATAATAATAATAATAATAATAATAATAATAATAATAATAATAATAATAATAATAATAATAATAATAATAATAATAATAATAATAATAATAATAATAATAATAATAATAATAATAATAATAATAATAATAATAATAATAATAATAATAATAATAATAATAATAATAATAATAATAATAATAATAATAATAATAATAATAATAATAATAATAATAATAATAATAATAATAATAATAATAATAATAATAATAATAATAATAATAATAATAATAATAATAATAATAATAATAATAATAATAATAATAATAATAATAATAATAATAATAATAATAATAATAATAATAATAATAATAATAATAATAATAATAATAATAATAATAATAATAATAATAATAATAATAATAATAATAATAATAATAATAATAATAATAATAATAATAATAATAATAATAATAATAATAATAATAATAATAATAATAATAATAATAATAATAATAATAATAATAATAATAATAATAATAATAATAATAATAATAATAATAATAATAATAATAATAATAATAATAATAATAATAATAATAATAATAATAATAATAATAATAATAATAATAATAATAATAATAATAATAATAATAATAATAATAATAATAATAATAATAATAATAATAATAATAATAATAATAATAATAATAATAATAATAATAATAATAATAATAATAATAATAATAATAATAATAATAATAATAATAATAATAATAATAATAATAATAATAATAATAATAATAATAATAATAATAATAATAATAATAATAATAATAATAATAATAATAATAATAATAATAATAATAATAATAATAATAATAATAATAATAATAATAATAATAATAATAATAATAATAATAATAATAATAATAATAATAATAATAATAATAATAATAATAATAATAATAATAATAATAATAATAATAATAATAATAATAATAATAATAATAATAATAATAATAATAATAATAATAATAATAATAATAATAATAATAATAATAATAATAATAATAATAATAATAATAATAATAATAATAATAATAATAATAATAATAATAATAATAATAATAATAATAATAATAATAATAATAATAATAATAATAATAATAATAATAATAATAATAATAATAATAATAATAATAATAATAATAATAATAATAATAATAATAATAATAATAATAATAATAATAATAATAATAATAATAATAATAATAATAATAATAATAATAATAATAATAATAATAATAATAATAATAATAATAATAATAATAATAATAATAATAATAATAATAATAATAATAATAATAATAATAATAATAATAATAATAATAATAATAATAATAATAATAATAATAATAATAATAATAATAATAATAATAATAATAATAATAATAATAATAATAATAATAATAATAATAATAATAATAATAATAATAATAATAATAATAATAATAATAATAATAATAATAATAATAATAATAATAATAATAATAATAATAATAATAATAATAATAATAATAATAATAATAATAATAATAATAATAATAATAATAATAATAATAATAATAATAATAATAATAATAATAATAATAATAATAATAATAATAATAATAATAATAATAATAATAATAATAATAATAATAATAATAATAATAATAATAATAATAATAATAATAATAATAATAATAATAATAATAATAATAATAATAATAATAATAATAATAATAATAATAATAATAATAATAATAATAATAATAATAATAATAATAATAATAATAATAATAATAATAATAATAATAATAATAATAATAATAATAATAATAATAATAATAATAATAATAATAATAATAATAATAATAATAATAATAATAATAATAATAATAATAATAATAATAATAATAATAATAATAATAATAATAATAATAATAATAATAATAATAATAATAATAATAATAATAATAATAATAATAATAATAATAATAATAATAATAATAATAATAATAATAATAATAATAATAATAATAATAATAATAATAATAATAATAATAATAATAATAATAATAATAATAATAATAATAATAATAATAATAATAATAATAATAATAATAATAATAATAATAATAATAATAATAATAATAATAATAATAATAATAATAATAATAATAATAATAATAATAATAATAATAATAATAATAATAATAATAATAATAATAATAATAATAATAATAATAATAATAATAATAATAATAATAATAATAATAATAATAATAATAATAATAATAATAATAATAATAATAATAATAATAATAATAATAATAATAATAATAATAATAATAATAATAATAATAATAATATGCTTTATTAGCCCAACAGGTAACCCCAATTACAGGACCAGCAGAAATATAAAAGAAACACTATAATAAATAATAGCTATTAAAGATAAACTAATTAATAAACATAGCTATGTAGAGTGGGTGCAAAAATATAAATATGTAATTTAACAACATAATCTTCACACAAATATAAATAGCTCACACAATACATATCCGTAATACATAGGTAACACCTATAATATATACACAGACATACACTGAATTTTTATACTTATACATAAAAAAATTAATAAAAACTATTTGAATCTGAATTTGAAACTATTGGATTTGAATATTTGAGATTTATACATGAAATACTTGTCTAGCATATTGCACTAACTTTTTAAGATTTATAAAGTATACATCAAAATATGGACTCAGCTCATTGAAGTAGGTACACTTACAATACACTGGAGACTTCAACAACATATTAGTCTTATGATGTTTATACTGAAACGTTATATTTTGTCTTGAATTCATTCTGGGGACGTGCAGATTTATTTGAGCAAGTAATTCTGGACAGTCAACTTTATTTTTCAATAATTTACATAAAAAAATAAGACATGCACATATTCTTCTAAATTTTAAACTGTACATATTATGCCTTTCCAAAAGAAGACTATTCTCAATTCCCCTTTCCGGATATGTACCAGTCATTCTAAATGATAGGAATTTTAAAAATTTTCTTTGAACCTGTTCAATCGCCTGCTTATGAACGACATACAATGGGGACCAAACTACCGATGCATATTCGACCTTAGATCGAACATAAGCAAAATATAAAGATTTCAGACATTTATCATTGGAAAAAGTTTTGCAGTTTCTTATAATAAATCCCAGCATTTTAATTGCTTCTTTCGATTTCATCTGAATATGTTCTAAAAAACTTAATTCCGAATCAAAAAGTACACCCAAATCTCTAATCAAAAATTTTCTTTCCAATGCAACACCGTCAATATTGTAGCTGTAGTCGATGTATTGTCTTTTTTTTGTAAATGATATTATTTTGCATTTATCAATGTTAATGTTAACTTTGTTCAGTCCACACCAACCTACAATCTTACCAAGTTCAATTTGTAGCTGTCGACAATCATATATGGAAGTTATTGATTTATAAATTTTTAAGTCATCGGCAAAAACTAGAGATTTACATTGCAGCTCAACACACAGATCATTAATAAATAAAAGAAATAAAAGAGGACCAAGATTGGATCCTTGCGGAACTCTCGACGTCGGCATATATGCTACCGAACTGTAACCATTATAAAAAATAAATTGATGCTTGTTTGTTAAATAGGACTTGAAGAATTTCAACAGGTTTTCACCAAAACCAAAATTAGATAATTTCATTATCAATAAGTTATGATCTATGCGGTCAAAGGCTTTGGTGAAATCCGTATATAGAGTATCAACTTGTCCCTGGCTATCCAATGTATGAGACACATCTTGTGTAAAAACAGTCAGGTTGGTTACAGTAGACCTATTAGGTATAAACCCGTGTTGAGTTGGTGATAAGAGTAATTTTACGCTATCGTATATTCTATTATATAAAATAATTTCAAGCATCTTGGCAAAATTACAGAGTAGGGATATTTATCTGTAATTCGCAATGTCAGATGAATTACCAGACTTAAAGATTGGTATTGCTTTCGCTACTTTCCATTTATCAGGAAATGTGGACGCCTTTAATGACTTATTAAATAGTATAAACAGTGGTATCGAAAATGCACCTTTACAATCTCTGACAATAAATGATGGAATAAGGTCAGGACCTGCTGTCATTCTGTTCTTTAGTTTTCTCGCAGCAAATTCTACTTCAGACATTGAAATACTACTAATATTTAGGACGTCATAATTATTGCTAAAGAATGCTTCATCAAAATTATCATTAGAAGGGATGTAAACTGAACGGAAAAAATTGGCAAATGCATCAATAATATCCTGAGACTTACTATATTCCTTACCTAAATAACTCATCGTACCGGGTAGACGGGTTTGCTGTTGTTTAGAATGAACGAAATTCCAAAAATTCCTTGGATCTGTGGAAATGATGAGAATTTGTTTTTTTGTAGTTATTGAAATGAAAATCTTTGCGTTTTATATTATTTATGATATCCCTGTTATACCATTTCGGATACTGTTTCTTATAAAATTTAGATTTCGGTACATACTGATTCAGAATAGTATAAATTTTACTGTAAAATTCATCTAAGGCCAAGTTAACATCTGATATATCTTGCAAGTAATACCAATCTGCATTCAAGAAGGCGTTATACAGTGCCGGAAAGTCAGCTTTTCTAAAATTATATGATTCGGTATTGTAACTTAATGGGAATTTTAACACACACAAGCAAAGCTGGATGATAATTGTCTTCTTTTAATAATGGAGCAGTATCATGAATTATTCTACAATCCAGATTAGAAAAAACAAGATCAAGTAAGCGGTTATTATTATTAAATACTTTATTATGTTGCTCAATGTTTAAAAGGGTTGCTACATTATTGATTATATTAGTTTTGTTATCCTGTAAATCATCATTACTAAAATGCGGTATATTAAAATCTCCAAAAATCAGTATATGTTTACCCAAAATGAATTCAATTTGCTCAAAAGCCTCGAAAAATAACTCGAATTCTTCTAAATGAACGCTAGGAGGTATGTACAAAACAAAAATATACAAAACAGTGCAGTGAAATTGACATTTGACACATAATACATCTATACTAGGAAAAGTATCTCTAAACATAGGAATATTCACCAGATCCGACCGTAGTTCATTTTTACATGCCAAAAGCACACCGCCTCCTGTTGACCAATCCGTTAAGTGTAGACTTCTATCACCTCTGTGAACTCTGTATAGATCCGGAAATAATTCATGACTCGATACATCTTCTTGAATCCACGTTTCGGTAATGGCAATTATGTCAAATTCGCCCTGACTAACAGATGTATAGAACGGCAACACTTTACTATTGAGACCCCTGACATTTTGATAACTGCATGTGAGTTCGTAAACACTGTTGGGCAAAGTTAGTTTAACGGAGTCGAAATTATTTTTGGAATACCATTAATATATTTAATGCAACAATATGTGTCACCTGCATTTTGCCTTTCGATAAATTCGGCTTTTACTTTTTTATAATAGTTTAATTGCTGTGGTGTTCTGTCTGGTGATATCGATATGTTCTTATATTGCCGAGTAGTTTTTAGATTTTTGGCCTTCTTCAGAATATTCCTCACTTGATATTCATCCTTCAACACTATTTTTATAGGACGTTCCTTATCCTGTGAGTATTTACCCAATCTAATAGGTCTAATAGGGTTTCTTGGGAGGTCGGAATCTAATGAAGTTAAGACTGCTTCCACAATTTCTGTATCTTTTTCACGCCTTATTTCCATTGACAAATCTTGGCTCGGCTCCTTTACTCCAAAAATTATTAAATTATTTTTACGCCTATTTCTATCTGCTGCTTCCTGTACCAGCTCTTCAAAACACGTACTCTTAGTTGAATTCTCTCGGCTCGAGCAATTTTTCAGTGATTGAATATCCTCTTGATGAGTAATAATTAACGCTTTTAATGCCTTCAAGTCATTGCCATAAGCTCTACAATTGCGACACGTCCAGTCGTACCCTTTATTTCCATTAATTAATCGAACCTCAGCAGCCGTTATATCCACACACGTATTCTTGAATTATTTTTTACATATAGTACATTGTATTAAAAGATGTTTTTCGAATAATCATGTAAAAGCAAAAGCAGGCAGTTTCAATTTGATATTTCAGCCTAGAAATTTTTGCGTGTGGTGGTACCATATAAATCATTGAGTTGCCTAACTCAAAAATCTACTGTACAAGGAAACTAGAAGAAATTTATTAGTTACCTACTTTATAATAGAGGCTGTATCAAGAGACAAATATTTGAAGAAAATATAACCAATTTTATTGAAAAGGTAGAAAAAGTAATAATTTTATTTGTTGCTAAATACCAATGTCATCATGTTCATTAACCTGGTCATAGCAAAGACATTCTTCTCCGACGTACTCTACAGTTTGAGAACAATTATTTTTCAGTAGACAGTAATCCAAATTTAGACAAAAAGTGTAATTAGCAATTCATCTATATTCTCAAATTTTTTTTAAGATTTATTTTAACTTTATTTCATTCAATTAGCTTTGGGTTCATGATTTTTCAGGTGGCGTATTTAAAACCTCCATTTTAATTGTTCTTAACAACTAATTTAAACACACAGATGTATTTGTATGTATACCACACATAAAAATTTAAACTAACACTAAAACTTAGATTATAACAGCTACTACTTACTGTAGAAAAATATAATAAATTGGTAAAGAGACGAATTTAGATAGTTTTGAACATTTGTAAAAGAAACTAGAAACTAGGAGGATTGTATTAGAAGATTTTTAATATTACACACAACTCTTCTATTTAGTAGTTTTTGATACTACATGTAAATGGATTTAAAGGTTCTTGAAACTATATGCAAAATTCTGATGTGATTTTTAAATTATATAAGAAGATTTTGTTTTAGAAGGTTTTGAGAGTTAATTGAATAACTTGGACAGTCCTAAATATCATGAAGAATCGTATACAACAAAATTACTTGAGGGACATATCTCATTTTAGAGAGAGTATGAATATGGAAACGATCACGTAATAAGTGATGCGGAAAACCCTAAGGGGGAAACACAGCCCGGTAAGTACAAGACTGATTTCATAAATTTACGCTGAACTCTTCTATAATCGCAATATGATTGACATAAATTGAACTTCTGACTTGAACATGTTTCGTGAAAGAAAACGTTTGTTCAAATATTACTCCAATATCTGTAATGTAATTAGGTGTATGAAGTATTATATTGTTCAGTTTCGAATTAAATTTGATAAAATTCTTTATTATATTAGTGAACGTGACGATATTACAATTAGATGCGATAAATCATTATTATGTAAAGACCAATTGCAATATTTCATTAAATTTTGGAATCAGGTCCTAATTCAATTTCCTATAACTTTCAATTTTATAACTGTTCTTAAAATATAAGGTTTTAAAATAAATTTGTCTGATATTAGTTATTTTCAGAATACATTCATTATAAATACTTTTTTTGAAAATTGTCATCAAAAGTCGACATTTTCGTTAAATTTTCAATTGACAAAGTGAGTCTTTTCTGTTCTAGCTGCGAAATAATTTTATGTTCCAGAACGTTAAACTCTTTTTTGTTCTAGAACATAAAACAAATGCCAAAATAATTTGTCATTTTTTCGAAACTTGATTGATTTTATTAATTAAACAATATACATTTTAAGTAATATAACATTTCAATATAAAACAGTAACTATTATAAACAGGACAATTACAATTTAATAATAATAATAATAATAATAATAATAATAATAATGTTTATTGCTTCCATTTTTAATTTAAACATATTCAAATAAAAAAGTGTACATACCTAGGAAACAAAAGGTTATGTTTCAGCTTACTGATAGCAACTCAGCAGCTGTTGTAACCAATGTTTATATAATACATAAAATTTTAAAGCGGCTACATTCAAGTAAATGCAAAATAAATTAAATTGAATGTAATACATACGATAAGATATTGTGAGTAATATAAAAACAAAAAAGAACAAGAAATAGAAGACATGGGATCATTGTGCAGATAAAAGTTTCATATATATATATCTTTTTTAAATAAAACAGAGGACATGGAGAAGTCGGTAATGTTTTGACGATTTATACACGAGGCTAAGTTGTAACTAAATGATCGTTTGAATATTTGCTTGCGATGGTACGGTATTCTAATTATATGCTTTCTACGGATGTTCAAATTATGGACGTCTGTTCTAAAAGTAATTTTTCTAAATAGATAGGGAGGGGATTTGAATTTTAATATTTTATAGCAAAAACAGATTAAGTGCAAATACCTTCTGTTGTACATATTAAGCCAAGATAACTCAACTAGTTTATGAGATATTCTCTGCCTGCGTCTAATCCCAAATATCAACCTAAGACACGAATTTTGTAGTTTTTGTAGACGTTGTGAGTCTATGCTATCTAAACATGGACCATATATATTATCGCAATAATTACTTAAAGACAAGACAAGAGAGTCGCACAACATTTTCTTTAAATCTCGACTCAAGTAATGCCTATGCGAATAAATCATTTTCAGAACAGCATATGATTTTTTTAGAATATGAGTTACATGATCTTTAAATCTAAGATTGCAATCAATAATAAGACCTAAATTTTTTGTTGAATCTTTAAACAATATAGTATCATCATTAACTTTTATTGAAAGACTTCCCAGTAAGTTGGCTCTTACATTATTACCACAAAACAACAAAGCTACAGATTTTTTTGGATTTATTTTTAACAAGTGATTTTTAGATTCCAGTGCAAGATTGCATAAATCAATATTAAGTTTATTATTCGCACGAACTACTTCAGATGGATGAAACGAAAAGTACAGTTGCGTATCGTCCGCATACATATGATATTTACAATGTTTCAGATATTTAATTACATTAATAGTATATATAGAATACAGCAACGGTCCCAATATACTTCCCTGCGGAACACCAGATAGTACACTTAGTGATTGGGAAAAAAATATTATCTAACAATACTCGCTGCTCTCTACCGGAGAGGAAGGAAGCAACAAGTGACGAAGCAGAGTTAGTGAACCCAATATAATGAAGTATTGATATTAATATCTCATGATCGATCATATCGAAAGCCTTGCTGTAGTCTAGCAAGACAAATACTGTAGCTTCACTGTTATCTCTTGCTGTAAGAATATCATCCGTTACATCAGAAAGTGCAGTCGAACAACTATATCCACGCCTAAAACCTGACTGCTTGTCTGGTAGAATATTATTAGCATTTAAAAATGGAGTAATTTGCATTTCCATAACTTTTTCAAGAATCTTACTTAACGTAGGCAATATTGATATTGATCTAAGATGATTAAGATCAGATGGATTATTGACCTTAGGAAGAGGGATAACATTTGCACACTTCCAAGAAGAAGGAAAGTGAGATTGCTCTATACAAGCATTTACAATATGTGTAATAAAAGGTATAATATAAGGACAACACATAAATATGAGCGTAATATTTAAATTGTCACTTCCAAACGCTTTCGATTTTATATTTTTAATTATATACATTAGTAGAGTATCACTTATTACATCAAATTTAAAATAATTATTATCCAATGTATTACGCTTATAAAAATTTATCAAATCTTGATCTGGTATATCAGCATTGCATGAAGAATCAATGAAATATTTATTTAACTTATTAACATCTTTTAAATTTTCTGGAAGACTTATATTTTTTCTTTTACTTATATTTAGTTTTTTTAGTTCACCCCATTTGTCTTTAACACTAGAATTTCGAAATTTAAAGGTAAGGTATGCTTTTTTCTCAGCTCTAATAGCAGATGTAGTTAAATTTCTATATTGCTTATAAGAGGCCCAATCTTCAGTAGATTTAGTCAACCGAAACTTTTTAAATGCATCATTACGTAACTTTTGCATAAGCTTAATGTTATCAGTAATCCATGGACAGTAATCCCTCTTATGAGGTTTGACAAAACGTAGTGGCGCATGTACATCAAATAAATGAATTATATTTGTAGTTAAAAAATGAACTTTGTCATCAATATCAACTATATCAAAGATTCTATGGAGAGATAAATTTTCAAGATCACGTTGGAATATATCAATATTTATTCTGTGCAAAGCTCTATAAGTAACGGTTTTGTTGGTAGGCGTAACATTATTAAAAACTAAATTACAGTAAATTAAAAAATGATTAGAAACATGAATATCTTTTACACCAGACTCAGCAATATTATCAGAGTTATAAAAAATTAAATCAATTAATGAAAAAGAAGTATCAGAATACCTATGAGTAGGTTCAGAGATAAGTTGCTTCAAATTGAATACATTTGCAATACTTGTCAAATCAGACGCACCAGATATATCCAAACGTAACATATTGATATTAAAATCACCAAGGCAGAGTATTACATCCTCCTGAGTGTAGAAATTAGCCAAAATATCCTCAAAATAATTTAAAAATTGCTTACAATCAGTTCTAGGTGCTCTATAAATAATACCAACAACAATAGTCCTCCCACAAATATTTAGCTTAATCCAAATGTGTTCAATAAATTCCCTGTATTCGCTTAACAAAATAGTAAATTTCAGTCCAGTTCCTATATACAAACCGACTCCACCTGCATGCCCGGGTCGATCTTGCCTAATAAAAGATTTATTTTGCAATACATGTAAATTGAAAGTGCCGCTATTGCAGTGAGTTAAATTATTTTCGTTTTGCATTGAATGTACTTTTCAACATGGAATATACTGATCATAACGTCGAACTTTTAATTTTATGTTCGAAATATACCAGTAATACCGCTTCAGACACTTTATGAATTTGTTTCGAACTGCTCTTTGAATTGGTTGTAGGCAATCTCGTACTGTCTCAAGGATTTTTTGGAGATTCATTGTGAAACAGCACTTTGTGCCGTTTCTTCCACTGGTAAATTCTCGTCTTCAGTTTCCGAGCTCATTTTGAATGAAACACTTTTAGAATATAAATTACAATATATAATTCTGGTACTACTTTTTCAAACAACTGATTTTTATTGTATATTAGGTTGCTATCGTTATGATAGTCACTACGGATCAAATGATAAATTAAATTGTTGTACTTAACAACTTAGTTTATTATAGTATTCGAAAAAATATTGTTTGTATCCCGAACGCGATATGCTTTTGCGTTTTCGATATTAATTAAAATAAGTTGCAAAAATAACTATCTGTTGCTTGCACATAAAATTGTTTATGAAATTGTATTATTTCTTTTTTGTTATAGACCAGAACCTCCAAGGAGTGGGGGAAGCTTAATCAAACGACTGCAGCACCGAAACTTTTAAACAATTTTAGGATGAACTAAACCAGCTATCTAGATTTTGGGGAGATTGGGGAAGTTTGACGATAGGTTTTAAATCTATTTGATCAAGTTTGTTCTTGTAGCAGCTGGAAACGGTTTGAAACTACCAGAAATATTCAATCAGTTAAGTTGAGAACCAATAGAGGGACATTTCTGATAATTTCAAACTGTTTCCAACTGCTGCAGGAACAAACTGATAATACTTTTGACTTACTTGCACTTTCGTACTCAATGCGGACCAAGTTCAAATGCAGGTATGTCTAAATGTTGGTTTACATTGGTAGGACTCTAATAATAAACTTTTGTACTAAATGATTAATTACACTTAATGATTTGTACTACTGATAAAAAAATAAATACCTAACTGAGGTAGATAGATATTAATAAATAGATTATTGAAAGAACCCGCTCATTTATTAAACACTACCGATGTAGGAGATTATCCATAAAATATCAGCATTAACGGAATTATTATATATTAATTATTTTTAATTAAAATAAAACTGCAGGTTAGCAATAAATTATTTTAACACAGAAACATGAAATGTGAATTACTTTAAATAACCAGTATCAACTAAAAACAAAATCTATAATTTTGGCATGACATGTAACAAACGTCAAAATTGTCTTTAAAAATTACTAATTAATATGCAGAGTGACCAAATGAAAACGAAACAGAACCATTTCCAAGAAATGCGTCAAGATTGTAAAAAAACGCTCAAACCTGTCGATTTTAGATTAAAGGGGGACATTCTTTGCTGGTATTTTTTACTCCGCCACTTTCACCCCCAAGCAATTCTCTTAACAACAGACTTTAACTTTTATAATTCGACGGGTCTGAGCGTTTTTCTACAATCTTGAAACAGTTCCTGAAATTGACGTTCTGTTTTCATTTGGCTACCCTGTATATTCCACAACTTCATTACATATTAGTATCTTAATATTAATTTACATTTTCAACTAAATCTGTTACATCACTGGTATTTGTTTTCATTCCAGACGAACTGTCACATATTACTTATTTGTTTTGATAAACTTTGATTAGATGTTGGTTGACGACAATTGTGTATAATAATTGTGAACAATAAACGACGTTTGTTTCTTCTATTTTTATTATTGCTTTGAGTTCGCCTCAAACTTGTGCACCACTAACGCACTGGCTATGTTCACGGGTTTTTCATTTTTCTTCGAAATATCCGTGGCTTGTCAAAAAAATTCGTTTGTGTATGACTAGCTAAAGGTGCTTCAAATGATTGTAGTCATTAAAACAAATATTTGTACCAGAAATCACAATGGAAATAATATGAAATGATATAATGTCCTTAAGTTACAACACCCTACAAATATAAAACTTAAATCGCTCGTTAATATTTGCCCTTTATATTAGAAAGAATAGATCTAATTTTAGATACTAATGAATTATATATTGTAGATCATTTTTCGAAGACCCAAATCAATCAATCTAGTTGTGAAATTGTTTCTCCTTAAAAAACTTGACAAGATTGATTCCGATCTATTTTAAGAAGTAAGCGTCCATTTGACGAGTCATTGCTTCCGGTCCCTCAATAACAAGAAAAATTTCATTCGTTCTGAAAAATTGTCATCCTTTGTCTTCAGTATTTTGTACTCTTAACGCTGAATTTTTTATAACTCCTCCACCAATTCCAATTTCAAGTAACTGAAACTATATTTCTCTCTTACAAACTACACTGATGTATTCATAATTTGTTGTATTAGAAGATTAGGATTTATAATAAGTTTGTAATTCACTGTTTTCAGTTTCGTGAACAATATTATATTAAACAAGTCTAATAATACAGTATGCGCCAAAAGTATGGAATAAATTCAATAAAAACGAAACAATTATTTTTTGGGAAAAATCCTCGAACAGGTCGATTTTTAATTTAAAAAATACATATTTTAGCGTAAAATGCAGTTTTCAAATGTCATTTGTTTTCGAGTAATGACGTCATCGATTTTTTTTAAATGGCAACACCATATTTTTTTCCTTGATTCTGAGAGATCGGTTAATTCTCTATCAGACAGTACTAAAATTTTGCCCTCTTACATAGGAAAGTTTTCGAGTAAATGACGATTGAATGTTAGAAAACGTAAATCAATTAAAATAAAGCAAGAACGTTATCAAGTTTAGTTTTTCGAATTCCATAGTTCTTTTATGGATCACGTAGGTGAAAATCTTTGCAAAGTGTCATTGTCACACCGACTTTCTAATAAGTATTGTAAGCGACATAGAAATTATTATTCAATTTAAAGTATTATGGCACATTTAACTGTTACTCAAAGAATTGAAATTTTAATTCTTATCGGATGCGGGAATATGACTAAAACTCAGCAGGAAGTTTGCGATTTATTTAATGAAAAATATCCAGATCGCCCTATCAGCCAATCAACAGTCAGTAAGGTAGAGTCTAAATTTAGAGAAACTGGCAATGTTGTAAATATTCCAAAACCTGGACGTCCAAGCATTAATGAAAATCAGAAACAGAACATTTTGATAAGTATGGTGGATAATCCTCATAATTCTTCACGATTGGTTGCATTAAACAATGACACTAGTCAGAGCACAGTGCTACGTATCTTGAGGAAGAAAAAATATCATCCCTACAAAATTCAACTTGTGCAGGAACTCAATGAAGATGATCCCGATCGGCGCTTACACTTTTGCGAAATTCTAATGGATTTATGTCAAGGAAATAGAAATTTACACCGGCAAATACTTTTTTCAGATGAGGCCACATTTTGTCTGAATGGTACAGTAAACTGTCAAACTTGCATATATTGGAGTCGGGAAAATCCTCATTGGATGGCAGAGGCACATATCCAACACCCTCAGAAATTAAATGTGTGCGCTAGAATAGTTGACGACAGAATAGTAGGGCCTTTCTTCTTTGAAAGAACTCTTACAGGACAAAGATATTTAGAGTTTCTAGAAAATGTCCTTGTTTCAGCCCTTGCAGTAATTTTTCCTAACGATAATTACCCTGACATTCCTGACAATACCATATTCAGCAAGACGGTGCACCTCCGCACTATGCGCGCCCTGTACGAGATTTTTTGGACAATTGTTTTCCTGGGAGGTGGTGGATCGGCTGACGCGGACCGATAGAATGGCCTGCAAGATCGCCAGATCTTACACCTCTTGACTATTTTTTATGGGGAAGTCAAAAGTGTACATTAATAAACCACGTAATTTAGAAGAACTTCAAAATCGCATTCGGGACGAAATACGCAGAGTTACCCCAGAAATCATTCAGAATGTGCAAGAAGAATTTCTTCACAGACTTGCGCATTGTCAAGAAGTTGGTGGATGGCAGTTCGAACATTTAATTTAAGTATAAAATTTAATCAATTGTATTTTATTTTACATACCTCAAAATTGTTACTTTTTTATGGATAAAATTTACGTTTTCTAACATTATATTGGAGCTACATGTGCTACAGTTTTGTGAAATTTCATGACAAGATGTTTTTTCTGTAAAATGTCCTTAGAGGACATTTCTTTATCTATATCCGTACACACTTTTTTCTTACTTTAAATAGTGGAATTCGCTGACACAATACAGCATAGTACAGGTTAAACAATTAACTCAAATGACATCACTTCATTTATCTTCATATCAATAATCACAATTATCACTGCAAAATAGGTCAAAAGGACATATATTATTATTTTGCAAGAGATAAAATTAAATTCCACTGTGAAAAAATGTTTATGAGCGTCCCTTCCGGTATCCACGTATTGCTGAGAATATGAATGGTATGTTAATATTCATTAGGAAAACATTCAGTCCCTTTTGAACCTGACCTCGAGGGGAATGTGGAAAGCAGACGCGGCGCTAAATAAATTCTTTAAAAAAACTGGAGAGCCCTCGAGACCGCAAGTGCAAAGAATGCGCACAATTGTGGAATATGGGAATATATTTTCACAGGGCTCTGAAGCACATCCTTTCATATCTAGTGCACACAGTATCCGTTGTGTGGATACGTAGTTTGTAAATAGTTGAGAAATATGTTGCAAGGATTAAGGTAATTTCTTAGTATACCAGAGAACACACGAATTATTGAAGAGATAAACGAATTAAAATTTGATATTAAACGTAATTGCAAATGTAAAAAAAAAGAATCTAGAAACAATATGACACTGTTGGCACATTCCGGTGTACTTACCATGTCTTATGTTTTATGTTAGTAGACATAAATATCGTTTCTATTCTATTAAAACCAATGCCATGGGTGCAGATGATATAAATTTGACAATGTTGAAATACTGTTGCCCCTATATTGTCCCGTACATTACCCACATAATAAATAGCTATCTGTTATCCCATACTACACCTATTCAATGGAAACAAGCCCATGTTATACCTATTCCAAAAATTACTAATCCTTCAACACTATCTGACTTGCGTCCTATAAACCTACTTACCTACTTTATCGAAAATTCTGGAGCGAGTGATGTATACACAATTAATAGAACATTTTAACAAATATGACATTATTCCATCTTTTCAATCTGAATTTAGGCGAGCTCACAGTTGTACAACTGCTTTATTGAAAGTGACAGATGATATTTTTGAATCATTTGATAATGGTAAGGTTAGTGTTCTAGTATTACTAAAGCCTTTGACAGAATTCAGCATCAATTACTTATAGCAATACTTCACTTTGTTGGACTAGGCGATAGTGCACTTAATACAATGTCTAGTTACATAGGAAATCGTACACAAAGAGTAAAAATTGGAAATGAATTGTCAAATATGAGCTCGCTTAAAATAGGTGTTCCTCAAGGTTCTATTCTGGGACCTCTATTATTTTGTGCATATACCAGTAATCTCTGCGAAAATTTGAAATACTGTAGTCCACACATGTATGCTGATGATACCCAACTGCATCTATCCTTTGATAAAACTAATTACGATGAGGCATTAAATAAAATTAATTCGGATCTTAAAATTATCAAAAATCAGAAGCACATTGTCTATTTCTGAATCCATCCAAGTCAAAATTAATTTTGTTTGGTAATAAATTAGCTGCAACTGAAATCTCCGAAAATATCAGAGCTGTAATTAATGACAGTTCTGTTCCTATAGTGCAAAGTGCTTCTAACTTGGGTTTTGACAATACATTTAGATTTTATTCACAAGTTGGTAAATGAATACAAAGATCATATATGGCTTTGAAGTTGCTTTATCCACATAGAAATTATTTGTCCATAAAAATAAAAACGTTACTTTGCGAAACCCTTATCTTTTCAAACTTTTTATACTGTGCCCCTGTTTATTATCCATGTATTGATGTTTTAACTAAAAGAAGAATACAGATGTGTCAAAATTCATGTTTAAGATACATATTTGGCATTCGACGTAGATATCACATTTCTCACAAATTACAAGACCTGAAATGGTTAAATATGAATAATCGTCTGAGATTGCAAACTTTGTGCCTATATGATCAAATAATTTGTACAAAAACTCCCTCGTATCTGTATAATAAAATTTGTTTTCGTATTGATGTCCATAATATAAATGTTAGAAATAAGCATTTTATAACACCACCTTTACATAAAACTAGTTACTACGAATGATCTTTTACCTACAATGTTTCAAAACTTTACAATGCACTGCCAGATGTTAAAACAATGTCTTTAAGAAATTTTAAAACCAAAGTTTCAAAATATTTATTTAGTAATCAGTGACCAACAATATTTTGCTAGATTTAAGATTCCATAAATTGCTGCCAATTTTTGATTTTTTTTTCTCTTTTGTCGACTACTACTTTTGTATTATTTGTTAGTAAATAGATACCTATATTAGGCTAAACTTTATCGTAAAGTGTATTTGATATACTAGATAAGTGCATTATACCGAGAGATGGAGCTTGCTCTATCTGCTTGAGCACAGCCTAGTGGTTTTCCTATCTCTTTCTATAACAATAGAACTAATTATATTCGTTTACTCTGTATCTCTAAATGGAAAATAAATGTATTATTATTATTATTATTATTATTATGTAGGGCACAAATAGTTAAAATAAATTGTAGTGCTTTCAACCTTTACATCGCTGGGTCTTTAGCCAAGCGATTCCCAATATTGAAATCCGATTACTTATAGCAATAACGTTTTAGTGATGCGAGTGCGAATGCAGCTGCTTTTACCGCGGTAGGGCAACGCGGGTGTGACATAGGAAATTTGCAAGCAAATCGTCTAAGAGCTGAGAGACATATTTTAAATATTGATAAAGAGAATCCCCGAATAACTTAAGATAAAGTCCTTAGTCCTTATTTGAGGATCATCTTCAAATGTTTGCAAAATATTTTCTTCATCTTGTACCCTTATAACAGTCTGATATATTTTTTGTAAAATAAGAACTACTTGTAGCGATATCCGATAATTAATGCCAAATTTACTGTTTGAGATGTTTTACCTTAATTTTTTTGGTATAGATGCATTTTCCCATATCGCCCCGGTGCATATATACTGCAATATAACGTAATGGTCAAATAAAAATAAAGAAGATATTTACAAAAGAGCATTACATCGGTCATGATACCGGGCAGCAGTAAATCTGCCACTCCGAATCGCTTGATGCTCCTAGAATTCCTAAATCCCGGGACTATCTGTCGATCTCGATGGGCGGGTATTTAGGCCATTAGAGATGGAACTGCTTCGCATTTAGTTTCATAAAATGCTTCCTTTCCAAAGCCCGCCTAATAGTATTAGTTTAGCTCAGCTTTTGGACTCAGAGCTCCTTGCTAAGTCCATAAGGATAATGTCGGCTGGACTCTTTGTAATAACTGATTTACTGCTTGGATATATATACGAAATATGTGGACGTTCATAAATTATTTATAAGAATGCCTTTAAGTAGCTTCGGAAGGAAAACCTCTATGGAATCTCTGAAAGAAACCTTATGATCCTGTATCACTTACGTGAACGATATATTTAATGTTTTGCTGCACTGCACTATACTTGTCTCCGACACAAAAATTATTAGAGATGTTTAAATTTATAAGAGATATTTACTGAAAGATAGTAAATAATTCATTTTCTACAGATGCATTTAATAACACACATCTATATGATACATTAAAATTATCAACTACAATGTGATGAGAGTCACATACATATAGTGTTTGTAATCCTCTCACCTATAGCAGTGCGTGTAGAACAGAGTAGCAGTACATATGGCAGTAACTAGTAGTATCTAAGCAGGACTTAATAGCAGGGGTCCCAGATTTCACGATTTATCATGAGATCGAACGATTTAGATAGTGAATCTCACGATTAGTGCGTCGAATTCCACGATTTTTGAGTGTACTGTGTTAACCAATGAAATTAAAGATTTGTACATGCTCATACCATGTAAATTCGACGGTCGGGTAATTTCAGTTTCGAAAAACAAAAGAAACTATAAATTCTACCCCCCCCCCCCTTCCCCGTTTTTCATATTCGCAGGGTGGTCGAATAATTAAAAATCTATTAGAAATATTTTCTATACTGGAGGTTGGTTACACTGATTAGTAAAACCATTGGAGAAAATCACGAAGTGGCTGACATCTGGTAATAGAACAACTGTAGAAGTGAACAACAAATTACTAATAGAAGTGTGAAATTTTGAGAGTGTTTCTTATTACTTTTCTATCATTCTTTCTGAAGAAATAGTACCAGAGTAGTTTGAAAATAGGATAAATCTGTCTTGAATGAAGGAAAATGCAGAATCTTCATAAGACAATTTGTAATAAATCGGGTGTGGATGATGATGTGGAACAACAATTCAATAAATTGGTTTTGTATATAGGCGTAGTGAAAATTTTCTAAATATATATGTTTTTTTGTAATTTTGCAAACGTTATTGAGATCGTATGATTTTAAGTTAAATGTGTACAAAAATGAAAAACATACGCAATAATAATTGCATAAAATGTCGGAATATTTGTGCAATTAATTTTTCCTCTGTATTTTTGATATTTCTCTGCATAAATTTCCTGAAGGCCCTAAGCTCTGAGACCATCTAAATTAAAACTCGTAAAACCGATAAGAAAACGCATGGAAATATGTAGCAGATATTTTTGTATAGAGGATTTTATGATAGGTATTTATAGCATAGTTATATTGTAAATTATTGAAGGATGTTTTTAAATCTGTATTACACAGTACACTGGCAATTTCCACCACGACCTTAATAAAGTCGATATTTCATAGGGTCGCTGAACTAAAGCACACGTCTGTAAACACAGCCTTTTGATAACTTGGTACCGCTCAGGTTCTACCCCACAGAAAATTATATACCCATCTAAACGCCCTCGCCTTCTTTCAGAGGTGGCACACATGATCCCCGAGTAGTACAAGATAACTTAATGTATTTCTATTTTTATATCTATCTCACGAAATCCACATCAAGCCATCTGAGACTGCTGCATGACACTACTAAGACAGGCTCGGTATTACGAAGGCAGAACCTGGCAGTGCTAAAATAAGACTAAACAATAATAATGCAAGACCTAATAGTATAAGGGCAGGACCCGAGAGCACAAGAGCAGAACCCGGTAGTATAGCAACAGGACCTTAGTCTAGACCGGGACATTATATTAAACGTATATTACTCTCTCAAGTCAACTTCAGCGCGAAGAACATGATGGTGACTATTTTGCTGCTATTTTATGTCACCATTTTTGTTGTTTGTGCTGTTTTCTAATACTGGTACAAAAATAAAAACAGAAAATAATCTATTCAACTCACATACTCGGTTAAAATTTTGTTACTGTCTTCGAATAATATTAGCAATACTTTGCATCATTAAAATGCATGTTTTAGAAACCGTAGCTTGACAGGATTTTTTTTCCTGTTCATTCTTTAGAAATGTTGCTAAAGCTACGTCCAGATCAAATGGGCGAGTAAGAGTGAATCTGCTTGTAAGCAACATCAAACTTTTGGATATTTGTGAGAATATCTATTCCCGTTTGTTTATTAGTTACATTAGAGAATGGCGAATAACATTAAAACATGGTTATTTTACATTGAAAAAAAAAATGATATAGTAGGCAGTAGACAGTAGGTGTTGATAGGTAACCCTATATTTATGATAAAGGGTAAGAATATATTATATCTACACAATTATTTTAATTAAGTAACTTTATTCTTTTCACATTTTCCATAAATTTTTTTCTTAATAAAACCAACCAAAGGCCTCTAGTCATAGGTTCCTAGGTTATAATAACTCCATAATACATAATTCGGCTCTGAAGACGCTGTAAATATTCTAATATAAAGTCTAAATTTCTTGTTTCTCTAATGTATGTATCAAAGCATTTTCTAAATTAAGGTCTGTCAAAAAGGCGGAAAACAGAATTTGTTGCTACTTTTAAAACATTATAATATACACATTTATACAATATCTGCATTAATAAGATAGGATCTGCAGACATAAAGCAGTACCTGACAGTACTTCACAAGATCCAGCAGTGATCAGCAGGAGTATGAGCACAGCATCATTCAAAATGGCAGTAGGTGTAGTTTAAACAGTGAGAAACCTGTGTAATATGATGTTAATGCTACGGAAAAACACTAGAAATCAGATCACCTGAGATTTACGAAGCTAATACGGTTTACACCGTCATGAACAGAAAACTGCTATTTCTGTATGACAAACATTATAAGTTATGCACGACTAAGAGAGCCAATATTTCATACGCAAATGTTTCTTCAGTTGTAAGACCAGAAAAATAGCAGTCGTTGATGGAACTGTGGTTCTTGAATCTATAGATGTGGATCATTCTCGGAGTTTATTGAGCTCAACAGATTCGACTCGCCAAAATATATGGAAAGAACACTTGATCCAGTCTAGAAAACATTTTTTTAAGGTTCTCACTTTCATTAATATTTTTTTGCTATTTTCAGCTATTTCTTTTGCGATTGTGGTGATAAACTTTGATTGAGCGTACCAAAATACATAAGAAATATACTTGATCGAGATCAGAAATTTTCTTCTGTTTACTAATGAGATTTTGAACGATTGTTTGTTTCTCTTTTTTAGGATTTTCGCAATTTTTACAAATTCTGTGAATGCAGTTCAATAGAAAAATTCGAAATACGAACAGGGTCAAAGTTGATCAAGGACAGGAAAAATGTTTCCAAATTTTTTTTGCGGTCATTAACGTGTTTTTTGCGATTTTTCACTATTTTTTCGATTTATTCAACATTCTGAGAGCTTAAGCTAAACAGACTTGTATTCAGTGCCTAGGTGGATCTGGTCAAAAGTATAGCTCTCTTTTTTGTTTCGCGTTGTTGTAATGTTACTTAATTGAATATTCCTTTCAAGCAAAACCGTTAATATTAGTATGTAAGTCCTCTGGCAATTTGTCCGGCAATGGCCTTTGAGAAGGATTTAGCCAAAAATAAAAGCACATTTATCATTAAAATCCCCGAACTCAAAGGCCGTTAGTTAACATAAAGGGACGTAATCACAAGAGACAAAATAGTTTATGCAGATAAAAGGGAGTAATCTCACCATTGCTGGCCATAATCTTAGTAATTTGGCAAACACAATAGAACTGTATACTCTGGAGTTTCAGTTTCCTTTCAAAGGGGAGTCTAGGCCTGGATTTGTTGTCCCCAAGTTGGTCCAAACGCATGTGAAACAAATCTAAATTGATCACCATTTAACTGAACATTATGGCATGTATGGAGTGAAAGATGATGAAAAGGAAAGTCCTGTAATAGTTGATAGTAAAATTCACAATCATTCGCACCGGAATAGGATATTATACCTACATGTCAGACGAATAATAGACCAACAAAACAAAAGAGAAATACTTCATCGTAAATATAAAATCTTTTCTACTCTTAAAATAACTTTAATGTAAGTTAAACCAAACTATCACAGAGATTATTATTTGTATAGTTGCATTCAACCATTGTACTAAAGCATATTCTGCATTGTTCAAGTCAATAGGAATATAACATTTGTTAAGTGAAATAATGATCCTTTACTATTTATCAACTGATGCACAAATGTCTTTGAATTGAAAAAGTACTCCCGTAGAAATAAATGAGTAATAAATTCTTATTAGAGATATATCTACTGGCAGGAAATAGTTATTTGTTTAACTAGACAGTAAAATACAAGATTTAATGCCGTAGCTGGTGTTTAATAAACGATGCGCTGCCGAATCTATTGAAACAGCCAAGGCATTGAATTTACTTTGCTGCCAAGTTAAACGCATACATTTTTTGCCGATCAATTTTAGTTTTATAATAATAGCAAACAAAGCTATTTATTTTATATTATAAAATTGTATAATACTTCTTTCATGAATAATAATAATTTCATCAGGTCGTCTGTGGTTGCTTTACGACGAGCGTTATTAAGTAAATAACTTAATAACAATTATTTGAGATCTGAATCAGCAAAGCAAATAGAGTTTAATTTATTACCAGAAAAATCGAAAGAGATATAGAATATATAAAAAAAATATTGATTACCGGGCTGAGAATAACATTATGTCTTTTTCAGAAAATGTACTATTGGTATATTTTTCCGAATTATGCGAAAGTATGAAATCTTCTTCATTATGGTCAATATATGTGATGCTCAGGGCTACCTTAAATGTCTACTACAACATCGATATTGGAAAGTATCTAAAATTAAAAGCATTCTCGAAACGGCAATCGGATGGATATTGCGCTAAAAAATCAGACGTTTTAGAAAATGATAATACATATTTAGGTACAAAAGTAATTAAAAACAAAATATTTTTGTAAATGAAGAATACTATTATATATACAACTACAAGAACAAAGAAAGAAAGATCCTTTACTGTAAGCGAATATTTAGACAATTTAGACATATATCAGAAATATAATACCTCAAGACTTACACAAATAGATAGTATCTTTTTAAAATATTCAAATTGTAAAGTATATAACCAATTAATAGGAATCAATTTGGGAAAATGCCAAACAAGTTGCTGCGTTTCACAAATTGAAGGAGGTAAAATTTCAGCTATACTATTGATAAAGTCATCTATTGATATGGATATCTGCAACGGTAACTGAACATTGAGGAGTTCATACCTCAGCTGTTACTAAAAAAAATTCTACTGCAAGTACACCAAGTGCTGGAAGCAATTTTTTAAATAACCAACCACTTTAGAGGATTCAACAGTTCATGAACCACAAATGTGACAGATGTCACTAAAAGTATGCCTTTAATGTCGATCAGCGAAAAAAACATTTTATATTATTCATAGGAGTGTAAAAGTACCTAATATTCTGTTTCTGTACATTTTCTAATCTTTGATCAATATTCTGGGTCAAAGACTAGACAATTAATTAACATGTGGGTTAAAATTGGTTCCAATAGAGGGTGTTTTTCTACGTCTATGACACAACAGAAAATTGATCCGTAAGACATATTAGATTAAAAACTTTCAACCAAAAGTCATGAGCTTCCTAGTATATCGGCCACTAACATTCGAAATTCAGTTAATATTTTTCTTGGATCTAGATGATACGAGTGTGAGTATTGACATACCACCACTGTTTACATAGGTGATACATCAAAGAAGACTTAGGAGGACCTCATCAACAACTTTGCAGAAGGCAATAATAAGAATCTAGCATATTTGGCGAAAGTATACACCAAATTGATCTTCTCCCTTAGGGATTCATTATATAAACAAAAGAAAGGCGTATTGGTGGATGCATGGTAATACCTCAGCATAGGTAGACCAGCAGTTTCACTCCATTGTCAGCACTTTGAACTGCTTTCAGTTTCTGCGGTGACCTCGAAAAGTGAGTGCGATAGCACATCCGATAGAATTGACAGAATCGGTGATCAGGACCGGAATAAGAAATTTTTATTTGCGCGTGAAAGCGTAGTTATTCCACATGAAAGTTTACATTATATCTATCCACATTATGTAATAATTCATTACAGAGTTATAAATGGGTAATTCAACATGTACTATACATCATTTACTGCTACTAACATACAGTGTGAAAATTTGATTTACTTCTTTGGACTCTTTTAAAAAAAAAGAGTTTAAAATATATATTATTGCACTACAAAACATTTTTATTTATTTAGTTACTTTTTTTGTTATTAGTGATTTTTGGGATTTTTTTAAATTTAAAATTTGACGTTTGAAATTTAATGGACAAATAATTTATTATGATTTTTTTTCGTCTTAAATGATTTACGTAAACCAGAAGACAAGTATTTTTCAGAACAGAGAAATTATGTAAAATGTAAATTTGGAAAAAAAATATTTTTTATTATTTTGTTATGAGACTTACTCTCATTATAGTGACTACAAGAAATATGATCATCTACATAATTTGAAGATGAGCCGTCTTGTGCAGGAAACGTTGGAACGGCCTCTTTGCGTAATCTATTGCGCGAATCGTTAGAAAACATATTATTTTAAAAACGTATTTGACATAGTTTGTATGAACTATTACTAATCCTGAGCAGCTTTTCTAATAAATCTTCTCTATTAGAAGCCTCTGCACAGAACTTTGCTCTAAAATAAAAATTTGTATTTGTCAATAATATAAATATGTATATTTTAAACTTCACTTTCATGAGAAGTATTTATATTCCAATGCTATACTTAAGAAATATGTTAATAGGTAAGGCAATAGCAGTAAAATATCATTTATGGTTTGTACAGTATATTATAGATTACTTATTACTTATTTATGTCTTTAGCAAATTTAAAGAAACTTAAATTACTATTTATAGATGATATATTTACACATCTAACTCCTGCGCAGCGACTCGTTCCTCGATCAGACTCAAAATATTGCTTTAATACGGCTCTGTATAACCGATGTTCGCACTCCCAGAGTTGGATGTAAACTGAGGTCTCTGCAGCTTGAAATGAATGCGCGAGCTACTATGCGCGACTTATTATTTCGGCCCGAGTGTTTTTACTGGTCTCCCTATACTGTGGTAATACTAACCGTGATAATCATCTATATGAAAGCCTTCAAGAAATAGACCAATAGTTTTAAACTTAAAATATTGATTGACATAATATATTGAAGATACATTCCTAGACCACATCTTAAAAAATATCTAATATGATAGGGGCACGGTGAGGATGTATACAGTTTTCTATACAAACAGATAGGCACGTTAGCATGAGATTGAACAAAGTGTAATCTAAGGAACAACAGTAATTGTAGAATATAGGGTAGGAAGACATTCGATAAGCCTGAATAAAAAAAATAGATTATGGTGAGAGAAAGATCAATCTGGACTACAATTTACAATTACTTTAATTTTGGAAGGGTAACTAAAATCCCTAGTTCGTAATATCATGCACCAGTATACCCATCAAATTTAAATACATACCAGAAAACCAGTTTCACAATTACCTCTGAAGAAGAGAGCCATGTATCTCTCTAAACAAACTAACTTCGGTTTGACACTTGTCACTAGATTTTTACTTTTTCATATACCAAAGTAAAGTCATTTTTCGCTTTCTCAAATAGCGATGCAGAGATACGGAGATTCCATCAATAGAATTATTACTGTCATTTTTGTTTTATTACATTATAACACTTTTTATATATATTTTGTATCTTTGTGTCCTGATAATTTTAATATGAATATAACAACTAAAGACACTTCTAGTGAAAGTCAGAACGGAAGGAACACGTAAATCTAACCACAATAGATGAGATCTGACCTATTTCTGCATTTCTAAGATTACTTATTCAGGTGACTTCCTTTAAGTTGAATAAAATATCTAACTATGAAAATTAATATCTAATTAAAATTATTTAAAAAATTTAATTTTGAAATGGCAATATCAAAAATGACACGACAGTCTGTCTGATAAATATAAATTAAAAGCAATCACTTACTTCATTTATCATTTGTCCGTTATGCTATTGTTTTTTTGTTTATTTTTTATTATGTATGTCTTTTTTGTTAATAAATTTAGATAGATTTAGATATTTGACAATTATTGAATCTAATGAAATTCATTAGCATACGATATTTGGTATCAAAGAACACAGATGACTTCATTGATAGGAATTGGAGAAAATTTGATTTATATTAGCTGAAATACTTATAGAGTAGAAGTTCATACAAAAAATCTACAAATGCTAATAATAAATAATGTATGGCTAGATATTCTGACTCTAATTCAACGTTGGTTCGGGCTTTAGTCTGCAGAGTAGTTAGTTTAGTTTCCCCAATACTATTAATAACAATAAAAAAATGTATAACAAAAATTGATAAATAGGAAACTCATCAATAAATATAATTTTATTTTTACTATTATCTATTTTTACCACTTTAAAACTATATACTAATTAAAAAAAATAAACACGAAATATATAAAAGGAGGACAAAACATGTTATTTAGATCACATCAGCGTCAAATGCAGTATTTATGCATCTGAAAGCACCATTAATGAACCACCTTGTAAATAGTCTGTGAAAACATTATTGAACTAGATTTAAAAAGGCCATGTAACTGTCAAATAGAGTGGGCCAAGGTCTCGCGATACCTATTTTGAATTGTTATATTTCACACATTCAACGCTTTAATGTGTATGATCATTATATTTCAAAAGAATATTTATGTTTTCCTTAAAATAAACCTAGTTAGTCATTAATCTTTGAGACGATAAAATACATTACCCTTATATTATTCAATATATTTTGGAAGGCCACCAACAAGGTAAATGTTTATTCTTTATATTATTCATTTTCCCTTACAAAGAAGTTTTATAAACTTACATCTAACAGGGAAAACTTTACTATACTTTTTAAAATTTATTTTGTAAATCATTGTACGGAGTGTAACTTGATATTTAATATTTCGCAAGGTAATATCTTGGTTAAGAAGAAAAGTATATGCAGGGCGTTAACTATAAGTTTAGCTAAACGTCACCAAAGTTTAATAAGAGAGTTATACGGTGTTATAATTATATAGCTTTTTTAACTATAACTTATATACAGGAAAATATTATTGAAGAATGTTTGGTGGTGACATTTTTCCAACATGAACTGTACCTATTCATAAATATAAAATATATTCCAATAACAACGTTACTAGTAACTGGATATTAACTACGTCACTGTAGTATATATTTTTTTAAGGAAAAATGTGCGCTATTGACATTTATAAAATTTCAAGATATTTTTAGAATTTCAAATCAATTTTTGACAAAAAAGTATTCTAGTAAATTGTGTGTAACATTGGCAGGTCTTGACACAATTAGGGTTGTTACACATGCTTAATGTTATTAGCAATTTAAAACAAGCAATAAACACACTAAATACAACACAAAAACTACAAAACAAGTAAGTGACAGTTATAAGTAAATAGTTATAACCTATTTATTATCATCAACTATTACAGTTGCGTAGCAATGACATTTTATAATACAACTTCATAAAGTTGCAACTTCCTTATTTAAGTTTTCAATAAAAAAATGTATATCAAACATATCGTTAATATCCTGTATAGACTTATACTTTAAAACAGCTTATTTTATTTTTAAGTGCACCAACCTACACTACAAGTACTATTTACAGGTGGGAAATACAAAAGTATAATCATGACAAAAGTATCATTTCAACAAAAAAACAAAAAAATACACATTAAACAAACATAGTAAGAACATTATTTTTTAATTCTGATTTGATATTAGAAACTAAAGAGTTAAATAAATCAAATTTGTTCTTCATTACATTATTATAGACAGAACATATTAGATTAATAGGGGAATGTAAGAGCAAGTTAGTTCTAGGAATTGGGAGATAAAACAATGCATTGTTCCGTGTTGCGATGTTTGGAATATTAAAAATTAATAATTCTAAGAATGCTGGGCAGTCAATCAAATTGTTAATTAATTTATGTAGCATTATTTAATAAACATTATACATGATAAATCTGTTTGTAAGGCTCTGTGCATTGTGGCAATTAAGCAGTTCAGAGTTGTCAATTCCTGCCTCCGGATATACCCCATCTATTTTAAAAGATAAATATTTTTTAAACGTCCTCTGAATGCATTCAAGACTGTTAATAGATGTAGAATGGCAGGGACTCCAAACCAACTTAGCATACTCAAGTTTATGAAGGATAAACGAACAACATAAAATACGTGGGTCACTAAATGGACGTGAACTTGGAAGCATTTTGAGCATTCAGCGAGTACATTGTTAATGTGATTAGAAAATGTTAATTTGGCATCAAATAAAACTCCCAAATCTTTTACTTCAGTAGCTCTTGTTAACTGCATATTGTCAATAACGTAAATACAAGGGATTTGATTTTTTAGTGAAGGTCATAACATGACATTTGCTTATGATTACGCACCAGGCGTGATTTCTATCAAGGGACATTTGCAAATTGATGGCATCTTGAGTCTTCATTTCATAAAGTTTTAGATTATCCGCATAAAGTAGGTAATTACAGTCTAAAAGACTGACAAAGTCATTCATAAAATCGGCAAAAAGCAAAGGTCCAAGACATGAACCCTGAGGAACTCCGGAAGTAGAAGCAGATGCAGGGAAAATATCTCTGAAAGTGTTCGATATAGACTAATAAAATTTGGATTTGTGATTCGAGGATTATTCAGAAATCTGTTTACGAGGCAATTTTTAAAATCTACAAATAAGCTTGATGATAGAATGCCAGTGTTCTGCCGGTAAGGCAGATATGGCTCATTTGTATAAAAATGTATTTTTTTTAAGTTTTGCGTCCGTCAAAAGGACAAATTACATATACAGCTGGGTACATATACATATTATAAGCTTGCAACACTTTGCTTAGACAACCGTGATTTAGAATTTACAGCTTGTTGAAAAGTTTCCATTTTATTTGCAAAAACGATACACGTGGGACAGAGTGTGTCAGTCTTAGCACTGCATTCGACAGTGAAAACGATGACTCTAGAAGTGTTAGGAATATTATAATTGATTTGTTATGTTTTTATTAAAGGAATATTGCACATATACTTTAAAATATCAGAAAATTTACTTCAGAATGCAGTCAGTAACAATAAAGGCTGGATACAAAAACATTCGCGTTTTTTGGCAAGCTTTGGGAAATATTTATTTTCCTTTATCACGATATAATAACATGATTATATAGAAAAACCCCAAAAATGAAGCATACAATTATTTTATTTATTTTATTGCTATTAAAATATTAATTAATTACATATAAATCCTATGTTATCTCATGTTATTATGTATGTTGATAAAGGAAATAAAAAAATCTTTATTTATTGTTCCTGACTGCATTCTCAACAAAATTTTGAGATTTATTTCTTAACTAGTCAATCAAGACTACCTTTCCCTGCTTAAAAATATCTACATATTTTACAATAAATAAAAAGTAAAAATTAGAGGAAAATAAATATTACTTATTCTATGGCACTAGTCAGTCTTATATTATCTGTTATGCTACAATATTGCTAAATAATACATATTTAAATTGTTTAATTTATTACTGAGATATTATTGCATAAAATTTATGACTGTGTATGACCTGCAGGAAGAAAATTTGGATACTTCTAGCAGGATTATTTTGTGAAGATCGCGTTCCTCTGGCAGAACTTAAGGCTCTGTACACAAGTGCCCTGTACGTTCTATCATTAACACATTATCTATAAATTAACAGAACACTCCTCGTATCACACGAAAGATTCTTGTATTTTTTTGATTGAGAATATAACGTTATATACGGTATGAACATTAAAATAAAAAAATCATTAGCGTAAACATTTGAATTCTTAGGAGCTGAATACATAAAACTCAACATTGTAAGAAATCTTTCTTCATTAATGACGACATTGTATTAGAAATAGTATTCAAATTTGTACACTTATTTTTTTATTTTTTTCCTTGTTAATCTGTGAATCATGTTTCTCGTATTTTCCTTTATTGTCAATAAATAAATAATAAACTATACACGACGAATCTTACGGTTACTGTCTATTTATCATACCTATTTTAAATTATAAACATTTACTAGCGCTTCTAATCAAATAAAAAAGACCTTTTTTCTTCGTACAATAATTAGGAATAAAAGTCATCAATAAAATTTCCAAAATAGTTATATCAAAATGCTAGAACCGTAGTCTCTTGGCACCTGTGCTAGTGGTTGTCTTCAATAAATTTATGAAATGACTCGTTCAAGTTTATTTTAATGGAATATTTTATGCGCAGGTACTGAAAAAACCAAATACATAAAAAATAATGCCATTAGATCTGTGCTAAAAACCCACACAGCAGTGTGTTCCTTGTTAAAATACCCGATGTTTCGAATTTGAATATACAGGGTGTCCCTAAATGATCTTTACAACTCTCCACCAGATATAGTGCGGCTCAAAAAAGTCGATTTAGCTAAACTTACCTTAGCTCAAAGTTGACCCGTTTAGGTGCTATACGACCCTGAAGTTGCAATCGTTTTTTTTGTAAATTTAAAACGTCTTATGCGATTTTGCTAAAATTTGGTAAGTTGATCCTGCTCTATAGAACAATCAAAAATTCCCATATCAAAATTATCAATAATATCAATCCATTGGTGTGAAATTTGTTTTTTTAGTAACTACACCTTCGATCATTCTACGCCAATGGAAGATAAAGTATCAGTATAAAATTTAGATTAAGCAAATTATTTCCTAAAAAAAGGTACTCTTGATAAGACTTCATTACTCTGGTTGTTTATTCGAAATTTGTAATTTTAATCATTGGCAGCAATTTTAACATAAAAATATAGTATATGATGATGGCTGTAATTCATAAGGGTGAAGGGCACGGCACAAGCCATAGGCGAGTATTGTAAATCACAAGAGTGAATTACAGCTATTATATGCCAGTAGAATAAGTACTTTGTCCACGACTATTTACAATATTTTAGCAAATTTGTTACTGAAAAAATTATACAATATCTATTTTGATATTCACACATGAACATGACACATATTCACAAATGAACATGACATACAATTCAAAACTGTTAAATAACGTTTCAGATTTAACATTTGTCGTTAATTTGACAAATTTAGAAAGCAAATAGAACTATAATTAGTCATTCGGAAAAATGTTAATATTGCCGAGACTGCTGTTTAGTTTTCACACAGGAGTTTCAATTATTGTTAACACAATTTATTTTTGATAGTCCACTGTTGATACTGTCATACTGAAGAATTTAAATTTGGTGATAGAAGTGTGGATAATCATTAATCACAAGTGAATAACGATTATACATATACTGCTACAGCGCATTATGTATTACAAATAGATAAATAATGTATAAGTATATATTATAATAGTCGTTTACAAACAATATTAGAGATCAGAGTCGATAGTTGTACTTGTCAGTTGAGACATATTCACAAATGAACATGACACATGACATACAATTAAAAACTGTTAAAACACCTTACTTTCAGATTTAACATTTTCGTTCACTTGATAAATTTAAAAAGCAAATAAAACTATAATTAGTCATTCGGAAAAATGTTACTGGACTGATATTTGGATTTCACACAGGAGGTTCAATTGCTAACACAACAGATTTTTTTGTTAGTCCACTGATGATACTGTAATAGTGAACAATATAAATTTGGTGACAGAAGTGTGGATAATCATTAATCACAAGTGAATAATGATTATATACTGCTATAATGCATTATGTACATCATTATACTTGAAGAAATAGACAAATAATGTATAAGTAATAATAATATATAATAATACATTATAATAGTCGTTGACAAACAGCATGAGATCAGAGTCAACAGTTTTACTTGTCAGTTTCTTTGATATTTCGATGGAGATTTTTGTTAGTAAGATAAGAGTTAAGATATTTGAAAGTAATTTGATTAGTAATAGTTGGTGATTAATTGCATATATTAATAATTATTTAGTTTGTAAATGTACGGGGTGGTTAATATAACCTATGACAAATAATTTATATTATTTTTTCGAGATTTACATTACTTTTATGAAAAGAAGTAGTCACAGGAAATTTGTAATAATAACATTGAATTTACACTTGACTAATCCTTGTGGTACAATGATTTTTTTAATAACTTAACTGGCAACATATCCAAATAAACAGAGAAATAGCATTACGACAAATAAATCATATTAGACAATAAACTCAAGCAACAAAGCATTTTCTAAACATATCCTCCCGAATTAATGTTGATATATTCCAATAAAATTAATAAAATAAACCAATTTATTGCCTTTCATTTATTTCTACCAAAACAAACAAGATAAATAGTCAACGATGAAATTGGGTTACAAATGTTTAAAGGAAACGGATAGATCTAGGTCACAGCAATGATTTTATCTATTCTGCCGTAGTATATTTTGCAGTAAAAGATAGAAATGCCTTCTTTTCTGAAGAGTGTTCAAGAACAAATGTATTTCACCTCCATCAGGAAATATTGTTTCTTCTAGTAAGTATAGTTAATTTCAAAAAAACTTTTACCGCACAAATTATGAATTATGATTGATATAATGAATCTGAAAATGTATATCTTCTAGATATTAAAATATACCGTGTGAGCCATATTTCTAAGTCCGAATCTCAATAAATATAAAAAAAAATAAGATGTGAAAGTTTTCAAATTGACTTTTCTCAATAGTTCAAAGTTTTAGAGACTTTTATTAGAAATCGGTATAGGAAGGTTTTTTTGAGGGGCATATTATAAGCTCCCTTTCAATATAATACTATCACTCACAGGATATTGTTTACATTGTGTTTTGCCGATATAATAGCATTAAACTTTATTGTAGGTATGTTTATTGCATTAATTTATAACAGAGATAAATGTCCAATCATTTTTAAGCAAAAAAGGTATATTTTTTTACTGTTTTAGAAAGGTATTTTAAACTAATATAAATCAAATCTCCTACAATTCCTATCAATATTATTAATACCTAAAAATATACAAAAAAGGTATCTTGTTTCATTTCAATAAACCGCCCGTTTTCGAAATATCCGAACTTTAATCTTTCAATGCACGTTGACATAACAGTCCTCCCTATATCGAATTTCAAAGAAAAGTTTCTGAAACTTTTTCAAATATTGAGAAAAATCAATTTGACAATTTTTGCTTATACACCCTTTTTTAATATTGACATTCGGACTGAGAAAATAGGGCTTGCACGGTATATTTTAATATCTGCAATCTACAATCAGACTATGACGTATTCAATATGGCTCATCCTGTATAATCTTATATAACTTTATTTATAGGAACACGTTGATAATACTTTCTGTTACAGTTTCATGCTGCCAAAGGTAATAGGAATCAGAACTATATGAAATAAAATAGATTAGGTACCAAAAGAAGAAGGAAAAAGAAAGAAGAAGGATGAAGAAGGAGGAAGAAAAAAAAGGATAGAGAAGAAGGAAGTAGAATGAACAGAGAGGAAGAAGAAGAAGCAAAAGAAAGAAAAACTCTCTGGAGCTGAAAACAAAACTTGAAACTGAAAATTATTGTTTGATACTAAAAATTGTTTTGATATACAGTAAAAACCAGAAAAATTGGTTAAGCACTAACTAACAAAGAAGTACAGGCAATAACAATTGAGTTGGCAGAATCCGCAAATTTAAATTCAATTTATATAGACCATAATAAGATAAAATTCATGTTAGTGTACTGTTGAAGCAGATATACAGGGTGATCAAAAACTTATCTAAAAAATTGATTCAATATCGTATTTTTTTATATCTTTATAGTTTCCGAGAGAAAAGTTGAATGTTCTGGTAGTTTCAACCTGTACATCGCCGGACTACGTAGTGTCTGGCCAAGCGACTTCAAATATCGTAACTTTTTGTCATGCAAGTATTTCCATTAGATTTTCAAATATCAAAGATGGCTTAAGTATAGCAACTCACAGTTGATAGGTATCGTTTTCATTTATGGTGAAGTGAAAATGTGTTAGCAGAACGATTTCCAGGTATACATGTGCCAAATGCAACGGTGCGCAGTGAGTGCAAGTGTAGTGCAAATGCAGGCGTGACGCGGAAAATTTGCAACAGAATCGAGGAAGAGATGGAGGTCCAGGGTATCCATGGCGTATTGCAGTGTGGCATATCATACACGAAGCTCAATTATTTCCGTACCATGTAAAGCGTGTCGAAGCATTAATATCAGGAGATTGGATGAGGAGGATCGGTACCATGACTGCCACGATCTCCTGACTTTAAATCATTTGGAATTATTTTTGTGGGAATTTAAAAAATGAAGGATATTGCACCGAAATGGACACTATTGATGATTTATGCAAACGTATCGCATCTGCTGTCAATAACTTCAACAAGTTCAAAACGGATAAGAAGCAGAAACATTTGTGTTAGTTTGTAGAAACTGGGTAAGACAGGTAAGGCATGTCAAACTATTTTACTAATTAAAACCACAAATTAATTCTATTAATAATAATTAATAACTAAAGATGGTATGTCGTTCGCACATCTCAGGTCCGTACTCAGGCCCGTCGGTTGAAAATCGTAATATTTAAATATTTGTAATTAAAAACAAATATCATCTTCAAAATAATGGGCAGTGTTGACGAACCTCACCCTGTTTATTTACCGGCATGTGTCAAGTTCGCAGTCGCTTCCGCTTTCCAATTGCCAGTATCAATCTCGCAGTGAAACGTTGTGCGTATCAGATCTTTGCAGGGACGATACCGCGTTATTAGCAAATGTTAGTCTCTTGTCGAGTTTCTTGTTGGTTTGTCTGTTTCGGTGCTTGAATATGTTCCGTCGACCTCCCACTCGTTCTACAGTGGAGAAATGGATTAAAGATTACCCAGATTTAGAATTTGACGGGACAGAATTAAAGTGCAAAATTTGTGAGTTATATCGTGAAATTATAAAACACGTATTGTGGAACATATGCACTCGGAACAGCACAAAGTTCATGTGAGCAGTAGTATGATAAACCGTGAACGTCAAAAACAATTTAACAACGACTTGGTAAAAGTGATGGTGGGGTGTAATATTCCTTTAAATAAACTAAATAATGCAGAGTTTAGTTGTTTGCAAAAATGTGTTAATAGAAAGTACAATACTGTTCCAGTACCCGTAGAGTCCACGTTGAGAATCAACTTTATGCCGGCAATGTACGAGGAAGTTAAAGAAAAAATTATTTCTGAGTTAAAGGATAAACATATATGAATTGGCGTTAATGTGCCATCAGTGAAAAATTGTATATATATTAAATATGCCCCAGTGACCTTTGTGGATGTTGAACGTACGTTTTCGAAACTGAAATGGATTTTAAGCGATAAACATCACAACTTAACAACTGAACATTTACAACAGTTGCTGGTTATTCAGTTTTATTTCAGTACTAAAAGTGAATAGTATAGTGTTTTGTAAACTAAACAACTTAATATGAACAACATACATATTACCAGTACAAGGTAAGACGTTGATATTAACTGTATTTGACAATAAATGTCCGTGTTTACTTGACTTCCACAAAGGTTAACGTTAGCGTCCTAAGTGCGCCCCTGATAATGACGTCATGTGCGAACGATATACGGTCTCTATTAATAACAATAGCGGCAAAAGCAGTTGAACTTGCTACATTAAAATAGGTGTTGTAAAATGTAATATATTTCTTTACTTTCTTTCGATTTTTTATCCCATCGCCGATTATAGGTCTTACAGTGGGCCAATTTCCAGTGCCATGTGGAAGTGTATGTTTAAATCATTATTGAACTACTCTTTGATTTGATTTTATTTTTACAAAATTGTACTCTGTACATTCAAAAAATTTTTTTAAATAAATTCTCAGTCACTCTGTATAGAACCAGTCGGATTAAGTCTTAGGTAGAAATTCATCGAAACTTTTGTAGAAGTATAGGAATATATAATATAGGTATATATTTAATTTTTATTTATTTTCTTGTATTTTTTTTCAGAGAAACCCTGAAACTGATATGTATAGTTATTTTTAAAATTTTCTTTCGATTTCTACAAAAAAGAAGCCACGTCACCTACAGTATTTCCTTTTATATATTTTTAAGCATTTACATTACAAGGGCTCGTGGATTCAAATGCTACATAATTTTGCATAAAAAATGTCTAGGGTGGAAAAAACCTATTTAGCATACAAAAGACTAGGAGCCGAGATATCTTCTTCTTCTTAACCAGAAAAAGAACTTAAAAGGCTTAATATTTCATATTATTAAGACAGGGAATGTCAGAAATGTCCGTATGTTATGCCTAATGTGGTGTGTTATGGTCATTCCATTGAAAAGAATTCCTATTTTTTTATTCTTACAGATCGAATAACTCAGATCATGCAGTTATAAATTAGATATATGAACAATGACCCTCTTTTATATTTTTATATACAGGGCGTCCTAGTTGGAGCTGGAGTATTGCTCCACCATGGACAGGAAAAAACATTGCTTATGCCTACATTATAACAATGTGTTGTCCTACTCGGCCTCGTTGGACAATTTCACGTCGCGTGCAATAAACTCTTACATTTTGTACTTGTTGCATAAATAACTATTTTGTATGTTCATGCAAAAACCAAAAAATGTTTTATTTCGATAGCACGAAGTAAATAAAAAGCGTAACTGAATAGCAAAATATTTAATAATTAATTAGCACTACAAATTTACATTGACAAAGTTAGGAACTAATATGTTAAAAACAATTTAACTCAAACTTAATTTTTTTACCATTCTCACAGAAAAATAGACTATATATGGCGTCGATTTGCACGTTTATCATGATGACAAAACGCTGTAGTACAATGACAGATGAGTGCAATAAAGAATTAGTTTTTTCACTAAATATAGTTCAATAAAGTTTTGTTTCCTGCATTAACGTAGAAAAATATATACATCATATAGGAAAAATATACTTTGAATGTTACTTAAAAAAGTAAAATGATTGCTACGCTGTGATACAGTTATTAAAACCTTTTTGGTTTAATTTAGACTTTTTAAAGGCAGAACTGTAAAAAGAAAAAATAAAAGTGAAGGGCAGCGTTGGCAATTCAATAATCCCTACATTAGTCCTATTCGGATAATTCCTTTAGGTGCCTAAATGTGCTATTAAGCTTGTCAGTCCTAAATATACTCGTATATTTTCAAAGCAAATAAATGTTAATACAAGGAAAACAAATTTATTCTGTATGAGCAGCATGTTCAGATTGACTTATGGATTAGCCGTGTTTGCATCAAAATGATATAAAACTGCATGTTTTGATAATAACGATTACACACACATATACCTATGAAAGTGTGTATGCCAATCGACAAAGTGATGTTCTGAAAGTTTACCAATTTAAATCAAAAACACAGTTAAAACATTTGGGAATTTTTATCCTTTCCATTTATTTGTAAAACCTACAGCAAACAAGATGCAGGCTATAAAGCTCTGTTCTGGATAAAGAAAAATACAATATTTTTTATTTGATAAATATCCCAGATTCTCAAATATTTTCCCCAAATATATGAACATGGTGGGTAAGTAAATTTCAAACAAATATTAGAAGCACTGACGAATAGAACCTATACTTGCGTGCAAATTATATATTCTATATATACATTCCGTTGTTCGTATAGTTTATGAAAAAAAGTATCTCTAGATTTATAAAAACGTCGTCAAATCTTTTCAGTTAAATTTTTTTTCGTTAAAGAACTGGACGATTTGTTGGAATTGGAATTGCACTTCCATCAAATTTTAGAATAAAATAGAGTATTTTAGTAATAATTGTAGATACTACAGAGATATACAACTCAAAGGTAAATAGCCTTTCTGAATTAATGTCGTAGAGTGGGATAAAAATATTACCATTACTTTCGCCTACTTATTACTTCTTCACTTGAGTGAAATTCACTACAAATCGATTAAAATCGGTGTCAAAACCTGAAATTAGCTGTTTAGGTGATAACAGCTAGACTTTATCTTTCGGATAAAATGTTCCGATAATTTTATCTTCGAGATAGTTCGCCCTTAAGGTGTTCTTTTCCAAATTAGTACTATGTTTTATTAAGTACGACATGTGTGTTCAAAATCGGATATACATCCTCATTCTTAGCGGGAAATTACCACTGAAGATGCCGAGTGAAAAGCAGCGAAACTTTCAGAAGCATGAGATGCGATGAGTTGCCAACCGTTAACCGAGGAGCGGTTCCAACTGTAACAGCTACAGTACCAACACTTGGAACTAAAAGTAATATATGGATGAGCCCAGGTGTACTGGCAGCAGGTCTGTCTCCACAGAGTCTAGGCCGAGGACAACAGCGGCAGGTCAAAGGTTCTCAGCAAAAACTAAGGATGTGCACATTAATTATGTCACTGATGATGACCAATTGCTGAAGTCAAGGTATAACAATCCGGAAAATTATTATAGAACAACCAACAGCACTGGCAGTGAAAGCCTCAAAGCTACTGGAAATGCCTCATAATTGCCTCGTGCCTCATAGTGAGAAAACTGGACGGCTATATTTCATTAAATAATTTAAATTCAGAGGAAGTACTTACTGATAGTTTTTTTACGAAAGCTCTTGTGCTCTGTTTCCGTTACTAAGTGAATGCAAGCGCTGCTCTATGGGATATGTGTATATTTCTGAGAAAATAGTTTTTTTTATAGCAACTTTGTGTTGATACTTCCCCTGGACCAGATAGTATATCAGCTATCATGGATTACACTGCTTACAGCATCCGTTACACCAATTTTTAAAAACAAAAAACAAAAATTAGACTCTATAAACTTCAGTCTAGTCTGAAAGGATAATAAAGCATTACTTAATTACCTCTTCCATCATAAGATATGGAACATGGTTTTATACCGGGCCCATCTATTTTTACAAATTTATTGTCGCCTGTGAATTCGTCTTTGTGACCTGATTAATGGATAAAAATTAAAAATCTGTGTACTTCACTTTGATTTTTCAAAAGCAATCTATAGATTCCTAAAAATAGACTTCTCTATAAGTTGGGATAAATTTGGATCCCTTAGAGCTTGGATTGGATAATTGGATATTCTTAACTAATAGATTGTTTTACCAGGCTAGGAAACAGTCGATTAGAGAGTCGACAATTCTTTCAAATGTGCCTGACGGTTCGATATTAGGTCTAATTTTGTTTTTGATTTACACTGCAGATCTCTTCATGAAAATATTATTGCAACAGAGCATTGTTGTGATACTCGTAACTGGTTTATTTCTGTGAATGTTAATAAATATAGTATTCTACACATAGTCAAGAATAACCCATAATACCTCTACACATTTAGTCACGAAGAATCAATTACACCTGTTGAAAGTCAAAATGATCTAGGATAAACAAAAGTCGTTCCTGATCAATACATATTAGTACTGTTATAAGTACAATTAGACAATTTTTCCAATATCTGAATACATAGGCTGCTCAAAAATTATTATTGTTAAACACGTACAAGCACTTTGGTGCTTCTGTGGTTTTCTACTTTATTTATAACTTGATATGCTTTCTATGTATTTTTCAGTATGTTTTTTAGATATTTCAAGTTAAATAAAGTTTATTTATTATTATTATTATAGGTATCATTAAAACTTTATACCTAAGACATTGGCCTCTTCCTAGAATATTGCAGAAATATGTATATGTATATCTCTTACCCAATATATACCTTTACTAAAGGATGTGCAGACAAGAATCACAAGATGAATGACATGATGATTAATAATTTGTCCTATCATGACCATTTTTATAGGCTCCAATTTACTGTTTTAACTAACAAACGACTTGAAAGCGATCTTATCCAAGCTTATCGTACATTTACCAATCATTATAATATCGATTTTAATGAAATATTCGAAATAAACACATACGTACGCCTACAGGAAGATGAACTTAAATTATATAAAGAAAACTAAAATATCTGTACGGTAACAGTTCCAAATGGATTGTTTCCCCATTCGAATAGTTTGTCTTCGTCGGTAATACCTGTATCTTCTGTAAATGTTTTCAAAGATTGACTAGACCAGCGAATGGATGCTTTAAGATGCAAGTGCGCGAAACATAGTGTTGTTCCTATTATATTAGTAATAGTAATAAGTCATAATCTAATCACAAATTTCTCTATGTATTTTTAGGCAATATCCATCCGTCTCTGCCGTCTGTTATCAAGCAACCAAGATTTTGAAAACTGTGGTTCTCAACAAGTTCAATTCAGCATATATTACGGCCTAAATGAAAGAACAGTTAATATTTTAAAAGCTTTTTAAAGTCACATTATAAATTTAGAAACATTGATGTGGTAGATCTATTAATATTTATTTTGATCTCAATTCCAATTATTTCCGAAGCTTTACAATAAACGAGTTAATGAAGTGGCTTTATAAACATAGCCGATTCCCCACAACGATAATGGAATTTTATAATAGACAAATTAATACGACTCAAAAGCAGAAACTTCCAGGCGCAATTTTGCAAGGCAAACACGCTTTATTAAAATTAGGGACCTTTTATTCCAGGCTCGAAATTGTACTGCAATCCAATCTTCCTTTCCAAAATTAACGATACTGGAATGGTGTATTCCGTTTTATCCCTCCGCTACAAATTTTCATTAATGATGCTATAACCGGAGAACACAAAGTATCTCGTTTAACTCAGAATTATACATTGTCTTAGCATTAACGAAAGAGGTACTTAGGTGATTAAATGTAAATTTGCATAATAACGACGTCTTCTACTGCAACAGTTGTAAGATACAATTATATGCAGGGATTAGCCGAAGTTGATTTTGCAGAAGTATCTCACAATAATCAAACTGTGATTACCCACTAGACAATTTAAGGTACTTAGTAAGAATTCACTCTTACTAGTGCTGACACTATTATGGGTTTTAGTTTGATAAGTAGGAAAAATATATTTAAATATGAATTAACTGAACTGAACTGAACTGAATAACTGAATTGTGTTTTTAGTTACGAACTCAAATATGTTAAAAAAAAACGTGATTAGTTTGTCAAGTGGACCAGCTACATTTTCTATGTTTAGAGGTTGTTGGAATTTTTGAGCGCTGAGTCTTCTTGGTTCATTGATTCTCACTTACGCTTCATGAGGTTTCACTGGACTACACTTCATTGTGCCACAGATTCTCTAAAAATAAACCTGTTTCTTTAATACAAGTCTAAACATGTTTATTTTTAGAGATAACATTTTGTGGCAAATGAAACGCAGTGCAGTGAAGTTTCATCTAGCGAAATCGAGAATGTTGCATAACTCTTGAATTAAGGTTGCAAACATAGTATCTAGGCACTAAATCTCCTTCGTTATTATTCTTTGAGGGGATCTATGGAGGAAGTATGGTCGAAGAACCATACTTCCTTCATTCCCCGCAAAGAATGATAGCTACTCTGATTGATACCTAGAGACCATGGACAAGGATTTCTTAGATGAGATGAGATGGTTGATACTGTGCCTCCGGGAACAGGGGATTCCTTGGAGCAACTGGTTGATCATAGTATCTGTGGCTTTCTGGTATCACAATCAGCCATCTGCTACAAGTTCCAAAGTAGCAGGATCCAGAGGAAAATGAGTTCCTTGGAGAAGACGAAAATTATGTTTATAAATCCTGAATTAAGTGGCTATTAAGTAGTAGCCATCATATAGCAAGAATAACTCCAATTTATTTTAGCATAGTTGTAAGTAGATAATCCTCTCCATTGAAAATCTCTTTATAGTTTGGAAATTTTTGGGGGCGGTTTAATGTCTGCAGCGTTATGAAAACTAAGTAGAGGCACTTTAAAGTTTGGGCAACTTTAAAAAAATCAAAGAAAACGGCAACCAAGCCATATCACTTAGAAGTGGCAGTATATTTAAAGTGTTTTTAATAGTTTTGCCGACGTATTGGAAACCTTTAACAAACCGTAAGTAATTTCCACATTTTACACGAGATCAAAATGAGAATAAAGTTGCTACTACCTTTAAAATCCACTATGGATTAACCTTTACCAAACACTGACCTGCTTTCTACATGACCTTCTAACGATAGACTAGTTTTATGCTGTGCCTGTGTGTAAAATGGGTGGCAAAAAAAACCTCGCAGAAAGGAGACTTTTCGGCGTTTTATAGAAAACTAAAACAACAATTCTCTAATTAATGAGGTTTTCCAGGTTTCCCTCATTCCTGCACTGAATGGTGGTTAAAGCCTACCAACGTAAGTCGTTCCTGGGCGCAAATACGGCCTGCTATTTACGTCATTATTAAGTGGCAGCAATTTTGAACTGTTCTAAAGCTATACTAGAATTTTACAGAACAAATAAAAAAATGTAGATAATGTATGAAATAATTATGGAGATTGATTCCTTACTTATATGTGTATTTTGTGTAATTGTAGCTATAAAACTTCAATTTTTAGATTAGCAAGGCATCCTTATTGTCAATTATACAAACTTAGACAAATAAATACCTTAATTAAATGTTGAACAACAGAAAACTCACATTTAAAATATTGACAACTGTTCAAAAAGATTTTATAGTGAATGATAATTTAAATATTAAAGATATTCAATCTTTTAATGATACACACATTCTTTTTTATACGTTCATGCAAAAAACAAAACTCAAATTGAACTGTATTTAGTGAAAAAAGTGATTCTTTATTGCACTAGTGCACTAGTGATGTTTATTGCATTCATCTGTCATTCTACTACAGCGTTTTGTCATCATGATAAACATAAACGTTCAGATAGACGTCATATTTTCCTAGACTTAGTGTCATCTAAATAAAACCTTTTTTGTATGAACGTAGAAAAAATATTGTATGCGACTCGTACAAAAAGTGCTTGCACTCGTGTTGTCCTACTCGGTCTGACGGCCTCGTTGGACAATTTCACGTCCCATGCAATAAACACTTACTTTTTGTACTTGTTGCATAAATAACTATTAACGCATTTATTTATTTATTTATTTGTTTTTATTTATCCATTCATTCACATAACCGACATACAGGTTGTGAAGGTCATATAATGATACATATAGATTTAAAAAAAACATAAAAGTAAGTAACACATAATATAAATAACAGCTTAAGCAAGCACTAAACAAATTTTATATAACTGTATTACAAAATACAACATTATTTTACAAAATGAAAGTATTCTTTTATACTATAAAAATCGTTCGTAGAGAGAAATAGGTGAAGTGATTTCTTAAAAGGTTTAACTTTCAATTTTTTTAATGTTTTTAGGCAAACTATTAAATACCCTACTAGAAAAATTGTGCGCGCTTTTTTCGGACAAAGCTATCATTAAATTACTTCTACAAATATCCAATGAATAACAAACACAATACACAATAACAAAAATAACAATGAACATCACAGTTACGTATCGTTTTATTAATATTTTTTTTATAAACAATGCTGATTCGAAAATTAGCAAGGAGTAAAAAGTTAATATTTTGTTATCCCTAAACGTTGGCCTACACGAATCGAGGGGACACAAAGAAAATATCAGTCTGATTAAACGTTTCTACAAAATAAATACTCTATATGAATCGGTAGCGTGGGCCCAATAAATTATCAAGAATTTTAAGTGGGAATAAGCCAATGCATATACATTTAATAAATATTTGAGAGACATTGTAATATGGTTAAGGTTTCTCTGAGCATAATATGCAGAATTCAGTTCTGATACAACATGGTCAATATGGTTATTCCAACTCAAATTTTCGTCCAGAAACCCAAGAATTTAATATGTTCTGTTTTTTGTAGAATATAATATCTCATTACATATTAATGTCACCTGGTTTGCGCTTTTTGTAAAACATCATATACTTGGTTTTTCCGTATTTATTACCAGCTTATTAGTATAACACCATTCATAAAAAAGTGTTAATATACTGTTAGTTTTCGTTTGAAGTTCGTCCAAAGAGTTAGTTGCAATACTAATGGTGGTATCGTCTGCGTACATAATTATGCGTATATTGGGATCAGTAATTATATTATAGTCAAGGTCATTAATGAAAAGTATGAACAGCAAAGGAGATAAAATACTTCCTTGAGGGAAGCCCAGATTAACAAAACATGTTTCAGATAAGTGTTGCGCTAATTTAACAGTTATTTTCCGATTCAACAAAAACGAGTGTACAATTATTTAAAGGTTCTCTTAGGGTTCGTTTACATCTGACACTTGTGTCGCGATATATGTGTCAAGCATCAGATATATATCGCTAGTGACTGTTTACATTATAGACAGAAGTTACTATATATTTATATCATGGATATGTGTATGACACTTCTCGTCGCTATATGTGTACGAACCGTTTATACATATGTATTAAGTAAATACACTTGTGTCATACACATCAATTCATAGTAGAAAGACAAAATTCAGCCGTGTCACGATGAGTATCGAAACAAAAAACTACCCGTGTGATTGCCCTGGATGTTACTTAAGAAAAAAAAAACGTTCAGTGTAGGTTTGGGAATGAATTTTGAGACGCGATGAATTAGGTGTCTATATATATTACTTAATCTCAGAACTAAGTGGCGAGAATTTGCAGCAATTCTCAAATTATTTGAGGATGACACCAATTCAATTTGAAAAGCTTGTTTGTAAAATAAATAAGGAAGATACCAAATTCAGAAAAACTATTAGCGTAGCAGAAAAAGATTAGCTGTATCTACCTATACCCAGTTAAAAACACTGATAATATAGATATATACAGGGTATCTTACGATAAGCGTGCATTAGACGTATTTAGGAAACGATAGAAATCTGAATTTTCGTTTCTAGGAGTTTTCAATACTGTTAAGTTGAAATATAATATTTACAGACGTGGCGGTAGTACCGGAAGTAGACGTGAATTCGTTAACTTTAAACAAAAAATAGTATTTTTATTTCATTTTCAGATTCTTTGTGCAATTTTAAATCAACTTTATTAAATATACCATATATCCAAACTCAATAGTTTTTGAATTATTTCGTTTCCTTAATTTGTTTTTTTTTTCATCATAACTGAATTATTCAGTCTTTCAGGTAATTAACGACTTAAAAAGTAATAATTTTGTGAGTGAAATGACTTAGAATTACATGCAGAATTTGAAAATTAAATAAAAATACCTGTTTCATTCAAAATAAGCGAGTTGACGTATAATGTAAATATTTTGCATCAATTCAGCAGTGTTAAAAGGAAAACAAAATCCTCTAAAAAATAAATTTCAGATTTCTATCATTTACAGTTTCCTAAATATGTCTAATGCACACTTTTGCGATACATCCTGTATATACATGTCTAGTTTTATTTGTGTACAAATCCTTAGAAACGTTGTTCTTCAAGATAATCTAACAATTTTTTTTTTTGTTTTAAATGTCTTAAAAATCCGCTTCTTCTGATCCTACCATAGTTTTTACGATGGCGATGCAAGGTCTGCTATCATTTTTTTATACCTTTGAATTTCAATAAAAACGTTTAGCAATGTTTTTATTTAAAATTTTTTAAGTTGTTAATCAAGGGGACCCCTCAAAATGTAGTATGTGAAATTTGAATATAAACTATACATAGTGTTTTCTTCTACACGATCTTAAAGTTTCATTCGTGTATAAATCTGTAAAAATGGTTTTGTTCGAGATATTTGAACAAATATTAGTTTGTTTTAAATGGCATCGAAAATCGGTTCTTTTGATTGTATTACGGATTTTAAGATGGCGACCGAAGGCATGCTATTTTTTTACACCTGCGAAATTCAATATAAACGCTCAGATATTTTTTGAATAAGTGGTGCTAATCAGGGCCCCTCAAACCCCTAAGTGTGATTTTTTTAGCAAAAACTATACATAATGTTTTCATTTCTATACAGCTCCGCAAAAATTTATTCTTCGAGATAATCCAACAAATATCTTTTCGTTTTAAATATCTATATCTATAGTTTAAGATGAGCATAATATTGAATTTGAACGGTACTAAATCAGATTTAATTTTCAGATTTATAGTTTTTTTATCCCCAGAAACATTTTCTCACAAAGTGTTGAATATAAACAAATGAACTTTGTCAGGAACATTTACTTAAAAAAAGATATTTTACTGGAATATTTTCCATGTTCCTGGTTTGTTGTAACGGGTGAAATAAACCACCCCTTCCATGTTTATTTTCCAAACATTCATATACTTAAAAATTTCTTAAATTAAGAATTTTTCTTTGGACTGTATCTTTATTTGATTTTCTTTTAACATTCCAGAGCTCAGGTTCGTGGTATAAATTAATCGGTTCATCAATATCGCGTTTTACCGACTCTTTTTATCATTGTTTTTGAATTGCTGCCGACACTATCACAAAAGTAGACGACTAGTCAACTAGAGCAATTTCTCTCAGGCGACTGCGAATATGAAAATAATATGTTTTTACATTTAATCGCATAGGTGTGTCGATACATATCGTAGACGCTTGATACATATAACTCTGACAGAAATGTTCACGCTGTGCGTTTTTTGTCCGACAGAGAATGAAAAATCGTTCAGTATGGATTTGAGATTTGATTTTGAGACGAAGAAAAAAATGACTTGGTTATGGTCAATTAATATGGAAAATGTTGACGATCCAGTGTAATTAAAAAAATTTTTGGAAATGTAATCAGCTTAGTTTGAAAGGCTTATTTGTAAAATAGTCATATAGTTAATGTTTACTGTGATATAAATTAATCTATTCATCAATATCGCTTTTTATCCATTATTTTTTATAACTCAATATTAATAATTTGCTGCCGATACTACCACAAAAGTAGACGATTAGTCAGCTACAGTAATTTCTGTCAGGCGATTCCGAATAGGTGTTTACATCTAATCGTATAGACGTGTCGATACATATCGCGGATGCTTGAAGAATATCTCTCTGACAGAAATTCTGCACTGTTTACATTAGGTACAATTTCCATCCGACATAAATATCGAGCAATTAATGTCAGATGTAAACGTACCCTTATACCCAAGGATTGAAGCTTTTTACGCAGCAGAATTTTGTCTACGCAGTCAAGAGCTTGCGTGAGATCAAAGAAAATAGCTATTACAAATTTTCGTTCATCCAGTGCATCATAAATATAATTTTTAAGGTCATAAGCTGCTGAGTTCCGTTCCGTTATTTGCAAAATTAAGATTAAAATTATACACTCACCTTTTTATTGAAGTGTACTGTAGTGCACATCTTAGAGGAAGCCTGAAAATGAATTTTGCAAATTAGTGAAAAGTAAGAAGATACACTTATATTATGTTATGTTAAGTTGCACACCCTGTTTATGCCATCAAAAGTTTTGAGGCAGTTACTGTACGTAATTTCTATTGTACTTAAAATTGTTATTTTAACAGCTTTCCGTGTGAAAACCATTATAATTTCATTAAAACAATACGAGCGAGGTTTGAGGGTTTGAACCCTGGAGTAAAGGGTAGGGACACAAAGGCTTTAACCAGGAATAATAATAGAACATTTAATTCGTTCTATTTGAGAAGTAATAAAACTTATCTGTAGGATGCTTGGTAGGATGTGATAAGTTTTCCTGTGGCAACTATTTTGAAATTCAGGCTAATATCTAAATAAAATATTTTAGACCTGAATCATACCCTCAACCGTTAGTAAGCTGTTTCCACAGTTGTGTGGTTTGATTTGAAATAACTGAATTTACAATATTAAGATGCTTAAAATTTTAACACATTTCATATAAAGGAAAACATCTCAGCAAATTTTTCATGAGTTAGGTATTAAGATAAAATATATTTGAATTTGGAGTAGCAACCAGATTTATTTCCTCTAATATCTTAGGACAGCCAGTATTCCTATATAACAATTTACGTAAGAAAATATACGAATGATATATCATTCAATTTTATGGATAAACTCTGCCACTTTAAAATAAAGAAATTCTTTGGCTAAACATCAATTTTATGAACAGTAATAGACACACATTTTAATTTAGCCCAGACATATGTGTTGAATAATTGAAATAAAGCGTTCTTGCTGTACATGGTGTTACATAATATATCTGTCATTTGGTTTTTTTTGTCAAAATTTATTAGCCATTAGTTAAGCTCAAACTATAGATCAAAACAGTTGTGCATCGTGTACACACATACTTCCTTTCTATTGCAACTAGTGGGTTTGGTTTATATGTATCTAATGACTATTGTACGCATAACGTCTGTAAGCAACGGCAATCATTTTGAACACTTATAATTATTTCAAACTTTATTCTGTAATAATTATATTACCGTTAGTCAAAGAAAAATAGCTATTTATGATATACGTGTTAAAAGTAAGATTTCATTTTGGTATTTGGTATTTTTTTTAAAATCACTTTTAACACGTATATCATACAATATTTTTTCTACAAAACAATCGGAAGAACTTTAAACTCAATAAAAATAAGAAATCAAAAAATACCACACAGATCGCAATGTTTATGAACCAAAATTTTCGTAGCAACCAGTGCTTTTGATTTACTTTTAACACGCGTGTTAAAAGTAACCTAATTTTAACACGCGTGTCAAAAAATGACATTTTTAACATCAAAAATGACAATTAAAAATCCCACTTTTAACAGTTTTGTAGAAAAAATTGTTTACGGTTCGAATCAATTTAGTGTTAATAATAATTACTATTGCTTTATTTGGTTTAATTTATTATACAGAAAAACATATGTATTTATTGATTTTCAGTACATCCTTTATATCCCTTTTACAATTTCATACGATAGAAACTAATTTATTGTAGCCACCAAGAGTAAATTCACATTTATAGTATGTAAAAGTAGCTTTAAATTTGAACGCATTTTCACACAGAACGATATTATCGGTGTTGGTGTTGGTACTGATGTCGGACTGAATTAGAAATACATGGCTGCAAATGTTCACAGATGTTCACAGTCTCCGATCCGATAGAAATATCGGTGACCACCATCGATATTGCATGTGGGATAGTTCTGGTTGGATTAGACGATTAATTTGTTGTTCCCTTTTATACGATAATTAAATATACATTCAAGTGTTCACATATACCGATTGCAAAATGTCGGTCAGGTCAGTGTCAGTGCAGCAACCAAATTGTAGTCAAGCCAATCAATACAATTTCTAGCGTTCGTTGGCTACACTAATAAAAATTATTAGCGATATTATATTGGTGGGTTGTTGGTTATTCATTGTCTAGGTCAATAGTGTGAAATAACACACCAACATGTAATAATTAATACTTATGAATATGTATTTTTCATAGTGAAATCGTGTTTTTGTACACATGATATATAATTTTACGTTATTATATATTTTTAGAAAAAATCTCTGTAAATAATACCAACCTGACTGTCTGATTCAAGAGTTTCAGACACATATTGTGTAAAATGTAATAAATTAGCTACAGCTTATCGCCCTGAAATAACCGCTATGAAGGAAACATATATTTGTGATCTAACCTGAAAATAGACAATCTTATGATCGCATTATAAAGATCGCAAACACTTACTGTATTTATTTAATGTTAGTCTGCAAAATTTTGTTTTGGTCTAATTTTAAATATATAAAGGATTAACTATAACTAAGTAAAAATATTTTAAGAGGGGATAGAGAAAAATAAGAATTAACAGAATTTTCCATCTAAAAATTTTCAAACTGTTTTGCAAGTACTGCAAAATTAATTCAAACTTATTACCGTATACGATATCTTATTTGTGACACAATCTGACCATAGACTTCTAAGGTCTATGAATCTGAAGCCATAGTCAATAAACTGTGCTGATGCAGTCTGCAGTCGCGATCTGTAGGCCACTAGTGCCGATACATTTTTTAACGTCTTGTGTTGCTGGGAAATTAAATTCTGTTAATACTAATAATAGCAAAAATATTGACAATAATCAACGATGGTTGCATAAAATAATTAGTACTATTTTAAACCATAACATCCTGAGATGTTTACAGTTTTCTGTAAAAATCTCTTAGATATTCCTTCTAAGTGATTTGATCAGTGTTCTTTGATGCTTGGAGAGTATACAACAAGCAATGCAAACTGTCAAATTGCCAATCGAAACCTTGTTCAATTCTAGTGAATTAACTAATTTTTAGTTTTCAACGTTTTATAGTAATTAAATAAAGGAATTTATATCGGGTACAGATATTTACCTAATATGGTTCGCCCTATGATATGTGCTGTTTGTTTTTTCTAGAGTCAAAAGCAAATCAAACGGAGGCAATCGTGCACGATTTTAGATTTTACACAAGTACTGGACTGCCGCAGGTGCATTGTATTAGTAGGTATTCCTTACCTTAAATTTCAATTTTCTCAGAATAAAAGGATATTTTACTTAACACGGTTTGTATATTCTGTTAGTGGATAATTCTGACGGTTCTGTAACGAGTGAAAATACTGAAAATGTAGTTTTGGCAGTGTGTAACGAAGGATCGAAGAACGAATGCAAAATACTGCAGCTAAGCGGATTAACTGTTATATCAAGTACTTACTATTATTAATAAAAATTGTTAGTAATAAAAATGTTTATTTTCGTCGTTTTTTATTGTCTTCTAGGTCTCCCTGAGCAGGTTGTTAAAATCATAGTTAAGCCTTTATAGTTAGCATGAAAATGCTAATAATACGACAGAAAATAGCTATTTATGATATACGTGTTAAAAGTAAGATTTTATTTTGTGAGTGAAGATGATTAAAAAACGAGCGTAGCGAGTTTTTTAACTTCACGAACAAAATAAAATCACTTTTAACACGTATATCATACACTATTTTTTCTACAAAACAATCTTTAAACTCAATAAAAGTAAGAAATCAAAAAATACCACACAGATCGCAATGTTTATGAACCAAAATTTTCGTAGCAACCAGTGCTGTTGTTAGTTACGGAAAAAACGCAAACATATTGACAGCATTTTATAGTAATATTATAAGTATAATGAATAATCTCGATAATGAGCGTAACGAGTCCATCCCTGCTGAAATCGAAGAAGCCGCCACTCGAGCAATATTGGAATTATTGCCGACGAAATCAAAGGAACAGTACGAAATCTCTTATAGACGCTTTTCTTAATGGTGCAACATTAAAAAGGTCCCTGGGAAATGTAACGAAAGTGTTTTACTGGCATATTTTGAGGAAAAAGCCAAGATATGGAAATCGTCAACGCTGTGGTCAAATTATTCCATGATCAAAACTATGTTAAAAATAAATCAAGATCAAGATATAAGCAAACATTATAAACTTATTGCTTTTTTAAAACGGAAGGGTGAAGGATATCAAGCAAAAAAGTCAAAAGTTTTGACAAAGACGCATATCGACAAATTTCTCACAGAAGCAGAAGACGAAAAGTATCTGTTGATGAAAGTCGCAGCAATAGTGGGTGTCTTCGGGGCGTGTCGCCGGGAGGAATTGTGTCAGATGACCATCGACAATATCGAATATTTGGGTACTTCGGTTGTTGTGACCATACCAGATACTAAAACGAAAGTGCCTCGGACTTTCAGTGTTGTTGGTGAATTCTATTTAAACTTTTTTAGAAGGTATATGGCACTCCGCCCAACGCTAACCATAGACAACTTTTATATAATATATGAAGAATAAATGTGTGAAGAATCCAGTCGGAATTAACATGTTTCGTAAAATGCCTACCGACATTGCAGAGTTACTGAATCTACCAAATCCTCAACTCTACACCGGACACTGTTTTCGTCGTTCATCGACGACATTGTTAGCAGATTCTAGTGCAAATCTTACTACTATCAAGAGACATGGAGGATGGAAATTTTCGACGGTAGCTGAAGGCTACATTGAAAATTCACTTGAACAGAAGAAGGAAATTGCGTGCCAAATACTTCCTACTGCTGCAACTACTAGCAAGACCACCAGTACTACCAGTAGTATTTCTACAGAAAATAGATGTGTCACACATGTTGACAGTAAAACCAACTTAAGTATGATGACTCCGCAGGGAATTACAATTTCAAATTGTTCTAATTTGACTATAAATGTTAACAGTAATAACTAGTTAAAATGTTGGTTTGTACTTATTTAAAATAAAAAATTGTTCATGTGTTTGTTAAAACGTTTTATTAATTTTCAAAACAAAATTTAAATAAACTTTGATGTACTTTTAACACTAGTGTTAAAAGTAACTTACTTTTAACACGCGTGTCAAAAAATGACATTTTTAACATCAAAAATGACAACAACAAAAGCCCACTTTTAACAGTTTTGTAGAAAAAAATATTTTTTATTTCTACCATCTGCGACTGTAATTTAATATTTTCCAGTCGATTGCCAGACTGTACTCTCAGTATCGAGTGCAACTATTTCCAGCTATTACAGTCGAATTCGCGGAGATAGGTCCCTGATTTATTTTCGATCGTTATTAATGTGAAAAGATATATCGGCTCAACACCGCCGTTGACATTTCACTGCTTTTACTGAACGTTAATTTTAATCTCGCAGATTTATTGCCCGTATTGTTTTCATATCTGTCCCAATTCGATTTCGGGATTAATTCCTTAAATCCACGAAAAGCACATCGAATGCTCTCACATTCGAATCACAAAAGTTCCCACCAACACGCCCGGCGAAAGATTGATTTCCGTGTTGGGTAAAAAACTTTAGGTGGCGTCGCAGTTATGGAAATGTGGCACAAAAACATGCCAGTAGCTGAGTTCTATTGTACGTTTGTGCTCTTTAAAGCCGGGTTCACATATAACGAACGAATATGAACAAATATGAACAAATATGAACATGTATATACGAACGTAATCAGCGAATGAGTATGGACGTTGACACCCACAAGCAAATTACGTGGAGCGACGACGAACACGATCCATCGTCCGTCGATACATCAAAGAAAAAGGGGCCGTTTGTGTGCAACTGTGCGCTGCAGGTGTGGACGTGTGCAGTTTAAAATAAGTTGTCGTTTTGTTTCATTTACTATTTAACAGAAGTTGAGTGACTAAATGACTTAATTTTATTATTTATTTCAGTGGATCGGCCAGTGGTCGCGCGGTTTAAGGCGTCAGTACTTGAATCGCCGTGGGTTCGATCCCGCAGTCGGTAGCCGGAAATATAAGCTATATTCATGTCACCCTCTCTGCGGGTATGGTAGGGTGCAAGAATGTTGGCTTGGGTCAATGTGAGAGATTGATACCGATTAACATTTGACTAACCCCCCTAATTAATGAGGTTTTCCAGGTTTACCTCATTCCTGCACTGAATGGTGGTTAGCTACCAACGTAAGTGGTTCCTGGGCGCAAATGCAGCTTGCTTAATAATAATATGCCCCCTCTCCCCCGCACAAGTCTTCGACTTTTAGGCTAATCCTCGCGATGAGAATGAGGGATAGAGATACTATTATATTATTATTATTTGCGTCATACAACATCGGCGTTTCCGTTTTGTTTTTGTTTTCTCAATAATTCATGTTGCAATAATTAACACCACTGATATTTTCCACCTAAAGTGGATCACCGACGAACACAGTATTCGCATTTGTTTCAGTGTGCGTTCGGATGCGTTTACAATTATTGCATGTGTTGGCGTCTGTACGTTCATGCTCATATAGGTTTGTTCATGTTCGTTCGTTATATGTGGATCCGTCTTAAGAATAGCAGAATAATTAATGCAGATCGAGGTTTACTGAAAATATTGGCAAAAATCCTAATAGATAATTTTTTATGGCATTCGTGTTAGGTCCTTTAGATAAACACAAGCTAGGTAGAGTGTACTGCAGTGCAACAATGATTGATACATCAGAAAAAAATTAATGTGCTTTAATTTTCCGCGCATCCGATTTTCAATATACACGGTGATTCAGAACTTACTTAAACGAATTTGGGAATAGATGCGTCATGAAAAATGGAGTCAATATCTTAAAAAAAATTGTAAAATCCTTACAGTTTCCGAGTAAAACATTATTGAAGTTTTTTACTTTACTTTTACTTTCAACCTTTACATCAAAAGACAAATATAGAATGTGCTTGGAAGATGCGCGAAGTAGCGTCATATAATGGCTGCCATTTTGAGCCACATTTCTATGGCAACCGCTGCCAAACATAACAATCAGACAAATCGTAAACAAACATTATTCATACCAGTTGCTTTTCCGATAATACTTGAGATCGATTTCCCTACCAATCAATTTTAAATGGTTTAGGATTTTATATAACTAAAGTCTTCTCAAATATATTTTTTTCATTATGTATTAACTCAATTAATAACAAAATTTTGCATAAATAGTTAACATTTAAAATTTGCTAATATATAAAATTTCATTTTATAAACATTAGTTAAAAATACTTTTTGGGGAAAAAAATATATTTTGTTATATATAGGTATTTAGAAACAAAATTACATTATATTTAGAGATTTTCTGTTACTTCACATCTGGGATCTGGGAACAGTACAAGCCATGTTCTGCTCAAAACTAGAAACAAATAAACATGATTCTTTGCATACACAATATTAGTTAAACAATGTCAATAATAAACCATAAATTTACCTCGATCTAAAAAAAGGAGACAGCATATATAAGTATATATTATTAAGTGCTTTGGTATTACGCTATGAAATAAATGAAAAGTTTTTAATAACAATTAATTAATATCACAAAAATAAACCCTAAACACAAATTAGGACAGAATAAACAACAAAAATTTATTAAATGTAGAATGTAAATAAACACACTAAACAAACAACGTAACCATGAAAACGTGACTCAAAATGGCAGCCACCAAAACATATATGGCGGCGCTTATGAAGTTGCTGAAAATATGGATGCGCACTCGTCTAAACGCGTTCTATATTTATCTTTTTCTATGCTCTCGCCGAGATGTCTCGTCGAAAATATAGATGCGGCATGACATTAGCTTTGCAATTGGCAAATATGGCTTACGTGTATAGCAACTCGAAGTGATTGGATATCGTTTAATTTATGACGATGTGAAAATGCTTTAGCAGAACGACACCCCGGTAAACTTGTGCCAAATGTAGCTATTTTACCGTCGTGTGCAAGTGTAGTGCAATGCGAGGGAAGAAATGGAGGTACCGGACGCTCACGGCGTATTGCAGCAGTGTAGCGTATCATACATGAGGCTCAATTATATCTGTACCATGTACAGCATGTCCAAGCATTAATAAAAAGGAATTTAATGCAGAGAACCGGTACCTTGGCTAACACAATCTCCTGACTTTCAATCATTTGGACTTCCTTTTGTTGCTGATGACACAACGATTATTGTGTCGGCGAATATACCGGATGAGCTTAGAAAAATTATATGTAACGTGGCGGAATCATTGAGTATATGGTACCAGAGGAATAAACTAATTCTAAGCAACAAAAAGACTATTTACATTAATTTTCACCTTCAAAGACCTATACCCACAAACTTTATGTCTTATGAAGGTATCATGTCAGATTCAGTGAAACTTCTTGGTACCATCCTTGATTCTAAGCTCTCCTGGTGTAAGCTTGTTGACCATGTGTGTAGTCAGCTAAAAAAGCATTCTTTGTACTAATGCAGCTAAAGCATACTCTTGATCAAGCGGGCTTAATTAATGTTTACTATTCCATGGTATACAGTCACATAGCATTTAACATTCTTGCTTGGGGTAGAGGTAGTGAATGTGAAAGGATATTCATATGCCAAAAGAAAATTATAAGATTAATTTTTAATTTAAAAGTTAATGTGAGTTGTGGGGAGGTGTTTAAGGATAAACGAATTCTCACAACACCTTCAATATATATTTTAAAATGCTTACTTTTTATGAAGAATTACATAAGTCACTTAAAAAAACGGAAAAATTTTCACAACTCTACTACAAGACACGGGGAACTGCTCAGTATTCCTACTCACCATACAAGCGCTTTTAAAAAATCGCCATACTATAATTGCATAATTTTGTATAATGCTCTTCCTAAGAAAATCCGATGTATATCTGATTACCGGAAATTTAAAAGTAAGAAGAAACACTTTTTATCAGTTAGAAGGTTTTATAGCGTGGATGATTTTGTAAGCGGTAAGTGATGCTAATTGTGGCTTTTACTGTTGCTATCGATTTTCACCGCATTTTTCACTCATGCGTGCATATGTTTATATATGTATACATGTATAATTATATTTGTAAATTATAAGTTGTTGTTAGTGGTTCTACCGTATCATTTGTTCTTTTTTATATTTATATATATTTGACTATGTACGTTATTTTGTACTATATTTTATTTATGTTATTTATAAGATTTTACTTTATCACCTATTCGTTCTTTTTTTATACTTGACTTACCATATGTACAAATTTTGTATCTCCTTCTTGGCCAATAAAGTATTATTATTATTATTTAAAAAATGAAGTGTATGGCACTGAAGTGGATACATACTATTGAAGCAGAACCATTTGTGTCAGTGTGTAGAAACTGGGTAAGACGGACCCAAAACATTGTTGTATCATTAGGTATGTCGAACTATTTTATTAATTAAAACCACAAATTAAATCTATTAATAACTAATAACAGTAGCGACAAAAGCAGTTAAATTTTCTGTATAAAATAGATGTTACAAAATGTTATTTATTTCTTTCGTTGAGCATTTCTCTCCATTTTTTTGTCCGATCGCAGATTGCATGCTTTGCCACCTTATCTGGTTTTACAGTAAATCAGTTTCCAGGGCCGTGCAGAAGTGTATTTTTAAATGATTTTCGAATTGCCCTTCTTTATTTTTTTACGAAGTTGTATTTGTAAGTGAACACTGTATAATAAAAAAAAAATGTTCACTGAATCGCTGCACAGGAAAAATAAATCTAAATTGATCGAGATTTACTACTTTTCGCAATGAAAATAGCCTTGAATGTTAGAAATTCTTATAACACCAAAATTTTAGTAAACAAATTTTGTATCCAAGAGTATTATAATGATTACCAGGTAAAATAAAATATATGTCAATGGATATGGTTCGAAATGACTAGTTGTTTACCATTTATTTGTTTTCAAATAACGCGTAAGACAAAGTTATAATTTACTTAATTTGTCCTTGAAGTCTGTCTTCAATATACAGAGATTTTTTTAATTGTTACAATAAGTAAATATTTGCATATTTATTAGAAAATAGTACTTTTTTATGTCTTCAATTAGCAGCTAAAATTAAGGTAATAACTAATTATTTAACTTTATTAAATCCTTCAATTTATTAAGTTCTATTTTTTTCACAATAATAAACCTATTTTCAACTTTGTTGATAACTTCTAAGAAATATAAAATGTGTCTACTTTTCTCTGTGTACAAGTCCGTAGAAACTTTATTCTTCGGCGATCCAAAGCCTGCTATGATTTTCTATACTTCAAATTAAAAAAAAACGTTTAACGATTTTTTTTAAAATTTAATGAGGCGTTCTGAACCCCTATGTGTAAAATTTTAACAAAAACTATACAGTGTTTTTTACGCGATCTCAAAGCATTATTAGTGTACAAATCTGTAAAAATTTGAATTTTCAAGATCATCCACCAAGTATTTTTTGTTTTCAATGGCATTAAAAACTGTTCTTCTGACCTTGCCACGGATTGTAAAATGGCGATCTACGTCCCGCAATAATTTTTTTATATCCCTGAATTTCAATTTCACGTTAAGCGATTTTTTAATTTAAAATCAGACAAATTTATGTGAATAAAAACTATACAGTGTTTTGTTTTACATTATCTCGTTATTTGTGTACAAATCCGTAAACATTGTATTCTTTAAGATAATCCAAAAAATATTTTCTTTTAAGTGGTTTGTAAATTCTGTAAATGAGGTAAAGTAACTTGTATCGATTAATGTTTCGTTTTCTGCACGAGTTTTTCAGTAATACCTAAGCATTGCGTCGTATAACTTTTACGAACTAATATTGAGAATAACAATTTTTCAGCCAGAACGATACATTTTCGAACAGCAGTTTCTATCTTATATGTTCATTTCAACCTCCTCTATTATGTACCAAAGTGTGTAACCTTTATTTGAAACACCGTGTATATCATTTTTTGATTTATGCACTAAATGTCGCCACAAAAGTCTATGAAGCACTGAAACTGATATTGTCTCACATTTCATCACCATATAGTTATAGAACAATGACATGGAAAGATTTTCTGTTTCGGATTAAATAAAATATATATATATAGCACACACGTTGTGCGCTAATTATTATGTGTAGATATAGGAAAAATTTATAATTTATCTGATGATATGAATTTGTAATGTATTATTATTAATTTAGTATGTGAAATAAAAGAAATTTTTGTTGAGCGCCAATAATATAAAAAAAATTCTCCTTATGATTTTCCCTGTATGATTTTTGTTTTAAATAAAATTATCTCTATACTTACTCTATATTTCTATATCCCGGCTAAACACTCTCACCTTAGTTAGCAAGTTCAAAAACGAAACTTGTGGTCCTATATTGTTTACTTTTTTCTGATATTTTTAGCAATAAAAGATTTTATTTTTATTTATTTTCTGGGATTTGAATTTTCTGCAATTTTCTAATTTATTTCTCTTGTAACTATTTATTAAAATGAGATGGTTCTATTTTATCTATTGAGATTTTAAATAATGAGAAATTTTATCTAGTGGAATTTTATGTATTGCAATTTTCTAACTAATACCACAATTTTAATACAGAAATGACATTTAACGAATTTACCTGCAATGGACACGTTTCACATGGAATATCCAAAGATTTACATATATACAACGTTCCTTGGTACAGGTAAATTGTTATGTTTTCTTATACTAACTAATAAAAAAAATTTTAACGTTACTTTTTTATGCTCCTGGATGTTTATGCGATCCTGATTTCTTCGTTGATGGTTTTCAGAGATGATTTCCAGCGTTGGATGACCTTCCTTCGTCGTTTTATTTAATTTTCCACTGTTGATGGAACTGCAATGCTGAGTTGGAAACTCGTACTGATTTCGAAGCAATACACTGGTTTTTATTTTTACCCTCTTGGCACACGTTGGCTATTGAGGTTAGGTTACTTTTTTATTTTTTTATAAGAATTTGTTTTATTACTGTGGACTTTTTCGAATTAACACTATGGCTTTATTTGCCTTCTTACACTTTATATTATACTTTACCATAAAATTATACTTTTGACTTTTATAAGATTCACTAATTACTTTATTGTGGAAACGAGTTATTCAATTGTTTTGATTTTGACAGGAGATGTTACCTGTTTGGTTTTATAAATTGAACAGAGCTCATGTCAGATCTGGGTCTGACTATTTATAGTATTTCTCATAACAATTGAAAGTTTGACATGTTTTCCTAGCAACAGAATTTTTGATTTTAATTTTTGAAATTTGTGTCCTTATACTAAAATAAAACTTAAATCTAACACTGTAGTATTTTTTATCATGTCTTTCTGATTATTTTGATATGCCTAAGTGGCCATATCGTTTACTTTTTAACTATGTGTCCGTTTTTCACATTTTTGTCCTTAATTCTAAATAGTTCACTTTTTATGTCCTAAAACTACACTAAAATTGTTCTTTTCAAGTCTCTGCTATATTCTTATCACTATTTTCATAGGTTTTTAGCTTAAATTCTTACATTTAAATTCCAACCTCAAACATTTTTTTAACATTTTATGTTTTTCAGATATTAAACTTACAAATTGAATCAATCTACTCAAAAAGATAAACTAGAACTTAAATGAGTCTTCCTGAGCATATTTACAAGAGTATTACCTTTTTTAGAAAACGAAATTTGAAAAATGTTTTTGAGCTGTCAAATTCAGAATATTATTTCAATGATTTGTCCCACAAATCACTACCAAACTTGAAACTGTAGATGTGAGAGAACTCAGCCTGGAGTCTAATTACAAGAAATAAATTTGCCTTATACAAATATCCTTTTTATATTCAAGTAAGTAATTTCATTATGTTACGTTCAAAATTTTGACATTTTAGATTTTTATTTACGTTTTCCATGTTTATATAATAAATTTCCATAACAAATTAGCTTAGTACATCTCTATTGTACATTTTTTTAAGCCTTCTGTGTAGAGAATTTCTTTATATAAAAATATTTTTGACATTTGTCATCGTATCGCTACGATGCTGGTTCCATGTAGGTTTTTCTTGGATGTACCATTTTTATTTTAATTTGGGTGGCTTGTAAGTACATTGAAGAACAATATATATTTACTAATCAGATGGCGAGTTCGTGTAAAACGAGAAAAGAGGTAGCTGTAACCAAAATTCTGGGCGAAAATAAGCACCATTAATGAAATAACGAGTATTAAATAAGGGATCACAATTAGTGACTTAATTTGACTAAAATTTTGCATTCTACAAATTTCGGGGATATTACGAGGTTTTAATAATGTTTAACTAATTGCTGTTTTATCCACAAATCCCCATTTAACATGAGCAAGGGAGCAGATGAAAAATAACGCTGAGACGTGAAATATTACAGTAAAGCGTTGTTACGTTTTCACTTATTAAATCTCGGTTGGCCTTGCCACGCCGAGAGTTAATTTTGTATTATAAATCGTAAATTTAAAGGTGACCATACAATGTGCCAAAACAGTGTACAAAACATGAAGCTACGGAATAAAAATTTCAGGGGATTATTTTAGGTGAAATTTTGCTATCTAACACAGTTGTGTTTGATATAATGAAACATATTTCAGTAGATGAAAATTTGGATAGTTTTATTTCCGGTTTATGCAGGGTGTCCGGAAAAGACGTATACAACGGAAGACCACAGACTCCAGGGTTCAAAATAAGCCGATTTAGCCCAATTTTCTTATTTATATATAATATATCGAAAACGACTTGATCGATTTTAATAATTTTTGGGCTACGCAGTTATAAGTTTAACCGACACTTCTGGAAATTATTTAAAATTTTTTGCAGTCATTAGAAATATAAGAAAAATCATGTATCATGCAAATATAAGCATATATTTTTTTAACCCCCTGTACAATTACTCTCAATTTTTTTTCTATTAGTAGCTGACTTTATTTAGAAACTTTTTTTTATACTTTCAGAATTTTGAATAGTTTAGGCACAAAAAATATTTTTCGTATGTTAACAATATGCGCATTCGTTCTGCAACAAATAATGAAGTACCAGTAGTTGGCTCTGATAGTTTAAGTATCAGTTGTGTGTCAAATCTAATCAGCTACTGAAATTAATCTCTCGGTTTACTATTCTTGCTCAATTACTTAGTTACTTTAGATCTCACTTTATTTGTTGTTGTTATTGTTGTGTTTGTTTCTGTTCCTCATTTTTCAATATTTCATCATGGATACGTATACATGTTTGTACAAACTTTTTGTCTTATTTTGGGGTCTATAAAACGCAGTTATATTTACGGTACTACTTTTACAGTTCACTTGTATCATATGCTTAACATGGATAAAAATCAATTAAAAATAATTTAGTACTGTTACCCAAAATCATACCTTTCTTTACATCTATATATCAAATTACAGATATGCAGATATTTGAGACGGCGCATACACCATCGTCCCATAGCCCTCAATCCGTGCCTGCTTTTGTATCACGTACGGGTAATGGCCACAGTTATCAATCAGTTAGGAGGACGAAGTAAATATTGGGAGTTACCCTTGTTTAATTACGCTTCACTCTTGCTAAATTTCTAATTGTATTAAACTTTCTCCACAATTTAGATCAACTTCTATTTTCCCCGTAACTCCATTTTAATAAACTACTTATTTTAGTGACATTTGATAAGTTTTTTTAGTATCTTTTATCAGCTTTGGTAGAACCCCTGGGGTCAAAAATACAGGGTGATTCAGGTTTAATCTTGATAACTTCAGGAATCGATAGAACAGCTTAAAATAATGTTCATTTGTGATATAAACTTATTTCCTAAAACGCATCGTTTCTGAGATAGAGGGCGTTGAAGTAGGATTTTTTTTCTCGTTTTTTCCTCATAACTTTTGAACCACTTATCCAATTTAAGTGAAATTCGGAACACAAACACTCCTTATGATCTTACATAAGCTTCTTAACTATCTACCCCTCTTAGAAGTGTATTTTGTATACTTCCCCCCTCTTACTTTGTTTCAAAATTACAAAAAAAAAATAATTTCAATAAAACATGTACACACCACTTTGACCTGATTAATTTCGAAACTTTTTCGTCTCCTGTTTTTTTTTGCCGACATTTGGTCTTGTTTCTGAGATATTCAAAGAAATTGGTGTAGCGCACCAGCCGCGTAAATTTCATTTAACGTTATAACAACCGATGAAAACAAAACTCAGTGATTTATGTAAACTGACGTTTGTGAAAATCGTTGTCAAAAGTATTATTTAAAGAACATTTTCAGTGCTAAGAAAAAATGCCTAGAACTTACAAATGCTGAATATGCCGATATACATTATGTTTATGGTTTCTGTGACGGAAATTACAACGTCAGTTCAAGAGTACCGAACACGCTTCCCTAATAGAAGAATTCCAAATGCACAAGTTTTTGTCGATTTTCGGAATATGGTTTGCGCCGCTACAATGATCATAATCGTAATGTACCGCCAAGAAATAATCAGCGAATTCTTAATCTCTTTGATATCGATAGAACTTTAAGCGCACGCCGAGCAGCTCGGCAACTCCATTTATCTCAATCAAAAATACTGAGAGCACTCAAGCAAGATCATCGAAGGGCTTTCCACCTCCAACCTTTTCGTTGTCGTGTTGGAAACGTATCTTATATTATGTGTGTAAGGAAAAGTATATATAAATTATTAGTCATATCGGATGTTTAGTCTGTTGTTACCTATCACAAAGGATACATTATGTGTTTTGGTACGATCGACTCTAAAAAAAAGTCAGAAAATTGACAAAAGTGTTACGATGTTTTAGGCACCTGTTATAACACGTTTCAGTGATTATGTATTACTTTTTATTTCATTTAGCGCCTCCATTCGCACCTACTTTTCGAAATTCAACAATTTTGGAAAAAATTTAGTTTCCTTTCGTTTCGTACTCAAAACATCTAAAAAAATTCGTGGTATGAGCCAATTGATATGCCAACGTCATCAGAGACTTCTCTGATTGTTATTCGGCGATTGTTCATAATTATTTCTTTACTATCTTCACATTTCCATCAGTTGTTGATGTACTGGGACGTCTAGGGCGTTCTTTATCTTCAACGTTTCCATGGCCCTTTTTGAAACGCTTGTACCACTCGTAAACTCTTGTTTTACTGGTAGCAAACCCATCACAAGCAATATTTAACATTTCTAAGACATTGTTGCACTTTATTCCATTCTTATATCAAAATGGAAATTCTCTGATCCATTTAAAAAATAATAATAATTGTACCAAAACACATGTAACCTTTATGACAATAATTGACAACAAACTAAAAATACTTTTCATAGATATTTACCAACATAACAACGAAAATATCGGGCGAATTGGACTAGTATAATCCGAGATATTACAATATTCCTGTTACTTTTTGATCACACATTGTACATTGGAATGGGACATGCACAGATGTCAAATTTCAGAATATATGGAAAAGGGAATTTTAATATTAAGCCGGCCACTCACGTTCCGGTATACCTGACAGGTATACCTGTTCAGGTAAACGTCAGCGTGTATGTGACAAAACTGACAGGTATTCTGGCCTGAACAGGCGACCTGCAAACAATCGAAATTTTATATATTTTACCTGTGGTAAAGTGCTACCTTCAGGTAAGCCTGCGCGTCTGTGGCGTTCTACACGTGTAGGTCTCAGTTATTCCCTGTCTGCTGGCCACGTTTGTTGTCGAAATAATGGCTTCTCGCAAGCGTACCGTAGTAGTGGAAGAATTCATAGAACTATATAAAGCCGAACCTTGCCTTTGGCTCGTAAAAAGCAAAGATTATCATAACAGAAATAAGAGAGCAGTCGCATATGAAAAGCTCAAGGAAAAACTTAGAGAGATCGAACCGAATGCTACGAAAGAGGATGTATTAAAAAAAATTAATAGTTTGCGTAGTAACGTAAGGAAAGAGAAAAAAATATATAAAGAATCGTTAAAGTCGGGAGCGTCTGCAGACGATGTGTACAAACCCACGTTGTGGTACTACGATCTGTTCGATTTTCTTGGCGATGAAGACACCCCACGGCAATCATGCTCAAATTTAGATGTCGTCGACGGCGAAGTCGAAACAGACAATAATAATACTTCTGAGGTAAGTAAATAAACTGTTAATTTATGAGTATCAACATTTATTTATTTCTGTGTTAATTTTAGTCACATTCAATTTATAGAATAATAACGGTTATCAAGTTAGTTATAAATATAATTATCTTGCCATGGCACTTTGCCCTCGTTAACAAAATAATTTTGAAATTCTTCCCTTACCCGTTTCCCGTCGTGGGTGATGTTTCCTTGACTTCGCCGATGTAAATGTTCCATGTTAGAACTTGCAGTGTTATAGCCTGTAGAAATGACAGTCCCGTTTTCAGTATTTTCTTTATAAAAACAATTTTCTGGTGCATAGGAATTTGATGCATGTGTCATTAAAAAATTATGCAGGACGCACGTAGCCATTACTACTTTCTCGATGTTTTGTACGTCTAAATTAATTCTGGTATGATATATTCGAAATCGTGAAGCCATTATACCGAAAGCGTTCTCTACAACATGTCTTGCACGAGACAAACGATAATTAAAAATTTTTTTATTTCGTGTATCCAAATCCGTTTGTCGAAATGGCTTTAGCATACTAGGTCCTAATGGAAATGCATCATCGGAAACAAAGACATATGGGAGACATCTAGAGCTATTGGCAACATCTTCTGGTCTTGGGATTTTTAATGTTTTACATTGCATTTTTTCGAAAAACTTAGTATTCTGTAATACACCCCCATCGGAAATTCGCCCATTTGTACCAACATCAGCTAATATGAATCGGTATCTGGCATCCGCTACTGCTAAGAGGACTATGCTGTGGCGATTTTTATAATTGAAATAATACGATCCACAGCCAGCAGGTGGAACTATGTCAACGTGTTTGCCATCAATGGCCCCTAAGCAATGCGGAAAATTCCATTGCTTTTCAAAGAGACGCGCTATTTCTTTCCATTCGTCGGAGGAGTCGGGAAACTGAAAAAACAATGTACAGGGTGAGTCAAAGTAAAGTAAAACGGATAGTATATGAAAAGGTTTGAATTTGTATGGTAATATAATCAGAACCTAATCTTAATTTAAGTTATTGTTTCAGGATAATGTTGCAGAATATAATGTAGACGATTCTGAAGAAAATGCTACAGATGGTTCTACATCTAGGATGGAGGAACGTTCTCAAAAATATACACAAGTAACAAGACTTGCTAGAAAGAAAAGTAGACAAGAGGCGTTAACCACTGACGTGTTACTTTCGGTGAGAGACCATTTTAAGCGCCCTGCACCCGTTCAGCCACAGGAAGATCGGTATGATCTCTTAAGACGAACAATAGTAATTAAACTGAAAACATTAGAGAAGCGTCAGCGACTATTCGCAGAGAAGATTATAAATGACACGTTATTTGAAGCAGAAATGGGAACTCTTAACAATCATTCATCTCGCGGCTGTTCACCGTCGACTAGGAATATTCAACAATATGATTGTCATAACCATTCATCCACCACTTTCAGCCCTATGTTTGTTACTTCTCCAACTCCAAGTCCCACTTCAACAGCATCATCTCCTAATCCTTTACTGCTGCAACAATCCAATACACAACCACAATCTTACTCACAGTCATCTCGATATACACAACAGCAGCCAGTAGAACTTAACATGTCTCCTTCAGAAAATTCTACAAATGGTGTGGGATCTTATTTTGCCACTTATACTGACTTATAAATTAAATATTTTGAAATAATGTTTTTGTAGGAGTATTTGTAGGATTTCTTAATAAATAACTTACCCGAACAAAGTTCAACTCATTATACACACCTTCAGATAGTCCTTCCGTAGAGTTTTATAAATGGCATTACATGTCTCTGGAATGATTTTGCCGAGAGCTTGCGGTGATATTCTAGTAGAGAATTTGAGGCATTCATATGTCCTGCCTGTTGAAAGAAATCGTAATGTTGCTGTCAGACGTTCATGTGGCGATATAGCTTTTCTCATGACAGTATCCTGCTTCTGATAATAGCTTAAGGTAAGTTGTTTCATCCATTCTTAAATAATTGCGATAATCTTTAGGCTCTGCGTTTAATTCTTTTAGCAACTTAACGTGACTGTATTCATGTCTTTGTAATAACCATTCTTTACACCACTTTTGTCGCGATTTTCGTTTCTTTTTCCCTAGGAGGAGAACAAGACCTACTAACGCTACAGCATCGTCGTAGTCGCGTTGTACCAACATGATTGAAAGCTCAACTGAGAATTGCTTTCAGGTACGCCGCTACGTATATGGACAATGTCAAGTTCAGGTTAACTTGTCATGTTTACCTGAACAGGTATACCTGTCAGGTATACCGGAACGTGAGTGGCCGGCTTAAGGTTATACTCATACAATACACAAGACCATTGTTAAAGATTTACTATTATTAAATTTTACTATAAATTAATTAAACATGCCTACACTATATAAATTCTATTCAGATTCAAGTAGGGACTAATACTGATATAGAAAGTCTTAAAATTTTATATGGCTCCATAAGCACCTCGTTAAACTGAAAAGAAGAATTAATGTAACAAAATAAAGCAGTGGCTTGTGTTTTCACCTGATATGAGAATTGGAAAATCTTATAAAAGCAAATTGTTTTTATAGGACTAGGTTCCATTGCAGTTAGGGTTTCTGTTATTCCATTAGTTTCGGGTATTGGTCTAAAAAGGCAACAACAGGCAACACTGATGCAACTTAGTTCGAGCACTGTCTAGTGCTGGTGTAGATAAAAGTTTAAGTGTAGTTTAAAAAACGATACTTACCTGTGTATTTTATTTAAAAAACAATTATAATAATATATAAGTATTATAGGGAACAGGTGTTACCCGTAACAAATAGGACTTACTTAATATTATACCTTCCATGCTTATTTTTGGAACACTTTTATGTCGTTAGAAATAAAACGCTTAATATAGTTGTAAATAAACCTTAAATATAGAATTCCTACTACGAAACTGAAAATTTATTCTCCTTTCCTTAGAAACCATTGCTTGTCGATTAACAGATATGCGAAGATGTCAGTCATAAACACTTTTCATTGTAGATATTATTTTTATATATCTAGGAATGTTCTGTACATCAAGGTTCAATTGTTTTGATATTGTCCGCGTTCCGCTGCTAATATTAGTTTCGCATGTCAGCTGGTAACAATTACATATATTTTTGTGTCGCATTTTACTCATCATATTTCAAGGTTTCCGCTTTACAGGGAGTGTCCCTAAACGTCAATAAAACAATTTAATAACGATTTATCCAAATTTAGTTAATTGCTTCAACACGACATCGAACACTTGTCGCAGAATTATCAACACAATTTTATATGACTAAGTGGGCGTAATGTTGTTTTAAGTTATTTCTGAGTTATTCAATTAATCACTTGCAAAAATGATTGCTTTCTAAGAAGGATATTTGTTTGTTGTTTTTAGAATAAAAAATAAATAGTAACATATCACGTAATTGTAGAAAGTATTATTGTATAAATCGGCTAACAATAGAACAATTGAAAATAAAAAAAAGAACTTTGATAGTGATAGCGGGCTCGCCTCCACAGAGCTTAGCCTGAGAACAACAAGGGATGGTTGGGGATATGCACGCTAATTCTGTTATTTTAAACGACCAAAGATCACGGCATAATAAGTCAGTACATCATTATACAGAGTGTAATAAAATAGAACAATTGAAAATAAAAAAAAAACATAATGATAGTGATAGCGGGCTCGCCTCCACAGAGCCTAGCCTGAGAACAACAAGGGATGGTTGGGGATATGCACGCTAATTCTGTTATTTGAAACGACCAACGATCACGGCATAATAAGTCAGTACATCATTATACAGAGTGTAATAAAATAGAACAATTATTGAAAATAAAAAAAAAAACATAATGATAGTGATAGCGGGCTCGCCTTCACAGAGCCTAGCCTGAGAACAACAAGGGATGGTTGGGGATATGCACGCTAATTCTGTTATTTGAAACGACCAAAGATCACGGCATAATAAGTCAGTACATCATTATACAGGGAGTAATAAAAAAGTGGGTCATCCCGTTAACTGCGTTTTTTTAGCGGTAAAATATGACTATAATTTTTCGTAAAACTCTTTTCATAAAACTCATTTTCGATAAATTCGATTTTTGAGCAAGTAACGTTAGAGATAGTCACAGCAAAATGAGTTGAGGTCATAATTTATAATGTTCTAACTTGTTCTAAACTGATCTGAGTACTTATATATTCAAAACAAAATTCAACATTATGACGTTATAAAAAATCGTCCAGAAAAAAGTGGGAGATAAAATAATCCCTTGCCTCGGTTTCTACGTTTTTTTAAGGCGTTGCGTCATTTACAATGATGCCTTTGAGGATTTGGGTAATAACAAGTATCTCTATAAAATTTTAAAGTAATACGCAAACATTTGAAGAAAATATAACGAAAAAATAATTTGGAAAGCTTAACTTTAACACTTTGTATTTTTTAAGGGAGGCATATTTGTATATAGGTAACTAGTGTTAAATTGTCATATTGTGCACGCTAATTCTGTTATTTGAAACGACCAAAGATCACGGCATAATAACCCAGTACATCATTATACAGGGTGTAATAAAAAAGCAAGTCATCCCGTTAACTGCGTTTTTTAGCGGAAAAATATGACTATATTTATTCGTAAAACCCTTGTTTATGTACTTACTAGTTGGTCAACCGAATTTCGCACGTGATAAAATAAGGTCCAAGGAAGTGCTGCTCTCTGACGGCGAGAGTCTTAATGCAATAAATAACGCAAATGAGAATCAGTAATCTGTACCATTTATTGCTGAACTGCGTTGCCAAATTTAATACATTTTTACTCGCAACATACGGTTCGCAATGTTATTTCATAATGATATTATAGTGCAGTTTTTAAAAACATGTATGTAAATTCAACATAGGTATAAATTTAATGTTGGATATCCTAATAATATTTTTAAATCAGGACAAATATCTTAAAACTAAAATGGCAATTTCTGTTGAACTACCTATATGAAGAGCGTAATGTAGACAACCATAAATTAATAATAATATTGTAAAGTAAAAATGTTTTATTGGAAAAACAAGCACGGATGATATTAACACATACTTGAACAGTTATTTATGTGCAAAAAAATATTTCACGGACGAGTTTGAATTTTATAAAGAATTACATAGGTATTTTCTTTATTTCGACAAATAGCCAATGACTTGATGTATATTGGAATATTTTCAGTTTTGTTATTTTGTAATACTATTGAAAATACAAAATAATACGGCAAATTGTTAAATATCGAGTTAGGTATTTATGACACGAATTTGCAAAACATTCTTTGGCAGATAATTGACAAGTCTACATTTCACAAAACAGTATTCCTAATATTCTCTTTATTTTGACAAATAATTAGTGATTAATTTATTTTCGAGTATTTTTCAATAATTTTGTGCGATTGAAGATAAAAATATGACACGGTAAAGTATTCATATCGGTTTTGACGGTACGGAGGTCCGGAATAGGAGCAATTTTATCGTTTCCTGATATATATAGTGCTTTGGAAAAGTAAAGAATAAATGGCTGCCTGACAGTAGCCAAGATGATTAATAAATTCTTTTTGGACATTATCTATAACTTCAGGATGTATACGATGTATCTCGTGACGAATTCTTGCTTTTAAATCTTCTAAATTAACCGGTCCAGTAACGTATACTTTGCTTTTTAAGTATCCCCACAAGAAATAATCTAGAGGTGTCAAATCAGGCGATCTGGCTGGCCACTCAATCGGCCCCCTTCTCCCTATCCAACGATTCGGGAACAGCTCATCTAAATAAGCACGGACATTATTTTCTTGAAATTTTTATTATGTAACACCATAACAAAAAACAAAAACGACGTGCAAGGGAATATTTCCGAAAACTTCTCAATTTCAAAAATAATGAATATATTCGTTACTTTTCGAAAGCACTGTATTTTCAATATTTTGATAAATATATTTTTTTAATGTTACATTTTCGTATTGGATCACAAAATAATCACAGAACCGTATTATTTTTTATTTTGTTCCGTTGAAAAATTAATCGCATAAAAAAACATCATAATAATTATTTGTCGAAAGTAGCAAAAAAAATTTAAGAAAAATAGGTATCCTAATATTTCTACAACAGGTAATTAATATATTTCGGAAAACATATCTACTTATATTTTGCAAAACTGTTACTATAATTAATATAATGTTGTTATTTGTTATGATTATTTTCTCATTGAGTAATTATTTGTTACAGTCACCAGTATTTTGCACTAATACAAAATATTACTTATTGCAGTAATATTATAAATATATCATTATATACTGATTTTAAAAAGTGTTATGATTTAGACAGGCTGTTTTTTCATACTGCTAATTTTAATTGACTATAATACCTTTTTTCATTATATTTCAATACATGTTACGCGACTGGTGAAACTTCGCTGCTTCCCAAATCTTCGAATTTATGCTGGCTACAGACTATGCGTGAATTAGCGATTCGTGATTTGTAATGAATTCGTGCATAGTGTGTAGGCTTTTTATGAATGGATTTTTAACGAACAAGACCCTACACACTATTCGCGAATTCCTCACATATGATCAGTCACGAATACAGGCATAACCTGTAGCAAGCCGTACACAGCAGCAAACGACGAGCTTGCAACAGGATCGGCTGAACCCAACATTACATTTGTTAATGCAAATTTAATTTTTCGGAGTAAATTTTTTTATAAAAAAATGACTACATAAGCTACATTCTGTTAAAATTAGGCGTACGTATAGGAAAACATTGTGTAATTACATAAAAGTAGTAGTAGAGTTATTTTCGTATATATGATTAAAAACAAATATTTGGGACTAAACCTAAAGGAATAAAATACAGATGATAAAAAATATTATATATTTTGCAAAATTGACAATTTTACATTTTTTGTATGTCCAGAGGCCGTTTGCCTTACAGTTTTTGATAATAATTTACATTTATAAAATATTTGCGTCCTAATCATTAAATTTAAGATAAAATATCTGTGTTCAGTACATTTTTCACTGCAAATAAACCATTCAGGTAATTCCTTATGTAATTTTGTTAAAATTAATTTTCTATATTTACGTATAATACATCTTGCTAAATAATATTTTTTAAATATCTTTGAAAAATATGAAAATGTTATATTAGTAAATATTTTCATAAAATCTGATGGATATTTCAGTCCACCAGGGCTGTCAACACAATAACTTTTGAAAAATATAAGTTTTTCCTCTTCAATTTTTTCTCTTCCTTCCAAATTGTTCTTACACTCTAAACAATCGTACTTATCAAGTACTTTTTTCACTAAGTAACCTCCAAAGTATGCTCTTGAAAACTGTTCTAGTGTATCACTGTCTTCATTATCAATAGAGCTAATGGATCCGCTGGAAGTTTGTGGGGAATCATCTTCTGCGAGAAATATATTTTCAGTATTGCTTTCATTTTCTTCATTTTCTAATTCTAACAAATTTATTGTGTCATCAGATTCACAATTTGACGAGCTGGCTTTCATCAAGTTTACAATCATATTGATTTTAATAGCTGCCGCAAGTTTCCCAACAGTTGGGTTTCTATCATATCCCCCTCTTTGTCTGTATATTGAGAATTGATTTTCAAGAGCATCTTGGTTTAATTTAGATGTGAGTAAGTATTTGTATCCTCGGTTTCTTTGCTGTTGTTCTAATTGCATTATGGCGTTAATACTTATTAATACTCCAGAAAAACAATCGGGTGTAGATAATTTTTTCCTTTCATCAATTTTTTTTAGTTTTGAAATTACATATAGTGCTTTTTTTAATGCATTTATACCATCAACATTGGTTTCAGATAACGCCTTATTATAAGGTTTAGAGGTATGTATATGACTGCTGTTCAAAACATCAAACATATTATTTATTACTTCGACAAAATCCGCCGTATTACGTGCTGTCGTTGATTTTAACTCTCCCGTGGCAATAGCTGTACGAATTGAAGCAGCAACGCTATGACTAAAAATTTGAACTGCTAGTCGTACATTCATCTTTTGAAAAGAATTTGGACTCATATGGATATCACTAAGTTTTAGCAGAGATCTTCCAGTTTTACTGTTCTTATCTAATGTATAAATATCTCTTACATCTTTAAACGAAACTCGTTTATTATCATATATGTAATCTGCATTTAACAAATTATACCTAAGACTTTTTATTAGATGTGGCACATCATATATTGTAAAATATTTATTTTCTCCTACAATAAAATATGGTTGCTCAGAAGATGCTCCTAAATTCTTGAACAGCTTTTGATTAACACGAGATTGGTCGCATGTAATCCCTACAGGTTTTAGTCCACAACTTTCAAGGAGTTCTAGTGATTTTAAAACAATACGTTGAAGCTGATCAGCTTTTACGCCGTTTTCGCTAATGAAATAGCCTAAAGGAATTTTCCAAGAGGAATATATACCTCTGGGTAAAAGGACCAACGCTTGTTTACTCATAACCCCGCGCCTTCCGAATTCACCCAAATCTTCGAATCCTTGAATATAATCCATTTTCCTATTATATTCCAAATTTTGTTTTATAGACATTTCATCAAATAGTAGGATACATACTTTTTCTTTCGGAGATAGGGTATCCGCTTTCAATTTGATTTGATGTAGTACGTGACTGTTAAATCCTGGAATGCAATTGAACTTTCCAATCCAGTTTTTAATTACGGATATTGAAGGCAAAACCACACCTTTTCTTCTCAAAAATTTGTAGCTTCCAGGTCCTTTATAGTAAAGGGATATTGCCATTTTCTTTTCATCAGAAAGCCAAGGCGTTCTCGCTTTATGATACAGTTGCATTCTTGTAAGAGATTTCGAAAAAGGCGGCAACATGTTTAACCTTGTTTGGTGAAATGTTGTAGATAATGTGGCTTTTATTTTCCTTTTCTTATTTTCTTTTCTAGTTCCACACTTCTCTTGTATAGGTAACGTTATTAGATTCTGTACCCATTCTGAATCTTCCTGACTCATTACATCAGGACTAAATGCAGATGTTGACGGAATCGATTCAAAGTCTTGACGAATAGAAAGATCAAGTCGCTTCTTTTTAGAAGGTGGATAAACTTTTTGCATCAATCTTGGGCAGAATTCTTCGAAGAATTCATCTTCATCGTATTTGAGAGGTACAGCATTTTTAGGGAGTTTGGTGGATTGTAAATATTTTTCAGCAAAATGGTCACTACACAAATGTTTCTTTTTCAGAGATTCCGGACTTAATTGTGCAAGGCTTGAATTACCTGAATTTATTATCCACTCTTTACATCTCTGTTGATCTTGAACAGGAAAACCAAACATTCGTAAACTTGTATTTTTCCTACGTGAGTTCTCGCATTGAAAATACGAACATTTATGTCCTGACATCTGAAACAAACATGAATTTAGTATAAAGTAATGAAAAGAAAATACCTCTTAAATTCATTAAATTGAAATAATAAATATTCTTTTCAAGATATTATTTTTTTTACGATAATGTATTTATATTAGAAACTGAAAATTTTGTGTGATGCAATAAATTTTCTAAATTATTTATTTTAACCTGCATGTCTCTTAAATTTCACGATTACTAATTGAGGGGTATAAAATCGAAACTCACATTTTACATATTTTATAAAATTTGAGTAATTTATACCATCTAGTTCAAAAAGTTGAAATTACAGTTAATGAAAACAAATGCAGCACATGCCACATTACCTTTGTTTGTAGAGCAGTATACATAACCGTCTGAAATAAGACAAAGCATGCGTATATTCATTTTAGCGTTCGTGGTGTAGAAATTTTTAATGAGAACTGGCCGTCCGTTGTTCGTAGAGAAGTAATTTGTAGTTGCGAACCGATTTTTTCAATAATAAATAATAAATGTCTTTTTTATTGTAAAACATTAAATTGAGTACATATAAACAAAAAAGAAATAATTAATAAAGGGTCGAAGTGTCTGTTTAAACCGTTATTGAAATTCACGACGGATCCAAGAAATTTTTTGTACCGCGCATTTACAGTGAAACTTTTGAGAACTTTAATATTTTTACCATATCACAAAAAATCTCAAAACATAGATTAAATAAAAAGAGAGTTTTTCCACTCGTGTGAAATAATCTACAGTCACACGCTTATTCTTAACATTCTCTGTGAGTATGGTGACCGGTCAAGATATATATTTTTATTTGGATATTTTCTGTATTTATAACAGCAGCCCCTTTGCGCAACCCTGACTATCTGAGAATTAAACAGGGTGGGTGGAATTTTTTGTGTTTTTAATATTCTGTGATCATCAGTCCCATATGAATTATTTCAAAAACTTGAGTAAACTTTGATTTCTTTTTCTGGCCACGACTTTATCGATTATAATCCTACCTAAATTTGTGACTGTGGATGATTTCACACCAGTTGTTTTTTCTAGTCTAGTTTTATTCGACTTTTTTAAATAAATTGTCTCATCTGTGTAATATAGGTAAACATAAGTCTTTTTGATATTTTATTTGTTTTACCACAATGTCTTAGGTCCGCTACAGACTATGCGTGTATTCGCGATTCGTTATGCGCGATTCGTGATATGTGAGGAATTAGCGAATAGTGTGTAGGGTATTGTTCGTTAATAATCCATTCATAAAAACCCTACACACTATGCACGAACTCCTTACAAATCACGCATCGCGAATCGCGAATTCACGCATAGTCTGAAGCTGGCACACGGTTTGCTTCGCCTTGAAAGTAGCGAAATATTTTAAAAAAAATTAATTTTAATATTTTTAAAGGTGCACATGATTCAGGACCGATTTGTGTTTTACGATGCCCGCGCAGTATTAATTAGCAACCTGTTATGAACTATCTCTACGAACAAAGCTATTATTCCATGCAAATTCAAATTTTAGGTGATGCATCAAAAATCACATTCTCTAATGTATGTGAAGTTAGAAACGTTTTTGTTAAGAAACGTTTCTGGTAATGGCGGCTGCGGTTTCATTTAGGTGGAGCGGCAAGTACTCAATTTACTGAACAGATCTTTTGCGCCATCCGTACCTTTAGGAAAATACTACATCACTATTACTTCCTTAAATTGTTCACAGAATATGTAAAAAGACATGCCCTTTCGATCCCTGCTATTAGATTGTTTCAAAAACCCATACGAGACCTAGAATTTACGCTTAACTTCAGAAACGAATTTTTTTTTGGGAGAAAAATTATATAAAAAAACTAAAATTTGTTTTTAAAGTTATGCCTCTAATTATACTTCTACTGTACTTCTAATGGTCGAAATACCATGCCGTTTTACATATTCCATTAAAATTTCAAGGTGGCACACTCTATAGTTTTTAAAAAAAAAATTATTTATTATGGAGCGAAAATTCGTTTCTGAAGTTAAGCGTAAATTCTAGGTCTCGTACGGGTTTTTGAAAGAAACTAATAGCAGGGATCGAAAGGACTCTATAGTTTTTGAGAAAAAACGTCTCATAGGGTTTTTGAAAAAAAAAAACAAATACTAATTATCGAAAGGAATCTCTTTTTACATATTTTGTGAAAAATTCAAGGCACACTCTATAGTTTTTGAGAAAAAAATTATTACATGATGGGCCGAAAACTCGTTTCTGAAGTTAAGCTAATAGCAAAGATCGAAAAGGCATGTATTTTTACATATTCTGTGAAAAATTTAAGGAAGTATTAATGTAGCATTTTCCTATAGTTACGGGTGGCGTAAAAGGTCTATTCAGTAAATTGAGCACTTGCCGCTTCACCTAAATGAAACCGTAGCCGCGATTACCAGAAACGTTTCACACACATCATTCTAATAAAATATATATGTATGCATTTTTATATTTCTTATCAATAGTTTTCAAAATATTTTACTATAAGTACTATTTTAAGGTGTAATCGGTTGTAAATGTAACAGTTAAAATAAATACTGTGCAAGTTTTTAAGAATTTTTCAGTATTTTGGTTAATGAGTTTTGATTCTATGCTTCCCAATTATTCTTGTAACAACAATTTTTCAGTTTTTTTAGTAAATAAAAAATAAATAAACTGGATATAAATAAATCATATAAATTCCAATACACCTTACAAATATGATCGCACGGTGTGAATAAAATCGAAACAATCTAGAAGTCCATTTCTATTTTTTGCACTGAAGAGAACTGCTGCCATTTTGAATATATTTTCTTTTATAATAACTATGTTATTATTTTACATAGTTCAAATTGATGGACAAATTCTTAATTTATTCCAACAATTTTTTTTTATTTTTCATAAAATTTGAAATCTAACAGTTTCTGTAATCAAACATGGTACATGTATTTCCAGACACGCATCCTATATAATAATCTGTGTAACAATTTGTTTCTGCATATCGGAATGAAAAAAAAACAATTAAAATTAAAATCTAGCATAATTTCTTGTATCAACTAGTAAGTAGTAACTACCTACTACCTATATTATATGAAGATATTCAACTCAATTTAGTTAGTCTTTTGAATTTTGGAAACATATAAGTAAAATAGTACTTACGTTTATCCAGTGTCACAAAAGAAAATCAATTTTTCAAATGTCTTAATCACAATGTCTTTCACAGAATGTTTACATAAACGAAAAAGGGAACACCAACACAATATATTACACCTCCACGTTTTCTAAAACAGTAAACAAATAGTTTCCAATTTATTGAAATAATGCGGTAATCCCCTCTATTTCGCGGATAAGCAGGTAAAATAAGGGCTAGATAAAAAAGGGTATTCGCTTTGCATTTAGGATTATTAAACCCGACAGTAGCGAGGTATGACAATTTCTTCGTGGGTAGTCATTTGAGAATAAAAAATTCAAATTGGGTAAAAATTTTTAGGTTATTTTTTGTAAAAGTATCTATAGCATGTTCAATTCACAAAATTAAATGTTACTTAAAATATAATAAAATTGTTTATTACACCTTTCTATAAATAAAAAATATATAAATAAGTATAGCAAATATATAACATATATAATATACAATATATTATATATACAATATATTATAAATAATATCAGTTTTATATTTCACTTCAAAATTTGGCAACATAAATCTAAATTATTGATGACTTAAATTATATAACTACTTACCTAAATATATACAGAATATGATCATCACTATTCAACTTTTTAAAACATATTTCAAACGCTATGTTTTCTCTATTTTTAGGACACAATTTAGTCGAATTAAAAAATGTGTAATTAAAGAAAAAATTTATAATGTATTCGTATGTATTGTAGACATGTTTTGTTATAAATTTAAAACAGTTTATTTTCTTTTTTCTGTAAATATTAAGACATGTTGTAAATTAATGTTTTCATGTTTATGTGTTATACCATTGTATAAATGCAATGGTTATACTACTTTTTATGAATATTAAATTTTAAAGTCAGTATTCTTATGGAATTTTTTTGTTTATTGTATTTATTTATTTCTAATGAATTCTAAATTTTAATAAAAATATGAAGTTTCAAATTTGAAAAAAAAGCAATTCGAGTCGACAATACGGTAAACAAATGAACCCGTAATTTTCAGGCACATACAACTGACTTGCAGTCGCCTCCTGCGGGCCATAGCAAATTTAGAAATATTTAGTGTCGCTTAACTTCCGTCGGGCTTTATTAATGTATAATTTATTTGAATTATCTTATATTAGCCGGTGAAGTAATTAATTTGACCCGATGCTGTTTTTATCTTATACAATACAATACAATATTTTGGGTACCTACACATTACACAATATCACAGAATATACATACCTATAAGCTATACTTTCTGTGACAATATCTACCTTATTTACCCGTACGCTTCGCCACTGAAATCTGACAATGTCTACAATAATTAGGAATTTAAGGTATTTTTATTACTTCTCATATCTGAAGCTTCAAAGATATGCTGCTCTCATTTTCACACATATTTTTTGCATTTGAATTTCTTTTTACATAAATATGAAGTACACAACACTTAGTTGAAGGAAAACAAGAACCTAAATATAGGTGTCAATACTTTTTAGAGAGTATTTTTAATGAACAAAATATCTTCATGAACAGAAAATAAATTAAAATATATATTAAGGGCCGCGTTTTAGTCGTCGAAAATCGCCCAAAGACAATCCACTCAGGATGTGGCGGTTCCAATTAGCGTAAAGCCGAACTAGAGCTAGATACATTTTCGCGTAGAAGATCGGTGTTGCAGATTTCTTTACTCGGTAGATTCGCCTAACGTTTTATCCGTAGGATCAGAGACGTATTAAGGAAAATCGGCCTAAAGTACAGAAACAACAAAACAATATCAGTATCTGCACAGAATATAGTCATAACATACCAGGATGTTTCTATAAGGTTTGTTGGGATAAATAATATACAATAAATTTTTGTTCCAGGAAAAAGTAACACATTATTGAAACAAATTTTTAGATATATTATTTTTCCGATAATTATCTATACTATTACTAAGAATGTCGATTTATTTAATAACTGAGAGGTAGATCCTGTATGTCGAAAAGCGGTTAGATAAAATACTTGCAATAGTTTTGTTGGTTTTCATCTTTTAATATATAGGTATATATTTAACTTTATTTGTAGTAAAATATTTAGCCAAAAGAAATTTATAAAGTACGGCTACAGTAAAGACATGGAAAATCGTTTAATACAATAATGATACCTGAAGTAAATTAAAAATTTTCCCAATATTACGTATATACGAGTATTTGTATATCTATCAAATACAACTGAAAAAGTTATACGATAGGTAGTGAAGCACTGAGTCGTACACCGTACCGAAATTTACAGAATTATTTCAGCGCGACGTCTTTGAAAAAGCCAGGTCAAAGCGCAACCGCCAAACAGTCCGAGGACTGGTTTATACGAGGTGACCCAGTCATGAATTCTGTTTCTGGCGTTGACAAGGATCGATATTAATATCAATGAAATTAAAAAACAAATGACTTTTTGTAACTATTTTCCGTAATATTTTTGTAACTATTTTCCGTAATATGACTTTATTAAAGAAACTGGATACCTACCCATTAAAATTGGTTAAATAATTTTATTTCGTTGGAATAATTACATATGTGTATCAAGTTTGTAAAAATTTGTTGGCGTAATTTTTCCAAAAAATAACATAGAACTTCTTAAACATATATTAATACAGTAAGACATAGTAACCTAACTACCAGCAACTTTGTAATATATTTTCTTTTTATAAATTTTTAAGATTAAGTTTTGCAACAGCGTTTCATGTTTTATTACATATTATGTATATATTTATGATTTTAAAGTAAAATAAATACATACTCTTGTATATAGTGAAATGAAATAGTCGAAAGGAAAGTTAGTACATGGGTGGTGATATAATATTTTTAAAAATTCACTTTTTAATTGTTAGCCAAATGACTTTTCACAAATTGTTAAACATGTCAAGAAAAGCATCCTCCATTGCTATTATGTAATCCAGAATATTTCTAGAGCTACCAAATGATTTTTTTTGTCTTAATACATACACGTTTTATTCAAAGGTTATTTGTTTTCATTTTAATTCTCATGCGTAATAATATATATACAGTTTCTTATAAAGAAATGATACGGATTTCTATTTTGCTAACTCACCTATAATTTTTATAGTTAGAGAAGGAACGACAGATTTGTATTTGTATTATTAGTTTATAACTCTGATCTGCAGAAATATCACCATATTTATGTGTTTCTCTAAAGCATAAAGCATTATTTCTGTAAGAAAGTTCTTATACAAATATTTGCTGAAAATTTACCTTTTTACAGGAGAAAAATCTGAGTCGTAAACTATGTTTTGGAATTTATTATTATATTGTGTTTACCTCTTTTCATTGGAAAATGGTCCCCATGGAACCTATCGTATGCAGTAAAAAACCCATCCGCAGACTAACGATGTCTGGACATTATTAAATAAAATAAGTTCACTACGAATTGTTTGAGATACTCTATAAATCACAAGAATTTGCGGCGCGTAACAACCTATTCAGTATCGTGATTTAGGTAATCCGGTCCCGAACACAGCATAGGTAGACTCCATATACTGTGGTCCCGAAGGTCAATAGTCAATACAGATATAAATGTGTCGTGTATCAAATGTACACGCACTAGATGGTCAAAGCAGTCGTAAGATTGCTAATAAGTGTGCGCCTGAAAAAAGAAATTATTTTAATAGATTTTCATATAGATAGTTATTCGATTACCATCACATTATTTGACATTTATTTATGTACGAAACATTCTTCATTGTCATAAAGTAACATTGAAATAAAACAGTAAAAAAAAAACGTTTGGGACTTTTAAATTAGATAAATATTTATAAGGTTGCACTGACTTTTACAGTATTTGCCTATTTCTTCAAGATTTTCATGGACAGAATAGGAAAAAATGATAAAACATAATAATAACGTAATCTATTAATTTATAATTGTTCCAAGTCGTTCTATAACTAGAGCTAAATTGTTACTATTATAAGAAGGTAATGTGACAAATAACAACGATACGTGATGATAAAATTTCTGATTTAGCTGCCTGAATGTTCAGTTGCTAATCGATTTAATGTTACCACTAAAATGTAAGGTGAAAATTACTTAGTGTTCATACACAATTTTATTGAAAATTCTTTGTTTCCTTATTAAATATCATATGATTTCTGCTTCATACAAAGCGCAATATTTTTTTTATAAAAGAATGAAGTGTGTACGCTACTGGTCTTTTTCATTTCATTTACATGAAGGTTTGTAAAAAAAATATGGTATGCATACGTATAAAAAATATCCAATACATATAGGTAAACTCGTACCGTTACAATTAGCGCAAATTTAATATTCAATTACTTTTTTAAAATTCTGATATTATAGTAAACAAACCGCCAGAAATTAGTTTGCTTTAAAATTGCCAACATAAAAATAAAATGCCATTATTACTATTGAATAAATTTAACTTAATTTTAAAATCCATCGGGCGCACCTAATTATAACATTGACGCGATCCACTGCGTATCGAGCCATAAATATGAATCGCTCCCTAAACCGAAGATCTCTATTCAGTTTCTGGAGCCAACAACTCATCGAGACGGCAACAGTGATGGAAATAATGTACTTCATGCTTTAGCTTAGAGCTTTATTATACTGTGTAATTTAAAATATGAAATAAATGATTAATTTTTAGTCCTAATAGTAACGTACATTCCTATATTACATTAAGCTCAGTTACGTCAATTTTTCATCAAATAATATTAACTAGAAAGGTACAGCAAGGTTGCTGCCCGACCTTGGCTGACTTTTATTGACAATAATTTTTAAAAGTAGCTGGCATTTCATTTTAAAAAGATGTAAAATTCTGTCAATTTTGTGGTTTTTTCATGTTTGGTTACTTTAACACCCTGTATTGCAAATGTTGAATCGGGTTATCTTCATTTGATGCTGAAATTTGACAAACATTTTTTTTAATTCGTGACATTTAAGAATTTTTAGAAATTCGTTTGATTTTTCAAACAATCTGTACTTTTTTCGTTAGTGTTCTACTAGATCTTTGTTAAGTTTTAAAAAAAATTGTTTAAATTCCATAAACTGAGGAATTTTAGATATTGGTTTTGTTTTTCTAAACACCCTATATTTTTTCCTTAATTAGTGTTCTAACAGACCCTTGTTAAAAGTTTAATCAAAAATCCCCATCAAATTTCGTAATTTTTATGGATTTTAGAGATTGGTTCGGTTTTCTCTAAACACCCTGTATTTTTTCGTTAATTAGTGTTCTAACAGACCCTTGTCAAAAATTTCATCAAAAATTTCGGTTAAATTTCATAATTTTTGTGGGATTTTAGAGATTGGTTCGGTTTCTTCTAAACACCCTGTATTTTTTCGTTAATTAGTGTTCTAAAAGACCCTTCTCAAAAATTTCATCAATAATTTTGGTTAATTCCCATAAATTTTGAGGGTTTTTAGAAATTGATTTGGGTATTTAAACACTCTGTATTTTTTCGTAAATTAATGTTCTAACAGATCCTTGTTATAAGTTTCATCAAAAAGTTTAATTAAATTTCATAATTGAGGGATTTTAAATATTGGTTCGGTTATTTCTAAACACCCTGTATTTTTTCGTTAATTAGTGTTCTAACAGACCCTTGTTAAAAGTTTAATAAAAAATGTTGGTCAAATTTTGTAATTTTTAGGGGTTTTAGAGTTTGGTTCGGTTTTTCTAAACACTCTGTATTTTTTCGTTAATTAGTGTTCTAATAGATCCTTGTTAAATGTTTACTCAAAAATGTTGCTCAAATTTCGTATTTTTTAGGAATTTTAGAGATTGGTTCGGTTCTTTCTAAACACCCTGTATTTTTTCGTTAATTAGTGGTCTAACAGACCCTTGTTAAAAGTTTAATCAAAAATGTTGGTCAAATTTCGTAATTTTCAGGGATTTTAGAGATTGGTTCGGTTTTTCTAAACACCCTGTATTTTTTCGTTAATTAGTGTTCTAACAGACCCTTGTTAAAAGTTTAATAAAAAATGTTGGTCAAATTTTGTAATTTTTAGGGATTTTAGAGTTTGGTTCGGTTTTTCTAAACACTCTGTATTTTTTCGTTAATTAGTGTTCTAATAGATCCTTGTTAAAAGTTTACTCAAAAATGTTGCTCAAATTTCGTATTTTTTAGGAATTTTAGAGATTGGTTCGGTTCTTTCTAAACACCCTGTATTTTTTCGTTAATTAGTGGTCTAACAGTACCCTTGTTACAAGTTTAATCAAAAATGTTGGTCAAATTTCGTAATTTTCAGGGATTATAGAGATTGGTTCGGTTTTTCTAAACACCCTGTATTTTTTCGTTAATTAGTATTCTAACAGATCCTTGTTAAAAGTTTAATCAAAAACCTTGGTCAAATTTCGTAATTTTTAGGGATTTTAGAGATTCGTTCGGTTCTTTCTAAACACCCTGTATTTTTTCGTTAATTAGTGTTCTAACAGACACTTGTTAAAAGTTTAATAAAAAATGTTGGTCAAATTTCTTAATTTTTAGGGATTTTAGAGATTGGTTCGGTTTTTCGAAACACCCTGTATTTTTTCGTTAATTAGTGTTCTAACAGATCCTTGTTAAAAGTTTAATCAAAAACCTAATTTCCCAATTTTTAGGGATTTTTGAGATTGGTTCGGTTATTTCTAAACACCCTGTATTTTTTAGTTAATTAGTGTACCAACAGACCCTTGTTAAAAGTTCCATAAAAAAATTTGTTTAAATTCCATAAATTTTTAAGGTAGTTTTTTCGTTAATTTGTCTTGTACTAGACCCCTGTTAGAGGTTTTATCAAAAAATTTCTTTTAATATAGTAATTGAAAAAACATTACTATTTCGTTGTGATTTGCATGACGCTGTACTTGCTGTTATCTCCTCCATAATGTGCAACATCAATAATGATACTTTCTGAATTTTGTATAACAATTTGTGTGTGATTTGCTAGGTACTACTACTACTGATAATAAGCATTAAAAAGCTAGTCCGACCCTGACGGATAAAAAAAATACTCAAGTGCCAATACCCTACAGACCGTAACTAACGGCATCTTTTCGATAGTGTCCCAACTAAAACATGCTGAAATTAATTCACGTCCTTTAATTTTTGGTGAAGAAACGTGCTAGAAAACAGATTTACCTATGCAAAGACCGTGAATTGCACCTTTTAGCCTTGTTGTAATTACTGTGATAAATACTCAATAATTTATATCAGTTCAAGTGTTAATGTCTTTTAAAAAGTATCCTGCCGGTTGTGACAGTGATTATAATACCGCATACGATTTTTTCAGTGCATAATTGCCCTATAAAGTTCTGAAACGTAACAATGAAACATAGGAGGCGAAAACATGGTTTTCTTCCCATTTCCTAATGACTTACCAGCCTATAAAATATGTCACACCCTGGAGAAAACTTGTATGATTGGCACAGTGAAGAGATATTTTTTCTAACTTGCTTAGATTTTTCTTTAACTGCGACAAGAAACACCTATAAATTCGTTGAAAAATGCACATAAAAACGCCCCCCTTAACTACTTCCTGCAGAGTGATTAATTTTACTGTAGGGAAGAAAACGATTTGACAACACAGCGACATTCAAGAAAAGCGCCACTCAGTATGCAAAAGCCAAACTTTGTGTGCGGGATCTGCAATTTAATAAAAATTTAACGAGGATTTTACAGGGACGTTGCCATCTAGCGGAGGAATCCAAAAGTTCGATAGGTTGTCTAACTAGTAAGTACATAAACAAGGGTAAAACTCGATAAATTCGATTTTTGAGCAAGTAACGTTAGATATAGTGGGGGATTCCATTGTCTTTAACCATCCAGTAGCTCTTTTACGAGTACATCTATCTATTTGTTAATTTCGTTTAAAATATAGAAGTCTTCGGTGTTACTTACACTGAAATAAAGGCATTTTCGAGAATTCTTTTTTTTTTATTAAAGTATATCCAGAATATGAATGTCAAAACTGAAAAGGCTTTTATACCTGACCAAAAGTAACAAAAAAACTCTTATGAAGTACTTAAATGTCTAAAACAAATGATTTTTCAACAAATACATTACAAAAATTAAAAATATGACTATACGAAATTGCAAAACAAAACTAATGTTGTTATTCATTACATTTAGGCCACTCTTTATTATGGTTGTTATGAGAGATATAAAATAAAGTTTCGAGTGGTAGGGCTGTAACTGAACCCCTTTAATAAATTAATGGAAGCAGAGGGGCGTGCAGATGTTGAGGGGTACAAGAAGCAATAATACATATTTTTAATGAATAAATGCCCTGTGCATTGTTGAATTTTTGAATTACTCTTTTTCTTCTGGTTTCAAAAATATGACATATGATATTTGTATCTTTAACTGTTTGTAAGTTATTGAACATTACATTACTTCGTATTATGACTAATGCGCTTTTTGTACCTAGTATTTGATTGATGTTTGTGAGCGTGCTTAAACAAAAATTAAAAAAAAGTTAATTGTGCATGTTTGGTATAGCAAAATGAACTCAATCATATTCTAGACACCCTGTATATTAGCTTACTTTCTAAAATGCTTCCCTGGAGGATATAAAATTAAACTTATCTTTATGCCAATTTTTAGGTAATTGTAGTTACAAGACAATGTCATTAATGCCTTTTTCTTCATTTACCGAATCTATGAAATAATTTTTGTACACATTGTACTTCCAGGTACTAATAAGACAGTAATTATTTAACGACTTGAAACGAAATAAATATAAAGGCAATAAGATTAAGTTCTGTACGTATTTTCATGTTTTTTCAAAACCCTAAATAAATATAATATAAATTCAATTACACTCCCTTTACCAATAATGACAACACAAGATATTTATTAGGAAGGTAGAGTAAATATTGACCTAGTGGTCATCTGACGGGATATTTGAGTCTTTCCTTCATTTTTATGTCAGAATTCGAAATTACATTGTGTAGTTATACATGAGAAGAGCCTTTTTATTCGTTAAGGAAAATATTTAGTTTAATCATGAAACAATGATTTACTTTAAAAATTTTAGGCAAAACCAATCATTGAAAATTTCTAATTCAAAATTAAAGACCTAGAGAGCTGGCATCTAATATTAAAAAGCAATAAATTCCATATTATTGGATTTAGTTTTTGTCCCCAATCATATTTAATTTAAAAGTTGGAAGGCTTCTCTATGCATAAGCTGGATTTATTCCTTTGAAACTAAATTTATTAACTATAACATTATATTTTCTATCTAGACAATATACGTCTCGTTTAAGTGCCATTTAATTAAAAAATAATCAATAATACTGTTGATGCGGACATAAACGCTATTTGTTAAATTGCGTTTAATTCATATTTATTGAACAAATCTGTGGTAGTTTTCAGTTGCTGTTAATTTGTATGTAATTACTGCTTATTTCTAGATACATTTCGAATTCCATCTTGTTTAAATTTCAATTAAAAAAAAAACTTTTGTCAATATTTTTAGCCACACGCAGTAAATATACTATACATATAATGTGCTTTTGCAAACAATACTGAAGTAAATATATTTCATGTGGTTTCCACCTTCACACTCCTGTAAAATTGTAGTTGGTAGTGCGATTTTGATGTACAACCTACCGCGATCGCTAGTTTATCACTTCTCAACCTTCTGTGATTTTTTCCCGGCCATTTTCAGAAATTTATATTAGCGATTTTTTTATCAAAAAACTGGTAACGTTGCCTTGTTTAGGCGTTTTCAATATTATGGGAATTAGGAAGTATATTTTAACATAAACATCCAGAAGGCGTGGACCTCTGGACGAAAGTGAAATCATTACAAGGAAACTGATACACACTGTACATATCTTTAGTAGAAAGATATAGAAGAATATTACTTTAAGGTAATATTAATATTACATTTAAGTTTATAAAAATTATGCAATATCGAATTTGCTCTTTTAATTAAAAATTTTCACTTTGAAACAATTACATTTTGGAAATTGATATACATATACTGATTACATTTATTTATGTCTCTATTGTAGTTTATTTAAAAAGTTTGGATTAGAAAACAAGTACGTAGTTGTACGAAAGACAAGTATTTCGAATTCCTAATTGCATGCAGTGTCAAGTTGTGAGAATCTTGCTTGCTGTGAAATACAGAACATAATTATTGTGTGGGATAACATCTGCCAATTTTTTTTGCAATTAACAATTTTAGGTCACGGTCTTTTTAAAATTATCCATATTAAATAGGTCATACGCTTATAGAAAAGTTAATTAGATCAAAATATTTAGTAAAGATCAGAGGCTTTATTATCGCTTAATTGAAGTGCAGTAAAAATATGTATTCAAGCTAATTAATCGCAAAGGCGGAAAAGTGTATACTTGTGAAGAAATGCATATGTTTGTTCTAAAGAGCATTTTCCAATTTAACTTTTGCATTTTACATATACAGAGAGTGCTAAAATTGACTGTGATTATTGACATCAACTTTATTTGATTATATAATTACAAAAGCAACTATATCAGAGTTTTGATTAATATTGGGTAGATACCTTTAATTTATTATCTAAATTATGTCTGATTTGCAATTTTGAAGTCTGCATTTTTGAGATTTTTTCTAATCGTTGATAACTGAAATTTGAATTTGATTGCATATCTATATCTGTATCTATATCCATACTTATATTCATATCTATTGTCCAAAAAATGTACATGTATTGCGAAAATTTGATTTTGTGTGATTTCCGGTGAATCGCTATGATTTCCGGTGATTTCGGTGAAAATGTTTATAATGTATCCTCGATTACCCCGAATGTACCATTTTATTTTTCTGTAAATAATTCTCCCACATGTACCAATTATCTACCCTTACCTTTTATCTTTTAAGAATTCTATGTACAGGGTAATTCTTTTCATATGCCCAAATTCGATATTTCGGAAACGATGAAAAAGATAAAAAAATTAAAAGCGTGCTTAAGTGACCTCACCTAAGCTCCGTATCAAGGCCATCTACCACCTTTTATCATAACGACGCTACGCGTCACGGTGCGACTTGACCTTATATTTTTTGTCTATTTAAATTTAATATTTCGATACATACTTTACGCTAAATAGTTTGTCTTCAATTGTCAAGTGAGTGCTACTTGATTTGGCAGTTTTAATTTTGGAGGACACTTCAAACACAAATGCCGTAAATACCATAATAACAGTAATAATTTTATGTCAAAATATCTATTACCTAGGATATGGAATAATGAAATAAAAAATTATCCCTGTATGTTCCAATGCATACATTTTTGCATAAAAATTTAAAGCACCTATATAGTATACCTATAATATATTAGGAATATTATCTAGATATGGGACATCTTATCATATAAAATTTTCTTTTGCTAAGTTGATAGTTTTTAATTGAGATATCTGATAATCCCAAATGTATGTTGATTTAAAAATTTATCAAAACAAGAAAAAATAAAATTATATTCACATGCAGGTTAATAGTGGGGAAAATGAAAGAAATTTTTTTTCTCATCTTTAAGAATTGTAATTTAGGTGATGGAACTTTGAAAAAAAAATAAACTTGAATTTTTTGCATCAATTTAGAAACAATACTGTAAATATCGAATAAATACATTTATTTACAGATTTAAGGCAAATATAACAATGTGTACAAACATTTTGAAAACTATATTTATTTTAAATAGGTATAGATAGTCAATATTATTATTTCAAAATGTTAATCTACATGTTATTAATCTAAAAAATGTATCCAAATTTCAAGTGAATATATATGGTGCTTTCAACATAAGTAGCACAAATGACACTAGAGTATGATGGGGCTAAAATGTAAGAATTGATGCAAATATACCTTAGCCCAAAAGGTAATAGTAATAAAGTTACAGTGTCAAAAAAAGTGTAAAGTTTTAATTTAGCGAGTTACAGGAAATCACATTTTATTTTTTTGTTTGAAAACGGGCATATGAAAAAATTTCAAGAACTAAAAAGTTTCCAAATTGAACGTTCCTTTTCCTAAAAAAGACCAGTGACTTGCCGAAAGAAAGTTTGGGGGACTGAAAAGAGGCCTGACTTCAGAAAACGTAGCACCCTGTACATCGTGACAACTACTAGTTATGACTATTGATGCAGATAATCTAAGTTAGGTTACTTTCCAAATTTGAGCTACATATCTCAAAAACTGTTGGAGATACAAAGAAAAAAACATAAAAACATATTGAAATTTTAACACCCTCTATCATGGTAACGAAGCATTTGCGCATATATGTTTATATGAACTTATATATTTAAAATCATGTACAAATTCGCCTCCTTGCGTATAGACATACTATTCTGAAACACCCTGTATGTGTAACGTTCCTAAATAAATTGTTTAACTTTTTTCATATTTTTGTAATTTTTTTCTATTAACAATTTATCTTGTCTCTTTAACTGAAATGGACCATTGCCTATTAAATCAAGAGGTCCATGGAAAATGAATTTTCTCTCCACAATTTGAACGTCCTCTTCACGTGGCCAAATGTAGTCGTCAAGTACTTGATTTTGTATCTATCGTTTTCCAAAATTTCTACTATACGCCCTATATACCACGTGTCATAGTGTGACATAATATTTTTCAATAAACAATATTTAATTTTCTGGCTTTGGTGCTCAAATTTCCTCTTCAGAATTGCTTTCATTTTCCAATTCTGAGTTTGATGAGCTCCCGTTTGATGTTTCATTTTCCAATCCCTTTTCGCTGTGTTTCCAGCTGTACTTTTACTTTCTGAGTTGTTATTCTAGGACCGTCTGCTAAATGAGAATTACTACTCCTTACTCCGATGCGCGATTTTGGCGATTGCGGGATTTCGGTGATTTCGGCGATTTCGGAGTTGATTGCAGAATTGCGGGCTTGATTTCGGGCGATTTCTGTGATTTCGTGTCAAAGCTGCGCGATTTCGGACGATTTCCACGTGATTGCGGCGACTGCGAGCGATTTCTAGTAAAAATGTACATGCATTGCGGAGAGTGGTTACCCCCTCGGGCATTTTGTTTTAAATATTAAATTTCAAATTAGTAATATAACACGTCATATTTACCTGTTTGCTTAATAATAAGTATTAGTATAAGTGTTTTTAGAATTTGTATACATTTTTAGACATATGGGGTATATCAAGCACTCTGTGATAAGTGTTTTGTGAAATTATTAATTTAACGTAAGAAATGTATAGTAAAAAAAATATATACATATATTTACCTCACACCTTACTATTTCACCCACCCCATCTCCTGCTGACCTAACAGTGTCTTTCTCATTTCTTTTTTTTTTTTTCGCGTGCAAGGACACTTAAAATACTACAAATTTTTTCGGTTCACTCTTGGAAATCAACCAACAAGGATTCTTAGATTGCATCATTTTATCAATTTAATTAAAATATTACATAAATTCAGCTAAGGTCTTTCCAAGGGTATTTTTATTTACTTATTTTACTTTACTTATTTACTTATTTACTTTACTTATTTTGTACTAAATATAATAGTAATTTAAAATTCTTAGCTAGCTTTTAAGTTACGCGATAATAATATATTAATATCAAAATATTTAAATCGAAAATCAGTATAAGAAAATGAAAGTAAAAGGAAAAATAAAATTATTGTCAAAAATCCTATCAAAAGTTAAAAACCACTAATTTATTTAATATTTCGGACTTTTTCTATATTTAAGAAAAATTACATATTCCTGAGTGGTATGGATTGTAGGAAAACTGATTTGAATTAGTTTAAATATTTTGATAATAAGGTAAAATATTTATAGTTGATCTTCGAACAACAGTGAATGGAAACCCTTTCTGCAATCCATTGTGTCCTTGAATCCTTTACGAAACAAATGTTTTATTACATTTCTCTTCAAAATATTTAAAAAACTTGAAGGATGATCAAAATGTAATATAAAATTTACCAAGAGCCACCAGCATCGTAATAACATCAGCGTTGTATTATTTTATTAGTACAAACAACAGAGTACCTCTGTTGCTAATAAATTAATAATTAAAAAGGAAACCTATTGCTTAAATTTACGTTAATGCATTTATTGTAAATATATGGTATGACATTAATGTTACATTACTCTTGAATCAGTTTTATTCTGTCAATTATATGTTTATGGAAAAAGCTATAATTAACTCAAAATTATTTACCAATTTGGTTCGTATCAAATTATCAAGTCCATCCAGTCATATCGACTAATTTAATTAATACACTTGAAATTCTTATGCGCTTGAATATCGATCAACATCTATTGAAAAGCCGGTGATTACCTTCCAAATGAGATGTATCTGCACGTCAAATTTATGTTGAAGAGAAAATCGCACAGAGCTCCAAAATGGTGGTTCCATATAATATATCTTTTAGTATGAGATGCCGTTTGCTGCTATATACATAGTATTTCAAAGATTATACTGTATTTGATGAAATATTTTTATGGGGAATTTTATATTTTATTTATTTTAAAAGTTTGCATATGCTAACTCGCTAGATGCTCTTTTGAAATTTAATACCTACCTACCTATTCTTTACCTATATAGTGTTTAACAAAATTGGACTGGTTCAATAACTACTAATCAAGTTTCCTTTATTTTCTTCTATCTTATGTATTGTAACTGTTTTGTGAAAAATGTTATATTTATTAGGCAAATACTCTTTGAGATAACGTATACATAGTTTTTAACAAAATTGAATCAGTTCAAGATAAGGGTGGATGAGATGGCATCACGATGATAACGTTGATAGCAATGACGATAACGATAGTAACAATGACAAGGCAAAGACGAAGATAATGACAAAATAAAGATGATGGTGTGATGATAAAGAATATTGAAAATAGTGAATATAGAAAACGATGAAAATTGACGATGATAATGATGACTAAAGAAAAACAAGAATATTGAAGATGATGCGGTGAAGACAAAATATGATGATGGATATTGAAGATGATGATGAAGATTATAGATCATAAAAATTAAAGGTGATGAGAACAATGATTATTGAAATGGGGAAAATATAGTTACTAATTTATCAGATACCTTCCTTAGGCTTTATATTCACAGTGTTTAACAAAACTGAACGAAATTCAGTCCGCATATGCCGACTTGACTGCCTTTCCAGTGTATTTTTTCTGATATCTGTTTAATTTATAAAGATTGATGTATACCTGTAATGTTGGAAAAGAAACTCTGCTGAAAAATTCCACAATAAAACGAATAAAGTAAAATCTTTGTGCTTCGCAGAAACCATTGTTGAAAATTCGGTTTCATCAAACCGTGACGATTTTCTAGTTGAACAAGGTATACCTTCAGATAAATAAGGTAAGAGAATCGACTGTTTCAATAGTCAGACGGATACGCTAAGCCGATTAAAGTAAGTTTGGCAACATCGCATTATTTTGTTGTCAGGTCTATGTTGCATTTATTTCCAGACACCCTGTACATATAACGTTTTCGCAATCTAATGCTGTATGCCACTTGCAAACTTGATACTTAATAATTCTAATGAAGAACAATTTACGGTGAAATTACTTCGTTCTATAAAAAATATGATGTATGCCTACTTACGTACCTAAAAAGCATGCTTCATAATAAGTGCAAATATATTCATCGCACTTCCTATAGAAATACTAAATGACACCAAATTATATCCTCCATTATTGAATTTTCCCTTACAAAAAAAATTCTGTCGGGTGGGTTAGGCATACTCGCAGTTTTTGCTGGAAAAGTAATTAAAGCTGAAGTGATGCGCTTTCAAAGTTGGCAATGGGGTGAAACGCCATATTTTAAATACGCGTCCGCGTTTGTTTGCCCGGCCAACTTCATTTCTATTCTGAATCATTATATGCTATTCAGGGGGCGCATAATGGTCAATTCACTAGAATTGGAGCTCTTTCAGCAATCCTAATTGCTTTTATTTCCAATTAATGAATGAATCTGTAGGTCTTTATTTAGGAGATTTAGAAGAAGGATAAAATCCGATAGAGCCGAGCTTTATTTTTATTTTCTTTGTGAGAGACTATTTCCCACAACTGCAGTTTGAAATGTTCTCTGTTTATCGATTGACTATTTTACAAGTGGCTGTCCCATCTTAAGTAGAAGCAAAATTGAATTTTCCTTGAACTGCATCTGTGATTTTAAATAAAATTGTTTTGGTGTGACTAAATTACCACATATATTTTTTATTTCTATGCTAATATTCGGAATATTGTAAATCCAATATTTAATCAGAGTTAACTGAAATAGGCATCTTGACAAAAATGGTATCAAACATCTCCAGTGCTATCAAAAAAGTATGACAAATTGAATGTTTCCGCTAATTTAATAATGAATGTAATTAATTTATTTTTGATTTTGCAACAATAGGAGCCGAAAGCAATATATGGGCGGGCCCAGCGATAACGATAGCGGGTCTGTCCCCACAGAGCCTAGCCTGGGAATAACCAGGGCAGGTTAAAGAATCCCGGCTAATGCTATGGATGAGCACTTTAATTCTGTTTCTGGCAACGACCAATTACTGAGATCACAGTTACCGGAAAATCAGTATGTATCAAATATTTTAAATACATCAGTAATTTTATTGTTAATAATACGAAACATCGTATAATATTTATTTAGAGTACACCACCTGACAATCCGAACTAATTACTAGGTGGGGAACAGCTAATAATGTTACACAGGTATATATGGTATATATATATATATATATATATATATATATATATATATATATATATATATATACCTAGTTGATACGTACATTGATATCTACTGTACAGTAAGTATGTTGGAAGTGTACTTTTGTTTACCATTATTATATCTTGTTTTTTAAAGGACGCAATTAGTACAGTTTGGTGAAGCAATTTTGACTTCTTCAGTTAGTATATAGAAATAGGAGTTTATTATACCAATTGTAAGGACTGGTACATAATTAAGGCAAATAAATAAACTTAATATGACCCGGTGACTTGGAGTAAATATTCGTTTACACCAATAATAACTTTAAATCATAGGTATATAACGGATCGGAATTGCCGACGACGACATCTTTTTAAAAAAAATAATAGGAAGCCATTTTGGAAGAGTTGGGATCAATACACAATAATTTTTCAATTTTAATATTTGAAGAGCGATTTTACGATTATATATTGTATGAGAAGTTAGTTCTTAAACTTGATCTTCTTATTCTTGACATTATTAATAAAAAATAGATGTTCTAAACAATACAAAATAAAGGTCTCGAAACTTATATCCTTAAAATTATATTTCATTAATATACTGAATCGTATACGAGTAGATGCATATCTTCTATTAAAATGAGGTGTAGTATCAGCTACAAAATTAGTATAAACGGAACAAAAATATAGTACTTGTCTAATTTATATATTAACATGTGTACGTAAATTATAGAAAATGTTATGTTAGGTAATATTTGTCGTATCTAATGTGACTTTATTAGTCGACAAGGTGACGTCGGGTCGACCGGAGTTTGTGTGACCATTTTCGTATAAAAATCGGTCGGTACGCCGTGGCGCGAACGTCGACTATCGACTTCAGGTTAGACTGCCGACGTCGGCTCGACGTCAACCCGACCAGTCTATGCTGCTTGAGGTGAAGTACAACTGCGAAACGGGAAATAGTGGAAACTCATGAAGGGAAGACGGTATTTTAAAAATTAGCTTCCGACAAAAAAAGGGGTTGCTATATCTTACAAGTTGAAACTTTGCCTAGAATATATAGAAGGGTGCTTTTGCGAATTATGTGTGACATATGAATTACTCTTTGTGAATTTCCGTATAAATGAAATCGAAAAGAGTATACTTATAGAAAAAGATGAAATAGTAATATGGCGAAGAAACTATTTAAAATAAATATTAATAGGTCGGAATCTGAATCGAAGAATATATTGAATTTTGACGAAACATGTATACGTGAAGGTCATACAGAAGGCGGTACGATATGATATAAGTGTTAATGTATCACCGTTATAATGACAGTGCTAGTAACCAATAGTGAATAGTGTGTATACATAGTGTACTATATTCTAATGCCTTTTCTTGGCATGTAACGAATTTAGTCAACTATAACATTTTCTATCATCTTCATAATGGAACGGTCATGGTATATTGTCAGAAGCTCAAAACAAACTTATTAACACCACATAATAGCGAAAGTAGCAATAATTTTTTTTGCAAAATTTGTTAAAAATTGAAATTTTCCAGCCATAAATAATTAAAATAAAAGTTGAAAAATTTGCGCAACAATCCATGAATTTCGCGTCCATGAGGACAAGGCTTAAGTGTTAAAGTGTGATATGCGCGGAATGCATATCAGGTAGGTATAAGTGCGTGATAGTGAGCAATCGCCGTCCAAAAGAACGGCATACTAATCTATGGAAAGGACGGCATGAGGATGACTTTTAAAGTAAACTGTTAATGTGCTAGGCCTTACTTGACTTCAACTTATTTTTGATAATTTTCTGTGCTCTGAATCCTTCTCGAGTGGCACACCTAGATAATCATGCAACCTTCACTCATCTCTGTGCTGTGAAGTAGTCACTATATTATTTCCACCTTGGGTATTTGATAAAAACTTAATTTTGGAAATAACTCTATAATTTTTATTGTTTAACGCCTCGAAATTAGCAAAAACTGTTATGTCACTGTTTCTACTAAAAATAATAGATGTTATGTAATGCATTTATTTTTGTCATTTTTGTATATTTTTTATATATGATCGCCTTTAAATTTAGTACGTCTATGAAATGTTGCTCCTCACACGCTTCGCCCGTCACGCTTGTCTACAAGCGATGAGTCTCTAGATTTTCGGCGGTTGAGTATAGTATTAAATATAACAATTATAAAACATATTTATTGAAGTGCATAATAATAGTGTTATAAGTGATTACAGAATTTATTTATTAGGGTGTCTGATACACTAATAAAGCGTTGTTATATAGCAACAAGAACACATTTTTATTTTATAATCTGGTGCTCTTTTAAACTTATAGAACACTTATTACTGTTGTAAGAATATTATGTAGAAAAGATTATAAAGCTTAATTTCTTATAAAGTTTGCCTTATAAATGTTCTTACAGCTTATATAAAACATTTTGTGCAAATTGGGCGGTGAAGTATGTGTTGTTACCATTGCATTTATTATTTTGTTCATTTCAATAATAGTATTTATATTTTGTTATTTAATAACCACGCATAATTTCTCTACTTTAAATTTAAATAGAATTAGCATACGCATTCATTACACGAAACACAGAATTCCTCAAATTTTTTGAGCAAATAATTTACAATAAAATCTATTATCATGTAATTAATAAGATATCAGAATTTCAGCATGGATTCGTGGCAAAGAAATCTATATTAACTAATTTGATAGTTTTTTCAGACTTTGTAAGTGATACTCTAGATAAGGTAGGGCAGGTCGATGTATTATATACTGATTCTGAAAAGGCATTCGATCGAATCAATCATGACGTTCTTTTACTTAAATTAGCTGGAATGGGATTTTCGTCAGATTTGATAACTTTTTGTGTCTCATATTTTTCTAATCGGTTTCAACAAGTAAAGTATGCTGGTGTTCTTTCCGAATCATATTTGGTAAAATCAGGTATACCTCAAGGAAGTAATTTGGGTCCTCTATTCTTTTTAATTTTTATTGATGATATAACAACATGTATCTCTAAATGTCTATTATATGCAGATGATATAAAAATATATAGAGAAATTCAAAATACTGACGATGCTATGTTGCTGCAACAAGATCTAGATCGTGTATATGAGTGGACCTTTGCTAATAAATTATTTTTAAATATAAAAAAATGTACTTCTATGGTATATACTTTCAGATCACATTTTCAGGAATTCACTTACAGCATAAATGGTCAACCTTTATAAAATTTTAGTGAACATATTGATACTATTGCACATAGGGCTTACAAGAACTTAGGTTTTATTATGAGACATACAAAGGAGTTTTCAATAAATACTATAAAAATGTTGTATTTCAGCTTTGATCCAGACTGGAATTTGCCGCACCAATATGGGACCATGAAACAGTAACGGGATCACAATGTATAGAGACAGTTCAAAATAATTTTTTGGCTTATTTATGTATGAGAAAATTTCATAGATATCCCAATTAAATCGATTATGAAAACATGAGGAGGAAATTTGACATTTTTATCAATCATAAGGCGGATCGGAAACATTTGTTTTATAGCCAAAGTTACAAATGGAGAGGTAAATTCAGCTGAAATTTTATGCAGATTAAATTTTTATATTGCTGCTGGAGTTCGACCAAGGAGTATAGTTTTTAAAAAAAATTATCGCACTAATTTAAGAAAGAGCTCCCCGATAGTAAAAATGTCTTTGACTGTGAATTATGTCTGTCATGATATTCATATAAATATTTTTGATGTGAAATCAAACAAATTAAAAAAAGATCTTATTACATTTTTTAAAAATTCTATTATCTGAGTCACCTTTATAACATATCGTTAAATTAAATATCTTTTCTTAACATATGTTTGACATATTTAACTCTAAATTATTTTAGTAAGTAGTTACATTTTTTTTTGTTATCAATCTACACTTACAGTTTGTTGCTAATGCATTAAGTTTTGACATAATTATAAATTTAGACCGAAGTGTCTGTATTATGTCAGTGAATAAATAAATAAATAAATAAATAAATTGCATTCAGAGTACATTCGCTTTCTTTACACATCCATTGTGCAAATATGTGTATCAAAGACTGGCACACAGGGAGAAAATATAAATATTTCAAAGGTGAAACGTAAGTATGCGAGCTATTCGATGTTTAAAATGTAAAACAACAGGGAAGTAATGTAGCATCCTGTCATAGTCTGGGAGATAAATTCTTAACCAAAGTTTAACTTTCGGTTAATTCCCCTTCGCAAACAGTTTAATACGTTGTTTCGGTTAGGTTTAGGAGAATAAAGCAGGCCAGTGGCTTGAGCTAAACCAAATATAAAATGCAAAATCGAGAAAGCAGCATTACTGAGGCTTGATTTCTATTCGGGGAATTCATTTCCATTTTATATTAAAACCACAAAATTTAATTCTAAATGCATCTTCTTAAAATTGGAAATGAAATCTATTTGACCAAGCCATATTTGAAAACTTTCGTAGACTTCAGACAAAATTAGTGCTAAATTATAAGAAGTTAAATATGTCAGTAGAATTCTCATAAAAATGTATGCTTATTTTTGAGAAACAATTTACGTTCTTATTAAAACTACGTTAACTTGACCTCTGAATTGGTTAAAATCTTTTCATGACCAATTCCGTATAAGGAAAGTTTACCTATATTCGTTGGCCTTTTTCCTTATGTCGGGAAAAACTAAAGTAATATTGAAGTTAATAATTGATCGGCAAGAATTTTATTCCAATAAGATAATTGGACCTAAAAGAAATACGAGCAAAGACAATATTACCAAAATATACCCTAATTATGCCCTTTATATGACTTTTGGTTTGGCCGAGAGAGACAACATTATATGTTTGACTTTATACATTCTAATAACGAACAGAGATAGGAAGAAAAAGAAAGAATATAAGTCAAGCTACTAAGCAACAAGTAGAGTAGGAGTTAGTATATGGGTATTTATAGATATCTAGGTAGATTTTAATATGATATAAAATCTATATTTTCGGTTTCCATTCAACAAATTGTACAACCCAGAAAATTTTTCGTATAATGTGATGACCAAACTTTCATAAAAATAACGTCTTATAAATATACATTTTTTTGTATTGATTTTTAATAATATTACTATACTGAAGAATAACCTAAAATAAAAACTGAATGTATTTCGTGATAAAATGTGTTTAATAATTTTTCGTCATAAATGTATTAACTTCTATTATCTGTATCAACGTAATTTTAATGAGCAATCAAACAGAAATAAGAAATAAAACATTTAGTGTTTGTTACAACATGGCAGCTCAAATAAAATCAACTTTGAAGTCCATTTGTCTGTAAGTTTTAACCTATAGGGCAGATTGCCTATGCCAATGTTGACGTCACAGCAAAATATTAACTTTGTGGTTGAAATTTCCTCCAAATAAAGATATTTTATGGTAATTTATTACCAATTAAATTATTACTAGGTACCTACATATAAAATTCTGCTCTTGGATTTATTTAGATTGAAAATTCAAATTAAAGTCAATAATATTATGTGTGCGTAATAACAAAAACAAAATAAATATTTTCGAACGGAATTCAATTCAAATTTCAATTAACATGCACTACTGAATTCATCTGAGATAATAAGTGTTATCATAAGAATACTTATATAATGAAGTGTGTATCGATATATTATCATTAGATTCATGTACATAATATGCAGAGTTGGCTTAAATTTTGATAGGCGAAATATGAACATAATAATTATTTTTTAATTCATTTTTTACAACTCTGTAATATTGTGTGGTTATTCCGAAGCACCTCACGCGTTCGAAGTCCTGTGTGTTCTAAGCGCTATGTGACCGAAAGCCTATGAGCCCGAATACCTGCCTGTTCGAATAGAGATGTGCGCGCTCCCGGCTGACTGGCGAAGAGAGAAGACCAGGATGCAATTTGCCTGGATGATTCGTTCTCACGGTAAGAAGATAACGCAACGGTGTTCACAGTGATGTATCACTTTCCACAGAATTTTAGAAACATTATTAATTAATTACCATAATGCAGCCTTTTGTTAAGATGTTTCCACACGTTTAATTATTATATGGTGGGTGTGAGAGTAGCCATGGAAATTAATCCACGGTTTTCAATTTAAATTTATATGCATAATCGTTGATTCCAATACATCTATCACAATTTCTATGAAAATAACTATTAAAAACAGAGACTGTTAATAAAAATATTTAAATAAACTTATGTGGAAAATTCTGTGGAAAGTGATATATCACTGTGAACACCGCTGCATTATCTTCTTACCGCGAGAACGAATCATCCAGGTAAATTGCATTGTGGTCTTCTCTCTCCGCCAGTCAGCCGGGAGCGCGCACATCTCTATTCGAACAGGCAGGTATTCGGGCTCATAGGCTTTCAGCCACGTAACGCTTCGAACACTCAGGACTTCGAACGCGTGAGATACACCCTGGTATTCCGCCTGTAGGGCTTCATCTTTTGATTTACCCATACAACACAAATTGGTTTTCATTGCAGATCGCCAAAACACAAAACAATTTTTGCGCCATATGACATGCAGATTTGTCGGAATATATTTAACAAGAAGCTTGCTCCCTAAAAGACCTTTATAAAACATTTACGTCGAAGTATTATTAATAAGTAAATTTGTACCATAATATAGAACAATATTTCTATTAGGTTAATTGAAATGGTCAAATATTCCTTAGAAGTTATCAACGAAGTTGAAAATAGGTTTATATTTTAATAAAAATAGAACAAATTCAAGAATTTAATAGGGCGAAATAACTTACTTAATCTTAATGTACCTATCACCTTTTAAAATAAAGATTTCTTATATTATCGTTATAACAGGGCAGGTACTTGCACGATTGGATATGCACTGATAAAAATTTGTCAAAAATTAATAACTTTACGTTGGCAAGAAGTGTAAGGATTACGTGACCAACATAAAGTTATGTACACTTCCATAATAATTTTGTAAAAATAGGTATACTGTAACATTACAGAAATAAATTTGGATGAAATTCCATATTATATTTTATTTTGCAGGTGTTATGCTAAATTCCATTGTAAATTTCCGACACTACGAGGTCTGGTTATTAAATAACGAAACTGCGCGCCTAGAGGGCGCCCTAAACGTGTGGGGTAAAAAAACGAGTAGTGCGTTGGGTATCTAGATATCTTGTCTATGCACGTCCCAAAACACGTTTCCGTCACTATGACAATATTTGTGCAGTAGCGGTTTGAAACGAACGTGTTTTTTTCTCGTGCCGAAAACCATGTGTGACGAAAAACAGGAGCAACGTATCAGTCTCAAATTTCTCGTTAAATTGAAAAAAACTCCGACTGAGTGCTATAAATTGTTGCAAGAGGGCTATGGTTACAATTCTCTATCTCGTGCGCGTGTTTTTGAGTGGTGTAAGCGCTTTAATGAGGGCCGAGGGAGCACTGAAGATGACCAGCGTCCAGGTCGCCCTGTGACTGTTTCAACTCCGGAAACAGTAACCAAAATCAACTAAATTGTGCATGCAGATCGTCAAGTGAGCATCCGGATGATTGCCGAGGCTGTAAAAGCCGATAAAGAAACGATTAGAAAAATTTTACACGAGGAATTACACATGACAAAAGTCTGTGCGAAGTTGGTGCCAAAAAATCTGATTCCTGACCAAAAGCTCTTCCCTCAACGGGTCTGCTCAAATTTCCTTGAAAGGTTAGAAGAAGATCCCGGACTGATAAAAACGTTATTACTTGCGACGAAACGTGGATTTTTCAATACGATGTTGAAACAAAGCGACAATCGATGCATTGGAAGACGCCTGAATCGCCCAGAATCAAAAAAGCAAGGATGTCCAAATCAAAATTCAAGGCAATGTTGATCGTTTTTTTCGACATTAACGGTATCGTGATGACTGAATGGGTTCCAGAGGGTCAGACTGTCAACCAGACTTACTATTTGTCAGTTTTGGCAACACTGCGAGAACGAGTTCGTAAAAAACGGCCCGAGTTATGGAAGAACAACTCGTGGATTTTGCACCAGGACAACGCATCTGCCCATAACGTACTATCCGTGAAGCAGTATTTGGCCAGTAAGCGAACTCCAGTGCTCGAACACCCGCCGTACTCACCAGATTTGGCACCGTGCGGCTTTTTTGTTTCCGAAGATAAAATCTGCTTTGAAAGGGACCCGATTTGAGTGGATGGAAGCAGTAAAGCAAAAAATGGCAGAGCTACTAAAGGCCGTCACCAAAGAAGACTTCCAGCACTGCTTCGATCAATGGAAAAAACGTATGGAAAGGTGTGTGGCGAGGGGAGGGCAGTATATTGAAGGGGAGCATTCGAATGTAGAATAATTTTTATAATAAAACCCTTTTTCGTAACCAGTCTCATTATTTAATAGCCAGACCTCGTATTAAATTGAATTCATTTATTCATTATTGGATTGTATTGAATTATACTTGTACAAAGTAATTTTTAAGTTGGAATTGTTAAATATATACAATTTTACTGAGTAATTTAAATTTTCTTATATTTTATATATATTTACCTACCTTTATAACTACTCATGAAAAATATGTATAGAGAAAACTTTTTCAATATATATTTCATTATTTCACATATAGGAATATCAATGTGTAAAAAAATTTAATCTGTGTCAACAGATGAAGTTGAAATGACGAACAACTTTTTACTTTTAATGTAATGGAAAAAGTTGCTCAAGTTAAACATTTTTGCTGGTTAAAATGTACAAAAATACAAGTAAGTGAATCAATATAATACGCAAGATGTCTATTCCTAGCAAATGATTAGAAATACTGTAGATTATATTATTGAATTAATAATAAAAGACTATGCAAGTTAAGAATTGCTTAAACAGCTACATTTTTATTTCTAAATAGTTAAGAAGGCCTTGTCATGAGCAGAAATAATAATTTCTATGTAGGAAAATTTTTTTAGTGGAATTTGTCCATCTTTTAAATGTGAATTGCCCTTTCTCTAAAAGTGTTTTGTTCATCCATCATCTAAAAATGTTTTGCAATGTATTTCATTCGCATTATAAAATATAAAATATGTTTTCGTACTCGTATAATATGTTGTGTGTGTGAAATTAATATTGTTGTATGGTTTAGAAGTACTTGCACAGTTTTAATGGAAGCATCTAAACAACGTACCGTTTCAGTTCCTATTATATCGATGATATTTATGCAGGTGTAATATTTAAATTGGCATAAGCTGCAAGTGCACACGTTACAATATATAATCTTGTACTTAGTATTTTCCGAATATAACACAAAAAGTCCTTATTAATGAAGCGTACCGTTTGTTTACCACAACTTAACACAATTAAAACGCATTAGGTTAGAGATTAGATTGATGTGCTTCTGCGTATGTGCAACAGAAATCACATGAAAAATTCTGTAAAATTTCATAACAAATTGGGTAAAAGTAAATAGCTCTAAAGCATTACATTGTATTACCACATTATTCCTGATATTTCTTAATTTAATTAAGTAAAAACAAATAAAAGTACTTGGTGTTTTCTTAATATCTAATGCAAATTAAAAATTACCAGTAAATATTATAGAAAAAAAGCATAACAAATTAGTGTGTATATGTGTCATTTATTTTGTATTAATTATTACTATGTATGAATACAAGTTCTTTTCGAAATTTCAATGTTTGTAGTTTTGAAGTGCTTTTCTAATAATACACATTACCAGCCTACCCACCTCTTGAAATATTTGCAACCTTTACTTATTTTTTGCATTGTAGAACAAATAAAATTACATATAAATTGCTACTTCTGTACCTACCTTTACTTTGAGATTTTTCCATATTTATTATTACAAGTTTACTGTTGTCTTTTCTATTGTCAGATATCCTTTGGAACATCAATTTTAATCATTTTCGAATTTCCTGTTACCCTATATCAAAATTTATTAAAATAAAATTATCATCTAAAATTACTCAGCTCTTTTAATGAAACCTACACCATGTGCCATTTGACGATTTTCTAAAGTTTCCTCTGGACAGATTTGCTTAGCTCGCATTTTCCAGGTCGTAATCAAAACAAGTCGTAAGATCTGACGCTAACTAACTGGCAGCGGTCCCTCCGAAATTTAATTTTCGGATGGGGATGACGAAAAGGAAAATATATTCCACGTCTAGAAACCTTTCCGGGGGAAAAAAGCCTTAATGCACTTTGGCACATACGAGGACAAATTCGTGAGACAATTGCAGAATAATAAACGTTGAACCAGTAAAAGCGAAATAAGAAAAGGTATTATTGTAACCATTATCCCGAAGGGAAATAAGAGTTGATCCTCATCAGAATGGATGATATCCACTAAATTTTTAAATTCAGTCTACACTGCTTTTCCATTATGTTTCATATTTAGGGATTCCGAGACTTGAATGTAAAGAAAAGTTTAACAGATTTTTTTCGATGGGGTTTCTATTCTTTCTACACGATTATTTCGTGAGAAAATGGTATATTCGACAGTTTTAGAATCGCAAAAAAAAATCTTCGGGATTATATAAAATTCTACCCGTTGTAATATGTGAAACAATTACATGAACAAGTGGAGTCCATTTGAAATAAATTATGGCGTTAATAAATTACTTTTTTAATACGGAACTAGAAAAATAAATGTATTTTCCGTACCTAGCTCCATTTCTCTGCAATATATTGACGACGATGTTTTACAGTTTATTAATTATTTAATTTATACTTTTAATTATTTATTTATACAACTGCAGACAGAGTAAATCCAATCGGATGACACCCAGATATATTATTATTTTTTATATAGGGTGTTTCTAAACTATGATGCCAAATGAATATGACAGATAGAAAATGTCATTTTGAGCAAAAAGTTTAATGTAAACACAAGTCCGAAAATGCATAATAAAAAAGTTACAGGGTGATAAAGGTACAGTTTGGGAAACAATTTTTCGCAATAACTTCTACAAAAGTTAGGCAATTTAAATGAATCTTGGTGCAGTTTCTTAGACACTAAAATGCAACAATTTCGTGCAAAAATAATTTACTCCCATCGCCCAGGAGCAGAGAGCCGGGGTAGCACATAGGATCTTATTATGAAAAAAATGTCCTTTGCATTTTCGGAAAATTGATCAAATTTTCTCAAAAATAAACTAATATGTCACAAAAAAGGTACTCTTGTTCAATGTCGCCAGCATGAACCGTTCTCTTTAAAATTTGCAAAATTTATTGTCGTGCACCCGACAACAAGAATGCTGTAATCAAGAAGGTTATGCTTTATGTGGTAACTGGGTATGGATTTGGTTTGTAAATCTGTTATAACAAATAACATTTATTTTTAAATTACAACATTACAAAACTACTTACTACAAAAAAAAAAGTTATTTAAGCATATGTTGAAAGTGATCACCGTTAGCTCTAATACATGCTCTAACTCTTTTTAAGAAATGAAAGGGGAGCTTATTCACAACTTCTTCATTCGTCTTTATTTCATTGAAAGTGTCCGTTATTCTTTGCCTTAAATGATCCTCGTCTTGTATTGGAATTTCATACACTTTATATTTTGCGTATCCCCAAACAAAAAAATCTAAAGGAGTTAGATCTGGGCTTCTTGGTGGCCATGGCTGAGGAGCATCCCATCCACGACCAATCCATCTATTTGTAAAAATATTATTTAAATGTCGCCTTACTTGTCGAGAGTAGTAAGGAGGGGCCCCGTCTTGCATTAGCCACATATTTCTTCTGGTTTCAAAATCAAGATCTTCCAAAACTTCAACAAAGTCGTTGTTCAAAAAATGTAAGTAATTTTCCCCATTCACATTTAGAGGAAGTTCAATTGAACCCAAAAGTTTATTGCCAATTATTCCCGCCCAAAAATTGATTTTAATTTTGTATTGTGAATGTCGCACAACTGTTGCATTTGGATTTTCATCATTCCAGTGATGACTATTTCTTAAATTGAGAATGCCATTTTTCGTAAAACAACACTCATCAGTAAACAAAATATGTTTGGCGAACATCGCATCAACACGAACCTTTTCTGACATCCAGTTGCAAAGTTGTAGTCGTTTTGGCAAATCTTCAGCAAGCAATTCTTGTACTTTAGTCATATGATATGGATGCAGTTGTTGTTCCCTAGCAATCCTCCATACCAAGGAATGTGGCATCTGGTGCTTAAAGTATCATCTTCTTCAAAACGTTGGAGAACACGCTCTTCAGCCCCTGGAGTTCGGATCGTTCTGGGACGGCCAGTGTCATAATGACTTTTTTTAAAAGTACCTGTTGCTCTAAGGCGCCGGTCGATGGATATAAAAAATTTTCGAGAAGGTATTCTCCTATTTGGATATAATCTATTTGCCATTCTTGTATTACAGCCACATTTTCCGTAAATTAAATGCATATCTGCAAGTTCTCCAAAGGTGTATTGTTCTGCCATAACAACTTTTAATGAGTAACGCCAGCTAAATTTTATGCTATCAAAACTTACAATTAACTTTTGACAGGAAAACTGAAAGGTTATTTTAAATTTCATAGCTACTATGATGACGAACTTCCATTGCTACCTCTATCTTGTTGGGTGCACGACAATAAATTTTGCAAATTTTAAAGAGAACGGTTCATGTTAGCGATATTGAACAAGAGTACCTTTTTGTGACATATTAGTTTATTTTTCAGAAAATTTGATCAATTTTCCGAAAATACAAAGGACAATTTTTTTTCATAATAAAATCCTATGTGCTACCCCGGCTCTCTGCTCCTGGGCGATGGGAGTAAATTATTTTTCCACGAAATTGTTGCATTTTAGTGTCTAAGAAACTGCACCAAGATTCATTTAAATTGCCTAACTTTTGTAGAAGTGAAAAATTGTTTCTCAGACTGTACCTTTATCACCCTGTAACTTTTTATTATGCATTTTCGGACCTATGTTTACATTAAACTTTTTGCTCAAAATCACATTTTCTATCTATTATATTCATTTGGCACCATAGTTTAGAAACACCCTGTATAATGATCTAGATGTTGCTATTCATAATATCAATGTTGACCTCGAGATTATTAGTGAATTTTCTGCAGCTCATAGCCTCGTTCTCAATGAGAAAAAAACATAAATGTTAGTGTTTGGTTCTCATAGACAATTAATTATTACTAATCCCATATTTCAAATTAGAATAAACAATTGTTTACTTGAATCAGTCAACACATGTAAAAATTTGGGACTGTTGATTGACACTGATCTCAGATTTGGTTCACATGTTAATAGTTTATTTAAAAAGTGTTTCGGTAAGCTGAAGGTGTTATACATGTATAAAGATATATTAAGTAGGGATGTTAGACTTACGGATAGCTTGATTTTACCTATTTTAGCTTATTGTGATATTGTTTTTTGGCCCGCATTATTGGCACACAACAAGTATAGTATGCAGAAGTTGCAAAATACCTGTATCAGATTTTGTTATAATTTAAGAAAGTTTGACCACATCTCTGAGGCTTTTAAAGATTCTGGGTGGGATTTGGTTTGTCTTGTTTTTAAAGTGTTAAAATTTGAAATGCCTGTATATCTTTATAAAAAATTAATTAAAGGTTCCACAATTCATGATAGGCCTACTCGCCATCGTGATTTACTATCCATGCCAATACTTCATTCTGCTATGTTTCAACGCAGCTTCAGCAACAATTCTGTTAAATTTTATAATTTGTTGCCTAGGAATATTAGGGACACCATCAGTCTTACATGTTTTAAAAGAGAGGTCAAAACATTTATAGTTAAAACTCGCGATCGTGTTAATTCATGTTTTCTAGCATTCAATTCCTTCTTATTTATTTTTGTTTAAATTCTTTTCTCTTTTGCCTTTTTTGTCTTATAATGTGTGTGTACTATTTTTCTTATTTCCTTTGTAATATTAGTTGATAAATATTGTTTCCAGAGGGGTGGTTATATGAGCAACTTAGTTGGATATCGCCACCCGGAGACTTGTGCGGGAGAGGGGGCGGCATATTATTATTAAGCAGGCCGCATTTGCGCCCAGGAACGACTTACGTTGGTAGGCCCTAACCACTATTCAGTGCAGGAATGAGGGAAACTTGGAAAACCTCATTAATTAGGGGGGTAGTCAAATATCAACCGGTATCAATCTCCCACATTGACCCAAGCCAACATTCTTCCACCCTACCATAACCGCAGAGAGGGCGCCAAACCTCTCCACGAATATAGCTTATATACGGTCTACCGGCAGCTGGGCTCGAACCAACACCGATCTAGTTACCTCGATTCAAGTACTGACGCCTTAAACCGCGCGATCACTGACCGACCAATATTGGTTAAGATATCAGATACCAAAACCAAGGTGCCATGAAATTTCACTATCGTTGAAGAATTTTATCTGGATTTTTACCGGAGATACATGGCTCTTCGTCCAGCAGATGTGAGACATCGGAGGCTTTTCCTAAAGTATGTGAAAGGTAAGTGTACCAAAAACCCTGTGGGAATAAATACGTTTGGAAAATTTCCTGCTGCTATTGCTAAATTCCTGCAACTTCCAAATTCTAACCTCTATACTGGACATTGTTTTCGGCGTTCGTCGGCAAGCTTACTAGCGGATAGTGGACCAAATTTAACGATAATTAAGCGACATAGGGGATGGATAGCTTTCAGTGCCATCAATATCAGCGAATTCTGCTCAAACGTCAACTAGGAATACGGTCGTTTCAGTTGATAGTGGTAGAATTGTGGAAGGATTCAATTTTTCAAATTATGTGTATTGTAATATGTAAAAGTGTTTATGTTAATAAAGAAAATACAAATTAAATGTATTGCAAATTTACTGTCACAATTTCACATTTACTTTAAGGCTCTAGTGATCATTTTAAGGTACTAGTGCCTTAAAGCAATATTTTTAATGCTACAGGAGAGTGTTAAAAATTGCATGTTTGTAGAAAAAAAATATTTTTATATAACAAATATTAAAATCATATTTGTACAGTGTATTCAAATCTGACCTGGAACATCCCTGTAACATTTGACTGGATTGTGCGATTTGCGTGACTTTTTTTTAAAGTCTACTAGATGTACTTAGCGAACATATTATACTCACCATATTCCAAGTCACTGTGTGCTATGATTTCTTTTGTAATTAATAAAAAAAAATCATTTTTCACCGATTTTTTTATCGCAAATCTGACAACGTAGCATTGGTCCAAATTCCTAAAAGCCAAAACTTTATAAAATTATCTTCACTAATAACTTTTCTGCAAAACATGAAGTTGCTGATATAGGAAAAAATGCTATGGTTCGGTCATGTAGGCGGCTATGTAGAAGCCATTGACAGACGTCAATAGTAATGACTTTGAAACATTTCTTCATATTGAGTATGAATATCATTTTTGGTAATATGTATCTCTTTTATTGACTGATGAAACACTAACTGCCAAAAGTAGCACCGATCAGTAACTAATTGTAATAAATAATACATACATTGTCGAAGTCGATATTTGTCGATTCGATTTTGTTCATTGAACAATCGCGCCACTCCTCTAAAATTACTACCTGATAAACGATTAATTGTTACTTTTTCATTATTAATTAATTCCATTTAAAAAAATATATTATCAAAAATGATTCAAAATCCAATATGAGAAAATGTTTCAAAATCTGAATATGTTACTATTGCCGTCTGCTGATAGCATTTTTCCTTGTTTCTTTACAGCCGGCTACATGACCGAACCAAACCATTTTTTTCCTATTTCAGTAACTTCCATGTTCAGCAGAAAAGTTATTAATGAAGATAATTTGATAAAATTTGTTTTTTGGGGTTTTAAGGGATTTGGAGCAATGCTACGTTGATAACAACAAAAATAACCATAGCACGCCATTGACTTGGAATATGGTGAGCGTAATATGTTCGCTGAATGCTTCTAGGAGGTTCCCGCTTGCAAAAAAATCACATAAATCGCAAAATCTAGTCAAATGTTACAGGAGTGTTCCAGGTCAAATTTAAGCACACTGTACATTTGTCATAACTACATAGTATACTGTAAACAGGGGAGAATTTATAAGTATTTGTATGAGGAATATGTAAATGAAATAATGGTAATTAGTCCAACGCAGCGAGCTGTGTCATGTTGCCAAAGAATGTCATTAAGTGCAGCTTTTTGTAGCATCTTGATGAACGGTTCGCGTACTACAATTTCAAAAGTCAGTCCTTTTGAAACAGTCCTCATGTAAAGTTACAAAAAGTATGACTGCCGTAATCCCAAATCATTAAGGTTAATCTAACTAATAACTCAGATTGAAGAGTTCCAATAGCTGATAAAATATGATCAGACTTTCTCTTTTGTCATGTTCGAAGTATGGTAACTAACTCTAAATAGCAGAGAGACGTACTGCAATTTCTTAAATTTCTATCAATTATAGTAAATGTTGGCGTCCTATAAAAGTGATGTCCTACTAGAAAATTCTGAGAAATGTTACTTTAATATTTGATTATTACAGGACGTTATTTAAATCATCTTCATTACCTGTAGCCTTTAAACTTATAGCAATATACAGGGTGATTCAGAACTTATCAAAAAAAATTTGACACATAGATGTGTCATAAAAAATGCGGTCAATATCGTAAACAAAAATTTGTAAAATCCTCCTAGTTTTCGAGAAAAAAAATATTGAAGTTCTAGTAGTTTCTACCTTTACATCGCTGGACTACTGTAGCCTCTAGCTGGGAGATTTTAAATATCGGATTACTTATCGTACTAACTTTTTGTGATTGAAGTATTTACATTAGTTTTTCAAATATCTAAAATGGCTTACGTCTACAGGGTGTTAAAAAAAGAGTGTAAAATATTTACGCAGGTAATAGTATGAACCAAAATAAGCAGAAAAGTGTCAATAAACATGGGTCCGCAAAGTAACGGTTGCGGAGATATGGAATGTTTTACGTTTTTTAGCCCCTTTTTAATTTTGCAAAAACGTTGTGTATTTTCTTATAATAGTTGGTTGATGTTTAGTGAAATAAACAGTACGTATTTGACAGTTGTTCTCAGTGCACAAGTTTTTTTTTTCGCTATGGCTGGTTACTCTAACGCAGAATTAACAGACATGCATTTCATGTATGGTCGTGCTAATGGGAACGCCACCGTAGCGCGACGTCTTTATATTGACGCTTATCCAAATCGCCAGATTCCTTCACAACGCATGTTTGGAAGAATTCACCAAAGATTGCGTGATACCGGTTCCTTGAGCAAACAGTGCCATTTATCTGGAAGACTAAGATCGGTATCCACTCATAGAGCAGAAGAAGAAATTCTAGCACTGGTAGAGCAGAATCCAGGTACGATTGTGCAGAGAATATCAGCCGAGGTAGGAATTAGTGGTCCTCTTGTTTGGAAATCCTTTACGAGCAACTGCTTTATCCATACCATGTGCAACGAATACAGACCTTAAATCCAATAAATGATCATCAAGCACGTTTGGTTTTTTGCCGCTGGTTTCTACGTCATGATGCTGAAGACCCTCGTTGTCTTGCAAACATTCTTTTTACTGATGAGGCCGGGTTCACAAGAAATGGAGTGTTTAATTTTCACAATACGCATATTTGGGCCGACGAAAATCTGGACATCAGGCACGTTTTTCATTAAACATTTGGATGGGTATTGTAGATTAGAGGTTTCTAGGTCCTGTTGTTTTACCAAACCGATTAACAGGCGCTGCTTACCTCAACTTGCACTGCATAAGTTTTTGGAAGATATTTCTTTGAATCAGAGGCAACAAATATGGTTCCAACTTGATGGTGCTCCAACTCATTTTTCCATGTCCGTTAGAGAGCATTTACACCAAACTTTTCCACATAGATGGGTAGGAAGGGCCGTACCTGTTTTATAGCCTCCAAGATCGCCTGATCTGAACCCTATAGATTTCTTTGTTTGGAGATATTTGAAGACATTAGTGTATGGTACTCCTGTAAATAGTCTGGAGCTGCAGCTACGGATTAATCAAAAGTGTCAAGAAATCCAAACCAAGGAGGGTGTTTTCGAAAGAGTTCGAATATCGTTGAGACAAAGATGTCATGACTGCTTGGAAATGGACGGAGGGCACTTTGAACATCTTCTGTAACTTTGTTTTTTGTTTGTTAAAAGCTTCCTTTGTCGGTTTATTCCTAATAAAATAAAATAACGAATAGTGGTCTATATCACCGCAACCGTTACTTTGCGGACCCATGTTTATTAAGACTATTCTGCTTATTTTGGTTCATACTATTATCTCCTGAAATATTTTACACTGTTTTTTTAACACCCTATATATAACTGATTACATTTTAATAAAGGTTAGATTTGTTTTAATTTTAACAAATTTTTACTGAAATGCAAATTGTTAGTTATTTTGCTTCCTATTGTACAATATTAAGGACCGATAAATATGGTTCCATAACATACTTGCATGAATGACCATGTTAGCATTTCGTATATTGTATTTTTATTTAGCTAGGTATGAAACCAATGACAGTTTATTAGTATAAATAACTATGTTATGAAGTCGCACAACTCAACCCGCCGTGGCCCGAAAATTAGTTTAAAAAACAATTGTTCCAAACTTAATTTCCTTCGTTAGAATTTGCAATGAAAAATTCCGGAAAGTATCTACAACTAAGTGAAATTGTTCCTTTTAAAACTTTCCTGGAAATATATTTAACCCGAGATACCACACAAGGCAGGACGGAACTTTCCAAATCAAATTTGCAAGTTTCATGGGTACATTTTTAATATTGAAATCAAATTCTGTCTGAGCAGTTGACGTACAGTGTGAACCAGTTTCTAAGAGAAGCAGTTCACAGAACATAAGAATATATAAAAATAATACTTTTACTGGCTATATAAACTTTATCTCTAAAATGCAAAGCTTTCGAGGCATAGGACGTTGTAGGTAGTTTACAATATATTGAATTGTTTTTTGTGTAATAAACAATCAAGAATAAAATTCTGGCTGGACTGGAATTTCATCGACATTGACAAAACTCAGTTGCTTTCTTATAACAATATTTTACGTTTTATTGGTACCAGAACATAATGTTACTACTCCGTGTTATTATTGTAATATTACCATCATGGACTCGGGACCATCGCATTGTGGTTGTTGATATAAGTCTGAATTTATCATTAATCAAATTGTATAATAACTGTATTGATTTTAATCTTATTTGGCAGGTATATGATTTATTATTATTATTTTTTTTATATTTCATACATGCATACTATAAATTTTTATGAGGCATAATTTATTGTGTAGACTTAATGACCAGTATTTTTCTTCTTTATACTTCAAAACTGATTTACAAGTACAGTAGATTTTAGAGACTTTAAAAACTATAAATTAACTAATAAATATAAAATATGCGGAATGCATAAATATTTACTGCCGCACAACGTCCTGCATCTAGAAAATGACATATTAAATATGTGGGAAAATTAAAATTTGCTAGTAAATAAAAGTTTGTTTAAACTGTTATTTTATAATTATGTTTCCTATTAAAAATATGCCGCCGTTTGGACTACATGAAAACAATATTTTATCATTTTAAGGCAATTTTTTTATATTTCAGATAAACATATTGGAGTTCTTCGGTCTCCGAGATGACAAAACAATAAAAAAATAATAACAAACACAGTGCTTCGAATTGTATGCAATGTTTAGTTTTGTTTATTTATAAAATTATGAAAATACACACTATGGTACACTTCTGTAAATATGTATATATATCTCATTTACCATCTTCAGGTCTTCTTACTTCTGCTTCGCGAAGACCTGAAGATGGTAAATGAGATTTTACCGAAACGTTGTCAAACTAATGGTTCTTTTGAAGACCATGCAGATTCATATCGAGAGAAAGAACCCGGAGAAATTTTACGACCATATATATATATATATATATGGTTGTAAAATTTCTCCGGGTTCTATACATATAAAAAATAATTATTGTTAAGATACGTATTAACGAAGCTACATACATATTTCTTATAACTGAACTAAAATGAGGGATATCATAAGTTGATATCAAAACTTGATAGTGACTTTAAAAATTTATAGCGGTGGAAATAGAAACTACACCAACTAGATGTCCAAGTAAAACCAAATTTTGATTTTCTTATAGCCACCATACCATTTTGATATAACCGAAAAGATCGATATTATATGTTATATATTATATTCTCTCATGCATAATGTATTTATATTTTTTTAATTTTGTAGATACACGGTGGCAAAATACCACTAGAATGTTTACTTGACGCACTCGTGTTCAGTCAGTTAGTTGCTGCAATAAGTTATTTAGTTACCTTTAGCAAAATAAGTGACAGAAAAAATATTGGTCGGTTTCATTAAGTGTGTTTTCTGAAAAATTATTATAAAATATAGATAATTGTGTATTATAACAGTTAAGTCATATGACAAATTTAAAAAAATATCTCAACTGGTTTCTGAGATATTTGGAAAAAATTATTATCAGGGTGACGCCAATAAGTGGCTATAACTTCCTTAGAAATAATTTTTAGACCTACGTTTATGTAAAGAAAAATATTTCTTTTTTGATATAGGACACCCTAGAGAAATATTACTCCCTAATTTCGGGACACCTTGTATATTATACTGTAGCCGTGGACAGTTATTTTTACTAACAGCTATAGTTGACTTCCAAAATTGTAGAGAGTGACTAATTGCTAGTTTGTAGACTAGCGCGAAGGGCAAAGCGTGCGGGGAGCAACATTTCATAGGCGTAGTAAATTTGAAGACGATCAGATATAAAAAATATACAAAAATGACAAAAATAATTGCATTACATAACATTCATTATTTTTAGAGTAGAAACAGTGATATAACAGTTTTTACCAATTTCGAGGCGTTAGATAATAAAAGTTATAAGAATATTTCAAAATTTAAAGTTTTTATCTTGTATTATCAATTACCCAAGGTCGAAAATAATAGCACGTGACTAATTCGCAACACAGAGATGAGTACAGAAGATACGTGTGTTATGATTACCTAAGCGTGTCAGTTGAGAAGAGTTAAAGCACACAAAATTATCAAAAATAAGTTGACGTCGGCTGAACCTAGCACATTAACAATTTACTTTAAATGTGCCACCTGTGTCATCCTCTACAAATTAGCATGCCGTCCTTTTGGACGGCGATTGCCCGCCACCACCCACTTACACCTACCTGATGAGCACTCCGCGGATATCTCACATAAGCCTTGTCCTCACGGACGCGAAATTCGCAGATTTTTGCACGAATTTTGCAACTTCTGTTTTAATTATTTATGGCGGAAAAATCTCAACTTTTGACAACTGTAATTTGCGAAACTGTCAAACACTACAAATATTATTATCCCTTTCATTATTATGTGATGTTAATAAATTTGTTTTGAGCTTCTAATAATCTACCATGGCAGTTTCATAATGAAAATGATCGATAATGTTATAGGCAGTTGACAAAATTTGTTACAAATATAGATTTTTCCACCATTAAATAAATCGCCCAAATATTTGCGAATTCCGCATTCAAAAAAATAGAAGGCTTTAGAATACATACACACTATTTACTATTATTGGTTACTAGCAGGGTCACACATTAACACTTATTATATCATATCGTACCGCTTTCCGTATGACCTTCATACGTCAAAAAATTATTCGTCAAAATTTAATATATTCTTCAATCTAGATTCTTATTTTTTAATATTTATTTTAAATAGTTTCTTCGCTATATCACTATTTCCTTTCTACCAGTATACTCTATTCGATTTCATTTATACGGACTAAGTTTCATCTTGTAAGATATAGCAATAGAATTTTTTTTGGAAAACTTATTTTAAAAATACAATCTTCCTTCCGGAAGTTTTCATCACTTTCCGTTTCACAGTTGTACTTCTTTATCACTTTTTTATTTGCACACATATGCTATTCACGTACAATTTTGTTAATGAAATACATAGTTCGACATCACTTACACTCATATTTTGACCTCGCGCTCTAAACTCTTCATACATGTCATCATTCGAAATTCTTCATTTCGATCAAATCACTAATAAAATTAATTACATTCATAATTAAATTAACGAAAAGATATACCCGAAATTTTTCCCATCCGAACGATATACCCGCCCTTGATAGCGCTGGAAATGAAACAGTTGGATCCGACAATTCGTCGCAGCCAATCAAAATGCAGCAGCGCATGCGTAGCAGAAGCTGTGTAATCGGGTATGATCTCAGAGATATGCGGCACACGATTTTGTAGGAAAAATATAAGGGCTGCATGTATATATCTTTGTGTCGACTGCTATAAATTGTGAGCAGGTTTATAACATTAGTCACTCTCTACAGTTTTGAAAGTCGACTATAGCTATACATTTAAATAATAAATAAATACCGTGGAATGTAAATTTGAAGATATTTATAAATCGTCCTATAATAATAAATTTCTTTCATTGTTGCGAAATATCGTTTAAAAAGGGAGAACGACCATACCATACAATACCTACAATTTTCACCATAGTTGGTACGAGTAGGCCACTTTAAGTTTTAAAATAAACTGCGTACTTCAAAGTTGTTGTTGGAATATCACACTTAATGTATATTGCTATAATAATATATGATTTGTTGAACATTACCTTCAAGAATATTCCACAATATTCCATCGGTGAGTCATTTGATCCGCCGTAAATTGATTTTAGAATAACTTATATTAAATATCCACCTACCAAATTATAAATCGGAAATTACAGTACACATATAGCATTTTTATTAAGGTATCGAAGATATTTGAAAGCAATTTCTAATACGAGTAGAACAGAGGCCAATAAATGAAAGAGGACTGTCAAAACGTATTCGCTGGTATTTAAATTTTTTTATTTATCGTCGGTGTAAATATACATATGTATATCAGTATTTCTTATTTCATATCCAAAGGCATATGCTTTTAACATGAGTAATTGTTGTTAAAAATAACAGTAGCGAGTGGAACTATATTTTGCTTTGATATATTTTATGGACTAATAAAATCTAGCGGAGTAATAACGAGCATTATTATCTAAAAGTGCGTGAGAACGTTTCAATTACAGCTTTGTGTTATTTTTGTCTGAAACGTGCTGTTATGACTTAAGTTCAAGGTTTACTAATAATATATGCGTGGCATTACTTGCATCGTAATGTTATTTTGAAATTTATAGTCAATAAAAACGAATGATATAATTATGCCGTATTAGGTTCTCATTGCACTAGATAGTCAACGGTATATTAATGGCGGATTTAAAAATAATATAACTAATTTCGGACACAAAATTAACGTAAAATAAAGTTACATAATTGTTACAGAAGTTCTAGAGTCTGTTTTTATTTCTAGTTTCCATAAAGATTCAATTTGAATACATTTTTGACACGTGTTGTGTGAATACGTGTAATCACATCACGCCAAATATGCTGGTTGTATTGCGCGATCTATTAAATGTATTTATACAGTATGGGCCAAAAGTATGGAATAAATTCAATAAAAACAAAACAATTATTTTTTGGGAAAAATCCTCGAACAGGTCGATTTTTAATTTAAAAAATACATATTTTAGTGTAAAATGCGATTTTCAAATGTCATTTGTTTTCGAGTAATGACGTCATCGATTTTTTTTTAAATGGCAACACCATATTTTTTTCCTTGATTCTGAAAGATCGGTTAATTCTCTATCAGACAGTACTAAAATTTTACCCTCTTACATAGGAAAGTTTTCGAGTAAATGACGATTGAATGTTAGAAAACGTAAATCAATTAAAATAAAGCAAAAACGTTATCAAGTTTAGTTTTTCGAATTCCATAGTTCTTTTATGGATCACGTAGGTGAAAATCTTTGCAAAGCGTCATTGTCACACCGACTTTCTAATAAGTATTGTAAGCGACATTATTATTATTCAATTTAAAGTATTCTGGCACATTTAACTGTTACTCAAAGAATTGAAATTTCAATTCTTATCGGATGCGGGAATATGACTAGAACTCAGCAGGAAGTTTGCGATTTATTTAATGAAAAATATCCAGATCGCCCTATCAGCCAATCAACAGTCAGTAAGGTAGAGTCTAAATTTAGAGCAACTGGCAATGTTGTAAATATTCCAAAACCTGGTCGTCCAAGCATTAATGAAAATCAGAAACAGAACATTTTGATAAGTATGGTGGATAATCCTCATAATTCTTCACGATTGGTTGCATTAAACAATGAGACTAGTCAGATCACAGTGCTACGTATCTTGAGGAAGGCAAAATATCATCCCTACAAAATTCAACTTGTGCAGGAACTCAATGAAGATGATCCCGATCGCCGCTTACACTTTTGCGAAATTCTAATGGATTTATGTCATCAAGGAAACAGAAATTTACACCGGCAAATACTTTTTTCAGATGAGGCCACATTTTGTCTGAATGGTACAGTAAACCGTCAAACTTGCAGATATTGGAGTCGGGAAAATCCTCATTGGATGGCAGAGGCACATACCCAACACCCTCAGAAATTAAATGTGTGGGCTGGAATAGTTGACGACAGAATAGTAGGGCCTTTCTTCTTTGAAGGAACCCTTACAGGACAAAGATATTTAGAGTTTCTAGAAAATGACCTTGTTCCAGCCCTTGCAGTAATTTTTCCTAACGATAATGACCCTGACATTCGTGACGATACCATATGGTTTCAGCAAGACGGTGCACCTACGCACTATGCGCGCCCTGTATGAGATTTTTTGGACAACTGTTTTCCTGGGAGATAGATCGGCAGACGCGGACCGATAGAATGGCCTGCGAGATCGCCAGATCTTACACCTCTTGACTATTTTTTATGGAGATACTTGAAGTCAAAAGTATACATTAATAAACCACGTAATTTAGAAGAACTTCAAAATCGCATTCGGGACGAAATACGCAGAGTTACCCCAGAAATCATTCATAATGTGCAAGAAGAATTTCTTCACAGACTTGCGCATTGTCAAGAAGTTGGTGGATGGCAATTCGAACATTTAATTTAAGTATAAAATTTAATCAATTGTATTTTATTTTACATATCTCAGAATTGTTACTTTTTTATGGATAAAATTTACGTTTTCTAACATTCAATCGTCATTTACTCGAAAACTTTCCTATGTAAGAGGGCATAATTTTAGTACTGTCTGATAGAGAATTAAACGATCTTTCAGAATCAAGGAAAAAAATATGGTGTTGCCATTTAAAAAAAATCGATGACGTATTACTCGAAAACAAATAACATTTGAAAATCGCATTTTACGCTAAAATATGTGTTTTTTAAATTAAAAATCGACCTGTTCGAGGATTTTTCCCAAAAAATAATTGTTTCGTTTTTATTGAATTTATTCCATACTTTTGGCGCATACTGTATAAAACATGCACCGAAGTGGTTTACTAAAGGAATCTTGATAAATTGTAACTAGTCTTTGGTCTACTTTATAATATGTTATTTTGTATGTACATATTTTCGTTTTTTTTTTCGTTCTCCCATTTAAAATAGTTTTAGGGTTTCTGTGCACAAAACATTATCTGAATTGGAAATTGTTCGCAATTCTGCTGGATTTCCTCCAGTAGTAAATATATAATTTTTTATTGTAACCTGCTTAGAATAAAGTAATCGTTCAATAATGTGATGTGATTTGTTGTGCTATAATGTCATCCGGAATACCTTCTTATAGAGGTAAATATGCCACTGAAGCTGTACTGTAGATCTCATCTATTTAAGGGAATATAAAAAATGTCTAAAGACGCCGAATTAAGTCATGGGACATGTGGTAATGCATAATATATTACCATAATTCTATATATGATGTCTATTTTAGTCATCTAACAAGATATTATTCAAAGAGGGATGGTTATTAAGGAAATATTTTATAGTCTAAGATCCCACTATAAAACGACCTTCACCGAGCTGGTTAATGGATGAAAAGTATTCAGAATATGATTAATTAACAATTAAATTTTTTTTTAAACATTTCACTGGTTTGGTTAATAGACAAATTCCATACCAATCGAAAGTATAAAGCCCATAGAATATGCAAACGTTAGGTTGACTTTTTTTTTCCCGTCACAACTCTTGGGTAGGCAGGTATAATCAGGTAAATCGATACTAGTAACTTGCACCGGTGTGGTTAATAAATTAAAGTTAAATTAAAATAAAGATTATTTCATTACCAACACGGTGGTATAGGGTTGTCTGCGAAAAATCAGTCCTGAATTCCGGTTGTCGAGTTTTAAAAAGTGAAATATTCCTCAGCGAACCATTCCATGCGATAGAAGAGTACACAGCATTGCAGCTGTGTGTAGTTCGTCTATACCGAAAACGAAGACGATCCGTTTATCCGTTTCTCCAAAAATCGAATAAAGTCCGAGGGCGGCGGTATTATTATTAATCTGCCCCTAGGAACCCCTAACGCGAAGACGGACTAATTTTTTCGATTCCGCGTCTTGAAGAGTACGTGTCTTTAAATTTCGATTCTGTCGGTTGGGGGGCGGCATCCCCCTTTTTTTAAATTTTTTCGGTACATTACCGAATGCGCCCGTATACGTACATAAAATTTGAGGTTGATAGGATTCGATTTGTAGCTGTGAGATGTACGGAATTTTTTTTTACTCTTAACGACGAACAGGCCAGGTAAACGGCGGCTGTGGGACGGGATCGGAGGTTTCCCGAATTCATAACTGAGGGGTGCAGTCTCGAAGTCACGAGTTCGAGAAATCAACCTTTTCTGTTTCATTTCGAATACATTCGAATGAATGTTTTTTATGAAAATATGAAAAAATGCTTCTATAGATTTTTTTGTACAAACAACGGTTTATGAGTTGGGCGGCAAAATACCACCGCCCCCGGACTTTATTAGATTTTTTGGAGAAACGGATAAACGGATTGTCATCATTTTCGGTATAGACTATTATTTCCTGGTAGTGACTTGAAATGATATTATGACGACTGGAGATTATTTCACTTTTTAAAACTCGACAACCGGAATTCAGGACTGATTTTTCACAGACAACCCTATACCACCGTGTTGGTAATCAAATCATCTTTATTTTAATTTCGATTAACCATTAAATTAATTTATTAACCACACCGGTGCAAGTTACTAGTATCGATTTACTTGTTTATACCTGCCTACCCAAGAGTTGTGACGGGAAAAAAATAGTCAACCTAACGTGCATATTCTATGGGCTTCATACTTTCGATTGGTATGGAATTTGTCTATTAACCAAACCAGTGAAATGTTTAAAAAAAATAATAATTTTTAATTTTTAATTAATCATATTCTGGACTGAATTTTTTTAGACTACTCATTTGCAATGTATTTATTGACATATTTAATTGGATATAAAATACTTTTCATCCATTAACCAGCTCGGTGAAGGTCGTTTTATAGTGGGATCTTATACTATTATATCTTGTCGTCAAATCAGTATTACTGTACCCCAGTCGAACCTCCTGTTCGAATATAAAAATGAATATCGGAACGGCAACTACAAGCTGTTATTTGAATGCAACGTTGTAACATTTCACAAAATAAGGTAACCGTGTTCTGTACATCATGGAAATGGGTCCTTAATTTAGCCTTTTAACAGGTATCAAATATGTATATATGACATTTCGCAAATTCGCATAATTTCAGGAAGGATAACGCTATACGAACTATGAATACCACTGTAAGGGCCATTTCCACCGTTTGTTTTAAGCTACGCTTACGTTTTAAGGAACCTTAAAAATACAATTTGCCTTCCACCGTTTACTAAACCCGACATAAAATGTCTTAAACCTTCTTAAATATAAGCCCTCGAAATTCTAGGCTTATCTCTTTTAACGATACTTAAAGGTTCTACATAACCTTATTCAATAATTTGGTTTAATTATTTCCACTGAAAAATAAACAAAAAAAAAATGAACTGTGATGAATATGATGAAAATGATATATTTAATAATAGTTTAGATATATTAGAAATAATAGAGAATGGGTTTTCTCGAAAAATGTACGAGAGAAGTGATCACTTTCATACGATGGATAATTTAACTTTTTTTTAGAAGATACCGGCTGTATAAAGAAACAGCTGCATATTTTGACCTTAACCGAACAAGATCTTGAATTTCCAAGTAATATGTAAGCTCTTAAAAAGAATCACTGATAAATTACAAAAAAAAAAACATTTATTTTTAATCTTTAGTAATAAATCTACATCGCCAATTAAACGGACTTTCTTTTTTTGTTTTCAAAAAACTTTTTTAATGATTCTGCTGTTCTGTGAATATTATTTGGCGACAGTGAGTTAAATTCACCTGCTATATCATATTCCATGCATTTGTTTTTTTCTTGTAGAGAGATATTATAGGTTTTTTATTCTTCACCGTACTTTTATAATTTGCTATTATGTTAATTAGTAATACTTTTTCTTCATTTCTAAAATTTGTCAATCGTGTTTTTTTTTGGGAATTATTTCCATTATAAATCCTATCAATCCGAAAAAAGAACTTAGCAGAGCAACATAGGTCAGAACAGTGAGAGTGAAGTGTCACATTTTTGAGGTTAAGAAATAGTCATGAAGCTAACAACGCGTGCAAAAAACCGAAAAATTATGAATATTGGCTTTTTAGGTAGACTTTACAAATGAAACTTTATAATTGTGCGGTGGAAACATTACTATTTTAAACTAGGCCTAAAATTTTAACCGCCCTTAGTTAACTACACTTAAAAGGCAATGCTGTGGAAATGGCCATAAGACACTAGTCAACTAAAGACGCTACTTTTAAACGGCTATGTCAGTCTTGCGATTTCTTTTGCATTTTTTTTTCTATGTTTACACGAACTATTTTATATACCATCATTGTACCCTATTCATTATTTCAAAAGTGAACTCCTTTTTTTCTTATTTTCAGAAATGTTATTTAGAGAACAGATTGAAAACGTATAGACATAACAAACTTCCTGTTTTCGATAGTATTCAATATTCAAGAGCATAAAATGTACATTTAAATACAGAGACATTGACATTGTTCCTTTGATAACACGCCTGGAAAATGCAATAAAGTTATAAATATGCAAATAAATGCAGTGGAATTTTAACTAGACTTTTACGTAATTTCCGGCTGTAATAACTCATAGTTCACCATTAAGTACATTGCTTTGAAGGAACATGTTCATTATTATTTTACTTTGTAACAGCACTACCTTTTATTTCAAGGGCAGCTTTTGCAAAGATTGTCGGTCAGAATTTCAACTTTAACATAACTATAAATACAATTCATATAAACAAAATGTAGTGATGCGTGAGTGAGTGTTTGAATTTCAAAGACCTACGAGTATAGACACGTTTTAGTTTTCAATATTTAAAGTAATACCTATTATATACTTCACTGGAGTTAAATTGAAACCAAATTGTAAAAAATTATAATTTTTTAACTGTAAGTAGTAAATAAAATAATTTAGTGGTACCATATCACTCCAAAAACAATGGGGATATGAAGAACTGTATCTACAAACGCAAATTTTTCTCCTTTCTTGAAAGAATAATTACGTTTCCCAATATGTTCTATGCTAGTATTCAGACACTTTTCCCTCACTCAAACCAGAAAGGCAGAAGCCAAAGCTATGCCAAGATTTGATTCTGGACCAATGAAGGCAGGGCCTTTCCTAGCAAGAGAATCCGTCGCCACGTTTTCGTAAATATCCGAATGACCTGTTCAAACCAGTGTTACCTACTCTATTGCTGGTCCCAACCGCTCCATAACTTTTTTGTTATAAAGCTCTTGATTTACACTATGATCTAAGAACTTTTAGGATTGCTTGGTTATCAGAACAGATATTTATCGACTCCATAAATTTCTACATGAAAGGTAGTCACACAATTACCAAGACTTATTGACAGTCGTCAGGCCAGAATGCAGCACTGAGTAGCAAATGACCACTAAACTACGTATGCAGTCACGTATACAGGTTTTTTGTCGGTGACCGTACCTATGACATACTGATGAGAACTATCAAGATCAAAACCTGCTGGCACCGCTGACGACTAACCGTCTGTTTCCTATAGGTTTTTTAGGTGTAATTTAATGTTAGTCGAATCATTAGCCCGCAGAGTAATTTCTTGAAACCGCTTTTGCAAGTTCAAAGACTATTCAATTCAACAGTAATACGACATTAAAGCATCAGCACATGTCTAACAATCGACTTCCAAAGTCAATAAGAAATGTCACGGACTTACGCATAATTGCAATACTGACATTTTAGATTCATGTAAACTGTAAGAAATATAACGTTTCTTGTTGGCTCGGTGAAACTCATCGCATACAAGGAAATTTGCGCAGATAAGTTAATTCCACTAAGCTGTCACGCTTAATCTAATTAATTTCGTAGTTTATCCAAAGCTTTATCAGCAATATTATACGTGTGGGATGTCAGAGATTTTACACCGATACGCCCAGACGTAATGACTTTCGAGGTGGTGTGGTACCACGATTTGCTGTTTTCTAATCCGTTAATCAATACCAATAGCAGTTCTTAGTAATAGAATACTTTATTAAGGCTGAAGAATTAAGAAAAAATAAAGAGTTCAATAAAAAAAATAAGGAAAATATACATATTGATTGGAAGGGACATCAAACCATGCATACAATAAATATTAAATTTATGATGCAGTTATCAGGCTAATAGATTTAATTAAGTGAATGTTATAAAAAGTTAAAAAATTAAATTAGTGTGTCAACTAAGTAAAGTACAATCGTCTGCATAAGGCAAAGTGGGCAATAAAACGTTAGTGAAACGAAATGTATACTTTTATTTCATTTCAACTTATTCCTGTTTATGACAGGTATTACTGGGTGGTAGCTGGCGGACCAGCCCAGATTATTCTAGCAAGGACTTCTTTAGGAATGCATGTGCGGTGGAAAGATTAGAGTAGATGGTTTTTAGGTACAGAAATTTCGAAAAATATAACACGTAGAGCACAAGTAATATCAAATATAAAATTATTGATATTTTGTTTGTCCACTTTTCCTATTTAAATTCTCCTCAAATCATAAAGAAACTTTTAAAATGAATTTGTTTCATCCAAACATTATTTTGCTATTCCAAACTTACATTTTAAAAATTACTTGCACATACTTATAAACAAAAGTGACCAACCTTATATGCAGAAATATGTAAGTTTATGTTATAACAATATTTACATATACAGTTGAATTAAAAAAAAATCATATTTTGAAATATTTCGGTACCTTTCAATATGTGCAGATTTCATGAAATAACATTCCTGTTATTTGCTAAACTCTATATTATTCAGTTCTTAAATTACTTGTAATTTTAAAAAACAGAATTTCAAGAATACAGTGCGCTTAACGTATTCGGGAGTTTTCGAACTTTTTCTGATTGCTCATCAAAGCAAGGTAAACATAAGCTAATAACATTGTATCCTTCTTTCATTATAAGTAATTGATGAAACATTACAAATTCTACCAAGAGAACAAACATGTTGAAGTGTAATATAAGAAAAAATGACTAGGTAAAAGGTTTGTGGTAACAAATTCACACAAACAAGAGGGAAGATTAAAACATATGTACATATACAAAGATAAGACCTCATGTAATAATAGGAGCTACAGTCGTTCCTTTTTGAACAATTGTAAAATTAATTTAAATGTCAGTTTCGTTTTAATTATTCTCGTGTTAGGTAGGTAGGTGTTTACAGCAGTGACGTACTTTGGAAAATTCGAGTAGAAGTTTTGTATAGGTAGTACATACAATTGATTTAAAATATAATAATTAGTGTGGACACAATTTTAGGGAAAATTTAATGATTTCAATTTAAAAACTTTTTGTTTTATTTTTTTATTCAACGATGCTCTGTACACACAAATAATTCCTAACTGACTAATTTAACAAAGGATAATGTCTTGCAAACACAAAATATGGTGTGTGTTACTTAAAGACGTCTCAAATTATAGATATCCTCGGATCCTGAGCATTTTCCCCAGAGAGAGGAAGTTGAAGCTAAACAGAAGTGTTGTGTTTACTTTTCAAATTGTTGCTCGAGGAGCAGATGTATCATATAATCAAGAAATTATCGAAGTGGAACAATAGAGTTTCTATTGATATTTATTTATCTCTAACGAGAAGCGCCATTTGATGTCTGATTGCAAGTAATTGGTAATAACGTCAAATAATATGTCACGACAAAAGCTCGTTAAACATAGCGCGAAAATCCGTCCAAACTAAAATTTGAAAATTTGTATACAGAGTGGTTCTTGTTCTTAACGTAAAACCAAAAACAACAAACATTACGACAGATTCGATTTTTATTAACTCTATTGTTATTGTTAAAAGCCTTACTTCTCAGAAGTGTCTCAGAAATATTTTAAGAACAGAAATGAACAATGCACCGATAATCTCCATAAGTATTAGAAATTTAAAAACGGTTCAGCAAAATGGCGCAGGGTTTTATAATTCTGCAATGATGTTACAATATTTGAGTCGACGCTCTCCAAATATGTTATTAGATTGGCATTCATAAGCCTGTTGCTTGACTTCCACAGTGTCCATTACTCAACACATTATTTTTTTTTTGAGATAATACGAAAAATAAAATTTATTATAATCCCTGTGAAAATATAGAAAATGGGCTTCACAATATTTATGTAGGATTTGTAGAATATTTGTGTATTTTGTATAGTTAAATATCGAATTATGTTTTTCTTCAAGAAAAACTTGATTTTATTTTTAAATTGTGTATTTTTTTTATTTTATGGATTATTCTTTAAATAGTAGTAGTAGTGTTACATATTGACGTGTAATTTTCTTCTACATCTATCTGTTACTGTCAAGATGTGATAGAATACTTAATTTTGAGACGATTGAAACAAACATAATTAATTTTTTAATATTTTTTTAATGTAACCGTACTTTTCTACAATTATTGAAGTATAGAAGAAAACACACCTTTTTATAATAAATATTTCTATATATGTTTTATTAGGAATGAATAGATTATTTAAAATATTTAACCAATAAAGTCCAAAGTGGCTTCGTTACTTATCTAGAACTTCATAAACATGGCTTTTCTACTTTGTAAAAGCGGAAAGTAAAATTTAAACGTGGATTTTATTTAAACCTTTGTGCAAAGGTTTGTTCAGATATTATTAAAAATTTACTGAAGCAACGGTCTTTCAGATGTTAGGAACATTTCTTGATAAACATTCTAAAAATTAGGGAAATTAATCTTGTTTCTTTCGACGAAAATCGACTTCTAGTATATTTTTTATTCTTCTGTACTAAATTTCAGCTCTTCCTCTTGAGAAATAATAATAATAGATGTCATTTTTTATAATCGCTATTTTCAGTTTTTTCACAATATTTCAGCAAAGATAGCAGATATTCTGGATCAGGTCCAGGTTCAGATCCAACTTTTTTCTAATTTGATTCATATTTTGAGGTGTCCAAATTTCCAATGGTGAGCCAAGAAAAACGGACCACCCTGTCTCGCAATTATCTGTTTGACAATGATATGACAAAAATGTCACGAACGTGACACTTCTGGTTATATGGGGCAATAGCCAAACGTTTTTGAGAATATTATGTTGATGATTTCATAGCAAAGATGAACACTCTAAGGATTTTAACATAAAAAGGGTACTCTTGTTGAAATTCGATGTCGACAGTTTTCGGGAAAAATGGATTTTAATTTCTGGGCGCATGCTAAATCCCATTAAAAATCTATAGGATTTGAAACATTTAAACTTTAAATAAAAGAAAAGAAACAATTTTGATATCGATCAATACTTATAAGTATGGAAATTTCAAATATTTGTTTTCTTTCATTTAAAAGGAAGGAGTGAACATTATTCAAGTAGGTATTGTCATATTTAATTCATTGACAGGCTGTCACTTTTGTCATTGTCGATATTTAACTTCAAATATTTTTAATTTTTATAATAATTTTTATAGTTAGACATTTGATTCAACTTAAAGGAGGCCACCTGAAGAAGCAATCCTAAAAATGCAGAAATAGGTCAGATCTCATCTATTGTGGTTGAATTGTCGTGTTCCCACTGCCAAAAGTGAAGTTAGATATTTATAGAGTGTTTCATTAAAGCAGGTTAGTAAATTTAGATAGATTAATGTATTTAGATAATTATTGAATAGAGCTTTGTCTGTGGAATTGTTCATTAGCATACCTAGATGTTTGGTATATACATATGACTTCATTGATAGAAATTGTAGGAGACTTGATTTATATTAGCTTAAAATCCCTTTCTAATACAGTAAAAAAAGTTACAAAAGCTAATAATAAGGAATATATGGATAGATATTGTGGGTGTTATTCAACGCTGGTTGGAGCTTTTGTCCACAGAGTAGTTAGTTTCACACAATATTATTAATACCTAAAAATATATAAAAAATACTAAAATCTAATAAAGCTACTAAAATTAGTATGCAATTTTAAATCTGAACAATAAAATTTATAAACTACACATCTACTTAATTATTTTCTCTTTAAATTTAAACATAAGCCACACTGCATTGTCCTCCGTGTAGCTTTCTCATGAATTTCTTAAAATCTTAAATAGAATATTTATTAGGCATTTTGACTTTCATATAAAATTTTCAGTATTTAAAATCAGAAAGAATAAATTTGAAGATTTGTTTACACATAATGTAGAAGAGAGTAGCCTAATTTGGACCACTCCATTATTTTCTCTGTGAGTGTTAAGTGATGACATCTTGTACCAAAACTTGTAAGCTTAATGTTAGTAGAACAAAAATACCAAATGACACCCGGCTTGCAGGTAGGATAAACAGTTTATGTGCGAGGTTGTGAAATTTAGTGTTGAACAGCTAAATTTAAAACAATTTACCAAGTGTATAGAACTGTCATCTGAAAAAGTAGGCCTTTTTCCCTTTATATCTTTTTTATGCAATGTATTGGCGATAATTTAATATCAATTGTTCGTTTAAATTTCAAGGCATATTTTTTTAGGTTAAACTTTAGCAAACAATGTAGTGTTTCTTAAATGGAACCATAACATGTTGCCTAAATTGAACCGGTCCAATTTAGGAAATAAATTATATCAAATCGGTCCAATACAAGAACTTATTTTCTTTTCAATAAATATGTGATTGTAATTAGTTTATTATAAATTCTAGATGTCTAGAAGAGGAAATTATGGTCAATGGTCTCAGGCGAACTTAGAAGAGGCATTAAATGCTTACAGAAATAATGGCGTAGGATTAAACGAATGTCAGAGAAGATATCATGTTCCAAAAGCCACTTTAAAACGGCATTTGGAAAATAAAATCAAAATTGCGAATGATAAGACAAAGGCATTAGGTAGACCTACTGATTTCAGTCAAGAAATAGAAACCCTTCTTGTTAAGCACATTGTGAAATTTGAAAAAAGAATATTTAGTCTGACTATTACCGACATAAGAAGATTAGCTTATGATTTGGCAGAAGACAACCATATTTCGCATCGGTTTAACACTAAAAACGTATGGCAGGGAAAAAATGGTTCTATGCGACTTCATCCTCAACTTTCTATCCGCCAGCCTGAGTCTATCTCAACTGCAAGCGCCAAGGGTTTTAACAGAGAACGAGTACAGCATTTTTTGATATCTTTGAGCAATTGGTGGATAAATACAAAATAGCATCGAACGCCATTTTCAATGTAGATGAATCTGGAATACGGTTCAGAACCGAATGCCAAAAGTTTTGTCAAAGGCAAAAGACAAGTGGGTGGAATCACTAGCGGAGAGAGAGAGGAGTTAATACTACAGCAGTATGCTGTTTGAGTGCCGCTGGACTATATATTCCGCCCATGTTAATTTTTAAGAGAAAGCGATATGCACCTGAGCCAGAAATAGGAGCTCCTTTAGATGGGTCAGTGGAGATTTCTGATACAGGATACATTGATTCTGACCTTTTTTTAAAATGGCTGAAGCATTTTAAGAACGTGGTGCAACCTGGTCCTGAAAAAGCAGTGGTTTTGTCACTGGATGGACATTCGACTCGAAAATGTAAAGCCCTAAATTATGCAAGAGAGCATAATATTTACCTGCTTCAACTTCCTGACCACACCATCCACAGACTTCAACCATTAGACATGGCTATCTTCAAGCCACTGCAGAGCACAAGAAAAGTGGTTACGAGCCAATGTTGGAAAAACCATTTCTCAGTACCACGTGGTACTTTATTTTCAGAAGCCTACGGAAGAGCAGCAACTGTAGAAATTGCTGCAATCGCTTTTCGTGGTTCAGGAATTTGGCCTGTAGATCGAAATCACTTTCAAGACCATGATTTTGCAATATCCGAAGTGCTTTGTTTAAATGAAGGGCAGATACATGAGTAGACAATAATGGCAACTGACAATTCAGAAACTGAAATAACAGTAATCTCAACACATCCTAATGAAAAACAGTCAGACCCTATAGAAATTGCTATTTCTGAAAATATAGTGACTGTTAAGCCAATGCCGACAACACCTTCATGTTCACAGACAAATTTTGCATTTCAAGACAGTTTAAATTAAATTTCGCCCCTACCAACAACTCATTTAGGAGATTGGGAAGAGGAAAGAGCGAGCAGTACAAGTCGCAGTAGAATTAACAAGCAGAAAACGGAACTTGAAGAAAAAAAATGACAGGAAAGAAGCGAGGAAGAACTACAAAAACTACTGTTAAAAGTATTACCCACAAAACAAGTTGCAAAAAAAAAACTAGAAAAGAAAAAGGAGTTAAGAACTTGTTCCGAGATACTAAGATGTCAAAATTAGATTCTGAAAGTTCAGGGACTGAAGATGATGATGATGCAGAATGTTTGTATTGTGGAGGCACCTATTTGTGTTCTAAGAAAGGGGAAGGCTGGGTTTGTTACGATCGGTGTCTTCATTGGGCACACGAGGAATGTGCAGCAATGAAGACAAAGCAAAAACCAAAGCAAAGCAAAGAAGACAATGATGATTTTATTTGCAATATGTGTGTACAAAATGGACCTTAAAGCATTTGGTTCAAATTAGGAACCCACTGGTCCAATTTAGGAAACCGGTTTCCTAATTTGGAACCAATACATTTTTTTTCCTAACAGTTTTAGTTGAATACTGTTTGTGTTTTTACAATTTATATGTATTTTATTTTTATTATAACATATTAAAATTATTAATGTTGTATTTTGTTGAATAAAAATCACAATTTTTCATAAGGATTTGGCTATTTATCCGAAAATGGTCCAATTTATACTACTCTCCCAATTAATAATCAAATTAACTAAAATTTTAAAATGCTGGCTAACAAAACAAATGTTTTATTTTTTTTAAGTACCTACTTTTTTAGAAACCAAAACATTGTATTTTATTATTAATTTTGTAATATAAGACTTACTACAGACTATTGTGATTCCTAAAGCGCGATGCGTGGTTTGTGAGGAATTCGAGAATAGTGTGCAGGATCTTCGTTAAAAATCCATTCATAAAAACCGTATACACTACGCATGAATTCCATACAAATCGCGAATCATGAGTCGCGAATTCACGCATAGTCTCTAGCAACCATAATGAATAAATATTTTTTTAGTACCTATTTATATTATTTGAAAAACCTAGCAGCTCTTAACGCTTTCGTTTTAGAATTTAAACCGTTGTATTTTTACACTGTGTTGAATATTCAACACTTACAAATTGGTAATTTCTAATACAATTCATTATCATAATTAAATCTACCATCGGTATATTAGATAAATATGGTTTTAAATAGCATGTTGTGAATTCTAAAAGTAGTTAGCTTTCGCTAATCTATTTAAATTTAACGGAGCAGCTGTAGGAGGCAATGACGTCACGTCTCGCGATCGTTTAATTCCAATTTGACCTCGTATATTTCAAAAATTACTTATCAGATCGATTTCAAATTTTCTAGGTAGACTATACATCGTGTTTCGTAAAAAGTAGGCAGAGTGTAATTTGAGGTTTAACCAAATGACCCTATTATACGAATATCGAATATTTGTACATAAACAACGCCTACGTATACCCGGAGTTACATACAAAAGTTGGTAATTCAAGATCAATGTGAAACTTTGGTTCTACTTAGTTTTACCTAAATTAATACAATGCCTATATTAATTGAATCAAGGTTGATTTTCAATTACCGATTCGTACGCTGATTGTGCAGGAATGTGTGGCAGTCTAGTAAACGATGTCTTAGAGAACGAACTAAACGATTTTTTAACGATGGTTTAATTAATATATTTATACAGACGAATAAACAACCGTAGACACAAAATGATGACACTCTTGTGGAATAATTAGCGTAATTACTATGTAATTATAACGCGGATCAGTGCGTCTTCGGGGTTCTCTATAATTATCATATTTCTGATAAAACGGGCCTATAATTTAATCCAGAATTTAATTAAACCAGATGTAACCTCGAACCTTATTATACTAAATATGCGAGTGAGAGATGAGCTCCATTCAGTTATTACAGAATTTCCCCTAGCACTATTTTTCTCTAGAGCGTTCCAATTTAAATTTGACGTTACTTAAAGGTCACAGTTAACTCTGAATATATCACATATTTCCAGGAGATTTTAAACAGTACCACGAACACGAAAGGGAAGACAGGGTAAGAGGATGGATAAGGTGACAACTGATAACAAATTTTTAAATTTCCGAAATTTACTGTAAAGTGCGAAACTTTTTTGATCTGTTTATCATCGCTTCTTATTTAACAATCTGTGACCAATCAACATCTATTACATTTTGGAAACGTGATGATGCCGTTTGTGTTTTGTACATAAATAGCTGTGAGTTTTATAGAATTAATGAAATAACCTTCTCTACGTTCATATGGAGTTTAAATTTTGCAGAAAGTATTTTCTTCAGCATACAGGGTGTCCGGAAAGGTCATGTCAAAAATGAAAGGGCATAAAGAGGAGGTCCAAATAGTATTACTTCATATACAAATTTTTGCTATAGAGCTTCGTTATGAAATTATTCGCCTTCAAAGTATGAAATTGAAAAATAAATTTCAATTATAACTTTTAAGCCGTTGTCATGATAGCAATGAAATATAAGACCAGTACCAAAAAAAATGAGGGTCACAATATTAAGATAGAGAGATTCAGTTTGAAGAATTATTGTATGAAATTAACAAACAGAAATATTGTCAAATGGCGATTTACTAGTATGAGGGAAATAAAGGGATGATGTAATAATATTAAAGTATTTCAAAATATGAAGAGTAATGGTTAAAAAACAGTAAAATCAGGTAACAATTTTATGAAGAAAACAATCTGAAATAATAATTTTAATATTAAAAAGTCAATTGACTAATGCTACGTGATTCATTCTGATTGGTAGAAAGACGTAAAATTTGAAATAAAATAAAAATATAGAGACCAAATACATCAAAGACCATTAATTGTACACACCCTAGAAATGATGAAAAACAAAAGAAAGTTGTTGATGTAGTAAAAATTGAACTCACACAAATTTTGTTCCAAAACTAATACTGTTAAAATACTTAAAAAAAAACGTGAGAACAGTGTCCATAAACTGTACAAATCGAAATTATACAGTGCAGTGTGTAAGAAGTTTGTTAGCAATTGGGTAAAAAGAAAAGCTACGTAAAAAATATTACACATAAAATTTGTGGAAATAAATAAAAAATATATTTAAAAAGCAGTGACAGGCAACCAAAAGTATTAAATTAAAATACAGTGTAGAATATATCAACCAGAAAAACAAAATGTTGATTCGAGGGTAAATAAAAATCAAAAAGGTTCCAAATACAGAGTTTCCAAACACATCAAGAGTATATGAAATACTATTATTCGAGGAGAGAATTGGGTCACTTCTAGCTCAAGACAGTAACAGGAACGAAGAATTTTACATACATTCAAGTTACAGACGACGGAAGAAAGTCATCAATAACATAGATGAAGGAGATGAGAAGGTATCACAACCAAAATAACTACAAAGTAAATCTACATAATAAAGAAGTGTTTCTAAAATATTTAAAACAATCATTAAATAATCTATAGATTTCATAATTAAATAAATTTATTCCAAAAATATGTATACTGGACTGTATAGCTTCTCAGAACTGCTGTTGAGAAAAAAATAATCTCATGCAAATTTTTCAACTCAGACCAAAGTACCAGAACATTTCAAGAAGGTTGACATATTATGAACTAAAAAAAAATCTGTTTAATAGGTTGACTGCCAAGCGTATTTTTTGGAAACTCAAAATAGTGCTTATGTCTACCCAATCGGGTAGACAGCAAAACTCAAATTCTTGTGCATGCCCACCCAAATGGGTGTACTGTATTTATTTGATTATTTAGTTACTGTGTCCAAATCATCGAATATGATTTATATTCGTTATATAGATTCCTGTTATATGTTTGAAAATAGTTTTAGAGACATAGAAAACTGTAATACCACCCATCTGAACTGTCAAAAAAACAGCTGATTTTTAGTCTTTGTGTCCACCCAGATGGGTAGATAGTTACTTCTTTAGTTTACCACGTGCTGTAAAATGAATCGTAAAAAACGAAATTTGTGTTTCTTGGAAAGTACTAATCCAAAAAAAATCTTGGATGAAAAATAATTGGAAGAATTAGCATTGACAATCTGCGAGAGTAGTGACGAAGAGCCATTCCAAAGCAAGTACAAACCCAGTGATAACACTGACCAATATAATTCATAAGACGGTGAGGAAAACCATGAAGTGAGTAGTGACAATAACAATAGTAGTAATGAAAGTGACTCAAGTTATAGTGATCTCTCTGAAAATGGTGATCTCAATAATACTGATATGCTATGGAATGACTGTACATATGCCAATCAACCTACATTTCCTTTTACCAGTCAAGAAGAAGTAAACGTTCCATTCGACCAAAGTACTGCCAAGCTCATTGATTATTACAAACTTTTTATATGTGATGACATAATTGAATTGATGGTTAGAGAAACAAACAAAAATGCTCAAACAATTGCAAATACTGCTACGAACAAATTGCATCTATTTCTGGTAGAACAGAAGCCAAAAGTAAATCCAAGAAAATGAGCATTTTTTGTAATACATGCCCTGATAAACCATTTTTATGTTTTGAATGTTTTGAAAAGGTTCACAATCCAAATAAATAAGTTTTCTTGTTTAATTAATAATTTTTTCTTGTACACCCACTTGGATGGATACTGCAATAGCAATGACTTGAATGACTTGATGAAAACTATGCTGTCCACCCAAGTGGGTAGTCAAGTTTAAGCCTTTCAATATATTCCTTGGCTCATGAGAAATACAATGGTACCTATAAAATTATTATATAATGATAAATAACGAAAATATAGCTGTGGCAGTCAGAATAGTTTTTATAATATCGCTTCAGCATCAGTAGGAGACACACGGGTCCACCCACGTGGGTGGACATGGCAGTCAACCTGTCAGCAAACCGTAAGAAAAGTATGAGACTGACTAAGCAACAAAAGTAAACATAATAACATAAACAAACACTCATACTCTTAGAAAATGAATATTCAATGTAACTATATAATTCATAGTTAGTTAATATAACAACAAAATAACAAAACTTAACAAAATTTCCAGCTTAACACTTTATCTATTACTTATTTAGATTAGTTTAAAGTACAGTTTCATTTTTAATTCGTAGTACGAGTATAATCATCTCCAAAGACTTTCTCCTCTACCTTACATAATATGCCAGTAATAAGATCGTCTAATGCAGAATTATTCATAGATTAACTGTCTTAATCCCTTATCCCTTTACTGCCTTACATATTAAAGCTCGTCATGTATACCACCAGCACTACTTTACAAAAGAAATTAGAAGATAAGGAAATTGGGAAGACTAATCAAAGGAAAGCGGCTGAATGCAAAAGTAGTAGATTGGGAACGAAAGGGATGCAAACAAATACAGTATAAAAGTAATGTAATTATTCATGAATACGATAACTGCTAATAAAACAATTTTAGTACGTCTACACCACTTACATAGAGCATTTCTAAAATGTGGTCCAACTTGCCTTAGCAGACAAGAAATGCCATCCAGGACCAGTATATTTCTTGAGAACATACCACCCAGAAATCATTTTCTTAATTATAATTCCAAAACGACTTATGAGATTGGAATAAAATTCGATAAAAAATCTTTAGAGTTTCGTTTAGAAAAGATATAACATGAAATAAAATATAATGCAGAAGTTGGTTATGTAATCCTTTAAAATATTAAAATTTGGAAGCTACTACTAAAAATTAGTACCTCTACCTGGAAGCAAATGATTTATTGGAACGATACCCACCGTTTTGAGGGATTTCTTTCTATTTCTCACAACAATAACAAGCAGTTAAGAGAGAGTCCTTTACTTTATAGGCAAAACTAACAAGAAAGGTAATTAAAAAACCTTTTGTTTCATATATTTAAGTAATTAAAAGGTTGGTTTGTTTACATAAGTATATAGTATTTACTTAACAGAATGAGATAGTTGTTTATTGTTTCACGTGTACGTTAAAAGCTTTTAGCATTTGTAATAGAAAACTCATCACAGTATTAGAGACATATATGCATAGGTACAATACAAATTTCTAGGTATGTTGTTTCTATATTTTTAAACTAGTTATAATTACGTCAAATTAATTAAATATAACATAATTAAATAGAAACTACTAACGTATAAAACCGAAATAAATATGGACACAGTGTAGGGTCATTTTTCTGAATACGAGGTTGAATATTCTCAAAATGCGCAGAAGAGATATAACACAAAGTTTTTATATATTACATGGTTATTGATGCTAGTCAAAGATTAAACCTAACTGAAAGAAAGTGTCCTGCTATTTGTATGCAAGTGTCAAGAAAATAAGACCTGCGTCGCACTGGGCAAAACTAAGTTTATGATTACTGATATACTCGCGACAAGAATTCAGACTTACGTCATACGAACAAATGAATAATTCATTATATTTTCATCAAAATATTTAAGAAACTGCGATTGATAGTAATAAAACTATATGCTACACTAAAAGTTTGCATTATATATTGCACTAAATTGCAAAAAATGATTGTTTTTAACGCGACCAAATGTCGAAAATTACGTTGACAATAAAAACAAATGTGTAACGTCAGCCGTGACGTAAGACGTCTGAATTCTTGACGCGAGTATAATACTGCAGAATGCTCTTTTACACGAACTAATGTCCCGAACAGCATTGAATTATATCCCTATCTCTATATTGCAAAACCTAGATTTTTGTTTTTATTTGTTTTGTAAATCTGAAATAAAAGTTATTGTAACATGAACATTTCTCTGTGAAGAATTTAAAGCTGAAAATCGATGTTCAAGTTTTTCTTTTTTAGTTGTTACTGGATTTTTTACTAATATTTTATATATATTGTAATAGGTATACATAGACTAAATTTTAAAGTGATAGTGAAATTTAAACAAGGTCTCAATGGAAGGTAAAAGGAGGAAAATAGAATACAAAAATAAAAGTTGTTTTCAAAATTCAAGAAATATTAAATTAGGTGAATTTTATAAAATGTCAAATGTCAATCTGATTAATTGAAAAAATGTAATATTTATTAAAATTATGTAAAGTAGATTATAAGAGTGCATTGGAAAGAAATTTAAAAAATGGTAATCAAGGAAACGGAATAACAAGAAGTCAAGAAAAGAAGTTAGAGAGAAAAATAAGATACATTGAAGGGAGCTGATATTCGAGAAATTTATAAAACGTGTATAAATAAGAAAATATCATTGAAGTCAAGATTGAAATTAGAACAAGAAGAAGCAGCCCAACAGTGAACAAAAATAGTTAAGAAATTAGAAGACTCATTAAAGGATTAAAGGCATCAAATAATTAACATTATACAAGTGACGGAAGACAGAGTGACAAGAACGATATAATACGGATTGACAGAACAATACGAGGAGCAGTCACCAGCAATTGAGCTTCACAAGGAAATTATAAAGAAGCGGACATCCATAAAAGGCAGACACAAGAGTGCAGTGAGAAAAGGACTACAAGGACAAGGACTTAAGAAGAAATTCGGTATTTTGTATTTCTTAATATTTATTGTTATTAGTTTATAAGATTGAGCAGGGTTTATGTAGAGTAGGAAAGATTCAATCAACCCAATTGTTAAACCTTTGATATTTAAAATAAAACAAAATTAGTTAACATTGAACATTTCATTGAAAAAAAATTTAATTATCAAAATTATTAGTGAAGAATATCTGAATAATAAATATTAATCCTGTTTGAACCTACCACTGAACTAAAGAGTCATAAACTCATATAAAAGTGAATTTCCAAATTTATTAGTCAATAGTAGCGAACCCATAAGATTTATAAAATAAAATTCATAAAATTTAATCATAAAAAAAGGCGCAGATGAAAACTCGGGTAAGTAAAATTATAATTGACATTATTAACTTAAAATATTTAAAATTAAAATTAAAATTTTTAAAGATCTACACACATGCCATACTAAAATACATAAATCACAATACAACAAGAAAAATAAAATATAACAATATATATTTCCTTATTTTTGTCCAAATACCAAATTATTCAAATTAACCTTATTCTATTTCCCTACCTCTCTTCTTTTATTTTTACATCATTTATAAATCATAATGTACACTATTTACTACTCAAAAAATGACGAAAGGCATTGTCTAACAGCTTTGCTAGCCGTTAGACAATGCCTTTCGTACAGAAATATTGGATCGTATGGATATTTGACGTACGTACCAAAACGTGGAAATACAAATGTAAAAACACCTAATAAACGTTTATTTATTATTATGACAAAGGGCGAGAAAAGTATGACATTGCGGTAGTGCAGGTATAATAAACTGTTTTAAACTGTCAATACGAAAACCAATTAATCCAATCTTACAGTCTTTCAACAGAATTTGGCGGTCGTACAGCAGACACAATGATTATTATTGAAGAATTGCGATTTTTAAATTTAATAGAATTAGATGCACAGATAATGCCTGATCTAAAAGTCTTGCTAGTAAAGAAATTACCAAACGTGAAGTAAAATAAGCAAAAATTATATGAAATATAATATAATATTCATATCAAATGGATGATTTCTAGAGTATGCTATTCTTCAACCTCACTCGTATGTAGGTACATTACAGTTTCATAAAGTATTAAGATTTAGTTACAGAAATTGTTTATGGTCTGATTAAAATTGAAAATTATCTAGTTACTTAAGTAGCCAAAAATTTGTATTTAAGACTAAGGCTCTAATAAACGATACAAAAATTACCAAGGAACAACTAAAATCTAATACTCCTTCACAAATATTTGATTCATATAGCAACAGTCCAGGTAATGTATACAAAATTGTATATTGTCACGGATTTCCCAATCCGAATTTTACTATTTCCAGAAAAACAATCCGTTAATTAACTACTTCTTTATTAACTATACTCAGTACACTACTGAACACTAATTAGAACTCAACTAAACACTTATTTAATTAATCGCTATCTGAATCACTTTGATATCTCCAACTAAACACTTCAATTCAACACTGTAATACAAGACTTATACAAGACTAACTTAATCGGCCGTTTATTTTACTTTTATAGACCCAACGAATATTCCAGGTATATTCTAGCATCTCTAGATCTATTTTCTAGCATCTCCCGAACGCTTCTCGTCGTTTCTCTAATTTTCTAGTCCCGTCTCGATCCACGGCTTTTTGTTTGTTTAACAGAAGCGTGTAGGGGCGATCGGGGCAATCTTAGCAATTCGCGGTACCAAAGTCGTTGATTTAGGTGTGAGTGGGGCAAATTCCGTGACACTGCCCCCTCCTTAGGACCGATCGTCCCGATCGGATACACCTCTATACGGGGACAGACGCTCCAGATGGACGACCTTCATCTTACTCCTGGGAGTCCTCTGTATCCGGTAGACGACGTCATTGATTCTTTTAATCACGGTATAGGGGCCCTCCCAACGGTTCTGTAGTTTAGGCGATTTTCCTTTCTTCCGCGTGGGGTTGTACAGCCACACCAGGTCACCTTGTTGGAATCCGACTGTATTGGCCCGGACGTCGTATCGAGTCTTCATGCGATCGCTCTCTAGTCGCATTCGAGATCTGACTTGGTCGTGTACGGCTGCTAGTCTTTGTTCTAGGTCATGGATATAAGTGTCTGGATCTGTGGGCTGTTCCGCAGGACGACCAAATACCAAATCTGCTGGAAGTCGAAGCTCTCTTCCAAAGATGATCCTTGCGGGAGTCTTCCCTGTTGTTTCATGGACAGCTGAGCGGTAAGCTAACAGGAAGAGTGGAATGAGCTTGTCCCAGTCTGTCTGGTTCTCGTTCACAAACATCCTCAGATTGGTTTCTAGTGTGGCGTTGAAGCGTTCCACCATACCATCTGACTGGGGATGCAGTGGGGTGGTCCTGGTTTTCCGGATTCCCATAAGCTCGCAGACCTTTCGGAACACACCTGATTCGAAATTTCTGCCCTGATCTGAATGTAGTTCCATGGGCACACCAAATCTGCAGAACAGGTTATTGACTAGCGCTTCTGCTACGGTTGTGGTCTCTTGATTGGGAAGGGGGTATACTTCCGGCCATTTGCTGAAGTAGTCCATGGCTACTAGCAGATATCGGTTTCCACTTTGGGTTTTCGGAAAGGGGCCAGCGATATCAATGGCAATCCTCTCAAACGGCGCCCCTACGATGTACTGGCGCATTTTGCCTCTGGAACGGGTCTTCGGTCCCTTGCTTGCTGCACATATGTCACATTTTCGGCACCAATCTTCTACATCCGTCCTACAGCTCAACCAGTAGAAACGCTCCCTAATCTTCTGTAGAGTCCTATTGATACCGAAATGTCCACCCCCAGTACCTCCATGTACTTCCTGCAGCACTTCCTTGACCCGGGACCTCGGGAGTAGTACTTGTTTCTTGACCTCCGTTCCGTCATTGTTCTCCCATGCTCTTTTTAGGACACCGTCTTCCAACACCAGGGAATTCCATTGAGCCCAATAGCTCTTTAATGCTGGGCTTTTACTACTGACTTCAGCCCAAGACGGTCGGTTGTTGACTTCTTTCCAGTCTAGTAAAGGCTTGATGTCACAGTCAGCTTGCTGGTCTTCCCGAATCGCTGCTGAACTCCATCGGTCTTCAGGTTGGGCTGCTACTACCTTGCAAGAAACTGATGAGATGTTCTCTTTCCTTTCAAGACTACTGCAGTGTTTGCAGTTGCAAGGACAGGGTCTCCTAGAAAGGGCATCTGCATTTCCATGTTTCCTGCCGGCTCGATGTTCAACAACAAAGTGATATTCTTGCAGCCGTTCCAGCCATCTTGCCATCTGTCCTTCAGGGTTTTTAAACTGTAGCAGCCATTTAAGGGAAGCGTGATCCGTTCTTAGGAGAAATTCTTGGCCATACAGATATTTATGAAAGTGTTCTAGGCTCTTGACGATGGCAAGTAATTCTTTCCGAGTCACACAATAGTTCTTTTCGGCTTTTGATAGGACTTTGCTGAAGTAGCCCACTACTCGCTCTTGGCCATCTTGTACTTGGGAAAGAACTCCGCCAATTCCAATGTTGCTTGCGTCCGTGTCCACTATAAATGGTTGTCCAGGTATTGGGTATGTCAAAATCGGGGTAGTGCAGAGAGCCTCTTTCAGCGTCTCAAAGGCTTGCTGGCATCTCGGAGTCCATTCGAACGGGATGTTGTCTTCAGTGAGTTTATGAAGAGGCTTGGCAATGTCCGAGAATCCTTGCACGAATCGTCGATAGTATGTGCATAGTCCGAGGAAACTTCGAACTTGATGTTTGTCTTTAGGAACCGGCCAATTCTTTATGCACTCTGTCTTCTCCGGATCTGTTTTCACACCGTTTGGAGTAATAATGTGGCCTAGGTACCTAACCTCCTTTTGGAACAGACTGCACTTCTTCGGGTTCAACTTCAGGTTCGCTGCTTTCAACTTCTTGAACACTTCGGACACGTTCTTCAGGTGCTCCTGGAAAGAGCGTCCCAGCACCACCACGTCGTCCAAGTAAATCAAGCAGGTCTCCCAATGCAGGCCATGAAGTACAGTTTCCATCAGTCGCTCAAAGGTGGCAGGGGCATTACATAGACCAAATGGCATTACATTGAACTGCCACAATCCATTTCCGGTAGTGAACGCTGTCTTTTCCTTGTCTTCTGGGCTGACCTCGACTTGCCAATATCCACTCTTTAAATCCAAAGTGGAAAACCATTGCGCACCAGCCAAGGTGTCCAGAGTATCGTCAATTCTTGGTAGTGGGTAACTGTCTTTCTTGGTGACGTCATTTAATTTTCTGTAGTCCACACAAAATCGGGTGGAGCCGTCTTTCTTCTTGACCAGGACTACAGGAGAAGCCCAAGGACTTTGAGATGGCTCTATGGTGCCCTCGTTTTGCATTTCAATTAACATCTTGTTAACTTCTTCTCGCTTGGCTAGTGGAAGTCCTCGTGGTGGCTGCTTTATAGGAGACGATGAACCAGTATCGATTCGATGCTTCACTACATTGGTTCTCCCAAAGTCGCCTGGTTTAAGTGCAAACACATCTTCATTTTCACTTAGCAGCTCTTCGAGTTGTTCCACCTCCACCTCTGTTAATCTTTCCTTGGCCCTATCCACGATGTTCCTTAAACATTCTGGTAGACTGGTCTTATTTGTTTTATTCTCCATTTCATGGATTTCATTGAGTGTTCTGACCATGGTAACAGGTTCACAGACTCCTACTTCAGTTCCCTTTGCAATTTTCTGTGGAAAGGTTTTCAGGTTCACTACCCGTACCATTGTGGTTTTCTCAGGTTTAATCAGGGTACGTCCGGTGACTATAGATTTATTGAACAAATCCGGATTACTGGGTTCCACCACTCCTACACTGCAAGACATTTCCCCATCCATTACAGTGGCAACCAATGTTTCGGTCTGAGCAGGTAGTACCACATCTTCTTTAACAACGAGTCTCCGTACAGCGTTATTCTCAGTGGTGGTCGTTAGCACTACTTCCTCACCCATTATCCGTAACGTACCAGCATTCAAATCTAAATTCACCCCCTTTGCTCGTAACAAGTCTAGTCCGAGTATGATATTGTCCGATATATCTGCTACCAGGGCTCTGTGTTTGAATTTGATGTCTCCTAATTCTATTTCAAGCTCGCATTCCCCCTTGACTGGCAATTGTTGTCCATTGGCTGTTGTGAGGACATAACGTTTGACAGGGTTCTTAATACGCCAAGCACCAATAATATTCGGTCGTACAATAGTTCTTGCTGCTCCAGTATCGATTACCATAGAGAAAGTACGACCAAAAATACTGCCTTCTACTAGCAAGGAGTCAGAGTCCTGGAGACTTGACAACGTAATTTCTTCTCGTGGGGCATGGTAGGAGGACGCAGCCGGCTTTTGCCCCGTCAAGCCGGCTGAACCTAGTTTTCCTGCGCAGCCTGGGAGTCGCGCTTTTGCTGATCTGCGACTGGGGCCCTACACTGTCTCTTTAGATGTCCTGTCTGTCCACAGTTCCAGCATTTGAGAAGACGATCCCTTCGACTATCAGATTGTTCCTTCTTTGTCCTAGTAGATGGACTGAATTTATCAATAATCTCCTTTAGCGTCTTTATTAGGTCTCCATTTGCCATACTATCGCTGTTATCACTGATGGCCCGAACTTTAACATGCCTACCAGATGCCATCTTTGCTGCCTCGAATTCCAGTGCATGCGAAAGAGCGTCGTTCAACGTTTTAGGTCTGGCGAGTCGTAATGCCTGCTGGGTTTCGCAATCTCTTAGGCCATCGGTAAAAACTTGGATGGACAGCTGGTCTAAGAATTCGGACGGGGCTGTTGGATAAGCCAATCGAACCAGTCGGGCAACATCGGTCTCAAAATGCTGTAAATTCTCTCCATTCTGTTGGTGACGATTTTTCAATTGTGCTTGGTAAACTTGCTGCAGGTGCTTATCCCCATATCTCATTTCCATATGCTGTTTTAGAATGTCGTAGTTATTCTGCTGCCCAGCAGGAACTCCTTGCAGGACGTCAAGAGCTTCCCCTCGTAGAGCAACTATCAGAGCAGTAGCTTTCTCATAATCAGACCATTCGTTTGCTGCAGCTGCTGCTTCAAACTGACGCAGATAGACATTCCAGGAGACCTTGCCGTCGAATTCAGGGGGTTTCGTTTTCTGAGTTCGGATAACAGGTCCTTCTGATTTGATTACGCCTTCCTTTGTTATCTTGTCTAATTTATGTCTAAGTTCTTCTCTAACCTGGTTTATTTCTTCGTCTATTTCCTTTTTGTGTGCCAACAGTTCTTCGTTCATTTCTTTTCTTTGTTCTAACAGTTTCTCTTCTACTTGTTTTTCCACTTTATATGACTGCTCCTCTAGTTTTTCTTCTAGTGAATTCTCCAATTTTTCTAATTTTGTCTGCATTTCTTTTGTCTGATCCCTCATTTCTTGTTGTATTGCCTGTATCTGATCTTTCATTTTATACCCTTGTTCTTCTAATTTCTGCTGCATCATTTGGGACTGATCTTCAATTTTATGCCCTTGTTCTTCTAATTTCTCCTGCATCGTCTGGGACTGATCTTCCATTTTATGCCCTTGTTCTTCAAATTTTTCTTGCATCGCCTGTCCCTGTTCTTCTAATTTCTTTTCTAATTTCTCCTGCATCGTTTGCATCATTTCCAATAGTTTCGCCAGTTGTGCATCCATGTTGACTTGACTTCTAGTTACAGGCATTCACTCTATTTTCTTTGGAATATTCTAGAATGTCCAGGAATGTGTTTGTAAATGTCACCGTTGACTTCCTTAAGTCACGACGAGTGCGGTGATATGTCACACTTGGGTCTTTGTCTCACTCGCGTACAAAGTTCTAGAATGTTCGAGAATGTCCTTCGCAAATAGCACCGTTCACTTCCTTAAGTCACGACGAGTGCGGTGATATGTCACACTTGGGTCTTTGTCTCACTCGCGTACAAAGATCTAGAATGTTCGAGAATGTCCTTCGCAAATAGCACCGTTCACTTCCTTAAGTCACGACGAGTGCGGTGATATGTCACACTTGGGTCTTTGTCTCACTCGCGTACAAAGTTCTAGAATGTTCGAGATTGTCCTTCGCGAATACCACCGTTCACTTCCTAAAGTCACAACGAGTACGGTGATATGTCACACTTGGGTCTTTATTCCACCCACGCACAGGGTTCCAGAAAGTTCTTCCAACTTCCACTTAAACCCACTCACGCACAGGGTTCCAGAAAGCTCCTCAAACTTTCAGTTAAATCCTACTTTGTGGACAGGGTTCCAGAAAGCTCTTTAAAACTTCCAGTTAAATCCACTTCCGACACCAAATTGGCACGGATTTCCCAATCCGAATTTTACTATTTCCAGAAAAACAATCCGTTAATTAACTACTTCTTTATTAACTATACTCAGTACACTACTGAACACTAATTAGAACTCAACTAAACACTTATTTAATTAATCGCTATCTGAATCACTTTGATATCTCCAACTAAACACTTCAATTCAACACTGTAATACAAGACTTATACAAGACTAACTTAATCGGCCGTTTATTTTACTTTTATAGACCCAACGAATATTCCAGGTATATTCTAGCATCTCTAGATCTATTTTCTAGCATCTCCCGAACGCTTCTCGTCGTTTCTCTAATTTTCTAGTCCCGTCTCGATCCACGGCTTTTTGTTTGTTTAACAGAAGCGTGTAGGGGCGATCGGGGCAATCTTAGCAATTCGCGGTACCAAAGTCGTTGATTTAGGTGTGAGTGGGGCAAATTCCGTGACAATATTTTAAAACAAAAAAGAAACTCAAGAAAAATATAGCTCTTGTAAATACACAGGATATAGAAAACATTTTTTGTTTTAAACAACGTTTTGTTTTCAGGTGTAATTGAATGCTGGTCGGAGCATTAGTTGCAACGTAGAACGCTTCTTCTCTGTGGATTTTTAGCCAGCCGGAGTAGCGAATGCCCACTAGAGGTAGTTCTGCTACAACGCGTCACTATTTTTTGTTTTCCTTGAATCTGGCCCGTTCTTACTATTGACCGCCAACAATTTGTAATTAAACTTGATTGACTTTAAAAATAAAATAAACAAGTAATTTTTTATCACATCAGAAGTTTTTTTTACTGTTTAAGTAAATTTTGCAGAAATCATTATAGTTTTTTTATTTTAATTTATGTTCTGGGGTAATATCAGAAGAACAGAGTCGTAACAAATACAAGATGCTAGAAATAATAAATTTGCTAGCATAATAAAAATACTAGACACAATAATCTAAAAAAATAGGCATTCGCGTACTGATACGGATTAGCAAAATATTGCCATTCTCGGTTACAACCTAACGGCACAAACAACATAAGCTCATTTTTTCGTCGTTTTACCTTTACATATTTTATCGTTTTATGGTGCAACTGCCGCAAGGGTATCCATTTCGCGTGGCTGCCGCGCGCGGACGGATGAAAATTGCCACGATCGAGCAATGTTTGAAGTGAGCCAATTTTTGTAGTTTTTTCGTAGCGTATCAAAGTAAATTCAATGCTTCGCGAAATATAGATGAGTATTTTTCTTTGAGCAGTCACATATTATTTTTGATATGGATTACTTGGACGTCCGGAATAACTATTTGTGCAATAAGTTAGCAAAAGTGACTTTTTTCCGCGTAGGTTTTATGATCGAGGCGCTAGCCGATAAAAATAAATACGTCATATGCGGAAAGGACACTTTCTCTCCGAGTTGAATGATTTTTTTAAATATTGTTTTAAAATAGGTAAAATAACTACAGTTACTATAATTTTTTATTGAAAATTATGAACTACAATATTGGCTGATAAAGGACTAGACATCACCACTCTTAAAAATCATGGTTGATAAAAAGCAACGAACGAGGCAGAAGGATATACAGGGTGTCCCATAATGATGTGCGCTCATTTGTAGAGTGTGTTCCTTGAGTCATTTTAAGGGGGGTGCTTTCTATAAAATTTTTCAATTTGAGCCCTCTCTTACGAGATAAGGGCTTTTAAAAAATTGAAAAAAATTCGGTTTTCTTTTTTTTTTCTTAAAAACGGTTAAACTTATAAATCTGAAAATAGGTAAATACATTTAGTTAATTAAGTGACATTGTTGAATATAATTTTTATTTTTACCAAATGTCTACAAGGGTGGCAACCACCAACCTCTGTTGTTTTTTTTAAACAGAACTTTTTATTCTAAATGTTTATCGATATGAAAAAATTACAGTAAATAGAACAATCAATTTGCAAAATTTTGCCCCTATTCTAATGCAGGGACACGCGTTTTTTAGTGAGTTTTTTAACTTCACGAACAAAATAAAATCACTTTTAACACGTATATCATACACTATTTTTTCTACAAAACAATCGGAAGAACTTTAAACTCAATAAAAATAAGAAATCAAAAAATACCACACAGATCGCAATGTTTATGAACCAAAATTTTCGTAGCAACCAGTGTTGTTGTTAGTTACGGAAAAAATGCAAAAATATTGACAGCATTTTCTATTAATATTATAAGCATAATGAATAATCTCGATAATGAGCGTAACGAATCCATCCCTGCTGAAATCGAAGAAGCCGCCAGTCGAGCAACATTGGAATTATTGCCGGTGAAATCAAAGGAACAGTACGAAATCGCTTATAGACGCTTTTCGGAATGGTGCAAAATTAAAAAGGTCCCTGGAAAATGTAACGAGTGTTTTACTGGCATATTTTGAGGAAAGATATGGAAATCGTCAACGCTGTGGTCAAATTATTCCATGATCAAAATTATGTTAAAAATAAAGCAAAATCAAGATATAAGCAAACATTATAAACTTATTGCTTTTTTAAAACGGAAGGGTGAAGGATATCAAGCAAAAAAGTCAAAAGTTTTGACAAAGACGCATATCGATAAATTTCTCACAGAAGCAGAAGACGAAAAGTATCTGATGATGAATGTCGCAGCAATAGTAAGTGTCTTCGGGGCGTGTCGCCGGGAGGAATTGTCAGATGACCATCGACAATATCGGATATTTGGGCACTTCGGTTGTTGTGACCATACCAGATACTAAAACGAAAGTGCCTCGGACTTTCAGTGTTGTTGGTGAATTCTATTTAAACTTTTTTAGAAAGTATATGGCACTCCGGCCACCCAACGCTGACCATAGACGACTTTTTCTTAAATATATGAAGAATAAATGTGTGAAGAATCCAGTCGGAATTAACATGTTTGGTAAAATGCCTGCCGACATTGCAGAGTTCTTGAATCTACCAAATCCTCAACTCTACACCGGACACTGTTTTCGTCGTTCATCGGCGACATTGTTAGCAGATTCTGGTGCAAATCTTACTACCATCAAGAGACATGGAGGATGGAAATCTTCGACGGTAGCTGAAGGCTACATTGAAAATTCACTGAAACAGAAGAAGGAAATTGCGTGCTAAATACGTTCTACTGCTGCAACTACTAGCAAGACCACCAGTACTACCAGTAGCATTTCTACAGAAAATAGATGTGTCACACATGTTGACAGTAAAATCAACTTAAGTATGATGATTCCGCAGGGAATTACAATTTCAAATTGTGATAATTTTACTATAAATGTTAATAGCAATAACTAGTTAAAATGTTGGTTTGTACTTATTTAAAATAAAAAGTTGTTCATGTGTTTGTTAAAACGTTTTACTAATTTTCAAAACAAAATTTAAATAAACCAGTGTTAAATATATATATATATATATATATATATATATATATATATATATATATATATATATATATATATATATATATATATATATATATATATATATATATTCTTACTTAAAAAACTAAATTATTTATCCATCTATAATTTTAGCAATATTACACACTTTCTTTTAAATTACTTTTATAAATATGGACAAACGCGTGAAATGGTAAAAATATACTTTATATATTTGTAAGATACCTTTATAAAAATATTTATGAACATATTGCATAAGAAGTCCTTTTAACAAAATCAGAGTTCATTGTGTAAATACATGAATTAATAAAACACGAAAAATGTTACGAGAAACGAACACCAACTTGACATAAAGCGTAAACGATATGTAGCGGTTATTAGCGGGATGGCGTAAACGATAGAATTATGTGACGTCACATCGTCCGCTGTACTGATTGAGGGCGGAGCGAACGTTGGGCATTAATATCTCCTTTATTTTTGGGTCATTTAATCTCGCTTTTTCAACATATGCTTAAATTGATTAAATCTGTGAAAATATTTACTAATTCAGATAAAATTTGATTATACCAAATTACCCCATTGTGGTATGCTTGGACCATCATAGAAAAACACCAATGGTAACGTGTCAACATAACGTAGTGTAAAGTTTAGAGGTAATAATTTGGACTAAAACATGCAGACACAGCTTTATAGTCCAAAAGAACCATATCCTATCCAGGACAATTGTGTGTCTCGATCCGATAAATGCTTACTAATCCCCAGAGAAGTTCTGGGGCAACCGTAGGCGAAATGTGAGGCAGGAAAGCAAGTTAAGCGACCAATTCCGAAATCCAAGTTATTAATTTCCTGTGAACCTCTAATTTATAACGCTAATACGATTTTCCAGGGCATATAATACAATAGGTTAAATACGGTGCCGTATTTCACAGTCTTTAATTATACGCTTGTAAATTAAAACATGTCGTATTGACTACTTTGCTTAATTACCACCACATTCTAAATTGTAGTATACGGGGTATACCATTTAACATTCATACAGCAATGTTAAGACATATTCTGTACAGGGCACTTCAAAAAGACATGGAAATGTTACTAGGGCTAATAGATTGAAAAATAAGTGGGGTTGCTTATAGTGAGCGGACGAAATTGTGGACAGTGACTAATCGCTAGCTTGTTGACAAGCGCGACGGGCGAAGCGTACGGGGAGCAACATTTCATAGGCGTACTAAATTTGGATGCGATCAGATATAAAAAAATATACAAAAATGACAAAAATAATTGCATTACATGACATCCATTATTTTTAGAGTAAAGTAGTTTTTACCAATTTCGAGGCGCTAGATCATAAAAATAATTTATTTATTTCAAAATTTAAAGTTTTTATCTTATATTTTCAATTGCCCAAGGTCGAAAGTAATAGAGAGTGACTAATACACAACACAGATATGAGTACGGAAAATACGGGTAGTATGATTACCTAAGCGTGCCATTTGAGAAGAGTTAAAGCACAGAAAATTATCAAAAATAAGTTGACGTCGGCTGAACCTCGCACATTAACAATTTACTTTAAATGTGCCACCTGTGTCATCCTCTCTACAAATTAGAATGTCGTCCTTATGGACGGCGATTGCCCACTACCACCCACTTACACCTACCTGATGCGCACTTCGCAAATATCACACTTAAACCTTGTCCTCATGGACGCGAAATTCACGGATTTTTGCAACTTCTGTTTCAATTATTTATGGCGGGAAAATCTCAACTTTTGACAATAGCAATTTGCGAAACTGTCAAACACTACAAACATTATTGCCTCTTTGTATTATGTCGTGTTAATAAATTTGTTTTGAGCTTCTGATAACCATGGCAGTTTTACGATGAAAATGATAGAAAATGTTATAGGTAGTTGACAAAATTTGTTTTTCCACCATTAAATAAATCGTGCAAATATTTGTAAATTCCGCATTCAAAAGGACAAAAGACTTTAGAATACATACACACTATTTACTATTAGTTACTAGCACTGTCACTATAACGGTCACACATTAACACTTATTATAATCATATCGTACCGCTTTCCGCATGGCATTCATACGTTCATGTTTCATCAAAATTTAGTATATCCTTCCATCCTGATTCTTATTTTTTAATATTTATTCTAAATAGTTTCTTCACCATATCACTATTTCGTCCTTTCTATCAGTATACTATTTTCGATTTCATTTATACGGTTTTTTTTTGGAAAACTCATTTTAAAAATACAATCTTCCATCACTTTTCGTTTCACAGTTGTACTTCTTTACCACTTTTTTATTTGCACACATATGCTGTTCACGTACAATTTTGTTAATGAAATATATATTTCAACATCACTTACACTTACACTTTTGCCCGTCCGAACGATATACCCGCCCATGATAGCCTTAGAAATGAAACAGCTGGATCCGACAATTCGTCGCAGCCAATGAAATGCCAGCAGCGCATGCGTACTAACGTGTAGTAACGCAGCGTATGCGTACTAACGTGTAGTAACGCAGCGCATGCGTAGCAGAAGCTGTGTAATTGGATATGCTCTCAGAGATATGCGGCACGCGATTTTGTAGGAAAAATATAAGGGCTGCATATATATTTCTTTGTGTTGACTGCTATAAATTGTAAGCAGGTTTATAACATTAATCACTCTCTACAATTTTGGAAGTGTGGTATAGTAAACTATGTCCTAGAACCATTAATTTTTCGGGTACATGGAGTATAACTATTTATTATTTATATTTATTAAAGACCATTTAAATTGGGTTTTTGCGTCCTCGTTAAGAAAAATTTAATTTTACACTAAAAAGGTTCCCTTAACAAGTGTCAAAAATGCACCGTTTTCGATGGATATACAAAATAACTGTGGCAAAGCCAACCAGGCGATCTTTATAATAGTACTTATTTCTTGTGTGTCATATTTGTGTAAGATAAACTCTGGTATGTGGATTATTCTTTAGTTTGAATAGTAATTTGTTGCTTTAGATAATATTATAACCTTAAGTTCTGTGTTTGTAACGCCCTGCTATATAACACTAACAGAAATTTATACCAGCAGTGCAGATATTGTCGAAAAATTTGCTGAGAGGCAGCTGCCAAACAGAAAAACATTTTTGATCGTAGAAAAGCTTTGTCGAGAAACGTTAAACCTAAATAAAATAATTTCGGTAAACTTCCGGTAGATCAGCTAGAACTGATCAAAAAGATCAAGATAGGTATTTTAGTTTTGGTCTCTGAAGATCTAATCATTAGCGTAAGAAAAAATTCTTTACTTATAAATACATCTTACAGAATACCAAAAGAACAACTATTGCATCCACACTATTACAGAAAAGTATAAGAATTTTTATCTACAACTGCTTTATAAGAGCCTTATTCCAGCATTTGTTTGGCACTGTTTCAGTTGAATAATGAAGGTCATTACGTATTGGAATAATGTGACATATTACCCCTCTAGTGAAATACAATTTGACGTTGACTGCGGGGAAGATACAATGTATATTGTCTTTGACTGTGTTGTTACATTGGACCTTTTGTAAAATATAAAAAAAAACAGAAGTAGTTTCAGAATTATACAAGAATTTGAAAATATATACACTGAACTGATATTTGTTATAGACGCAAGATATCTTTTAAAGAAAAAAATAGAAAAACTATATGCGAAGGTAACCCTTTATTTCATGGTAAGTTTTATTATTATATGTACTACTTATACATATATAAACATATAATATAGATTTAAGTATATTAATAAATCAAAAGAGATGCTTATTAAAACATGGCAAACAAAAAGCGGGAGTATCTGGACAATCATTGCAAAATGAAACAATTTTCGCACTTTTTTATCAGCTTCACGATTGCTCATCGTTTTCTTCAGTTCTTGATAACAGCCTTTACAGGGTCTTCTACGCTTTCGACCTGTCAAATAATTTTTGTCTTTGATAGAATCATCACTACTAAATGGATCCTCGATACTATTCCTGTCGCTACTGTTTCCCACAGATTCTTTTTGTTTTGATTGATTGTCTTCGAGTTGCAGCCTCTATTTCATCAGACAGTCTTTTCGCAGCAAGTGCTAACAGTTTCTTGGTACGTTCGGACATTATGAAACCACAAACAGAACTATTTTACTGTATCTTTTGTACGAATCTTATAAAAACAAATGAGCAAGACTCCTCCTACTTACGCCCTTCGTATGCATTCAATGTATCTCTCTCTTATATATAGTGTAGATACATATCTCCGGGGATATATCTCTTTCTTACATGTAGAATCAATACATAATCCCGAGGATATGTACCGCACATTAATAATAGTATATTAATTAGGTGCGTTACATATCCCCCAAGATATGTACATTTATAGCATAACTAATGAATAAATTTTAAAAAACCAATTCAAAAGCTGAAATCGGCCAAAAACTGTGGTTTCTATAAATTTCGCACCTAACAAAAAAATGCAATGCAAAATGCTGGTCTTAAATAATTTTTATAATGAATACATATATCGATATGTATAGCAGTCAACATGTTAATAGATAATTTAACTTAAATTAAATTGAATTACTTGTTAATACCAGACGAATGCAGCTGGTTTATTTATATTAACAATGCTTAAATTTTCTTTGTAAGCACTTGAAGTAGCTTCAATGACGGCAATCTCTCCTCCTAGAACTTTTGTGGAGATTTTTTTTCTTATTTTTAAAAGACGTATCAATATAGCCTTCACACACGGTGTTGGACTTCCAACCACCACGCCGTTTTAGAGTTAGAAGGTCTAGTCCTGTGTTGTCTAGAATCGAAGTAGATGATCGTCGGAAACAGTGCCCTGTATGTTGTTGAGGCTGTGATAAATTGAGAAAAAAGCAATCTTCTTTGGCACTAAAAGTATTTATGCCAACAGGAAGTTTTATGCATTTACCCACCTCTGTAACCAACAAAAAATCTTTCATGATCCGTATGACTAGAACGCAGGGCGAGGTATTTTCATATTACTTGGACCATATTCACATTTTAGATTCACCCCGTAGTGATAAAGAATTCTCGGGAAACTTTGGTTTTCGTATCCGGTATGAAGATATGAAAAATGTTTCTTTAATTTTTTACGTTTTCTAACAGCAAATTAGTTAACTCGTTCACGCTGCATGCACCTCCAAGTCCAATAATTAAGGCAACCTTAAATTATGCATTTATGAATTTCAAATAGCAAACATTTTCTTTACCTTTGTTAGCAAGAATTTTATGTCATCGGCATCTTGTAAAAATTTTAAAACACCCTCTTCCCACCCTGTATCCCACTGATTACTATTCCAGAAAAGCAATTAAATAGTTGAATTTACTGGTTTTGACGCATACAGATTGTAGACCGCAGCATGTAATAGAACGCCCAAAGACTAGATAATTTGTACTTCTTGGATAATTCTTCAAAAAATGGCAAAAATACCTTTTGCTTCATATTTTATATTATTAGATGCACACCAATCAGTGAATCATTTATAAAATTTATTCGTACTTGGTCCTCGATTTATATGGTAAAAGTGAAACTACTGCAGCTGCAGCAGCTTTTTTAATTTCAAGAGGCAAGTTTTCTGTTTCTGAATCACTCATTATTTGAAACACCACTATCTTCACAGGAAAATGTAAAGACGAAAACTCCATTTTGTTTATAATAATTGTGATAGGTTACCATAACAATGCCTTAGCTTCTTGATTTTAAATCAAAACTTACAAACTGGATCTGATTTTGGAATTTTATGAATTTAAGGTAGTTGTAGATTGCAGATCTAGATAAAATTTTATATAGTGCACGTGGGATAACATTTTTTATTACATTAGCGAAATTATACGACTGCGACTAGGTCCTCGTCGTGCAAATGTGGTCACTCATGTATAATAATGCCTATATCCTACTTGTACTATAAATAATTATTACAAAGCATTTAACTGCAGTAGCACTCTTAAAACATTCCCCCAAATGTCTACATCTGCATATCTGCTCTCTTGGTAAGTTTCCGTTATTATTATGTAGTAGCGTGTAACAAGCAGAGCAGAGTAAAATTTAGAGATTACAATATTCACTAAAAGAGCACATCACTAGTAAAATCAGAAAATATACTATATATTTATCTTATGCAATATGACATCAGTAGCAGTGTTCGGAGTTTGACACAAACCCACTTGATAAATAAGTACTACCATAGAGACTGTCTTGTTGACTTTGCAACAAGTTTTTGTATTCTTCTTGGAAACGGTGGTGTATTTTTAACAAATTTACTAAGAGCACCTTTTTTGTGTAAAATAATAATAATAATAATTATAAAAATTGTATAAATTGTTATAATAGTTATTTATGCAACAAGTACAAAAGGTAAGCTACATACGGCATTGTGTTGTCCTACTCGGCCTGACGGCCTTGTTGGACAATTTCACGTCACGTGCAATAAACACTTTTTGTACGAGTTGCATACAATATTTTTTCTACGTTCATGCAAAAACCAAAAAATGTTTTATTTAGATGACACAAGTCTAGACAAATATAACGTCGATTTGAACGTTTATGTTTGTCATGATGACAAAACGCTGTAGTAGAATGACAGATGAATACAATAAACATTTTATTGCACTAGTGCAATAAAGAACCAGTTTTTCCACTAAATATATTTCAATAAAGTTTTATATTTTGCATGAACGTAGAAAAAATAAATTTTATGGGAGCTTCAAATTCATATAACGTGGTTAAATACCTTTATACGATACGTATAGAATCGAAAAGGAACCACTTTTATAAAATACTTTGGTAATATAACAGTTCTATAAAAATGTATACAACACTTTTAAAACAATTTTATACAGCCACTATAAAAACGTTTTGTAGTCTGTATTTTGGTATTATTTAAAGAAACAAATTTTTTAGTGACGAATATTAAAACTAAATAATTTTAAGATTTGTGCTTATATTTAAAAATGGAGGAGCCTAAACTCGATGGCGATCATTTGTGTAAATGGTAGATAGGAATAATACTTACAATATTATAATATATATAATATTATTTCAACAATCTTGTGTTTCAATTTCATTGTGCCGCAAATTTTATTGATAAACTATAAATATGTTTGTGACAAAAATTTATGCGCTTTAGTTTAGGCTACATTTTCTTTAATTTATATTATCATTGTATAATTATATTTAATGATCTTGTTATACAATAACCTTGTTGTTAGACACAGTTGTTGATCCAACAAATATTCATTCAAACATGGCCACTTATAATAAAACGATTTTATTCCAATTAAGGTTAGGTTTAGAATTTTATTACACGAAATATACAATAATTTTGTTTTCTCAAGCCACAATTTTGTTTTACAACTTATTTATAAAACAGGGAATATTTTTGTAGATTAAACAAAACTTTTTTATAAATAAGTGCAAATAATTTTATTAATTTCCTTATATAACAAAACACGTTAATACAACTATTTTATAAGGTTATAATGAAAAGTCATTTGCCCAAGTATACGACTCTTACACAATATGTTTACAATCCTAACATCTATTTTTTTAAATGTTGTATAACGTATTATAATACTTTTATACAAATTTTACTGAAACGTATTTGTTTTATAAAACCCTTTGTAAAAACTATTACAAAACAATTTTACACGATTACTTTCCTCAAAACAAAATTATCACAGTTATTTACACTATAAAATCAAATTGTTCATTAAACAACGCTATTCGATAGTTATAAAATAATTCGCTTCTTTTAAAGTTCCATTTTGCTAGTTGGGAAGTCAGAGGATTTTAACTAAAATATTTTAGCAGGTTTATATTATCTAGACATTTAATTGCTTCTAAACTTAGAATTGAAAAAGTTTACTTACTTAAATCCAGGATAAGAAGATGGTGATTTGCCTGAAACAAAGTTTCATATTTAGTACATAAATAACTACTTGCATTTGCACTGAAAATGAAAATGGCAATATTAATGTAGTTGATAATATTTATCACAAATATACAGTGCAACACAGTGAGTACAATCTAAAATACAAGTACATTTTTGATTGATATTTTGAAACACGCCTGACGCCCTTTTACCGCCCCTAACAATAACTATTATCCAGCAGTCCTCCCAAAATTGTAAAATTTACGTGGAACTTTCGCAATTGTTTACCGTTTTTTTATAACCATCCTCTATATGAAGGCAAATTCGAAATTAATGACATCTGTTCCGTTGTAAATTTGATATCCTTGTGAAAGTATTGTTGAGTGCTAAATCCCAGGCAGCACACATTTAATAGACCAATTGGCAAAACATTTAAACAGTGGCCCGACATTTGTTACTACTGATATACTAATGGTTTCATTTAGTAAACCAATATTTCAAAAATTATATGAAATGAATATTAGACCATTATATTGATAAAAATAATTGTTTATTTCTACTGGTAAAAAATATTGGCATAGCATTGGATTTACGTTTGTGAAAATTATATTTTTTCCACGGTCAGGAGTAGAAATCAGTTTCTATGACAACAATCAAAATTAAAACAGAAGTAGTCGATTATTCCCAAGGGAGTATAATGCTCCCAAGGGAGTTTACATTATGAAGAACGTTTTTCATGCAAAAAAAAGATAACATTGAAATTATTTATTGACATTTAAATTAAATGTTACATTTGTACAAATTTCAAAATTAATATCAGAAGGAATATTACTTTCGCTTACATTTACAGTTTTTGTGATTGCGCTAGTAGTGGTACCTACGAAAATCTGATTAGCAATTTTGGTCTTATTTTCAATGGAGTTCTTGACATAACCCTCAGCGACTGTCGTTGATTTCCAACCAACATGACGCTTTATTGTCGTGATATCCACACCAGCATCTGCCAGTAATGTCGCTGAAGATCTTCGTAAGCAGTGACCAGTATAACATGCAGCATCAGGTAATTTTAAATACGAAGCTACTACACTCGGAATTTTTCCCATGGTTTTGTAGTACAAAAAAAAGGCGCTTATGCTTGACGTGGGGAGGACAAAGGGACAGGTATTTTCGAAACAATTCAAGCATATTTCCCACATCGGTAACCAGAAAGGTTCGTGGAATCTTTGTCTTAGTGTTTGGAATTTTTACAATCAAGGCAGAGCCTACATCCCCAATATCATCTACAGTTAAATTGACTAGTTCATCAGTTCGACAAGCTCCGGCAATCTCCAGGATTAATCCAACCTATAAAAAATCAAAATACTTAATAATTGAAATACCTAACAACAAAAGTAATCTTACCTTAATCATTAAGAATTCTTTGTCATCTGCACTTGATAGAAAACGGTCGATTTCACCCTTTGTCAATATTTTCGATTTTTTCGCTTGACATCCGTCACCGGTTCTTTTCAAAAATGCGATCATCTTGGGGAATTTGCTTATATCTATGTTGTCGTAAATTATAAAGCATGACTTAACCATAGAATATTGCGCCCATAATATGGAAGACTTGTAATTGTTTAAATTTTCATTGAAGTATGCCAACAAAACATTCTCGTTGTATACTTGAACATTTTTCTCGGCGCACCACTTTTTGAACCGATTGTAGGCTATATCGTATAAAGATCTTGACTTCGTAGGCAGCAAATTGCTTACTGCAATATTTGCAGCCTCCAAAATCTCTTCCGACTCACAATTATTCATTGTGCACTAAACAAACTTTAAACTAAACCAAACTAGCACCTTAATTTGACAATTCTTTTTGTTTGTTTATTTTGTAGTTATGACAATAACTCAACGACTACTAAATAAATGCTCAAATCCGAATACAATAATTCTGGTGCTACTTACTTCATAATGACAAAATATGTGTTTTTAAGTTAATGAGACCGTGGAAAAAATAGTATATACCATTCGGGAGAGATGTTATTTTGTCCTCGGCGTATTGTAACCCTCGGGCTTCAAATTGCACCTCTGCCAAAATAACGCATTTCTCTCCATTATAGTATAATGTACTATTTATGAGATCGAACCATTATTGGTTCTTAATTAAATTGCAATATACCACCATTATGTTATGAATGTTATTTTTATAACATTAGTTAAAGTCATTTAGCCAATATTAGCAAAACACAAGACGCTAATGTAGGCCACTTAAAGACTTTTATATTATCACATCTGTGTTGTAAATGGTTGGCATAACACTGGCTTTATCATGATAAATTATATAGGAATATTACTGGATAAAAATATTATACCAACATATTATTATAATGAATTACTATTATTGGTGTAAATTCATGGTGCAAATATCGTATAAACATAAGGGGCCATTATACACTCTGTATTTTCCGAATTTTCATGTGTGGTGTTGTGGTGTTGTAGTGCTGTGGTATTTCTAAAGCGTAGTTGAGAACGAACACATAAGTACGCTTGATTTCAGATTAAGGTTTATCATTATTTGCTACCTATCTTGTAATACTCGTGACTGTGAAGTATCATTCTATTTACTTAAATAATTAATATAATTATTGTAAGACCAAAACCGAGAATGAGTAACTGTTTCAAATAAATATACAGTGCTTTCGAAAAGTAACGAATAAATTCATTATTTTTGAAATTGAGAAATTTTCGAAAAAACCCCTGCAACGTCGTTTTTGTTTTTTTAAAAAGGCACTTTTTTACATACGACCCACATCTGTGACGTCATTGTTGTTCGAGATATGGCGTCATCGACAATTTTTTTAAATAGCAACCCGCAATTTTGACCATGGCATTTGAAAGAGCGTATCATTCTAAATATGCATCGTCAAAAATCATGGTTGCCTGACAGTAGCCTTAGCGACCGATAATGTTTTTGTTGCTGTCAGATAAAAACTTGAAATCGTACTTTAAATAGTTTTTTTGTTTTTTCAGTTATTTCTTTAGTTATTATCTTTTGTTTGGCAAAAGCAGTGCGTTTGAAGTGTTTATTGAGTAGTAACTTTGACATTTCATATAAAAAAAAATGGTTAAATTAACTGAACGAGAACGAATTGAAATTCTTTGCATGATCGGATTTGGAGACAGGATGCGCACCCAAAAAGAAGTAGTTGAATTGTTCAATGAAACTCATCCTAATCGACATCCTATTAGCCAAAGCATGGTAAGCAATATTGAGTATAAACACTTAACCAATTGGCTTCTGATTTCAATATGGCAGCGTCCACAGTTCACAAAATTATGAAAAAAGCAAAGTATCATTCTTATAAGGTATGCCTTGTTCATAAGTTATTTGAAGACCACTTTGATCGGCGAAATCAATTCTGCGAGCAAATGCAAGAGCTATGCAATAATGATAATAATTTCGTAAAAAACGTATTTTTTTTCTGACGAGACTACGTTTGCTTTGAACGGTCATGCCAATAGGCAAAACTGCCGTTATTAGGCTACCAAGAATCTCCGATGGATGATGGAGTATCACACTCAAAGTCTCCAGAAAGTAAATGTGTGGTGCGACATAGTCGACGGAAGAATTCTGGGTTCCTATTTCTTTGATGTCCACCTAACTGGTGCAAGATATTTGGATTTTATTCGAGACGACCTCATTCCTGAACTTATAACTTTATATCCAGATATAGAGGAACATGATCTTCCAAGAAATGACATTTTCTTTCAACAGGATAGTGCACCTCCCCATTATGCAACACCTGTCCGTGCTTATTTAGATGAGCTGTTCCCGAATTGTTGGATAGGGAGAAGGGGGTCGATTGAGTGGCCAGCCAGATCGCCTGATTTGACACCCCTAGATTATTTCTTGTGGGGATACTTAAAAAGCAAAGTATACGTTACTAGACCGGTTAATTTAGAAGATTTAAAAGCAAGAATTCATCACGAGATACATCGTATACCTCCTGAAGTTATTGATAATGTCCAAAAAGAATTTATTAATCGTCTTGGCTACTGTCAGGCAGCCAGCAGTGCACAATTTGATTTCGATTTTTTTACATAACCATAAATCTTCAAACATTATTTTCTTGAAATTTTTGTTATGTAACACCATAATTTTTCATGATGTGTATGTAGAATGATACGCTCTTTCAAATGGCATGGTCAAAATTGTGGGTTGCTATTTAAAAAAATTGTCGATGACGTCATATCTCGAACAACGATGACGTCACAAATATGGGTCGTATGTCAAAAAGTTTCATTTTTAAAAACAAAATCGATGTGCCAGGGGATTTTTTCGAAAACTTCTCAATTTCAAAAATAATGAATTTATTCGTTACTTTTCGAAAGAACTGTATAAAAGAATCAGCTGAAGTAGTTATTACTTTTATAACTACCCCTTGTGTAATAGAATTGTTTCAGTACTTATATTATTAATAATTTATTAATAATAATTATATTTCAATATACAGGGTGATTCAGGTTTAATCTTGATAACTTCAGGAATCGATACAACAGGTTAAAATAATGTTCATTTGTGATATAAACTTATTTCCTAAAACGCATCGTTTCCGAGATAGAGGGCGTTGAAGTTGAAGTTTGAACTACCTACCCCTCTTAGAAGTGTATTTTGTATGCTACTCCCCTCTTACTTTATTTCAAAACTACAAAAAAAAAAATAATTTCAATAAAACATCTACACACCACTTTGACCTGATTAATTTCGAAACTTTTTCGTCTCCTGTCTTTTTATTCGACGTTTGGTCTTGTGTATGAGATATTCAAAGAAATTGGTGACAGTGTAATGGTTGGAAAACAAACAACTGATGGGAGTCAATTTCAAGGATATTTTGCAAACACGGAATTCCAGGAAACAACTACTCTACGGGCTAATGCCTCGACCAGTATTGAATTACACCTATAGCAAACGCTAGGGTCACTCGCTAGCAGTCCACCAGATATATGGCGGTTTCGAGCTTATTAGCTCCCATCAGTATGCCATAAGTGAGGTATCTGACGAATAAACTAGCTGATTTAGTCTGTCTAAACCGACAGAAGGGTCTATGATTATGCGGTGTAGACAAGCTACATCTATCGATCATTCACTACTACAAATAATTTGAAGGTCCAAACATTTATATCAAATATTAAGCCAACAAAATAAAAATATATAATGGAACATTATCTATATCACATCAATATAACTACCCAATGTACAGCCAATATTAAAACCACTTCAATATTGGGCCATTGTATTGCGCTACCTGGAATGTCTGAAATCAAATTTTAAAAGAAGCACATATTTAACATCGATAGTTAAAGCACATAGAGGATATTCCAAATTATGTACATAGAAAACTTTGTTAATTTCGAACAGTCTTCACGTTTTCTGAAACCAAGTTTTATTTTATCTTCCTCTTCTATAGTAGCTCTTCAATCTGTGTTATTAATAGTAACTTTAATTAATATACTGTAACTAATTATTTCTTTATGTGTTTGTATATTAATTAAAAAAATTATTAATTAAATAACTTGTGTTAAAGCTATCACACTATAAATTTTGTATATTATAGTTTTGATTCTACTAAATTGCTCGTTTAATATGTTATTTGAATATAAATTCTTCAGAAATAAGAAACGTAATGTATTCGTGTAGTTAGTAGTTGCACAAGAATTTAAGTGAGATTACTTGGGACATATTTCATTAACTAAAACTAAGCTTTGGCGTAGTTGCTAGGATCATTAGAAGTATCAGATTGATGAACACTGTTTAGAACAACATAGAACATAATTTATATGAACACAGATAAATGGCACTGAAAAGTTTACACTACATCATTCGAAGCCAATATTAATCAATGTTCGATATAGGAAGGTGACATTAAATCGATTAAAATTTTATTTGTCTGCTTTCAGTCAAAACAAACTTTTAATTTGGTGAACCATAACGAACAGATATACAATTATTTCTTATCTGATTCCTTGCTGTATTTAATTTTTTTCATATAAACAATATATAAACCTAAATACTTACTAGTTTGTTTAAAATCAGATAGATTTCTGGGATAATGTTTGGGTAATTTTTTTTATTTAGGTATACACATTATTAACTTTTATGATATTTGAATGGTATTAGGTATTTAAATGAATTCTGAAAATTATCTTAAATGCCTAAAATAGGACTAATAATTAGAAGATATCTATTTCTTTAATAAAAACAATAATTTTTAAATAGTATCTCACTTATTGTTAGAGACGGACTTAATTAAAAATATATGACTATGCTCTTCCGCGAATTTTAATACACTATTGAGTTTACCAAATCCATGAGATCCCACACGCACAGCCCAAGCTGGGTTGTAGTCGAGTTGGCTCAGCAGTAGCATGTATGTAATTTCGTAACTCCATAAACAAAAATCAAGTGGATTTAGGTCGGGTAATCAAAGGGACTACCTATCCATCGTTTGAGAAACATATGATAAAAATGTTGTAGCACTAAACGCGCAAAATATGGCGAACACAATCATTAAGAAATCACATATACTGTCTATTGATTAACTTCTTCGTGGAGTACCGGCAAATTATTACACAAAAAATTTAAAGAGCTCCAGTCAACCGATTTTCCAGAATGAAAGGGCTAATAAGTACTCGCTCACAATTCCAATTCCAGTCCATATATTTACTGAAAATCTTTGTTGAAAGTATGTTCGCCGAGAAATATGTGGATTTTCAAATGTTCTATAATGCGTGTTGTGAAAATTGTGAATACCATTACGGGTGAAAATTGCCTCATCCGTAACTAAAATGTTCATGGTACATGGTTCGTGGTTTAAGTCCTGCTGATGTAATAACCACTCGGATAAGTTCACTCGGAAAAGTTTACTCGAAGCAGAAGATTCCTTGGAAGTAAGTCTTGTTTCCACTGCACGTGACATGGGTAGAGTAAATTGTGCCTTAACGTTTCCCAAACTGTGAATTGTGATATCTCAAATTGCACTGCAATTGTACTAGTGCTTATGCCAGGTTGCTCCTCGACGGTATCTAAAATCTTTGTCTATAATTTCACAAGTTAATGCATATAAGTTAAGAATCTTCTTTAGTATTTATTATTTAGGCCCTTTCCGCCTACTCTACCTTCTCATCACCTCTCCACTATCTGCCCCCGGCCTTCCTTGAACCTACCCGACGCTAGGATCTTAGTCCATGGTAGGCCCCTCATCTCTTCCCTTTGCAGCCCCTCGGCGCCAGAGCACCTATATCTTAGTCTCTCAAGGGCCGAGCAATATCGTTTACATTCGAGGCGTAAGGGATTCTCCTCTATTCTTATTAACTGCTTACTGAGTCTGCAGTTGCCTGTCACGACTTCCACCATTTGGTTCAGGGACCTTCTACTGAGGCTCAGCAGACACATCGTCCTAGATTCATTGAAGAAGTCATGGGCCTGTCTACATCGTCCGTTCGTTCTCCAATTCCCTCCTTGTGTTTCCTAGGCCCATTTATTAAGAGCACTGTTAATAATACCTCGTATAATTAAGAGAATGGGTTCGGGACCCTGGCAAGACGCCCCAGATCCTCTAACAAGTCAGCTTTCTCATTACCGGGGATTCTTTTATAGTCCGGAACACACACCAACTCCACCTTCCTTTGTCTGGCCGAGTACTCCAGGACATCTCCACATTCCTGAACGAGACTAGGTCCCGTCTTTGGAAAGCTAAGGGCCCTAAGGAACACTATCGGAACAGATAAAGATTTTCTCCTCCATGCAATTATTTACCTCTTCCTTGCTTACTACCATCAAAATAGCAAAGACTTCTGCCTGGAAAATCGTGGAATATGTGCCCAGTGAAAAGCTCTGCCGGATATCCCAATTTTTTTTCAGGTATATTCCTACCCCAGAAAACTCATCTCCTACCCAGGACCCATCTGTGTAGCATATCAGAGGTTCCGGGAGAACCATGTCCTCTGCCCGCTTCCACCGTACTCTGGAAGGTGGTAGTGTACTTCCATCCCAACCTTAATTTATCCTTCGCTTCAATAACCCTTAACACAGAGATTGGGATCTCATTCTACTCCCTGACAGCTACAGCAGCGTGAACCACTACTCGACCTTCTGCCTTTCAACAGCCTGCATCCTTTATTCTCAGGTAGGTCGTCATCGCCTTCTTCAGTTGAAGTTGTGCTCATCGCCCCCTTGGTACCTAAGAAGACCAGTTCTTGGATCCTCGACAACACCTTGGTCGCAGTCACCTGGCGCACACTCGGCCATCAGATCAAGGCCCCATATTGTAGCCTCGGCCTTATTACAGCTGTGTACACTCAGTGAAGTACCCTCGGATTAAGTCCCCACTTTTTACCTTCTGCTTTTCTTAATTGCCATTGATTTCCGGGTAACTCCTTCAGTACTCTTACTATCCACGGTTACACCCAAGTATTTTATCTCCCTGCCTAGAGTCAGGGTCTTTTCGTACATAGTTAGAGCCATTAAATCATCTATCGTCTTCCTTTTTGTGAAGAGAATCATCTCCGTCTTCCTTGCATTGACTGAGAGACCATTTCTCTATAATCGTATAAAACCCCAGCATTCTGTCGCATACCACGCCCAGAAACCGGCCTACCGCTAAAACCACACCATCATCTGCATCGAATTGAGTGTCTCTGTATCCCTCTAGAGTAAGGCGATTTAGGAGACCGTCCATCACCAGGCACCATATGCGTGGCAAGAGGCAACTACCTTGCGGGCAGCCACCCCTCACCTCCAGGTTCCTGTGGCAGTCTCCCATAGTTGCACTGACTTCTTTCCTCCAACGCGGATCTCACCGATCTGACCATAAGAGGCGGTGTGTCTCGGTCCTGTGGTTAATCACATACAGTTTTTGTTCTTGCCTTGTCAAAGGCACCCTCTGTTTCAAAGAACATGGCCAATGCGACCTCCTTGTACTGAATGGCCATCTATACCTTATGTACAATAATATGTAGCGCCGTCTCCGAGGACCTGCCTCGTCTAGATGCGTGCTGGTTCACATGAATCGTTTGACCTAAATCCGTTTGATTTTTATTTTTGAGGTAACATAATAATGCATGCTGCCGTTGAGGCTAGTCCTTTTATATTTATTTGTAATAAATTGACATCTTCGTAACTGCAAAGCACTTTTTATTCATTGTTTGTCATTATTTGTCCTCAGATATAATTTCTCAAGTTTACGCGTTAAGATTCACCCTTTGGAATGAAAAATAAGTTTATATTCATCGCTTGGTAAACCGAATAAAACAAATCTTATGACTGTGGAACCTAAACAATTTTTAATTATAACCATTAAACTAGCTGAGACTCAGTTATTGATACTTCCACATCAATGAGTAACAAATTTCGTTTTCATATATCTGTACATGTTCCTTAAAGGATGTTGTATGAGACGTCACATAATAAAGATCATATCTCTCAGAAATGTCTACCGGTGTTTGATGGGAACGGTTATAGACTTGTCGAAATCGACTTCTGCTGGTTGTCGTATTTGATTTAAATCTTTTACATGCAAATTGAAAGTTCTCCCCACATACGGAGCAATGGAAATGACAACTTGGGGGATTCGTTAAAGCTCAGCTAATCTATTAAACGATTATGTACAACTTTATGGGCGAGCCCAATATTTTGTCTTTATTACCCTAAATGATTACATTACTAAGAGCGGGGCCATGTGTAATTAAATTGAAATATGGAAAGTTCGGAGTTGGGAAGCGATAATAAAATTCGGATTCTTTATTTTTTGTATTGATATTTATGGTACTATTAAAGGATTTTCCAAACAAACAACCACAAAAAGTAGTTATGGCCAGAATTAGATTGTTTTTTTTCTTGATAAAACCGAAGACCTAGATGAAGTTCATTAAATAAAAATGTATTTGTCTATATTTCTTAAAGAATAACTCACAATTATACTGCAGCATACATAAAACAGTATCTATTCATAAAATAATATTGTTGATTTAGCTCTGTTTCAAATTCGAAAAATCGAGTTTAATTTGGAAATTGAAAGGAATAATATTATTCAACGAACACATAATAATGATGGCTGTAAATCATCCGAGTGAATTTCAGTCATTACATGCAAGTAGAATACTATACTTTTCCCACGACTATTAATAATAGATAGTTTAAGGACCGGTTGTATAAAAAGTACCTGAACTGCCATTCAATAGAACTTAGTTCAAATTTTGAACCTGGTTTATTTACATGTGTGTTGTATAAACGAAACTAATGTGTAGTTCAGCTGAACTATGCATTACCGAGGTTGGTAGAAGTGAGGCTTGCTGAATTTTGATTTTTAACTGTGACATTTGACAATTTAACCTAAGTTGGCGCGAAATTTGTCCAATTTTGTAAGGTTATATTCTACCTGTTTTGTTTTACTGTAGATATCTTTAACATTCTCTTTGGGATATATGTTACTTAAATAATAAATTATATAGTGTTTTATCCATGCTTCATCTAACTTACAGTGATAGTAGTAGTGGGTATTTCTCTCTCATCTATTTTAATTCATTGCTATTGCAGAACGAATAAAGACAAAGTAATGATACGTGTGGAGTTTTTTAATAATATTTTTCTTTAATATCTTATAATTAACTGTTATAATAAATAATTAAATGCAAAGTGGTTTACATTATCAGTTTCTGCTTCAAGTGGAGTCAACTAAAAATTCTTGGATTTTTTAGGATGCTTCCATAAATAAACTACAGATATAGGTAATAACTCTTTATAACAAACGCAATCGCTGCAAAAAATCAATTTCCCTTCACTTTACAAAATGATTTGATTATTGTTCTCTAAATTGACACTTTTACTAAACCCTTCATCATCTGTTATAGGTTAGTCTAGTCCATCGTAACAAAACGCAGAAAAATACTCAAAAATGTATAATTCAATATTCGAGTTTATAATCACTTGTCAAGTGTCAAACCGTTGAACTGCAGTTCACTTGGTTAAACGGCCGAGATAGGTCAGTCAGTTTAAACTACAATTTGATTGACGTTTAACGTTTATACAACCTGATTTTGCCTTTGATTTACAGTTTAACAACCGGCCCTAAGTCGAATGTCGATTACCATGATACGTAAAACGTAGAACGTGTAATTTTCACATTTACGTATAGTAAGTGTTTCAAAAATGGGTTTAAGTAGAGTAAGTTATCACGGAATCATATTATTCAGAAACGATGATTATTACTTTAATCTACGAGTATTGCTCCTTCTGTTCGGTTAGTCTTTTATCAATCTGTTCTGTGCATTCGGAAGGTTTCGGTCACCTCCTCGGCACGTATACGTCTCTGTTTACGTTACGCAAAGACCCGTGAGCCCACGTACATCCGTATAACGTAAACGTGAAAAATCCTAATTTGAGCATGCGCGACGGTCAAATTCTACGAACACGTTCACGTATCGGACACAACTTAAACTCTCTAATGTTTGAGCAAACTTTTTACTAAAAATATTACACGTTATTTTGACACTCATGAACATGACATAACAAGTTTGACATTTGTCGTTCACGATAAATTTTCATAAGCAATTAAAATTAGAAAACTTATACTATCATAATTTCATTATTCACTAGTGAATAATAGATATAATTATCATTGAGGATACATATGCATATAAAATGTTCATTATACATGTGTTTCCTAAATAATAATAAAAACATCATCACTGGTTTGAAATAATCGAGAATGAAGTAACAAAACCAAAATTTTCTGATGTCAGCAACTGAACCTGAACCTCCTGTGTGAAAGTCAAACGATATCCATTATACCAGTTACGGCAATATTGACATTTTCTCGAATGATAGTAGAAGTTGAGTAATTAAAGCTTTATTTGATTTTTTCAATTTATCGAGGGAACGTAAAAATTTCAGACTTGAAAAAGGTGTTTTGACAGTTTCGAATTATATGTTATGTCATGTTCATGTTATGAGAATCAAAATATTGTGTACCTAAAGTTTTCTGTAAAAAGTATGCTAAAATATTGTTAACAGTCTTGGACAAAGTGTCTTCTAGAGTATAATGGTTGGTCATGTCGTAACCTTCATCCTCGTGAATTACAGCCATCATTATATCCTCCCTGAATAATATGCTATTATTCACCAGTAAAGTGTCATTTTTGAATAAGATGTCACAAAGTGTTATTAAAAAAGATTTCTCAAAACCAAAACTGAGTGTTGGAGCGAAATTTCAGTGCCTTATGTCTACTTAATTTTATATTAATATTTATTTACGAAATTTCTCATTAGACCGATTTAGGAGGTCTAAATACCGTGCTGTAATTCGATTTGAAAATATAACATTAGAAGTGTTTGTGTGTGAAGTGAATTCGAGTTTTTATTGATTTATCTTTTAGAAAAAAAAACTGAAATAAACCGGATAATAAACACTATTTCTATAGGCCTGTTTTCATTTAAATTGGGTCACACTGTAGATATTTCTGAATTAGTCTCCCTATTAATTGGATATAAATCGGTTGGGAATACAACTACAGCAAGACGGTAATTTGATTAGTGTAATGGTACTGTCACACTTAGGCAGATTGGCACGACATTATGTTAAATTCATAGTTCACGGTTCTAAAACATACAGGGTGCCTTGCATGTACAAACCGTTAACACAAAAGTAAAATATTAGGTCTGTTCCAACAACCGTTGAGAACTGATTCAGAACTGTCAGAAATATTTGACCAACACCATTCTATGTCGCATTCGCCGATAGTACATTGACAACTGAACTGGCTGAGTAGTTCTGGACGATTTTTGCTGTTGTTGGAACAAACCTATTATTGACTATCAAATTATTAAATAGACTTTATTTGGAAACTATAACTTCTCCAAATTGCAAATACTAACTCTGTTGCGGCTCCTTTATGTGCTTATTTAAAAAAAAAATGTATTGATATTTTTTTCCGAAATCTACACTCCTCAAAATACACAAGTACTAATTTCTACAAGTACGCATTAATTTTGAAAATGTAATATGTAAAATTAAATTGTATCAGTTTCTGATTTCATTTATTTTCATTATTTTATTATTTTCTATACTTTCATATTTTTCGAGAAATTTAAAAATTTCTTTTCACTGTTAAGATGCTAAGAATATAGAATATGAAAAATATATTGAACTAATAATTTCTCGAAATATTTATATTGTACCGTAAATAATAATTTACAAGTATTCAATGACGACAATTTTTTCAATTTATGCGGTTATCAAAATTTATAAGAACGGTCTTATAATCAATGTATAGTAGAAACAATAGTTGAACAAAATCAACACAGTTTATTCTTCTAAAACCGGTATCACAAGGATAAAACGAAAGCTACGCTTGTGGTTTGGAACAACTCTAATAAATTAGTAAACCGAAACAGTACGAGGTTTTGCATAAAAGTGAAATACAGTTCCTGGATTTAATATTGAGCCCGGAAATAAATCAAAAAACTATATTTGTGCTTTTCTGCTTCAGTACGTTCGTATAAACAAATGCGGAGAATTTACTACCGCTGAGGAATTTTTGTAGTCTACAATATTTGAATACTCTGTTATCTTTATAGCCGTTCTAGTGGATAGGTTTTTAATAGAAAATGTACTACGTGAAACATATATAACTTAAAATTTCAATAAAATACAACACACAACAAATGTATATCATTTTGTAGCTAAAATGCAAATCAAAATAAAAAAAGAGTATAATATTTGTATAAACGGTGTAGCTAATTGGGAATAGGTCTTTACAAAAGTAAAAATAAACAGCAAAAATATACATTTGTGAAAATATTTCAGTGAATTAACTACGCAGAGAACAAAATTTTATTTGATATACCTACCTGTTTGGAACATATACGCACTAAAGAAAATCGACCAATAAAAGAGTTTTGCTAAGATCTGATATGAATCTGTATCATTTTTCTTGTTAGTATTGAAATAGATGTCATTTACCAGGTACAGTAGAAATTTGGTGGTATTTTATTAACAGATTTTAGGTATTTAGTGTAAGCAACGAAGGATTTGCAGCGTACATTATCTGCGGGAATGTGTTTGGAATAGTTAGGACGTAAAAATAATAAAAGTCAGTTCATCTATCAACCTCCGCGAAGAAAAAATTGTAGTAGATTCTCTCCTGCTTTTCCAACAGATTTGCATCAGTAAGAAAGTGACGTCAATTTGAAGGGTTATTTGTAGTAAGAATTGGCTCCATTTCCCTTGGCCTTATTCAATGAGGGTGGTATGAAGAAAACAAAAAAATACATACTTTACAAGCTGTTTGAAACAACCAATGAAAGGTTATAGAAGGAGGCGTCCTTTTACAATAAGGTCATCTGGCAAAGAGGATCCTCAGTTACCACAACTAACATAAAAACATAAGGCAGAACATGTACCACTGTCTTTGATGAATATAGCAACTCTTCCAACTACATTAATTCGGTAGAACAGGAAAGACGCTATTAGATGAAAAAGTGCGTCGACAACTTCAATCTGGAAACTGAAATTTCAGTGGCTCAAGAATTATTTCTCTCCAACCACCAGAACAAAGATAGTTTGATCAACCTATTGAGTTCTAAACGCCTAGAAAACGAATCCACAACATATAAAGCATTGCATAATATTGATGTACTGATTTTAAGCACCGCTATTGACCAGTTCGTAAGTGAAACAACGAATGTGCCTGTTATAGGGGAAGATTTCGACCTCATTGTGCTACTTGCAGCAAAAACATCACCTGACCATAACGTCCGGTTCATAAAACCTGACCGAGAAAAAGTACAAACCAACATTCACTCCACAAATCAAATTTAACGTCTAGGAACCAAGGATATTTTATTCTTATACGCATTCACTTGCTGCGATTTCTATTAGGGCAAAATGTTGGAAGAGTAAACTTGATTTTGTAAAAAGAGCAGTTGAAGTGTTCCACAGCTCCTCTTGATCGTATGCTGATATTGAGAAACTGGGCGAATATGCATGCTGAAATTGCACCAGGTGCAGCTCTGACTATATACCTCCAGACCTGTGAGGTTGGGAACGCAAAGGCAATATCTTAGCTCCTCTGATGATCAAAAACGAACACCTAGAAAAATTTTAGACCTCATATTTTGTAGATGAAAGATTGCAGCAGTAGAAGATGCAGCTGCAAAAAGGCAGCGATGAGTTACTCTCGATTATGCCAAAATTGCCAGGATCACTATTTAAACAGCGCCTCCATTTTAAACCAAGATGACGAAGAAGATTTAGAGCTCACCTGCGCCTCCTGCAGAGACTGATGACGAAGACAAGGGTGATTAATTCGTGTTACGATCGGTATTGATGCTGCAGCCAGAAGTAGGACCCTACTGGCTATTTCAAGAGACGCAGGCCCAGTTAATTTTGTTTTGCTAACATTTTTCATTTACTACGTTTTCTCCTTATCAGTATAAAATAAAAATAAAATTTATATATTTATTACACATTCGTCTTCTCCGTAGGTTTTAAATTTTTCACAATTAGCTTGAAATTTGATAAACTTTTGCCTATTTATGTATGAAAGTACAATATATTAGCTTGTAAACTACTCATATGTAATAACGAAGAAAACAGGTTCTCTTGAATATTAGGGAGTTTGCTTGAAAAATCATTTCTTTTTACCAAAATATTCAAATTGCTGTAACTTCTGCCCCATGGGAGATAAATGGATATATTTGTATATATTCTTAAATAAATGTTGTTGCTCTAAAACCTTGTCTTATGGGACTTTTGTTTAAAACAAGCGGCCGAACAGTTATCAGGAGAATTATATTTTTTTTGTGAATTACCGATTTTTGAGAGGAGATATCTGAAACGGAGCATCGTGGGGAAAAATTAATGAAACTATTCTAATAGAAAATTTTATAGTCATTTTAATGTAAAGAATTTTTCGTTGCAACCCACCGTTTTCGAGTTATAAGCGAAAAAAGGGTACTTTTAATGTGTTTACGTCCTAACTACCCCCAACACATTCCTGCACCGAAAAATTTTCCCTCCCGCACTGTACGTCACATATTTTCTATCACTTAAAGTCCCCGTATTTCTCGCCGTAAAATGATCTTTGTGATGTTTTTAGGTACAAAAATCTCGAAAAATAAAACACGTAGAACAAAAGTAATATAAAAAATAAAATTCTTGATGTTTTGTTTATCCACTTTTACAAATAGTAAAAATTCTCCTCAAATAAAATAATAACTTTTAAAAAACTTTTGTAAGACACACATTAATTAAATTAAATTTTTACCCTTCTATCACAAACCCCTATTTTTAATAGCCATTTTAGTAATTTAATCATTTTCCCTGGTTTTTCATCCCTGGTCGATAACTGATCGATTATCACTATGATCAGTTATCCCCGCCATGCGTCTACCGGTCTCATTTCTCATCCACTAAACAGCATGGAGTAGGGATGAGAATGAAGCCGACTACCAAAATATTCACTAGAAATAATTCATATGGCAAAACAACGTTTGCCGGGTCACCTAGCATTATATACAAAACTATGTAAGTTTATGTTATAATAATATTTACATCAACAGTCAAATTTATAAAAATACGTTGTTTGAAAGATTTCTGTACCTAAAAATTTGTTTCTTCGATCACTTTATGTCGTTATATACTTGTTTTACTTCGGAACCTTTGAATATTCGCAGGTGGCATGAAATAATATTCCTGTTATTTCTTTTACATTGCTCTACGAAAGTTCTATATGAGGTAACTTTTTATTTAAATACGTTTCTAAAAGTCTTCAGCCATTAATTTCCAAAACAGAGCATAATGTATATGTATAAATTTGATACGGGCGAGTTTTTTCAATAATTTTTACGTTATCAAAATTTCGATCTAGATAAACATAAAATTGGCAGAGATGTGCTTCTAACATTTTTAACGTTAAGAATTTTTATTTTTTTTTATGATGTGTGTGATGGTATTTTACTATATCTGACGAGTTATGTACCATATATTTCAGGTATACATACTTGTACGTATAGGTAATGCTAATTATGCTGCTGCATATGCACTCGATGACCTTGTAATTTTTTAAAGGTATAAAATATGTTGCTTCTCGTGCCTACATGGTGCTTCCCTAGTAAGAATAACTTGCCCATAAGTAGTAAGTAGAAAATTAGTTAAAAAGTTATGATTTGTAAGATAAACGCATCTGAATTGAAATGTTTAGTTATATGTTGTAGCAGCATCGAAAGCACTTTGCATACCAAACTACTTAAATATAGATTACATAATAAACTGTCTATTTCAAATTCTTTGTTATATATCCTAACCTGTTAATAATAGTACTCTCTAGCAACATATATCAACAAAAACACACAGAAATTATTGAAATGATTGAAAATTCAAATATAACTAACACTGAGTTGAATGGCGAAAATCAAATTAAACCCATCGACGTCATCCTGTCTTAAAAATACTGCAATGCTACTGGACGAAAGTTTGTAGACAATCTTGTTTGTAGGGACTTTTTTCATTTGTCTGGAATAAATCTAATCCGATTAACCTGTTAAGATAATGGCAATAATATTAATTAATTCTCTTACACCTTACATAAACTTAATAAAGTAATGTTATTGTATTCAAATGCACGTTCTAATACATACTCAAATAAATGATGTATGTATATTTCATACCCGATTCGAACTGAGTTTTATTGAAAAATATATCAATGTGTTTTATAACTTCGATATAGCTATTCTTTAACGCATATATATGTATAATTTCAAAAAATATCATGCACATAATGTAAACTTACAACCACAAATTGGTAATTTTAGTATATTACTATAGACATTTGGGAGATTACAAATTAAATTTTATTTTCATGATAAAATGGTAGCTTAATACTCGTGACATTTATTACAAAATTAACGAATAATTAATTAATATATCTAAAAAAATATAAACATTAATTGAGAATATGTTAAATATCAACTGAGAAATATTGCATGCGACGAAAATAAATTTCATATTTAAATTTTTCATCATAAAATATGAAATTAGAAGATGACTCGGTGAACAAAGCAGATAAAATGTAATCAAAAGCGGTACAGTGAAGATCTTTTGGTAATTCATAATTAAATTTATAAAATGTATAAAGTTAAAATTACGTTAAGGATGTTTGTCTGTCCGAAGTAGGGTGGCCAAGACATGCATATAAAAAAAATACAATTTATTATCTTGTTAGTATTGTTGAATTCAATTCTTAGAAAAAGGTTTTTATATCATTGCTGAGTTGATTATGACTTCATTAAACCTTTATGAGACAAACAGCAAAACTTTTTTGAAGTTTGAATTTTATTTACTCTTTTGTAGTATCTTACTGCGAACAATATATAAATCATCACTTTCAAATTTGTTAATTTTATTGCTACAGCTTGGACGTAAATTTAATTTTCTGTTAATTTGTTTGCAAGATAAGGAAATTCTCTATAGTCGATAATTTGTCTTTGTGATGGCAGTTACTAAAGTGAACCTTTAAAAGGGGCTGTGCTGCACAGAACACTTCAAATTAATAGCTTTACTCTCTATGTCTTCACTGCGGGAATGCCTTAAGGAATATTTAGTGGCAATTACTGTCTGGTGTCACTAGAAGCAGCCAGTATGTTATTCCCACTTAAATGGGTTTTCTTGTGCTTGATGTGCATACTAGCAACAATTTGAACCCTATTTTCCAAAGTAATGCAACAGTTCAATTTAAATTTTTCGAAAAAATATAATTATTAGGCTTGTTACGTCAGATTTTTAAGACAGAGCATAATAGCAATCATCAAGATGTACAGAGCAGCCTATGAATCGTGTTCAGATTAGACTCCTTGACTATTCACTAGCTGTGTGTAGTAAGCTTCGCATATGCAGAAACGTAGAAGTTTTTTTATTTTTCTTTAAAAACGGTTACACTTAGAAATCTCGATTTTGGTACATATTATCAGCTAGTAAAAAGCTATTTTATGGTGGTGTCTGTTCCTTGGCTCATGTTTCTGGAGGGCGGGAATAAGCAACCCCTAGATTTATTTCTTTCAGAACTTTTTCCTGCAATGACCGATTTCAAGAAAACTTTTTTTTTAAATACTACATATAATTTTACTACTTTTTTCCATCTTGTAATTTTTTCATTCAACCAACAGTTTGCGCGGAAAAAAATAAAAATAGTTTTCCTTACTCTAAATATCTTTTCGTCACTGGTGGTAATGTTTCTCTGTTGTCTTGTCAAACAAATCAGTCTTGACAGTTTTGGCAAATATTTGTAAACAACTGACTCTTCCGTACAAATATTAGCGAATAAACTGACGGAATATGCATGCGGCAGGATTGGCAACAGTTGCAGGAATACCTTTGTTTAAAAATATTTGCAAAAGCTGTCAATTAACATCACATCAAACATCAACATAGCACCTGCCTACTGCGATTATCAGTAACCGGTTACGAAAAGATGTTTAGAGTAAGGAAAACTATTTATATTTTTTTCGGCGCAAACTGATGTTTGTATGGAAAAAATACAAGAGGAGAAAAAGTAGTATAATTAGGTGTAGTATTTAAAAAAAAATGTTGAAATCGGCTATTGCAGGAAAAAGTTCTGAAGGAAATAAATCTAAGGGTTGCTTATTCCCGCCCTCCAGAAAAATGAGCTAAGGAACAGACACCACCATAAAGTAGCTTTTGACTAGCTGATAATGTGTACCAAAATTGAAATTTCTAAGTGAAACCGTTTTTAAGGAAAAATAAAAAAACTATTTTTTTCCGCCATTTTGAGACTCGAATGTCTCAACAGGAAGAACCCAAATTGAAAATTTTCATATGAAGATCCCCCCTGAAATGGCTTGTGGAATACACTGGTAACACGGAGAATTGAGCACTGTGGCTACATTGAAGATTTTATTTTGAATAAAGGAAATATTGCGAGAAGAATACTGATAGTTAGTAATGGTAATGGTAATCGCTTCTGATTTCATATCATCTGAAAATAATATAGCTATTAATCACAGCGTGTTGGACTGCTTTGAAAATTGCTCCAAGGATGAGGGTAGTGGCAGTTTCAGTGGTTTATTTAACTTTAATACTTGTTCAAACTGTGTATTTAACATCAAAGCGGATAAAGAAAAATTGTTGTAAATATTGTTGAATAAACTTTTATAAATTAAAACTTGATTAACACTTCTAATCTAAAGATTAAATGTCAAATTTAGCTACTAGGAATAAAAGTGAATACTTTTGTTGCTGAAACAACTTTTTTTTTTTAGTAGCAGATTTCTGATAGTCAAAAAAATGTCAAGTTTTATGACGGTTGGAGAACATTTTTTTTTTTCTTATACAAACGACTGTGGAGTACTCAATTCAAGTACTGACATATTTCCACAGCTCATTTCTTCTATTCATTCCAGTTATTATTGATATAGGAAAATTGATTTAATTTCGAATTAACATAAATATTAAATGTACAATTAGGATTATTAGAAATAGTTATTCCTGTACACCAATGATGGATAAGAACTTTTGCATTTTGACCATGCCTTTTCAAAACTCTCTTGGCGAGTAAAGTTCGTCTGAAACAGTAGCCGGTAAACTTTTCAGAGTTCTTCATTCCAAGGTATTTGGTGATCAGCTTTGGAATTTCACTAGTTTTGTGAATTCCAACAACTTGACAAGTACAATTGACCTTTTAATAGACACCTTATAAACAACTTGCCGCTTGCGATGTTGGTCAACCGAAAAGGTAGATGCTTCATATACAGAGAAACATAATCATGATCTACAAGTGTAAAATTATATTCGACATGTGTTTTCGAATCAGAAACTTTTCAAATTATCGCTGAGTTTACATCTATTCGTAAAGCTCCAGACAATTCCAAAGTAATATCCTTATAACAGAATTTTGAATTAAGGTGGCAAAATTGTGTGTAAAATCATTTTTAATATGCTTGGTACATGATATTGCACCACCAACAAGAAATATTCCAACGATGATACGTACTATCTTGGCAAAACATTATTATTGGTTGATGAATCAATGCTTAGCTTTCCAGTGTGTAAATATAACTGTTACATAAGTAACTTGAGTTTATTCAGTTAGATTTACTAAATACGTAAGTATATGTAGCTATTACAAGAGAGGTGTTGCCATATAAAATTTTGTAATACCTGTCACATATTTTGATTACAATCCTGATAATGCCTTGTCAATTTAAGGAGTCCACACCCTGACTGATAAAGAATAAAGTGCCGGCAGCAAAGTGTTGGTTTATACTGTGACGATATGCAACTATACTACGTGACAGAGAAAGGCAAACACTTATTAAGTTATTAAATACAATTTTATTTTCATAATTTTCTGCATGTTTACTTCTCTAGGTGAAAATAAAAAATTATTAAATTTTCAGGTTTATTATTTACGTTTTCTTGGAGTTTGTTTGTTTTTACAGGTGATTATGCTTAGAGTACAGTAGAGGGGACTTTGAGAGGCGGCGGACTATTGGGTAGAGCGAAGCAGGTTTGTCGGTGAGATAAATTTCTAGAAGGACTAACAGATCCTTACGTACATAGTACGGTGTTACTAGACATGAACTCAGGAGCGAGTGTCACCGGCCGTTGTAGAGGAATCACAATTTTTCGCTCGCTCTGTATAAACGAGTCTATTTTATGTAACAATTTGCTAGTGTTCATATAAAGCTATTTATATCAAATTTTCTATTGGAAATTACGTACAAGATATTTCAAAATAAATTAATGTATTAAAGGCAGTATGCCTTTGTGTATAAATAACATTGTTTATTGATTAATTTGATATAAACTGAATAAACTACTACCGAACAATGGGTGGAAATTATTTGTGTTATCCCAAACGAAACAGAAGCCAAATTAATTAAGCAAAATTATTTTGAATAGTTAATTTAATTTATACACCTAACTAACAAATTTCAGCAAATATTGAAATTTAAAATATTGTGAAATATGGTTATCATCCTGGCATCTGTATAGGCATATTTAATCATAAGACATAATTATTTTTTAATGTCCATCTCTCTCTTTCTGTACCTTAGTCATCTGTTTTATAGCAAGAATTTCAGTAGTTATATTAATTTTCTGTAAAAATCATTAATTAGACGTCATTTAAACCATAGTCGTTCTTCATATATGAATAATTTGGATAAAAACAACAAAAATCTATTTAATGTTTAGTAAAAATAGAGTATTATATAAAATTAAATTAATGGTTTAGTTGCATACTGATTTAAGTAAGAAAAATTCAATAGCGGGAATATGCTATTTGAGAACGATAAAACATAATCATAGACATACATTGTTGAACGATTAAATATGTATTAAAGCTGAAAATGTTATATAATTAACATTTAAAACTGTGGTTTGAATGTTTAAACGTTTGTTCGGATATTTAACCATAAAATCCTATTTGAAAGCTAAATTATTGATTTAACGTTTAAAATAAGTGATTTAATGTTTGTAAACGTTAACATAGTTAAATTACTACGTTGTCACTAGGATGTGATCCTGTTTAAAAATATATTTAAAGCTATTTTAATGTTTATTAACGTTGTAGGTAGTTGTAGAATTGTTTCAGTTACGTATTTTTAGTTATTAATGAAAATGTAGAAAAAAATACGGTTTTCTACCTACAAAATATACCATCTTTTAAGTGCAGTTCTTTTGCAATTTCACACCAAATCTTGTTTTTTATCTTCGCTTTCATATAATTTTCATATCTATGCCTTCTTACCAGCTCTATCAGTTTTGTTTTCATTGTCACGGGAGAAAATACAACTAACCTCAAAATTATCAATACGTGGCGCGTACGGCGCGAAAAACTGTGTCACTGCCACTGCGCCTTGCGCCTCGCGTCACACGCGAGTCTTGCTGTGCAACGTCGTGGCACGAATTTGCGCTGTCCCATTACTTTCCTTAGACTGTGGCTATACTTGAGACTCTGCCGTTGCGACTAAGAAACACATTGTCTCTTATGTGAAATAATGTGTTTCCATTTCTGCTACTATACACGTAAGCCATTTACACACTTGAAAAACTAATGCAAACACGGGCGTCACAAAAACTTTAGTGCCTACAAAAAGTAATCGGATTTCAATATTCGGAATCGTCTGTCTAGGGACTACAGTGGCCCAGCAATGTAAAGGTCGAAAATACTGCAACTAATGTTTTACTTGGACTATACTCGTTTACTATAAGGATTTTATACAAATTTTTTTTACTATATCGACTCCATTTTTTCATGACGCATCTATTCCCAAATTCTTTTAGATAAGTTCTAAATCACCCTGTATTTTATCTCCATTATTAACTTTATTATCAATTCAAAAGATGAGATTTTATTATAGAATGTCATAATCTTCGTACTTTAAACTGAATCCTGTTTATGTGTACATTTGACTATTTTTTGGTTGAATGATTAAGAGCCTTTTCACACGGGCCACCGTGCAGCGCCTCTCGGAAGCGCCGTTGAGTGCCGTTTTGACGAAACATTATTTTATATAGACTTATTCACACGGACGCGCCACAGAATTAGCAGCGCCACGGTGACGCGTAGTTGCCGACTCCCACCGAATCGTCAACCATAAATTAGTGGCTCCACTCAGCAGCGCTGCACAGTGGCCCGTGTGAAAAGACTCTAAGCCATGTCTCTTCTTAAACCGTACCACAAGAAACAATACTAAAAAAAAATATTCAAAAAGATGAACTCGCAAGTGCTTTACTCTCAGTACACAGGTTGTTTTTCAAATATTTCACATTTGAATTAATAACTAACTAAAACTTTATCTTTGTTTAGTTACGTTTTAAATATTCATTTATTTGTAATGAGTTATTTCCCGGACTTAAATGAGTACTACAGTTATTATACAGTTATTACAGTACTAAGTCCGGAAAATGTTTACTTCCCGAACTGCTTTAAAAAAAACACAATATTCACATTTTTAAAAGAGTTTATCTTTAAAACTACAAAATCAAGCCTACAAAAACTAATTATGATTATAATTATCAGTAACTGTGCAACGTGAATTTCCTTGCAGGCTGAATGCAGGAATACTTTTAGGAACAGAATCGTCACTAGACACGGTAGTGGTAGTGGATATAGTTTGTTGCTTGGTCTGAAGAACCTGTATAAAGTTTTCTCCATTTTAAACCTTGAATCCTTGCTGCTTTTGTTTTGTTTTCTAAGGAATCTTCAATGTATTGTTCCGCAACAGATGAGCTTTTCCATGCACCATGACGCTTCACTGTTAATAAATCTTTTTGGAGATCCAAGAAGTACGCCAAAAGGATATTTTCATTCAGGCCGTTTTCCACCTTATAGGTCTTTATCCACACGTTGAAGAACTGGTATTCCTTCGCATAACGAGCAGAAGACTTCGTAGTCACCAATTTACTGGTTGCTTCAGCACATTTCAGCTCGATTTTTTCAATTTTTTACGAAAATTATCACAAAATACGCACAGGATGACAAACTGTCAAATTTGTTATTTTTGTTTTTACATCACTAAGCTAAATCAAAAGCTATGCGATAAAACAAGAATCGAAACCACGCTAACACCTACATACAGGCAGGTTATGTAAAATAAAACATTAAAATTTAATTTTTAATACAACACAGTATGAAATAAAACGTTGTACGATACACGGCCGTGAAATGTCATTAAAGTACTCGTCTAGAAATTCCTGATTCGGCTCCTTCGTCGCCTCGTCCGTGAACATCTAAACTTGTACTTTAATATATCATTTCCCGGCCTTGTAACGTAAATAACTATTCTTACATCTACATTTATCAAAGATCTTTCAAGACATCGACGTAGATACATTTTCCAAAAACATAGAATATTTTTAAATTGTGACAACTTTTCATTGCTTTTTTCATCACTCCGTATATATCATTTTAAGATGTGAATAGTAAGTTTTAGGTGATTAGCAAAAATTGTCTCAATGACAGATAAAACTGGAAAAATATATTATTTGGAAATGATACAGCAAAGTACGAGAACATTGTTTAGAAGAAATTCAATAAATGGCTACTTCCACGAAAGAATCCGCAGTTATTCCAGACACGCGAGGGGTTGAAACACTAGGAGGAATGTTCATGCTATCACTTGCAGATATAGTCCCGGAATTTGTAATGAAAATAAATGTGAATTTTTAATGTAACAATATCAGTCCCTTAAATTTAGAATAATGGACGTACAACACGACACTAAGCCAGATTTTATGAATGTTTATAATATGCAATAAAATGAAGTTAATGAGTTTACGCCCATCTTCTTGCGAAAATTTCCATTTAAAAACAGTATAAATTTCCACATATATACAGGGTGTTACAAATTAGTAGGTCAAACCGTTAACCACTTATCCTTTGGACTTTTCTTATGCCACTTTTAAAGGATGATTCATTTAAAAGTCCCCATGAAAATTACAGCAGAACTAAAAAAGATAGCAATGGTCTGTATAATGTATCAGCTTTTAGAATTCTTAAATTTTTCTTGCGGAACACTGCGATACTCCAAGCTTCGCCGACCGACGTCGTTGAGGAATACTTGTTTTCGTTTAGACGACTAGGTAGTTCCGGAAATTCAAGAAGTTTTACTAGAATTGCTCAGGTTTGCAATTCTTAACATTGCTCATTAAAATATTGTAGTTTTTCTATTCAATTTTAATGTAACACTTAATTAATTATATTTTTTATATATATTTTAAATATTATATATTACTGAATATAATTGTTAAATGAAAACAAAAATCACAACAGCAACAACATATAATATAATTCATGATAAATATAAAGCCACATAGAAATGACACTTCAATATCAAAAAGATGTTCTAAAGTTCTAAATTGCTTCTATTTTGTTGAATACACAATTCATATCGATGTCTGTATATCAAGTACGTAAATTTAACCAACCAATTTTGTAGAACAATACTTTAAATGGAGGAAGGTATCTAATTTTTTACAAAATGATACCCATAAAAGAGGAAACGCACTAGGCGGTCGCGATCCTTTCGTACCGCGGTCTAGGCTAGACTTATACTTGTTTAGTGTAGTATCTTCTAAGGCTTTTAAATGTACACGTTGGCACTAGCAGGTCGGAAGCTAGACTCGCTCGCGTAGCGGTCTCTCCGAAAACTTTTGGGAGAATTTCGGCCAGACGCGGCAAATAAAAGAGCTAATAAAAATACATCTCACACAGAACATATTTTGAACAAGTTGGAAGCGTATAGAGAATAACATATGTGACTGATTTGTTGTTTCCTCTGTAATATGCTTTCTCATAAAAATTGTAAAAGCAGAAAAAAAATCTTTTTAACTAAAAACTGTTGTATAAATCTATTACTATATTTTATCTGCAATAAGTAGTTTAAAATAATTCACCCTATATTTTGGAATATAAAAGATAAACTTCTCTTTAATCCTTCAAGGACCGTATAGCTCTCATGGGGGAATATCCGGAAGAATATAACTCATGAAAAAACTTGATATACCTAAACAAGTTTATATTTTTAACTTTTTTCATATTTATGTAAATCACATCTCAAAATATAGGCATAGGCTAAATCTGTTACATAAACTTATATTTTAAATTGCACATTATAATTTCAGAATTGTGCCACATATCTTAGAAGTAATGCAGTAAAATAATCATGTGTCACACAAACAAAGATTTAGATTTATATAACAAGCAAACTTTGGATTAGATATAAAACTGCTATATTTAAGTGAGAGCATTAGAAACACTATACAGAAGTATTGAATAACATTGTTCCTTACTTATCTTTTTTTCTTTGTTAAAAAGAAACAATAGAAAAAATTAAAATTTTACGATTTTTTTTTGCAGTCACATGAAATATATAAGATTTGCTACAGGTTTTGATTTAATAGCAGAAGAGTATAAATATGTACTGGTTCCATGGCAATTCTGATTTCATTTCCCAAATAAAATTGCATTTTCTATGTGTAATCCGACATAAGACCTGTTTATAAAAACAAAATATAGGGTTTTACAAAAAAGACTACTATTATTTTAATATGATGATAGGTTGGATTTCTACAAACAAAATTAGATGCATTCACAGAAAATATTGAAAATGTTCACACTCTGTTACTCAAGTCAAAACAGCAAATCAAACACAACACAATTCAAACCCATAAGTGCAGAACTTGCCTGGAAAATCTGTACATTGTTTACATAACAAAAACATCATTGAAAAAGCAAAACCAATTGAAATGATCATAAATTGAGGAGATATTACAGCTTACAAAGACCTACTGTTCCAAACAATGGCAAATGTTATGTAACAATCACAAATCGAAGTCAACACTAAATAGTTCAAATAAAATTTATATATGACACACTACATTAGAACAAAGATCGAATAAAAAATTCAAAACTTTAAAACGAAGTAAATCAGAAAATTCTCACATTTTAATCATTTGAAAATACCTTTTCTTCACAAGGTTCAAATTTTAGGTCAAAATTCTTCAATGTGAAGGAAATATTCACATTTGGCAACACTGATCTAATAGTGCCCACTACACTCCACTCCACGGGTGCATCTATCGCAGTATTTTTAAAAATAAATTCAAATTCAATAATTGACCTATAACGACCTATATTATTTTAATTCATTTGCTGTCAGAAATATAGATTTTTAATAATAAACGCCATACAATGTATAGCCAAAATTTTATTTAAAGTCCATTTTTAAATAAAAATTATACAGTTGAGGTGAGAATTGAAGCTTCGTTTAACATTTCTGCAAAACAGAGGCAAATGTACGTAGATGAGCTTTTATTCTATATTCGTCGCTATAATAATGGATTTAGGGATAATATTTGCCCAAATATAACCACATGCCAATACGTTGAAGCGTCGGTAGGAGTTAATAACGCATGCTTGTCGTTATTTTCCATTTTGTTGTATTTATGGTGTTCTACCTCAAAATAGGTTCAATAGTGTCAGTGTATTTACTATTTAAAAAAATAGTGCTAGTGAACAGTCATGCTGATAACTTGTCCCATTATTATGTGAGAGAAGCAAGAAGTTAAATATTACGTTACACTTAATCGTTTGAAATACATTTTAATGTCAAAAAAGTAAAAACAACCACCAAATCCTCTTTAAATTCTAGCTACATGATCTACATTAAGCCGGGAGCACATTGCTCTGATGTCACGCCACACCACGCCATACCACGTAGCGTGGTGTGGCTCTGTGTGCACACTGTTATCATACCATGCGATATCACGTTACATTACACTCAACAATTCCATCAATTTAAGGAATATTTCATATCAGAAGAAGGTTAAACTCAACTGTGAGTCGAGGATGAATACATTTAAATACCCTAATCCATTTAGATAGTTTAAAATTTATGTTGCTTCATTAACAATGTGCTGTAAGAAATATTTCCTGTGTAATTTGTTCTAAAGCTTCGCCTCTCAGAATTTGTTCTCTAATGGCACTTACGTTTTATACTTTAGAGACATTCATGCTCGCAAATCTTTAAAATAACAAAATTTTGTCAATGTTTTCTATCATTTTATGCATGCGACATCATATTCACGTGCATACTGCTACCACGCGACACCACGTTACATCACCCGACGTGATGAAAATCTAGCAAGACGGGATTTGTGGCATGTATGGCGTGACGTGGCGTGGCGTGACGTGGTGTAGCGTAAGAGCAGTGTGCACACAATATATAAAAATACATTAGTATACACGGTATTAGATTCTTCTGACGTTGTATCACATAGCGTGGCGTGGCATCAGAGCGTGGCTTTTAGATTAAAAGTGATAGAAAGAAGCAAAATCGAGCACGTAACTATTCTGTCCAGAACCGTACTACTGACAACTATTTCTCTATTCATAATTTCAAGACTTTAGCTCTTTTCCAACACGGCACCTGACTCACGGCATAGCAACCCGAAAACGTGTCGTGAAATCCTTAAAACCCCTACTACTTTATTATAATCAGTGGACCATATTAACTGATGGATTGCGTTCTTACCTTGTAAACGAAATAAAACGTTCAGATCTGTCACGAATCAGAAAATCTCACTCTTTCATCGTATTCACCATTAAAAATATATTCTTATTTGTAACTCTGATATTAATTTAGATGGTTATCAATCATTACAGTCAAATAATATAAGCAAGAATAGATTAGCTTTGGCTTCCTACGTGGGTAAGAGGCATTATACATAAAAAATTGAAAGAATTTCTTCAAATTCCCTTTTGGAATATATAAAACTTTCCGGGTATTTGTTAAGGCTTAATGCACGAGAGATTAATTTCCAGATTATATCAAAATATAAAAGCTGTTACAGTAAAATAATATAAGTTTATTTTTACAACAATAACATAATATAGATAAAAACATGTTCTGCTAATAAAACAGTACAAATATGTTACAAAAAAAAACAGCAATCGAATAAGTAAATAAACTAGTGAATCACTGAAGCGGTTACAAATTCCGCTTGTGTGTGATTAGTAATAAGAATTAACCTTATTATTACCTACTATAATCCTAAACTAATATATGAACACTCGTAGACATGAACACATAATCACATTTAATGTTAAAATACATAAAGTACACATAATACATTTATTTATACGTACAACAAAAGACACAAATATGTAAATATAATTTACATATTATATTTATAAATAAATAAAAGGTGAAACAATGACTATGTATTAACTATGTATACTATTGTTCTGTTTGATTGTCACTTTTTTTAAATTCTCTAGAGATGTTTTAATCATTACGTGAATATTATTCCCTCATCCATCATATAGTACATATTGATATAAATGTGAACACGTTCATTTGCAGCAGGATTAGAAAAGGTCTGGCATATTAAACCCATGACAAATTAACTGTACATCTATTAATATAATATCTATGTTAACATATTAGGGTGCAAATACAGGACGTTTCAGAAAGGTAGGGAGAACATTTAATTAAAGATTTCCGGGATCAAAATATAAGATTTTGCATCATCTTAACTATATAAAATACACTGCCTACTAAGGTACACAGATATCTGAGTGAGAGATATTTGATATCAAAGAACCATGCTGTCATCAAATGCAAACCTGCTAGATATGGATGTGTAAATTAGATATTGGAAAGCAAACTATGTGCTTGTAGGGACATGAATTTTATTTTTTTACTCAAAAACTGTTCTACTTCAACAGGTATTGCAGATGTTTTTTTAATCGAAAAAATTAAACCCAAAAAAAGTTTATGAATAATATACAAGGAGTACTTTACGCCTTAATTTCAAAGAGTTTGAAAAAAACTAAATGTTTCTCTATAATTTTTAAAGCCTATTTTGTCAATTTTAAACGCTTTATAGTAATTAAATAAAGACACATTTTTGTCGGTTTGTTTTTCTGTGTTATCGGACAAGGTTTTATAATTTAAGACTGCGTGAGTGCATTTAAAGACTTCTGTTATCTATTAATATTCCCTTCGTTCGATTTTGTTAGCATAAATGGGCATTTTAACTGTACGCAAAGTGAGAGTTGTAGTGGGTAATCCTGGTGGACCTGTAATGAGTGAAAATATAGTTTGTAACGAATAATGAATGTAACATGATGCAGCTAACTGGATTAACTGTTACCTATCGGGTATTATTATTAATGTTCATAATAATAATAAATGGTTTATTGTGCACACAAAATAATAATAATAATAATAATAATAATAATAATAGAATCCGTTGTGGGGAATGAGAAGTGCCGAATTTATTGGAACTATTCATTCCCCACCCTCAGGCAAATTCAAGCCAATAAGCCCGTTATAAGAGTTATAAAGTTATAAGATATATATAAATTACGTTGATGTAAATAAGACTTCATAAGACAAAATAAATTACTACTAAAACCATAGAATGAAAATGAAATACAAAAATATAAACTAAACAATAATGGCAGTAATGTAGGTACACAATAGGAGGAGGTTAGACAAAGCTGTCTTACACCCCTCCTAACATTCTAAATGCCAATAAATTACGTGTTTCTCAGATAAACATTGAGGAAAGAATAACAGAAACAAAAAAATAATTGATAAAATAATAACAGATAAAATAATAACAATGATAATAACATACCAGATGAGATGTGTAACGGTAATTCTGTACATTTTTGGAGAACATCCAGTATATACAAGTATCTAATAATATTTATATATTTTTGCCAAGCCATTTGTTTTAATAAATAAACTATGTGTATATAAAGCTGATTCATAATTGTTTACTAAAATAACAAAGGGGTTTACTCGGGAAGGTGGTGAATTATTTTGCATAATGCCTACCCGAATATTATTTCCTTCTTCTTTTCGACATATCGTGGGCGGACAGGGTGACGTCGTGCGCCAAGTACTCATTGTAATTGCCAATAGTTTTTCAAAAAGGATTTTCGGCGAAAGTGAATTGGATTCCAAAAAAGAACGACTGACCGCATATTCCGTAAAGACAGTGTCGCCATTATTCTTTCTATGTATGTACAATTATAATGTTGTTGAGTGCCAAACAAATAGGAAAAGGCCATTCTAGTTAGAAGGTACGTTTCTTTATATTGTGTTCAGTTTTTTGCAGTCCCTAACAGTAAAATATATGTTAAAATACATTAATTCTCTTATAGATTTGTCGGACTTATTTTTATTGGTTACTTTACTTTTCCGAATAATTCAGAACCACTTATGGAAATCGAATCTCACGAAGCTGTTTTACTTACGATATGATGTCATACCCTGTACCGATGCACCTTTAATAATATTTGCTGCGTTGCACTGCCCTGTTGCACCATAAGAGGCAGATCGTTTCCAAGGCAGTTGGGTACACACCCTATCCAGAGTGGAGTAATTCCAGGTCCCGAAAACCATTTTATGTTGCGATATATAAGGATATCACCAGGTCAGATCCCCTTTATTTTTATAACAATATTACCAAAGTTATAAAATTCCAAAAAAAGTGCAGGGCCGCTCTAATTACAGTTCGCAGAAACTTAATATCATAATCAACATTTGCTATAAATAATTTAGATATCTACCTTCCATTTTATTACTTTTTATTTTTGCCTAAAATGTGAACCTGAAATAGTACTATTTATAGGGTGATCCAAATTCAAGTGTTAATTAAACTAAACATAAACAATAATTTATCATTGGACTATTTTCACACCGTAAATCACTTCCTTTTTAATATATATATATATATATATATATATATATATATATATATATATATATATATATATATATATATATATATATATATATATATATATATATATAGCGATTTTTGATACAAAAATTTGCAATCCTTACTCACGCCCATTGTTCACCGACCGAGAACATCTCAAAGTATTCCACAACAATATCAACATTTTATAAATAACTGATACACCATATTTAAACTAGTCTCTCTAGTAGTTCCAATTGTAACTTTTTTGTAAGATGATAAAGTAGATCTGTGTTAATTTGGTTAAGGTAAAATGGCACTAAATAGGAGAAGCATCCTCGAAAATGTGTTGTGGTATGCTGTGGAATATGAAACTTATTGTTTCTTATATTGACACTGTGAACGTCAGATGTAACAATTTATACAAGAATATACTAACCAGATACTTAGTGCTAGTTAATCAAACACAAGACAAGCAAAATTGTTTTCTTTAAACTTCGTAAGCTCCGGTCTAATTTTCACATTTTTATGAGCCGATTTGTCAAAAATATATTACTTCGAACATGCCTGTCGTCTCAGTTTGTACAACGGAAATATTTTCATATTCAAATAGTCTAAACAAATAGTAAAATAATGTAAGAAAAAAACGTTTTTAACTACAAAAACACTTTCTCATAAACATCAGCACAGATAAAATGCTTCAACGTTATTGTCATCACTATATAAAAAACTGTTTGTACTTGACCTTTCAGTATTACCTTCCTAATGACTGGCGCGTACGTTTTTTTTATTTGCGTTTATTATCATCTCAATGAGTCGTAGTGCACTATACATACAGTGCTTTCGAAAAGTAACGATTAAATTCATTATTTTTGAAATAGAGAAGTTTTAGAAAAAATCCCCTGGTACGTCGATTTTGTTTTTAAAAAAGGCACTTTTGACATATGATCCATATTTGTGACGTCATCGACAATTTTTTTAAATAGCAACCCGCAATTTTGATCATGCCATTTGAAAGAGCGTGTCATTCTACATACATATATCATGAAAAATTATGGTGTTACATAAAATTTATAATTGCTCTCTTCGGTTTTTAAGATGCTTTTAATTAATTAATTTACATTAAAAAATTGCATAGTGACATTACCTGAACCGCCAGTGCCGAGGAAATCCATTAAACGTCATTCAAACATCAGTCTGTATAAAACAATTTCGAAAGTGTAGCGAATTTCCTCCGGGCTCATTGCAATTTCCGGGACTATTTGTATTAAATCAGAGTAAAGCCAGCGATCAATATATGGCTACTTATGCGATGCTATGCACTCGATTTTAATTAACGGGAGCGCCTAGTGTAACTATAATCAACTAATTTAAATTGAAGTGGATACTTCTCGGTAGAAGAACAAAATTTTATTACAACCGCTTAAAAATATTTTCTGATAATTATACCTCATCCTACAAAGCCCTAGAAGGGCCATGTCTACATTTTTTTTAAAGTTTGGACTTTAATTTCTGAATTCATATTTCTCTGAATTCAGACTTTAATCTCTGAACTTACACTGCTAACGAAATTACTACTGTACTATTATCATGAACAGTACTATTTAAGTACTGGGTGTCTAAATAATGTTCTGCCTTTGAATTACACCTGAAATCCCTATATCAAACAGCCGCAATTAATCGTCAGCGGTGCCACTAGTCATGTACTGGTTTCGAACTGGTTAGTTCTTATCAGTATAACAGAAATGAGGCCAATAACTCGCAACCTTAACTGTTCACAATCTGTCATAATAGTTAACAGAATATGAGTACGCAAGACATAGCACGTGTGTACACATTTAGTAGTCATTAACTACTCAAAACTGGGCCTGAATACAGTCACAAGCAGAAAGCAATCCATTCCATTCAGGCATTAAAGTTTGATTTCAGAGTTTAAAGTCTGAATTCAGAGTTTAAATTCTGAATTTACAGTTTAAAGTCTGAATTCAGAGTTAAAAGGCTCAATTCAGAGATTAACCTTTGAATTCAGAGTTTAAAGTCTGAATCTAAAAAAAAAATATAGACGTGGCCCATCCACGGCTTATAACATCCTGTACCAACATGGTAGATTATGTTATTGTATTTTTATTTTTTGCGAGCTACTTAAAAGATTTTTTTCTGAATAATGGAAAAGAAGAGACATCTGCAGTTTGGAAATAACTACCTGCAGAATAAATGCAGTAATTTTGATAACCGTAAATATAGCAGGAAACCGCCGAATTGGCTAAACTAGTGGTTTTAGTGGAACTTAATTTGATTTATTTTACATTTCACTAGATTTTGAATTTAACATCATATACAGAGTGACTCAGGCATTACTGGCATCCTTGGAAGAGGTGAATGTATAGTCAAAATAAATTAGATTTACTCAAATATTCTTATATCTAAAAATTCACCGTTTCCGAGATACAGGGTGGCAAAGATTTGAAAATTTTTATTATATTTTTTTATTTACTTGGAAACCTTTCGTGATAAAGCAGCAGTAGATTGTAATTCTAATTACTCAGTGAGTTTAAATATTCACATTATCACCAGTGGCGTAGAAATCCTGTGTCACTCTTTTACCCGGCAAACGTTGTTTCACCATATGAATTATTTCTAGTGAATATATTGGCAGTTAAATTAAAAATAACTAGGTAACTTATTGTAAGTGTGTGGAAATGTGGTATATGAGTAAAATAGGAATAAAGCACTGTGAATGATGACGGCCTATAAGGATAACAAAACACAAAACATTCATTTTTGAAATTATTTCGCGTACCTGCAATTTTACTTGTTTGACGGCCCAAATTAGCTCCTTTACGTCTTGTTGGCATTGTTCACTGTACAAAAAAATATCCATATAGTAAAATAATAGCCGTTGTTGGCGGGAGCTCGTGACACGTGTTGTGTACTTTTGAGATCACTTAATTAACTAATAATGAGAACTACACTTAAAAGTAATAATTTTATTAATTATTGGTAAAATAGGAAATAAATAATTATGGCCCAGCAAATTAATAATAAATTTACTTGAGAATTACACTTAGAAGGTAAAATGATAATTGTAAACGTCGCTACTACGCTCGATTCATACACAATAATAATGGTCGAAAACTGTGTAGGGAGTGAGAGAAGACTTATTGTGTGAGAGAGACAGAGGAGACCGGCTTCGTTCTCATCCCTACTCCGTGCTGTTTTCTGGGTGAGAAGTGACACCGGTAGATGCCTGGCAGCGATAACTGATCTAGTGATAATCGATCAGTTATCGGCCAGTGTTAAAAATGATTAAATTACTAAAATGGTTATTAAAAAATAGGGGTTTGTGGTAGAAGGATGAAAATTAAGAGTTGTATGTATTTTTTAATGCCACCATCATAAAAAAATAAAAATAAAAAATTTTGTCCAAAAAATATAAAAAATTGTTTGGGGTGGACCACCCTTATCACTTAGGGGTATGAAATATAGATTACGACCGATTCTCAGACCTACCGAATATATATATATATATATATATATATATATATATATATAAAATTTCATAAAAATCGGCCAAGGAGTATGGCGTCTAACACTGTGACACGAGAATTTTATATATTACATAAAAATGATACGTCATTGACTCAATTATAAAAAAACGTAAGATAACTAATTTTGAACAAATAATATTATTCTTTAAATTTTTCTTTAAAATGCATCGTATTTTAATTGTTGTTTAAAAATATCCCTACATTGCGTAGTTTGTGCGTGGTGAGACCTATTATGCTTTAATAATACAGGGTGTTCCGCAATTAATGCACATAGGATAAGAGTAGATCGCTGACAACAAAATAATGCGATTTAGCTAATCTTACTTTAATCAAAAGTTGATGGTTAAAAAGATACAATGTTTTCGATATTTATAAATCATTTTTTTTAAAATCCAAATATTTGGATTATTTGGATTATTTTGGAGACCGGGGGTTTCTAGGGGCTAGATATTCAAATTTGTTTCTAATTTTGACGCTACTAATAGAGGCACATTATACTTCTTTTAAATGGCAGCTTAGTGTATTCATCTGATTATTAAAACAATCGATGTTTCTACCATCTTTATGTGAAAAAGGTATACCTTGTTGAAGGCGTTAGGAGTAACCATTTTCGAATTCATCCTATTTGAAATATTCAATGCAATGACATTTGTTTTGGTTTCAGGTAAAGCGCTTTTTCCGGCGAAAATGCAGCAAAATGTTACTCGAACAAGTTACTTAAAATGGTTAATTATAGCGATTTTAAGAGTGAATTTTCAAATTGCCTTGAGCTTTTGATACAAATATGGACAAACTACGAAATGCAGAGATATTTTAAGTGAACAATTACTTAAATATAATGCATTTTAAAGAAAATTGAAAAGAATAATTATTTATTCAAAACAATAGTAACAGTTTTTTTTTAATAATTAAGGCAGTAGCGTACTATTTTTATGGTAAATAAAAGGAAAGTGGCACAGGGTTTCTACTCAACTGCTTATAATTGGAATATTTAAACATACTGACCTTTATATATCGTTTCATAGAGCGCTCACCGTAAGCCTTAAGTAATTCCATGCCCAATCCCATTAGTAACTGTAGTAGTAAATATTTTTATGCAACTTGTACCAGAGTAGGGAGCAATGTTTTGGGCAAAATTGGGCCCGTAGTGCTCTTCTTGTTTTGTAAAGAGTCTTCTATATAATCCTCCGCTACTGTACTGGACTTAAATCCACCGTGTCATTGTAGTAAGGTTAGCACCAGAGTCTGGGAACAAACTATCCGAAGATGGTCGGTCAGGCAGAGATGTGTTAATTCCGACTGAAGTCGTAGCACATTTAGTCTTCATGTATTTAAAAAAAAATCTTGAATGATTAGTGTTCGCTGGGCGAAAACCTCTGTACAGTTCAAATACAGTATGTGCCAAAAGTATGGAATAAATTCAATAAAAACGAAACAATTATTTTTTGGGAAAAATCCTAAGGTCGATTTTTAATTTAAAAAATACATATTTTAGCGTAAAATGCGATTTTCAAATGTCATTTGTTATCGAGTAATGGCGTCATCGATTTTTTTTTAAATGGCAACACCATATTTTTTTTCCTTGATTCTGAAAGATCGTTTAATTCTCTATGAGACAGTACTAAAATTTGCCCTCTTACATAGGAAAGTTTTCGAGTAAATTACGATTGAATGTTAGAAAACGTAAATTTTATCCATAAAAAAGTAACAATTCTGAGGTATGTAAAATAAAATTCAATTGATTAAATTTTATACTTAAATTAAATGTTCGAATTGCCATCCACTAACTTCTTGACAATGAGCAAGTCTGTGAAGAAATTCTTCTTGCACATTATGAATGATTTCTAGAAACTCTAAATATCTTTGTCCTGTACGGGTTCCTTCAAAGAAGAAAGGCCCTACTATTCTGTCGTCAACTATTCTAGCCCACACATTTAATTTCTGAGGGTGTTGGGTATGTGCCTCTGCCATCCAATGAGGATTTTCTCGACTCCAATATCTGCAAGTTTGACGGTTTACTGTACCATTCAGACAAAATGTGGCCTCATCTGAAAAAAGTATTCGCCGGTGTAAATTTCTATTTCCTTGACATAAATCCATTAGAATTTCGCAAAAGTGTAAGCGGCGATCGGGATCATCTTCATTGAATTCCTGCACAAGTTGAATTTTGTAGGGATGATATTTTTCCTTCCTCAAGATACATAGCACTGTGCTCTGACTAGTGTCATTGTTTAATGCAACCAATCGTGAAGAATTATGAGGATTATCCACCATACTTATCAAAATGTTCTGATTTTCATTAATGCTTGGACGTTCAGGTTTTGGAATATTTACAACATTGCCAGTCTCTCTAAATTTAGACTACCTTACTGACTGTTGATTGGCTGATAGGGCGATCTGGATATTTTTCATTAAATAAATCGCAAACTTCCTGCTGAGTTCTAGTTATATTCCCGCTTCCGATAAAACTTGAAATTTCAAGTCTTTGAGTAACAGTTAAATGTGCCATAATACTTTAAATTGAATAATAATTTCTATGTCGCTTACAATACTTATTAGAAAGTCGGTGTGACAATGACACTTTGCAAAGATTTTCACCTACGTGATCCATAAAAGAACTATGGAATTCGAAAATCTAAACTTGATAACGTTTTTGCTTTATTTTAATTGATTTACGTTTTCTAACATTCAATCGTCATTTACTCGAAAACTTTCCTATGTAATGAGGGTAAAATTTTAGTACTGTCTGATAGAGAATTAAACGATCTTTCAGAATCAAGGAAAAAAATATGGTGTTGCCATTTAAAAAAAAATCGATGACATCATTACTCGAAAACAAATGACATTTTGAAAATCGCATTTTACGCTAAAATATGTATTTTTAAAATTAAAAATCGACCTGTTCGAGGATTTTTTCCAAAAAATAATTGTTTCGTTTTTATTGAATTTATTCCATACTTTTGGCGCATACTGTATAATGTACTAGTGTTCGAAAGTTTGTTGCACATTACTTTTTGTGTCTGGTATCTGCACAGCTACTGATGTTCCCAAATTTTCGATATTATTGAATGTCAAGTTGCACAGTTCTTCGCACGATACGCTCCAGACACGCCGAAAATTACAGCAACCTTCTGCATGAGACATGTTTCATCCTGTAATTCTGCTAGAAATTTGTCGATTTGTTCCCTGGTCAATATTTTATACTATTTCGATCGATATCCTTGGCCCTTTTGCTTTAAAAAACAACAAGCTTGTAATATTTGCTATATCTTAATTCTTTATGTTCAGCATCGTCTTCAATATGGAGTAATGTAAAAACAAAACAACCAATATGTCATAACCCAGCATTTGCTTGTTTGTTTTTGAGTTTGCTAGCAATTTCACAGACATTCACGCAAAACATCGGATTCATTTTATTGTTTATCACAAAAACCGTCAATAACAGAAAAATTAAAAGAAATAGATGTAGAGAAGAGAGAAATGTAATATGGATAGATAGAGGGTAAAATTCTACAACAGTTTTTTGATTAAATATACATTTAGATATTAGAAGATGATGTTTAGAAGAAACAGATGTAGAGAAGAGAGAAATGTAATATGGATAGAGAGAGAGTAAAATTCTACAACAGTTTTTTATTAAATATACATTTAGTATTTCATATCGAATAACCAGATTTTTGCGGTTCGAAGTTAAGCAAATTCGACAATTAATTTTAAGACCCTGTGCAAAATTATAAAATTTTGAATATATATGTAACAAATGATAAGCCCTATACCGTCTTTTACATGTCAATATTTTAGCTTGATTGGTCTCCCTAAAATTACGCTTGGACTCCAAATATGCTAAAATATATAGGGTGTTCATTTAAATTAAACAAGTAGATGGCGACTTTCGATATAACCGGAAGTGCTACTAGTATGACATTATTTCCGAAAACCCCAAAGCCTAAATTTTCAAAATTAACATCCATGTAGTTTATGAAATATTCTAATGGGCCATAGCCGTAAGACAGCCTGTATACGTATACAAAATATCATTTAAAACGGACTACAGTTATTTGGAAAAACTAAAATGTTTTATCAATTTTAACTCCCTGGAGAGACTCGGCGATAAATTTATATGGATGAACTCAACTTGAAGAAATAAATGTAATTATTACCTAGCGGCTTCATTCTGTTTCTATTGCGTACTTACATAATGGAATTCTCTGCGTTCCAACAAGGCATACGATTTGCTTATATGAATAAATCACAACACGGTGTACTTAAGCTATTTTGAATTCTGACGATTGACTACTGATTAGTCCAAAAGCGTTCCTATATATAAATAACTCAATTAAATATAGACACAAATGACTTATGAGTGAGGAAAACTAAACGGCAATCACATATTTTATTACCACTTGTTGCGTGTTCGCAGAAAAACAATTGATTAGTCTGCAAGATGTGTCAATATTTATTTATAAACTGACTCATTAATAATAATTTAATAATCTTTCAGATGGATTGGTATGAGTAATTGACACACAGACAAGTACAGTATCTGCATACGTATGAAGTTAGCTATGTGTATTTACCTTACTTGCAGGGTGAACTGAGTCCAGGAGTCAGAGGTTTAAAATCATTGGAATCTTCGAATAATTGCTATTGATTTTATTTATTCCCAGATAACTTTTTATATCCATTACGAGAGAAAATTTTTAAAAGAGTACCAGCATTTGATGTGTAACATATCGTTTAAACAAATAAAAGTGAGGTTTTCGCGTTACTTAAAAATATCTTCGAAAATATTAAGTATGTTGTTTCCAATTTTAAATGAGTTTTTATTTTACATTAATAAAATAAAGAAACTTGCAGCATTTTCTTGTTATATGAAATTTAAATGTTCATTTTATTAATTTTGGTACTCTATAGTGTTCTCCTTCAACTTAGTAAACAAAAATGGTATTTTTTATATTTTTTGGTATTAATAATATTGTGTGAAATTACACCCACAACATCTACCCATATATTCTTTATTATTAACTTTTGTAACATTTTTTACTGTATTAGAAAGGTATTTTAAGCTAATATATATCAAATCTCCCACAGTTCCTATCAATGAAGTCATATGTATGTTCTCTGATACCAAACATCTAAGTATGCTAATGAACAATTCCACAGACAAAGCTCTATTCAATGAATATCTAAAAAACTTAATCTATATAAATTTACTAACCTGGTTTAATGAAAACATCTATAAATGTCTAAATTAAATTTGACAGTGAAATAGGTCAGATCTCATCTATTGTGGTTGAATTTTCGAGTTCCCACTTCAAATAATTTTAATTTATTGGTATAATAATTTTTACAGTTGATGAAGTTTGATTCAACTTAAAATAGGCCACCTGATAAAGCAATCCCAAAAGATGCAGAAATGGGTCAGATCTCATCTATTGTGGTTAAATTTTTGAGTTCCCATTGTCAAATTGAAGTTAGATATTTATAGAGTGTTTTCATAAAGCCAGATCAGTAAATTTAGATAGATTAATTTCTTTAGATATTTATTGAATAGAGCTTTGTTTGTGGAATTGTTCATTAGCATACCTAGATGTTTGGTATCAGAGAACATACATATGACTTCATTGATAGGGATTGTAGGAGATTTGATATATATATTAACTTAAAATACCTTTCTAATACAGTAAAAAATGTTACAAAAACTTATAATAAAGAATATATGGGTAGATATTGTGGGTGTAATTCAACGCTAGTTGGGGCTTTAGTCCACAGAGTAGTTAGTTTCACACAATATTGTTAATACAAAAAAAAAATATATAAAAAAACGATACATAAAGGGTAAAATTTTGTTATTAACATAGTAGGGCGTTATGATGTTTAAATTCATTGACAAATAATTAATTTGACATTGTCGACATATATTTGATTCAACTTAAAGGAGGCCACCTGATGAAGCAATCCTAAAAATGCAGAAATAGGTCAGATCTCATCTATTGTGGATGAATTTTCGAGTTCCCACTGTCAAATTGAAGTTATACATTTATAGAGTGTTTTCATTAAACCAGGTTAGCAAATATAGATAGATTAATTTCTTTAGATATTTATTGAATAGAGCTTTGTCTGTGGAATTGTTCATTAGCATACCTAGATGTTTGGTAACAGAGAACATACATACGACTTCAATGATTGTAGGAGATTTGATATATATTAGCTTTAAATACCTTTCTAATACAGTAAAAAAATGGTATTGTCAAAAAAACAGCGTCTTGATATTGCTGGGATGTGGAGGTAGAATGAGAATTTTAAATGCAGTATGCGTTTTATTTAATACAAAAATATGCAACAAGTTTGAGGAACATGGTACAGTGAAATACTTACCCAGAAGTGGTCGGTCACGTGTTTTAGATAACGATCAGAGATCATGCTGCTTCTAGACATACGATCGAGAAGTTTTTAAAAACAGAAAAATGCCATCCATATAAAGTAGGTATATCTTGTCCAAGAGCCTTTGGAAGGTAACTATGATAGGTGTTTGCAATTTTGTGAGGAAAGCATGAGATGGTATGACGATAATAATGGGTTTTCACTAAATACAATCTTTTCAGATAAAGCTACCCTTTATTTAAATGAAGTGGTTAATAGGACAATAAAATCCACACTGCCTATGTGAAGCTCATACGCAGCGCCCTCAGAAAGTAAATGTATGGGCAAGTATCATTAATAATTGATTTTCAGGACCATTCTTTTTTTAATAGAACCTTACAGCTGAACACTACCTAAACTTTTTTAACATTTGCCTCCTCTAACTGTTATTTTCCCTAACAAAGTAGATCCAGATATACCCAATGAACTAATTTGGCCTCAACAAGACGGCGCTCACCCACATTTTGGTGTTAATGTTAGAGGATACCTAGATGAAACATTTGCACATGGCTGGATTGCATGACGAAATACAATTGAATGGTCACCAAGATCTCCTGACTTAACGCCATTAGACTACTGTCTTTGGGATATCTTTATCTGAAAGATAAAGTTTACCAAAATAGATTCGTTAATATTGAAGATTTCAAACAACATTAGATTGGAGTCAAATAATATGTTCCGTCGATGGATTTTACCATCGCTTGGAAGCATGCCAGGTAGAAGGTGGAGGATATGTTCAGCATTTGCTAATTTAAATTACCTGTAGATAGCACTAATGTTGTATTTTTAATTGTTTCATTTTTAGAAGAGTTGTTTTTTTATTTCGTAATAACCACATATAAATAAAGAAATGGTATAGTCAGATTTAATTTTCCGTGAAATTTTCAACAAGTACCCACGTTACATATGTTTTCATCTGAAAAAAAATTGGAGTGGCTTCCAGCTAAGAGGTTGAAAGAAAATATTTCATTTAATTGCCATAAAATAAGTAAAATTTAAAATCAATATATGTGTTCAGGTGTTTTAGAAGCTACTGGTTAAAATACTCATTACTTTTATCCTTGCCCAACTCTGTATATTCAAATGCTGCAATATATTCCTTCCATCGAAAAAGTAATTCATTTAGTGTGTAGGTATGAAAAATACAGATTTCTACATCTATATAAATTTTTTTACAAACATTCTCCGGTGATCATTTCTAGACTCATGATTGTAAACGATCGAGGTATTCTCTTGTATTGGTGTGACGCATGAAATGGCTTACTCGTTCATGCAGTCATAGCTTGGAAACTATTGGCTCAATTAAAAAAACTATAAACAATTTGTTGACGAATCTAGTGAGGGATATTTTTTTCCTATATTTTGTCCTAAAATTTTTACTTTCCAAAATATTTGCGAAAAATGCCAGAACCTCCTCAGTGGTTTTGTACATCGAATTTTGATGCCCAATTTTAGTTTATTCTTCTCGAGCATGAAAAAATCCACATAAAAAGAAAAGAGTTTAAGTGGGAATTTCCCAGCCAATAAAATCTTTGACTTCTGGACTAAATAAATACTTTAAAACGGAGCAAAAAGCACTTGACTGATGGTTTGTATTAAATGCAATATTATGTCATTAAGCATTAAGTTCACTTTTATAATTAGTAATTATAGTTATAAATAATTGTTATTAATTATAGAAATAAGGTTAATAACATGATTATTGCATATGTAATTTATATAATGTTTTAATTATTAATTGCCAATATATATTACCTTACCTCTATTAAAAATATGATAGTAACAAGTGTCAAATTTGCTGCAGGTGTTTTGAATTAATAATTTATTAGAGTATGTATTAATTTCCAAGCTTAACAAATACAATAAACGCAATTTGCTTTAAAATTATGCATTTTGGCGACATGCAACAAGTACACATTTTTTAAAACTAATCGAGGACTATTTTAAAACAACCAATCATTTTTCAAAATTCCATATCCTTAAAAAATCTGAAAGGAATAATATAGTGACACAGGCGCTCAGAACTGCCTGTACATTTAACTCAAAAATCAGTTAGATAGTGTCTCACAAAAGAATTTGTTTTCCAAAAGATGTTAGTACAAGTCTAACTTCTCAAGAAAGCAAAAATATACTATAATAAGGTAAATTGATTTAATTTATTTTTGTCCAAGGAAACTAGCCTTAAAGTATGGCCCATTCTTTGCTGTACACCCCGTATAGTAGGTATAAGGCGAAATACATTTGTATGCTCTTTATTTTATTATTTTTAATTTATTCCATAGGTTATATTAATTGTTTTAATATTTTTCATTTCAGTGGAAATTCTCACTCATACATATATATAAAAAAAATTAATTAACAGGGGACTTACAAATACAATTTTGCAAAAATAAAATCAAAAAGAGCAGAAAAAAAATGATTCCACTGTAAAACCTGATAAGGTGTATAATCGGCGACCGGGTCAAAAAATTTAAAAAAATTCACAAGGAAAGAAATAAATTACATCTTACAACAGCTATTTTAATGCAGCAAATTCAGTTGCTTTTGCCGCTATTGTTATTAATTATTAATAGAATTAATTTGTGGTTTCAATTGGGAAAATAGTTTAACATAACTGATGTTTCAACAAAATTTCTACAAACTAACACAAATGTTTCTGCTTCTTGTTTGTTCTGAACTTGTAAGTTATTGGCAACAGCAGAGCTATGATACGCTTACGTAAATCATCAATAGTGTCCTCCAGTCCTCCTCGTCCAACTCCTGGTATTAATGCTACATGGTACGCATATAATTGAGCCTAGTGTATGATATGCCACACTGATGCAATGCGCTGTGGACGCCCTGGAAAACCATCACTTCCACGATTCGGTTGCAAATTTCCCGCGTCCCGCCTGCGTTTGCACTACACTTGCACTCACTGCACATCGTTGTAAAAGTAGCTACATTTGGCACATGTTTATCGGGAAATCATTCTGCTAACGCGTTTTCACTTCACCATAAATTAAAACGATACCCATACTGCGAGTTGCTAAACGTAAGCCAAATTATATATAATAATTTTGCATGGAAAGTAATAGAACGCATCTGCTTCAATAGATGCGATTTCATGTAAATACCTACTGAAAAAAATATTATGGTTTATAATATTAATGCATGCCGGATATTGAATAAAAGTTAAGTCAATAAATAAATTTAAAAGATTTCCAATGATAAATTTAGAAATTAATAAAAACATATTTTTTTGAAAGCCTGTATTTCAAAACAAAGCATTTGCGGATCTAGGTCTATATGAACATTTGTTCGTATTTGTTTATGTAGAATCTGCTCTAAAATTCTCTGAACAATATTTTGAAATACCCTGTATAATAAATAGTCAATATCTTTGCTGGTACATCTAGCACCATAATTAATAATACTATATAATAATACGATGTGTGTTAAGAATAATATTCATTAATACTGAAAAAAAAACCAAAATACATACTTCTATTTATCGCTATTTTATAGTTTGCTAACTATTTTCATGATTATATTTAAAATCTTTATCAGTTTCTAAATGTTTTTCCAATAGCTACTAAATAATTTTCAACAGTTTTTTTAAAGAGAAAATTAGTTTTATAATGATTAGTTAATGAATTCCTGAATCAATTTTGTGTATAATTATATAAAAATGAATGGCCAACTATGCACCACGCAAAAGCAGTTTTATCAATTTAAGGTTTAACGTAGCAACTAATATATAGGGCTAAACTATGACTAAGTACAAAAATTTTAACCACGTGTTCAGGAAGGCCTAAAAGACAATAGAAAAATGATTCCAGAATTTTAGCTCGATATTTCAAAAATGGGACAAAACCCTCTTTTTCTACGGAAGTCGGCGCCTATGATAAGTATTAACTGAGATGGCTTAGATCCATAGATAAGCTTACATCTGTCAAGAATATCTACTACCATGTGGTCGTTTTTTGCAGTATTTCTAAATGCAGAAACGACAAAAACTAACATTCTTAGAAGTAATAATACCTGATAGATAGGTAGGTAATAGTTAATCTAGTTAGCTCCACTATTTTGCATTCGTTTTTCATTATTTCGTTACACACTGGCAAAACTACAACATTTTCATTCATTATAACCACTCACTACCCGTAGGTACAGCTAGATAAAATGCCTATTTATTATAACAAAATCGAACGAAAAGAATAGATAATAGAAAACTTTTAATGTACCGCCAGCAGTCTTGTCCCATAACCTAGAAAACCAAACCGGCGCACTATATTGTGGGAAAGTATCTGCACCCATCACAAATTTCTTTATTTAATATCAAGGCACTAAAAACTAAAAAAGAACATAAAACTACAACGTAAACACATGGTAGACACAGAAATTAAATTATAACATGACTGGAAATTTTACAGTCGTGTTGCTAGTTGCCTACGTTACCTACTCTGATTTTGTAAACGTGTGGCGGACAAGTTGCATAGGCGGCGTTAAATAAGGGTTTAATATAATTAAAATATTTTTTCGCTTTATAAATAAGTTTGTATTTGTTTCAAAGGTGATTCCGTTAATTCTTAATTTTCTCTATCCCCTCTTAAAATATTTGTACTTAGTCATAGTTAATCCTGTATATTATTATACATTATAAGGAAAACATGTAGAGGATATTTAAAGTTTTCTAGGGGATATATACATTTTAATGAAGAAATAAAAAAGTACAAAAAAGTCGTAATTTCCTCCATGTTATAAAAGAAATAAAAAACGGAGACATTATTAAGAAGACAACGGTTTTTCTTTCTTTCCTTGCATCTATCCTGTGTAATCATAAAAACTTCGTAAAGTATAAAAATGCAAATCAACTTGTAATAAGACCAAACGTTAGTTAAAGTTAGCGCGGAGAAATAACAACTATTAAAATTACGACGTGAATTTATTACACAGAAGACAAAAAGATTCACGGAGACTGGAGTTTCAGGCCATTTACTCTCTATATTCGCTTGGGTCTAGTAGGTCGTCATGTCTAACACTAGGATAAATAAATCTAGGTTTACTGAAACATTAAACTCGACGATATTGCCAGAATTTCATCCCCGTTAAAATAGATTAGAGTAATATAGTAACAATAGCCCGTTACAAATATATATCTGCACTAAAAATGAATACACGATGAGAATTCATAATGAAATATATGAAATATTAATAATTTGTAAAATTATTAGAAATGTTACACTTTCATGTTCTTTTATTCAAGTGAAGCTCGAATATTATTACAGTTTTTTGTGTCTATACATTTCTTACAATTACAATTACTAAAATACAACACACCTTAAATTTTATTCCACGTAACTATTCAGTGTTAAATCATAAAAAATTATTTTGGTGTATCCTTCGGTGTATGGTTTAACAATTTTCTAGCTGGACGCCATGTCGTCGGATGTGGTAGCTTTCGACGTTTCGTGAGTCATGTCGCTCTCTTATTCAGAAGAAATTCTAAAACTTGAGATTAGGTCCTCTATTCGATGTACGTTGTCCCATAGCGTTCCTGGCTTGAAGTCAATGAGCTGTAACGTTCCAGTCACGCATAAATTCCTGGCAAATCTAGACCTTCAACTCTAGTCGGTTTGTCTGTATTTCTATGGCTTCCCTGTAGATTTTTGGCCAGAATTTCGTTTAACACAATGTCTGCCCGTTTATTCAATATATACCTTGCCGCATATAAGAAATGCTGCTCTTATCTTCTTCGAAGTGCTGTAAACTGTATTAACTGTCTTCTCAAAAGGCGCTCTACTTTAACCGACCTTCCGTGTATGTAGGATAGATAGGTCGTTGATCGATGGGTCTCATTTTGTTCCATCAATGGGGTGCTCTTAATAGCTTTTCGATATTCCTTTTCAGGTATTCAATTCCTCTGAGAGCAATTCATACATGATGTAGTTCTTCCAGGTGTTTTGGCTTACAAATGGTGCGTGCTCAATGTACCAAGATGTTCTGTCAGTATGGGTTAGTATAAGCTGACTTCCTGTAAACACTATCCTAATGTCTGGTTTCCTCTTGAGAAGATCATCTAGGAACGGTCCCATTTTCTTTTAATTCCATAGTGAACTTGATGTATTCCATTGATGTGTTCCAAAAAAGTTTCTATGATGCCATATGATCAATGTGTCATCAACATATCTGGACTAATATTTTGGTCGAAACTGCTTCAAAACTGCTAATTCCAAGGCCTGTTCTAGGATAAAGACAAACCTCCTCATTGGAAATGATGGCCCATTTAGCGCATTCTCTTGCTAAATCTGTCCTAAGCTTCCAATGAACTTTTCCTAAAACTTCCTTAATAAGTGCTTTCGTGAACAAAGACGTTATATAATTAAGTTCATCTGGTTCTAATTGTATTCTTTCGATCTTCTTGATAAAATCTCCTGTGTATTTGATATGGTATTCTGTATGTCCCACTAGGTCTCTTATTTTATGTAACACATACGACCAAGTGGATGAATAACTGATCCAACAACACCCACTATGGGTCGAAAGGGTACGTTTGGTTTGTGGATCTTCGATAAGTAGTAGAGTTGTGGAGTTTTCGAGCCACTTAAAATCAGGTCCCTGTGTAGCTCCTTGGGGACGTTTGAGAAGTGGTGTCACTTGCAGCTCGCGTGAAAAGAAAGCGTTGCCTTTTCCACCTTCTTCACCGGATTGTGATCATCTTGGACATCGGATCCTCCTTTAGGATAGCCCCAAACGAAAATATATTGTAATATATTATGGAGTAGATGTACTATAGCTAACACTAATTTATTATGGCGGATTAGAAATGCGAATGGACCTTATTTACACTACCTAAAAAAACGAAGAATGAATATCAAAAAAGAATTATATAAGCAATATAAAAAGTAAGAACAAGCAGAAGAACAAGGTTCAGAAACTATTTCCCCTTAAGTTGTTACTAAAACAGCTTTGATAGGATTAAATGATGCATTTTGCCATAATATCCAGGTCAATTCCAAATGCGAAAATTAATTATCAGCCCTTGAAATGTTCCTCTATCAAATGGCGGAAGAAGTACGAGTTGAGGACACATGAATTGTCAAACCACTGAAACTAAATATTGAATTCAAAATAATTCCAAATGAGAAAATCATTAGCCTTCAGGAACGTTACGATGTATTTTCAAGAAGTAGTGGCAGAAGTAAGAGTTCAGGACCCCAAGCATTATGAGTAGTCAAACCTTTGAAATCAAATCAGACAAAGCAAGAAGCCTACACCATCAAATAACTACATAAAAACAAAAAATCACATCTCCAATACAGAAAAACAAATATACTTCAAAAACAGTTCTATCAAAAAAGTTGAAATGGGAGTGACATCTACAGTTCGATCTGCAAACATATCTCAACTAACTACATACGGATCTGATTCTAGGTGATTCCAGAATATTCCAGCACTATTGCTTTCGAAAAATTTATAAATTTAATATACCGATATGGCTAATAGTGAGTCGAATCTAGTACCCATCCAATTGCCCCAACGCGTCACATAAAATTGATAACGTAACTGGAAAGAAAGCTGAAGATTGCGTCTACAAGATCAAGAAGAATGAACTGTATCCAGATAATATTCTAATGAGTTTGACGTGACATCAAAAAGCTCTAGCAAAACTTCATCATAGAAATATTACTACAGAAAACAGGAATACAAATAATATAATTTACATTAGATACAAATTCTCTTTTAGTGATCAGTAGTCGCAGAGCGACTGAGGTACATATTTTAGAATTCAGTACATACGTAGCTTTGATTGTACGCGAGTACAAGTTAATTGTTTTAATTTACACAATGCCAAGACGGATACCGTGCAGATAAACTAATGGATTCACGATTTGCCAGTTAGTATTTAATGGCACTAAAAATGTAAATGTACTCTATGTAACATTTTACTTGCCTACAAACGAAAATCACATAACTATGTTGGAACATATTGCCACAAAAAAAAAACATAATTCCTTAAAGTGTGGATAAGTGAGTGCCAGAGACAAACAGAAAGACTTTAATGAAAGTAACAATATCGTGTAATATCCCATGGAGACAATTAATTAATCCTATGTTGAGAGACTTTGTAGAAAACTGTGTGAGTGGTAAACATTCCAGTGTGACTGTGCCCGACGAATTAACATTGTCTAAATTATATTTATCTAAATACAACGGTAAAAGCCAGTATTCGCTACAATTTAAAAGACAAATAGTTATGGTTAAGTGTTGACAAAACAGCTACTGCTGGTAAATGGAAACTAGCATGTTATAGCAGACGCATTGGAAGGAAATTTTCCACAAGATCTCACCTGATCGCATCAAAAATACTGGAACACGCAAATGCAGAAGATATAACAAAAATAATGACTGATAGTTTGACAGAATTGTGGTGCCGTGAAATGTGAGTGACGATTTTTTATTGAGGTAATGTGAATGCAGAAGATAATAGTCTAGATATGCCAAACTATAGCTTTCAACCTATTGTGATGATGTATTATTGCATACGCGATGGGATTCTGGCAATGCGAGACACTAAAAATGATGTAACACCAATTCGCAGTTCATTGCGGTCCTGATAAACCGCAAATGACGGGACAAGGGTCTAGTGATCAGTTTTATGAAAGAATCGGAAGAAGTTCCGTTTTTCACCAGTCTTGTCCAATATTGTATACATGTGAACCTTCAAAATAGACATTACAATTTGTAATCCTACAACCAAAGTATTGAGTCAGGCGCAACATTTTTCTGTTCAATACACGATATATAGAATTCGGTGATAAATGAAGATTACTAATTGAAGAGTTATCAAGAACAGCATATTATATCTTCTTCATTTTGTACATTCATTCAAGTAGGATGAACGACCTTCTTTGGAGCGTAGTTACCTTCTTCTAGAAATCTGCTAAATGCTGCACTAAAGATTGTGTGGGCGGCAGGTTCATATTGGTTATGTTTGTCGGTATTCTTGGACTGCTTGTCTGATGTTCCCATTGTAATACTCATATACAAATTCATTTTTTATTTAGAACTTTAACGCTAAGTGTCAAATGAATAAGCAAAATGAGAAATAATAATTACTGTTATAGCAACCATCATTTTTATTTATCAGGTAAAACACCTTGTATAAATAAATAATATAGAAGTTTGTACTTATCATTATGACTGGACATAATTAGATAACAAAATTAGATAACACTGAAATTACGTCAAGTTTACTTAATGGTATAATCCTTGAAACAGAACAAGGCCGGATGAAATGCATTTATAATAATTCTTGTGAAGGTGGTGATTCTAACAACGTGCCATATGAAACTTTGACGTTAATAGGTTAATCAAACGTGGACCGGACAGCCAAGCACTTTAAATAAACCAATTCCAATAGCTTACGTCAGTTTGCGAACCTATTCCGGGGTTTAATAAAACGCACCCTCAAAGATTAATTATGGTAATTTTATTCGCAGACCAAAAGTTGCTCTGTACGTAACGCCGGCCCACCTTGATCCCGACAACGGAACAGCCACAGGGATTAGGCCTCTAAATCGTCTCTCGAATATTGGTTATCAGTATATCCCTCCAAATTAATAGAGAAACTTATACCGCGTCCTATATATTATTAAATGTACGAACCTAATTAACGGATGATGCGAGATAATCTCCATCGTTAGACGTTTTTCGATAACCGGTTCAGTATATATGATGCGCCTAGGGGATGTAGTTTAGATATGCGTCAAACAGAATTCGCTAGTTAATATTGATAGCTTTTTCTCAGAGATAAATGACTGATTTCTTTATTAACTGAGGAGCAGATTTATTATATGCGTTTTCATCATTTTCTAAAATTTTCAAAAATAAATAGGCTGTTTGAAGCATGAATGAGACCCAGAAAATATCTATCGCCATAGAACTTGCTCTGAAAACATAATTTTATATAATATCCGACATTTTTTTTCCCACTCAAATCTAATAATAGTTATTATTTTCAAACATATATCTAATGTTGATATTTCAAACTTACAGTAAGTTTAAAAGAAACATATTTCTGACTTTGACAAGTATCCATATGGAAAATGACATTTACCAGGGTGGAAACTATTTACTTCCTACCTACACAAATGTCACTTTCAACTCAGGTCAAACAAATGTCAACAATCGCTGAATAACTAAAATGTTTGTTTTCAAAAAATATCTTATTGTGCAATAAATTTTATTCACATTATGTATTACAAATCATTTAATTAAATTGTAACACTCGATTGGTTATAAGCGGCGTCAGAAATTGTTAATCCATGCTGAACATTCTGCATAGAAATGGTAACGTTTTTAGTACTGGAGTTTGGCATTTTGCCAGATAACTTTGTAGCAATTTTAATCTGAGAATCTGTAGACTTACCCTTCCGCTACGGTGGAAGACAGCATCCCATGTATATTTCAGAATGCGGAAGCTTTAGAAACACTGCAATTTTTTGGAAATTTGACTTATTTAATTATGGCTCGTGACTGATTTTATCGAATCTTAATTGTAAAAAGAAGTTTTCATTTAGAACCTTTAAACGAAGTGTAACATATGTTTACCGTTACCCATTCTTCATTGCTCACTGTAAATACTCTTGACTGGTAGGTTCTTGATGTTGGAATTTCAATGTGAACCATATTTTCCGCGATATTAACATCAATTTCATTTCACACAGTTCGTCACTTCGACATGCCAGGTGCATACACCAAATATGAGTGTAACCTTTATAGGTAGCATACCATCAGGTGCATTCTTCAAAAACGTAGCAAAGCTTTCATTGGAGAAAGTGCTTGACTTTTTAGATACATACCCTAGATTCTGTTGTTTCAAAAATGCCAATAACTTAATATTTAAAGTAGTACGATGTAACAAATCTTTTTCCAAACTTCCAGCGACTTCTCACAGTCGAGGAGGAGTACATTTAATTTATTCTGAATCGCTCATTGTCTTCGAAAACACTTTTTTGATGACAATCTACCAAAAATGCAACTAATTTAAATTTATATGTTTGACTCTGTTATTACCATAGCAGAAAACCATTGTCAAAATGCCAACTTGACTTTTTTCTGTAATTTGGTTATACAGGAATTTTACTTTGTTAATGTCTCATATAATTATTTTTGTTACAAAAATCGTCACTTGCATTTAAAAGGTATGGTTGTAAATAAAATAGTATACAAACATTGGTAAAAAGTTCTTCTTGTTTCTTGTCTAGGGAAGAGGAAAATATTTGGAAACATTTTTAGAGGAAAAATGCAGAGGAAAGATGGATCAGAAGACCAAAATAGGAAATAAAAAGTTTATATAAAGAAACGAGCATAGTAAGTTTACGGTGGCTAGGGCATATTGAGAGAATGAGACAACAAAAATAGTATTGAGATGAACAATTGGTGGTAAAAGAGGACAGAGCGACCCATACCAAAATAGAAAACAGAGGTAGAAAAAGACATAACAACTACAAATTTCAAGATGGACTGCAAAGGACAATTAAATGGGAAGGATAGTCAGCTAAGCAATGGACCTTTTACGTAGATTATATATAATAATTGTTTACTTAATTTGACAACAAATTTGTTGCGAAATTGCGAATGTACAACAGTTATAAATGTTTTCTATCGCTAAAAAACTTTTTGTTTAATTAATTACTTGATTAGAACACTAAGAATGCATTTTCGATGAAAATATTTCATTTATATTAAAGATTAAGTACTTGGATTTTAGATACCTCTATTTAAGTCATTTAGTAATGCTCGCCAATGATGAACACTAGTTTGTATTATTAAGTAATTAAGTAAAAATTACAAAAATTTATGTTTACTAAAATATCAATTTACAGAAGGAAAGAAATTGACCTGAACGAGATTAATTTTTTAATGGAGAATATTTAGATTTATTCTAGATTTAATTTTAATATATTTATTCTGCAAAGGCGAGCACGTTGAATAAGAAGTTGACTAATACAAATACCCTACAGTCCCACTAAGAAAACTTAGTTCAAAATAGATTACAGAAATTTCTAAGAACGTAATACCACTGAACTTTTGTTTGTAAAAGTTTGTACTCTAGTAAATTTACTTTAGACGTTGATAACACAAAAGACGGAAACATGTGTTAAACATACAAAAGAACGATTTAACGTGAAATATACTACACCCAATAAATAATGGTTTAAATAAATTAAAAATAATAAAAATTTAACGGATTATGTAAATTACATGCCTATGAATGTGTCTTTAAATATTCATTAAATAATTGCGTATTACATTCCGAATAAATACAGGGTGTCCAGAATATGAGTGTCAATGATTGAGGGACTCCTATATCTGTCTAAATCTAACAAACAACTCTTATGAAAAAAGTAATAGTTTTCCTACAAACAAATTACAAAAAAAAGTTACAATTACTCTGAATGCAACAGTGTGTTACAGAATTGCAAACTAATTTACAATTAAAAATAAGCAAAAACAATTTGTTTGTAATCTTCTTCTTTTGTATGAGTATTGTAACCTCTAAGTAGGGTTAGCGCAGAAACACGTCACGTAGACAAACAAACTTTATTGTCACTCTTGATTACACAGCAAATATCCTTCAACAAGTTCACAACTGTTAAATGCTTTACTTTGGCGTGTCGGTCATTCGCGTTTGACTGCCTAATATAAACTGACTCCAGCGGCGATACCGACCCGCTTATATATCTTTTTAGGATTCTCGAAGTTTCTGTGACATTGAGAACGTGTTGGGAATTAAATAGAATATAGCCTGGCTATTCCAGAAAATGTTAAAATAAAGGCATCACAAGAATTATAAATAATAATAACGTAAACAGGAACAGATTTAACAAAATAAAAGGTAGATGAGCTTCTGTAACAGTATTAATAGAATAAACAATATAAACTTTCCTAAAAATCCAACAAACTGTAACATGCGACAACATTGCAACCCATTACCTGTCTGCAGCTGCTAACCTCAAATTAGTTGTGGATCTCTCTGTTTTCGTTCTCAAATAGTACATGCATTAAAAGTATGTCAAGTTTGACAGTTTAACATTTGTTTATCTGCTTCCATAGAGATGTTAAATGATTTGTATTTTATTGTTACTTACTTCTTCTTATTATTATTATTATATAGAAGCTGGTAGGTGAACAACGTTGCTATATGTTCCAAACTTCTTTGCTGTCATAACTCTAATACCTACCGTTGATCACAGAAATAAAAGTCATTATATTTTTGGTGCAATTTATCATATAGTAAAATAAAAGCACTCTTATACCGGACACCCTATGCAATACAAAATAAGGTGGTTTGTAATTTGTTGCTCCGAATTCAGAACGGTTCGCAACCGTTTACTCTTAATTTATAGTGACAAGTTATTTAATTACTTCTTAATGTACTTTTAATTGTCGTTTATTTTATTTTTAATCCACCAGATGTTGTTTATTACAAAATTGTTGGAAAAGTGTCATAAGCGTTATTTTGTACAATATGTTAATGTTTCTAACTTGTTGATTCTAGAAAATCATTACTCATGGGTATTTAAAAAATATATATCTCGTGGGAAGTTGCTGATTTAAAATTAATTAAAAAAAGTTTGTAACAAAATGAGGCTATTAGCGCTTGATTTCTGAGAAACTAGGTGTTTTTATTATACAGGGCGTTCATAAATTATAATTATTATTATGAATAAGGCATAGAGGAGTCAAAATAATGTTACTACCTCGTATACTTTTTTGTTCTATTTGACTTCCTCACGAATATACAAGGCTTCCAAGTAATAAGTTAAAAATTTAAATTCAGTTATTATATTCGGCTCAAGAATTCAGACGTCTTACGTCATGGTTGACATTGTCTTTATTGTCAACGTAATTTTCGATATTTGGTCGATTTAAAAACAACAATTTTTTGCAATTTAGTGCATTATATAATGCAAACATTTAGTGTAGTATACAGTTTTATTACTCTCAGTTGCAGTTTCTTAAATATTTTGATAAAAATATAATGATATAATATTTGTTCGTATGACCGTTCGTGATAAGTGACGAGTGACTCTACCTGCTTGCTATAGATCTATAGATTTTCCAGGTGTAATTCAATATTTGTCGGGACATTAGCACGCAGAGTAGTTGTTTCCTCAAATTTGTTTGCAAAATATCGTTTCTCACCGAACGTGACAGCTTTCAATGGTGTCTACAGCATGTAGAATGCTTTGTGTCTGTGGTTTTTCAGTCCAGCATGGAATAGCGAATGGCCGCTGGATATAGCACTGCGTACTCACGGTCCCTTCTGTTGGGTTAGACAAACTAAAACAACAAGGGTTATTCGTCAGATACCTCATGTATGGCATACTAGTAAGCTCGAAACCGGTATATGTCAAGTGGATTGCTGACGAGTGGCTCTAACGCGATAGAGGTCGACAGCATTCAATGATGTCTACTGCATGTAGATCGCTTTGTATATGTGGCTTTTTAGTCCGACATGAACTAGCGAATGGCCTCTAGATGTGGCTTCCTCCGACCGCGTACTTACGTTATAATAATTTATTAATAATGAAGTTAGTATTTTCAGGCAAAAAAAATTAAGGAACATTTTCAATATGAGCACCTCCAATTTCTATATATTTTCTAAAATCGACTATGCATATGAAAGAACATGATGAATCATTTTTCTTTCTGTTTGTCTTAACATATTATCATTATTAATAAATTATTATTCGACTATTATATTCATTCATCACTAAATATGAGTTTATTTCGAAAATGGTAAAACATATCGACTAAATATAGTTTTTTTTTAGAGCAAATTGATAGAGAAATCAAACTACGAATGCAAAATGTCAAATTATAAAACTGTATTTTTACCGTACCAGAAGAATGTCTAATTCCAATTTATATAAAGAATGTATTACTACTGTCACCCAAATTTCGAGGTTGCTAAGGTAACGGTTTAGAAATTATGACTGAAATTCAATATTTAACTTCTTACTTGGAACCCCTGTATATCCGTAAGGAAGCCCGAAAATATGAAGTACTGACATGTTCACTCCTCCTGTATGCCCTATTATTTTTGACCACTAGTTTCGGTACACCCTCTGTACTTTTATTTCTATAAAATATTTCTAAATCGACATTGGCAGTTTGAATGAAATTTATGTAGTTGTAGTGCCAAAAATTGTGATATAATGGTGCAAAAATTATGTTCGTTAGTGACTCTTGAAGATAAATTCAGTTCCAAAAGAGAAATACTTTTATAAAGCAATTATAATAGCTTTCTCTCAACATGTCCTGTATTTATGGCATCTTAATTTGAAAATTCTTAACAAATTATTGAAATTTCCTCGAAAGCAATCGTTGACAATGATGATATATTAAATAGTTTTCATAAACCGCTGGTTTTCATATATTGAATAAGGATGGATTTTTGTATCCAGAAATTTTTCATGGAGTGGTTTTTCGCCTCTATGAAGTTGAAAAAATTCTTCTTGAAAGTCATATTTTTTCAAATTACTAAAATCAGCGTTAAAACATGTATTTACAAAACATATCGGGCGTGCCACAAGGATCTATATTGGGGCCTCTTCTATTTAATCTATTTCTAAACAATATCACATCTGATCTTTGCGTTGAGCGCTGCTGCCGATGATTTAAAAGTGTTTTCTGAAGTTAAAACGTTAGATGATTATTATAAGCTGCACAAGATCTGTAAAAAATTTAGTTATGCTGTCAAATAAATAAACTTCCGCTTAATATTTTGAAATGTGCTGTTATGTCATTTACGAGGAAAAAATCCTATCTTTTTACTATATATTACATGATGCTGTTTTGCACAGACCTGATTATATTAAGGATTTGAGAGGGTAATTTGATCTTAAGTTGTCCTTTTCAAAACATATTTACAGTATCTTAAAAGTCTGGGTTTTACTGTAAGAAATGCTAGGAGATTTACACCCTGCGGTTGTTGTACGTTACATCCACTTTATAATGTGCATGAAAGGATTCAGATGCGTTTTACGAAATTGGCAGTTTATGTAATTGATGTTTATCCTTATAGAGGGTATCCCCATGACATGCTTCTCGAGCGTGTAAACCTCTCCAAGCTAAAAAGGAGAAGAGTGCTAGCCTCCACAATATTTTTATAAAAGATTGTAAATAATAAACTCGATTATATCAGTTTAACAAATAAGTTAATTTATAAAATGCCTAGAGGTGATTTTAGAAGTGTCAATGTATTTTATTTATCTACACTCTAACAAATATCTTGAAATCTTCCTAAATATCTATTAAAATATTGTTTTTGTTTTATTTCAATTTTAGCTGTAAGCTTCCTCTACATACATAAATTATATGTACGAATATGTCTATATATCAACATATTGTGATAAACACAAAATACACATATGACACAAAGAAATACACTGTATAACAGAAAAAAACAAAACTAGCACCAAATATAATTTGTCGAATTGAATAATAAAGAAGGTAAAAGAAGAAGACTAAAATAAAAAACAATCTCAGATATAAAATTAGTCAAAGAAATGTACTGCATGAAATGAAACAAATGGTATATGTGGAGTGAGATTGTAACCAGAGAATAATAAAATTTAAATATTTCTGAAATAATAAATAATTAAAATAAGACAGACGAAGCTGAAATAATTATTAGTTATTCACAACAATTTTGACAATGTCAAAAATTAATTTTGTTAATAATTTAAGTTAGGTTAAGCAGTGAATCGTTTTAAGTTAAAAACTAGTGAAATGTGAATTGTATGCGTAAAAGTGACTAAGGTAAAAGGAACATTCTCAATAAGAATAAAGAAACTTATTAAGGACATCACTGGAATTGTCAACGACGCCGAAAAGAAAACTTGGTACGGTAAGAAAATTTGTGAAAAGTTTTTCCTCTGCAAGAGAAAAGCCCCCACTCAAAAATCACAAGACTCCAAGCCCAATACACAGCTGATACCGCACAAGAACACAGACAGGCAGTCGAGGTGACATTACACCGAGTTTTAGATGAGATTTCCGCCAACAGAATATAACGGAGAATAGAATCGGTATCGCTACCACCCGCTTTACGTTGGAGGTAAGATAAAGCGTAATAGTGAACACCAATTAGTCCTTTTCTGTAAATTGAAGGGTGCAAGTCAATTTCAAATATTAACGATTAATAAAAATACTGAACGTTGGTAAAAAGCAAGTATTAGAAGTATAAAGACAATTTCAACGAGTAGAGACAATATAAACAGGGAATGTAATGGCCCAAATTCCTTCATTATCTGGTAGAAGCATAAGTTAGATTTGAAATGGTTCACCGAAAGACAATTCAGTTAGGTTTTTACTAATAATAATTCTTTTGTACCTTTGCAAATGTTGTGGAAAATTTTCACTGCAATACAGTTATTCAAATGCTTAAAATCATAAATTTTATTTGTTTCATATCATAAATAAATAATAGCCAAGTGAATCGCCCATGAGAAAAAGAGCTCAAGCTCCATATAATGTACCGGGTGACCAAATCAAGTGGAGAAAAATTTAGAGACTTGTTTTTGGGTTGCATCAACACATAAACCTGGTGCCTAATGGGCATTTTTTAAGTAGTAGTACACATAATAAAAATTTTAATCTATACTTACCTTGATTTGGTTGTGCTGTATTTACAACTCTATAAATATCATTTACGTTGTGAGAAAGGAGTAAGAATAACTGGTAAGTACCAACTTTGTATACAAATAACTGCTAAGCCGGCATTCATGACAAAAAAATAAAACCAATGCAAAAATTAAAAATGAAAACAAAAATCAAATTATTATTATAAAAATATGTTTATATCGTTGAAAAATAACAATTTTACATTATTTTTTTAACTTTCCAGTTAATTTATTTTATAATGAACCTAATTTTAATGTCAGCCCTAAACTATCGCAATCTATCATATTTATTAATTTGTTCTAAACACTGTTTACAATGTTATCATTAATGCAGCTGCAGTCGACAGCTTGTTGTTTTAGTATGCTCCTTAACTTAGTTATAACCTTTGGTGGCCACATCGCACCATCTGCATAGTAGAGTACATAATCAAGCAGATTACATTGAAGACCCTTCTCATTTGCGCATAATTTTCTCATAAACTGTCATTGATTACGCCGTGGACGTATATCACGCATATTTGTCGGGTACTTGTAGATTACAATCAGTGGAGGCGTACGTTATTGCTTCTAACGTGGTTTTTAATCGGTTTTAAATGCAAAGCTCCCACTAAAATATTTATTGAGATGCAGACTTTCTATACTCAGTAAAAATTACATTGAGTAAACTCAAACTCATTTTTGCATATCACTTATCTTAAACCGCATATCTAGCCCTTGTTTTACAGCTGAATATGTGTGAAGTGGTTCCCTATCCTCTTGTCCCATTTTAGGGAAGAGTACGCTAGTGTAAGTTAACATTTTTGTAAATTCAGTTTTTAAGTAGGTCTCAACCAGCATATATATATATATATATATATATATATATATCTAGCCCTTGTTTTACAGCTGAATATGTGTGAAGTGGTTCCCTATCCTCTTGTCCCATTTTAGGGAAGAGTACGCTAGTGTAAGTTAACATTTTTGTAAATTCAGTTTTTAAGTAGGTCTCAACCAGCATATATATATATATATATATATATATATATATATATATATATATATACAGTATGCGCCAAAAGTATGGAATAAATTCAATAAAAACGAAACAATTATTTTTTGGGAAAAATGCTCGAACAGGTCGATTTTTAATTTAAAAAATACATATTTTAGCGTAAAATACGATTTTCAAATGTCTTTTGTTTTCGAGTAATGACGTCATCGATTTTTTTTAAATGGCAACACCATATTTTTTTCCTTGATTCTGAAAGATCGTTTAATTCTCTATTAGACAGTACTAAAATTTTGCCCTCTTACATTCGAGTAAATGACGATAGAGAATTAAACGATCTTTCAGAATCAAGGAAAAAAATATGGTGTTGCCATTTAAAAAAAAATCGATGACATCATTACTCGAAAACAAATGACATTTGAAAATCGTATTTTACGCTAAAATATGTATTTTTTAAATTAAAAATGAACCTGTTCGAGAATTTTTCCCAAAAAATAATTGTTTCGTTTTTATTGAATTTATTCCATACTCTTGGCGCATACTGTATAGATAGTCGTAGACAATTATCAATACAAAACATATTAACATCAGACAAGTAACTATAAACACTTGTATACAAGTTCAGTTTTACTCAGTGTTCACCTCCTGTTTACAACTAAATAAAGTTAGTACAACAGTGTTTTGCATTATGGATATGGTTAGTGACAACTTGTCCGAAAAGAGATAAATACACACGAGCATCAGCCCCAACACTCATTTATGAATAAAATTGCTTTGGTGTTGAATTTTAAACATTTTAACAAAGAAATGAGGTTATCAACACAATTTTTGACCAGAAACATGGTCATAATTCAGTAAGCTATTTCAACAGTTATTCAGTGTTCCTTATAAAGGATTTATTTAGCTAACAAATAACTGAGCGAACATTATTTAATCAAATGCGCTATTATTTATACACAAACGGGTATGGAGTCGTTTTAACAACTAAATGTGTCAATTTTAAGCGAAAACGGAAAAAATGTTTTACTATTATTTACATATACATTTTGCTTCATTTCAACCATAAAAAATAATAGTATGAGATATTTCTAATATAACGAAACATTTATTTTAGTTTAAAATTAAAAAATTGAAGCAATACATTTTGCTATGGAATGGGTTAAGTCTACTAAATACATATAATTGAAGTTAAAATAAAAAAAGATAGACTTAAGACTGTTCACATACATTAAAGTACATATTAAAAACATAAAATAATACAATATAAATATACGACAAAGAACAACCTACAATAATAAAATAGAACTAACAGCTACAGTCAAGTAATAAAACGTTCATTATATTTATAAATATATAGCAGTATTTCAAGTATGTATAAACTTTTTAGCGGAATAATTCCAAATTTTGTGAATAAAGGATGGCATGACGGGACCAGCTAAACATCTGATTCATTTCTGGGCAATGAAAACGTCAAATCATAATCCCACATGCTAACCTTGGTTGGACTTGAGTAAAATAAAAAGATATTAGCTATGGTATATCCAACATATTCCTCCAAATTCTAGTTTGATAGCATTTTGAATTTAATATATTGGTAAGTTTGATGACAGTGATTCCCAAAAGTTTTATCCAAAATAATGCCTAGCAACGAAACACTTTTCTTATTATTGATATTGTTAAACTTGATATGTTTAAACAATGAATATGCGATTTTTCTGCATAGTCTAAAGTGAAAGTTTAATAATAATCTTTATTTAAACAAGTTTGTACTTTAGAAATGTTACAAAAAAATTCTTAAAATATAATCAGTAGCAGATGGCCAAAGAAATAATTGTAATATTCTTTATTCTTCTACGAATTTTACACATTTTTGTATTCGTTTCATTTTTGACAATTTGATGGGAACTTTTTTCATATGTGTTTCGCGAAACTTGCCTTTTCTTTTTTTGGAAAATATTGGTTTCCATTTTTGCAACTATCATACACACACAGAACAATATTTAAATTAAACACATTACAAGTCTAGAATAGCAAATGTTCAACCAATTTGACAAGCCGTTTGGTTGGCGCGGATAGGCACCGTCGCTTATAAATTCAGCAGTTTGGTGTGCTGGATTCTAACCAATCCGAAACCAGAATTCGTTATACTAACCAATAAAACTGAATTAGTGGATTTCACCACACCAAACTGCTGAAATTAAAAACAAGCACATACCTAAATTTTATCCGTCCAGAACTTCTACTATATTTGCTGATTATTTATTAAAATATACCCGTTTGTTCCTAATAATGCGGTGACCTATTGGACTAACTTTCTGCAATAATCAGATTTTTAGCAAAAATGGGCATGTGTCATTTCAGCTAACCAACTGATATGCATTTTATCCATTTGAAATTTTCCAAAATAAAGAAAAAATATGAAATATATTTGTGGATATATTTACCGACGAATAATATTTGTCAAAAATGAAATAAAATAAGACATAAATATAATACCTACGTACAAAAATCAACCTTTTCCAAAAAAAAAAAAAAGTACAAAATATGGATAAACTACATTTGTGCCAATGATGGAACGTGTATAAAGAGTGCAGTGTTTCTAATCAGTTTATTGGGTCAACAATTGATAAATCTAAAATTCAGTTAATTTTTAAAAATATTTTTCCCATAAATTCAATACTTAAATGTACTAAACGAATTTATTCCAACCTTACGTAGTCTAATCCAAATACCTTCAACGAACATGCGATTCATTTTTCCATATTTTTGATTGGTTAAATAGTTAGTATAGATAATAGTAAATACAGCAATTTAAGTTTAAATCCGGATATCCCAGAGGGGATGAAATTTTTGACATGGAAAAATGAAAACACAAATGAGGGATTTCCTCGAAACTCACTTCCGTTCCCTTAATTAAGTTTTCATTTTCAGCGTTATTTTCAGCAGGTTATTAAACTGGTGACTACGTGCTGCTGTTTCATATTTTTAGCTTTATTGACAACTGACGATTCTAAAATTTGTAACGACAAAAGTACCAGCTTTATTTGTCACACCAAACGCCATATTATGTATCAGTGAGATTTATATAAATTCAGCATCCGTAAAAGTATCTAATTACGTATATGTAGAAATTGTTAGTTAGTAAGTATATAAGTATAATAATTTTTTTTACTAATGCCGTTGGAAAAAGGCCAAGGAGAAAAATTATTAGACTGAAAATAAAAGCTTTTACTTTTATTTATATATGTTATGAACAACACATTTTTGTTATTAATAGTTCAGAATGAAATTTTCTGGCACCAATATTTGCTTTTTTTTTTGTTGTTGTCAGAAACGAGTATCTGTATTACTGCACAGTTAATAAATACATTAAAAAAATGTGTATTTTATTTTCTGGCAGAATATCATGTTGAATGTGATTGGCAAGACTCAAATTTCATACTGTTTATTTTATTTTATATTATCCTGGTATAAAACCTACATAAATGTAACAGAATAATAGAAAGATTTACGCTTTTTCAGGAGCATACACTATGACTAACGAAAACTAAAAAAACGCTGTATCATAGTATAATTTTATTTATACAATATTTGCAATCATCAATGATTGTTTTAAGGGATATGTTTTATGGAAAGACTCGTTTCCCAAATGTCTGCCCCTAAGCGGAGGTGACTTTACCCTTAAAATCTGGAAATAAAAATGAAATCTAATATTGTGTGATAAGTGCGTGAGATTAAGTGCCTACAGCAAAAAAATGCGGGTAAAATTTTAGATCTTAAAAACTGCACCATCTAGTGTTAATGAGGGAGAGGGGGCGGCAGGAGCGACTTACGTTGGTAGGCCCTAACCATTCAGTGCAGGAATGAGGGAAACCTGGAATACCTCATTAATTAGGGGGGTAGTCAAATGTCAACCGGTATAAATCTCTCACATTGATCCAAGGCAACATTCTTTCACCATACCATACCCGCAGAGAGGATGCCAATCCTCTCCACGAATATAGCTTATATACGGTCTACTGGCTGCGGGGGTCAAACCCACAGCGATCTAGTCACCTCGATTCAAGTACTGACGCCTTAAATCGCGCGACCACTGACCCATACATGCAGAAATGTTTGAAATGTATTACAGGATAATGTTTCAAACACATTGAAAGGTCAGAACATGTGTCTGGCGGCAATAATCACATAATAAAATATTAACATCAATAAATTGCCATGGAATGCAAACAAAACTACGTGGCCGAAACCGCGATATAATTGGCGTGACGTCACACGACGTTCTGCGCGGCTTATGTTTCCGTAAATACAGGTGACAGGTGCCATGTTACGGTGTTGATGATGCAAACAGGCTTTGGTTTTTTGTTACATTTTTTGGCATAGATAATGTAAACACGATAGGTAATGTTGTGCAAATTTCACGATAACGGGTTTTGTGTAAGCTTAATCTAACGCTGATTATTAATTTATTACGAGTGGTTTCATTTAATTTTATACTTACGAACTTCATTGCTGCTAAACCCAACTTCATTGGTTCAGCAAATACGGGCGTTCAGAGCATGCAGGTGTCTATTATTTTCCGTGTTTAATATTACCATAATTATTAGTGGCGATGTGATGAACTTACGGTATTATTAATCATTATTTATTTGTTTATAATACAGATCTGCTCGTGAAAATTACTGGAACAATGCTGTTGGTTACGTCCAGATAGAGGTTTTCACATGAGGTATTTATAAAATTATTCCATCTGATTTCATATTAAACTTATTTGAAAAACAATAAATAAAAGTAATGAATAATGTATAGTAATAATAATTTTTTATTGCTATTTCCAGATTTCATTTTTCCTTAAAGATTTTAAAAAAACCTAATTTATTACTTCTTTTTATTACGTTTTCAGAATTAATTTAATGTAGTGAAGCCAAATAACATTCTACCTCTACCTCCTCTTTCCTCTATTCTCTCCTACCTAAATGGTAGGAACAAATACAGAACAGGTTATTTGGAATCGGAATGAAGCGCTAAATACAATAAATGAAAAAAAAAAATGTTTTACCACTGATTTTCTAAACGCCCTGTATACATTCTGGTAGTTTAATATGAAAGTTTAATTCATTCTTTGCAATTTTACATTTTAATCTTTTTGATGAACTTAAACCAACCTATTTATGTATTTCCAATAAAACTGACATTCAAATGGTCTTCACAAACAAACAATGTAGTAAAGCTGGAGAGTTTAACGTTTTCCATTCGTCGCGCTTCATCACCCTACATCACATTTTTAGCACGATAAAATATTCTTTATTAAGCGTTGTATGCTGTATTCGCACCTAATGGCATACTTCTTCCATTTGCCCGGTGATATGCACTTTCTGTGCTCATTTTTCGAGTCTATTTTGCAACTTTGTTCAATATCATTATCTATTTAACACAATAACACTTAATAACATCCCAAATGACAAATTAACTCTTTTAAACGTATGCACTGCGTTGTCCGAAAATGGAAATCGTATACAGATATAAAGCGCAATGCTGTGCTGTGCCAACGTCGCCTGACGTCACAGGTCTTTGCTGGGACGGTCACCGTTTTCTGGAAGCGTGGCCTGAATAAAATTTCAAGTACCATTTTTAGGCTTATAGTCCAGGGCACTTAGATCAAAATCCACCGGAATAGCGAAAGTTTTTAGGCACAGCAGATATCGAGATGCGGCTTTCTGTATTGTTCGCAAGAAGGTCCCAGGAAAAAAATCTATATCGTCTGGTTTAGCCATCTTTTGAAAAATGCATTCTGGGCCGGAAAATGCATTTTCCAATTGCATCATTACTTGCACCATTATAGGAACGACTGAAAACTTGGAAAAATCGCTCGAAAATTGTTACTTGGGGGTTTTCGGGGCTGCCAAACTCGATTCTGGCATTAGAATTACCCGGGGATGCATGGGGGTGGCGCTGTGGGGATGTGCGGGGGTGAATTGGGGGAGAAATGGCAGCGTGCATGAAAATCGCTCTAAACTCGTTACTCGAGGGTTTTCAGGGATGCCGAATTCAACTCTGGCATTGGAATTACCCGTGGGCGCTCCTGGGACCTTCCTGAATACAATGCAGAAAATCGCATCTCGATATATGCTGTGCCTAAAAATTTCCGCTATTTTTCCTAACTTCCCTGGACTATTATTTCTTAACGAAATTGTCTAAGGCAAACGCCATTTTGACTAAAATAATACATTTTTTCTTCACATATTTGAAAAAATGATGTGCATGCTAGAACTGTTAAATCAATGACATGGAGGTCATCGTTAGGTTTTATTTAGTAAGGGTGGGAGTGACTTTTAAAAGCAATTGTTTTCCAATAAAAATAAAAAAATTGCAATAAAAAAATTAAATTATCTATCAAAACAGCGTCGAGAACTTCTTGGAAATTAAGGGCATTTTCAAATACATTAGTACAGGACTACAGTATAGATTATATTTTAAAACATATGTGCCTAAAGCTTCATTCACATAAGATTAGTGCGGTTGCATTGGTACTGCAGAAAAGTTATTAAAAAGGGGGCCGTATTGTTGAAGTTTAATTAGCAGAGAATTAAAACTTCAATATAGTTTAAAAGAAAATCAGTGTATCTTTATTAGAAAAGTAAAAATAAAAACATAAATGTAAAACGGTAGCAAGAGAACCGAAGCAAGAGACTGCTCTGTTACGATTCTAAAATAAGACTGAAGGTCACTAAAAAAAAAAAACTACCTGCTACAAGGTAGAGTAACTTACTATCTAGCTGTAATACGAATAGGAAAGAGCCAACCATAAACATTTAGACGGCTCCAGTATCCTAACACAAAACAGATGTGTGAAAAGGGCCAGAAATAATTTCAAGTACCTATTCAAAATATCATACAAAAAGGCACATTTAACACTCCCCCTTATTTTGAATGGTCTAAAATATTTAACTGAAATCGTAAATAAGTAAATTGCTTTTTGGCTAAAGGCTTTGTAAAAATATCTGCCAACTGATCTGTGGTAGGTATATACTCTAATTCAACCTGCTTTGTATTTACAATATCCCTTATAAAATGGTACCTTACATCTATATGTTTAGAGCGTTTATGACACTCTGAATTGCTCGCTAACTTAATGGCTGCCTGGTTGTCCACAAATATTTTAATTTCTTTAAAATCTACATTTAATTCTAATAAAAACTGGCGCAACCACACAGCTTCTTGTACACCATGTGCTAAAGCAATGTATTCTGATTCGGCAGTTGATAGTGATACGACACATTGGCGCTTACTAGACCAAGAAATTGGTGCACCGTTTAAAACAAAAACGAACCCGCTTCTAGATTTCCTCGTATCTAAACACCCTGCATAATCCGCGTCAGTAAACCCATGTAACGAGTCTAAACTCCCACTGTTGCCGAATGTAATACCAAAATCAACTGTGCCTTTCAAGTAACGCAAAATTTTCTTTACAAATTGCCAGTGCTCCTGTGAGTAACAATCTAAAAATTGGCTTGCATAATTAACTGCATATTCAATATCTGGTCGAGATACTCGCGCGGCGAATAGTAACGAGCCAACAGCTTCCCGATAAGGAATATTTGTATTACTTTGGATACTTTCAGGATTTTTACGCAGATAAGCACCTGGTTCAGCTGGTATACTAGAAAATTTTGCGTCTTGCATTGCAAATTTATCAATTAACCTTCTTACATATCCTGCTTGATTAATGGTTAACAATCGTTGCTTACGATTACGTATAATTTCTAGTCCTACAAACTCACATGCATTATCCACAGTTATCTTAAAACTACCTTTTAGCACATTCAAAACTTCATCGATTGCACTCATATTTTCGCACACAATTAGGCCGTCGTCGACATACAGTGCTAAATACACCTTGAGCCCTTTTACATGTCCTATGAACACGCACTTATCACTGTCACAAGGCACAAAACTAAATGCTCTTAAGAAGTCGACGAATTTCTCGTTCCAGCACCGTGGGGACTGCTTTAATCCATAGAGGCTTTTGTGCAGCCTACAAACACAATTTGCATTATTTGGGTCAACGTATCCCTCCGGCTGCTCTAGGTAAATTTCTTCCTGAAGTTCGCCATAGAGAAATGCTGTCTTTACATCGAATTTCTTGATTTCATAATCCCTGGCGGCAACGATTGCTAATAGAAGTCTTATTGACTCATATCTTACTACCGGCGCATATGTCTCTGAATAATCTATTCCTTCACGCTGGGAGAAGCCTTTCGCGACAAGTCTTGCTTTGTACCTCTCAACATTTCCTGCAGGATTTGTCTTAACAGCAAATACCCATCTGCACCCAATTAAACGTTTATTTGGTGGCAGGCCAGACAAGGTCCACGTTTTATTCTCATTAAGCGCCTCTATTTCTTCGTTCATAGCTTCTTTCCACTTCTCTGCATCTTGACTTATTACAGCTTGATTGTAATTTGAAGGTACAGCGTGAGCAAAAAAGGCAACCGGTATGCCATAACGATCAGGGACATGTACTAGGTTACGATCACGTAGTACTCTTCTTTCGTTCGTCACATCCTGCTGAGGAATTTGAACTTGCTCAGGAGCTGCAGCTTCAGCTTCATCATATGTCGATTCTTCAGAGATTTGAAAGTCTAGGACAATTGGAAATTGAGTGATTGCGTGTTTGACTGCTTGTTGTTCATTAAAATCCACATCGCTACTAATGTAAATTTTGCTTGTGTCGTTATCCCACAATCTGTAGTTATTGGACTCGCCGTCATACCCCACAAAAGTAACCTTTTTGCTTTTAGGCCCAAATTTTGTACGTTTTTCCTTGGGTATGTTCAGGTAAGCATCCACTCCAAAGACTTTAAGATGCTTAATTTGAGGTTTACGTCCAAACCATTTTTCATATGGAGTTTCTTTTTCACTGGGTTGCAAAATGACGCGGTTTAATATGTAGCACACTGTGTTAATCGCCTCGGGCCAGAGTTTGCTGTTGACACTTTTGGCCAAAATTATCGATCTCGCTGTTTCAACTAAAGTTCGTATTTCACGTTCTGCGCGACCGTTTTGCTCGTGGATATACGGAGACGAACGTTCGTGCACAATACCGTTTTCACACAGGTATTTCTCGAAATCGCGAGATGTATATTCTGTACCATTGTCCGATTTTAACACCTTAATTTTTGTGTTAAGCTGGGTCAACACAAATGCGTTAAATTCGCGAAATTTTTCAAAAACTTCAGACTTGTGTCGCAGGAAATACACTTTTCTGAAGCTTGTACATTCATCCTTAAATAATAAAAAGTACTTGGATCCTCGAGGAGATTCAATATTTACCGGACCGCAAACGTCAGTGTGAATCTTTTCTCCTGGCTTATAATTCATCTCACTTTTTATACTAGCATGATGCTTACGCGACTGCTTGCCCGTCAAACATGCTTCACAAAAAAAGTCTTTTTCAGCTTTTAGTCCAGGCTCACCCACTCCAAGTTGCTTACAGGTATTTTTCACCGCACGAATATTTACGTGTGCCATTCGCTCATGCCAGAGCTTTAATTTGTCACTCTGCGAACATCCCTTGACTTGAGCCAAATTACAATTAACAGGAACCTTCACTTCGAAAAGCATACGGTACAAGTTTTTGTATCGAACCCCGACTGACGATAGCTTACCGTCGCACCCGCGAATTTCACACTTTTCCTTATAAGCATGAAAAGAAAAGTTATTATCACTAATTGTTCCGATAGAAAACAAGTTCCTCTTTAATTCAGGTACAAAAAGCACATTACGTAGCTCGCGTTCTTGTAACCGACCCAGCAATTTTTCCTGAATTATAATTGTACCTATGCCGCTCGCTTGTAATATTTTGTCGTCAGCCACTTTGACCAAATATTCTTCTGCTGGTGCTTCCAGATGTGTAAAGTACTCTTGTTTGAATGTCATGTGCATGCTAGCACCTGAATCGGCGATCCAAACTTCACTGTCTTCCTCACATGTACTGGAAAAAGTTGCGGTGACGTCAGAAATGTACGCCGACGCTCCTTCTGACACTTCATTTTTCTTCGGACACTCGCGAACCCAATGACCCTTTTCTTTACAAAAAGCACATTTTGTTCTTTTCTTCAGTTCTTGAATATTATGCTTTCTTTGTCCTTTCTTGGGTCTATTTCCGAGAGTAGTTTTCTGTACTTGAAATGCGAGCGCAGTCACATTTTCTTCATTTCCAGCTAATCTCTTATCTTCCTTAATGAGTCTTGCTATTAAGTTAACCTTCTTTCGCTCTGCCTCTGGCGTACAGTCCCAGGCTATTCTAAAGACTGAAAATTTGGGTGGCAAGCTGCTTAATTCACATAAGATTAGTGCGGTTGCATTGGTACTGCAGAAAAGTTATTAAAAAGGGGGCCGTATTCATGAAATAATAAATAATTCTACAAAATACAAATAATTTTAGACATTTAATAACTGAATAACTAGGGTTTAGCAAATAATAGGAATGTTAACTCATCCCACTTGCAAATATTCAAAGATACTGAAGTAAAACGGCGAGAAATACGAGTGACTTTTGTAACGTTTAGATAAACTTAATAGTAACGCCTTTGTACTGCAGTTGTATGGCAGAAGCTAAAAGCATTTTAGCTTTTACCAATCCTTTTCCAACAATCATACAAGGACCAATGAGAAAACTACTTTTTTGACAATAAATAAAGGATTCACATTTTTGCAGGTTAAGTTTTTAAATTAGATTCTAATTTAGATATTTAGTTTAGAATTGATTTGTTTCTAAAAAAATGGATGAAGAGGACTGTTTGGTTTAGAAACAGTTACTTTTGCTGCTCTTATTCGCAGCGACGTCAATATATATATATATATACCTATATATATATATATATATATATATATATATATATATATATATATATATATATATACATATATATATATATATATATATATATATATATATATATATATATAAACTATACATGCAAAAAAAATGAAAAAAAGAACTCGGAGATGGTGGGTGCGACCTATTAACCGCAGATAGCACATGCAAGGTGATTTTTATAATTTATACAAAGAAATGCGAAATGAGAATGCCGATTATTTTTTCATTTCATCCGAATGACAGTGGCAGTGTTTGATGACTTGCTGGAATTAGTGGGGCCTCATTTAACCCACAGTATACTAGTATACTGTGATTTAACCAAACATTCAAATAGACCATCTATTCCTGTAGATTGTAGGCTTATATTTTATCTAGGGTAGGCTTTTAATTACGGCAAATGATAAAAACCAACAATTTCCGTAGATAGGAACGTAGTTGACAAAACATAAACATAACCTCTCTGAAGGTCAAGAATCTTGAGTTTTTGCATGTCGCCAACTTACAGCGGATAAATTCCCCAACATCTTAAGTCTACAGTAATTTTATGTAAACAGAGTAATAATATTTAACACCATACAATTACAATACAACAATTGCAGTGCCATTGCACTAACGTTTATCTGAACGTTTCTTAAGATTATTTTAGTGGGACACGTTTTAACCGCGAATACTATGAACGCGAATTACGATTCGTTCTCGTATGAAGTAGTAAGCAACTTCAACGAGTGTTCACTAGTCGTGTGATCGTAGCTCGCATGCGTTTTGATTATATTTGGGAATGGAATAGGATTTAGCTGTCCTTATTAAAATTTTAAACTCAATTTGGCAAATTCTTTATGTTGCTGTAAATTTTATCAGATAAATGAAAAAAATGTACACCCCATTATTTTACTACTTTTAAAATAGTAATGATGTGATGATGTGTACTGTAATATACTAGTATCTAGTGCAGAATCGAAAATTCTTTATTAAATGTAGAAGTTTTAAACCACATACTTTTTATCTACTTTTAGTATGAGTTATGATGTAGTTCTAACAGGACATTTTTCTTTCTGTGATTACCAAACAATTTGTAGCGCAAAGTACAGGTAGGCAGAGTTTTTTGTATTTTCAGAAAACATTGAAATACCTTTATTTTGTTCCAAACTGAAGCATAATTTACGGTGCTATTCCATAAAGTTTGTACGTAGGGAAAACTTTTAACAGTTTTATTATGTATTGTTTATTTAACTGTTGAGAACCGAAATCCTTACTTTTTGATGACAAATAATCCTCTTAGAAGTAAGTGAAAGGTTAGTCCAGTAATCCAGTAAAATCAGATTATCTGGCTTTTTAGTTGAAGTGCAAAACTTTATAAACATTTGTTTTCGGGTCCAAATTTAAACCAGGAAAAAACGAGAAAATGGAAATCTATTCCATTAGAGACTAAGTTATAAAATTATAGTTGGACTTAAAACAGATTTATGCTTTGGATAATTTATCTGATATATATTTTTTTTATTGGATGGTGGTCGAGCAATTTAATGAGGAAACGCATTATGGGGTCCAGGTCTAGGCGCATCGCAGACCGTGCTAGTCTCGTTCTAGTTTAGTGAAGAATCTTCTTATATTCAGTGTACACGTTTGAACCAGTAATAATAATAATAATAATAATGATAATAATAATAAACTTGATTTCTCATATGCATAGTTACACAGAAAAATACGTCAAAGTAATACACTAAAATAAATGCCACAATAATGCACATATAAACACACAAGTACAAGATACTGAATGGGCAAAAATGAAAATCTATTAACAGGCAAACATTATTATAAACTGTTGAACAACATTGTTCTGAAAATATTCATCAATATTATACGGGTAAATTTCAATAAGATATTTTATAACTGTTTTCTTAAATATACAGTATGCGCTAAAAGTATGGAATAAATTCAATAAAAACGAAACAATTATTTTTAGAGAAAAATCCTCGAACAGGTCGATTTTTAATTTAAAAAATACATGTTTTAGCGTAAAATGCGATTTTCAAATGTCATTTGTTTTCGAGTAATGACGTCATCGATTTTTTTTTAAATGGAAACACCATATTTTTTTCCTTGATTCTGAAAGATCGTTTAATTCTCGATCAGACAGTACTAAAGTTTTGCCCTCTTACATAGGAAAGTTTTCGAGTAAATGACGATTGAATGTTAGAAAACGTAAATTTTATCCATAAAAAAGTAACAATTCTGAGGTATGTAAATATATTTGTCGTGTAAGGGTTCCTTCAAAGAAGAAAGACCCTACTATTCTGGCGTCAACTATTCCAGCCCGCACATTTAATTTCTGAGGGTGTTGGGTATGTGCCTCTGCCATCCAATGAGGATTTTCCCGACTCCAATATCTGCAAGTTTGATGGTTTACTGTACCATTCAGACAAAATGTGGTCTCATCTGAAAAAAGTATTTGCCGGTGTAAATTTCTATTTCCTTGACATAAATCCATTAGAATTTCGCAAAAGTGTAAACGGCGATCGGGATCATCTTCATTGAGTTCATGCAGAAGTTGAATTTTGTAGGGATGATCTTTTCCTTCGTCAAGATACGTAGCACTGTGCTCTGACTAGTGTCATTGTTTAATGCAACCAATCGTGAAGAATTATGAGGATTATCCACCATACTTATCAAAATGTTCTGTTTCTGATTTTCATTAATGCTTGGACGTCCAGGTTTTGGAATATTTACAACATTGCCAGTTTCTCTAAATTTAAACTCTACCTTACTGACTGTTGATTGGCTCATAGGGCGATGTGGATATTTTTCATTAAATAAACCGCAAACTTCCTGCTGAGTTCTAGTCATATTTTCCCATCCGATAAGAATTAAAATTTCAATTCTTTGAGTAACAGTTAAATGTGGCATAATACTTTAAATTGAATAATAATTTCTATGTCGCTTACAATACTTATTAGAAAGTTGGTGCGACAATGACACTTTGCAAAGATTTTCACCTACGTGATCCATAAAAGAACTATGGAATTCGAAAAACCAAACTTGATAACGTTTTTGCTTTATTTTAATTGATTTACGTTTTCTAACATTCAACCGTCATTTACTCGAAAACTTTCCTATGTAAGAGGGCAAAATTTTAATACTGTGTGATAGAGAATTAAACGATCTTTCAGAATCAAGGAAAAAAATATGGTGTTGCCATTTAAAAAAAAATTGATAACGTCATTACTCGAAAACAAATGACAATTGAAAATCGCATTTTACGCTAAAATACGTATTTTTTAAATTAAAAATCGACCTGTTCGAGGATTTTTCCCAAAAAATAATTAATAATACTACTGTATAAACATGCTTTAAATTGCTAATGGTAGAGAGTCCGAATACGACAACCATTATAATAAGCCCCTTTTTGATATAACGATGAATAATGTCGTTCAGAATACAGGATATATTTATTTCGCGTATAAAATAAATTATTAAGATTATTTTTTGTAAATCTAAATGACAAAAACAAAACTGTTTCCAATATATATCTACACACCAGATACGGTCAAAATTTTACAATTTTTAAATGTTTCCCTGCGGTACCCTAAATTACCAATGATACGAACGGCATATTTTTTCATCACGAATTCCCTATTAATGTCTCTACACAATGTACAAATAGAGGTTACAATTTAGAAATTTTGTTTTCAAAAACTACATGCGAGCGCCGAAATCTGACTTCAGATTCGTGATGAGCACCCTCGAAATTAGGGGGGTAGGAATTTCTTTTGTTAAAATTGGAGAGTTTTACGCTAATGTAAATAATTACCGAATAAAAAAGAAAAAACTAGGCAAATTCTTCACTAATAATTCACTACGACTTCACTTCCAAGCTTATAGCACACTTATAATTTTGAGCAGCTCAAACTTATGACCTATGACTCATGTAAAGAACAGACGGCAAAGGCAAACTGTGGCAATATCGCACGATGTCTTGCAACCAAGGTCACCGACGGAATTATTATTCAAATATATTATTTAGATTATACATATGGCGACATCTATAAAGGGTCGTCTGAACTGAAAGGGAAATGTTTCTTATTTCCACCACGATTTTAGACAGGAGCGTGCGAATGCGGCCTTAAACAATCTATTCCCAATAATATCATGGATTCTGTAGTAGCAGGACTAAAAATTAAAAGACAACAACTGTTTAATCAAAATGATTGGAATATCCTTTCCTCTACAAACCATTAATTTCCGCAAGACTTAAGAAGAATTTATCCGATCAGACATGTTTAAACATTTTAATCAGTATGGCATGCTTTGCTAACAATCGCTGCTTTTAGCTGAGGTTTCTAAATTTACAGCACAGCTTGATAAACAGTTTTTCCTTTGTAAATAAAACTAATTTAACTACATTCCCTGCTCACTATTCGTTTTTACAGAAACTGACTGCCCTACAGGAATGTGAATTTGGTCTAGCTGAAACAACATTTATACAACCACGGCACCAATTTTAATTCATAAATATCTGTGAAAATCTGATCATTAAATGAGTAAATTGTTGATGATAGGATGATATTTTAATAAAGTATTCTACCCTATTGGATAATTACAATATATAAAAACAAAAGTTTATTTGAAGATGATCTACTTAGTATACCACGTATAATGTATTTAGTCGAGATAATATTTTATGTCACAAGACGAAATAAACCGACGTTTAATTCGGATCTTTTGCTTAGTTATCTAATAAGGGACTGCAGCTACATTTTGTTTTATGCACTTTTACGTTTATTTAGATAGATAGATCTATCTCAAAAATGTTCCAAATTTCCATCATTATGGAAAAGAGCTAGGATATGCCCCGTCTTGATGTCGATGTAGCAAACTATCGTCCCAGTAGTGTCTGAAATAACTTTGTTAAGATTTTTGGGATTTCACTATAGAATTATATGTACTTTTCTAAGAATTCACTTTCAATTAATCAACATGGCTTTATGTCCCATAGATCAACTACTTCTAACCTTTTATATATTATACAATATGCTTCAAATGTTGTTTTTCTTGTTAGCCGTTTATATGTTTCCCTTATCTATGTATTTTACTTACTTGTTTGTATTTCTGTCTATATAGTTATTTATTTTTGTTCAATTTTAAATTATTTTTAACTTTATATTGTCATTTTAATTGTATAACGTACTGGTTTCAATTAACGTCTTGTAATTGGATTTTGTTCCCGTTGGATTAATAAATATTAAAATAATAAAACTTTAATAAAGTAATGTAAACAATGAATACTGTAAGCCTTACAAAAAAAACGAATTTGATCAATTTTAATAGTTTAGTTAAAAATCAGTGTATTCATATAGTCGACCGCTGTTATTTCATTGAATTTCGATTTTTATTTCATTCCTGCCTATTTGAATATTGTATAATATTGCATTATTTATATGTCTGAAGGCTACCATTAAAAAAAGTGTTTGTCCTTGTATATACCACCAATCTTATTCATCTGTCGTCTGTTTTTAAACACACCATCGATCTTTCAGACCCTAATAGTTCAGTGATCTACTCAACCATTGAAGACTCTAATGGTCCTTGATATATGAAGCTGACAGTGGTATATTTGTTTACAGACGTGGCACGTTTATCTGACAAATATATTGTTCATATTGTATTTCATATTTTTTATAGTGATCGTCGCAGAAGATTTAATGATTATTATGTTACAGACAACCAATATTCTAATTTACCTAGTACTTTGAGCAGAATTTAGTATGTAGTAACAATGTAAAGCTTTTAAAAATTACTTGTTATCCTAAGAATATTTTGATATGGCCCTTTTCTAGTACAGGGAAATACACAACAGCACAAACACTCACTATTACCCAATAAATTGTACAATTTGTTTTAACCGTTAACACTATGAACGTGAATTATGACTCGTTTTCTGTATGAAGATGAAGCGTAAACAACAACTGTTCACTAGTCGCGTGATCATAATTCGCATGGCTATTGGGTAGCAAACGCCGGTTATAGTTGGGAAGGGTTTCTTTGTGTAACACTTAGGGTGGGTTGTATCGACTGAATTTAACCATCGGATCAGCTTGATCCAAGATCACATTGTTAAAATGTGTTGTATGGTCACAGATTACTGCTGATCAGTGGTTTAAATTAACGATCTTAGGATCGGCGAAAGTTTTCGGGTTATGTGATTATTTTTAACCAACAATATATTTTATTTAAATTATATAAACAAAAAATATTCTGTGGAATTTGCAAGAGCCATTTGACAAGATTTAAATGACGGTAAAGACTTCGTAGAACTAATGGAGACAGAAATATTTCCCCGAAAATCTAAAGGTTTTCGACGAGAAACAAATCATTTTGAAAAGGGGGATAACAAAGAATTGCAAGAAAGATTTCAATTATCAAAAGACACGATGAATTTGTCATTTTATGTGCCGATAATTTCCTTGACACATATTTATTGGAGTATATTTTATTTCTTTTAAGAGTCCGCTACCTGTTTCATAAGGATTTATCTTTTGTTCTTTTCTTGAAGTTGGCGTATTTATTATTTAAAGTAGTTTATTACACATGCATAATTTTTTATTTTGTTGGAACTGTCGTAGCCATTTTTATTTTCAATTGCGCCTGCGTATTTTCTGTCTAATTAAATTCACGAAAAGAAGTAAAGTTAGAAATAAAATTTGTTGCATGTTTTATTTTATCTGCCATGTCTACTCCGGATTATTGTATATTAATAATAAATAACTAGATATATATAATATTGGTTTAAAAATACATACATATCTATTATTTATTATGATCCAAATTCCAAATGTTATTTAAAAGAATTGTAACTTACTTATATTTTGCAAGTGGAAGTTAAATATAACAAACTAAATTTACGTTAGCAAGATTTATTTTTATTATTATTTCTGTATTAGCTAAAGTTAAATTTAGTTAGGTCTTTATTAGTAGGAGCCCTGCTATGTAATAGTTAATTGTTGCATATTTTTTTGAGAGTATGCCTGTAAATTCGTATTTGAATTTTTCTCATTTTAATATTGGTTCGATGGGTACAGGTTTTGATTCGTTTTCGGAGTTTGTTACTGATAACTCGTTAGATGTTGTGGGTCTGTCTGAGACATGGCTCAATTCTTCTTTTCCTAACTATGCAATCAACATAGATAATTATAACTTAGTTCGTAAGGATCGTTGTGGTCGCGGAGGGGATGTAGCTTTCTATATTAAAAAAGATTTAAAATATAAAGTACTGGAATGCCCGGAGTTACCTGACAGTGCGTTAGAGAGTATCTGGATTAGTGTAAAAATTTCTGGTAAGAATTGTTGTTTGGGTACATTATACAGACCACCTTCAACTAACCTCCCCTTGTGCTTGGGGCATCTGGAAAATATTTTAATTAATTTTATTCCCAGTTATGATTGTGTCCTATTTGGAGGTGACTTTAATATTAATTTGTTACAAAATAATAATGATATTAACGTGAATAGATTTTTTAATTTACTTGAAAGATATGGTTTACATCAACTTATTAGGCAACCTACACATAAAGTCGGTAATTCAGAAACCTTAATTGACCTATTGATTATTTCGGATATTTCCCTAGTAATAGATTAATTTGTCTGTGAGCTGGAACTAGTATCTAAGCATTCTTTGATTAAATGCGATTTAAAAATAAAAAAGGAAAAATTGACTCCTAAGCTTATTACTTTTAGAGATTTTTCTAATTTTAATTATAATTTATTTTATTTGATTTGGCGTTAATTAATTGGGATAACTTGTACACCTTAAATGATGTTGACGATATGTTAGTGTTTTGGTAATCTTTGATATACATGCTCCCCTTAAAACAGTCAAAGTTACTAAAAAAACGGCACCTTGGTTGACGTCTAATATTAAATTTATGATTAAATTAAAAAAGATTGCTTTTCTTAAATATAAAAAACATAAAACGGTAGCTTCATATAACGAATATAAAGATTTCCGTAATTTAGTGAACAGATCCATTAGGGCGGAAAAGAAAACGTATCTGCAATTTCAATTTAGAGCAGATCCTAAAACCTTTTGGGAAACTTTAAAATATTTGAATGTTACTGAAACTAAAGTTAATGTCACTGATTTGGATCCTCACTTATATAACATTTTTTTAGCGGACAATTTGCCTCAGCCTTCAGATTCTGCAGATATGGATAAAATGTTAAATAAATATAATACAAGACTGAATGATTTTAATCATGAATTTGTTTTTAACCCTATTACTGCTAGTCAGGTGGAAAAAATTATATTTAGCATTAAGACTCAGGCGAAAGGTTGTGATAGTATTAACATAAGAATGCTACTGTATGTTTTTCCTTTCTTAAGTGATCATTTTACGTATATTTTAAATACTTGCTTAACAGCTGGAACTTATCCTGCAGTCTGGAAAGACTCTAATGTGATTCCATGTTCTAAAAAGAATAATCCTGAAGCGCTTTCAGACTTTCGCCCAATTAGCATTATGCCAACGTTATCAAAGGCGTTAGAAAGAATCGTGCGTGCAATTTTTATTAATGATAATAATATTTTACCTTATATTCAGTAGGGTTTCCGAGAATTTCATAGTACCACAACGGCTTTACTTGATGTCACCGATGACATTTTTAGAGAAATAGATAATAACAATAACTCATGTCTTATTTTGTTAGATTTCAGTAAAGCGTTCTGGTTGCCAGTTCTCATAGATTAGTATTAAATGAAAAGAAAACAGAACTTTTAATTTTCGGTAAAAACAAGCTAAGTTAAATGGTTGATCCTAACTTTGTTTTAAAAATAAATGATCAAATTTTAAAGCCAGTTAATTATTGTAAAAATTTAGGACTTACGATTGACAATAATTTGAGATTTACTAATCACGTAAATAATTTGGTTCAAAAGTCATATAGCATATTGAAAATATTATATATGCATAAGGAATTTTTAAATGAGACTATAAAATTGCATCTTTGCGATGCATTAATTTTATCACATTTAGCTTACTGTGACATTGTTTACTGGCCAGCCTTAACTTGTAATGACAAATATACTCTACAAAAAATACAAAACAGTTGTATAAGATATTCCTTTAATTTCATGTCTTGTGTATAAAATAAGTAATATGTGTCTACCCAGGTATCTGTTTAATAAGTTGATTAGAGGTTGTGATATTCATGATATGTCTACTCGACATCGTGGTTTGTATTCTATACCTAAACATAGTACAGCTTTGTTCGAGCGATCTTTTACTTACAATGCTTGTAAAATTTATAATAATATTCCAGATAATATTAAGTCTGCTTCTAGTATGTTTATATTCCGTAAACGAGTCAAGACCTGGATCCCATCGAATCATTAATATAATAATACCTTTCTTCAATACGAATTGTTAGTTTTTAGTAATACATATGTTAGGAATATATTTCGTCAGTCTACTATTTGTTTAACTATAAGGCTGGTTACGTGGAAGAGCGGCATTTTGCCGAACGGCGCCAGGAATTTACTTTGTTTTTTTATATGATTTACTGTTTTGGAAAATAAAGGCAATATATTATTATTATTATTTAAAACTTATAAAATAAAACTGCTCCTGCATTATTTTCATGTACTTTCAATATTTGGGTATTCATGCAAAATTATCCAATAGCAACTCGGCAGCACTAGAATTAATAGATTGACACATGCGCTTTGCCATTGTCAGAGTAGCCAACACTACAGTTAGTAGACAAATGTACGGATCAGTTGAACTCTTCTTGATGAAAGTCCATACAACAGAATATCATCTGATCCAAGGTTAAACCTTGATCTCTGGTTCCGTGATACGCTAGTTAACTATTTACGATACAACCGACCCTTAATCATCGGTACCATAAATACTCATTAAAACGCCGTTCGATTAAGTAGCTATTTATCATTTACTGTTTTCCAGAATGCTCATAATTTCCAGGCTATAACACTGTTAGTAAACATCACTTCCAAATAAGATCATTGCAGTAAATGCGGTTTTATTGAATAGACATAGGAAATTATTACAAAACCACTCGACCGGATGACTGAATTCAATGTGACAACTGTGGACATTAGTTAAACGAGGAGTGTTTTAAATATCAAAAATTACGCAACATATGCAAAATAGTAATCCATAGGATAGGATCAAAATATATATGTAGATACTTATTTAAGTTCTTATTAGGTACTACTTGTTCAAGTTTATTAATTATTGTTTTAAATTGATTTGGACTTACCTACCTCAGTAGTCGAACACCGAAGGTAAGGGTGAGATCCACCGATGCATTGTTAAGTTTCTTTTTTTGTAACTATTTATTTAGAGTTCCTTTTTTTCAATTAAAACATTATAAATGAACCAGATACTTTACTCTTTATACTTTCCTAACAAATTAAATTTAAATTTTAATTTGTTAAATGAGTCGATTAATGTAAAAATTGAATATGTAAATCTTGAAAGAATGTCGGTAATAAAATATTTAGGATTCTATCTTGAAATGATCTGAAAATCTGAATTTTAAAAAACATGTAAATTATATATTAGGTAATATGTCAAAAAAGTAGGATTTTTGAATCGTATAGGTAAACATCTAAGCATGGATATTAAAATATTATTATATCACTCAATCGTATCACCACATTTAGAATATTGCTCAACTCTTCTTTTCAATATTAACCAAAATGAAATGCAAATGATACAGAAACTACAGAATCATGCCATGCGTTGCTTGTTAAGGTGTAATAGATATACACTTATTTTAACAATGCTTCATTAAATTTTATGTCCGTTAAACAAAGGATTATTTATAAAACTTTTGAATTTATATATAGAATAAAATATAATCTGCAACCTGAATATTTATTACAAAATGTTACATATATATCAGAAATACATGAGTATAATACAAGAAATCAAGCAAATTTTTATGTTGCAACTTGTCAAAAAACTAAAACATATAATAGTATCTTTTATAAAGGTTTAATTTATTACAATGAATTATCGTGAGATATAAAAAACTGTGAAAATTTTAATAAGTTTAAGGCACTATGTCAAAGTTATGTTAAAAATAGATTATAAGAAACACTATACCCATATATTGTTACTAATGAGTAGTTATGTATTGTTGAATAGCTTTATTGCTAAATAAACGTCTACCTACCTACAATTGGTCATAATATCCGTATCTATAGAAATGAAGAATATTCTGGTGGTTATATAAAAAGTAGTCGAACTATCCCCAACTTATGTACCCTATAATTTATACATTAATTAAAAAGTTATACAATATTGTTCATAAAAAATGTAACTATTTAGTTAGTAAATAACAGAGACATAATTATTCGACATATAGGATAATTATTTCATTTATCTTAACTGATTTTCTAACTAACACAAAAAATGTTTTTGTTTTCTTCTATTTTCAACAATATGATTTTTTCCTAATCAATTATTATCTTTAGAAGTTTTGATATATATTTCGTTTTTTAATACTGTTTCTTTAATACAAAAATCCCCGGGCACGTCGACTTTGTTTAAAAAAGAAACTTTTTGACATACGACCCATATTTGTGATGTCATCGTTGTTCGAGATATGACGTCATCGACATTTTTTTTAAATAGCAACCCTCAGTTTTCACCATGCTATTTAAAAGAGCGTGTCATTCTACATATATACACCATGAAAAATTATGGTGATACATAACAAAAATTTCAAGAAAATAATGTTTGAAGATTTTAAAATTTAATTTTCACAATACTGTGCACCTCCCCATTATGCAACACCTGTCCGTGCTTATTTAGATGAGCTGATCCCGAATCGTTGGATAGGGAGAAGGAGGCCGATTGAGTGGCCAGCCAGATCGCCTGATCGCCTGATTTGACACCCCTAAATTATTTCTTGTGGGGATACTTAAAGAGCAAAGTATACGTTACTAGACCGGTTAATTTAGAAGATTTAAAAGCAAAAATTCGTCACGAGATACAGCGCATACCTCCTGAAGTTATTGATAATGTCCAAAAAGTATTAATCGTCTTGGCCACTGTCAGGCAGCCAACGGTGCACAATTTGAACATTTAATTTAGTCGATTTTTTACATAATCATTATCATTTTCAGTATTGTGAAAATTCAATTTTAAAATATTCAAATATTATTTTCTTGAAATTTTTGTTATGTAACACCATAATTTTTCATGATGTATGTATGTAGAATGACACGCTCTTTCAAATGGCATGGTCAAAATTGGGGGTTGCTATTTAAAAAAATTGTCGATGACGTCATATCTCGAACAACGATGACGTCACAGATGTGGGTCGTATGTCAAAAAGTGCCTTTTTTAAAAACAAAACCGACGTACCAGGGATATTTTTTCGAAACTTTCTCAATTTCAAAAATAATGAATTTATTCGTTACTTTTCGAAAGCACTGTATATTGAGTACAACAAATTCAAACATATTGTGCGGTGGCGGTTTTAGGTAAATTGGATTTTCAAACAAAGTGTATTTTATTTTTGAATAATTTTTGAAACTTAAAATAATCATTCATAATCTCTTAGTCTTACTTAACGTCCTCAACAATGTTACCTGATGTATGTTATTTTCAGATATTTTGACATGGATGGAAGGCAAAAAGCTTACAATCATGAAAAGGCTTCGATAATGTAACAAAGGTCGAGGGGTAATAGTGAAATATTTAGGGGGTAGTTCATCTGCAGATACCCTAAAACCTATTCCAGCGTCCATTAGAGTATGGAATTTCCTGAAATTCCTACAGAAAAAATATTGCTAACAATTTTTGAGTTCGAAAAAATTCATAAAAGCTATATTTCGGAAACTATTCGGTTAACTGAGAAATTAACAAAAACTGATGAAAAGTAGAAACTTTAGTGGTTTTTTGAACTTTTTTGGACTTGGACCAACATCATAAACAACTCAGTAAATCAGAACTACCGGATCTGACGCAAACCCCCCTGCCCTTTTCAGACGACAAGATTACTGGGCTATATCCATAATCACAATAAAGTATATCCATAATTCGAATTCGAAATTCAAATCCGTATTTTTTAAAAACAAACTGAGGATCAATATAAGTTACTATGGAAAAAGTCCATGACATTTGTTTACATTGAATAATGCTTAACTTTATTACTATTTCATCTGATCAGCACAACAATAACGTAAAATCTTAAAAGCAATGTGGCAAGTTACTTCAATTGATTAATGGATAAATGCGATCCTTCTATTAATATTGACATACAGTTACGCTGTTTGTTATTGTTATTACAGCATAATAATGTACACGGAAGTTCGTGTAATGATTTGATAGACATTTGTTTATGTAGTAGTTTATGATAATGTTTGACTACTTGATTTTTTTCATTAAGTGAAGTGATTTAGATCCAATGAATAATAGTTTATAATAGCAGCTAATATATTTTTCACTGAATACACATATCAGAATTTAATTGATGATAATGATTTTTCTTTACCCACGTTATATTTTATTATTTGACACTTCCGACAGCAGTTTTCGTGCTTAAATTAGGTCATTATGTTTTCTTCCACAATTTATTTTTATGTTAATAAATAAAACTTATATTTTTGGAGACACAGAATTGCACTAATTAAAGTCAGAAGTTATAGATAATACTAGACTGATTTCAATGATTAATTTGCTGATGAAATGGAGGTTGTATTTATAATTTATACTCTGTGTAGACATTTTGCGGGGTGTATTTGGCAGTCACCTTTTGGCTAGCAAAGTTTGATCGGCTGCTCAATCAGCAATACACGGTAAGCTGTTACGTTTCCAGTTGCACCGTACCGTTGGGCAGCCGTTGATCTGCAGGAATTAAAGATGTTGACAGGGTTGTATGTGACTTTTATCACAAAAATAAATAAACAATAAATCCATAAGTAATTACAGGGTCATGGAAATTCGTAAGGAGTAAAAAAAACTTACATTATTAATATTTACAACTTCTTAAAAAGACAAAATAAGTGTTTTGCGCCTTTTTAGTAATTTTGATTTACTTCGGAGTCAGTTATTTCGCTGCCATACCAACCAATTTTGTTTTTTAAATAGCACCACGATATTTTCTGTTGTTATTTGAAGTCAACTATTTTTTGCGTAACAATGTGTATGTTTAAGGTTGCATTAGAAAATTTTTGAAAAAAAAACAGCACTTTAGTAAAAATTCAAAAATTCTAGCTCAGAGTTACAGGCAAATTGTATAATAACTGTATTGATTTCATTCTTATTTGGCAGGTATAAATTTGTTTTTAATTTGTTCAAAATGTTGCATAAGTATGTGACTAAAATAAAGAATAACATACATTTTTAAGAGTGTTATTCATTAGACGCTTTAATTGACGACAAATGAATAACGAATTCGATGTTTTTTTTCTTTAACAGACCTACATGAGTTGACCAATTAGGTATCTAAAGTTATACCAAGAGATTTTACATTTTTAGTTTGACTATTTGCTGAAATATAATTAATAGCAGTGATTTGCAGACATTGTGTTTAACTGGCATTAAGTTTTCATTTATTTGCAAAAAACAACTTGTCTGCTTTAACAGAAATCATGTCAAAGGAGGAAACTAATAATATAGATCTATGAGTTAACATATATTGACATAAATCATTAACGTAGATAATGAATAAAAGTGGATCCAAGATACAACCCTGTGGGACTCTATGCTTTGTGATACACAAATTAGGCATAAAACCATCAATTCTTGCAGCTTGTTGTTGGTCATTAAGGTACGAGTTTATAAGGGAAAGAGAAGTTAATCTAATTCCATAATGACTCATTTTTTCTGATAAGACATTGTTTGAGACACAGTGATAAATCACAGAGTATCATTAAAGAAGTAATGTGTTTCAAAATATTTACATAACTGTTTTTTTGATGAACTTTTCCACAACTTTGCCAAATGTTGTTAATAGAAACAACTAATACTAAATCGGGCGATAGTTATCTAAAACTGAAGTATATTCTTTTTTGAAAATAGGTAAAACATTTGGAAAACACCCGGAAAATTTCCAGTAGATAAGATTAAATTAATTAGCTTCAGTATTACATGAAAAGTTTATGTAATATTCAGTTTTGTATATTTATAAAATTATGACAAAAAAAATGGAAACTAAATGTGTTTTTCTATGAATCTCTTTGACACTCTTCTGCATTTTACTGTATTCCTCGTTAGCACCGTACCAGCTATTCAAAAATTTGATCTACTTTATGATTTTCATAAACACTATAAAATATATATTGTGACGTATCACTTAATATAGTGTCAAACATAATATCACACTTTTGGTAACTAATATAAAACGTATATAACATTGGATAAGTATCACCGAATTATTTCCATCGTTTGAAAAAAAAATTGTATCAGTTGTTTAAATATGTAGCAATAAATAACTTATGGAGTAATAGCAATATTACTGTAATGGATAGATATAAAAACACACTTGTATGATTATTAAAAACTAGGTTTAACATAACCATAGGAAACCGTCTTATAGTCCCATATAAATAGTATAGAAAAAATTAATTAAGTTTGTAATAACTCTTATAATCGTTTTTCTCAGTGTTAGCACTGAAAATCAATAATATTTTTATCTTCCTTGGCAAAATGTACCATTTACTTACTGCACTGGTACGAAAATAAGTTATTTTACGTCAAACTGACATTTATTAAAAATATAATAGTAAACGCTTGTAATAATTGAAAGTAAATTTACCGTAGTATCGGAACGCTCTCATATCCCCAAAACGAAACTGTAGAAATATGGTAATCCAATCCCGAAATTTTGCATCTCGCTGAGCTCTCACCCGCTGTAAAACGAAGAGCAGTCGCTGTCGGAACCCATGCGAAATAAATTTAATGGCATCCAGTCAATCACACCATCACCACATTAAAAATTCGAGAGATGAAAGCACCCCGGCAATTTAAGAATGGATGCGACCTTGTTTTCCTCTGCGGCGAGGAGCGTGTCGATTATTTCTCGAGGAAGGTTCCGAAGCCACTGACTTGAAATTAACATATTAATGGTTGAATTCGGTATGTAGTGTTTATTTATAGAACTAACGCCATTTATGTACTGATATTTATATTATAATTAAAAATACTTATGGATCCTTGAATATTGTTTACTTGTGATAGGGCATGTTTCTATTATCATAGATAATAAGCCTTATTCCGGTAACCGTTGAATCAAGAACAACGTTGAAATATTCGCCTGTTTTTCAACGTTGTGGAATATTTTCTGTTCTGATGACGAAAATGCATGTCTTTTCGTCATCAAGTCATTGGATACTTGGAAATAAATTTTACAAATTGTTATCACCTATTAATATTGCTTTTCTGCTTTAAAGAAACAATTATAAGGTGCGGTTAATAAAAATTTACATTTTACATATTTACAGATGCTACTATTACTGATTTTAAGAGAATTATTGATTTTTCTGTAACGATATATTTAATACGCTTGAAAGTAAATTTACACTAACATGATCCTAAAATCAAACTGCAGAAGAAGAAAACATCTATTCTATCAGCAGAAGAGGTTGATTGATTATATTTCTTTCACAAGTTACTATTACGTGATGTAAAACTATATCTAAATATGTCTTTAGAAAGGTGACATATTAGTGGTATGCTTACTTCCTGCTCAGTCTAAGCGGCTCGACTTACAGGAAGCGAGCTACATTGCAGCAGGAACAGCCAAGAACCCCTGCCGGACACATCATCAGACACGGACTGTTTCGGGCTTATTAGCCCTCATCAGTATGCCATAGATGGGATGGCCGACAATTGAACTGGCTGTTCCTTCATATGTATGTTCACATATAAACTGAGTGCAGGTGAGATATAAGTAATCTGCTTACTTCCTGTTCGGCCTAAGCGACTTACAGGAACTTACAGGGTGTCTGGTGGTCTGTCCGGCAGAGGTTCTTGGCTGATCACACATATACTGCAGGAGTAATTCAATGCCGGTCAGGGCATTAGTTCCCGGAGTAGTTGTTTTCTGCAGTATAATTTACAGATTTAATGGCTCGCCCAGGGCGAGAGGTCTGCGTTAAGCACCTGCCTCACTGTAGGTCGTTTCCTGTAAGTCGTTTAGGCCGAGCAGGAAGTAAGCACACCACTTATATCTCACTTGCACTCAGTTCATATGTGAACGTACATATGAAGTAACAGCCAGTTCAATTGTCGGTCATCTCACCTATGGCATACTGATGAGGGCTAACAAGCCCGAAACCGGTTTGCGTCTGGTGGTGTGTACGGCATGGGTTGTTGTTGGCTGTTCACACAGATACTGCAGGAGTAATTCAATGCCAGTCGGGGCATTAGTCTCCGGAGTAGTTGTTTCCTGCAGTATAATTTACAGATTTAATGGCTCGTCGCCCAGGGCGAGAGGTCTGCGTTAAGCACCTACCTCAATGTAGGTCGCTTCCTGTAAGTCGAGTCGTTTAGGCCGAGCAGGAAGTAAGCAGACCACTTATATCTCACCTGCACTCAGTTTATATGTGAACATACATATAAAAAAACAGACAGTTCAATTGTCGGTCATCTCACCTATGGCATACTAATGAGAGCTAACAAGCCCGAAACCGGTCTGTGCCTGGTGGTGTGTACGGCATGGGTTCTTAGCTGTTCACACAGATAATGCAGGAGTAATTCAATGCCGGTCGTGGCATTAATCCGCGGAGTAATTGTTTCCTGCAGTAAATGTCTGTAGAAAATTTAAAAAACTCATAGTAATATGTCGATTTTATATTATTTTTTTAAAACATCATTTAAGCATCATATTTAGTACAAATATTATTGAGTTTCAGTATATATTTTGTGAATATGTTTATACAGAATGATTTTTAAAGTGATATATTAATTTTAACAATGACAATAGACATTAAAATAAATCATTTTACATAATATTGCCCTGATAAACATTTTTTAATAACCAGGATAACTGAGTTTAAAGTTGCTGCAAATTTTATAACCTTAACCTTAAATAACAACGTGACACGTACGTAAATGAATCGTGGTATTTTTTATTATTTTAGTGTATGCGTTGTATCATTTTGTCTTACACGTAATATACTGACAGAGTGATGTCGAAATTTTCAGTACAGATTTCATGAATTTCCAATTTAGAATTAATTTTTGGAAAAATGATATTTTTTTAAATTTAATATGCACTGTTGAAAGCGCTGTAGTATTTTGTATCATGATCCAAAAATTCAGATCAATAGCGAAAATAGTTTCCAGGACATAGTGATAAAAGTACAAATTATCACACTGCCATTATTTTAGAACAACCTTTATATCAAAACGACCGGTGGAAATTTATACTCCAACGATTAACTAACAATTTGGGACAGGTCGGAGCTTTTTACCTTAAAGTGACCTCGAAACTTATTTCTAGAGAAACACACTTTGTAAAGTTTTAGCAGTACCAGAGTATTATGCATATCACTACATAAAAAGAGAATGAGATGCCATTTTCATTCACATGTCGGTCTCTATGCTCAATAAAACAGTTAAAGCAGCTTATATGCTACAACGATTTTGCCTTGTGCATTTGGCAAGGTATAATTTAAACGTAGCTAGTTGTAGAAAGTATGTTATCATTGTTTCCGCCAGCTTGCAATATTATGTAGAACTTTAATGAAATTTATTTGAAAGCAAATGCACGTACGCTAGTGGTACAAAGCACATATAGAACACATCCGCCTTACCAACCAAATTATCCCACGTAGCTACCGACTCCCGTCTGCGTTTTATTCCGGCATAAAAGGCGCCATTAGACTTTAAAGGATGAGATGCTGCGGACTTTTTACAAGCACCTGCAGATATTTCTTTGTGCGGCTAATGAAATTCAAATTAAATTTCTGGCGGCCCGAATAACCCATAAAACATACAGATGTAGTGGCTTCCAAACAAACTTGTTGGCAGCAGGGTAGAATTTGAAAGTTTTAAAAGAAGGTATATAGAAAAAGCGAAGAATGCTGAAATATTCTGGAATATTTTTCGTGCCTTAATGAAATTTATTTGTGATATAAATCCTTTAATGAAAGCACCAAATAAATGAAGATCAAGTCCACTGAGCGGCCTCTGCTGGTTGAGGTAGAACTAACCCACAAATTTTTTGCTTAATAATAACCCAGAAACAAGAAACCCAGTTTTTATGAAAGCTCAAGGACATAGCTTGTCAATCTTACATCACTCTTATGAAAAAATTGTGCAAAACGAAGAGTTTTTCTACATAACTATGTTATGAAATTACAAACTAAGATACAACTGAGGTTAAGTAAAAGCTCCTGTAACGTAATTTGTTTTTTATCAATATTAATGAATAAATTTTTGGAAAATTGATATTTTTTAAATTCAATATGCACTATTAGAAGCGCTGTAGTTTTTTATGTGATAATTCAAAAACTCAGATCAATAGCGAAAATATTTTCCAAGATATGGTGATATATATCTTAAAAAAGGGACAGGTTGTAGTGCAGGTTGCATTAAAGTGACTTCGACTTCTATTATTTATGTTTTTACTTACTAATTCTATAATTATTACCGATTATATTGTGGAGAACAACAACAGTTCTTCTGACTAACTAATGTCGCATTGAGTTACGTCCACAATATGTAGTAAACAGCTAAAACCACCAGACATATACCCGTTTTGAACTTATCACTATATCACAGATGAGACGACCAATAAGATCCAGCTGTTTTTAATGTCTATCTATAGACAAGGTTTCAGTATGAATAAATGACCACTGTTGCTGCTCACTAGGCCCTCAATATGGCTCAAGTTTCAGAAGATCTGCTCCTTCTACGAGTACTATGAAAACATGACCAAAAATTTATAAATACTAGCTCCTTGAGACAAAAATCCGTAGACTAGTTACTTCGTCCAATATCATTAGCAATTATAAATGTTGTATAGCCAAGTGTGAAACAGATCTTACTTTCATAGTTCTTGCAGGAACAGCACCTGATTTTCTGGCAGTTAGACCATATTGATGCCCTAGGCATCATCTAGTAACAATGACCATTTAAAACATACAAAATATGTTGTTTTATACTGGCAGTAAGTGCCATACTTTTTACACTGAGTTTGGTTAAGCTAGCTGGCATTAAAATGCTATAAAACATGTAGGGAAAGTAGCAATAACTGGCAATGATGAGGCATCTGGCAGTATCTTACTTTTATTTCAGATACTGTCGTTTCATAAATTGTCAAATAATAAAAAATAGGTACAATATTTCGAAACAATACAATTAACAGCCGCTGATGTAAACTCATTAGGAATATTAGCCGAAAGGCAGTATATACATGAATGAGTAATAAGATACTGCCTTTTTAAATGAAAACAACTGATGCAAAAGTGTACTGTAAAAGGCAGTGCATCATTAAATTCTCCGGTACTGCTCTTGCCCAACAAAATATTAGAAGTTTAGAAGAGGTAGCAGACCGATGAGGTTTTTACTAAATTTATCTTTCTAAAAGTAAACTATAATCTTGATATTCCACTAAAATTAAGATGTAATCCAAACTTTCTCCATTGATAGACAAGAATTTTGGTTAAAGTTAGCAGAAACCGATAAAGTAAAAACCAGTGTGAAAACAGGAACCAAATCTGGAGAACAGAATTTCCGAATGTACCTGAATGGCTAAGCCACTGGAGTAGATGATAATTATTAATGTTTGATATTAAGTTCACTAGTTTTTTGTAAAAATTTTAAGGTGTCATAGTGAATCGTTTTCGAGAAAATAATTCAGTAGTCAAATTATATATTATTTTTGTTTGAAAACATTGGACGCCATAAATCTTTTACTTATGCCTATTTTGGCTTATGATTTCCCTTACAATGCGCACCTCTTTCTTTTCATCTTTTGACCAATACATATCAATTTGCGGTAGACTGTGATACCCAGATAAAGTGCAAATACCTATAAATATTTTCAAATCTATTAACTTATTTGAAAATCGTGACGGTTGTGCCGAGAAGCATAGGTACATATTTGTGATATGTAGAATTTTATCAGTCACTTCTCTATCAAAAAATAACGAAAAACATTCAATGGGTGATTTGCCACCGTGCTCAGCTTTTATATTTTGTAAATATCGATTGGAGCGATACTCTAATTTAGTAGAATAAGTGGGAATGTCTCTTTTCTCCCATTTTGGTGTAATATTTGGTGTAGTATAAGTAGTTTGAACAGGGTCATGCTACTTATTTGCGTGTTCTTGTTTTGCTATTTCGCTCAAGGGAGTATCATCATCAGATTCATAAGACTCATCTTCGTTTAAATGTACCTATTTCGTAAGTCCCTGCAATATCTGTCTGAATCCTTCCTTCTCCAATAATGTTATTGTCAATGTCTTCTTCATCTGTGATTTCGTCTGCTTCCGGTGGTACATAAACAACATCAATCAAATCCGCATGTTCACAATCTGAATCTTCTTCTAAACAAGCTATTAGTGGTCATTCCCATTCTGAATATTTGCTGTAATAGGAGAAATAGGTATACTCGCGACAAGAATTCAGACGACTTACGTCATACGAACAAATGAATAATTCATTATATTTTCATCAAAATATTTAAGAAACTGCAACTGATAGTAATAAAACTATATACTACACTAAAAGTTAGTATTATATATTGCACTAAATTGCAAAATATAATTGTTTTTAACGCTACCAAATGTCGAAAATTACTTTGACAATAAAAACAAATGTGTAACGTCAGCCGTGACGTAAGACGTCTGAATTCTTGACGCGAGTATAGCATATTTCTTCAGAACAAAACAAAATTATATCTTACCTCATTTTGATAGTGGAATAAATGTAGTAGGCAATTCACAGTTCACTAGTCAAAAGTTACAAAATATAACAATATAACACGATAGCTTTTTATATAAAAACTTTTTAATTGCACACAATTAAACTAGATCACTAGAATACTAATAGTTGTGTAGGTACTGAATTTATTTTCATCCCTAGTTCGCGCTTTTCTAATATTATGTTGGATAAAACAGGGACCAATATTATCGGCCAAAGGTGCGTATCTGAATCCACTGTATATATGTGCCATTATAAACATTATTTTCAAAATATGACTTTAAAATATGTGTCAGGATCAAAATCCATATATTTATAAAGCGTTTGACATAATAGATATCTTCACAAAAAATGTTGCTTTTGAAAAACTCAATTTTATATAGGGTCTGCACAACTTCCTAAATTACGACTGCATATTAAAATATTGAAAAAACACTTTTTAAAGCTAAATAAAATTATGGATATAATATGATAACTATTAAGACACAATACAATTAGAATAGAGGTGTAATATTTATCCATATTTCGAAAAAAAATTGAATTAAAAAGTTGCGTTGACGCACCTTTAGCTATTAATGGGTTAAATTTAATAAAACAAATTTATTGCATTGGCACGTCTTTAACATTCTTAATCTTAATTAAAAAATTGTCTTTTTCTGTCTCTGTGTGAGTCATATTTATCTCGTCACTGTCAAAATGCAGATCTGTTAGTTCTTCCTATGTCGTTTTTGAGATGTTTGGATGCCTTTTTCTGGATTTTTCTGTGTACTTGAGCCTCTTACAGGACCCCAATCTTCAAATTCGATATTTGCTATTCAAACTCATGGCTTCGTCTCCTCGTTTTCGACGTGGCTTCCAAACGTATCTATGGTATCCATCGTTGTCAAGGTAATTTCATATGTGTCCTGTTTTTACGTTATTTTTGTGGAAGATATTCCAGTTCATACACTTTATTTTACTTTTTGGTTTTAAATAAACGTTTATAGTTCACTTATTTTTAAAATTATTCGCTTCCTTATATTCTAACTTAAACTTAACCTATTACTACATTATTTACAGTACTCATATTTTTAAAAAGTTTATTTATTTATTGATAATTCTTTGTTCTTAGTCCTGCATTTGATTTAATTTCCGTTATTTCATTCACAAATAATATTTATTTTATAAATACAGTGTGTCTCATCTTAAATCTTCGTTTTTTATATATAATTTAATCAATTGAGTAGTATACAGAAAACTTGTCTGGCTTAATGCAAGAGGTTTTTATTTTTGTGTTTATCACAATATGTAGTTAAATTGAGGACAATTTTCTTACTTTTTTGTGAAAATTTGAAGGTATTGCAATGGTCCGTTTTAATAATTAATTTACTCTGTAGCTGCTGTCCCATTTCTTCTCCAATCAAGGTTCGGTTATCCATAATAGTAGTAGTTTTTTTTGTAAATATATGGCGGTATCGCAGTAAATCGTATTCGTATCAGTGATCGTATTATACCCTGTGAAGGTTTATAAAGTACTTACTTCATTTATATCGTAGTATTCGTCATATCAAATATTGATAGTTATTATCACCTGCTTCAATAACTTAATCCGGTATATTCAGAAAATTTAGCCGCCAGGTTTGCCTGCTGTTTTCACATCGGCGGAGTAAGGTTTCTTAATTGAGAATGATTAAAACTTTATTCTGTTCGTTCAAGAAATTGTATTTATTATCATTTCAGTTTCAATGTTAATTACTTTTATTATTAAGAATTTGACCATTTACTATTATAATATATGTCGTCGTTTTACTGCTTTGGCAAAGAACAGTAAATGATTTTTTTCTGTAGAAAATACGTTTCATGGACTTTAATATACTGTATTAAAAATAAGACATTTTCTTAATAAATTTTTAAATATACCTAACACAAACAGGTACTTAATTAAAAGCAAACTAGAGTTGATGAAATAGATGAATTCCTTTAAATCTTATTATTTCAATTTTTATGTTTCTGTTTTACCTTTTCACGGCAGTACAGCTCACTTACACTTACTTACTCATTGTTTCATAATATCGGCCAAGTCATAAAGTCATAACTTCAGGTGAATTATTCAACTAGAATGCGTGTACCAAATTTTGATGGTGTATTTTTCACAACATAATGTCGCAGAAACTATCATGCTTAATAATGAATTACAGCAATATTTTATTAAGTTCCAGTTACAAGTATGAACTGTGTATAACAAATGTTCCCGTATTATTAATAGAATACGATATGCCATTTCAGTTTTCCAATTATACCAAAATGAATTCAAAACAATCGTGACGAGATCCGGTTGAAATATGAATTTAATTTGTTTCTGGAAAATATACTGCATTCAGACTTCAAACTGTTAAAATATGCATAAACAGCTCAACCACAGACAATATATGTATTGCATAGTTTCTAGTCGGTTATTCTAAAATTTCCACATACCTTATTGGTGAATGTGTGATTGTACTGCTTCCATAATTGCCCTTAAACTAAACTAAAACCCAAAATAAAAAAAAAATGTGACGAACGAATTACATATACAATTTCCATTATCTATCTGAATTAAATGTTCCATTATTTTGATGTATTTCCAGTTTTGATAATTATCTCTCATTATTTTCGCATGACAGTTGTCAATGTAAATTATATTTTATTTGATAATTCGGATAAATAGACCAGTAGTGGCCAGTACGATGAGGCAGCTCCCTCAGCAAAAATTTGAAAGGTAACAAATAAGAACCACTAACTGCTTAATCAATTTATTACATCCAGCAACATTAGAATACATTGACTATGTAATTCCTATGTTTATTTATAAATTACTGTAAACACGTAAATGTTACACCATTAACGCGGCGCGATTTGTAAACAGCGACGTTGAGGTACTTTTAATTTGCCTCTGTAAATCGTAATAACAGTAATAACTAATATGCAATAATGCGTATAGGCAATCTTCAATACGTTCATAAGCACAATAAGATAAATAAGGACGCATCTGAGGCATGCCTCATACCAATAACATACAGGTAACAAAGAGACAGAGAACATGGAATCGGTTGGTAGCCAATTGCGGGAGAGAGACGCCCTTCAGAGGCATGCCTCCTCTCTATGAGAGTGCAACAGCGACAGTCTAGTAGGTATTATTTGCCATATTGTACGGTCGTTTCGTTATTAATATATATTTAAAATTTCAGTGTACTGTAATTAAAATTTTACTGTTGTTTCTGATTAGTTTTTGTTAAATTTCAGATGTATCTATACTGTAACTATGTAATGTGAAATGGCAATGCCCAGGACACCGAAGAATAGGAAAATGTGAGGAATATGTTAACGATATTATTAATTATTCAATAAATAAACGTGCTTTTGGCTTTACAATCGTTTGCAAAAATGGATATTTCTTCAAAAAGTTGTTGCAACGTTTATTAATATTTCATAATAAAATTACTCATTGTATTTCATCAAACTGCAAATTAACATTGATACGTATAAGTAAATAAAATATTATAACGGCAAAATTGTCAACCAATCCTCCAAAAATTTAGAAATGAAATGGAGAAAAATAACACTATTAATTTCCTTGATTTAACTATTTACCACAACAATGACGGTTTAATTGAAACTAATTGGTTTACAAAAGAAATCTGGTCAAAAAGTTATTTAAACTTTAATTCGTTTTCACCAAATATTTACAAAAAAGTGTTGTTAATAGTTAAACAGATCGTGCTATAAAATTATCACATCCAAAAAATAGACCTAAAAATATTAAAAAAATAAAAAATATTCTAGATATTAACAATTATCCAATAAATTTTTATAATCCTATTATTAAGGAAAGAATTAATGGTGTTTATAATCGTGGTAAAAATCGTAATAATAATTTAAATAATAAAAAATATATGTCATTACCATATATCCCAAACCTTTCGGAAAATATAAAAAATTTTTTTGAAAAAGTTCGATATTAACGTCGCTCATAAATCTTTTACAACAACAAAAAAGTTTTTTACAAATTTAAAACTTGTTGTCCCTGTTCACAATAAATCAAATGTTGTATATAAATTAAATTGTAACGACTGTAATTGTACTTATATTGCCCAAACTAAACAATATGTACATAAAAGGATCTATAATCACAAATATAATATTAGAGTTCAAAATATCAATAGCACTGCTTTGTCTAAACATGCCATAGAAATAGCCACAATTTTGATATCAATAATGTTAAGAATCTTAACATCGAAAGTAACTTTCATGAAAGATGTATATTACAAATAAAAAAAAATTAAAATTCTATTAATAATAATAGTGACATTGAAGGTTTATCACGTATACATTTTGATCTTATTAAATAAACGAATTAATGTTGCAAATTTGTACTTCTTCCTTAACGTTCTTTTAAGTGTATGTTACTACTTTTGTATTAGGGGAAAAATAGAAAAAAAAAACAATACCGCTCGATTTCTTTTCAAACATTCTTTTGCTTTGGTTCGATTAAAAATAATATTCATGTCATTCTGCCTTTGACCTTGTTGGTATTAAATGGTCTGATTTTAACAAAAATGTAAAAATTAAAATTTTATATATCTCGACTTCTCTACTCATGTCTTTTAACCAATTGGACTCATTTGTAAGTTTCGATTTTTTAATATTTTTGCATTTATTAAATTGTTAAAAATTCCTTTTAGATTGAAACAAACATGTAAACAAACATTTTTTAAAAAATGTCTATTATCTGAATATTTCATACATTATTATTATTATACGAAAATGTCATTTTGGTCCATTATTATTGTAAGAAAAATATCTGGTAAGAAGTTGGTAGTAGAAGAGTACTTTAAAAGTAGATATACTGCCTAGAAACAATATATATCTTTCCTGTGGTGATTAATTACCAACTCAATCTGGGGAAATCTCCCTCTACTCGGTTAAAGTTGGCTAACATTCCAGAATACGTTCTCAGATGAAATGGTAGGGTCTCGCATAAAACGCATTAGACCGTTACATATCTCTGTCATATATTTAAGAAAAGCTCAAACTCCGTAAAATATTAAAATAAATAATATAGACTCCAAAATATGGTTAATGTAGAGAAGATTCAAGAAGATTAAAAGTATTACGAGGTTAATATGTTTAATTGCTATTTACGAATGATCATTTTAACAATATGTGAGAAAATTGGATTAGCAAGAATGAAACCACTAATTATATCACTTCCGTATAAACAGCATGTTTGAATTAACTTGTTTACAAAATTTGCAGTTACTGGTAACATATAAATAGATTTACAAATACAGTTATCTGTAGCAATGCGGTAGAATTCAGTTTTACTATTTACTTGTATACGTGATATTTCATGTTCATCGGGACGCGAAAAAAAGTTTATTTAGTAGTTAATTTTTAACAACCAAGATCGTAGATGTACCATAATAGGTGGCTCATACAAAAAACTACCTATATTCTGGTAGTTATATCCTGGATTAATGAAATGCCTTAATTTGTATATACGATTACTATTATGTTTTCAAACTGTGATTCCACTGTGAAGTGGTCTGTTGGACCGTAGAAGACACAGTTGCGCACATCTCCTCACCAAAACTTATGTCATTGTTAACTTGTCATATGAAACTGAGCTGTAGAACCACAAACATGGCTGGGTCTATTATTCCTCTAGCGAGCAAATTTTGTATTTGCGAGGAGAAGCGTACCATATCCGAGCAGATGCAAAATTGCCAGACAAAATAGACACTTTTATTTCGAATAAAATATGGTACTTTTCCTTCAACTGAAATTATTAATTTTAAAACTTTTAATCTAAGTATTAAAAGTGTCAACTTTAGCTCTTAGAATTAAAAGTGAATACTGTTATTGCTGAGACGCTATTTTTTAATACTAAAATACCATTTTTTTCCTCAGTAAGGAAAATGACAACCTCAAAGACTAAGTCATGGATTTGTGACGGATGAAAAAAAAAATACTTTTTTGGTACCCTCTTTAAGGGGTTGTATCATCGCAGGGGATGGTCAAATGAGATTTTAAGGGTTCAGAATTACATCAAGTTTGGTATACTCGTAACTTAATAGTCTACAGGGTGTTAAAAAAAGAGTGTAAAATATTTCAGTAGGTAATAGTATGAACCAAAATAAGCAGAAAAGTCTTAATAAACATGGGTCCGCAAAGTAAGTAAGTAAGTAAGTAAGTAAGTGTCAAAAATGGCTTACGTATATAGCAACTTGAAGTTGATTGATATCGTTTTCATTTATGGTGAAGTGACAATGCTTTAGCAGAACAATTTCCCGGTAAGTATGAACCAAATGCAGCTACTTTTACCGCGATGTGCAGTAAGTGGAAGTGTAGTACAATATATACGGGCGTGACATGGGAAATTTGCAACCGAATTGTGGAAGAGAAGGCGTCTACGCCGTATTGCAGCGTTAGTCCAGGGCATTTAGATCAAAATCGACCGAAATAGCGGAAATTTTTAGGCACAGCAGATATCGAGATGCGGTTTTCTACATTGTGTTAAGGAAGGTCCCAGGAAAAAAGTCTATATCGTCTGGTTTAGCCATTTTTTGAAAAATGCCTTCGGGGCCGGATAATGCATTTTCCAATTGCATCATTACTTGCACCATTATAGGAACGACTGAAAACTCGAAAAAATCGCTCGGAAATCGTTACTCGGGGGTTTTCGGGGCTGCCGAACTCGATTCCGCTATTTTTCCTAACTTTCCTGGACTACGTATCATATATGAGGCTCAATTATCTCAGTACGATGTACAGAGATAAGACGAGAATGGCCGGTACCATGGCTGCCATGATCTCCTGAGGTTAAAATCCTTTGGACTTCTTTCTGCTGAGATATTTATTTAAAAATGAAATGTATCGCAATGAAGTGTATTTTTAAATAATTTTCGAACGGCCCTTTTCGATTTTTTTTACAAAATTGTATTTGTAAGAGTCCCTGTACATTCAAAAATATTTTTTTGGATAAGTTCTAAATCACCCTGTATTTTCCTTCACAGTTTAAAGGTTTTAAACTAACACCTTCTACATATATAAAAAGTATAATTTTTGTACAATTTGACCAACTTGAATAGAACCAAGGTTTTAGATAATTTATTAATTGTGAATTATTCTTTTCAAAAATGTATAAAAAAATCTCACTTCTCACAATCTAGTCTTACCATTTCGAATCAAAACGACACATTTTACAAGTTCATCATCATCATACACATTTAAGAATCACTTTTTTCTACTTTGCTCTACCAAAAAGCAAAATTCTGTAAATCCGCAGCCAGTTAAAAACTTTTGCCATTTGAATAAAGCGTTTCGCAGTTGTGCTAGGTATTTCCGAAAGTTCTATAATTTTATTATATAGATGTATTGTAGTTCTCGACACACATTTAAAGTTACGATTCCTATAATCCGCTATAAGCTTGTAACGGGAAGCTCAGGACGATGATTCAAAACTTTGCCTCAGCAAAGGAAATAATATTGATTGCAGTTGCAACCACAACCAAGCATTGTATTCCTTGTTGTAATTCTTTCAATTCGATAAATTAAACTTAAAATTGCACCTGTAAACTTGCAGACTCAACTTGGAGCTTATAACGCTCCTGTGGTGAGAAAATTTATGGAAGTTAACAAACATTCCCGTTTTGCTTTACAAGTTTCCGATTAAATTGGGTTATCGTAAATCCACAGTAAGTTTATTTTTAAAAAAGTCGTTGGGTAGTTTTCTAAATAATTATTCTGTTGGATAACGAACTAAATTCAGTTATTTTCTGTTATACAATATACATATACCATCACAAGTCATGAAATAAGTCAACACTGGACATTCATAAGTTGGGATTGGAACTAGATGAAATTAACATCGTCTATCTCCTTTTACTAGTGCTGGTGATCTTTAGAATCAATAAAAACTCATATAGTAATATTTAATGTTTACGAACGTCAAAATTTCCTGTGATCGACAAACAGTTTTTTAATTCACATCATTATCTCATTAACTGTATTACATTGTACCAGTTAATTTATAAACTTCCTATACCTTGACTGAAGACTTTAATTAAGAAAAAATAATTATATTTTTGGAGTATAACTTATGAATATGACACCATTATTGAAAGTATATTTTTGTTACTTATTTTGTTCTTCCTTCTTGTCACCAACTATACTACTGTTGCTGTATACGTCTAATTTTTTAGAGAAGATATTCTAGTCTAAAACAGAATCCTTCAATAAAATATATCATGTCATATTCAATTCGATACATCATTTTACGTAAGGAATGAATTGACTCTATCTGATATATTTTATAAAGTAATTTCGGTCATTAATACGAAATAGAAGGCTCACAGTCGAATAAACGGATACCCTCTGTTTAAAATTGAAGGTCATCAGATGCTATTCGGTAAACTACACTTCATCATATGACTTCATGAAGGTATATAACAGTTATAAGAACAGCTCAGAAGCCATCTGGATATCAGCTGCACCATCGAGTTGGAAGACAACGATTTGTTTCTGATCTATCCTTGTGCAGAGAAAATAAGATGACATATGAAAACACAGTATCTACAGAAACAGTCACACTAACAAATATTTGAATAATGAGTTTCAACATTGTCTAGATTGGAAACAAGTTATCGTCAACACCTTAGTACATCAGGGACAACTATTCTTGATCCACGAACACTTGGAAGGGAAAATACAATATCCACAAAGCGATCAGTTTTTATACGAGATGGATATACAAACAGAAATATTGACAAAATCATCAGGAAAATGATGAATATGTGATAACACAAGGATGAGCTGATAAGATGGCTCAATTCTTATGTTAATACCCAAATTTCAAGAACGATAAAGACAGCCTAAAACCAACTGCAGGAGCAAAATACTTCAATGTGATGATATAAACAACTTTCTATGTATAAGCAGTAAGATATACTCGTACGTTGGACAAACAATGAGGCGTGTTAGTATGAGACAATTAATATAAGTGCCATATAAACAATAACAGTGAGAAATTAGCTTTTTTAAGCATGAGACTGGCACACAGAAATAAGTCCAAGATCGAGATAAAAGTCCAGAAAAATTGAAATGATTTCAACCATTACAGCTTAGAGCTATTGTCAAGCGATGTAGAAATAAAAATCATGATAGTAGTTTCAATCCATTCTTCAAAATTTCAGGGCTTTGTGGCATTAATTTTTCGTGTAGAATCACCTTCCAAAATATTGACGCATCATTTTTGGAGACCCTGTATATTTAGCAAGAGGAAGTTTCAGTTAGTGCTGAAAAAGAAACCGATATGTATTTCGACACGTCAAGAAGCCTGAACTATCGACGTGGCAACCAAACCGGAAATTTTTTATCTGCTTGAAATCGTAACGTATATCCTATTTTTAGTTATCCATAAACGTTATTTTAAATTGTATGCCTAGACCATGTTGTATACCTATATATAATTTCCAAATATGTAATAAACTATAGTTTACCTAAAATATTGCTAGATTATTAGTTGAATACTCAAAATGTATAATAATAAACATCAATTATACATTTTATAATTATATGTACAGTGACATGTAATATTAGGCACATTAATTTCATTATATATTAACGAGCAATTATGAATAAAATTTATTTTCTGGTACGTAATTATTTTGTACAATATTAAAACATACAGCAACGAGATTATTGTGATATTACGTATACATAACAGAAACGCCTGACATAAATCTCTTCGTCCATGTGGTTACTAATTTTATTGAAAAAATGTTTATTTATAAATAATGTGCTAATAATATAAAAATCCTGAAATACGTTTTATGTTGCATAGCTTTTGAGTATTTACAATATTGACCAATAACAATATCATTAATGTAATGAAATTTATTTTAAAACATCTTGTTTGCCAAAATTTGGTGCACTAAAATATTTTAAATTAAATTTAAAAACAAACATGGAATCTTGCTGATTTATTTTTGTTTCCAAGCTAATGGAATTAATTTATTTTCCAAGCTTTCTGTGCGGTTGTAGGTCGAACGGCAAGTGTCGATCGTTTCCATGAAATTGAAATTGAGTTCTCTTATTGCATCGCGGCACTATAATTGCACATAAAAATTAATGGGAAATATTTTTGCCTGTTTAATCAGTTTAACTGATGTGTGGCATCCGTACTATTATGTTCCATAATAAGCAGGAATGAGATATCAGGATACATTCAAAATTCCACAACTAAATCTATAGTAATCTTATAAACAATAATATTTACTTGTTGATTTTAATTTTTATTTTACAGACAAAGAAAAATTTGAAACCGGTAATAAATGTTAAAACATTAGCCGTTGGCCTGTTCTGAAAATTTATTTATTTTTTTAAGTATTCTCATTTGATATATTTTTATGGAAAGAAAATAGGAAAAATTTCAGAATTAGAATTTTACTGTTGTATCTACTAAAAATAAACACGGATTTTTTGGAAGATGCTTATACTATTTATAAATGCTTTGTTCAATTATAACAGATTAAAGAGACTTTATTAACTCCATAACAATGTTAACAAATAATATTTTATTCACTTGTGAATTAATTTTTTGTAAATCACTCTACTATTTTTACATCACTGCAATTTGGTTAGGAAGCTTTTATTATAAAAATACACCAACAAAATACATAATTAATATTAAAATGCAATTCTTCAAATCAGGGAAGTTGAGACTGATACTACACCGACTGTAAATGGATAGTTGCTCCTAAACGTATCATTTAATTTTCAGTAGAAGAAGTTTGTAACTTATCTTTTAATATTTGATTAATTATGTTAACTACTACCACCTCAGGACGCTAACAAGTATCAAATGCAGCCCCTTTACCTAATATATATATTTTTTTAAATTTCAATATTATCTTCCGTAACAGAATCAGAGCGCCATCCACCATATCTTTTTAATACTGACAAGAAAGCACCTGCTTCTACTTGCCGAAACACGGAAGATCTTCGAAAACTGTGCCGAGTATACTCATGTGCATTATCAATTTCAAGAAACTCTGCTATTTTTTGTGGCATCTTAGGGAATGTATTCTAACCTGCAGGCTGCACTGTGAATTTTTAAATTTTATAGGTCACAAACAATTGCCGATATGATACATTTCTTGACCTTATTTCCATATATTCTCTAAATACGTCGGTTTCATGGATATATTACCTAGTTCTATTGACAACGGTGGATATTATAAATCCACCCTCAGAAAACGACGTAGGTAGTGTTGCCAGCAACACATCGTTCTCTGAAGGTGGCTTAAGTCTTAATATCTGGAATTGGGGCAACTAATACACGTTCTCTGTCTTCAATATCATCGACAACTGCAAGTTCCTCCATTCTACAACCTCCATAAACTACCATAATTAGGGCTACCTTTAGCAATAAATAATTTATATCAGAGTCGTCTCTAAGAATTTTTCAAGGTATTATCTGGTTAACACACGTGACTTTTTTAATTTATGCTTTAAAATGGCACTGGAGACATGAATGGAATATTGAATATTGACATAAATTGCACTCGAATTTAATAAAAAATTAGGTGTTAAAGTGTATCCAAGAAACACCTAATACAATCTCATAGATCACTCAGTTAGCTCATTTCCTCCACTGTGGGAATTTTTTTTTCAACGGTTCACAGTGTTTTACATTGGTTTTACATATATTTTTTTATGCATGACAATCAAACAACCAAATATGTCAAAATGTCATAATAGGTATTTAGATATATAAGCAAATATTTTTAAAAATCAAAGTACATGGAACGTTGCTAAGGTTGCTTATTGTTACAAAATAAACAAACTTCCCAAAAGTTTATAATAATGTATTTCGAATGTGAAGATGAAGTTCCTCAAGATATTCTGGAAGAAGCAAATGTAATTTCGTTAAATCTATTACCGTTAAAGTCTCGTGAAAAATATGAAAAAGAGTACCAGCTATTTAAATAGAGACTAGGCAAATAAGAAAAATATGTGAAGAAGTCGTCTTATTTTACTTTTACAAAAAATGCGCCGATTTGAAGCCTTCAACATTATGGAGCAAATACAGCATGTCGCAATCTACACTCCAAATTAAAAACAATATCGACATTATGATTATTTCTCAAATATGTTAGTGGAAAGTGTCATCGAAAGGTGGTCAGTATTCATAAAATTAGTGTCGTCTTGCAAGAAGTGGCAAAATTTTTCACGCTGGACAACTGGCAAGAGTACAGTTGATGCATTATTCATTTAGTTGACAGCGGTGGTGACCTCACTTGTCTTAAAAGAAGGATGGAGAATGAGCACTGTAGCGGAAGGCTACATTGAAGATTTACTATTGAATAAAGAAAATATTGCGAAAAGAATACTGAAAGTTGATAGTGGTAACGATAAACCAAACAACCGTTGTCATTTCTGATTTCACAACATCTGAAAATAATATAACTACTAATGAAAACGTGTTGGACTGCTTAGACAATTGTTCCAAGAATGAGGGTAGGGGTAGTTTCAGTGGTTTATTTAATTTTGATACTTGTTCAAACAAGTGTGTGTTTAATATCAATGTGGTTACACAAAAATTATTGTAAATATTATTGAATATAATATCTATAAATCACATCACAAGATACATTTTAAACAAAATAAATACAACAATCAAATGATATTAAAACTGAAGTAAAAGCGAACGTATATTTCTAAAAGGAATACTAAAAAATTTACTACTGCCGCTTAATTGCAATGTCAATATAGATCTAATTTTCCTAAAAGTACTTAAACGGACTGCCTCATAAATAATTAATGAATCGCTAAGCATCTATTTAAATAATTTTTTACGGTTTTTGCTTTATTTGCATGCGCTTATTTCCGTGCCTACTTAATGGATTGGAGTGAAAGTGTTTTTCTGGGCAATTTTTTCCTTGATCAGCCTACACTGAGCGGTTTATTTAAAAATTTTAACACTTTTAGGATCGTTTGGGCTACTTTTTAAATAAATGATGAAACAGTGAATTAATCCTATGCTAATTCACAATCTCATTAAAAATATTGAAAAGTAAAATTAACTGTTGCTGTATCCCTAAAACAGCTGTTTCTTTATTTTTCTATTAAACGAACTATAAAACATCTGAAGCCTTGCACACAGTATTGTACATAAATTTCATAGAAATAATTGATTGATGAAAAGTGTTAGTGATAAAGTTGCTCTATATATTAGTTGAATAGTATCGTACGATAAGTACATATAGAGTGGCGTCTTTAATGCAGAAAAAATAAAATACAGATTCCTGGGAATATTCGGAATAAAAAAGTCTTATATTCATATTTTACCAAGAAAATTGAACTTCACTTTTGTAGTAGAAAATTAAGTCCTAGTACGGCCTTGGATAAAATGTTACCGTTCAACGACCACCTATGATATGGCGGTTGTCTATCCAAAGTCAGTGTTGCCAGATCGTATAGTTTTACGGAAATTTTGTAAAATGAGTAAATATAAGAGATAAAGGGTTTTCAATTACTAATTAATTTTGGACTGGATTTTATAAGGAAATTTACATTAGTTGTTAATAAAAACCTGATATAACCTTATTCACATTTCATTATTATTTTTGTTTCTTCAGTGCTAGACTAGAATCAATATAAATCAATTGCTAAAGGCTAGCAAGGTTTAAAACAAGTATTTTTCCAACAAGCCTAAATTATAAAAATCAGTATCATTATAAATAAAGACACTAATTAATAATGTTGAGCAATTTAATAGAATTCAGGTTTTAATAATGAGAACTACAAAAGTGAATTGACTATTTCTCTGTAACCGGTCATGTGAGATAACATTTCTTATTTTTTACTTAATTAATTTACTATAACATTATAAAACGTTCTTCTGTTACTCTAATTAAAACAGCGAAACAAACACAACACAGTGCAAATCCATAAATACAATAACGTAACACACCTATTGTTTCCACAGAACTTGACGTGACAATTTGAACTCTTCTTCACATAACAAAAACCTCAACGGAAGAGTGACAACAACTAAGAAACTTATTAGAAACCAGCTTTGATATAAATACTCATAAATTGAATAGATATTATATAAAGGCATATTGTTAAAAATAATATCAAATGTCGGTTACCGATCAAGAACCTCAACATTTACTCTACACTAAATAGTTCTGATAACATTTTACTATGACACACTAGATTGGAACAAAGAGGGTTATACTCGACTAATTTTTAAATCGAATAAAGTATGTACAGAAAACAGAAATATTTAAAACTAAGTAAATCAGAAAATTCTTCACATTTCAGTGATTTGAAAAAAATTTTCTTCGCAAATTCTTCAATGTGAACAACCTACAATGGCAATACTGATTTTGTAGTATCCACTGCACTCCACTCAACAAGTGCATCTATCGCAGTGCGGGGTAATACGACCAGGATCGGCGTTAAATTTTTGTAATTTTTTATAAAATATTTTTGGATATTTACCTACAACTATCACAACCTGTGATTTATTTAAATATATATTTCCGAAAGGGCGCTCATAACCCGTGTTTTAAAACGTAAATATGCGCATAACTTTTCTCTTCATAACGTTATGACTTCTTTATGTGAATAATCTTAAATCTACATATTTTTGTAAAAAAAATATACTTGTATCTAGAATGATACACAAACCAAGATGACTATCTAGCTATATTAATCAGTATCACTTTCAAATGAAGATATACAGGGTATCTGGAAATTATACGTCAAGACTTCAGGAGGTGATTCCTCCCAAAAAATTAGGATCACAAAGTCCTATAACTATTTTTTGAAAACTCAATATTAACAGAGATACAGGCTGTTAAAGTTAATATTTTATTTTCGATATTTGTAAATAACTAAATATTTACATAAAATTTGTAAATTGGGGGCTTTTGTGAACGAGAAATTCAAATATGTTTCTAATTTTGACGTCACTAGTAGAGGGCGCCACTTGTGGCACATCATGTTTCCTTTAAATAGCAGAACTTTTTTGCATCTTAATGTATCCATCTGACTATCGAAACAATCGATTCTCCTACCTGTTTTATTTGAAAAAGGTATACCTTCATTTCAAGAAGATCGGCGAGGTTTGAAGAAACCATTTTTCAAACACAAACATTTTACCAAAGCAGGCCGATTTTTAAAAAAATTTGCACATCTCCATAATATATCATTCTGAACAACTTTTTCAAGTAACATTTTGCTGTATTTTCAGTAGAAAAGGCACTTTAACTGACACCAAAACAGTTTTTACTCGATGCACTGAATATTTCAAATAAGAAAACTGTTACTCCTAACGACGAGGTATACCTTTTTCAGATATAACAGGTAAGAGAATCGATTGTTTCAATAATCAGATGGATACACTAAGCAGCAAAAAGTTCTGTCATTTGAAAGAAACATGATGTGCCATAAGTGGCGCCCTCTACTAGTGACGTCAAAATTAGAAACATATTTGAATTTCTCGTCCGCAAAAACCCCAGATTTACAAATTTTATGTAAATATTTGGATTTCTTAAGAAGTTATTTACAAATATCGAAAATAAAATTTTAAATTTAACACCCTGTATCTCCGGTAATATTGAGTTTTCGAAAAATTGTTATAGGACTTCATGACCCTAATTTCTTGTGAGGAATCACCTCCTGAAGTTTTGACGCATAATTTCCGGATACCCTGTATAACAAAATACGATAATATTATGGGTAAAACAATAATTTATATGACACTCTAGAACATATATTGAAATATATAACAACCAGATTACAAAATCTCATATTAAAAAACTTCTGCTTTCACATTTTTACGTTCATAGATTCATATATTCAAAAATATTCTAATTATTATAAATCATCAATTTAAATTCGAAGTTTGTCACTTTGTATATTTTTTATTGTCATTTTTTATTAAAACGTGTTGACTCGAATTATAAAATTTATAGAGATTTTAAGAGAGAATTTAATGTCTGCATACAGCATTACTTTCAGACCACTCTGTATAATGATCATTAATAACTTACCTAGTATTGTACCCTCGTTTTCAGAATTACATTAATAATAATATTAATTAAATTAATATTATATATTAAATCATCCTATTTGAGAATGTAGACAATTTAATTTAATCAAAAGTAAACTACTTTTATGATAAATAGACATCATTGCTTTCAAATATTTGTGTTTATCTAAAACTAATTTCGTTTAAAATGTTAAGGCGTAACTTTGATATCAAACACCAAAGGAATTCATCTAGGCTTTGTTGATGTATTTATGTCTATTTTTAGATAAATTTCAAACCACATTTGTAATACTGGCCGAGTGTCAATAGTTCATAACCGAATTTAAATAATGATCAATATAGTGATGCAATTATAAATAAATACAATGCAATTTTTCCTGGTCATGAAGATGGATTTTCGTTTTTTGAAGTAACAGTTGAGGAAGTAAATAGGGTAATAGGTACTATCAAAACTCAAGCTAAAGGCTCGGATAATATCAATTTAAAGCTTCTTCATATAGTTATTCCATATTTAACACCACACCTTACATTCATCATTAATACGTGTCTAAAGTCAGGAACATTTCCATGTGCGTGGAAGGATGCTAATATATTGCCTTTACCGAAAGTTGATAACCCTCAAGACATTACCCAGTTTCGTCCAATAAGTATACTCCCAACTGTATCAAAAGTTCTTGAAAAAATTGTATGCTCGCAATTAACCGATTATTTATCAAAAAGAGAAATACTACCTATAACACAGTCGGGGGCACTTTTGCATTTAACCAATGAAATTTTTACCGCAAATGATAATAACTTTTACTCGATTTTAGATTTTAGTAAGGCATTTGACACGTTAAATCATAAAATTCTTTTACAGAAACTCAAATATTTCGGGCTTAACCCAGTTGCCGTTTCATTTTTTGAAAATTATCTTTATTGTAGACGTCAGAGAGTTTTTCTAAATAATAAATTTTCATCCTATAAGATACTAAATAAGGGCGTACCTCGAGGTAGTATACTTGGTCCATTATTAATCTCTATATATACTGCTGATTTTATTTCTTACTTGAAATACTGTAAAATGCATCAATACGCTGATGATACTCAGTTATACTATTCTTTTCATTTGTCTAATGCACTTTTAGCTTCAGAATATATTAATGAAGATTTAAATTCAATAACAATTGTCGCGAGAGCTCATAACCTTTTATTAAATGAAAATAAAACTGAAATAATTATGTTTGGAAATAAGTCCGAAAATGTTATAAATGATCCTAATTTTAATATTATTTCGTGTAAGAAATTACTAACATTTGTAAAGCAAATTAAACTTCTGGGCTTACGAATTGATGATAGATTACGGTTTGATAATCATGTTACTTATTTAACAAAAAAATCGTACTGTATGCTAAAAATGCTTTACCTAAATAAAGACGTGTTGGATAAATCTATTAAAATTAGATTGTGTGACTCTCTCATTCTCTCTCACTTAGCGTATTGTGATATAGTATATTGGCCATCTTTATTATCAAGAGATAAAGCTACACTTCAGAGAATTTAAAATTCTTGTGTACGATTCTCTTGTGAATTACGAAAATTTGATCATATATCTAATTCTTTCTCTTCAGTAAAATGGTTAAACTCAGATGAAAGATTCACCTCTCATTTGGCAACTTTAGTTTATAAGATTAATAAATTTCGAATTCCTAAATATTTATTTGATAGATTGAAAAAGGGTATTGATACTCATTCTCGTTTTACTCGACACTGTAACTGATATGAAGTTCCTAAACATAATACTGCACAGTATGAACGCTCCTTTCTTTACAATGCTGTCAAAATTTACAACTCCTTGCCTGCTTACCTGAAAAACGTCTCCTCTGTACCTATTTTTAAAAAATAGATCAAAGACCTGTTATTTTCATCTCGTTCTTAATATGTTAATTTAGTATTAGTGTATTATTATTTCATAATATTATTTCTATTATTTATTATAACTCTTCACATAATCTTTACTTAATGTAATGCGTATAGTCCTGGATGGCTGCTCGATCTTACGTTATGATAAGCACTATAATAACAAAAATCATTCTTTTTAACAAACTGTTTAAACTTGTCCTTAATAAAGTCGTATTGTCATGATGTTGACACAATGAATGAATACATGAAATAAACTAGCAGCCACTTTAACCGTGACTGTGAATACTTAATTACTTTGTTTACCTACCTATTGAAAGCAAAACACTAATAAAAATTTACATGAGAAAATCCACTTTGCTGAACATTTTAATGCAATTAACACAGTGAAAATCTGTTGGTAAACAAATTGAATTAATTAGATAATAAAACGTGTCATTTGAAAACATTCCTCTTATGTACAAAGTGTTTTATTAAGAATTTGATACAGCTTGATGTTAGGTGCCTGAAGCAAAATTAGGAGGATTTAGTTCAATATTCCTTGAAATATCCAATAAAAGCAAATGCATTTAAAAAATAATATAATTCTATACATCATGCCTATTTAACCTTCCTAATACTAACATCATTTAGGTACAAAAGTACCCCAATTAGTATTATTACTTTTAGCAACCAGGTTTATTGATTAATATTGTGTATAAGACCACAAACATATATTTTATACAATATTCTTTGGAGCGTTAGGTATGAAAGGTTTTTATTTTTCACATTTGGAACAAATAACTTTTTCCTTACTATGCTATTGACAAACATAGTCTCCACAGGTTTTACATTGATTTCATGTCTTCCTGTCGCTCTTCGGGGAACTACAGTGATCATATGATCTCTAATATGCTACTGTATTTTTTTTGTTTTCATGCCCTCTTATTGTGTTTTCCCTTACAATTTTTTTTTCTAAGAAACAATAAGAATTTACGTCTGGAGTTCAAATAGGATTTGTTCCAATCAGGACACTTCAATTTCCAAATATTACCATTACCAAGCCATCTGTTTGTCATACGAGTGGTATACTCTTTTGCCATTTTATCAGTAGCATCCACTGTCCCTTTTGTAGTATTGTAATGAAGTACAATATTAGGTTTGTACATGTCTTCTTGATTACTTACAACATCTGAAGGATGTTCAGTTGATAATAAAATTACAGCTTTACCTTTATCAGTTGAATAAGGAACTAAAGTGTAGTCCTTGCTAAACGCAACAATGCTCGAAGGTGCTGGATGACTTTTGACCGGTAAAAGCTCACTAGGAACAAAGGGTTTTATTTTTTCAACCTGTGACACAAAGAGTCAAATTCTTTATGAGAAGTTTTTCAGCTAAAGATTTGGAAGTAAAAAAATTATCAGATGCAATTCCATAACCTCCTGACAGATGCTGAACTATGTCAAGTACTACTCTTTCGCCTTGATTCTTTTCTGTGGTATTATTTTGTTTACCTAAGTAAACTAGAAGATTATGAGTATATGAATTTGTAGAATCACATAAAGCTCAAACATTTATGCAATACTTATCTGGCTTACTTTTCATATAAACTTTAAATGCTGCACATCCCCTAAAACTCAATAGTGATTCGTCTGCTGTCATATGAGTTCCCGGATGCATCACTTTTACAGTTTCCTACGTCAAATACCACCTTAATAGGGGCTAATTTATCCAACGCCTTTCTTTCTGCCCTTGTCCGTAAATTATCGAAACGAATGAATACTGTAAGTGCGTTGAATCTGTCTCTGGAGACAGTCTAGACATAGTGATGGAAAAATAGGTCTACAGTAGCATTTATCTGTTATCCATTACATTTCAACAGGTTCTTTTGCAGCTTTCAATGCCCCCTGAGAAATTAGTAGCCCTATATAGGTCTTTATTTCAACTAATCAGTAGGCATCCAAATTTTTGGATTGCTCTACAATAATATTCAACATATCATCAGTTGCAAACAGTGGAAAAACGTCTGAAATACTCAAAACTATTGCTGTATTGAGTGAGACCTAGTTCATGTCTAATAATATTTTTCGTGGTAGTTTTGATGCTTTTCTCAGGCCGTTTGTACTACCATCTTTACTTGAATAAAAAGGTAAAGAAGCTAAATTTGAATCGGAATCAACTGTGACATCTCGGTCACTTTCATGTACAACATTCGCTGAATCAACTACATCTAGTACTTACAGCACTTTTTCGATGAAATCCTCGTTTATGTCTTCTTCGAGTAGAGCTAAATCTTCACCAGATATGTCAAGGTCTCCATCATGGTACATTTGTAGTTCCTCATCTGTCAATCTATTAGGATTTCTAGGCATTCTGGGATTAGCAATTTTACCTACCAAAATTGTAAAATTACAATATTGGCACAATAATCCTGAAGCATAGTACTTACAAATTCACCATTCTAATGGCCTGCAATAATAAAATGAATATATAATAACGATTTGCAGAATCACAGACACACTTCTGACACTTACAACTTGTAACTAATACAAGAACTATCAACTAGTGAGCAATGCTAGAGAGATTATAACATGTCTGTGATACGTATACGAGCTTACGTGGATAACTGAGTGGGGTATTTTTGTACTCCACTACTTTGGTCAGCAATAATTTTTTGGACTATATATATATATTTTTGTTTTGAAAATTCTAGAGGATATCCACATACTCATGGATTGAACATTTCAGAAGCCATTTGAATATTCACAAGAGAACAAAAATATATTGGCAATAAAAGCGGAAAAAATTTGCTGTGGGGTACAAATTTACCCTAGTTAGTATTAGGAAGGTTAACTCATCTAACTCGATATTGTTCAAAACGGGATGATTATTAAGGAAATATTTTACATCTCGTCATCAATCAGTGTTTATTTTACTCCCATCGAACCCACAGCCCGAGTATAAAAACTTATATCGGCACCGAGCTATTTGGAATGTGACGTTGTAATATTTCACATAAACAAGGTAACCGCTTTCTGTATATTCTGGAAAAGGGTCCTTATCTTTATAAAATGTAATCCTTTAACAGGTATTAAATATATATTTATGACAACATTTTTAATAACATTTTTAGGAATTTTATCAATCGTAGGCAACAAACTTTGCAATTATGCAAAATTTTTAATCAGCTCCCAGTTTGCATAAAAACAATTCATTCCTTAAAAAAGTTTAAACATGAACTTAAATTATATTTGACGGAACAATGTCTTTACAGTACCACAGATTTCTTTAAATGTATTTGTGCTATATTATTATTTTTGTGTGTGTGTGTTTGTTATATTGATTTATTATACACTTTTTGTATATTATATATGTATACCTATGTATGTCTGTATACTCATGTTTGTGTATAAATGTGCGGTTTGTATTTAGCTGTAATGTTTGCAATTTTGTTTGACTTTTCTTATACATTGTACTTATAATGTCTTATAAGAATAAAATATTTTTGACTTGACTTTGACTTTGACTTTCGTCTACCAAGTCACCCACATACATCGTTCCTAAACACTGTGAGTAAGACAAAAAGGGCACCCAACTAACATTTAAGCCTAATAGACTACTACACAAGAAAAATAATTCTAAATTGATCAAGATTTACTACTTTCCTCCATAAAAATAGTCTTCAATGTTACAAAATCTTATAATACCAAAATTTTAGTAAAAAATTTGTTAATTAAGAGTAATATAATGACTTCTAAGTAAAATGAAATATATGTCAATTTATACAGTTCGAAATTACATATTGTTTACCTATTCTATGTTTTCAAATGATAATATTCCAATAACGTGTAAGACGAAGTTATAATTTACTTAATTTTGTCTTGAAATCTGTCTTCAATATCCAAGGATTTTTAAAATTATTACAATAGGTAAATATTTACATATTTATTACGAAATTGTATAACTTATTTTATCTTCAACTAGTAGTTAAAAATAAGGTAATAACTAGTTATTTTGCCTTCAATTGGTTAAGTTCCATTTTTATTACAATATCAACCTATTTTCAACTTTGTTAATAATTTCTAAAGAATATTTAACCATTTCAATTAACCTAATATAAATATTGATCTATATTATGGTACAAATTTACTTGTTAATAATACTTCGACGTAAGTGTGTCTTATAAAGGTTTTTTAGGAAACAAGCTTCTTGTTATATGTATTCCGACAAATCTTCATGTAATAGCGCGTAGAAATTGTTTTGTTGGCGATCTGCAGTGAAAACCAAGCCCTACACAATATTACAGAGTTGTAAAAAACGAATTTAAGCCAACACTGCATACTATATAAATTAATCTAATGATAATATATCAATAAACACTACATATATAAGTATTCTTATGACTGCTATTGTGTCAGATGAATTCAGTAGTGCACGTGAATTGAACTTCGAATTGAATTCCGTTCGAAAATATTTATTTTGTTTCTGTTATTACGCATATATAATATTATTGGCTTTAATTTGAATTTTCAATCACAAATAAATCCAAGAGTAGAATTTTATATGTAGGTACGTAGTAATAATTTCATTGGTAATAAATTACCATAAAATACCTTCATTTGGAGGAAATCTCAACCACAAAGTTAATATTTTCCTGTGACGTCAACATTGGCATAGGCAATCTGCCCTATAGGTTAAAACTTACAGACAAATTGACTTCAAAGTTGATTTTATTTGAGCGGCCATGTTGTAATAAACACTGAATGTTTTGTTCATTATTTCTAATTGATTACTTATTAAAATTATGTTAATACTATAATATTAGTTAATACATTTATGACGAAAGATTATTAAACACATTTTATTACAAAATACATTCAGTTTTTATTTTAGGTTATTTTTCAGTATAGAAATATTATTAAAAAGCAATAGTAAAAATGTATATTTATAAGGCGCTTTATTTGTATGAAAGTTTGGTCATGACATTATACGAAAAAATTTCCTGGGTTGTACAATTTGATGAATGGAAACCAAAAATACAGACTTTATTATATTAAAATCTAAATATCTATAAATATACTGACTCCTATTGTACTTGTAGTTTAGTAGGCTGACTTATAGTCTTTCTTTTTCTTCCTATCCCTGTTCGCTATTACAATGCATAAAATCAAACATATAATGTTGTCTCTCTCTGGCAAAAGTATGTCATATAAAGAGCATAATTAGGGTATATTTTGGTAATAATGTCTTTTATATTTTGAAATTTTAACATAAAATTGGTCCGTATTTCTTTTAGGTCCAATTATCTTATTGGAATAAAATTCTTGCCGACCAATTATTTACTTCCATATTACTTTAGTTTCTTTCCCCACATAAGGAAAAAGGCCAACGAATATAGGTAAACTTTCCTTATACGGAATTGGTCATGAAAAGTTTTTGACCAATTCAGAGGTCAAGTTAACGTAATTTTAACTTTAATTGTTTGTTGGGCAGTTAACAATGCAACTTAGATTATTACTTGTTTACTTTGCTGGCAGTACAAGACACTACTTTTGAATGCTAGGTGATTTTGAAGGCTCGAGGGTATTATAATTTTTACGTTCGTGATATACTAGGTGTTTTTTAATTACTGTTATCGCTGGCTTATTATAAATTAGTGCTGGAAATATAGAATTGATTAAACAATTACATTAATGTCGTGAGTACTCAGTGTTGAGTGTGAGTCGAACTACAAACACCTGTTCTCGCCGCGTAACATCAAATATCACAGTACTTACTGTAAGTTGTTTCCATCTATTCATCTTATCGGCGAGGTTTGATTTTGAAACCATTTTTCAACAAAGCACAAAGATTTTATCAAAGCAGGCCGATCTTCTTCAAATTTTGCACTTCCCCATAATTTACCGTTCTGAGTAGTAAAATTTTGCTGTATTTTCAGTAGAAAAGGCACTTTACCTGAAACGATAACAGTTTTCAATCGGTGCACTGAATATTTCAAATAGGATTATTTCGAAAACTGTTACTCCTAACGACTTCAACAAGGTATACCTTTTTTCGATACAACAAGTAGGATAATAGATTGTTTCAATAGACAGATGGATACACTAAACAGCAAAAAAGTTCTGCCATTTAAAAGAAACATGCTGTGCCATAAGTGGCGCCCTCTACCAGTGACGTCAAAATTAGTTAAAAATTCTTATTTGCCGTTCCAAAAAACATAATTGTACCAATTTTTTTTTAAATACTCCGACAGGTTTCAAAGTTAAAATTCTAGCATTGAACACCCTGTATTTTTTAAACCAGCAACATTCGGATAAGGCATATTTGGCTCAATCGCCATATTTTGGTGTGTAGTATCTCCAGTTCAGATATTGCTCATTCTTCATGAATCACCCTGTATATTGTATTATTACATTGTGAATATCCTGAATAAATTCATTCTTGTCGTTTGCCGAGTGATACCGAACCATTAAAAGTAATATTTTAAAGCTCTAGGATTTATGACCCCGGAGTGACTTGTATCAAAAATTTAATAATAGTATTAGACAACGTTCCATACCATTCAATGTCTTCATAAAGGATTCCGATAATGGCACAAAGAAAATAATATTCAAGGATTTCTTAAAATCCATAAAACTGCGTACGATCCTAGTTTGAAGGAAGATGAGTTACTCCATATAGTCAAGAGCAATAATTTTTCAAAGAAATACGTTATTGATGAGACGACTAAGACTCAGGAACATACCATTCTACGGTTGCATCCATACTACTGTGTTTTAATCCCATTGAATTAATTTGTAGCCAATTAAAAAGTGACCTTCAAAGAAATAATACCTTTCCAATATTTGATAAACCAGTTAAAAATATTATAAGAAGTGAGGTGAATAATATTACATTATCTAATTGGAAAAAATGCATCAAACATGTAATGAAAATTGAGAGAGACCGTGCAAAGCTTAGTAAATTGATTGGGCTAAATAAAAATGCTTATGATGTATAACTAAATTTTTGCTGTGTTTTTTATGGTGTCGTTATTATGTAGTATCTACATGATGTATATTGGAAATATATTATTTTTGTTATATATTGCGTCTATACAAGGTTAACTATGACTAAGTACAAATATTTTAATGCTCAGGGAGGCCTAAAAGACAATAAAATAATTCCAGAATTTTAACTCGATATTTAAAAAAGGGGAAAACCCTCTTTTCCTACGGAAACTCGACGCCTATGGCAACTTAGATAGCTTATATCCATAGATAAAGCTTATTTACATCTGTCAACAATGTCAACTACCATGCGGTCGTTTTTTTGCAGTGTTTCTAAATGTAGAAACAACAAAAATTAACATTCTTATTAGTAATAATACCTGATAGACAGATAACAATTAATCCAGTTAGCTCCAGTGTTTACATTACTCTCACTACCGATAACACACCTAATTCCACCCTCCTGGCAGAGAACGCTCCTACCTCCTCGCAGATCTTGCTGGGAAATAATAATTTAAAATTACATATCATCCAATATTTAATCAATATATGTATTTGCCATGTTTTTTTCCAAATAGTCACATTTACATTCATTATTATATACTTCATTTTATTTTAAATTATTATTGGCGAAATTAAGCGAATACTGATATCTAAAGTAAATACGGTCCTGTCTACTTCTCACTAGCTGGACGCGCAAGCCTTTGATGTTTTTAAGGCGGTTTCTTATGTCGTTTTTTTATTCCCTTATATCGATGATATAAACTGTACAAGCATGAAAAATTCGCTGCAAAAATCTCAAAACCGTAGCCATTAAACAAAATGATAAAATCTCAATTCTTTCTAGAAGGTTAAATATTGATTGTCAGAAGATCATAATACTAGAAATTGTATTTGTATGTACATTTAAAAATATTTTACACTGGTGAGATGGATTAGTTTTTTTTGTGTGTATGGTATCTTTAGAAAATATTTGGAAATTTAAGGGTGTCTGAAATATGGAGATGAAATTCCATCATCGCCGAAAACGATTTAGCAGGGGTGAATATAAAAATTTCATAACTCTTAACTACGCTTGGCACACAAAGTGATATTCAGGGCCTGGTTATAATTTCGTTTGATATATGCACCAAAATTTCGATTGATTTCTAAATGGATTCAGACACAAATATCGCAAAGGTCAGGTTATAAATAAATTACAATAATAAAAACTTGGAGAAATTCAAACAAAAAATTTATATTTCACAAAGTAATCTACTTGAATTACTGAAAACCGAGTATTTAAAATCTGAGAAGGATAATAATAGTAGCCTATGGTAAGATATAAGATATAATTAGTAGTCTACAGGGTAAAAAAATAATTCGAGTTAGATAGATAATATATTAATTCCTATATATCCTTCTGTTAACTCTAATTGTTAAGGGCAACTATTATTCGTTTTTGTTTAGAAGTTACAAGCATTTTAAAAAATACAATTTCGTGTTTCAATCAAAATAGGATGATAAATAAAAACAATGGTTGCTATAACAATAATTATTATTTGCTTTTAAAGTTTTAACAATATTTTATATATACCACAAAAATTGTTCAAAATGTCTACCCTTGGTTCGAATGCAAGCCTCACATCGGTGAACTAAAGATTTGGATCATTTCCTATCTGGTTAACCTCATTTTCAATTCTTTCAAGTAACTGCTGACGGGTAGTGATTTCAACATGGTAGACAAGTTGCTTCATATGTCCCTATAAATAAAAGTCCAAAGGATTTAGAACTGGGGAATGTGGTGGTCATGCAATTGGACCTCGACTTATCCATTTATTCGGGAAATTATCATTTAACCAAGCAGTTAGTTGTCTCCCTCTATGCGGTAGTACACCATCGTGGTGATACCACACTCTACGTCATCAATGAAATTAAAAAGGTTGTTTTCTAAGACAGTTCTATACAGATCTGAATTTAAACGATCATTTAAAACATGTACTGGCAGTAAATTATTGTTGAATATGCTATCCTAAATGTTGACACTGAAACGTTGCTGAAATCGTTTTGATCTAATTGCATGAGGATTTTGTAACACCCTGATATGTTTATTATGATTTTCTAGTTAACACGCTTCATCAAACCACATGACAAGCGAAATGAATCTATTTTTACTGTATTAGAAAGGTATTTTAAGCTAATATATATCAAATCTCCTACAATTCCTATCAATAAAGTTCACTTCTGAAACTGTGGGAATTTGACAATTCAACCACAATAGATGAGACTTACCTATTTCTGCATTTTTAAGATTGCTTCTTCAGGTGGCCTCCTTTAAGTTGAGTCAAATATCTGATTATAAAAATTATTACCAATAAATTAAAATTATTTGAAATAAAATATCGACAACGTCAAAAGTGACAGAGATGAAAACGACCTACTTAATTAATAAAAAAATGTTATCCTTTATGTAATCGTTTTTTAAAAATATTTTTAGATATTAAGAATATTGTGCGAAACTAATTACTCTGCGGACTAAAGCTCCGACCAGCGTTGAATTACACCCACAATATCCACCTGAAGAAGCAATCCTAAAAATGCAGAAATAGGTTAGATCTCATCTATTGCGGTTGAATTGTCGAGTTCCCACAGTTTCAAAAGTGAACTTAGATATTTATAGAATGTTTTCATTAAACCAATTTTTTTAGATAATTATTGAATACAGCTTTGTCTGTGGAATTGTTCAATAGCATACCTAAAAGTTTGGTATCAGAGAGCATACATATGACTTCGTCAGCTTAAAATACTTTTCTAATACAGTAAAAAATGTTACAAAAGTTAATAATAAAGAATATATGGGTAGATATTGTGGGTGTAATTCAACGCTGGTCGGGGCTTTACTCCGCAGAGTAGTTAGTTTCACAAAATATTGTTAATACTTAAAAAAAAATGAAATGAACGTATCTATCATTTTGTATATGTTATGGAAGCAACTAGCAACAAAATTCTAATTGGTGAGGAGCATCTTCAGCATATAAAGCTTGTACATTTTGGCGATAAAACGGATGTAACTTTTCTCTGTTCGATACATGCTATACAAAATTCGGTGATAAATGAATATTACTTGCTATAAGCCGAGTACTAATTGAAAAATTAGCATTCACTTCTGTAGGACGAATGGCCTTTTTGGAGCGGGGTTTTCTTCATCTTAAAGTTTATAAAATGATGCACAAACAACTCTGTGGCAGGTTGATGTCTATTTGGGTATCTTTGTCGGTATTCTCAGGCAGTTTGTCTGGCGTCTCCATTGGAATACCCATAATACCCAACAATATCTGCATACTCGTCAGTTGTAAATAACTGCATTTTCTATTTAACACTTTAACGCTATGTGTCAAATGAATAAACAAAATGATACAAATAATGATTACTGTTATAACAACCATAATTTTTTTTTATCAAACTACTTTAATAGAAATATGAAATTATATTTTTTAAATGCTTGTAACTTTGAACAAAAACGAATCGGACAGGTGTTTACATAAGAAAAATTGTTTTACATTAACCCAGCTACCATTTGCCAAAGTTTGCCATAAATCTAGAACACCCAGTAGTTACAACGAATTTAGCGATTTATTTCGAACTGCTGACGTTTTCGTAAGAAAATCCACTTGTATCTTTCAACATTAATTCTTATTTTCTTTCCACTTACCAATAGAGATCTAATGAAATTTCTACTCATAATTTCAAGCAGTTCTAAAACTAATTTGAGGGAGTGACATTATTATTGTAGTAGATTGTATACAAAAAACGTTACGGCTCGCTCAAACTTTTTTATTACTTACATGGCATTATTTTATTACAAACAATAACATAATACAAAAAATGTCCATACTTCACTACTTTCACGAACTGAAATGAAATATTCTTCAATTTTTTGTACTATCTATAGAACTCAATTGCTTAAGGGTAAATCTAAATTTATCGCTTTCAATAAATATCACATATAACGATTTAATAACGACTTCTGTTGGTCTTTCATTTATTTTATTTCTTCTAACTGGGACAAAATTGGATTCCATCTTTTATTAATATCAATGATGAAAAACAATTCCACATCGTTTGGCATTTACTGTAGAGGTTCTTTACCTGATATTAGGATCAGGAACTATAAAATTATCTTGACACCAAAGTACTTTGTATTGGAAATTTATTAGTAGTCCATATATGATGGTTCCTCGATGATTATTAATTACAACAAATAAACACAGAACATCCACAAAGAAATTCCGTGCGTGGAATTCACACAACACTACACAAATAACTGTGAAAATATGAATAATATAACATATCATAGGTACAAACATAGGAATTACATCTCCTTGCATTGCGTAAATGTACAGTAATTAGTAATAATAATAATAATAAAGGTAAGTAATATTCATTTTATTTTACATAATATCCATCACACATAAGCCGTTCAGGTAATATAAACATTACTTGTATTTATAATTTGGTGAATTTTGTTTCTAGAAGCATTTATTAGCCAATAGCGAAGTTTTCTTTTTAAAATAGGAAGAGAATGTGCTTTCCTTATTTCCTGCAATATACAATTGAAGAAAGGTAAGTAAATGATTTTTGACTTATAGTTTTATGTAGGTACTTTAGGGATCGATACAGTTGTTTCAGCAAACCTGGTGCTGTATTGATGCTGTATTTGTGGTAATTATGTTTTTGTTTTAAAGTTCCTGATGATTAAACTTTGAATATATAGCTTCCTAATATCAAGAATTTTAGTCTCTGAAAATAACATATCAATTGGGTAAGTATAACTTTTTCCAAACATTAATTTTATTATTCACTTTTGAACTGTATTATTTTTTTTTAAATAATTATTATTAGACCAATATATCATAGGTAAGGTGTGTTTGCACTAAAGAGCAATACAGTATTTTTTACTGCTCTTTATTTGAAATGCTTTTATACATTTTGAATTTACTTATAAGTCGTCTGATTTTTTCTACAACATAGTCAGCGTGATAATTCCATCGTAAATGGCTTTCTATAATTACACCTAAATACGTACTTATATTTTTCAAATTAAAAACGATAAACAAACAGTTCAAGATATACCTACTACGCTAATAATCTTCCTTTTGGAAAGTATATATTTATGTTTTATTTTAAAACGACTGTCAAAATATATAAGGTTGAGCAAGTATGCCTTGGAAGCAATGTGATTAAATATATTTTTCTGTATCTTAAAATAGGCTACAATGCAACGTGAATATAAACCCAAACCTTGTCCCAATACATCATAGAAGATAGAAACTGCGATTACTAAAATCATGTTCAAATAATTAAAATACTTTGTTACTATAGTTTTCCTATAATATTCGCTCACAAAGCTATCACTATTCACATTGGAAATAATTTCCATTATTTCTTTTCTGACCTTTTAATTCACTATTCTGTCGTAATAAAAAGTTATAAATGCAGTCTAATAAACAAGTAAAATGACAATGTGCTAGCTAAATACAACTTTATAATACGTCTCTGTTGAGCACTAATTCGATACAAGTATACTGAGTATATCTAAGTTTATCACAAATTAGTTTTATCTTAACACAACAACAAATAACTCTTCTAAGTTGCCACGTATAATAAACTACGAATTTAATATGCAAATGACAGCTTTCTCAATGTCTCATTAATCACCATCTAATATGTAGTCCAAGAAATTTAATCGCGCATAATGATTCGATGATTACGCATATGTTTAATTAATTGATCAATATCGTCTCATATTTGGTTGAACAGATATCATTAATGAGCTATTTTACATGCATATTACACGTCTCCTGCAAATTTCCTAAACAATTTAGTGTACAAGGTGAATCAATGTTAACGCATTTGGGACAATCGAGAAAATATACAGGGTGTTTATTAATTGAATGCCGATACTTAAGGGCGTGAATCCCTCGGTCATTTTAAGAAGAAAACTTAATATCAACATATGTCCTACACCTCTTAATTTTTGAGCTGCAGGATGTTAAAGTTTTAAGAAAAAATTTACTTTTTTATTATAATTTTCTTATCACTCCAGATATTTTTATGAAATTTTGTACACACCTATTAATCATTAAGGAGCATTGTTTAATGTAAAAAATGTTTTAAAATCTTTGCCAATGACGTCCGTACGAGGTTTGAACTAAAATTTTTGAAGAAAAAAATGGTACGCCACTGTCTTTTCTAAAAACTAAAATTAGTTTTAAAATCTCCATTTATTTTACAGAAAATTAGGTCCCTAGACCATTTTCACGTAAAACCAAAAAAAGTTTTTTCCCCAAGTCATTGGCAAAGATTTTAAAACATTTTTTACATAAAACAATGCTCTTTAATAAGAAAATTATAATAAAAAAGGAATTTTTTTCTTAAAACTGTAACATCCTGTAGCTCAAAAATTAAGAGGTTTAGAACATATGTTAATATTAAGTTTTCTTCTTAAAATGACCGAAAGATTCACACCCTTAAGTATCGGCATTCAATTAATAAACACCCTGTATAACTAGGTAGTAGTTAACACGTCTGAGATAAATTTTTAAAATCAAAACTGCATTTTGATATTTTAATTGTAATCTAAGATCCGTCATTCGCTCATCTACTTCAGTAAGTCATTTTTTGTCTCGTTATAAAACAAAATACGACTCAATTGGTAGAAAACGACTTGATATTTATGCAGGTAGTAAGAAAGTAAGCTGTGTGTCATCCAATATCATCAGTAATTATTATAAACTATGTTTTACCTACTATGTACAACGCAAATCTTACATTCATAGTAGATATTTACAGAAACAGCAAATAGCTTTCTGCTATTTTGGCCATATTGAGGACCTAGTAGTAGTAGTGACCATTTAAGACATAGTAAACTATTTTGTATGTTTTACTGTGAAACCACGACTGCAAATGGACATTAAAATTAGCTAAATCAATTGTCGTATAAGGTGGCAGTCATATGTGACATATTATTGAGAAATAATAAGTTCGCAACCCTACCTGTTGGTTCTATTGATGAATTAATACTACTAAAGGTATTAATAATATTAAAACTTAGTTAGTACTATTATGTACAAATATTTATAGAAAATTTTTAAATTTACAATACTATATGCGCTTATGTGTTTTTGGTAATAAGTACATTTTGACGGAGTATTTCTTACTTAATTTTGCTTATTATAGAATCTATTTGGCAACTAAATGCCAAAGGAATAGTTAAATTATTTTATACTTATGTTTTTAAATTCTGGACATGTTTGGTATTAAGGCAGTCAACATCTTAAATTAGATACTAAAACTCTGAAAACAAATATTTTAATATTTACAATAGTAAGTTAATAAATTACCCCTTAACGCGAAATGTAATGTTATGTCCTTCAGTCGCCAACTAAAGCAGAATATGGCAGGTTTTAAAAACATGGACACTGTTAAATTGTTATATGGTGCATTTGTTAGATCTAAACTGGAATATGCGATTTTGGTTTGGTCTCCTGTTTATTCTAGTCATGTTTAGAGCAAGTGCAACGTCGATTTTTTAAGTTAGCTGTACTTACACTTGACGGTCATTACCCGCCAAGAGGTTTCCCACAAGAGACATTTTTTGACCGCTTCAATATGTGCAGTCTTTTACTTAGACGAAAAATGTATTCTGTAATTTTCCTGTTCAAGATTCTTAATAACATAATACATTCTGATAATCTATTGGAAATAATAAATTTTCATATTCCACGATTGAATACGAGACATAAGCATCTCTTTCAACAAAAAAAAATTACAGAATTAACTTGTACAGAGCCGTTCCCGTTTATCAGATGTGTGCTAATTACCTGGAAATTGCGTCACGGTTAGATGTATTCTGTTCAACTACCAGTCACATAAAGAACTTATTTGATGCACATTTTTAACTTTATTTTATTGACTTTTGGTGGTAATTTATTTTTTACTATTATTTATTTCCCGATGTTTGCGTTTAATCATTTACTTTAACTCTTATGTATGTTTGTGGGTATATTATGTAATTTTGTTACTGTTGTTTTTGTCGTTTTTCTTTTGTATTTTTAACATTTAGGTGCTGATTGCATATTGTATTTTCTCCCTTATCCTGTAATTGGGCTTCGGCCCGTTGGATATTGTAATAAAATAAATAAATAAATAGTAGCGATTCATTCCAAACGACCCCTATTACTAGTTATTATTACCTAGCAGACTTATCTCTTACTTAAATTTCCAACTTATATCGCTAAATTTAATTTGTTCTGAAAATAAACAAAAAAGTTAAAGAAAATCCAGACTAATCCACTTAATGGCTTCACGAGATATAAAACATGATAGAATCATATTAACGTCTTATTTTAGTTTGTCAATAGTCACTTCCATAAGCCTATAAATTCTACAGGATGTTTCATTCCGTTTCAGTATTTGGATTTATGATTCGACTGAATCAGAATTTTTAATAACAAAAAATAGAGAAATTTCACTAATCAGAGGAAATCTAAACTGACAACATGGTAACAACCATGATCATAATGGTAGAATCGATTTGTATTTATCAGGAATTGCTAGAAATGTGGTTTTAATGCAAACATTTACAAATTAGTTCCTTTGGTATAAAATCAAAATATTAAATCTTAGTAATCTTAAGTAATTTACTTGAAAACAACAAAAATGAAAAACGTTATCAACTGAACTTAAAATAGTTTTGGATAAAAAAATATAAAATATTTTACAACTTACCTTTGCGTTAATCACTGCTGTGATTGTTGTTGAAATCTGTAAAAAATATATATATATTAAAATTTGAAATATCTCACGGTATACAATTTTTTTTCACAGTACCAAGTTCCTTATAGTATTACATAAATTTGAATTTTGTGACATTGATACCCATGTAGCAATACATACTAATGGTATTTTCAAGAACAGTTCATAAACTAAGATTATTCAAAATAAGGGCACTTTAAGGGAGGTGTATTAATATAACTGAGGCGGTAGATTTATTAGTATTTTAGGAGTATTTTTATTAAAAAAAGTAATAAAATCATGAAATTAACTAGCATAAAACAGAAAAAATTGAGAACAAGTAACTTAAAAGCATATGTGGCCATCTGGTTAACGTCTTTATACATCAGTAAAGAAAGAAAAAAATCGCTACTTCGATTCTCGATAATTTTATGGCAATAGAAAGCAACGGGCTTGAGAAATTTGACATAAAATTATGAGGCATTAATTTTGAGATAATAATAATGATAAGTCGCAACACAACACAACTTATTTATTCAAAGTACATTTGGTAAACGTACAGTTATTAAAATTTAACACAACATTAGATTGGTTGATTAGTTTTTTTCTGTTAGAAGATATATTACCACTCATAGTATTATTGTGTTGTTCTTGGTCGATGTTGGTTTTATAGAATTTGGATGTTATTAGTAATTTTCAACAATTGTTTTTGCACGCCATGTTTTGCCAATTCGTTAACAGCATTCGTTAACCTGTTTGCATCCTTTACATTCAGGCCAATAGCCTCTGCAGACGATTTAGTCAATCCATTATTAGTATTTGTTCAATAAGGACATTGTCATATCAATTATTAGTTTCTGTTTTTCAGTGTCGATTAGGTTTTAAGAATAGCCCTGGTGAGGTAATATGTTCGCCTCGATTTGATATAAGTTTATGAAAAAGGCGTACAGAACAGCTTCGTATAGTTTTTGAACCGCCTTGGTAAGTTTTACTGAATACCGGACTATAGTCAATGATTTGAAGAAAGAAGCAAATGTTATAAAATTTATGCATAGAACCTTCAGGGGTATTTTCATCCCAGAACAATTCGGTTTAATTCTGACAAACTTAACGAAACTGAACTGGTCCTAACGTTTACATGGATTTGCAGTTGCTTTTTGGTTGCATCGTGGGTGTCTTAGGCAGGTTTAAATACTATGCTGTTAAACAGGTCAATCATAATCTTATAGTCATTCTCCTATAATAGTTTCCATGAAACTTTCCACATAGTTTTTACTGTTGCTCCTTTGAATTCTGCCCCATCTATCTTTCTCATATTGACCCCCAAATCTTTTAGTGTCAATGCCCATCAATGCCCATCAATGTCAGTTCTTCTACGCTTATATGCTCATTTAACTCATATTTTCGTTTAGGTACAACAAAACTCCATAAATATTGCCCACGTGTATTTCTCACTGTTTGTAGTATTTTTTGGAATTTCTTTAATTAGCGCGTTAATATACCGAAAATTCGTACTGCCAAAGCGTGACATTTTAAAATTTATTTAAAATATGAAGCTGTCGGACTTTACCAATCTTAGTGTCACAGTGACAAAATCACTCTGAATGCTGTTATCAGTAAAATGTTTAAATGGTTGGATGATTTGTGTCACATGACAAAATATAACTAAATATAGTCGTCATGGAAATATATGTAGATAAATTTAAGAGTTAGCAGAATAACAAATATGATTGTTCAGTTATTTGAAAGATAAAACCGCATGATGATGGAGGGTTTTCAGGTGCTCTTTCCCTCCAGATATCTAATTCATAATAATCTACCAACCCATAAATTAGGTGTTCCTAAAATGTTGGTTTCGTTCTGCTATAAATTATTTATTCTGCTACCATTTAAAACAATTCTTAGAAATGTGACAATTTATTCTTCTCTTCAAGTTAAGTCTTGCCTACAGAGGTAAGGAAAGGTAAGTAGTGGAATATATATCTATACATTACAAAGATCTGCCATATGATCATTGAAGTTTAGATGTAATGTAATAAACTCCCTTTCCATAAATCAGATTGTTACGGCCTTGTTTGTAAGGATAATTAAATAATAAATCCTTGAGTGAGTTATAGTCTGTTTAGAAATGAAAGAGAGTAATAAAAGCTTATTAGGTATGTAAATCGTAAATAAATGTAGTACTGGTGCTTATATTCAATATTTTTATATTATGTATTATCGGTATAGATGAGGTGTACTTTTAAAAAAACTTTGTGTGACCAGGTTGTACTAAATTGTAGCAGGTAGCTAAAATTTAATCCCCGACAATTCGTCTTTGTCTATGCCGCTTCAATTTCAAAACTTTTTACATTTTTATCTTGCCATACTTTTGTTACAGTAAATCCCTCGTTGACCCAAGTTTCGTCTAGATAATAAATATTCCTCCCTTCGTCACGGAATTTTCTAATTGATCTTAAGTAGGATCTTCACCAACAAATAATTTCATCTTTATCGATAAGAACTGACTTCGTGTTCTGCTTTTCTCAGCAAAAATTCAGCTCTCGTAAGACGGCCCATAATTTGCTTCTACTAATTTTTGGCAAATTGTTGTCCTTTGAAAGTTCACTTAAAATTTTGTTTAGCGTTGGTATTTCTTTTTTAAAATAAAATGAGTGTACTTTTCTGTGAATGACATTTTTGAACAAATCATCTATAACGACTTTTGACCTCCCTGTAGATGATTTTGGGGAATTTACAGTATCTTGTTCATTTTTTGTTTCTATAAAAGTCTGTAGATACTCGATTTTCCAATCCCTGTCATTTTGGAACACTTTTCCACGCTGTCGTCAACACTGTTGGTAGGATTTTGGTGTTTCAATGCATTAAATACATTTAATATAATAATCTTCTCATTCTGAGACAGCGCTCATCTGTTCACGCGTTTAGCAGGAACGTAATCTGATAAGTTCGACATTTTACCCAAACAATATTATATCAACTGGCACAATAGTCACTAAACACAAGCCGAATTTTACTCTACTGCACTAGCACGTCTTCGTATATTCAGCTCTAAGACTGGATTGATCTGTCACAATACACTGGCTCCTGCCCTATGATGTATCCTGTAAAATATACTAATGTATACCCATTACCTGTTAGCATTAGTGTTACCCGATAATTACCTGAAACGAAATATTACCACGCCCATGGCCGGTTCTTATCTCGGGGTTTTATTACTCTCTTTCATTTCCAAACAGAGTATACATGTATGTGAATTTTAACAAAAATAATCTAAAATCAAAAATATTTATATGGCAAATATTTACCTTCCTTCCGGCTTCTGACATCAAATTAATGATGCAGTAGGTTCTTTATAGCGAAATAAACTAAACTGGTATCTTGTCGATTCCCCCTATTATTGGTTAATATAATGTATTGTTTTTATCATAATTTGTCCATACTATAACTATTAACACTGAAATGCATATATAAATGATCCCAGGTCTCTTTTCTTTACTATGATTTTATACAGAAAATAATGTCCCTTTCAATAAATTTAACGTGTATTTGATACCTTGTATCATGAAAGCGGAAGGTTATAGGACATAATAAAGAAACTTTTTAATTTATTCAAGTATTTGCTGCCGTTTGTTAATACCAGATTCACCTTTGCAGCTATTTTTGAAAAGAAACCTGAGACTTAAAAACTACTATAGAAATAAATACCGCAGGACTAAAAACGATGTTTATTTACAGGATTTTTATCGTATGAGAACTATTACAAAGAGACAAATATCGGAATGTTTCAATAACTATGCTCGTGATTCTGAACAAAGTATATTGACGGATAGCAAGCGATTCTGGACTTTTATAAATATGAAACACGGTAATTCAAGAATACCCGGTAACATGTATGTCAATAATGATGTTGAATTTAACACTCCCTAAAGCATTGTAGATGGTTTTGCACAATACTTTTGTAGTGTATAAGTTACAAGATGACACTAACTTTATTATAATATATTTAATAATCAATCTTGTGTTAATATTAATCAATTAACTGAGAGTATTGTGAGACAGTCTATTTCCAAGTTAAAGAACAAATTTACTCCGGGTCACGATTTGGTGTCTAGTTTTTGGGTAATAGATTGCGCGGGTGTCTTGACTACTCCGTTGTTAGCAATATTTAATTTGTCCCTATGCACTGCCCAGTTTCTAACTTGTTGGAAATTGAGTAGAATCTGTCCTGTACTAAAGAGTGGAGATGTAACTAATATATCCAATTACAGACCAAGTTTAATTCTTCCCAATTTGGCTAAGGTCTTAGAGATCTCTCTATATAGCTGTGTCAGTAAAAAACTTACTCTCTCCATATCAACACGGATTCCTAGATAAGCGATCATCAATAACTAATTTGGCTTTAATTACCCAAGATTTATGTAAGGCACTTGATTCTAGAGATCAGATTGATGTGGTATACACAGATTTCTACAGGGCTTTTGATACGATTAGTCGCAATATATTATTAATGAAACTAAACGAATATGGATTCTCCACTCCTTTGGCACAATTTTTCAGAACTTACTTAGTAGATCTATCTTACTATGGTGCGTGGATACAATGAATTTAGGTGTCGGCCTATCTTAGCTGTATCGGGTGTTCGGCAGGGATCAAATCTTGGGCTCCTTTTATTTTTGTTATTTATTGATGGACTCATGAATTCTATTGACTGCCATAAACTTCTTTATGCATATGACCTTAAAATCTATTGTAATATAAGTAGTATTGCGATCGTTTGTACTTGAAGTCTCAGATAGATGCAATTGTAAATTGGTTCAGGTTATTTTCACTTAAATTAAATATTAATAAGTGTAAGGTAATTAGTTTCTACAGAGAGAAAAGACCGATTATGTTAAATTATGCGCTGAATAATGTTATCCTGGAAATATGTATTGGAACCAAAGACTTAGAAATGTTCTTTGAATGTGAGTTGAATTTTTCGATTCTGTAATGTTAGTTATATTAACATTACAAAATCGGCTAGTAAGGTACTAGGTTTCGTTATTAGAAAGTGTAAGTGTTTCACAAATGAGGCAGAGTTAAAAACATTGTATTTTTCATTGGTGCGTAATAAGTTGGAGTATGGGTCATTGATTTGGTATCCTATTTATGATAATCAATCTTCTAGGTTGGAATCAATTTAGCGCAAATTTTTAAAATATCTTTTTTTTATTACTGGTGTATATCCTGAACAGGATTATGGATCATGAGTTACTATTATCGACCTTTGATATTCCTTCACTAAAGACTAGGCGTATTATGTGTATGTCTCAATTGTAATTTATTTTTTGGATTCTCTCCTTATCGTAATTTATTTTTGCTTATGATAACCTTTTCCTTTTGTTTTTATATTAATTTCTTATTCAAATACCTATTTTTATTTATTATATGTAATATTTTAAATATGTTGTTTTCCTGTTACTATCTACCGATTTTTTTTGTTTTTTTGTTTTCATTTAGCACACCATTTTTTATAACTTTTTTGTCCTATAAGTGGTGTCATGTCCTGTTTTCTCTTGGGCAAATAAATGAATTATTATTATAGCTATGGTGGCTACACTAAAGCAATAACGTTCACTAAAGGCTTCATATAAATAATGTAAAAAAAAACGCAATATGAAACAATTTTGAAGCACATTTTTTCTTTACCTTACCATACGCTGCATTTATTTCGATTAGAATCAGACTTTCGATAGAAAAAAGTCCTAAGCGGACCGTATCCGTCCACTAGGGCATACGTAGCTTAGCAGGGGAATTCCCCTGGGCTAACGAATACAATTTGCTCCGTTGAACTGTAGCACGTGATTATCCTGGAATGTCCTAAGCCACAGCTGCAGCTCGGTGTTTGTTCAGCTAACAAGGTGTCACGGCAGAAAAAGGAATGTAGCCATGATATTAATTAAAAAGTGAGCGTCTATGACAGATGTTTTCATGAAAATTGAGTTTTGTGCTAAACCTGCAGAAAATCATAGTATGACGTTAATTTATTATAGCGTGCAGTACCTATTTCGCTAACTAAATGCACAATCGTGAAAATCGTTACTTGTTAAAGTCGTGTTAATTTGACTGAATACGTTTCGCAATAATAACAGCTCCGCAAAATCCTTCCTTATACAATGATGATAATGCACATCGATGAAGTATTTGTGGGGATTTCAAAGTCATGACAATGCTTTTGATATAATAATCTTAATAAACTAAATACTCATGCTCCCTTTGCTTACAGCCATAATAAGTATTAGCACCTCATCTATATATAAATGTTATACATCAACCCCTTATTGACCTATAGAAAGTATTAGCACCTTCTCTAGATGTAAAACTAGAGCTAATAAAGCATTTCGTCAAAACAATGGAAACAGAAAGTATTGTTATAGATAATTAGAGGAACAATTTCTATGCACAGTGTGTAGGTAAGTATTTCTTAGAGAAGCACAAAAGTCCAAATTACGAAGAATTGGTAGATAAAATATTTTATAAATTCGAGAAATTATGCAGCAATATGAATCTGAAACTGGCATATGATGGATTCTCATTACGATTATTTCCCACATAACATAGGCATTTCAGTGACGAACACAGTAGAGTGTTCTATCAAGAGATATGGAATAGAGATATCAGGGCAGATGACAGAGAGAAACTGTAGCGATAGGAACATAACGGTGGTACCATATAGAGATCTGATGAGGATAAAAGAATTGGTTACAAGAAAAATCGAGATTGATTAGTTCGTCTACGCGATGAAGTAAGTTAGTTCGAGATCATCAAGTGGTGACCCTTGATCCTCCTTTATAGCGGTCATTTCTCCGATATCACGTTATCCAGTTGAGAGAGAGAGATTTGACCTTTAGACGACTTCTACATATCGGTGTGGCAATGTATCAAACCGCGCCAGAATGTAAAATTGTTCGTTCTTTCAGAATCAGAAGTCAAAAAGGATTTCTGCCATGCTGAGAAAATCTGACCGATTTCGTGTGTTTTCTAGGAATATTTTGAGCTATTCTGACACCTGAAACCAACAACATAAGGATTTTAATCAGTATAATAAAAATATATGTATTTGTGTACCATTTATAAGGATATAGCTAAGCATAGAATACATTACATATACATAGATTTAGTGAAATGTTGAATGTGAGATGTTTGATACTGATTACGTGCAATATACCCTTTAAAAAAATCGGGGCCACTAACTTATTAAATGGTTACATTTTAAGCAAGATCAGAGAACCTAGTGCAAAAATTGGTTCAATACTGTATTGATAGCCCACGATTCCTAATAAATTCATTGTTGCTCGGCTAGGCTCTAATAAGGTTGTCGATAAGTTCTTACGGTATATCATTCCAAGCTATCTGAACTTCATGGGTAAGAGCTGCAAAGTTTGTGTGGGGTGTAAAAGTAGTAGTCTACGTCCCAGATATGTCCAATAGGTGACAGCTCCGGTGATCTTGGTGTCCAGGGTAAACAGTTGATCTGATGTTGATCTATAAAAGCTATTGTTTGTCTGGCAACATGAAGTCTAACATTGTTTTGCTGGAAAAAGGCGTTTTCGATGTTATGAAGATTTGGAATGACATATGGCTTTACCACTTCTTGAATTTAGCATTGTCATGTTACCTCTAATGAAAACTAGTGGTGATCTGCTACCATACGCAGTAGCGCCCCATACCATAACGCCCAGTGTATGATAGACATGACGCTCTCTGTCAGATTGTGGATCACGTCTTTTACCACGTCGCTTTCTCACCCTTGCACAACTTCTGTGCATCCCTTGTTCAGAAACGGGATTTGTCACTAAAGATCACCTGATTCGATTCTTGGTAACACTGAATCCACTCTTTACACCATTGTAAGCGATTTGCTCGATGTTGACAAATGAGAGGCAGCAACCAATGTGGAATATAAGAGAACTGACCTAAACTTCATATTCGCTGATATACTGTGCACATACCGACCATCTCCTCATGTTCTTCAAAGTACTGATTTCCAATAGTCCGGCTGTTGCTAAATCGGTTTCTGAGAGCTAAAAGTCGCAATGGATGGTATTCACGCTCTATGGCTCCTCTACGACGACCCGTGCCTCTCGTTCTGTGCCTTCCAAATCCCACGCCTGGTAACACCTATGGTACGTAAGGACATGTTAGTCTTTCTATAAATTGTTCTCACCTACCCCGCTTCACGTAATCAAAACGATACGCTCCCTCTCAAAATCACTAAGCTGGGAAATCTGCTCGAATCTACGTATTCTATGATTTACTTATTTTCTTTGTTACGTAATATATATGTGTGGCAGCATTTATGTAGTCTGACTTACTTACTTTCCTTGTATAGATAAAATTAAATTTCACTCAATTTGATTTGGCAAATTGTTGAGATTTTTTTTTTCTGTATACCTACTGTTGGTAAAACATTGTTACGTAAATCGTTAATGAAAATATTAAATAAGAAAGGTCTCAAATTATACCCGTAGATTATTCCAGGCTTGACCATAATGTAACGAAGTATCACAACGGTATGTTACGTAGTGATTTTTACTAGAAAAAAAATAAAAGGACCACTCATACCGTAGAGTAATTACTTTGACAATACAATATTATGATTCACCTTGTCGAATGCCTTGGCAACGACTAGTAAAATAATTAATGATGCTTGAAGTTGTATTGTTAAGAAGCCTCGATCCAAATAATCTCCACTGAATAGCTCATTGCCTCGAGCAAATTTTGACTATGTCATTTCGTAGTTTATTCAGAAATAGATACGCTAAAAATCCCTACAAACTTCCTGAACAAAGTAATTAAATTTCTTGTAAAAGCTAATCTTTCACCTTGAAATACGAGCAAAACGTCTAAATACCTTTACTGCAACCGAGGGCAACACTTGCATTTTAATTAAAAGTGCATTTACATTAATTAAAACTTTTATTAAACTTCTTTGCCGATCTCAAGACGGAGCTAATTAAAATTTTATATTTAGCTACGGCTTTGCTGCTCGTAAAATACTGAAAATTGGATGCAGTTTCATTCACTGTAAGAATTTCTAGAAATATTCACAATGCTTCGAGAGTTAATAATTTTGGTATTCATATTCATTGGGTATCTCAGTATAGCTACATTTATTCCAAACTGCCTTGTTGTGTACTACAGGGTGTTCCAAAAAAATGTGCAAGTATTTGGAGTAAATAATATTCTTTGAAGTTCCACAAATAAGGCGTTTGGAGTAGAAAAGTGAACGCCACTGATGAGATCAATAATTATGAAAAATATGAAGGAAAGCTTAAGAATAGGAAGGACGAAATAAAGAACAGCCAGGATGAAATGATGAAGGAATTAAGAAAGGAAATGAAGAACAGTCAGAACGTAAGGAAGGAAGATGAAATGAAGACAAGTTTACAAGAAAACAATAAAATGTTAGAGAATACAATTAAGGTTAAACTCAATGAATTTAAAGAAACTGTAGAAGAAGAAAGGTATCATGGCGTACTTACCTTAAACAGTTCGAGGTAGCCGTCTTGGTAAACAATTTCTCGGAAGAAGAATGAACCACATCACTTACAGTTGCGCTATGGGGTGAAGCTATGTAGCTATTTAGAACGCTAGCCGAGGAAAAGGATTATCAAACGTTGAAAGTCTGCTTTGAAAATGAGATATGGGTAAGCTCATCTACAGCACGTTTACGTACTATAATTAAAAAGCCGGAGACAACGCTTCGAAGAAAATCGGCAGTAATTTGATGCAGATATAGTGCGCATGGTGAAGCTACGTCACCACACCGGCAGAGTTTCAAAAAAAGTTAGCTGTGAGTAGCTTCATCAAAGGTCTACGAGATTCTGAGATCAGTCAAGGGTTAAAGTTGAGCAGACATATATCCGAAGAACAAGGCGCATTAGGTTTCACACTGGAGAACAACGAGGAGTCTAAAATAATGTAGCAGAATTTTTGTAGGGTTTGCAGGATTTATAACATAACTTTCATCCAGTGTTGAAACCGTGGAGCAAAGGGATGTTTAAGAAATAGGAATATATTCAATTAAGATCAGAAAGAGACTAACAATCGCTAACCAGAATAAAACATTGGAAGTTAGTAAGGCCAAACTCTTCAATCAGATACAATTGATTCGGTATCAAATTAAACAAAAAGAATCTCACTGGGTTAATGAGGAACAGGAACTGTTGAAAAACTTGAAACAGAAAGATTATTTGCTGCAGAAGTTAAATATCGATAAAAGTAAGGTGGTAACCCGGATGAAATAGGAAGACAAAAATCATCAATGGAAGAAAAATTGCGAAACAGAATAGTAACTTTAACAACTAAAACGAAGCGAGAGAAAAAGCCAAATTTTTGTACCAAAAACCCAAGTTGCAGAGCCCTAATGAATGTAAAAATAAAATTATTGCCAAAAAACAGAATGAAGATTCAAACTATAGTGCTATTTTCCAATGGAAGATTAAAAACTTGGATGGAATGACATTTCTAACAAATCTTCGTCACTGAAAAATCACTGGAACCTATAGGTTTCCGTAATAATCTAATGGCAAAAAAGAGAATTTGTCAAACTGTATTCCCAGAAAAAGACGTTCTTGAAGCTATGCAATGTGGTATACATGGCGTGCATTTAGAGTCTTGTTGTAGACTACAGGGTGTCTCAAAATGGTTAGGAAATACTTTTAAGGATTTAATAGCTGATCAATTTTTCGTATTAAAAGTTTACTACTTTCTGGCTTTTTATACTTTTTTTTTACAAAAATAATATAAATAAAATATAATGAATTCGAAAAGTACTGGCAACGTTGCACCTTGGTTGGCACCTAGTTGAAGTTTTGGAGCGTGTATGAATCGGGGCCGCCGGCGATCAGTGACAGTCTGAAAGGGGTTTGAAAATAATATATTGAATGTAATAAATATTTTTTTCATCATACCTATACAGGGTGATCCACTTTCGAAAGCGGAAACTTTAGAGGTAGACAGAGAACCACAAAATAATATAAGTTTGTATTATAAACTATATTCGAAAAATGCTTCGTTACAAAGATACAGGGTGTCAATATTTTTATCAAAAGTTCCAAATTTATTAATATTTTTAAAACTATTTTAGATATTTAAATGAAATTTGGAACCATTGAATAGGTAATCTAGATATATATTTTTACGTAAAAAATATTATTTTACTTCCACCAGCGGCGTGCGTAGAGACAGCTTGTCAGTAAACAATTAAATTACCTAATGATTTCTGAAAAACAATTAAGTAAACAAAAACGAAAATGAGAAATTTAATTAGTGGCTTACAACAACAATAACAAACAGAAAGAAAATTAAAGGTAAAATCACAAAAATTGTTTGAAATGTAGTCCACCCAACCCAATACATTTTCAACATCTTCTCACTAACGCATTTATTGTAGCAGATACTTCATGCGGATTTCGCCTCATATCATTGCTGGCTTGCTGAATTCTTAAAATTAAATCTTTCCTTGTCAATACGAGATTAACGTAGACTTTATCTTTAACAGTGCCACAAACGTAAAAGTCTAGCGGATTAATATCCGGTGACCTGGGTGGCCAGACCACAGGTCCAATACCATTAACCGCGTCATTATTCATGTCATTCCTCCCTAGCCGGCCAATCCATCGTTGAGGATATTTGGTATTGAGCCATTCTCTTACAGCTATTCCAAAATACGGGGGAGCTTCATCCAGTTGTATCCAACTCTCATACCTTAAATTAATGGATAAATCCTCTAGGTAGTCCTGCAGATTATTGTTAAGAAACTCATAAACAGTTCCGAGTTCAACCTTGGGGGTAGGAAATATGGACCACAAACATTACCATCAATAACGCCCAACCAAACATTTATGGAAAATTCATTTTGAAATGATCTTGGCTGAATTTCTCGAGGATTCTGATGTGCCCCAATATGGATATTATGGTAATTTGTTACCCCACCTTTGATAAAAGAGGACTTGCCCGTCCAAAGAATCTTATGTAAAAAGTCAGGATTTTCTTCCGTCGAGTTTAAAAGCCACTGCCAAAATCTTATTCTTTTTTAGCATCACCAGGGTGCAAATCCTGAACAGGATGTAGGTGATATGCATGTCTGTGGTCATCGCGTAGTTTTCGTAATATTTTAGACTTATGAATGCGAAGGTGCTGAGCTGCCTTCCGAGAGCTCAGCCTCGGATTGTTATCAAAAGTACGTAGTATACGATCATTCTGAATATTATATCGACGGTTTCTGTTCCATTCGTTATTAACACGCAGGCCAAAGTTATGAAAATTCTGATGTGTTCTGATGAAAACGTGAGCATCTGGAACTCTTCTGTTTGGAAAGCGTCTATGATATTCACGAACTGCCGCTTCTGCATTTTCATCACAAAATCCGTAGCAAAAATGAATATCTGCGTATTCGTAGTTAGAAAAAAGCATTTTTTCAAATTAATACTTACACAACACTCTAATAACAATGTTAACAATAACTCGAAATTAAATTACCTGACACAATTCAATTAAGTGTCATTATAAAACTGAAAACACTGACAGTAGTAGTCTTTTTTGTTTCCCGGCCTACTACGACATTAAAATTTCCCGAAGATCTGTCCGTACGCTCGCCACTGGTGGAAGAAAAATCATATTTTTTACGTAAAAATATGTATCTAGACTACCTGTTCCAAGTTTCCAAATTTCATTTATATATCTAAAGTAGTTTTAAAAATATTAATAAATTTGAAACTTTTGATAACAATTTTGACACCCTGTATCTCTACAACAAAGCATTATTCGAATATAGTTTATAATACAAACTGATATTATTTTGTGGTTCTCTGTGTGCCTCTAAAGTTTCAGCTTTCGAAAGTAGACCACCCTGTATATTCACTATTCTCTATAATTTCTTAAAATTAATACATAATGACAAAATCACCTTATATAAAAGCTGCTTTCAGGAATTATACCAAAAATATTAATATTTCTAAATAGTTACTCTCTTCCGTCACAGATTGTTTAGATTTAGTATAAACTAAATGCCCATGCACGAACGATACTGTCCATTAAACGGCTTAACAATCCGATAATGCGAAGCTTAACCCCTGACTACTGACAGTAGTAGCTACGTAGTCCTTAACTCGTTTATCATAATCAGACATAAGCGCCAAAGCATATTCTGCAATCATAACAGGAATAATCGCTAAATATATCTAAACTTGGTTCCACTACTTCCTGTCTAGACTCTGTCTGGAAACTTTAGATAATAGACTACGCATTAGGCAACACAACTGTAGATCCTCAGGCAGAGATATTGACGCATTCTGAGTGAATAATGCACATTACAGAAAATTCACAGCTGTTGGGAAATATAGAGTTGCACATGTTTTTATACATCATTTTATATACCTACATCCAGCTTGCTGTTCCGTTAGTAATTAAATTTGTTTGAATCTTTATCATGTTGCTAGAATTTTAAAAATTCTGAGATTTTACTTCTTTAAGATTCTTTGATTTTACTCTCTTATTATTAAAAAAAAATAAACCATTGAATACACTACAAAATTTAAGTATTTTCTTTTTTCAAATGGAAAATCGTGTTTCCTATCCACTACAGTAAAATCAAAATCAAGAAAATGATGGCAAACCCTCAATTAAGTAACAAAATTACCGCTATTGTTGTCTTAGTTATTAGTGTTGGCATCTTCTCTTGCTTTTTCTTGATCTTGTTTCGGTCTCATAAGACAATACAGGACACGACCAAGACAAGACTTGACAGCTTGAATTGCAAGACAAGACAAGATTATAAAAGTCTTGCGATATAAGGAATATTACAAACATATAATAATAATAATAAAGTTTATTTGCCCAAAAAAATAAAAAAAATTTTGTTTTACATATATTTAGTATACATACATATTATAATCATGCAGTAGGACAAAAAGAAATACGCTCAGTACACCACAAAGTAGTTTCCTGATCTTCCGCGTATCCCAGAAGCGAGTGGATAAGAAGATATGCAAGAACAACAAAATTATCTATATTAATAATAATCTATAAATAATCATCAAGAAAAAGTTTTTTTAGAGACATTTTAAAAGTATATGGCGACAATGATTTTAATTCAGGATTCAAATTATTGAACAATTTAACAATATTATATGAAAATGATCGCTCAAAGAAAGCAGATTTGTGTGTAGGCATGGTTAATAGTCCTTTGCTACGTATATTAATGTTGTGCACGTCAGTCCTAAATATTAATTTGTCATAAAGGTAAGGGGGAGTCTTAGTAAAAATTAATTTATGATAAAAACATAGAGCATGGTAATCTGTTCTTATTTTCATAGACAATCATTTTAAATTTTTAAAAGCGTTAGATATGTGATTAAATTTTCTTATCCCACATATGAAACGAACACAGGCATTTTGTATTTTCTGAATTCTATTACAATCAACACTATCTATACAACCATTATATAAAACATCACAATAATTAAATTGAGACCATAGTTTCACAAAGCATAATTTTAGTATCTTTATTTAAAATATGCATGTATATATATATATGTATATGTATATGTATGTGAATAATAGCTGAAAAAATAAATATTGCATTTCTATTGTAAGTATATACTGTATGTTCAAAATTAAAATAATTGTAATGTATAAATAAGAAAATTAGCTGAAAGATAAAATTTTTAAAATTGAAATCAAAATTTGAAATAAATAATTAAATAGAATTTTCACATTGACAAGTAGCTTTAAATATGAAATTGTGGAAAATGTTATTTAGAGGAGAAGAGACGATTATCAAGCAAGAGAATAAAATGAAAATTAAAGAGAATAAATTTTAAAAATTTATTATAAACAAAAAGCTAAAAGGATTTCGTTAATATAATTGTTAAATAGGAAATAATTTAAGAAAAAGAGTGCAGGGAAAAAAATTCAATGACGTAAGAAAAAATAAGATGTTGTTGATTATAATAGAGAATTTGATAGAAAACAAGAAGAATATAGAGTTTTAAATATGTCATATCATATCTTTTCACGCCCATTGCCATGAGAACCCAACGCTTGGATTGTTATGGATATGTTTGAAAATATCTAGCAACAGCATCTTATGACATTAGTCATAACCACAAATCAAGAAATTTTAAAGCTATGATCTTGGATAGTTTTTATTTCTTATAAACTGAAATATAAAACGTTGTATGCACCACGGGATATACTAGGATGATTATGCCCGTGAAAAGACGGATAGGATAAGTTGCACTGACTTAACAATATTTTTTCTCTGACCAACGGTAACAGAATTATGACAGCAACCAGATATTATTGAATATGTGACAAAGTCGCTCACATACTATTTTAAGATTGTTATGTATTTATACATAATAATTACAAATAGGTACACCTAAACATATACACTTACTATGAATGGTTTTCTTAGAGTTCTTTTCACAACACAGAATAATAGTTACAAGTGTTTAAAATGACTTATGTTTCTTACAAGAAGCGTTTACTGTACAAACATCTCGTAGCCAGAGAGTTTTGCCTAGATTCGCTGTAAATTAACATGCATCGCTGGTTATGGTTACTATAAATTGTTTCTTTTTCGTTTATGTACGGTCACAAACATTAAAAAAAATTAGACAAAAATGAATCGCACTAGCTGTACGCACCAATATGACTAATATTACTTTTGGGTTACCACCAACAGTCTAACACTCATACGTTGTCGTACTTTGCAGTACGTTACAGTTTTAAATTATGAACAAATTACGTTACAGGCGCTTTTACTTAACCTTAATTGTACCTTAGTTTGTAATTTCGTAACATAGTTTTGCATATTATTATGCAGCTCTTATTATGCAGAACTATTGGTTCTAGACATTTTTTTTCAAGAGATTTTTAAAGCAGATATACATATAAGCCCTTAAAATTACGGACACCCTGTAGGGATTATCAAATAACAAGAATGCTATCTCATGCTGTCTGCGAATATTCAAAGCGCCGAAGTAACACGAATATATAATGACAGAATGCGGTCTAACCAACAAATTTATTTTTTAAATTTATCTGTAGAAATAAATATTGTTATAACATGAACTTACATATTTCTGCGTATAAGATTGTTCACTTGTGTTTATAAATATGTAAACTTAGTTGTTTAAAGGATGGGTTAGAATAGCAAAACGCAGTAGAATTTAAATAGTAAAAGTAAACAAAACATCGATCATTTTATTTTTGTTATTACTTTTGTTCTACGTGTTTTTTATTTTTTGAGATCATACATCTGATCATCTTACGAGAAATGGCAACCTTAAAAATTCATCAATGCGTACTTAGCGTTCGTACCAACGAATTCTAACTTCTAGAAGGAGGCTTTTCAGGTTTTGTTTGCAAATATGCTTAAACAAAGTCGAGACACAAATTCTCGGGACGATCTGGCGTCACCTACGAGAGTTTGGAGATGCGGTGGTCATTAGCACGCGCGTTTCCTAAAAATATAATAATGGTATATTTAAAGTTTGTATTAAAAAGCATAAATTCAATGGATAATATTCTACAATATTTATAATTACATACGTATTGAAAAAGATGAGGTTTTCAACATCAAATACTGAGTATAATAAAGTATAACTTTTATGTAAAGCATAAAATATGTGTGGTTTTTATATCAAAATATATCCTGTTGCCGCCACTATCATTGTGTCCCTTTGGGTATATGTAACAGTCCTTATCCAGTTGGTTATTATTGACAGTCCTTTATCTAAATGTTGGCTTCAATTGAAAGTAATATATTATTATATTCACAAAGCTCCTTCTAAAGATTAGAATTCGTTGATTCGTACACACTGAAATCGATTTTTCGAAATAGAGCAAGCATTTTAAAGACCAGTTAACGCTTTTAAAAAGAATACGACAAGTTCATAAAATGGATGGAACAAAAGATCGGGGCAGTACAAGGCGTCGACTATGTGGGCTGTCCATTCGAAATTGGAATGTATATTGGGGATAAACAAAGATAATTAGCAAGTTTTTCATAGATACACCGGACAATACGTATTTATTTTTGAAAGTGGTAGCCATTTGCGGTACCTTTGGGTCTTGTAGATGTGAACTGTGCGACTTAAGCTTACATGACATCAAGGAAAAAAGAAGTGTATTGCTTATTACTATCCGACCATCTAAGACAGTGAAGGCTCAACGATTTGCTGTTGCCGACAGTGATGAAATTAGTTATGTGCGTTTGGTGAATCAGTATTTATCATTGCGTCTCCAAAATGTAAGTACAAATCGAGTTTTCTTACGATATAATAAGGGGAAGTGCACCAATCAAGTGATTGGTATTAATACATTTGGATCATGGATCATGTCCCTTGAAAATTGTACGTTACCTTAAATTCGACGATCCTGAGAAATACACTTCGTTTGGATGTACATCCCCTACCATTATAGCGAGTGAATAGTGGCATGACAACAGATCAAATCCAACGACAAGTAGGATGGAAATTGGCACCTGTGGCGACTGGTTACGTTGAAGAGAGTATTAGCAATAAGAAGAATGTTTCAAACATTATTGGGAGTGCCATTAATGGAAGTGCAACCTCATTCACTTCCGAGAATGTTAGTAGTATTAATTTGAACAGTATTTCCTGCGATTTAAAAAACCGAAGTATTAATATTTCAAACAATGCCAACTGTACTTTTCACATTCATTTAAAAAATTAAGATTGTTGAATATTTGAAAAAGTTTTTGACACATTTGTTAGTAATATTACATTTGGCGCTAGAAGGTACCTGTCAGATTAATAATTAAAAAGGTGACATTTAGACTTCGCGTTTCTCGGGTACTTGATTTTGCCATGGTAACTTTAAAACGCGCATTTTTAAAAGTTGAATTTAAAAATGCTGAGGCGTGCTTTAATGATAGAATGTACAGCGTCCTACCAGCAGGACAGAAACGGCTCACTTGAGTACTTTGAAAAACGTAATATTTTAGGGTTTTGCATACGTCAGACAGGACAAATTTTACTATGGGGTAAATGTAAACATTATGTGCTTGCAGCGCATTTTTTAACCGCGACTGTACTTCTGTTTGTTTAGAAGTTACAACTTGATGAAAACCGCGTAGTTTGGTCGCAAAATGATGGGCGCAGGGCAGCGTGTTTCCGTCGCGGCGACTGTATTTGATAGTAAAAAAGACAATTCTTGGAGTTTTTCTCAGTTTGGAGATCAGTGGCGTATATCAAGATGTTATGGAACTGTTAAGTGTTGTAAAATCAAAAAATATAGCTACTGTCACATGGAATATTGATATAAATACTACAAAATTTTATCTTGACGCACTACAATTATACAACGATGAAAATTTATTAATTGATTTCTACAAAAATTTGTAATTATTAGCGTTGATTTGTTATATACAGTATGTCTGCGGTTAGAGTGAATAGAAAGAAAAACTTACATTTTATGTTTTACGAAAAAAGCCTGCCTTTATAACAATTTTGTTTGTATTTAAAATAAGGTTGTCTTGAACGAGCCTTTAAAACAGCCCATGTATAGGGTTGATTATTTAAATAAGTATTATGTTCACGTTAGACTAAAAGTAAAACTTTTTATTCTCTATTTTACAGACAAAAAGCACGTACGATAATAAAAAAAATAAAGATACCTACTTTTTCAGATTTTTTACACCCAATTCATTATAACCATAGACATTTAAAAAAAAATAAAGTTTGTCAATTTTACCAAAAAAATTTAAATTTTGATTAACTTTTTTTAGCGACACTGAGTGAGAAAAAATATCAACATTGTCATTTTATTAGTGCAACCTGTCTACAAATTTTTTTTTCTAACTTCTTCCATAGTGGAGAAAATAAATAAAAACAATTTTAATACTACCTAAGTACCTTAATACAGTTAAATGATTTAATTTATTAATCTGTGATTTAAGAAATGCTCCGCCACTGGCAAAATACCAAAATAATATTTCATAAATGACCTAATAACAGAACAACTTTATCTGAAATGTTTGACTGCTGATGTCCTGCTTGAACAAATTTTGGGTACTTCTAGCAGGACTTATAGGCCATGTACAAAAGTGCTTCATGAAGCACTTCCAGCAGAACAGCGGCTTGTACGTTCTATCATTAAATAAGCAAATAAAAAAAAAACTAGTTGTAATTACTAAAATTTATTATATACATGTTCAAATATGGGTTTTATAATTTATTAAACTTCTTTTATAGGAAAAATATATCTATTATTTATCTTTGCTATTAAAATATAAACAAGTATAAAGTTTAATTTTAGTAAATATATGTTTTAAAGCAAAGGTAACAGCCACGTTTATGTGCTTCTGAAAGAACTTTATACCATTCTGTCACCGAAGTTACAAGCAAAATTAAAGTACGTGCGCTTAAGCAGTCCTAACGATGATAAATTTTTTAAGAGTGTCACAGCGCTCATAAACTCATATTTTGTAGTCCTGTCCAAATAATGTTTCCCGGAAACAGTGAAAACGCACAAAAAATGTAAGACGAAATAAATCAATTCTAGGGAATAAATTTAGCTCGGAGGACGCCAGTTGTAGCTGTAGACTTTACCTCTCAGCATTAAATGAAGTTATCTCTCTTAAATTTTTATGTTTATGTGCATCTACACGTTTTATACAGGGTGTTCCAATTTCCGCGAAAATTCAGTAAGTCTGAAACTGGACACTGAGTACTTTGATCCGTGTTTATATTTGAAATGACCAGTACTTCATAACAATTTGATGTTGACTTTTATATACTTCAATTTTTGTACAATTTTGACCACAATTTTCTCTCCTCTCTCTATCATTCAAAATTCAGGTGTATTGAGTACCCTATATCCGTCATGTGTTCCCCAACTGCTGGCTTAAAATGATTAAGGTTTTCCTACCACTTTTGCATTCCTAATGAAATACTGTGTATGCTTGAAGCTAATCGAGAACTGCTTGAAACCAGCAAAGATATTTAAGAATCTGAAAATAGGAACATTATTTAAAAAAGAGAGAAAGCTTGAAACTCTTCAATTTGATAACCCTCCACGTATCCGATTCAATTCAAATGCTTTACTTTCTAATTAAATTTGTTGATGCCACAATACATAATATTATATTGTGTCCCATTTTGGTAGTGCATGTAATGGTATCTTTAAAAAAATCAAAATTTTTGAAAATCACCTGTAACTTTTTTATTTGGAGGAATTTTTAAAATCTGAAAACACTTTTTCACATCAATTTTATTCGAGGAATTTCACTGTATATTTAGGTTTTAATTGCGACGTTTCGGTTGCGAAAAACCATCATCAACTTTATTTCTTTAACACTCACTTTAAATATAAAAAAGTTATGAAAGAAAACTCTTTCGGTTCCCAGTCACTGTTTCCGGAACTATACAAAATATTGCATATTTCTTTTCAGAAAATGGAAAAGCATAAAAATACACAACTCCTACCTAATTTATCCACCCTGTATATATTACTTTTTCCGAGATATCTGTACTGGGCGTTGTAACAGTGACTGCTCTGTATATCTGAACACGAAGACGTAGGAGTTAAGCACCCATTGTTTTATGAAATTTGCACTGGAAAACAAAAACTTTCTCCCAAGACGAGTATTTGTGAAAATTCGCCACGTACAGTTTTTACAGCCTCGCCACCTGTACCGGGATGGCAGTAATAGCCTTTATTTTGTGAAACGCTCTCGACTTGCTAAAAACTTTTGATGCTTATTTCTTACATCGTGCTTTGACAGGGGATTTATGTTGGGTTCTAGGTGGAACTCCCTTTTCTTTTGGGTCACTTCTTTGGTTTTTATTAACATGTAAGTTGTTGTATCGGCGCTGTTTCCAACTCTTTTTCATACCCAACAAACTCTCAGCAATTAAAAGGCTAACTACTTAAATTATTTTTTCTTTTCTTTCGGATGAATATCGGATTGCGCTGACAATCATATAATTAACTAGACAGATTTTTGCTATAAAAAGATGATACGAGCATGTATGTAAGGTTTCCAAAATAGGTGACACTTATTTTAACTTCTATAAATTATAAAGACTTATGCTAAATAAATGCTTTAAAGCGTATTAAACTTGTGCAACTTCTTGTAAAGTACTGCCACAAGTGCAAAACCAATGAAACAAGGCAATGTAAAAGGTAGAAATTGTAGGAATTGCTTTGCACTTGATTATATTCCGGTCTCCATTGTATAATAAATACATATTTTATATTTTTATCTACGTCACAGATATAATATTTACATTTTTATTTTAGTTTCCATTATACAGCATAAAAACCATTACAGTACTTTAAATAATTTAATGAGGTCACTTCATCCAGCTTAAATAATGGGTTTTACAAGGAATTAAATTAATTTCAGAAACAATTTCATTTGCGTAAAAGCTGATTTATAGATTGCAATTTTTTCTGCAATTTGCAATTCTCTTGAAAGTAAGTATACGCACTGAATAGTAGTGTATTGCAAAAGCTGTCTTATCTTAAGGGCTTATTTAATTAATCTTTATTTTTTTAGAAGTATGGCAAAAACCCAATTAAACTAAAGAAAAACTAGAATTATGTCACATGTAAATAGATTTAGAGAAATTTTTCATTGTCAGAATAATGCCATAATGATACACAGTGCTCAAAAAATAATAGAATTTGGAATAATAAAGAGCAAAGCGACTTTATATTTTAAGTTTGTAATTTTTCAATACAACCATAATATATCATATGCAACTTTTCCATATAAAATTATGATGGTTAAATCAGAACTCCGTCCATGTTCACGAATTGCCAAAACTATTCTGCTTGCTCTCTATTTTCATGTCATTCCCTCATTTAATCACAATCGTTCAGTAGATGAACTATCGTTTTTGTCTCTTCCCAACAGATTCTATACTTCTTCCTCTTTCCTCTGTCCACCATTTATTATCTTTTTCCTCATTACCGCATCTGAATCTTGCCAAAAATTTTTTCCTTCTCACTTCCCCGTCATCAACTTCTCATATTTTGCATTATATCTTGAGTCCTTTATTTTTGTTCTTCTTGCTTACCTGTCTATATCTTTGTCTCTTAGTTTTAATTATTTCGTTATCTGTTTCCCTCCGGTTCATAAGCGATCTATTTCTGTGATTGCGTATCCAATTCGTTATTAATATTTCTGTCTCTATATTCTCTCCTCCTTCCTTCTATTTTTATAACCAGCACTGTTGTTCTTGCAGTCTTCCCTTCCCATTTTCTTTTCTTCGTATTTTACTGTTAAGTTTCCTGCTTTCTTTCTCGTTTTATTTCTTTTGCTTTCTTCCTCGTTTTATTTCTTTTGCTTTCTTCTCTGATGATGTAGCCAGGAATTTTGAGCTAAAAACTTTTGACCTCTGTCTGTCTCTATATTCTCTCCTCCTCCCTTCTATTTTTCTAACCACCACTGTTATAATATCTTGCAGTCTTCCCTTCCCATTTTCTTTTCTTCGTATTTTACTGCTAAGTTTCCTGCTTTCACCCTCATTTTATTTCTTTGCTTCCTTTTCTGAATATGTAGCCCGGAATTTTTCTGACTACTCCTAGTATCCACCTTAGATATTTCTCCCGTACTTTTTCTATTTATTCAAATTATCTCCATCCCCATACCCCGCTCCCGTACAGGAGTATGCTCCCCAACAGACTGTCGAATAACATTGTTCGTCTTTTAAAGTCATGTCCAAATTTTCTTCCTTCTATCCCCCAAACCAACCCCATTGCTTGGTTTACCTTCCTTATCCTGTCTTTTATATGTACCACAAATGTATTCCTTGAATTAAAAATAAACCTTAAATATTTGAACTCGTATACTTGAGCTATTATTTCCCTTCCTAATTCCACTGGTACCCTTCTTTCTCCTTCCTTCCTTTTCCAAATATCATCAATTTTGTTATCTCAACATTCAATTGTAAACCTTTTTTCTTAAAATATCCTTCAATATATCATTTCCAAATGATATTAAGTTTTGCTTTAAAGGCTGTTATTTGATCTATAACGGTTTTGAGTTATTACGTGACACAAGTTACTCGTTACTGCCAGTAACAGAATTAATATACGCATACTTAGCCTTGCTATGGTTGATAACGGGGATCATGCGGAACGTTCCGCAGTAGCCTCTGCACCAGGTCGCACCTCATGCTTCTACACATTTTGTTGCTCTTCCATTGTGACTCCACAAAAACTTCACCGCGATTAAAACTGTGAAGCTTTTACCTAGCACAAGGACAACAAAAGAAGGTGAAAGAATTTCAGCTATGGTTTAATTTTGTTAGGTACTGGCAGTCCTAGATCACGGCATAACAATCCAGAAAACTATTATAAATCAAGTGATATTGCCGTTCTCAATCACCTCATTTCATACGTAATTAGTTATGCTAAACAATAAATAGGAATATATAGACTAAAGCCACTTGGAAATTTTCACCTGAAAATTCTTTGAAATTGTCTACCGAAATCACACCATAATATTTAATTTTGAAAAACAAAATTAGGGATTGCACTGTCAAACATTTCACTAGATAAGGTCAAAACCGTCACAATTAGTTTCAAAATTCTTCAGACGTTGTTTATTTCTTTAAATATGACAATTTCTGTAAGTAAGCACTTTTACAAGTACATTAACATCATGTTCGTTCTTATTGTATTGCTGTACAGTAGAAATAACCGATTTGCTATATATTAAACAAGTAATAATAATAAAAAGTACTTCATTTGAACAAGAAGTAAACAATCAGAATCTGACTTATGAATATATATAATTTTTTTTTAAGTTTTAATTATTAATATTTCGAATGTTAGTTTGATTGTTGGAATTTAAATAGTTTTATAGGACAATTTTTATAAACAATTATCTATATGTTGGACAACTCTTTGTAAGTAATTTTATTCTTTTGTTTATATTTATTATTTTACTGTGTTCATTGGTTGTATTTTTATTCTGAATGTTTGTTTTATTACCTGTTTCATTACATGCTCTTTATTTTTAGTGTTTTGTTTACCTGACGATATAGCTAATCGACTACGAAACCGGTTGGAAAATTAAAAAAAAGTTATGACATAATTAGACTTTTACTTACACTTTATTATTTAGATTTAAAAACTATTTAAAATTAAAAAATGTGTTTAAATGTAATTAATGATAAATCACGAACCTAACATTAAATACCATTGAATAATGTAAACTTTCCAAATAACTATTTGAAATTACAGAAACTAATAATATAAAAAATCTACAATTAAAATAAATAAATAAATGTAAATTTCAGAATAACAGCGATATAACCTATTTTTATTGATAAGGTTAACTGCATTCCTACTTGACTAATTAGAATAATTTACGACATTTAATAAAATTAATATTTTAATTCGTTACTAATACTCTAATATACGATCACATTTGCTTTTAATCAGATCCTCCTTAACCTGTTAGATCGATAATTGGTAGACTAAGTATGATATATTCATTTTTCAGTTTTTCAATTATCTGCTCACATTATTCCGTCGCGTACATGCAAGGTTGTCCTTTGGTTTTCAGCCAGAATATGCGCTAAAAATAGATATAGTTTTTTTTTTGTCAACGCTTTCTGGACTGGTGCACTAATGCAAGCAAAACCACTGGTGACATTCCATTATTATTAGAAAACATTACTTAATTTTTCTATTTTCTGTTTATAGTACAGTAAGATAGATTTGTTCTATCTTTTGTTATTTTAGAACTACAAATGAATTTAAAATTAGTAAAATCGAAGTTATGCCGTTATTTTTTAAAAGAAGGTATAACTGAATTAAGTCTTTACCATCTTCTAGAGTAACAATTTAAGCATCCGAAATGGACTTCTACAGCTTTTTCCAGTAGAGACGAACTTTTTAAAACCGAATGTTCCATGCTTCGGACGATACTTAACAATTTTGTTTTTTGCAACATACAGTCTACTTTTATTTGTTTACAAATCCGTAAAAACTTTAGTCTTCAAGATAATTATTTTTTTTTAATTTTAAATGACATCAAAAACCGTTTCCACTGACCCTACCACGACATTTAAAATGGCGATCCAAGACCACCTATGATTTTTTTATACCCCCGAAATTCAATGAAAACGTTTAGCGATTTTTTTTTAATTTAAAATCTGATAAAGTAATGTTAATCATGTCCCCTCTAAATCCCTGTGTGAAATTTGAACAAAAACTATAAAGAGTATTTACTTTTACACGTTCTTAAAGTTTAATTTTTGTAAACATTCGTAAAAATTTGATTTCTCAAAATTACGCAACAAATATTTCTTTTGTTTTAAATGTCATTGAAAACCGTTGTTTCTAATCCTATCACGGAGTTTAAGATGACGATCCAAGTTCTGCTATGATTATTTTTATATTCCTCAAATTCAATAAAAACCTTTAGCGATATTTTATTTAAAATCTGATATGGTATTACTCAGGTCATCTCAGAACCCGTATGTGTGAACTTTGAAGTCGCGGTGAAGCTTTTGCAGAGTCACCACTGAAGATGCCGACAGTGAAGAGCGACGAAACGTTTGGAAGCATGGGATGCGACCAGTTACAGCGGCGGCTACGGAACGCCTCGGAGGGCCACCATTATCCAAGGAACGGTTCAGACCGTAGGAGTCGTAATACCAACAATAGGAACCGAAATCAATATATGGACGGGCCCAGAGACACCGACAGCTGGTCTGTCCCCACAGAGCCTAGCCCGACAGCAACCAGGGCAGGTAAAAGAATATATTTTTTTGTATATATTATCATTGTGTTATACAGGATGTATCGAATTGCAGGGACCACACTTTACCAGGTGTTAGAACTTTTTAAAGGAAGAAAATAAATTCATATAAATATGAACTGTGAATTGCTTAGTTTCCAAGACACCGGTTATCAAAAATATTGAAAAAAAACGACCGACTGAATGAATTAATGACCTTAATAATTGTAAAGATGAAAATTTTAAAATTGGCAGAAATATTTTTTACTTTATGCTGCTTTTTGGAAGAATCTTGAAAAAAAAATGATTCATAACTCTCTAATTGGAGTGTCGACTTATTTCTCCTTTTCAACGCATGCCTATGGTATTGAAACCACGTTCATTTGTTAGCAAATTTGATTTCCAAACTTTTATGACTCGACATTTTTTTATTTAAGGTTCAATTTTTTAGATATTTTATATTTGATTAGTCAATACCTTGTATTATTTCCCTAATAAATGCTTTGTTGTGTTGAATCTGAACACTTTTGTTCTGATTTACGGTAAAAGTTATTGACATTGACTTAGAAACTGTAAAATATCCAAAAAATGGGCTTTAAATAAAAAAGACATAAATAATTTGGAAATCAAATTTAATATCAAATGAGGGTGGTTTGAAGACCATAGGTGTACATTCACAAATATTTGAAGGGGAGAAATGTGTTGAACCTCCAATTATAGGATTTTTTCAATTTTTTTTTTAAAGTAGTATAAAGTAAAAACATTTTCAATGTTTACCTTTACAATCAAGGATCGTTATATGAACGTATTTTCTTAATTTAAAATGTTCTAACATCAGTTAAAGTTTTGTCCCTGCAATTTGAAACACCCTGTATATCTAACACAATGATAATATAGACAAAAAAAACTTTTGTCTTTATAGAAAACAGAATTTTCTTACCTGTCGAATTAATGCACTGTCATATTTCTGAAAATATATTGTGCACCGCAAGTATACCTAAGCTTAACTGAAAACCGTAAAACTTAGCGTAACCTGTTTTTAAAAAACTTTTTTACATAATTGACTACATTTGCCTTGATATAGAACTATAGATCAATGTTCAATAATTAATGTAGCCCGCGCATAGAGAAGGTTTTAGTCCACAAATTTGCTGGTGCCGACTTTGGAACTAATTTTCTCGAAAACGCTTAAGTTAGCAAAAATTGATATGAACCATTAGAAGAGCTATAATTTTTTGTTGTGTATGTTCACATATAACCTGAGTGCAGGTGAGATATAAGCGGTCTGCTACTTCCTGCTTGGCCTAAGCGGCTCGACCTGTCTCTCCTGCTTATATGTGAACATACACATGAAGGAACAGCTAGTTCAATTGTCGGTCTTTTCACTTATGGCATACTGATGAGGGCTAACAAGCCCTAAACCAGTTTATGTCTGGTGGTGTGGCCGACAAAGGTTCTTGGCTGTTCACACAGATACTGCAGGTGTAATTCAATGCTGGTCGGGACATTAGTCCGCGGAGTAGTTGTTTCCTGCAGTATCATTTATAGATTTAATGGCTCGTCGCCCAGGGTGAGAGGTCTGTGATTAAGTATCTGCTGTAATGTAGATCACTTCCTGCAAGTCGAGCCGCTTAGACTGAGCAGGAAGTAGCAGCACGCTTATATATCTCCAATAAATCACTTATCTATTAATAACTGTGATGCATAAATATAAATACACATTTATATAATAATTATAAACTAGGTTCAATATACTTTGTATTACCTAACTTAATTTAATCTAACCTAACCATAAAAGTCTTATAGTTCCATACAGTATACAAAAATGTAATTAATATTATAATAATTCTTATAATCGTTATAATAGTTTTTTCTCAGTGTATGTTTTTACACTATTACATTAAATGATTTAACAAAATAATGTTAGTTGTTTTGATTCCAATAACGAACTGTTGCAAAATAATTCAAAATAACCTAGAACTACTAAAAGTCACTTTACAGTCGGTAACTTCTTTTTCAAAGCCTTGCAGCAAGCTCTTTCACCTTCAGTACCTTTCCCAAAAGTCTGACTTACAGTTAGTGTTCCATTCGTCAATTCGCATTTACAACAGAAGTGAAACCAACACTTTAAACCGAATGCATACTAAATACTAAGCTGTGTATCCTACAAAACATATAAAATAGTTTTCGGTTGAAAGAACGCAGTTTGAAATTGAGTAACCATACAAATCACTAAATTTTTACAGAAAAGCTGCAATAAAAATCGGACAAGACGTATATTTTGAAAGTAGAGCCTTTCAGATATGACGGCTTTTGCAATATGCTGCTATTCAGTGCGCATGCCTACATGCCTTGCAACTTGCAGAAAGAATTGCAAGCGGCTTTGCGATGACAAGTTGAGAATGCAAGTGGATGGCTATTTAAAACTGTCCTAAGATTATTCAAATTCGAAACCAGGACAAGCCTATTATTTACACCAGTTTATGGTGTTAAAGATATGTTAACGCGCCTTTTCATTCTGTAACAGGGTAAGCAACTTTAACAAATATTATTTAACCTCATGTTTGACGACATTAAGAAATGTTTCTAAGTATGTTTGTAAGATAGTCGTAATGAATGGTGACCTTGAAATTGTGACCTTGATTCTTCATGATTATCCAGATAACTAATTTTAGGACGACCATCTGAACGTTTACTGAAATAGCCTGGCAAATTACCAAACCTAATTATAAAAATTAGGGAACTTTGAAAGTGTTTTTTTTTCGAATTTTCAAACTAATCCATCGTGAATATTTATGGAAGAAATAAACGTAACAGAAATGCGTAACTGCTTTCCATAATTTATTTTCCCTCTTCCTTAATAACAGAAGTGTTTGAAAAAATAATTAATTAATTTATAGTTCGCTAACATGTCTTTCTAATAACACTCAAATATTTATTTGACGCTAATATTAACATTTACTTAATGTGCTTTTAAAATCGTATGAAAGCATAAGTATTCTACTTGGTTTGTAACCATCAGTGTATTTATCTGAGTAGTTTCAGCTTAAATTCCTAAAAGGATAAAATATTTTCCAACCCACTCAATAATGATTAACAGTATGTAATGAGACACTAAACAATTTTGAAGTTTAAGGTAATTCCAAACTAGATATTATATAACAGGAGTTGTTGCCAGGGGTTACGTCTGCGTGGATTTTTTATTTGCAACTAGAATAAGTTTTCAGTAGAAACATGAGGAATTTGTTAAAATTTTACTTTAACCTTAATTAAGGTATCACTTGAACATATTAAAGTAAAACAAAATCATATACACAGAATACAATCAAAATTAAATTTACTGCAAGGATATATGTATTTTATTTACACTATTTACAGGTTAAAGACCAAGTTAGAGAACAGGAAGACAAAGAATTAATAAAAAATATATATATAAAACAAATACACAACATTTAGACATGACACAAATGTGACAAATATGAAAAATAATCAATCTAATATCTAGATAAAGACAACAATAATTAAAAATCAAGTATTTTCAGCAAAATACCTCCATTATATAAATCATCCATATTATGAAATGGAAAGTGTTTCAGAATATTTGTCCTAACAGGTGGTAAATGAAACACTAATTGAACTAAATTGTCTAGTTTCTATTCTGGGAACATGAAAGCCTAACATTCTCAAAATGGCACTGCAGTCAATGACATTATTCATTATTTTATGTAAAGAAATTAAATAAGCCTTTTACGTCGATTTTCCAAAGTTTCAAGGCCAAATCTATTAAGCATTTTTTATTGATTGAATCCAACAAAAGGATACTCTCCATCAGCTAAAACCGGGACACCAAACAATTGATGCATATTCACAATTACGCCTGACAACAGTAGAATATAACATTTTCAAAGTATTAGAATTCCAAAACTGTTTACTATTCCTTATAATGAAACCAAGAGATCAATAAGTCCTTGCAGTTACATAATGTAGATGCCTATTAAAAAACAATTTTGTGGCAAATATAACACCTAAGTCACAGAAGATATCAACTAGGATTCTAGAAAGTAGTATGTTTTTCAATAGTCAAAATAAATCAAGTGTTTCTTTGTAGAAGAAGAGAGCACGTGACACTATGATTTTTTACCCTGCACCATTCATGAATGACATTTACATTGTACTGAAATTCAGCAGCATCATCAGAGTTGTTAATTGTACTAAAAATATTCAGATCATCTGCATAGGGACAGTTAAATTATTAATGATGTCATTAATAAATAGGCTAAAAAATAAGGGTCCCAAATTAGACCCTTGAGGGACTTCCGTGATAGCAAAAAATTTTGCTATAGTTTATTGCTTATATATTTGTTTATTTCTCCATCAATTCAGACGATTCCTTCGTCAATTTGTAGGTACTTTCATTAAGTTTACAAAATCCACTGCAAAATGAAAGGCTAAAACCCATGTTCTTACGTATTTTTTGCATCATCTCGATATCACTCATACTTCTCCAGAAAGTGGCATGCGTAACGGCATCGATGCTAAACTTTCCCAAAATCTTGTAGACGATAAATTCTTCGGGTAATAAAATAACAACACAGACGCGAAACAAATATGAAGAACCTTAAGGAATTATGAATAAATTAGAATGCAATAAATGAAGCACCTTAAAAACTTTGAAATAGGAGTTAACACAGGTAATTATTGTTTTTTATTTGTGAGCTCAGTCGTTACAAACAACGCTAGTACTTCCCTTGATTATAAAATTTTTGTCTGTACATCGCTCTTGATTGAAGTAGAAATCCACAACAGAGTTTATTGAAACAGCAAATACATTTATTCTGCCTCAACATTAGGAATGTAAATAATGTGCTGCTTTAATTTAAGCAAATCCTCTTTGACTTTTCCTTCATCTTGAACACTTTTTTCACCGGCATGTGGATGAGGAAAATTTGAGCTTATCGTTTTATTAAATATTAAATTTAACGTTTCATGCGTACAGTTATTCCAAGTTCTGTAGATTTCTGCAAACAATTTACAGATTTGCGAATTGGAAAATGAACAAATGAACGTCGTTACCTTGGATAATGAAAACATCTCACTGGTAGGTATATAAATGACCTTATTTATGTATTTATATGAATATTGGCAAATGATAATTTAATTGACAGAGAAGACGAGAATTAACGAAATAATCGAGGAAATAATAGAGATACACATCCATGCACAAGCTAATTGTTACCAACTGTAACTGCAATTCCACGACAATATTAGAGTGGTCCTCATCTGAAGCAAACAAATTTTTCAATATCTTGAACAATTTATATCGCCATTGGTATCGCCATTGCAAAGTCTTGACTGCGGCGAAATCGTTGCAATTGTATTGGTAGATAAGCCACCGTCATATTAAGAGAATTACCACCACAGGTGGAAATGCCCACTTGTCGTGGTGTGCATGTCAAAAAAACACCTCTAGAATATTTAATCACATCTATAGTCTGTTAGAAATGAAAGAGAGTAATAAAAGCTTATTATGTAAGCCAATCGTAAATAAATGTAGTACTGGTGCTTATATTCAATATTTTTTTTATTATGTATTATCAGTATAGGTACTATTAAATAAACTTGTGTGATAGAACCGTACTAAATTGTAGCAGGTAGCTAAAATTTAATCCCCGACAATCCGTCTTTGTCTATGCCCCTTCAATTTCTCGGTCCATTTCTCTTATAACTAAACATTATAAAAACAGTATTTCAAAACATGAAGCTAGTTTAAGCATCATAACCGGGTCAAGAAAGTTTTCAGTAATTCAAATAAAATTATTCAATATTATTATCAAAATATTTATTTAAATTTAATGAATAGACTTTTATTCCACACAAAAGTATATGTATTTTGAAAATTCAAATGATGAATGGTGAGTAAATGTAGTGTTGTATAAATGTACAATAAAATAAAAAAGTAGGTATATTAAAATTCATCCTCTTAATATTCTGATGAATTATCTTCGTCTCCTAGATTGATAACGATAGGTTCCACAGTAACGTCAATTAAATTATCGAGTTCCCACATTTTCTCCTCTTCTTTTTGTACATGATGTATACATTTTTGTACATGATACATCTTTGCCAGTTATCTGCAGTTACTCGTTCCAAGGAATTGTTTAACAAAATCTTCATGTCACTTAAGTTAAACGTCGTATTAGTTCGCGCTACATCATCTTTTACCTGCGCCCAGACTAATTCGATTCGGTTAAGTTCACAGTGATAAGGTGGTAACCGTAGTACCGTTATTTGGCGAATTGTTGCTATTTCATCGATAACATATTTTTTCTGATCTTTATTAAGATCGACAAGTGTCAAAAGTTTCTTTTTCACCATATTTGTTTCAAAAAAAAGGTTTTTTCCGGATAACCATTGAATTATATCGGCTTTCCTCCAAGCAGTCGTAGGCGTGCGCTCGATCTGCCGTGAATGATAACTGGCATTATTCATGACAATTACAGACCCCGGAAAAATAAGATCCAGCATCTGTGTAAAATACTCTTCGAAAACATCTGCGTTCATGTCTTCGTGATAGTCACCTGTATTTTTAGATTCAAATAAAAATAAACCGCCATCTACAAAACCACTGGCACTACCTCTATGTGTCACTATTAATCTTCACCCTTTACCTGCAAGTGCCTTGAACCCTGTTGAAAGTCCATCCAAAAATGCTTGTCGAAAACTTTTTACATTTTTATCTTGCCATACTTTTGTTACAGTATATCCCTCGTTGACCCAAGTTTCATCTAGATAATAAAAATTCCTCCCTTCGTCACGGAATTTTCTAATTGATCTTAAGTAGGATCCTCGCCAACAAATAATTTCATCTTTATCGATAAGAACTGACTTCCTGTTCTGTTTTTCCCAGCAAAAATTCAACTCTTCTCGTAATATCTTCGTATATTCAGCTCTAAGACTGGATTGATCCGTCACAATACACTGGCTCCTGCCCTATGATATATCCAGTAAAATATACTAATGTACAGCCATTACCTGTTAGCATTAGTGTTACCCGATAATTACCTGAAACGAAATATTACCACGTCCATGGCCGGTTCTTATCTCGGGGTTTTATTACTCTCTTTCATTTCCAAACATACTTATAGTGTAAAAAGAGATGCACACAATAAAAAATAATAATGAGTAAGTTCAAACTCATTTATGAGTGAATTCATTTGGTGTTGAATTTTGAGTAAATTTAACATTTTAATAAATAAATAAGCTTATCTACACAATATTTGGTTAGAGAAACCAAAATATATATAAGTGAGAACATATTGTGTAAAAATAACACCAACCGTTGTAAAAATTACACATTGTTTAGTAAGTGGAAGGGGGAAAACAAAGTTGAATGCGAGCAGATACCGACGCGCAGTTGTAGTTTTGTTGTGTATGATACAAGTCACTGCTGTTTGTGGACGATAATCATAAGTGTATTGTTTTAACCCGATCATGAACATGGACCGCGATTGTAAATACATTTTAAAATTACAATTTGCATAAAATGTAAATGATGTAAACTTGAAAATGAGAATTTGTATTATGAAGTTGTGGGAGAAATATGTAAATAACAATGGCCGTCTTAATCAGATACAAAAATAATGTTGATTTGCTTCTTATTTCAGGAAACCTATCTTGTATGTGTCATTATTACCGTTTCATTTGATCCTCAACTACTTAGCTATAAAATTTTGGAAAATAGATCAAACCCAGAAATTATTGAATTAAACAGTTTTTTCAATAAAGAGCCATTTGAACTTCATCAGTCATACAAAACCACTGAGTATTTTGTGACACCAAAGTAAATATTTTGTTAGATTTAGAAAGAATGTATTGATTAATAATATAATAAAATTAAACATCTTTACGTACTGCATCATGTTATTAATCTACAAATATAATCTGAACCTTTATTTTATTCAACTTATTATAGCAAACTTTTGTTTCAAATAGTGTGTAGTTAGTAGCAGTAATAAATATTATAATATAATATCAATAATTATTATTTTTATTACTATTGTTATTATGGTTGCTTCCACAATTCCATTAAACCTGTATTGTGTACAAATGAACGTTTTCTTTTTATTGATATAAATACTAAATGTATACTGCACCACAAGACACTTCTATGTAAATACAGTAGAATTACATATTTTATGCGAAATTACATAATTTTTTATTAAAAATACGTATAGATGTAAAATTCATTTTAATGTGCACTAAAATGCGGTTATACCCCGAAAAAATATATATTCGCAAGTGCTTGATATGTATGTAAAATATTGTGAATTTGCAAACAAAATATAATAACAACCAATAAAATTGTATGCACCATATCACGTGGTAACGGGACAGTGACCTGACGAGTTACATTTACGTACATGTACGTTATTTTCAGGGAAGTATACTTCTGATCGTATTTTGTGATGTATTTTAGAGAGTGTGTAGAAATGACCTAATTTATTTTATATATTTAATTATTCCTTATTGTACATTTAGAAAACCAATTTCTCCTTTATTTTATATTGAATTTAAAATTTCCTAATAAGATAATAAGCAATAACGCTGGAAATGCTACAACGTTTCCCTTCGAAAATTACTATGTACTAATTTTTATTGTAGGTGGTAGGTATAAAATTTGTGCTAGATTTTCTGCAGGCAATTGGGAAACACCCTGTATATTTATTTTTAGGTATATTCAAAGTAATCCAGTAGTTTTCTTTATTTACCGAAGTGACTTTTAAATTTTATTAATAACCAATGTTCAAAATTAGATCAATACTATGTCGTTTTCTTATGTTTCTTGGATAAATAATGCCTAAAAAACGTTTGTATGTATGCAAACCATAGATATATATCTACCTATCTACCCTCAAAAACCCCAAAACAACTCTGAACATCGCCAAATGCGTTACAGCCATCCCAACTGTACAACAACATATCAAGGACACTCTATAGTCATTATTACAAATGTTTCCTTTTACGTATCATCAATTGCGCTTTAAGTTCATATAACATGGACATTGACACTTTAATAAAAATAACAAAAATGTAAAGGTTTACAATTTTCCTCCACATTGGCACTCCTGTAATTCTGGAATATTCGTATCAGTACTATTCGCGTAAAAAAAACTAAACTCAACAGGCACAAGCGATAAAAGAAATATCTTTGTATTATTTCCCAAGATATGAATAAAAATAAGACGAATTCACAAGGGTACCATGCAATGCTACATTTAGCATGTTTACTTTCCTTCACTATCTCAAGTTTGCATACAATACGGACGGGGAATACAAACTTCATAGTAATTAATAATAATAGCTGTCCTCTTCATAGTCAAGAGGGGATTACTTAGGGACGCCATCCTAAATAAATACTTAGGAGTGGAGAAGGCCTACTTGCGACATAATTATTATTCAGAGAAGATGAAGTCTGAAAGCTCCAGAGTGACATTGGGAATACACTAGACAAAATAACAACTTGCTTGAGAATCGATGAACAATTTCTCAAGAGACATATTGTAATGAAGAGAAATATACCAATAATAAAAATTAAAGGGCACAATATTTAGATAGAGAATCAGTTAAAGAAAAATATAATTGTATAAAAAACTTGTTAATATTTTTTTGGGGAATACCCAATTAAACAAAAGTAACAAAAAAAAATGCCACAAATAACTACAGATAGAATTGATAAACTTAAATATTTTCAAATGACGATTTATCAGTGTCTGGAAAATGATGTAATAATGTTAATTAAAGTTGTTAAAAGTATGGGCAGTGATAGTAAAAAATCAAAATTGTAATATGAAGAAAGATTAATCACTTGAAATAATAATTTTGATAATAAAAGTTAATTGAATATTAATGGTAAGGGATTGATTCATCCTTATTGGCAAAAAGATATTGTATAACTTAGAATAAATAGGTGTTATAATCAGTCCTTCATATTTTATGACATTTTAAGTAATTTATTCATTTTTAATTTTTTTACCACAAATATTGTCGACGCATTAGGGTTACAAATTTGATACAGTCAAGTAAATACAAATTCTAAATAATGCTCTTAATAATAATAATTTTTAAAATGTCAATTTCTTGCCGCCTATTTTCAATTTTTTTGCTCTAATTATATTTTAGCGATAAATCAACTTTGTCACAGCTGTAGTTAAACTTACATGTCGTACAAATCTGTTTTGATAAATTGCATAATATTGAACAATTCTTAAACTCATTGATATGTCGTCGGTTCCTTGAGGTTTTGAAGGGCAACTCTTGCACTTTTTTATGGTAGGACTTCACAAGAGAGTCAATAGTGTGAGGACAACAATTAACAGTGTTCTCCACGTCAGTTTTGTCACCTGAATTTCATTGGCCAATTTACCAGTGACATACATCACGTTAACAGTAATGACAATGCTGTGTCGATCACGTATAGAAGAGGTGGACTACACCTTGAATTATGAAGCATTAGGAGTCTCACAACCAGAAAACGGTGAGCATTCCAGATAGTGACGCATTCTAAAAAATGACATACCTGCCAAGCAATTTTTTCTTATAATTGCAACTTGTCACTTAACCGGCTGGATGCACACATTCGAAAAATAGTTCGATCATTTTTTAAAATTTGCACAAACTCTGTATTGCTACTTTTAGACGGTTATACGACATACCCAGAATAGTGTCGTTACTGATAAACCTAGAGACCATGGTGTTGCGTCTACGAAAACATTGCAGTCACGGAATGCAACCGTTGAATGTTGCTTTCATGGGTCCAACAATTTACAACCAAGTCCATACATTTTTGAAGAACAATTCAGGTCAAGTGGTTATAATTTATCAAATAGCTAGATTGTATGACAAAGCATACTTCAGAGCAGCTACACCCAGAAAATGTTGCGTCTTCAGCAGAAATCTCTAGAGAAGCACAGACAACATTTGTCAGGCATCAAACACCATCTCCATCCATATCATGCTCAACTTCTTCACGGCCACAGGCCATATCAAACAAGGATTTCAGCAGTGGAGATGGAGTACATCTCACATGATTTCAACAAAAACCCTCTGTCTCTATCACCAGAAAGTATAAAAGAAACGAGACCACGCATATAAGAATAAATGGAAAGCTGCAATTTTAACTTGCAGTCCATATATGAATGAACTGAATGCCAGTTTGGAAGCGAAATGTCGCATAACTTGCAAATTACCATTTCTTGAAGATGAGGTGGAATAAAGAGGAAATCCAAAGAAAAAGAATAACGCAGATACAGGAATAAAAGATAAAAAAATACCATAGGAAATAAAAACACTGATGAAAAAAATCCGGTAAGCTTTTATTGACATGAATTTTTTGAAAAGTGAAGCAGGGAACCGTAAACACTTGCCCAAGATGAGTACACAAATCTTGTACTGGAGCTAATAGTGACAATGCACATTTTGAGTGTTGCTAAAATGAGAAACACACCAGTACATACAAGAAAAAATATATATTTTTGTAAAAACCTAAAAGCTCTTAAAAACAGATCGAATATGTACTGACAGTAAAACTAACTGGTTAATTTTAAATTAAAAAGAATACAAAAATAAATATATTCTGGACTAAGAACAATCTATTGAAGAGATATCTATTTACATTTGTCAAAGTTACCTATCATCAACTTATTTTTTCAAAAATACATAAATCCTTATGACTGTTTAAGAACAGGAATTAATCTCAAAATATACAATAAAAAGAAGTGTTTTTAAATTAAAGTATATTCTTATGTAGGTTACATAATAAAAAAAACAACCAAACCCCCATGTTTTCGTTACATTCTCAGTTTTTATTGTTCTTTTTATAACCTTTATAAATTCTGGAACTGGAATGAAATGCTAAGAGCCACGAGTGCGTACAGAAAAAGGCGAACGACAGGTTGATGTAGCGTAAACTTTGGGTACATTTCAGAGACTGATTTCGCGTTTGAGGGCACAAATGCGTGAAAAGGAAGAGGTAAGTGAATGATGGTTCGTGACAGGTCAGATCCTACTCTGCATTACTTGGCGTGACTTTTAACTTGGTACTCACTGTTCCGATATAGAACTGCATACAACTTCAAAAGTATAAGATGACTTAAGAACTTGAATGAAAACAAATATATCTCATATTTTTGTAAATGCATATTGTTATCCATAACAAATCATCTCCGAATGATACAACTTTTCAAATTCACAAATTTTTCCAGAAGTACATTCTTGTGCAAGAAATTTTTCCATTCCTGTTCATGTAAGCGTATTTCCATTGAGACAACATAGTCCATTATCCTTTAATTATTATTTTTTTTTAAGTTAAAGGTACTTTATTTAAAAAAAATCTAAGTTGAATAAGTAATAGCTTATAATAACCTTATACAGGGTCATACTATGACAAGTACAATAATATTTTAAGAAAGGACAAAGAAAAATAATAATTAACAAAATTGCCTTTCAAAAAGTTTCCAAAATTATTTATAACACAGAAAAAATATTCTAAATCATATTAAACCCCTCGTGGTTTTTTGGCTTTCACGGCCGCTGCTATTATTTCATATACAGTGATTTTCCGGGTGACTGGTTGCTGCCAGTAACAGAATTAAAGTAAACGTCTCTAACAGAGCCGCTATCGGTATCTCTGGGCCCGTCCATATATTGATTTCGGCTTCTGTTGTTGGTGTGACGACTGTTATGGTCAAACCTGCTTCTTGGATAATCGTGGTCTTCCGAGACGTCCTGTAGCCGTCTCTGTAACTGGTTGCATCGCATGCTTCCTGACATTTCTTCAGTGGTGACTCCGCAAAAGCTTCGCCGCGTAACTGGCTGTTACCAGTTACCTAAATCACGGCATAAAAACCCGGAAAATTACTTTATATATATCAACCTATCACAACCAACCCTATTTATCAACAAAGGTTATAACCAAGCGTCGCGTTATCAATTTACCACGCATTAAAAAAAAACTTTATTTACAGAATGTAGATGATTATTAACACGTTCGAGGCGGTTCGTACCGCGGGAGTCACGAACGCTCTATCAGTCTAGGACACAGGCCTGAAGTGGAATAAAGTATGCAACTCGATATACTTCTAACATTGTTGTTCTTCATCGTATTGCAATTCCATTGGTAGCTTTTGAAAATACGTTACTTAACGGACTTAGTGGTGGGGAGCACATGCTTCGTACCGCCGAGGTACCGAACCGGTTATTTTCATAATCTATTCGTTAGAGACGGTTCATACCGTGGGTGGTATAATATTATTAGCGCTAACGGACAGCTAAGAAATGTTTTTTTTTGTTACCACTTATATAATTCTATAAGGAACATTAATTTTAGTTGGAAAACTGCTGAAAAATATGAGTCAACGGTCATATACTTAAACTAACTCAAAATTGTGACCAAAATTTACCACATAAAAGCAAAAATAGAACTAAGTTGGTTGAATATGAAGACTCCCTAACGTCCAGTTCTGTAAGAACTATAGAATTAAAATATGGCAACATAAATTTAGACAATGCTTCCCAACTAATAAATGTGGAGATAATGCACATCGTAGTCCTGGTGTTGAATCCGAAATTGCTTCGTCCGAATTGTTAGCTGACAATAATGATATGCCAGTAAATTCTAGTAAATGTCCTAGAATAGCATTAAAACAATTGGAAAATAATGCAGCAAGCTCTTCCTCAAATACGGATTTTGTAGATGAAGACGGTATTTTTGACGAGAGTTTTGAGGACCCTTTTTCAAGCGATGATTCACTTGTAGACCGCACTTCAACCATCATCTTCATCAAATGATTCCTATGATTCGGCAGAAGAAAACACAAAAAGGAATAGACAGGATATAGAAGAAATATCGAGGTATGACGAAGAAAATGAATCTTTTGATGAATTGTTAGAACCGCTGCAACTGTGGGCAGATATTAAAGAACGAGATTTGGATTTTGAATATAGCGGAAATTCATTTCATATAAATGTTGACTTTGCTGAAATAAAGGAACCTTTAGATGCTTACAAGTTATTTGTATCTGATGAAATTTTACAAATGATAGCATTTGAAACTAATAGATATGCCTTTCAAAACCTTTCGAGGTCAACTACAAATAAAACAAAATGAATAGATACTGATGTAGAAGAAATGCAGGATTTTTTTGCAATTATAATAGCTATGGGGTTAGTACCTTTGCCCGAAATAAAATTATAATGGTCCAAGGATAACATCTTTATGAATAAATTTGTCTCATCAGTTATGCCATGAGATCGATTTATGATAATATTAAAATATCTGCACTTTGCCAATAACGATTTTGTAGATAATTCAAACAGACTATATAAAATTCAGATATTCTTACTCCTGGAAAAGAGATCGTAATCGACGAAAGTATGATTCTATTTAGGGGAAGATTGATATTTCGTCAATATATACTTAATAAAGGTCACAAATATGGCGTGAAAATATATAAATTATGCACTCTGGAGGGTTACACCCCTAATTTTGTAATTTATGCTGGCAAAGGTACCGGATATGAGAACATTCCGCATGCCGAATCCATTGTTAATAAATTATTGAATAGTTTCGATGATCAAGAGGGACGCATACTTTACGCTGATAACTTTTACTCTAGTCTGTCATTAGTGAAATCATTGTATGAAAGAAAAATAATGTATTGTAGAACCCTGCGTTCAAACAGAAAAGGCATTCCAAAACATTTTATAGAAAAACAAAAAAAGAACGAGATATGTGGAAAAGAATTTGATGGGAAAATAAGAGTATTAAAATGGATGGATAAACGACAGGTTTTAATGATAACATCCAATCCAGCCCACAAGCAATTTTATTGAAACAGGAAAAAAGAATAGGAAAGGGGAAATAATAAATAAACCAAAAGCAGTTTTAGATTATAACAATGCGAAAAAAGGAGTAGATTTGAGTGACCAAATGTCATCTTATTTTACTGTTTTGAGAAAGTCCTTAAAATGGTACAGGAAGGTGGCATTTGAATTGATATTTGGCACATCAATTATTAATTCATGGATAGTGTACCAGAAAATAACTAAATCAAAAATATCTATGTTGGATTTTAGAAAATCAATAGCAAAATCATTAACACAGAGAAGAAACATTAAAGAAAATGTCCCTAAGAAAATTAAACATACTTTCATTAAACCAGAAAGCCCAGGACGTAAACCAAGGAAGAAGTGTATTGGCTGTTACAAGAAATTAAGAAAAACCGGGAATTGTCTAAACTGCTTTAATGAGAACCATACAAATTAGATATCCTTGATTATTAAACAATAGGTTTCCATTTTTATGTTTTTTTTTTATTTAAAAAGATTTCAATAGGAAATGTATTTTGGTATTTTTCATTCTCGATCATTTTATACAAAATATTTAATTTCGATTTCCCGTATAGATGAAGTTTATGAAAATTTAATGTAATATGTTTAATGTCAGTTTCTCCTATTTTTCTTAAACCTATATTTTTTAATAAATACATTTTTATTCCTACTATGCTATAAATTTTTACAAAGAAATTCCATCCCTAATTTTACAATTATGTTGAAACATTTACTCTTCCTGCTTAGAATAAAAATTTAATACGGTCTAATTTATCAATCTATGAAATTGTTTCAAACTAAATAGCACCGAAGGTGCAAAAATTTTGAAAAATATTTCAGAACGAAGGGGGTCCCCGGCGTCACGAATAGGATATTTTAGAAATATGTCATTCGGGACCCTGGGGTCCCGAAGCTTTGAATAACAAAACTGTTACAAATTATTTGCCGTCTTGAACGTGTTAAACATTCAGAACATGGTTTATAAGACACTTAGGCAAGAAATACACCTAACCTAACCACGGATACCAATGCATTTCTTTCTGCTAACAAAATAATGGTAATCAGAAGTTTGTAGTGTTAATATTTATAATTTATTTCTTCCATTATAAATTTACTTTTTAAGCAATTCTGGGAATGACAATAAAAATACCAGATTTTATCCTGCAGATTAACTATGCAACCATCAACACAACAATTTAGTTCATGTCTTGCCAGCAGCTCAGAAGTAACGCACAATGTTTGTTTTTCGTGTTGTCACTCACACTTGTCAAACCAACAGAAATGTATTTGATGTATACTAAAATAAATTACTGTAATAACAACAATAATATCAGGTATTCCTGTTGGATGAGTAAAATAGTCATTTTGGCATTTGTATTATTATATACTTTTCTTATAATTTTCACAATTCTTTTTTATATTTCTCTAATTGTTTAATATTCCAAAACATTATTTATTGCAAAACTTAATAAATTGTTTCCATTATTATTCTCGGAATTAAAATATTGAACTTCATCGTTACTAATTGATTTTGCTTCCAAAATCAATAGAAACCTTCATCGACTAACAATTAACGTCAGTGGAACAATAATAAATCAAAACGCCGGATATGGCTTCACAATTGTGTTTGCAATGATTCGGGTTCGGAATGTCAGGTTTAATTTTTGATTAAAATCACAATTTTATTTAGCTGTGAAATTTTCTTACCGAGTATCATATGTGCCTAAAATAATTCAGGAACTTTATTCTTAGTCAGGAATATTTTTAAAATATTCTCCTCAAAACAATTTCCGCAAATAATTTAAGCAGTTGTACTTAGTAATGTAAGTAAGAATTATTGCTTAACAACAAATTTTTATTATAATTGTATTGATAATTATTGTACAGTATCTTATTATATTAGAGAACAATTTTATCTTCAAAATTTTAGCATCATTCATTCCTGAATTATTTTCAACTGTTGCTGTGTAGTTCAAAATTTGATAATATTCACAAAAGTTAATACTTGTACTTCAAGTTACAGGGTGTCTGCAAATTTCAACGACAACGTTTGGCTGGATATTCACGACATGACGATAAAGAAATAGGATCTACAAAATAAAAACTAAATAAAAAATTTTTGGTTTTCGAGTTATAGGCCTTCAAAGTTCTCAAAAATAAAATTAATTTAATTAATAACTTTATAACCCTTTTACCAATAACGTCGAAATCAAAAACATGTATTTTAATTATTATGGTGTCTCTCTTAAAACTAGACTTGAATTCCTGGGCAGCAGTTTTCTTTGTTTTTAATTGCTAAAAGGGAGTAGCAGCCGGAAAATACTACTACCCTGTATTTCATTTTAAAGATTTAAGAAATAATAAGCCATAATAGTCTAAATAAATGTATAATTGTTTCTAATTTCATCGCGATGGGTAAAAGAGTTATAAATTAAGTTTTCTTTTAGACAAAATTGAAGGCTCAAAAACCAACAATTTTTTAATTAACTTTCTTATAGATATTTATTTATTGTCGTGAATATACAGCCAAACGTTGTCAGTAAAATTTGCTTACACTCTATATCAAAATTATGTACAATAATTCCATATTGTTTCCATGTATTACAACAATTGTGTAATAAGCTTATTTTAAAAAATACATATTTATACATAGGAAGTTGCTCTTCATCGTATAAAATTAGTCAAATGCCTCAGATAATCTAAAATAAAACCTTAAACAACGCAAAACTTTATAAATTAAAAATGTAATAATAATAATAAGATATATTTTTTAATATTTTTAGGTATTAATAATATTGTGTGAAACTAACTACTCTGTGGACAAAAGCCCCAGTCAGCGTTGATTTACACCCACAATATCTACCTATATATTCCTTATTATTAGCTTTTGTAACATTTTTTACTGTATTAGAAATGTATTTTAAGCTAATATAAATCAAATCTCCTACAATTCCTATCAATGAAGTCATATGTATGTTCTCTGATACCAAACATCTAGGTATGCTAATGAACAATTCCACAGAAGAAGCTATCCTAAAAATGCAGAAATAGGTCAGATCTCATCTATTGTGGTTGAATTTTCGAGTTCCCACTGCCAAAAGTGAAGTTAGATATTTATAGAGTGTTTTCATTAAAGCAGGTTAGTAAATTTAGATAGATTAATTTCTTTAGATAATTATTGAATAAAGCTTTGTCTGTGGAATTGTTCATTAGCATACCTAGATGTTTGATATCAGAGAACATACATATGACTTCATTAATAGGAATTGTAGGAGATTTGATTTATATTAGCTTAAAATACCTTTCTTATACAGTAAAAAATAATAAGATATGATTTGTAAAATTCCACATTTGGATAAATGAAAAAAAAATAAATAAAACAGAAACTTACCTATAATTACTCCTGGTAAACATGACAACAAACGTTTTAAAACACATTCTTAAACATGATAATGCGAATAGCTTTCGACATTTGAGCAATATACTGAGATTGATATCTTCCAGCCAAAGGATGTTTGTGGTCTACATACGTATGCATATAATACTTATTTTTTTGTGAATGAGACTTACTTAGGTTAACGACCTGTAAATAACCCTACAAAACATTTTAATTAAACATTTAATTTAGAATTATCTCGTAAACAATAATTTATGGGATTGCGTCATAAATAAATTATTAAGGATAATAATGCATAAATGAAGAAGGAAAATTGTAGCAGCTGTACATTTATTAATTTGCGATAAAAAAGATTGTATTGAGTACTTAACCATTTTTGATATTAAAAAATTATGTTAGTATCTTAAGGTTCGTCATTTAATAGTAATTATTTTGTGAAGTAGTAGAGAGTACGAGTAGAACAATATGTAAGAAGACTTTTATTTCATATTAAGTATACAATTTAATATTTTAATAAGTGAATTAATACTATATGAATAGATTAATTAATAAAGTACTAAAAATAACCACTGAACGAAATTGGAAATTATTCATTGCTAGACTTATTGGCACAACTCCAATAATGATAATCCCAAAGCTCAGCTTTCGAATTAAAAAAAAAACGTTGCATGTCTAGGCAATCACGCCTATTGCGGTTATTTCCGATTCAGATATATTTTAAGCGAGAAATGACAATTTAATCGGTTTGCGCCGTATCATGAACTAATAGAACCATACCATGTCAATTGTTACACAGGGTAAATCAACAATGGTAAAGTACCTGCTTGCTCCAATACATCTAGGTATTCTTCAAATACAGATTATTCCATTTAAGGTATCTCAAAATTAGTGTGAAATGATTTGAAGATTGATTGGATGAGGTGGTCCCATAGTCTGGTCACCTCGTTCTCCTGATCTTAGAGAAAATATATTTGGCCGTTAATTTACAAGAGAATGAATAAAGTGTAGGTAGGGGTATCATAACATAAACACCGTTTGGTCTGAGTAAAGCAATCTGACAAATAAATTCCCATAAACAAACGTTTACTTTTATGGCCTGCAATCAATTCAGTAAATCTAACTATTGTTTAATAATGTAATGAAACTTTGCAATCGGTTTTTCTCTAAAATGAAGTATTTTACTGAAACAAATCATAAATACCTTTTTTCTACAAAACTGTTAAAAGTGGGCTTTTTAATTGTCATTTTTGATGTCAAAAATGTCATTTTTTGACACGCGTGTTAAAAGTAAGTTACTTTTAACGCTAGTGTTAAAAGTAGATCAAAGTTTATTTAAATTTTGTTTTGAAAATTAATAAAACGTTTTAACAAACACATGAACAGCTTTTTATTTTAAATAAGTACAAACCAACATTTTAACTAGTTATTACTATTAACATTTATAGTAAAATTAGAACAATTTGAAATTGTAATTCCCTGAAACATGTTAATTCCGACTGGATTCTTCACACATTTATTCTTCATATATTTAAGAAAAAGTCGTCTATGGGCAGCGTTGGGTGGCCGGAGTGCCATATACTTTCTAAAAAAGTTTAAATAGAATTCACCAACAACACTGAAAGTCCGAGGCACTTTCGTTTTAGTATCTGGTATGGTCACAACAACCGAAGTGCCCAAATATTCGATATTGTCGATGGTCATCTGACACAATTCCTCCCGGCGACACGCCCCGAAGACACCCACTATTGCTGCGACTTTCATCATCAGATACTTTTCGTTTTCTGCTTCTGTGAGAAATTTGTTGATATGCGTCTTCGTCAAAACTTTTGACTTTTTTGCTTGATATCCTTCACCCTTCTGTTTTAAAATAGCAATAAGTTTATAATGTTTGCTTATATCTTGATTTTGCTTTATTTTTAACATAGTTTTGATCATGGAATAATTTGACCATAGCGTTGACGATTTCCATATTTTGGCTTTTTCCTCAAAATATGCCAGTAAAACACTTTCGTTACATTTCCCAGGGACCTTTTTAATGCTGCACCATTCCGAAAAGCGTCTATAAGCGATTTCGTACTGTTCCTTTGATTTCGCCGGCAATAATTCCAATGTTGCTCGACTGGCGGCTTCTTCGATTTCAGCAGGGATGGATTCGTTACGCTCATTATCGAGATTATTCATTATACTTATAATATTACTAGAAAATGCTGTCGATATTTTTGCGTTTTTTCCGTAACTAACAACAGCACTGGTTGCTACGAAAATTTTGGTTCATAAACATTGCGATCTGTGTGGTATTTTTTGATTTCTTATTTTTATTGAGTTTAAAGATTGTTTTGTAGAAAAAATAGTGTATGATATACGTGTTAAAAGTGATTTTATTTTTTTCGTGAAGTTTTTTAATTATCTTCACTCATAAAATAAAATCTTACTTTTAACACGTATATTATAAATAGCTATTTATGAAAACCCAAATTTATCAATAATAGATGTGCGCATTTCAAAATAATGACCTACTGAACTATAACTATTTTTGATAATAGTAGCTTACGTTTGTAACCTACGAGGGGCGTATTCTCGGTATCAGCAGTAAGGAAAATAAATAATAATTTAATAATAATTCATAATGTCAATATGTCTATTACATCTAGAAATTAACTTTTCAATTTTTTGTAAAAAATTCAAATCTTTCTTGTCTGAAAAATGTCTGTATCTTGAATTCATCATCTGAAAATCGCTTTCCACGAATATATTTTTTTTATCGGGACTATAGGGTGGACGGTTAAGTTTTTTAAAAACACAGTCGCATATTGTTGTGTAAGAAACGTAATCCCAGCGCGGTGTTCGATATTCTTCAACATTGTAACGTCAATCATTATGGTCTTCTTTTACTAAGTATTACTAGAAAACAAATGGTCACAATTAGTTGCAATTTCATATACATACTCTCAAATAGTGACATTACTATTACCCATATCTGTAGCAAATCATACTGATACCGAGAATACTTTGAACTCGCCTAGTATATGCTGAGTAGCAACACTGACAATTAATTTAAAATATAACACATAAGATACACCTTATCCAGACTCATACTGTATCTGTATATGATCCATTGCCTATCGCCTCATTGATGATTAATACTGATGAGAATTAATAAGATCAAAACTTGTATGTTGGTTGAGGCAATAGCTTGCAGGCTAGTTGTTTTCCACAATATCAATAAAATTTTGTAGCAATTATCGTTTATAATAATATGATGTTTTCATGCGTAGAGTTATCGGCAAAATAAGAAACCAGATGGTACACAAAGCAACAGTAGATTTATCGTATAAGAATAACGCAATTTAGCTAAATTTACCTTATACCAAAATTGCATAGTAACCAACATACACATTTTAATACAGGCACAAACTTTATAATTAATGGAGTCACAAAAAGTTATGATGCTCTACCAGTTAACGGTAATATATTAGCAAATTAGAAGATTTTGACCCAATAAACCGCCCAGTAGGAAATTTCGTGCATATATCAAAATTTGTTCAATAGTTATGCGAAAAAAATCATGAAAAAATAATTTAACTATCACACTCTGTATGTAGATCAGTATTAACTTTTGGTGTAAGGTAAATTTATCTAAATCACATTAGTTTTATACGAGAAACCATTTCTTATGGCCCACTCTGTATGAGAAAAAATTTACCTAAATTTAAACTTATTTATTAATAGAAATATAAAATAGTTGTATTACTGAACATGTATCTCATATAATTATTGTCTGTGTTTCCTTAAAATAATGGATTAGATTGTTATGTAGATCATGTTTTAGTTACTACCAAAAATTTAATTAATATAAAACCTAATATTTTAGTCTCAAGAATACAATGTATCAACAATTCTAGAATACTCTGTATATAACTATTTATAATTAAATTATTCAATGAAGTGAAACATATATATATATGCATAATAACGTCAACGCTTTATTTATTCAAGCTTGGTATTTACAACAACAAAATATAAAGTGTGATCCATCCTTTTAACACTTTAGCTTTAAACACGTTTTACTTTAGCAGTCGAACACGCTTCACATCTCCACGTCCTTTTTAAGATCAAAGACAACTATCTACACACTTCTTGACTTACACAGTACCAGACTATGGCATTGTTCTATTTACGTCAAAATCCCATTGTACGATAAGGACACCAGCAAGTTTTGTAATAATACTCATGTAGTAGTCATAATACTAATGTCATATTCGTGTTGTGAGATGTTTTGAATTTATTTGTTTCAGTTTTGCTGCGGTTTCATTATGAATTTATCTTCCATGATACACTATTACACTAAATACGAATTATAAGGTGGTTTAAAAGTGACAACTGATACCTTGTTGAATTTCCAGTGGATGGTTAAAATCAGGACCAGCCAAGAAAAATTTAAGACTTTTCTATATAAAACGTCAACGTTTCTATTCTTACAGTGTCTAAGTCAAAGTTATCAAGTAAAAAGTTGCTGCACAAAGTTAAAAATGTATAAAGCAAGCAAAACAAAATACTGATCCGAACATAATATGTTGTCTGCTGGATTGTCTGGCATTTATTATACACCAAAAAGCAGGACTTTTGGAAGAAAAAAGTACTAGAGAACATGGATCCCCGTTGAAAGAGAAGTTGTTAATTGTACCTTCTTACACCATTTACTTACATAGGTGCTAATCAATTGAAGTGATATTTGTTTTGAAAAGAAGTACATGGTGTGATAAATTTTACAATGATGTATACAGTGGAGAAGTAAAAATAACAAAATATTATAAATGCCTCATAAAATATTCTACATCATGTAAATGATAGGAGGAAATATAAAACATGTTATTTGTAATCTGAATGAGGCTCTGAATATAAAAAATGAGAAAAAATGAAAGTTTGCTTAACCACTGATTTTCTAAACACCCTGTATACATTCTGTTAGTTTAAGAGAAAAATTCAATTGATTCTTTAAAACTTTTAATGTTTTCGATAAACTTAAACGTACTTGTATTTCCAATTAAACGTACATTAACAAGGTCCTTACAAACAAAAGCCAGGAAAGAAAGCATTGCAATAACGCTTATTTCGTCGCACTTCATCGCCCTATACCACATTTTTCTTTTCATTTTTCGACGCAGTAAAATATTTTTTATTAGGCGCGTATGCACTGTGTCCGAATGTATGGAAATCATATACAGACATGAACTAAAGCACACTGTCATTTTTAGGTATACATGTGCGAACGGTGTGACGTCACAGGTCTACGGTGAGGCGGTGACCGTTTTGCGGGGACGTGGCCAAACTAAATTTATAAATACCGTTTTTGGCTTATTTTTCCACAAAACGCCATTTCGATTAAAATAATACAATCTTTCTTCTGTACGTATTTGGAAAATTCATGCAATTTCCTCATTTTCTCACTGTGCAGTTGGCATGAAATTCAGAAAATGTTTTGATGGAACATAAAAGATAAAAATATACTTTTTTCTTATTCTAAATGACTTGTCAGCCTCTAAACTCTTATACACCTTGGAAGAAACTTGTAAAATTGCCACATTGAAGAAGATATTTTTCTAACTTGTTTAGATTTTTTAGACTCTTTAAAAATAGCTATAAAGTCGTTGAAAATTGCATATAACATGGCGCCCTTTGCTCAACTAGTTTAAATGTACATAAATAAAAACAAATTTTTTTCCGAAAATTTTAAACAAACCGTTTATGTTTATTATTTTAGAGTGATTGCTTTTAGTTTTTTACATTTTTCAACACTATATCTTCACATAATGTTTTAGAGTATATAGTAAATAAGGCGTGAATTTAGCATCGTTATCTCTCAAAAAGTTTTAGTTAACTTTTTATAAATTATGTTCGTTTGATCCTACGAACTTAGTTCAGTAACGATGCCAATGTTAAAAGAGACGGACTAATATAAAAGTTAACTTAGATAACTTAAAATTGGAATTGTTATGATTGTTCCGGTTTCCCCGTTCTTATTTTTCTAAAGAAGATCAAGTGAATCGTGCACTGATAAAAATTATTGTAAACTTACACGTTGTTCATATCATACATTAATGTAAAAATACCAAATCCATACTGTCTTGCAAGAATCTCCATGTAAATACCGTTGATTTACATTTTTCATGTAAAATTACATAATTTTTTCTATAAATACATAATAACGCTATAAAATTGCATTTCATGTGTACAAAAACGCGATTTTACTGTAAAAAAATCATAAGTAGTAATTTTCTATTTTAGTTGTAACATTACAGTCTGATGTGTTATTTCATACTATTGACCTAGGCAATAAATAACCAACAGTTCACCGTGTAATATCGCTAATACTTTTTATCAGTGTGTGACATTTATTTACAATACATACAAAGCGAAAATACCATTTTCATTATCAACGATGCCACAATTTTAAATGCATATACATATATACATCCTAAGCATAAAACTTTCCAGTTCGCATCAGTATCACATTTTGTTTACATTATGACGGCTTTCTAATATACCTAAAGCGGGCCATTCACTAGGCGAACTCAGACCCGACTTACGACTGCGACCAGACCCACACCGATCCTTTCTGCTCCATACACTAAACGGGCAGTTGTGGTATTATCAGTATTTCTTAGTTGACGACGAACCACTGCGACGCGTAGATATCATGCCGCCGTTATCACAAAAAATCGAAATTGCCGTAATTGTCGGAGCAGTAATAATTGTTGCATAGGAAAAAAAAAGAAACGAGTGTGGACAAAGAAATGATTACGCAAAAGGAATCAGTATACTCATTTACGTTTGCTACAAGATATCCAATCATGTGAACCTTTCGATTTCGTAAACTATTTTCGAATGGACAACTGTTTTCTCTATAAATACTAATAAATTCTTCCCAAAATTCACGATTATCTTAGAAAGACATTTTTAGGAAACAGTAAAGAGACTCCAGTCGCAGTCGTTGTTGCAAACTTTTTTTTCCTATGCAAAAATTATTACTGCTCCGACAATTACGGCAATTTCGATTTTTCGTGATAACGGCGGCATGATATCTACGCATCGCAGTGGTTCGTCGTCAACTGAAAAATACAGATAATACCACAACTGCCCGTTTAGTGTATGGAGTAGAAAGGATCGGTCCGGGTCTGGTCGCAGTCGTAAGTCGGGTCTGAGTTCGCCTAGTGAATGGCCCGCTTTAGGGTTTACGTACGTCAAGTAGGACACATTTCACAAGAGGATAAACATACAGGGTGTCTCAGAGTCGATAGTGTGGGCCTATTGTAAGGATACAAAAAATTGTAATAAAATTTAGTCCATTTTCCATCGAAAGTATTATCTTTGGAATTTGACAGAAACGACTAATGATGTCATCAATTGTATTTTTGCCAAAAACATACCCAAATATTTTTCCTGTTAAAAGCTCACTTTTTTCTAATAAACTTTTATTAGGGAAACTTTTCTGTATTACTTCCCGTTTAAAAGTTCCAAGCAATATCGTCCTAAAGAGTCTCAAAAGAAATACCACCTAAAAATCACATTAGCAGTGAAAGGATTAAGTAGTCGTTGGGATATAAATGTTCGTTCGCACGAAACTCCTAGTAGGCTAACAGGAAATTGATCTTGGATAAATCAATCGTTTAACGAACCGTTTAAAGATCAATGGGTACATGACTACAAAATTCCTGACAGACAGACTTAACTTTATAGCTTTGCAGTAAATGGAGAAACTGTTGAGCAGAATCCTTCTCGGCACGTTCTTTGAACAGACGAAAGTCGGTTTGTCAGTAATGGTTTGCGCAACGAACACTACTGGTCCATTGAAAATCCCCACATTGTAAATCCAGTCCAAAACCAACCATCTCGCCATTTGGAGGCAATGTATGGTGCGGCATCATTGATAGACATTTAATTGGGTCTTATTCTGATGAACATACATTGAACAGGGTGAATTAACTAAATATCCTACAAGAAGAGCTTCCTGCACTTCTGAAAAATGTACCTTTGCAGCTAAGGAGAAACCTATGGTTTCAGTACGACAGAGCTCCACCCTACAAGGTCAGGATTGTGGAGCAATATTTAGATAACACTTTCCCAAAAAAATGGATTGGGATTAATGGACCTATTCAGTGGCACTTCGCGGGATATTAATCATTTGAAAGAACAAATTACAAACGCTTGTAATGAGGTAACTGGCGAAATGTTAATAAACGAAGCCCACAAGAAGTCTGGCTATGATTGGACATGTGTCTTGAAATGAGGAGGTCATTATAGAAAGAAGATTATAATAGTATGAAGGCATTTGCCTCATTTTTTTAAGTTTATTTATTGTTATCATCAACCTTTGTTTTAACTGTATTGAAAATTATCTAGTTTAATCTTTTTAGATATTCTTAATGACATTTCCAGTGTTTATATAAGTATAGTTAGCCAACCGGTTTTAGTTGTGGCGGGAGTATGATATGTGTAAAATCTCTTAAATGAGCCCTAGAGTCGTTAAACAGAGTCAGACCGTCTTTATTTTAAAAACAAAGTCAGACTGACTCAGTTTACAGACTTGTCTAGGGCTCGTTTAAGAGATTTTGCACATATTATAGTCCCGCCATATATAAACACTGCCCATACTATCGAATTTGAGACACCCTGTACATATTATGAACAACGACAACTCTTAAAATATTTCTCAACTGGGAATATTATAAATGATTTGCTTTATCCACAATCGCTAATTTACGTTGGGTTTTTGGCTTGACAGTGACAACAAAAAGTTAACGTTTATTCAGGAGTGTCACATGAGTGCCAGTTTATTGCTTGCCCAACGATAAAATCTAACGACGACGCTTGTTGTCAATTACAACCAAGTACACAGCGTCTTTTTAAGTAGTAAATTTAACAATTGCAGAATTTTGTAAAATTTTCGTTTAGTAGAAATTATTTCAGTTGAAAAAATGAATAAAATTGAAAATAGTGACAGTGATAATATTCCGAATACACTTCCGGAGATCAGAAATGCTGCAGAAACCGTAACTTTAGGTTTGTTACCAGAAAAATCAAAAAAGTTAAACGAGAAGTAATACAGGTAACTTATTTGTGACATGGTGCGAGTCGAAGGAAATTTATAAATTTTCACAAAACGTACTTCTCGCCTATTTTTGTGAGAAAGTAAAAACACTAAAATCGTCATCATTATGGTCGATTTTCTCGATGATAAAATTTACATTAACTTTCAAGAATGATGTGGAAATTTTATCATATAAGAATATAGCCCTAATATGTCTTCTGGATCAGGAATTATAACTAAAGATTGTAAAGGCTGTTCTTTTAGAAACCAAATTACGAATGTTAACAAATGAATTTCTTACTTTTGTTCTATTTGTTTTGTTATAATATGATTTTTTTCAGCGTAAATATGTATGTCAAACGTTTTTATCGCGTCGCGCTCCTCTAAAAATTAATAACATTACGACTGAATCACTCTGTATAAGAAAAAGTTTTATGATTATATTAAAGTTTACAAGAATCCAATTGCTATAATACTTTTACGTTTATCTCAACGACAGACTTGTATGTGTACTACATTTATAGTTTATTCTAGGATAAAATTTTATGTACACTATTACAATACAATAAGTGGTATTTCTTTCAGTGTAGAATAGCATAAAAGTTATTTTTTATGAAAGAACCCTAAAAGTAAAGTTTGCGCATCACTGAATGTGATTACATAAAGTTCTACCTAATAATTAAGGTCCGTATTAGTGCTCCCCGTGTAACATTAGACAAAAATTACCTAAGGACGCCATATTCTTAAAATAGTGTTTTTTACAAATCCAAGTAATTTTAGGCATTTAAGAATTGAATAATATAGAGTTTAGCAAATAGCAGCAATGTTATCTCAAGTCACCTGCGGATATTCAAAGGTACCGAAGTAAAACAAATATAACGGTTGAAAGCAGTTTAACTAACAAATTTTTAGATATAGATATCTTTGAAAATACGTATTTTTTAAATTCAACTGTAAATGTAAATATTTTTATAACATAAACTTACATGGTTTTGCATATAAGATGATTGTTCACCTTTTTTTATAAGTATATTAGATTAAGTGTTAAAATGTGGGGTTAGAATAGCAAAATAATGTGTGTCATATAAATGTATTTTAAAATTTATTATTTTATTTCAGAAGAATTTAAATGGTAAATGTGGAAAAGTAAAACATCAATAATTTTATTTTCGACTTACTTTTGCTCCACGTGTTTAATTTTTCGAGATTTCTATACCTAAAAAACACCACAAATTTGATAATTTTATGGCGAGAAATACAGCGACTTTACAGCGAATTTAATATAATTTATTCATAAGGCAAATGCGTAATTGGAATGTAAAAATTATAATAAGTAGAACGTATATTTGCAGTTATATAATTTAAATATTATACAATATTTTTATTATACTTGCTCATTGAACTGTAGTACGTCTTAAATATCTATTTAAAAACTAAAAAAAATTAATTGTCTATGTCTACCTTTAACTTAAACATTATTGTTTAGCCTTAAAAGTCAAGAACAATATTAATGAATGTTTTTTCCAGCACGGTCCAGTAATGAGTTTTCATTAAAATTTAGCAAATTAATTATCCAAATCGATATAATACATACTTCACCTTTAAAATACCCATACCGCAACCTGCTGACATTTTGACATAGATTTTTAAACCACCTACTGGGCAATATATATATAATAATGCCTTAGAAGAAGGTCCATATATAAAAGTAGGATAAAACCGGGATCATATAAAACCACAGGAAAAAGAGAAACGCTCACAATATTTTCTACAAGAATTGAGAAGCAGCTAAAGCATAAGTTTTTTGGAGCTGTTTTCAAGAACTTTTATTATATATAAACAGTTTCCCGGTGCAGCAAATTGTTAATCAATACTCTATAGCAATGCATATCCTCCTCCCTAAAACTAGGTAAATCCTTTTCCCTGGAGCTTTAACTTCGTTGCATAACATAATCCTTTAATCCTTTCTGGAGTATATACATTAGTCGAATGGGAATATTACTCAAATATTTTTACGGTAAAAAATATTCTAATATTTACAGGTGAAAAATTTACTTAAATTAAAAAATTAGTTGTATGGGAAAACCCAAAAGAAATATCAATATTCATCTGAACGCGCGAAACGCTCTCTGACGTCACAGAGCAAACCAGGCTAGCACTTGATAATTAGTGGTTAGGTTAGGTTTTCATTATATAGTTTGCCAAGTCTGCCCCTATTGACATTTGAATACCGTTGTGTCCTTTGTATCCTTCTTAGTATTGCAGTTTTTTGTAATTTTAATTAAAATAAGGAAATATACTCAAATGAAGGCAGTCAGTTTGTCTCAAACGCTGTCGTGTAAGTGTCGTGTGTAAACGATGGATTAAAGTAAAATTATGAGTCGAAATCGAGCAATGAGTCTGCAGCTATTAAATGTTTGAACACATATTGCAATACGTTACTTTAAATTTCCTAAAAGAATAAGTAGGTAGGTAATCCATAAGTATATTTTAAAAATTATAGGTGATAGTTTACTGCTATTGTTATACCTGTTTAATTTCTTTATGAAGTCGGTAACATAGGACTGCTCATGAAAGTGTAGTTTAGACCATTTCGACCATATTTCTGGCATAAGAGGGTTCAAATTATGTAGATATTGTTCTTTGGCATTGTAATAAGAGTAAGTCTTAATTGGTCTTATGTATGGTCATATTTAAACTGTGATTATCTATACTAACAATAATTTTATGATATATTTTGATTAACAAAAGTTGAACAAATTATTGAAGTCTTTTGAAATATCAGTAATAAGCCTAAAGATAAAAAATAGATGAAAGATATTCGAAATTCGATATTTGCCGTTCTATTACCATACATGTTTACAAGTAATATTTTGCATACGTTAGATAAACAGTTTGCTTCAGTAAAGTCATACCTAAAGTCCAAAAATTGAATAAATGGTAGGTAATTATTTATTTATTTCTCGAAAAGTACTGAGAGTTATCATTTATTTCTACGTAAATAAAAGATACATATACCTATAGTATCAGAAAATGCATGTCTTCACATTGCTTTTGCGTCAGAGAATCAAAGTACTCGTAAGCCAATAGACATTTGTATGGTAGACGATGACGATATATCCAATACTTCATGATCTAAATAGTACTGCTTTTTGTAGCATATCAAATTGTCAGCTTGCTGGCGATCGTTACTGAGCTGATAAGCAGAGAGAAGTTTATCGGCAGTAAGAAAACTTCAGAATAACGAAAATGAAGCGATAAAATAATGTCAAGCAAACATAAATGTTCACAGTTTAGTAACATTGGAAATGTTATTTTTGTGTCTCACTGTCTTAAAACACGAATTTCTATCTTATGGTAAATCAGAGAACGAGATTGTACTTTCCGGATCTACATACAGTAAGTAAAAGTAGTAAAATCCTTATAAAATTATTGAAGTTGGAGCATTTTCAACTCAAGCGTCATCGGAATGAAGGCTATTCCGAGTATTGAAATCTGATTGTAGTAGTAACGTTTTTACGATAGTAAAACGGGAAATTTGCAGCCGAATCGTAGAAGAGATGGAGGTCCAGAGCGTCCACGATGTATTGCAGCAGATGAGGAACACATTTTAGAGATTGTTGAAAAAATCTCTTAATAAGTACCAAATCGCTCAACAACTACAAGGAATGTCGCAATCATACACGAGGCTCAGTTATATCTGATGAAATGATCTGCCTGGATTTCTGATAAGCGTGCCCTCAGCTGTCCGACTCGAAATGTGGTTCTTGCACGATGGTGTTACCACCTCATTTTCGACAAGTACCTTAGAGAAGTTCAAGGGGCATGATGGCTTGGATGAGGAGGACTAGCACCATGACCGACACGATCTCTTGACTTAAATCCTTTGAACTTATTTTTGTGGCACATTTAAAAAATGAAATGTATCGGAGACTGTCCAAAACCCAATACATTATATGTATATTTTGGACTCCTTGTTTCTTTTCTTATTCAATATTGGTAGCAATGTCAACTAATGTAAGTTAGAATTGATATATTTTTAATTAATATGTATTGGGTATAGTTTTCAGTTGTTTCGATTTATTTTCATTGGTTTAGAATTTTTTTTTGTTCTGACCTAACTTTATTATTATTATTAATTCATTTGAAACTTATTCCCATCATTTTTTGTAACCGTAGAATAGTAGAATGCTTTATCTGCATCTTATATTTACTTCAAAAATTATATCATAGTTGTGTTAGAGAAATTTATGGAGAGTCAACCATTATGTTCAAGTTAAAAGAGTAGGAAGTAAATGCACAGTATGCTAGCTGTTGGTCCATTCCGCGGTGTGACGTCACAAGTGCTAATCTCTCTGCAGGTACCGTTTCCTAACCTCGTCAGCTTCGGTGTTTTCATTTTTAGTTTATTTTGAACAAAAAAACATATTTTAGGCATTTTAATAGGTAGTTCGTATGGCCTTAGAACTATAATTTTTTATTCAAATTACAAAAATAGTGAACAAACAAGAACTAACAATATATCATTAATGTTCTTTGGCAAATAACAGAAGTGTAAGTGCTTTAAAAGTAATAAAGCCACGTAGACATAAGTAGTGTTGTTAATTTTAATGATGCCGGTGTACCTTCGCAAGACAAGTTGGGTGACACAAGTTCAAAGCAATTTAATGTTAGCATTTTATCGTCCATTTCTTCACTTCAATTAAAAATGTTGTATGCCTGACAGAAAATTAACTCACATGTACATTACGATAAAATGTTGTACAGTAAATTAAATTTAAAATGCAAAATTTCAAATGAAATGAAATTTCATTTAAAATATAATATATGGAACGTAATTAGCAAACACAAATATGCAAAGCCCATGTTTTGCGTATTGTGCATGTTATATGCATTTTTTAAACATTTGCAAATATTCTTAAAAAAGTATATTGTGGTTAAAATCCCTCGTTTTGAAAGGATTTAGAATTACGTGGATGTTTGGCAGACATTTTCATACTTTTAATTTTGGAAGAGATACACATACATATAGTTTATAAATTGACCGTCTAATAAAGTCAAAGATTATTGTCTAAGAGATGTATTAGCCCTGCTCACAGAATAAATGAACATGGAAATATTTATTTCCTACAATCCTGCACAAGGTTATGCATTGTTTTAGTTGGAATGCGTATGCACCTGACGATTGGAAACCTGATCGTGGTGTTGTGCGAATAAAATCTTGAAATATAATGTGAGAGGTAGTCCAGGTAGACAAAAAAATAATTTCTACACTTTACTTTTGATTGTGCTTTTGAAGATATCATGCCGATTGTGTTTTGTGTCTAATTGAAGTTATATTACATTTGTTTGTTGTTGTTGTTTCTATTTTTTTATAAAGCTAGATTTTTATAATAATTTGTTGAAATGTACATCCACATAGATATCTCGTTAATTGCAATACAAATAATTTGCAGAATTTATTAATTTAGTCATTTAAACAAAGCCCAAAAAATATTGTATCAGATTTGAAGAGGGGATACCTAATATCTGCTATGCTATATACTAATCAAAATAAAAAGTTTCTTTGAACATATCTCTAAAATGTTTGCAGACTTTTTAATGTGAATAACAAGAATAGTTTAATTTTTGGTGTAAAGAGGATAGTTTTTGTAAGAGTGAAGGGGTTGATTTTTTCATTTTACTTTGAGTAAAAATAGCATCTTTAACATATATGTAAATTTTAGTACGTTAAAATAAAAGTATACCTACAGGGTGGTCAGTTTCATTGTGACCCTAATTAGAAAACAGTTGAGTATTTCTATACTCTATAATTTTCTGAAAAGAAAAATGGTATTTTGGTATTTCAACCATGCACACTTTTTCTATCAACACTTATTAACTTAAATTATTTCTTATTTTACTCGCTCTAAATGAATTTATCATTGTAGCAAATGTATTGCAAGACATTTTATAAAGATCCGAATAACTAAGTAAAATTAGGTTTGTATGAAGTTGTAATTTTACTAGATTTAAAATATCTACAGATTGGAATTACGAACATTTTATTTTTATTTAAAAAGTACTTATCTACGTTTTTTAACAATCATAACAACTCAACTTTCACTATATAATTTACAAATTATCAAATGGATTCTAAATTTTTTACCAACCAAAACAAATAATAAGTTATAAAGGACTTCTCTATATATAAAAACTTTTACATAAAAGGGTGAACATTATTCAAGTAGGTATTGTCATATTTAATTCATTGACAGGCTGACACTTTTGTCATTGTCGATATTTAACTTCAAATAATTTAAATTTTTATAATAATTTTTATAGTTAGATATTTGATTCAACTTAAAGGAGGCCACCTGAAGAAGCAATCCTAAAATGCAGAAATAGGTCGGATCTCATCTATTGTGGTTGAATTGTTGTGTTCCCACTGCCAAAAGTGAAGTTAGATATTTATAGAGTGTTTCATTAAAGCAGGTTAGTAAATTTAGATAGATTAATGTATTTAGATAATTATTGAATAGAGCTTTGTCTGTGGAATTGTTCATTAGCATACCTAGATGTTTGGTATCAGAGAACCTACATATGACTTCATTGATAGGAATTGTAGGAGATTTGATTTATATTAGCTTAAAATCCCTTTCTAATACAGTAATAAATGTTATAACAGCTAATAATAAGGAATATATGGGTAGATATTGTGGGTGTAATTCAACGCTGGTTGGGGCTTTTGTCCACAGAGTAGTTAGTTTCATACAATATTATTAATACCTAAAAATAAATAAAAACAATTTACCCTTGTTCAAATACAAAACATTACTGAAACAAATTTACACATAATGAATTAGATTAATTTTTTAAACGATATTAATATAATCTGACACAAATAATGCCTTCTGTGATCAAATTCACGAAATTAAAATCACTCCTTTTTGTATTAGTACATAAATTCTCTGATCTCTGAAGTACGTCTGAGAGGAATTCTGAACAGGGTATTTAAAGTTTGACAGTTTTATCTGCTTGTTATTTCACTCTCAATATAAATATTCTATAATATTTTAATAAAACTGTCCGATTATTTTTTATATCTTTTAGAACTATGCCAACAAGGAGGGCTAAAATTAGAACATAGAATTAGGCGGCGCCAGACAACCTTTAAATAACAATTGTGGCATATTATTTTGGCTATAATATAGAGGAAGTCCGAACATGTCAATACAGTAGTGTAATTTATCGAGTTTAGGCAACTGAAACGTGACCTGACCGTTATATTTAAACATAAAAGAAAAGCCACATATTTCCCCCGTAAAAGTAAAAATTCGTGGGCGGATTATGAAGCTTAATCGTTCGAATTCTTTTCACTGATATTATATTTTCAGAACGAAAATCGGATCAGCTTATATATAAAACGTATTTTGTTAAGTTTGGATTAATAGTAAAACTTTTTCCTTTGTGTGATGGATCTATATTTAGTAAAACTTTTCAAGTTCAAGAGAAATTAAAGTACAGTGTGTCGTTAATGCAGAATATTAAAAACCTAGATTCCTGACAGTAAGTGAAGTAAAATAATATAGATCATCATATTTCGATTATCAGATTTGAATATCAAAAATATTTAATAAAAAAATTACAAAAAGTTAACGCCGCCCTTAGCCGTATTAAGAGCACGCGCCGATTTCGTACCCCGCACTGCGATAGATTTTTATGTGAATAAACGTTCAAATTATTAACTCAAGATTTATGAAAAAGATCGGTGTATTATCGAATATCTACAGCGTGTGATTGTCTAAAATTCAATATAAGTGGCTAAATGTAATATAACTGCACCGGTACACAAAAAATAAAGTATCACGTGGACTACGCTACCATACCCATTCTTGGGTCACTGATGTTGACCCTATCACGTCAGCGTTCATCCCTAACCTCAAAAAAGTTCTAAAATCGTAGATTTTCGCTTACTTAAAGATAATACGAAACAGAGGGATAAAAGCGTTACGAATAATATAACCCGAGAGCATTGACAAGCTCTCCAATCCTGTAATCACATAACTCCAAACCTATCAACTCCAAAAACTATATATATATCTGGTGAAATGGAAAATATAGGACCCAGCTGACTGATATATAATATGAACTTACTATGAACCTGAACCCCAAACTATATTCGACCCGTAACCTCTCAACCCCACTTAAAGTCCTTAACTCTAAAGACATCATATCGGAAGGTTTTAGTGAGAGGTTCGACCATCTGGAATCTGGAATCTGGAAATGCAGGGAGGGTAACTTAAGAGACTACAGTACTTAGGTCCCATTGGGCGTCTTGTGCTTCCTCCCATTAGATGATCAATCCACCTGAGCTGATAACCAGTCTAATAAAGAAAAGAATGTGGTGACGTTGCTCAGGGGGAAATCCCTGATGTGGCCCACATAAGGCCATCGTCCTCCCAATACGGAGTCTCTTATTGACGAAATGGCAGTGCACTCACAGAGTGCATGGAGTACTATTTCATCTTCCTGTTCGCAACCCCTACAAAGAGGTGTTTCACACTTCCTCATATAATAAAGGTGCTTGCTTAGCCAATAGTGTCCAGTCTGAATACCTGTCACCAGGTGAAGATTCGTCCTAGACATGGCCACGTACTTTTTCGCTGTATCCTTGCAGAGGTACTCTAGGAACTCCTTAGCAATTGACAGCTATTTGTTTCATCCCACCGTCGCACACCCATGAGGTTGGACCATGTAGCCACATATCACAAAGAACGAACAGAAAACTGGCAAAGCCTAACAAACATGTAACTTAGAGAATTATTGTTAGAGATCAGGCTGTAATAATGTAGACCCATATCCATATTAACCGAGAGCTTTCATATGCAGACGAGCTTTGGTCCATAAATCCAAAAAACAAAAACAAAAAATTTTTGGGACACTTCGTAGCATGTCGCTACGTTTAATGCAGCTATCACACAATATTCCAGCCGGAAACGTCGTTTTACAGTAGGTTTATCCCAAATAACAGCGAGTCTTACACGCTAGTAATACTAAATTTGTATAATAAATCCTGCTACTTTAACAGCTACTCATGCGACGACAACTATCCGAAAGAGATATGTAGAATGATTCACACCAGTGGAACCGCACTGTTCTACAGGGGAACATTAGAGTGTGAAGATGAAGTTGTAGTGTGTCTGATGACGAGTTGACATTGTCCTCGTCAAAGTCGGAAAGCCCTCTTACTTAGCCCTTGAGAGGTATGAGGGTAATCACCCCTAGAACAGCGGACTCACTTGCGATCGGACCTAAATTTCTAACGTACGGGTTATTTATGACACCTCAAACTAAAAAATCTAAATCTTCTTGTCATGCATCAATAAAAACTTCCTGACACAGGTAGCTTAATCTTCCCAACATTGTTGCAGCAAAAACGTAGATATTTTTTTATTACAGACAGTCAATATCGACTGTTATACCTATTCTTTGAGGTTAGGGGTAAACGCTAACATGAAGGTGTCAAACCGACTACGGATTCAGCGATCCAAATAATATATGGGCATGGTGGTGTTGTCCACTGCATATGATAGGTACATTTTTTTTGTGCCGATGTTAATTTTTACAATTAAAATCAATTTTAATATCATCCAATTGACGGTTTTAAGGATTTTGATATATATTTGCAAATATCTGCAACATTCGTAATTTAAATGGCATTTGTAACTTAGTGAGGCAATGACCAAGTGAGCCGTAGACTTGCAGACATCCATTAAGCTACGTAAACTACCTTAGTAATGAAGTTATTATCTGCTAGAAACATTAATTTTATAGCATGTCTTAGTATAACATACAAACTCTGGCCCTAACTGTTTAAACATAGATCAGTCTTCTTGCAATTATTGAGGCCAATTTAGTATTCTTAATTTCTGGTGAAAAAACAATCAAATTTTTACGTTCAAAATAATAAATATACACAGAAGGGAGTGAGTAAATACGTGGACCTATTACATGTCAATATTTAAACATAGCGAAGGATTTTACGAAAGGTATAATGCCTAAATGCACTTGTACAATTTCTACATTTAATATAAAAATTACAAACTGATTAAGAATATTTAAACAAATTCTGCTGACATTTAATGTAGCTGCTGTATTTGTTTCCACTGATACCGTATCGATTGCCAACTCTTTATTTATAGACTCGATTTATTAGTTAGTTCTACAAAAGCATTGTCGTTTACATAAAAGGTACACGAACTGCTATTCATTAGTTGCCTATTGAAATTACAGGTCTATAAATTGGAAACTAGTAAATATACCTACTTAATACTTTAAACTTAAAAATAGATAAATATTGTATAATCCAGAGAATACAATGCACAATTACTTGTTATTGAGTAGTTGATCATATACATAGTTTGACATTAAATCGCTGATTAACTATAAAACCCTAAAGGTGTTTACCCACCGAGGAGAAGCGACACGTGTTTTCAGAGCCAAATGTCTCCCGGTATTTTCTTTTCGGTTGCTTCCTTCCAGTGCATGAACGTAAGATCAAAATGAGTCCTTTATTTTTAGCAGTCCTTTTAGAAATAGTATACCAAAAAAAAGTAGCAAAAACAATACATTCCTGGATCACAATGCAAAGTGCCATCAAGCATCGAGTCCGAGAATGTGCTTTTACTATGAGGTACACTTACTATTTTTTTCGTAAACGTAAACAATATTAATTAATATGATCAATTTGCTATTAATGCATACCTAACATCAAATTCATTATGACTAAAATCTAAACTGAAATATATTTAAAAATATTTAAAATGAACAGTGATGATCTTGTAAAATGTAACTTATTTATTACCAAATAAATCTAGGAAAAAGTGCGAATTCGCTTACAACCTAACTAGGAAAACAGTTTTATAATTTTTAGGTTATACGACAATTACGTTTTAATTTCATATTAGCAATACATATTTCTTTTACTATGGTACTAGTACCATTGTTTTGTTATCAGTAACTGAAATATTATTATAAATAAAGATAGTATACTCGCGTCAAGAATTCATACGACTTACGTCATACGAACGAACGAATAATTCACTATATTTTCATCAAAATATTTAAGAAACTGCAACTGATAGTAATAAAACTATATACTACACTAAAAGCTTGCATTATATATTGCACTAAATTGTAAAAAATGATTGTTTTTAACGCGACCAAATATCGAAAATTACGTTGACAGTAAAAATAAATGTGTAACGTCAGCCGTGACGTAAGACGTCTGAATTCTTGACGCGAATATATGTCGTTCGCACATGTCAGGTCCGTACTCAGCTCTGTCGGTTGAAAATCGTAATATTTAAATATTCCTAATTAAAACCAAATATCATCTTCAAAATAATGACCAGTGTTGACGAACCTCACCCTGTTTATTTAAAAGTATATGTCAAGGTCGCAGTAGCTTCCGCTTTCCAATTGCCAGTATCAATTTCGCAGTGAAACGTTGTGCGTGTCGGATCTTTGTTGGGACGATACCGCGTTATTAGCAAATGTTAGTTTCTTGTCGAGTTTCTTGTTGGTTTGTCTATTTCGGTGCTTGAATATGTTCTACGGTGGAGAAATGAATTAAAGATTATCCAGATTTAGAATTTGACGGGACAGAATTAAAGCGCAAAATTTGTGAAGGAGATATATCGTGGAATTATAAAACACGTATTGTGGAACATATGCGCTCGGAACAACACAAGGTTCGTGTGAGTAATAGTATGACAAACCGTGAACGTCAAAAACAATTTAAGAACCTTCCATTCCTTTAAATAAACTAAACTAAATAATGCAGAGTTTAGACAAGTTTTGCAAAACTGTGTTAATAGAGTGTACAATAATGTTACTGTATCCGCAAAACCCACGTTGAGAATCAACTATATGCCAATTATATACTAAAGGATAAACATATTGGTGTTGATGTGCTATCAGTGAAAAATTATACATATTTTAAATATGCCCCAGTGACTTCTGTGGACGTTGAACGTACGTTTTCGAAACTGAAATGGATTTTAAGTGATAAACGTCACAACTTAACAACTGAACATTTACAACAGTTGCTGTTTTGTAAACTACACAACTTAATATGGACCAATGTACGTATTTACTTGACTTCCACAAACGTTGTTAGCGTCCTAAGTGCGCCCCTGATAATGACGTCATGTGCGAACAATATACGGTCTCTAATTATAATTTTTCAACTATTTTATAAACATTTCTATGATATACTTATAAAACATTTTGGCTAATAAAACTAAAGTGTTTTATAACAATTAGTAATGACGTATGATATTTCTAACTGCACTATAAAAAAGTTTTATAATTGTTTCTTAGATGTGGGTTATCAACCTAATAAAACTATTATATTAAAAGATATATGGCGACAATTGTACTTCTAAGAGCAAATACCTATATTGTAGACTGTAACATAGTTATTATGTAATGATATTATCAGTTGTAAAACAAAAATAGTAATATAACAATTACAATAGAAAAACGCTTATTTTGACGCAAAATTACATTCACAAATCCTCCTATGAAGCAAATTTAAAACAGCAAAATGACGGAACATTGTTTTGTTTGTATCATAGCGAACGGTAGAAGTCCAGTTTTACCTCTTGCTTTAGCTTTCATAGTCATTTTATGAAAATGAACATGCCAGGTTTAAGCCAGTGCAAGAAAATTAAAAAAGTGGCACATTTAGAAGAAAAGTAAAAAAATAATCAAAATAAAAAAAATATTATTATTTTTATCTTCAATTTGAAAGAATTCAATTTATCTCATCCGCATCATTGAAATATTTTGGACATATAAAAAATCCATGATTTTAAATGACTATTTACCATTACGATAAGGCCCTTTTATGATACATTCTTTATAGAATCATAATGTCTAATATTTTATAGAAATTGCTCATTTAGGATGCTTGTAATTTGGTTTTTGCAACCCAATTATTTTATATGCCGCAGCCATTTTGACAAGGCTGAAAATCATTTTGGCATATAGCAATCGACTCGTCATTATCACCAATTATAAGTAATATTTTTATGGATTTTTTTGAATAATATTATTTTCAAAATATAAACAAAAAACCTACTATCTGCTGGAGATTTTTGCAATTTGGCCTTTTACTGTTACAGAATTAAATGAATTTTTAAATGATATTAACAATAAAGAACCAACAATAAAATTCACTTTGGATATAGAAGATAATAATATGCTACCATTCTTAAAAAACATGGACATTCTGTAGAAACAAGTGTTATTAAGAAAGGTGTTGTTAAATGTTTATAGAGCAAAATTAATTTCATCAAACAATGATATTTTAAATAACGAACTAAAATTTATTAAAAATGTTTTAATAAATAATGAATACCTTCCAAATTTTATTGATAGAACATTCAAAAACATTACAGATAAAACGAACAGTTTAAGACAAATAAAAGAAACTAATCATACAATAAAAATTCCATACATTCCTATATTATCAAAAAGGTTAAGAAGAATCGGTAATAAATTTGATATTCGAACAGTTTTTCAGACAACTAATACTTTACGATCATTTTTGTCTATAACGCGTCCAAAAATTGATATACAGAATTCAAAAAATTGCATCTACAATATACCTTGCGAATGCAATAAGCATTATGTTGGAGAAACGTCTCGACCTATGAATGTTAGAGTTGAAATTATAAAAAAAGCCGGGAATTTGAAAAATCAAAAATTTGCGAACAGGTTTGGGAAAACGGTCATTTGATTCAATCGGGTTCGGAAAAAAATTTAGAGAAGGAAGATAATGCAACAAAAAAAAATTAATAAAAACGACGATTATTTTGTTGAGCGGAGATAAGTGTGTGTTAAACTGTACAGTAAACATTGATCATTGTTGGCTGCAGTTGTATCAAGAAGAAGTAAGTAACAATAAAATGAAAATAATTTTGCATCTATATGGAAGCAGATAAACAAATTTTAAACTGTCAAACTTAATTAACATACTTTTAATACATTTACTACTTTGAGAATGAAAACAGAGTCTTTCGAAACGTCACCATCGCATAGTGATGTGATTTTTGTTAATTTTTACTTATCTGCTTTCTTCAGTGTGAGATTTTTTTGGTTAGGCAAACTTAGTTTCAAAAATAACCTTTGACTGACTAACCGTTTGGCGCAAGGGCTTATTTAATTGATCTTTATTTTTTCATAAGTGTGGCAAAAACAAATTAAAGAAAAACTAAAATTATGCTACAAATAAATAGCTTCAGACAATTATTATATCTATTATAATATATTAAATATTCAAATGACACATAAAATATTTATTGAGAAAAGTACTTTAAGCCATTTTGAATCTCTATGTAGAAAAGCTTTACCTACCATATTATTATTGTTTTTCCATTGTTACACAATCGAAAATGCATACAGCAGCATATTTTACTTAAAAACAATACGTTTTATGTTACTTCTGCTTCTTGGCATACAGTCCAACAAATAAATATAACACAACAACAAGCTAAACGCCATATCAAAAACAAAACAATTTAATATTTCTACTTGAGCGACATGGTAAACACTTATCGCATTTTGCTCACGGGATCAGTTAGACGTTGCGGTGACGTTCTAAATAGTACGACTATTAAGAAACTGGAGCACATTCAAACCCCAACAAATGACAGAAGTTTGTGTTAGGCGATGTACGAGAGCATCTATTCAGCAGTCCGCTATCTCCAGCACGCAGAGCTAACGAGATCATAAAACAAATGATATGTACTCGTACGTTCGAGAAAACACACAAAGTTTGAAAGTAAAATAAACGCAATAAATTATTTATGTACTTTAAATAGCTCTGTCGGAACTGTGTTTTAACGCAGTCACCAGTGAATCCATAAAAAGGCAATAACACTGGCCGTAACTATTAAGTATACAATAAAGGTGTTTGTTATTTTGGGAATGGAGCATAAAATGGCAGTGGTATGGCACTATATTTTATAGTCTATTTTGTATGAAAAATTATTTTCTGCTATTCAATTCGACAGACAACAAAGTAAGCATTGTGCAATTATGGAAGCACAAATATATCACAAAACTGAGAAGAGAAGAGATGTACAACCAATGGTTTTATAACCTTTGCTATTTTATAATTCAAATTAAAGCTTAGCTTTTGGCGATAATAGTATAATAAACAACGTTAAATGTTTAATTTAACCTGAGAACGTCGACTGAAATACCTTCTAGATCTGTTAGCTACAACCCACATAACACAAATACGTCCTAAGGATGTCCTTAAAATGTACATTAATGGAAGCAAAAAAATTATCACGAAACTTGACAATTGCAATAATTCAAATACAATCAGCAAATTGTTTAAAGAAAGGATGTATGTAATTATAGTACAACTATTGGTTTTATAAGCTTCGCTATTTAATAATTCAAACTAAAGCTAACTTCTGGCGATAATAATGTAATAAACAATAATGTTAATAATGTTTAATTTAACCAAAAAACGTCAACTGCAATACCTTCTTAAGACGTACATTAATGAAAGCAAAAAAAAATCACAAAACTTGACGATCATAACATTTGAAATACAATCGGCAAATTACTTCAAGAAAGAATGTAATTATAGTACAACCATTGATTTTATAAGCTTCGCTATTTAATAATTCAATCTAAAACTTAACTTCTGGAGATAATAATGTAATAAACAATAATGTTAAATGTTTAATTAAATCTGAGAACGTCGATTGCAATACCCTCTGGATCTATCAGTTACAACCCACATAACACAAAGACATCCTAAGGCTGGTTCTAGATAATGCTCTGCTATGTATTAGTCTTGGTCTTTCCGTAGACAAAAAAAATGTCATTCTCTGTACAGCAGCGTCTTAGTGAAAGTAATAAAATGGTTTTGAAGACAGGGTGATATGCGCAGACTTATTCATTATTGTTGTTTCATTTACAAAATGAATTGTTCGAACTATGTTTGAAAGGATTTTTTTCCAAGCTGAAACACATTAATACCTTATGCACAATTCGTCCACATAGTATTCCGTTAAATAAAGGTTCATACTAACATAATTCACAATATGTTTTTGATAGTCATCCTTTATCAATAAAAAGTATACCTAATTTTCGGACTATTATTTCAGATTTAAAGTTTATTAAATAATTTATAATATGGTATGTCATCGGCCTATGATACCTACTTATAAAGGAATGTTTATTTAATTTAATTTCATATTTTAAGCTAATTCCTTGTTTCTATAAATTTAATTTCTAGTTTACGTACATAATATTACAATTAAACTGTTAACCTTTTCTTTAATTGTATTTTGAATATTGCCATTATTTTCAGGTTTAGCTAAAACTGAGCTCCGTCTTGAGGCATACTATATATTATTATATAATTAGTTGCATAAAAATGTCGTTTAATTTTGACGCCAGTTGACTGGCCAGCAGGCCAGTTGTTCATTTGGATATAGTATTTTACTATAAATTATAAAAATAACGGAGGTTCGAAAATTCTACAATAAACAAGAGCGAGAAAGATAACCTAAGTCTCTAAGTATTCAAAACAGAGAGCGTTTTATGTTATGATTTTACTCCATTTAATACATAGGATTGTGGTAAGAATTTGAATTCTGTTTTTTACTTAGATGCTGTTCTAATAATTTTGCTTTTATTGCTTCCAAATTCTGCCAACAGTGCCAACTGTCACAATAACCGAACTTATCAAATCAGTTGCTCTGATTCGAACACCACTAACGAATCAGCATCGTAAAGCTATCATATAAACAATTGCATTATTTTTTGGAAAATATCATTGAAGAAGGTTCATTTTATTTATATTAGACTAAAAAATTATAATTTTACATATGAGAATTTTATACTCACAATGGGCAGCAAATCTTCACTACTGCCTATGGAAGACGTTGTATGTGCTAATCCCATTCAAAACGAACATAATAAGATCAGGTAATACGTAGAATTCATTTTCATGTTCATTCAAAACAATAGAAGAGAACTGTGTATGATATAATCTGACATTGTACCTGCATTCCGCACAGTGTAAGCCATTGTAAGTGAACATGAAATATCTCGTATATCATATTTCAAATTGCAGTTGCAGCTGAATGTAAAAAATATTATATATAATCCGAGTTTGTCTCGCAACATTTTTATGGTAGTACGCCCACGAGTGATTATCGTTTTTGTTTTATTTTTACTGAGATTACTTTACTAATTTTAAAACTGTCAGCGTGAGTTTCGTTAGAGGTTGGCTGGACTCTGCTAGTGACTTTTACAAGTAGCAAGTCATGTTTTATACTAAAACTGGAACAAAAAGTACTTATAACTGAAAATAAATTGCTAAATTATGACAATTTGTAAACAATTTTACTCTGTTAATGTTACATAACCGTAAACTGCTTTTAAAACTGAACAAAAATTTTACCTTGTGTCAATAGGTTTATAACAATTATCTAACATATTAGTATTATTAGTAGGATTGGGTGGAAAATTATAAAAAAATCTATTGGCAACCATAACTATAAGAATGTAACATATTTTCGGTTAATATCTTACAATAAACAGTGCCTTCGGAAAGTAACGAATAAATTCATTATTTTTGAAATTGAGCAGTTTTCGAAAAAATTCTCTGGTACGTCGATCTTTTTTTTAAAAAAAGGCACTTTTCACAATACTGAAAATGATAATGATATGATATGTAAAAAATCGACTAAATTAAATGTTCAAATTCTGCACCGTTGGCTGCCTGACAGCAGCCAAGACGATTAATAAACTCTTTTTCGACATTATCTCATTATCAATAACTTCAGCAGGTATACGATGTATCTTGTAACGAATTCTTGCTTTTAAATCTTCTAAATTAACCGGTCTATTATCGTATACTTTGCTTATTAAGTATCCACACAAGATATAATCTAGGGCTGTCAAATCAGGCGATCTGACTGGCCACTCAATCGGCCCCCTTCTTCATGTTCAACAATTCGGGAACAGCTCATCTAAATAAGTACGGACAGGTGTTGCATAATGGGAAGGTGCACAGTATTGTGAAAATTAAATTTTAAATTCTTCAAACATTATTTTCTTGAAATTTTTGTTATGTAATACCATAATTTTTCATGATGTATCTATGTAGAATGACACGTTCTTTCAAATGGCATGGTCAAAATTGGGGGTTGCTATTTAAAAAAATTGTCGATGACGTCATATCTCGAACAACAATGACGTCACAAATGTGGGTCGTATGTCAAAAAGTGCCTTTTTTAAAAACAAAATCGATGTACCAGGGGATTGTTTCGAAAACTTCTCAATTTCAAAAATAATGAATTTATTCGTTACTTTTCAAAAGCACTATATACAGTGTAACCCATTTGTTTTAGGGTCAGTCTGTAATTAGTTTATTAATTCATTGTGAGATTCAGTCCGGATTTTTTTTTATTATTGAACTTAATAAACTGCACATTTTCAGCAAAATGGCCTGGTTGATATAAAATCGAAGGCCTATTATGACAATCTCTAGAAGCAAAATTTTAATAAATCATATTAGCGACTTTTTTAACAGAAATCTATACACACCACTGGATTGAGTGCCCCTCAAAACGGGCCTTTACAAAATTGTATCTAAAAATTTCAAGTAATAATGATTTTGTATAAGAATTAAAAATACATACTAGGTACTTATTTATTTTCAAATATTCATAGTTTATAACAACTTAGTTATGGTCTTAGGCTTATACAGAACAAATAAAAAAAAATTAAATTTACATCACAAGAAACAACTAAATTTTTCTTCTACCAAGTTATCATTTTCTCTAATGCACTTTTCATTTCATTTTTAGTTCTTACCTACAAAAATATCAGTTTCTTATATTTTTTTTTAATGACAAAAAAATGCGAAATAATTAAGGTAAAGACAAAATAGTTCTCAACTAAAATAACCAGATTTTACAATAAATATTAGCTGTCTGCTGTTTCATAAAATTAATTAACAGTTACGGAATTGAGAAATTAAATTAGTACGACCACAATTACTTCTAAAGAGTTATGCTATTCATTAATTTAAAATTATTTACAAACCAGAAATTCCAGGAAACATCCTGCATTCAATTACACCTGGAAAACCTATAGCAAACAGCTAAAGTTACTCGTCAGCAGTCTACCAGACATATATCGGTTTCGAGCTTATTAGCTCTCATCAATATGGCATAGGTGAGGTAACCGACGAATAACCTTAACTGTTTTAAGTCTGTCTAACCAGACATTAGGGACCATGAGTATCGCATTAGGGACCATTTGCTATTACCGGATTGACCAGTCCCAGACACGAAGCGTTCTACATCGTAGTAGAAATCAGTGAAAGCTAGCGACCTCTATCGTGAGTCGGCGATAATGGTGTGTTGCAAACACGAAATTCCAGGAAACTACTCTACAGGCTAATGCCTCGACTATCATTGAATTACACTTTCTTGTAATTTTGCACATCGTCATAATTTACCATTCTGAATAACTTTTTGCTGTATATTCATCGGAAAAGCCTCGATCTTTACCTGAAACCAAAACAGTTTCTACTCGGTGCACTCAATATTTCAAATAGGATTATTTCAAAAACGGTTACTCTTAACGACTTCAACATGGTATACTTATTTCAGATAAAAAGCATATGAGAATCGACTGTTTCAATAGCCAGATGGATGCCATAAGTGGATCCCCCTATTAGTGACGTCAAAATTTTAACTAAGGTAAGCTTGGTAACATCGCATTATTTTGTCTTCAGGAATCTACTCTTGCTCTATGTTGCATTTGTTTCCCGGTTACCCTGTAGATCCGGTAATTTGTTACACTATTTAGAGAGAGATTTTTTAAAAGATAATAAACATTTGACAAGTATTGCTGCACAATCTTTAAACACAAAGATCGGTAAGCCATTATTGGCAAATATAATTATATTTACAATATCACTAAATAACGCAGATTATTATATGACGATATCAGATTTGATAGGCTTACTCCTAATGATAAGAAAAATGGGATCAGATTCTATATCATAAATGTGCACGCCTGGATCAATCTCTCCATCCTTCCATATTATGTTTACGATATGAACTAATTCCATCTTACAATAAAGTAGACTCAACCATTTAGATAAAAGTTGTTAAAACTTTGTCTGTTAAATTCAATGTGAAATAATGGATAATAATCCATTTTTTTTTTGGGAACAAGATAACTGGAACTTAAATTACCCTCTACTAGGTCTTTTTTAATTTATTTAATATATTCTTCTTCAAAACTAGTGTAAAATGTGTTGGTATAACAATGGCTAACATAAAATTAAGTATTATGTCCCGTACTATTTTCAAATAATGAAAATTTAATAACGTTTTTCTCGTCAACTAAAAATGAATAAATGAGTAGAAATATTTTCCATATGGAATAGTTTATATTTTACTACATCGATTTTTGCTATATTAAATAACCGCTAAAATTCTATATGGAATGTGATACGTTTTAGTGGTCTGACGAATAATAAAAATATCGCTTAAATTACATTATTTTAAAAATTCCCTAGCGTAGTGCTTTACTTCCTATGACATACATTTTAAACATTAGCTGTGTCTAGATAATATGGCGTCGTACAATAATATAGCAATAACGATAATGCATATCTACACTGAGGTGGCTTGTCTCTCATATTTTTAATAGGTCACAATTATTGGTAACCATTAGTGGTTATAAATCTTTCCCCTATGTTGCAGGGTCAGGCGTTCCTCATGGATCGCATTTGGGACCGTTACTATTTTTAATCTACGTCAATGTTTCAAATTTTGTAGATTTTTGCTTTACCCAGATGATTTAAAAATTTATTCTCAAGTAAGTAATTCCGATCATTGTTTTGCCTTTCAGGAGGATTTGAACTCTTTTTTCCAATACTGTAAAACAAATTAGCTTCAATTAAATTTAAATAAGTGTTTTTATATTTGTTTTACCCGTAATCACAACATATATACAATTATAACTTTAATAAAAATATTTTTTTATATATTTTTAGGTATTAATAATATTGTGTGAAACTAACTACCCAGTGGACAAAAGCCCCAACCTGCGTTGAATTACACCCACAATATCTACCCATATATACCTTTCTAAAACAGTAAAAAAATTAATAAAAATATGTTAAATCAAGTAGAAGAAATAAAAGATCTTGGCATTGTCTTTGATAGAAAGATGAGTTTCTCTTCGCATGTTGATTACATAACTTTAAAAAGTAACAAAATGCTTAGTTTCATTATCAGAGTTTGCAGAAATTTTAATTCAGTTTTTTCTATTAAATCTATATACAGTATGCGCCAAAAGTATGGAATAAATTCAATAAAAACTAAACAGTTATTTTTTGGGAAAAATCCTCGAACAGGTCGATTTTTAATTTAAAAAATACATATTTTAGCGTAAAATGCGATTTTCAAATGTCATTTGTTTTCGAGTAATGACGTCATCGATTTTTTTTTAAATGGCAACACCATATTTTTTTCCTTGATTCTGAAAGATCGTTTAATTCTCTATCAGACAGTACTAAAATTTTGCCCTCTTACATAAGAAAGTTTTCGAGTAAATGACGATTGAATGTTAGAAAACGTAAATTCTATCCATAAAAAAGTAACAATTCTGAAGTATGTGAAATAAAATACAATTGATTAAATTTTATACTTAAATTAAATGTTCGAATTGCCATCCACCAATTCAGACAAAATGTGGCCTCATCTGAAAAAAGTATTTGCCGGTGTAAATTTCTATTTCCTTGACATAAATCCATTAGAATTTCCCAAAAGTGTAAGCGGCGATCGGGATCATCTTCATTGAGTTCCTGCACAAGATGAATTTTGTAGGGATGATATTTTTCCTTCCTCAAGATACGTAGCACTGTGCTCTGACTAGTGTCATTGTTTAATGCAACCAATCGTGAAGAATTATGAGGATTATCCACATAACTTATCAAAATGTTCTGTTTCTGATTTTCATTAATGCTTGGACGTCTAGGTTTTGGAATATTTACAACATTGCCAGTTTCTCTAAATTTAGACTCTACCTTACTGACTGTTGATTGGCTGATAGGGCGATCTGGATATTTTTCATTAAATAAATCGCAAACTTCCTGCTGAGTTCTAGTCATATTCCCGCATCGGATAATAATTAAAATTTCAATTCTTTGAGTAACAGTTAAATGTGCCATAATACTTTAAATTGAATAATAATTTCTATGTCGCTTACAATACTTATTAGAAAGTCGGTGTGATAATGACACTTTGCAAAGATTTTCACCTACGTGATCCATAAAAGAACTATGGAATTCGAAAAACTGAACTTGATAACGTTTTTGCTTTATTTTAATTGATTTACGTTTTCTAACATTCAATCGTCATTTACTCGAAAACTTTCCTATGCAAGAGGGCAAAATTTTAGTACTGTCTGATGGAGAATTAAAAATATGGTGTTGTCATTTAAAAAAAAATCGATGACGTTATTACTCGAAAACAAATGATATATTTGAAAATCGCATTTTACGCTAAAATATGTATTTTTTAAATTAAAAATCGACCTGTTCGAGGATTTTTCCCAAAAAATAAATGTTTCGTTTTTATTGAATTTATTCCATACTTTTGGCGCATACTGTATTTTGCATATGTGCACAGCATAATCAACTTTGTCTCTATAGTATGGAATCCTCAATATTCCATATATAAACCTCGACTTGAGTAGGTGCAAAATAGATTTATGAGATATTTATATTACAAGGAGAGTGGTGTGTATTCTTTTCAATGGAGCACGTTATTAAGAAACAAATTTCATATTATTTCATTAGAAAATCGAAGAATTATTGCCGAAGCAATATTTTCATTTAAACTTTTTAATGGTCTGATCGATTCTCCAGATTTATTAGCCTTGATCGGCTTACATGTACCACAACATGATTTCAGAATAAATGCGTTGTTTTATGAGATTTTTTACCGGACTAACTCTGGTCAAAATTCTCCCATAAATAGAATATGTAAAAATTGCAACTTGTACTATAGTCATCTAGATATCTTTCACTCTTCGCTCGTCGTTTTTAGAAAATCTTTAAAGGAAATTTTTATTGTAGGTTAAGATTTTCTATATTTTTAGGTGTTAATAATATTGTGTGAAACTAACTACTCACTGGACAGCCCCAACCTGCGTTGAATTACACCCACAATATCTACCCATATATTCCTTATTATTAGCTTTTGTAACATTTTTTTACTGTTTTGATTCAACTTAAAGGAGACCACCTGAAGAAGCAATCCTAAAAATGCAGAAATAGGTCAGATCTCATCTATTGTGGTTGAATTTGTCGTGTTCCCACTGCCAAAAAGTGAAGTTAGATATTTATAGAGTGTTTCATTAGCAGGTTAGTAAATTAGATTTTTTAAATAATTATTGAATAGAGCTTCGTCTGTGGAATTGTTAATTAGCATACCTAGATGTTTGGTATCAGAGAACATACATATGACTTCATTGATAGGAATTGTAGGAGATTTGATTTATAAAAAAATTAAGATTTTCTATTATAGCAATTATTACTGTACGTTTATATTAAATTCAATCATCTTGTGGACATTGTTTTAGGCTGTAAAGCCTGTGATTGTCCCTGTTTTCTATAAATATATAAATAAATAAATATCAGTCATTTATTCTATTGAAAATTACATTTTAATGTTTGGTCCGTAGGCTTCCGTTCCGAATTATAATTCTAAATGAACTCTGGATATATAATATTCTCTAAGTTATATTATCTATTTTCAATAAAGTATTTTAAGAAGCTAAGCAGGTGAATATAGACTTTAATGCTTTGAAAAACCTCAACATACCTACTGTGTGGCATTACTCTTGACTAAATAATAAAATAATAATCTTTCATATTCCTTTAAAGTACAAATTCAATTATGATTCTTGAGATTTGAGCTAACGATTTGAGAAATTCATTATGCTCCAGATATTGCTCCCATCAAGTTATAGTATAAGGATTCGTTTTATTATTTTAACTACTACAGTAATTGAAAATAAGAGGAATCCTCATCTAGATATTTAATGAGACCTATCCAACGGTATACTCCATGTTTATGTTGCGGTTTAATTTGCAAAGTTGGCATCCGATAACCGGATGGCCATATACTACCTTGACGTTATTAACCCTTATATATGGGTATGGATTACTTAGTAATAGAGTTTGTATTGCTTTTCATGGCAATTAGATGATTATTTTATAATACTAAGTTTCAAATATACTGCATACGCATACTTTTCAATTGTGTATACGGCGTGTTTTGAAATAATTTGGATATTGTAACTGCAAAAACAAACATTACATATTTTAATAGGTTTTAATCTTTAGAACAAACAATTAAGTATCGCATTTCCAACACCCTATATATACTATTCGAAAGGCTATTACAATAGACTCAAATCTGTATTAGATACACAAGTTGTCCCAGACATCAATCCTTAGGCGAAAATCTCGGTTATTTTTTAACTTAGCTATAAACGCTATATATTCTTAAATGGAAGAAAATTCTTTAAAGGTGATAATAAAAAGAAACGTAAATTTAAAACTATTAATTGGGCGACTTCCAACTTTTTTTCAAACAACACATTATATTATTATTATTCTTGTTTTATCCATATCGGTGACCTAGCCTTGAAATACTCCACGCGAAAAAACAAACCTTTATCACTACCTACCTGATTCACAACAATTATACTTCAAACTATTCAAGCTGTCAAATCTTTACTTTGAAGTTTGGTATTGGCGTTCGGCTGCTCAACATAAACTGAACTGAACTACGGAGGCCATACCGATTCGCTTATATACAGGGTATCCCAACGAACATTTGACCCCCCCTATAATTGGAAAACCGAATAATATTTCAAAATTCGCCGAGACCCGTCGATTTTTGTTCTTGGGGGGACCTTTTTTGACAGTCAAGCCAACTCGATATGTTCATCCCCCTAATGCCTAACAACCCCAACTTAAAAATTTCAAATGCAACTACCCCACTTGTGGCACATCATTTTAAAGCCCTTTTCATTGCGATTACAGTGACCTACCGTTTTTAGAAATCGGTTGAGATTTGACAAACGAAAAGATGACAAACCAACTTACGCGTAGTAATTTCTACACAAATGCCCACCACTAATAAGTTTTTCATCTACTACACATGATCGCATTACCTAATTGTTATTGATGTGTCTATCAGTTTACAAAAAAGTCAGAAATTAAATAAAAAAGCTGAAGCAAATAAAACTAGATACTAAAATAGTTATTAGTAGAAGATACTTAAGCTTATAGGATTCAGACCTTTTCAAAATAACAAAAAATCAGTACTACAAAAAAAGTTGGTGTTTTTTGCTTGTGACCAAGAAATCGTTAGTTTCAGCCGTTATTGAAAGTATTAACGTGTGTTCGAAATGGTTTATTCTATGGCGGAAAGAGTAGAAATTGTTGCAATATATTATCGAAATCACGATTGCGCTAAAGCTACAACACGAATTTTGAATGTCAATCATCCTGAAAAAAATGTAAACCACCAGTACGTTAAACACCTGATTGACAAATTTGTTGCAACAGGTTCGCTTTTAAACAAGAAACGTGAAGTAATTGGGCCAGTTTGAAATGAAGCAGTTGAAGTGGCAGATGGATAATAAGCAATCGATTACAACTGTGTCTCAAGCTTCTGGCGTATCCCATTCCAGTGTTCATCGAATTTTGAAAAAACACAAGTTTCATCCATTTAAGATGACGATTTCATACTCAGGCACCTCAAAAATTGAATGTTTGGGCGACCATCTTGTTGGACCATTTTTCATCCAAGGTAATCTCAATGGAAACACCTATCTAGAATTATTGGAAAGTACAATTGATCCTAGGATAACAGAGATTTTAGAGTGTGACGATAATTTACTAGAAAATGAAATAACCTTCCAACAAGATGGTGCGCCCCCGCACTATGCTGCTGCTGTGCGACAATTTTTGGATGACCATTTCCCGGGGCATTGGATTGGCAGAAGAGGTCCCGTCGAATGGCCACCAAGATCTCTGGATCTGTCCCCTTTGGACTGTATTTTGTGGGGTCATTTAAAATCGCGAGTGTACGCCACTCAGCCGGAAACATTGCAAGTGCTACGTCAGAGAATTGTAGAAAAATGCCGATTAATAACTGCGGATGTCTTTAATAATGTTCGAACAGAATTTGAAAACAGACTGTATTATTGTTTGGGAGTTAACGGGGTCATTTTGAGCAATTCATCAAATAAATCTGATTTATTATTTGCTTCAGCTTTTTTATTTCATTTCTGACTTTTTTTGTAAACTGATAGACACATCAATAACAATTAGGTAATGCGGCCATGTGTAGTAGATGAAAAACTTATTAGTGGTGGGCATTTGTGTAGAAATTACTACGCGTAAGTTGGTTTGTCATGTTTTCGATTGTAACCAATAATTCTGTCAAATCTCAACCGATTTCTAAAAACGGTACGTCACTGTATTCGCAATAAAAAGGGCTTTAAAATGATGTGCCACAAGTGGGGTAGTTGCATTTGAAATTTTTAAGTTGGGGTTGTTAGGCATTAGGGGGATGAACATATCGAGTTGGCTTGACTGTCAAAAAAGCTCCCCCCAAGAACAAAAATCGACGGGTTTCGGCGAATTTTGAAATACTATTCGGTTTTCCAATTATAGGGGGGGTCAAATTTTCGTTGGGATACTCTGTATATTTTTACCGTTGTCGTAGTTTCCACGGTCTCGAGAACGCGTCTAGAACCAAATCGAATATAGCTAATATGTTTTAGAAAACATCAAAATAAAGGTATTCAAAAATTAATAATTTGAAAGAAAGCAGGAACGTAATTAATTAACTACAATCTTAAAAAGAATATATTTTTAAAAACTATTAAAGAGCACATTATAAAATCTACCGGGGATCCTAACCTCAAAAAAGCTACAACCTAAAATATTCCTTACCCACATAGCACGCGATATCAACGGGACGTTCATTTTAAGTCGATTTTAGGTCGGTACGTCCCAGGACCAGTCATGAATGTCCATAGTATATCCAAGAATGAAGCTCTCAGTAACATTTTTAATATTACGTCCGTTGGACTTTCACTTCCAATATCCAATAGCATACGTCCCAAAGGCGTCCCTATTATTATGTTCGGAGGATACCAATTTTAGGATCAAACAAATGTGACTTTTAAAAATTAGACAATTCTGTTTATTTTGGTCTTTCCGTAAAGTTTTAGTGTCAATAAATTATGTCGTCAAACAAAAGATAAAGAAATTAGTAAGTATTATTATAAAACAAAGAAATATTTACTTTTAATACATATTATGATATATCTTCCATATATTTATTTACTAGGTATAACAGTTTTGCAGCTGCAGCAGAAAAGGGAGTCAGAAATACTACTAATATATTAACGGAGGCAGGGATCCAATCATGGTTACAAAAGTTGAAACAATCAAGTCGTTATACAATAGGTATATGCTCGTGGCAAGCATTCAGACGTCTTACGTCATGGCTGACGTTACGCAATTGTTTCTATTGTCAACGTAAAGTTCGATATTTGGTCGCGTTAAAAACATAATATTATGCAATTTAGTGCAATATATAATGCAAACTTTTAGTGTAGTATATAGTTTATATTACTCTCAGTTGCAGTGTCTTAAATATTTTGATGAAAATATAATGAATTATTTATTTGTTCGTATGACATAAGTCGTCTGAATTCTTGTCGCGAGTATAGCATATATTAGCTTCGATAAAAAAAACCATTTTATATAATATATTTTTGTTTAAGTGAAAATGTTTAATTCTTATGTAAAAACATAATAACTTTGAGCTACAAACTGAACATATTTTTACTGGAATTCCTAGACATACAGGGTGATTCATATTAAAGTTGCATTTTTTTAAATGGAACCCCTTGTATATTATTGCCTATTTGGATTCCTCGGCCAATTCTAGTGTGACTTCATGTACTATACTTGGTACTTAAAATGTACTGTTTGGACGTTATTCGATATTTTGTCAAAAAGTTGATGTCTAGAAACAGTTTGTGGCGGCTCATATATTTATATACACCCTGTATAAAGTAACATATTTATTTTGTACATATTCATTGTATATTTTCATTAGTTCTGCACTCACATATACACACTGTATAATTTCTTGTAACCACTTTATATAAATTCACTACTCATATCTTTTCTATAGTTCTGGTTTAAATTTCAATGTCTGTTCTTAAGTGCTAAATCTAGATTTCATGTTTTGTATTTATTACTTAAGTAGGTAAACGACCGGCGCCCCATAAATCAGGGTTCTGCATGATGACAACTAAGAAACACACTGTTTTCTGGCAGACCCTTGGAGGAACTACCTCGATTATGGGCCAGTCACATTTTTGTATTCAGTCATAAACATCAACTCAAACATTGTGGGTGCTAGTCGACCGCAAGCATTAATAAATATATTAGTACACAATACACTGTCCTTATTGAAATCACACAGCCCCACAAGTTGAATATCAGAGGTGGGCGGCAACATAGGAGGCTGTGATTGGGGGAAATTATTGACCACACTCCATAGTACCAAGAGCTAGAAAGTCAATTGTGAACTCTGTTTGTTATGGCTAATATCGTCGCTCTAATTTTGAAAACTTCAATCATGGATAACTTGATTTTTTTAAATGTAACCCTCATATTATTTTCCCGTCACCAGATAACATATTTTATTACGTTTCACCCGATATAAACTTATCTGTATTTATCTCTAATACTTCTCTTCTAATCCACAATTACTTTTTACAATGATGGATTTATGCAAAAAAGTATTAGAGATCTGGTGACGCGAAAAAAATATGTGGGTTCCATTTAAAAAAATCAAGTTATTCATGATGGTCAAAATGAGAGCGACGATATCAGCCATAACAAACAGAGTTCATAATTGACTTTCTAGTTCTTGGTAGTATGGAGGGTGGTCAATAATTTCCCTCAATCACAGCTTCCTGTTGCCGCCCACCTCTGATATTCAACTGTTTCTAGACATCAACTTTTTGACAAAATATCGAATAACGTCCAAACGGTACGTTTTAGGCACCAAGTATGGTACATGAAGTCACACTAAAATTGGCCGAGGAATCCAAATATGCAATAATATACAGACATACACTTTAATATAAATCACCCTGTATATGTTTAGGAATTTTAGAAAAAATATTTTTAGTTTGTAGCTCTTACTACCCCCACCCCCCACCAATAGCAGAATTTAAAAATATATATCAGTATAACTACAACCTTCCGTTCACACACTATTGGCTCACCCTGTATATAAGATAAAAGACAGAGCGGTCTTAAGCCTTTTTCGTTCTCTCCCTCTGCAAGAAGAAACCACTTCTAACTACAATGCATACTCTACCGACAACGTTTCATCCTCTATCGATCCTGCTTATATGCTTTTTAATCTGTATTAGCCCAACACAAACGTTATATTGAAGTTATTTTCAGGATATGCAAGCTACAAGCAGCAAGTGTGCGTTGATTGTAAATTAAACTACACACAAAATATAATAATTGCTGACAGTAAACTAGTAAACATATATCATTCTCTGATATATTAATAATCAAAATATTACACAATATCAACAATTGTATTAATATAAAACATTCCGCAGCAAACAAATTTTATATAAAAAATATGATGTTCATGAAGGAATATATCTAACGATAGTTCGAGTTTAAATACCATAACTAGAAAACTGTCTTGAAAATTGTTTAGGTTATATCTTGCCTATAAGATAAGACTATTATAGTGAGTGTATAAGTAAACGTGTCACGAAAATTTTGCAAAATTTAAAATAATAATAATTGGTTATCTCTTCCACATACTTTGAGGGAGATTTATCCAGTATACATGTGTGTTAACGTCTGCTTAATCTTTATTTCAGTTTTTAATCTCGTCTTTCAAAAGTTTTTCTTAGAATGGCATTAAGTCTTAGATGCATTTTTAATAGTAGTCATTTTTAACAGCATCGATGGCATTTAGATTTTCCTGCGTTGATGATTCTTATAGTTCAAGATCCCAAAGCCCCTAGGCCTGCGTCATTTTAGAAAAGCTGAAATTTTAAGAAATTTGGAAATTACTGCATTACCAGCAATGCAAAATTTAAATATGGAATTTATGTCAGGTATGCGTATTTCCTTATAATATGGTTCGCTCTATGCTATGTGTTGTTTTTTTCTAAACACTAGGGCAAATCCAATGGAGTTACGGTAATTATACATAATTGTATAATTAAAGACTAAACGAATGTATTACGACTTTTCTATTAGTAGATATTCCTTACATTAAACTTCGATTTTCTTGGAATAAATCGGTATTTTATTTAACTGTACGCGGACTTTATATTCTGTTAGTAGGCAATTCTGACTGACCTGTAATAAGTGAGTGAGGATGATAGTTTTGGCAATTTTTAAGGAATGAAGAATACATACAAAGTTCTCCAGCTAACGGGATTGACTGTTATCTATCAAGTAGGTAATATTATTAATAAAAATGTTTATTTTTGTCGTCTCTACATTTCACAACACTATAAAAAATGACCCTATGGTAGTTGACAGATCTAAGCCATCTCGGACGACAATTGTCATAGACGTCGATTTTCCGGTGGAAAAGAAGGTGTTGTTCTATGTTTTAAACATCGAGCTATAATTCTGAAATATTTTTTTTATTGTCTTTTAGGCATTTCTGAGCACTGATTAAAATGTTCGTACTTATAGGCAGCGGCCGAAATTGTGGACAGTGACAAGATAATATAAAAACACTATTACTATTAAGCGTATAATAATTTCATAACAGATCACACATTATTTACCTCATTATTACTGTGCCTCTTTCTGTGCACAGCGATACTATATTTACATATACGGTACCATGATAAAGACTCAGGCAAACTGAAGCCCGATGTATTCTCTATCTCTGTTTGTTGCATTGTGGAAAACAATATGTGTGTAAACCGTGGGCGTTAGTACATGGCTTTGCCGAAGTTAGAACGCCATTAGAATATGCGTACGTTGGGGGATTTGCTCCTATTCGCGTGGTGTTATTTATATAGTTATATTAAATTATAAAAATAAATTATTGCAACCGTGAAGTTAAAAAATAACAGTTAAAAATGAATCAAAGTGCCAGTTCTAGTAAAAGGTCTGTTAATAATCGCAATAACCTATGTAACGGACAATTGTTAATAATAAAAATCGTATACGAAGGAATTCGACCGCGAAACTCTAACATAACTGTTAGTGAAGCTGTTGATATGTGTAGCTCGTTAACACAAGTGTTAGTTTCTAGTCTATATCGTGCTATAAAAAAGAGTGTGGAAGTAAATCCAAAGAAGAAAAAAATTGAAACACGAGGAAGGAAAAAAAACAGAGGTAGATGATGACGTAAAATACGCCATTCGCATGAAAATTCATGGATTCTTCTTCAGAAATGAAATACCGACGATAAAAAAAATTCAAGCTACGATAGCTGAAGATGAGAACATGCCTCAATTATCTGATAAAGTTCTTAGAAGAACAATGCATGATATGAATTTTCGGTTTTTAAAACGAAATCGTATAAAAGTATGCTCGTTCAAAAAGATGAAATTGTAGTATGGCGAAGAGAATATTTAGAAAAACTAGGAGAATTTCGTGCATCGGGCAAAAAGATATATTACATGGATGAAACATGGGTAAACGGAGGTTATACGGTATCAAAAGTTTGGCAGGATGGAAACGTTCGAAGTAAAAGAGAAGCATTTTTAGATGGATTTTCTACAGGATTAAAGGCCTTCTCGAAAAGGACGTTGGTTAATAATAACACATATTGTAAGCGATTCGGGATTTTTAGAAAATGGTTTGCATATTTTTGAATCACGTATGATGGGATGATTACCATGAAGATATGAACAGTGAAGTATTTGAAAAATGGTTTTAATTTATTTTATCATATGTAGAACCAGAAGCAGTTGTTGTGATGGATAACGCAAGTTATCATAGCAGAAGAGTCGAAAAGTTATAGTTATTTTAATAAATAGTGAACATGTTATCATTGTGACGTAATGCGTACTAATTTAGTGATAATGATAATATTCGTTGAAAACAATTACCTATGTGAAATGTATAAATAGTCAATATCTCGTGGCGGCATGAGCCGGGTGGTGGCGGTGGGTCATCGACGCACAAGTGGGGCATCGTTTTATAGAATATATATTTACAATATGTCTTAATAAAGTTTCTAAATTAGGTACACCGATATACAAGATAAAAACTTTAAATTTTGAAATATTCTTATTATTTTTATCATCTAACGCCTCGAAATTGGTAAAAACCGTTATATCACTGTTTCTACTCTAAAAATAATGGATATTATGTAATGCAATTATTTTTGTATATTTTTTATATCTAATCGCATTCAAATTTAGTACGCCTATGAAATGTTGCTCCCCGCACGCTTCGCCCGTCGCGCTTGTCCACAAACTAGCGATTACTCACTCTCCACAATTTCGACCGCTGCCTATAGTGATATTTAAGAGTCCGTTCTCTGTACATCCCTCGGGTAGCGCTCCGGGGTCGGGTGTACGGGCGTTACGGCTGGAGGCGAAGATTATCGCTCTCCCACTACAATGACTACGGTGTACGTATTTAGAATATTTAGATTTAGTCGAGTAAAATCGGCTAGCAATTATGCCGTGAGAAAAACATTTTTATTGTACATATTATGATTTTGTTTATGACATTGCCCTCTTTAAAATTAAAAGGACAAAGATTTGAGAACAGGTAAATTTTTATATAAAATAAATATAGTAACTACATTTATTTCAGTGTTTTATGTTCTTTATTATTTTAATATGGAAAATACGTATTTAATTTGCGGAGAATTTTGTTCAATTTGAAATGACATTGTTTTAATGAGCAATGTAAAAATTGCATACCTAAGAAATTCTAGTAGAACTTCTTATATTTCCGAAACTGTTGGACTAAACGAAAAAATGTATCCTACAAGAAAAGTTTAGACACCACCGTCAACAAAAGGATCAACATTGAACTCCACAAGATCGATTAATTCAATACTGTATCAACTGAGAACGTATAGATTATAAGTGACTATGTACTTCTTTGAACTCCGGTCCTGCCCGCATTTACCAATCTCTAAGCCTATCCAACTGAGTGAAACACACGTGGTTGCAGCATTTAAAATATATTCGTTTCTGAAGTTGTAGACGTTCGGCATTTAGCATATAATTTTGAGTAATTGTTATCAATTCGATATAACTTTGGCATCGTTGCAAAGCTAAAAGACAGACTTACTTCCCTCGTGTAGCCTATTTTCGATTTAAACCTTTATTTTTAAGTAAATAAATTGTAAATATGACGATTTCTTGCACAGTTTACTCATTAAATTTAAATAAATAGAAACTAATTTTGAAAAAAATATTACACAGCAGTCTTAGGAAACAACTTTGTCATTCGATTGTTTTTTTTATTTGAACCGCTATGTTTATTCGTTGTCTAAATAAGTGTTATGGGCCGAACGTAAAAAATCGGTTTATTTCAAGCGCGTGACGGACTCCTCTCTGTTTAGGTACATTTTCTTATTTTAATAGGACTAACAGTTTTGAGGTAACTGACAAATCGAATCTGGCTTTCAAGGCTAATGAACTGCCTACAGGTAAACGCTTATATCGATGCAATAATAAAACCACGTAGCGTAAGAAAAAAATGTGCGAATTCAACACTACCGGTACGTCAATTCAATCAAATACGATCTGTCATTCATTTTTTCTTGAAAAGAAATAAGATTAGGAATCAGCAAAATTGTTAAGCCCAACGATGGAAAGCTGGAACGTGCGAAGAAGTGTTATAATATGAAATTATCTCTGCGGAGCGCTCAGTTTCCCTTCACTCCCCAGCAACTGCATAATTCCATTACAAAACACCATTATTATTAAACGCTATCATGCATTCAGGCGATAGTGCGCCTCATTTAGTCGTTAGCTAATGCCTTCAATGCAACTTGGATAAATTGCCATTATATAAAATGCTCTCGAGTGAATGAAGCTACTTTAAAGCATCCCGTAATTTTGCAACACTTGGAAGTTACCACAACACGGTAAAGTTCGCACATTATATCGCTCATAAAAAATTAAATATGATACGTTAAATATTAACACTAAAGTTTGGTCTTTTGAAGGAAAACTTCCTAAGCGAAGAAAAAATAATTAAGTAGATTAAATTTTTACAAGTTAATTTGTTAGGTACAAATTTTTATATACCCGTTGGTTGTCGTTATTTCAGGCTATAAATATGACGCTATAAAGAGACAGTTTTTTGTGCAGTGCGGGGCCAGTACATTTGAATCACTGTTGTGTAATAAATAAAAGATATTTTTTTGTATCTACCTTGAAATCCTATAAAAATAAAGTCGAACTTCACGCAGTTTTGGTTTGCCAACAGATAAAGTTTTGTTCTGGTATTATCCCATAAAAAAACTACGGTTTGTAATTTGCATTATTTTAAAAGACATCATCAAATCAACCAAATACTATTAGATGGGAGGATAGATACGCAATCGGAATGACAACAACGTGTATCACAATTTATCATCAGGTTATGCATTACGATGAAGGAAATTACATATTAAATGAAACATATATTTATTTATATTTAAGACCGCAATGTTACCACTATTAGAAATAATATTTGTAGTTAATAAATGTGACCCTTGGTAGTATTGATAGATTAAAATTTCAAATAATTATTTTAATAATATGATTTGTAATAAGTTTTACCAAAATTTAATGTGTTATACAGTATGCGCCAAAAGTATGGAATATATTCAATAAAAACGAAACAATTATTTTTTGGGAAAAATCCTCGAACAGGTCGATTTTTAATTTAAAAAATACATATTTTAGCGTAAAATGCGATTTTCAAATGTCATTTGTTTTCGAGTAATGACGTCATCGATTTTTTTTTAAATGGCAACATCATATATTTTTCCTTGATTCTGAAAGATCGTTTAATTTTCTATCAGACAGTACTAAAATTTTGCCCTCTTACATAGGAAAGTTTTCGAGTAAATGACGATTGAATGTTAGAAAACGTAAATCAATTAAAATAAAGCATAAACGTTATCAAGTTTAGTTTTTCGAATTCCATAGTTCTTTTATGGATCACGTAGGTGAAAATCTTTGCAAAGTGTCATTGTCACACCGACTTTCTAATAAGTATTGTAAGCGGCATAGAAATTATTATTCAATTTCAAGTATTATGGCACATTTAACCGTCAAACTTGCAGATATTGGAGTCGGGAAAATCCTCATTGGATAGCAGAGGCACATACCCAACACCCTCAGAAATTAAATGTGTGGGCTAGAAAATGACCTTGTTCCAGCCCCTGCAGTAATTTTTCCTAACGATAATGACCCTGACATTCCTGACGATACCATATGGTTTCAGAAAGACGGTGCACCTCCGCACTATGCACGCCCTGTACGAGATTTTGTGGACAACTGTTTTCCTGGGAGGTGGATCGGCAGACGCGGACCGATAGAATGGCCTGCAAGATCGCCAGATCTTACACCTCTTGACTATTTTTTATGGGGATACTTGAAGTCAAAAGTGTACATTAATAAACCACGTAATTTAGAAGATCTTCAAAATCGCATTCGGGACGAAATACGCAGAGTTACCTCAGAAATCATTCATAATGTGCAAGAAAAATTTCTTCACAGACTTGCGCATTGTCAAGAAGTTGGTGGATGGCAATTCGAACATTTGACTTAAGTATAAAATTTAATCAATTGTATTTTATTTTACATACCTCCGAATTGTTACTTTTTTATGGATGAAATTTACGTTTTCTAACATTCAATCGTCATTATGATAGAGAATTAAACGATCTTTCAGAATCAAGGAAAAAAATATGGTGTTGCCATTTAAAAAAAAATCGATGACGTCATTATTCGAAAACAAATGACATTTGAAAATCGTATTTTACGCTAAAATATGTATTTTTTAAATTAAAAATCGACCTGTTCGAGGATTTTTCCCAAAAAATAATTGTTTCGTTTTTATTGAATTTATTCCATACTTTTGGCGCATACTGTATATCAATAATTCTGACCTCAGATATGATGATTTATTCTAGTAGTTTGTGTAAATATATTTTCAACTGTCAATATAAGAGGATATTAGGGGGCATCAATTAAGATAATAAAAATAATATTTATTTGCAGAATTCACAAATCACACGAATTATAAACATACAAAGAGATCACTAAGCAAACAAAAATTATTTTGCAAATTGACAAAAAATTTATTAATCTACTCTCTTAGTACCACAAAGTGCAAAACAGACTTAAAAACAACATGGTAGAAGAGGACTATCTGCTGAACAAAGTTTCAGCATAGAAAATTAAAATTTACTTTATTCATACAAAACTGTTTTCTATAGAGATAAACAAAAAAAAAAGTACTATTTTTGACTTACTTAAATGTTTTTGTACTATATTTATATATGCAACATAAAGGAATTTATATATACTAGATAACATGAAATTCAATTATTTCTAGAGATAAGTAGCGACTGTTTGACTTTTTTAAACATTGTAAAGAAATGGACTTAAAATCAGGTTTATTACACAAATCATAAATATTAAAAGTAAAAGATCTTCGAAATATGGTTCATTTATGACGAGGTGGAGATATAAGCTCTCTAAATCTAAGATTCAACATGTATACATCAGTTCGAAACTTTATTTTATTGTACAAATATGGAGGACATTTACTTGCAATGATTCTATGAAAAAACACTAGCGAGTGATATTTACGTCTTTGAGCCATATTAAGCCACCCTGCATCAACCGATCTATGAGAGATTAATTGATGCTTTCTAATTCCATAAATAAATCTAAGCCATGAATTTTGAGCTTTTTGTATACGATTTTTATCCATATTATCCAGACATTAACCATATAAGGCATCACAAAAATTAAAATGACTCAACACTAGTGCATCAGTTAATTTTATTTTCAATGAAATAAATAGTACATGTCGGTAAGAATATAATATCTTCAAATTTAGATATGCTTTCTGCAAACATTTAGAAACATACTTCTTAAAACGTATAAACTGTATATGTATTTCAATACCAACATTTTTTGCAACAGATAACCTTTCGCTGCCAATCAATATATAATATCCAAGTATTAATATCTACACAGAAAAAAACCTCTAACTGATTGTGTTGCTAGAAAAATTTATTACCGTAAATATATTTTTATCTGGTGTATGTGTAGCAAATACTAGCCACAAGTAAAATAACATTTATACACATGTATATCATTGATAAACGATTATATCACTTGTGGTCAATAAAGTATTTTATTGAATTTTAAAATTCTTCCGGTATGTCATTAGTTTACTTATAACCATCTTACAGTTAACTGTGGTAGATAAATAAGATTACCAAAACATGAATTATTGTCATAACTAAACCCATTATTGTCAGAGCAGTACAGATTGGTACCACAAGTAATTATGTTGCTGCGGTATGTGAACTTGTTCATTTCTTTGACGAATGTGTCATGAATAAAGGCGAAATGTGGCGAATATTCATCAGTTCTATAATTCGGTGTCATCAATTTTTGCGTAGTTATGGTGTTTATTTCGAGACTACATAGCTTATGTGTGTTGTGCAAATTTTAATAACTATAATAATAACATTGTTATTGCATTAGTACATGGGATTCAACTCTAAGTACTTAAATGGGGGATTTGAAAACACTGTTATTATTCGAGAGCTAATAATTCAATATAATTTCACAATTAAATCATCCATCAATTTATTCAAGAATGGTTATAACCGTCACTATGTTAGTTTTGGAGTGAGTGAGTTTCATTTTTATTTTGTATGCGTGTATGGCTTGTTTCAATTTCTTCTTTATTATTTAACTTCTCAGTGTACATTCAACCATTTTGCCGTTTTAAAATTATTTATGGATTCTCTGTTAATACAAGTAGGTATATACTTTTTTGTGTGATTTTATTTGTGTTTTGTTTTCACATTAACCATAATAGACTTTGTCTCTGACCTTAGTGTATGTTAATAATAATAATTTGGCGGCATAACATATATCCTAGTTATAAGCCAGAAATGAGTGTTTTGAAAACTGAAAGTGTTAATCAGTATTGGTATGTTAATGTATGTTTGTCAAATGATTCAAAATAGTCACCGAAGAGTTTTATTATAACAAGTTGTGATTATAAAACATGCTGTCAATTTGTGAATTTCACAATTCATAGTTCATTCTACGTGACGTAAAATGTTATGATTTTATATTTTTATTGTAAAATAAACCATTATGCAATGACTGTATCTTTATTGCAAATATACTTTTTTCTCATATGATTTGTATAGATAAATATAGATATAAATAAATATAGATATAGATATAAAGTTGTTGAAATACATTTCTGGATTCTGAATTATCAACAATGTAGTAGATTCATGTTGTCAGAACATATTTTAAATATGTTAGTTTCATAGTTCATTCTACATATAAAGTGTTATGTTTTTATATTTATAAAATAAACGTTATGTATTTACATATTTTTAGGTATTAATAATATTGTGTGAAACTAACTACTCTGTGGACAAAAGCCCCAACCAACGTTGAATTGCACCCACAATATCTACCCATATATTCCTTATTATTAGCTTTTGTAACATTTTTTTACTGTATTAGAAAGGTATTTTAAGCTAATATAAATCAAATCTCCTACAATTCCTATCAATGAAGTCGTGTTCCCACTGCCAAAAGTGAAGTTAGATATTTATAGAGTGTTTTCATTAAAGCAGGTTAATAAATTTAGATAGATTAATTTCTTTAGATAATTACTGAACAGAGCTTTGTCTGTGGAATTGTTCATTAGCATACCTAGATGTTTGGTATCAGAGAACATACATATGACTTCATTGATAGAAATTGTAGGAGATTTGATTTATATTAGCTTAAAATACCTTTCTAATACAATAAAAAAAGTTATATAGTTATTGCATCTTTACTGTGATGTGTCTTCATCTTGAGATTTGTATAAATACATATTCATTATGACATTTCTAGATTCTGATCTATAATGTAGTAGATTCATGTTGTCAATAAAAATGCATGTTCGTCTGGTTTTCAAAGAAAATATAACTAGCAAAAAGTGTCATTCTGACATGTGGTCTGTGTCTATAAAAATATATTTCAATATTACAGTTTACTCATATTTTGCATTGCATAATATGCTTACTTTTTGAATTTGTTCCCTAATTATTATTTTAATTTGTTACATAAGTATGCACATTAAGGTAAGTACAAAAATTATGCTTAATGTATTATCTAAAATACAGTTTCCTTACAAGTTAAAGAATACTAGTGTAGCAATAAGGCATGTTCAGTATGTAGTTGTATTACAGTGAACTAACCTTTAATGTACAGTTCACTTGTCCTTTATAGCTCTTTTCCAACACAGCACCTGACTAGTTTGAAACCTGTCCGAAGCAGTCAGTCAGTTTAATATTAGTTACAACTCCGCTGCAGTAAGTCGGTGAACAATTTGGCTATCCACTTGGGACAGGTTTCCAACCAGTCAGATGCCGTGTTGGAAAAGAGCTAATGTGTCACAAATATATTTAGTTAAAAGTTTTAATAATTGTACCAACACAGTTCAGTTACTCCAGCATAATATTCTCTTTGATATATTTATAATTTGGTGGTGGTCTATATTTTTATATTCCACACGCGATTTGTGTATTTGTAGACAGGCTTTTTTGTACCATACATGTTGATTTTTCGACCAAACACAAAGCCTAATAAAAATAAAACTGTATAATACGGCTTTTTACGTATTTTCCACAAAAAATAAAATGTACATAAGCGGCGATGCTGCCGTATAAAGTTTATCGATCACGATCATTTACGAAGTGAATTTTCCACCTGAGAGGGTACATTGATAAACACGAATTTGAGTTAAAACCGATAATACCCTATTGAACTTTCCCCTCCTGCGTCAAAAACATTGTATGGAAATAATTCTACGTAAATTCGCAGTTTGTGTAATTATTTATTTCCATTTCCAAGCATATTTATTTATTGGGGTCCATTTTTAAATGATGCATCATCATATTTGCTTGCTATAATTTACAAATTTATTTTCCACCTTTGCTGTAGGAAGGATAACATAAAATCATGACACGGCAATTTCAGGCCTATATTTCTACATAACGATTGGGCTGGTTTTCCCTAAATTCATCTTCCGTGATATATTAGAGGGAAGGCATCCATAACGGCCAGATAATTTTTCTATCAATCATAATTTTACCAAGTGGATAGATAATTTTTTTCCTCATTTATTTACTTTACTCATTTTTAAGTAACAGGTAAGTGTTGAAGTCAGGATTGTCCATCAATTTTCAGATATGTGTGCAAACACATTTTACGATGTGTTTATTTTAATGTAAATACCTATTTAGAAATTCAAAAATTATCTTTGATAATATTACATAAATTTTGAAACAATTATAAATCAGTTTATGTTCTATAAAAAATTCAATTTGCCAGGTTATTACCAATTTTGCGTATTTTCTGATATAGTACTAGTTGTTTTGAACTATTAAACTATATTTGCACAATCAAATGATGATTATTAAAACCAATTGTTACAATAGTTATACTTGCGACAATAACTGACTACTGGACACACTATCACTATATGAGGAGAGTCAATAAAATTATGTTGCAGCATCGCGATTGTATATTTATAATGTTGGCAATTTTGTCTCTGGTCTTATTTTTTCTTAGCCTTGTTTTGGTCTCGTAAAGACGAGTTTTAAAAAAAATCTTGCAAGTATAAGAATGAACAATATTTAAGTGACCATTAGTTGAAAAAATAAAAATTGCATTTCTGCTGTCAATGTCTGTTTGGAAATCAAAGAGAGTAATAAAACCCCGAGATAAGAATCGGCCATGGGCGTAATTATCAGGTAACACTAATGTTAACAAGTAATGGGTTATATATTTTACTGGATACATCATAGGGCAGGAGCCAGTGTATTGTGACAGATCAGTCCAGTCTTAGAACTGAATATACGAAGACGTGCTAGTGCAGCACAGTAAAATTCGACTTGTGTTTAGTGACTATTGTGCCAGTGGATATAATATTGTTAGGGTAAAATGTTGGGCTTATCAGATTACGTACCTGCTAAACGCGTGAAAAGATGTGTGCTGTCTCAGAATGGAAGATTATTATATTAAATGTATTTAATGCATTGAAACACCAAAATCCTACCAACAGTTTTGACGAAATCGTGGAAAAGTGTTCCAAAATGACAGGGATTGGAAAATCGACTATCTACAGACTTTTAAAGGAAATGAAAAATGAACAAGATACTGTAAATCCTCCAAAATCATCTACAGGAAGATCAAAAGTCGTTATAGATGATTTCTTGAAAAATGTCATTCTCAGAAAAGTACACTCATTTTATTTTAAAAAAGAAATACCAACGCTAAACAAAATTTTAAGTGAACTTTCAGAGGACAACGATTTGCCAAAAATCAGTAGAAGCAAATTATGGGCCGTCTTACGAGAGTTGAATTTTTACTGGGAAAAGCAGAACAAAAAGTCAGTTCTTATCGATAAAGATGAAATTATTTTTTGGCGAAGATTCTACTTAAGACAATTAGAAAATTTCGTGACGAAGGGAAGAATATTTATTATCTAGACGAAACTTGGGTCAACGAGAGATATACTGTAACAAAAGTATGTAAATATAAAAATGTAAAAAGTTTTCGACAAGCATTTTCGAATGGACTTTCAAATTTTGCAAGAATTCTTGTCTCAGCCAACACCAATTGTATACCGAACGTTTCCGTAATCGAGTTTATTTTGGAATTTGCCAGAATGTGTCCAAGAGTCAGCGATACCAATAATATGAGGAAGCACAACCAAGATCCTGCCCAAATTTTGAATTTAGTGTAGAAATATGTCACGACAAGTGCACGTGAAATCGCTTATCAGGTAAAAAAAGTCAAATTTGTGTATGTACCAAAAATAAAAACTGTCTAAAATCATTTTGGTGATGAACGAAATCTTTAATCGTAATGGAATTACATATTTGGACAATACAGAATCTTATCTAATAATGTAATAAGTCTCAATTTTTAAAATTTTTTCCTTTATATAAGTGGATATATTTGAGCAATAGAGAATCTTTATGCTGTATCAGTACCAATTTTCCAAAACCAAGATCTTTTTCTTTAAATAATAAGGCTTTGAAATTGCATATTAACTGGCCCATTTACTTTACTTCTTAACTTGAGCAACTACATCCATTTTTATAGAAAACCTGTCTTTGAATGAAGTACAAGAATGTTTTACATCAATAATTTCATTATAGAAGGTTAGTGGCGTAGATAATGTTGCGTTACCACCAGAATAGCCGGACCTAAGCTCTTTATATTTTTTGTAGAAGTGAATAGGAAGTTTCCGTTAGTAGCGTGAACTGAAAATGCAGTACAAATAAATTACTGAAAACCCCATCGTCATTAGGATCATGTAAAGGAGCATCGCAAGCAGGGTCAATTTCAAACTGTCTGTTTGTGAGTTTTGATACACGGATCTTACGTGCAGACTATCGTCCAAAAAAAGGATCACCCTGTATGTTCTGTTATAACATACATATATATAAACAAACATATAGGTAGAACTCTCCTTTTAAATTTCCTTTCAACAAATTTGTTACCTAATATTTGGAAATAAGAATTTAGATTCCACTTCACTTTTAAATCTCCAAAAATAGTTACATACACGCAGTATTTCAAGATATTTTAATAATAGCACAAGCGGGAGGCACTTTGTCTAATTTATTGGAACTAATTTAATAATACGAAATAAAAATAATATCGGGAAAGCAATTATTTTTTAGTTTTTGGAAGAACGTCACCAAATTCAAAAATAAATTATTTACTTATATTTCATTATAAACAAAAAATGCTGATAATTTAACTGTTGATATTATAGTACATATACTGAGCTAGATACCTGTTAAACCAAATTGTCTATTTACGTTAAGTATTCTCTGACGTAACTAAGTAAACTTTGTTATAACACACATGAAAAACGTGTGTTATGTTGTAGTGTTTGATATACAGGGTGAAGCTTACAAGTACAAATATTCTAACCAGCAGTATAGTTCACTGTGTAGAACAGATAATTAATAGTTTTTTTACAAAAAAATCAGAAACAAAAAAGTGAAATTTTAAATAAATTTTGTAATTTTTCTGTAGAAAACTTGTTGAGGACCGCTGACTTTCATACATTTATGAGTCATAGCACTGCAGATTGAACGTGTGGTTCACAGTGTTGCCAGTGTTACACAAATGTCTTTGGTTTTCTTGATATTAAACGCATACGTCAAGGTGTGTACCTTTATTTTTAAAATTTGTTTAACTGATTAAAGTGCGAAGTCACTTTATGGTTCTGGATTCGAAATGGTTAATACTGACTCATTTGGGCTTATGGGCCAAAAATTAAATTCAATATGCTGTGTGAAAATCATCGTTTTTCGTTATTCTTCGTAAAATAACTTAAGGAAATTGTGCCTCTTTCTAACAGTGTACAATGACATATAACTTATGAAATGTGGATTACTGATTAAATAGTTAATTTTTTAACAAACAGGTAAGTTTGTGTGCACGTTTATGTATAATTTTTGAACATTGAACATAGTATATCACGTGATATCTTCCTAAATACTTTATGCTGGTATGTATTTAACTTGCGAAAATTCATTTTTAATCGTTTATAGTAAGGTCAGTTAAGCAGTTAAAATTTATGTTAATAATACTGCGTATCATACTACATACCCAACTTTACTGTACTTATGCTTCAAACAAGTATTTTTAAAATAGAATTTAACCGTATTACTTTACTATTACATTAAAGGAAATTTAATATTTATATTAGAGGATATGGCAACCTCGCAACAAATCATATGGTTCATTAGGTTGGTTATAAAGCGGTCCTCAAAATGTGGGCATTTAAAAAAAATAATATCTCCGTAAATATTAGAAATTTTTAAAAATGACTTTCACTAGACTGATCTATATGACGAATTACACCAGCAGTTAAAATATTTGTACTTATTTAAGGTTCACCCTGTATATGATTAATAAGTTTTTTTTACAGGAAGCAAATAATTGAAGGATATCGTTCTCTTTTCAGTTAAAATAGTACGTAAAAAATAATCGATGCGAAAGTTTTGTTGCTGGATAGAATTTTTCATTTCTTTATTATATAAAACATATGGCATATATGACAAAATAATGCGATGTTGCCAAACCTACCATAGTCAAAAATTGATGGTTAAAAAGATACAGGATGTCAAAGTTAAAATTTTATTTTCGATGTTTGTAAATAAATATTTCCACACATTTTGGATATCGAGGGTCTTTGCAGAACGTATTTCTGCACCTGTTTTCGTCCATTTCGAATATTCATATTTTCCGACAGGACAATTTTTGTACCATGCAGATTCCTGTTTTTTTTTTTTTTCAATACGGATTTGGAGTCGAGAAAAAACGGTCCGTGAATGTGTGTAGGTCGATGGCTAAGAAGTTTCAAGAAAATACGTACAGGGCACCGATTTATATTTTGACTGTTAGCTATGAGCCATTTACTAACTGCGTTCTTTCGATTTCCACCTTGGCAAGTTTTTTTGAATATAGAATTATATTCGATCCTGCCGAATAGGTTCCATCGTTCTTCATTTCTCTTTTAAAATAATCGATTTTACAATAGATACCTTCTGCTCCTCGCCAAGCCTCTTTCTACAGTCTACTCTACAGATACTATCTGAAAACAATTCTTCTTAAGGCCGTCTGAAGTATTCTCATCGTAGATATCTATACTAGTATTCCATTCATATAAAGTAAGTGCTTCTGAACTTTCCGTTCTCTTTTGAGGACAACTTTACAGGTTTCGCCATTTTGCATTACGCGCATGCTTGGAATTCGATATCTTCAAATAGATTTATCTTTCGTTTATAGTTAGTGAAGTATAATTCCTGGAGATTTTTCACTGTTGAATTCCACATCAACTTAATTGTATACTCTTTATATTCCTCGTCATTTTCTTTACCAATATTACATGCCTAATCTTTGAATATTTCAGCAAACACGACAGTTGGCTTAGTCGCACAAAATTCATAATTCTTCTGTCGCCAAAAAAAAATAAATTGTCTCCAGCTTAATAAACATTATTTACTTATTTTTGAGGTACAGTATGTGTATGATAATTTTGAATGTAATTTTTTTAAGAAACAACATATTTTATTAAAATTTGACACAGGTACGTGTTTGGTGGGGCAAACACGCTGGTGTTAATAGTTTTTTTTGTACAGAGTAGAGGGCGCTAGTTGCTAGCATTTACGCTGACATTTTATTCTCTAACTTTTTTATGTTGGGTTTTCCCATTCTAAGCCTTGTAATATCATGTAAAATTTTTACGCAAAAAGGTGCTCTTAGTAAATTTGTTAAAAATGCATTTTCAATTTTCGAAGAAAATGCAAAAAACTCTTTAAATTACCTGAACCTGAACTCTTCCATTTAAATACGAATGTGTATAACAGAAATTACGGTAAATTGTTTATTTTCTGATTCGAATAGTAATTTGTTCTTTGTGAATATTGTAATTACGTTAAAATTTGATTCTGTTTTATTCTGTTCTGTCTGTTAGGCGCTACTACATAATAATAATGGAAACTTATACCAGCAGTGCAGATGTTGGGGGAATGTTTGAAGACTGCCACTGCAGTTAGATGCATCGTAAAAATTGTTACACTACAAATTGCAAAAAATACGTTTACTTAAAATAAATGTCAGTGCCCTTATGGGAATGCGTGTTGCAATGTTGGTTCCGCAGATATATACGTAGTCTGCAAATAACATGTCTAAGCTACGTGAACGAAATGGGCAAATAAGCACACCAATTTCTAGACAAATATAAAATTGCAATCCTCTAGTGACAGCAGCTATATTCGCTGGGGGGGAAATAAGGCATTACGTAGAAACGGAATATAATAGATAAGGCTTGTATATTTTTAAATGTATATAGTTTTATCCTTTCTTTAAATTATATTTCTGAAAAGCACACACACGGCTGAACTACAAAATAGAATCGGATAAAGAATTGAGACAGAATATAAACGACTGAGAACTTAATTATAAAGAACCTAATTGTAATAAATTCGTTATAAAAAATAATTTATAGAAAAATATTTAGTTTTTATATTTTTATTTAATGCCACTATTAAAAACAACTTGCAAATATAACTATACAGAGGTTACCAGCATGTTTGTCTGACAAAAAAATATACAATCAATGACAATTTTAGCAGTTGTTTCAATAATTATTACAGAATATTAGAAAAGTAGTAGAATAAATTGCAAATTTTATCAATTAATAATACCTAACCTACGAAAAGGTATACAAATTGGATTTTGAGGATATTAAGAATACGAAAAAATGAACACCCTCTACTGAATGAAGCTCCTTATTTAAACGATTTTATTAAGGTCTGTATGATATCCTCTTTAAAACGTCTATGCGCCAGATCCGCAGCTATCATTTGCACCTTGTGCTCATTTGCATGAATGACTCATTCCAGCTCTAGTTTGGTAAAATGGCTGCAAATAAAGTACTGTCATGTGACAATAACTGTCAAGAAGTAAATTCTTATAAGGTGAGTCCATATGTACAACTATGACCTACCCAGTTTCTCAAGATACCAATAGCGAGTCTGTCCCACAGAGCCTAGCCCGAGAACAACAAGGGCAGGTCAAGGCTAAGGATGTGCATTTTAATTCTGTTACTGGCAGCGACCAGTTACCGAGGTCATGGCACAATAATCAGAAATATCACTATACAGGGTGTCCCATAATTATTGCGATAATTATTGATAAAGTCATCCACAAGGCCAGAATGTCCTTATGGACGTGTCGACGCATTTGTGGAAAGTCCTGGGGCGTAGGTCCTAAACAACTATACTGGCTGTATGCGATGGTTATTAGACCCATGATCACATACGGCTCAATAGTTTGGTGGTCCAAAGGTCTTCAAAGGACAGCCAAAGTAAAACTCTCAGGTTTGCAGAGACAAGCTAGTCTGGCGATAACTGGTGCAATCAGTACCACATCGTCAGCTGCTCTGGAAGTCCTCCTGGACCTACCACCTTTCCATATACTTTTGGAGAGAGAAGCCAAGTGGGCAGTATATAGACTGAAGCAAGCGGCTACTTGCATGCCGAAGGCTAACATAATATAGCGTAGTGGAGTGCTGGAGGACATAGAAGGTCACTGAATTCTATCGATGGTCTCGGATGTTATGCCTACAAAAATCAACTATAGGTTGCCTTTCTAGATTCTCTTTCCTCGGAGGGAGGAATGGGAGCGAGATGAAACTGACCTCCTGAAGGCGGTCATAGCGATAGTTGCGATAGTTGCTGGTACACTGATGGCTCTAAGACCCCAGAGGGTGTTGTAGCGGGAGTGTATAGTTGCAACCCAAACACCAGGCTGGGTAAATATGAAACTATATTTCAGGCAGAAATTTATGCCATCGAAATGTGTGTGTGGAAGCACCGGGGATATTCCATAGAGTTCGCCAATCAATGAAGAATCGTGTCCAGCTGTGCACTGAGCAACGTGGAGGATACCTTGAGCAATTATTCTAAGCTCTTGCAATAAACTGGTACTTTTTCAAATTATTCTTTTTTTGCTATAGCGGTCTAACGTCATATTTTCCGATAAGGCAAAATTGCTCATTTTAATGCACTCTACAACCCCTATAATTTTGTCGCAATACTTATGGGACATCCTGTATATCAAATACTGGGAATATAGTGCATTCACTGGATAGCTGTTAATTACGAATCGTCTATCCAATGAATAAACGCATTAGGTTGACCAGTGAACTCTGAAAATGATGAAAATAGGAGTTCACTACTTTTATAATTTGTCGAGAGTATTTCAATTAATTTTTGTATTTTCAGCTGCTGATTAAATTTTAAAGATTTTTTTTGTAAAAATTTATGAAATATACTTATACTTATTTAAATAAAAATAATTATTATTACACTTTCAACTTCGACTATGCAGAAAACTCACAAATAAGTAACAATTTTTTTTTTGAGAAAATCATTGGAAACAAGGTGTACAGGGTGTTTCAGTCATAGTGTCATTAATTGTAAGAGCAGATAGGGAAAAATGAATATAATACGAATACGCGATTAAAATAAAAAAAAATAAATGGAAAATACACATAAAAAAAATATTTTCAAATCATTATTTAAACCTCAGTTTCAGACTGTCACTAACTCAGCTTCCAGTTCAACTCGGTGTCGGCTTGATGCGATGTTGCTAAATTTAAATATTTTCCTAGTTCCTACCTACCTACTGTAATGTTAAAATATGTATTGAATGCTATAAATTATTTTTTTAAAGTATGTAATTAGGTAACATTAAGTTCCAATTTAAAAAATATTTAATATTGAAGTTACAAAACTCTAACGAATCAAATAATAAACCATTTACATATCATTACATAAAGGGTAAGAGATAATAAGACAATACTTAGGTAATTTATAAAGAGAGGCTGATAAGTTTTTCGTATTTATATATGAATAGTAATACAAAAAACCCTCGTGCTGTCAATAAAAAATAGTCAGGAACATATTCAATCATAAACAATCCGACACTTCGTATTTGGCCTACCGTATTTAGGTCAATAACCTCGTTTTCTACTCAATATGAAGTCGTGAGTATTCAACAGATTAGTCCCATAATAAATGCTCAACCCGATATTGGATCAGCTTGGAGTTCTATATTCCTTTGGCAAAAACTATGTGAAATGATTCCTCTATTTTTTATGCAAAATAACCCAATGAGAACGGTTAAGAATAAAGATTTTGGGGGAATGTGTTCCACTGAACTCGAGAATCGAGAATCAGTTACCATGTTCGCGTAAGAATGTGCGCTTTGTGTTTGTTGTTCTTTGTGTTGCCAGTGTAGTTCATAATGATTAATTAAATTTACTATTTACCTAAATAAAAATGCAATTCGAATTGAACTAATTATTGGAAACAAGGTGTTAATTTTGAGCAGGTTCTGATATATACAAATTTTCAACTTCTATTAAAATATGTGCTGAAATATAACTGACCGAAATATAGGTAGATACCTAAGTAACTCTGATTTTTGTAATTGTTAAAAGTTTGTTACGAAATATATGTTTGGTCATTTTGGTAACAATACTGTAAAAACTGTATCACAATTTAAGCTTGTTCAAATATTTTAATTGACCATTTCGTACCAAAAAGCAAAGTGGTATATATAGAAAACATTTGTAGAAGTTAAATAGCGGCTACTACGTTTTGCTCCAGCTAAAGTCTATACTTAACAAGAAACAGATGATTGATATTTATTATATTTATATTATATTTACTGCCATTTGTCTTTTAATGTTATTATTTGGGGTGGTGCGAGTGGTGCCAACGTTAATAGAATTTTTATTTCCCAAAAAAGAATTATCCGATTAATATTTGGAATTGCACCCTTAACTTCTTGTAAATCTTACTTTATTGAAGAAAATATATTAACTTTTCCGTGTATTTATATTGCCAAGTGTATATTGCATGCTGCCAAAATGCATAGCTGCTTTGTCAAGAACTCTGACCTTCATAGCTACGAAACTAGATGTGGCAATTTACTAAGAATACCTCTCCACAGAACATCCCTGTATGAAAAAGCTCCATCTTACATGGGTATCAAATTTATGAACAAACTGCCATTAAATATTAGATCAGAATTAAATTTTAAACTTTTTAAAAGTAAACTTAAGAGTTTCCTAATTGGGAAGTGTTTTTATAGTGTGGACGAGTTTGTTAAGTAGCTGTTCTGTTATTTGTTCTATTATATTGATTTATTTATTTGATGTGTATATATTGTAATGTGAAATTTTATGTGTATGTGTGTTTTCCCGGATAGCTCAGAATTATATCACTTACCGTTCTTTTCTAAAGCACCAGTCTGAAGTATAACACTTTTTAAGTTTAATTTTCAACAAAGTTCTTGAATTGTATTTATTAATTATTAGCATGAGAAACCTTTCTCTCAGGAGCGGTTCAGTGAAGTTTGTATTTTGTATTAAAAATTATATTTTTTTTATATAAAAAAATTAAGACAATTTTATTATAAATAGATATCATGCAATATTTATTTTAAAGTATTTAAAATTACCCTACGTAAAACCTGCTCTACTTAATTTCTATAATTAACAACATTATCATTAGCAACTATAAAATTTTTATAACCCTGTTCAAAGTCCCTTAAATCAGTCTTGAAACACCATTTAATAAAAGTCTAATATTTTACCTTCCAATTTTCTGTCGTTTCCTCGTCTGTGATTGTCTCTAAATACTTCTCTTTATCTGTAGATGCCTTGTAGAACTGCTCACTGTTGTTGTTTGAATTTAGCGCCTTCTAACTGTCAGATTCCTTTGACACCCGCTTTGCAAATGTCCAGTACTCACTGCTTCGGTCTTGTAACAGATTGTCATTAAAATATAATACCTTTTACTGTAGTTTTCTTGGTTATATGTTCCCTGTGCTGTGGTAAATAGTGAATATAACCCTCAATGTAGTTTTCTTCGCTCTGCTGGATTGGATTTCGATATACAATGTTTGTTATACTTGTAGGTTAACTTTATTTATTCAGGTACGGTTTCTTTCTTACTAATTTCTTGCAATTCTTCCAAAATTTACTTGTCTTCCCCAAAATCTCGTATATTATTTATTTTTCAAAATCAACAGCTTTTTTTTTTATCTTTTCGTTCCTATGCGACGTTTTTGCTTTCTCACAGAGAGTTTTTAATACACTACACTAACTATACTAATTATAAACTAAGTTGAACATACTTTTTTCTTTACATTTTATTATTTTATTTTGATATCTATTTATATTTCTTTATAAACTTCAAACATTTACTAACTAATAACTAAACATTTATAAATACACTAAATATACTTTTTAAATTCGTCCTTTTAATACCAATTGAAACTTTTTATTTATAGGGTGAAATGCCCAGTGATTGAACTTTAAAATGCTATTATAGCATAGTTTGTTTCAAATATTATTTAAAAAAAATGTTAATCCTATGTCGTTATTTATAAGGATGTTGTAAATAATTTGAAAGTTGAGTAGTTTGATTGCCACTATATTATAAAAATTAATAATTAAAAAATGTCACCAAATCTAATGAATGAACAAGAAAATTCAGTAAATGAACTTAAACACACTAGTAAATGAACAAAGTGGTTTATTTAAGAAAAAATATAAACATATATTTACTTATAGCCTACTTATAAAGTAAAACGCATTTCACGTTTACATTTCAATATTGTACATATCTTGGTATATATCTAAAGGCTGTGGCAAATTTGGTCTGTGTGTTTAGTCCACTTCTACATTTTATTTGAAGTTTGATGCATTACACTTACTTCGTATTCCTCATTTTCAATATCTGTAATTACACCAGGATCTTGTTTATTATGGTATAGGACGATTACATAGTCGCCAATTTTGAATGTATTCAATATGCTAATATACTCGCGTCAAGAATTCAGACGTCTTACGTCACAGCTGACGTTATACATTTGTTTTTATTGTCTACATAATTTTCTATATTTGGTCGCGTTAAAAACAATAATTTTTTGCAATTTAGTGCAATATATAATGCAAACTTTTAGTGTAGTATATAGTTTTATTACTATCAGTTGCAGTTTCTTAAATATTTTGATGAAAATATCATGAATTATTCATTTGTTCGTATGACGTAAGTCGTCTGAATTCTTGTCGCGAGTATACCATCAGTGTTTACGCCTTTATTTGATTTTTTTTTCAAGTTTGCTTTCTACCACTTTTATCTTATCATCTGTGTTTTCCTTATTATCAAGTTCATCGTTACCGATGTTCGGTTCAACGTCCTTAGTTTTACGTTTCATTTGTTTACACTTTGACTTTTTCAATTCTGCGGTTACTTTCTATTGCTCTCTATCCAATTTTCTCTTTTTTATTTGTTCTACTTTTTCTTTTTTTTTTCATTTTCGTGTTTCTGATAATATTCCAACCATTTTGTGGAAGTAATAGCATATGGCATTTTTGAGCCGATTTGCGTTTTCTATTTTTGTCTTGTTGTTCTGGCCAATGTAAATGTTCTCGCCAAAGCGATTCAGTTTGCTTTGGATCTGCGATAAAAATGTTTGATAGGATTTTGTCTTTATCAGTCTTGTTTCGTGCAGTCTCACACTGCACGAAACAAGACTTGCATCACTTGCATGGTCTCTACAGTCTTAAAAACAAAATCTAATATGGATTCCATAATTTCTTCCCATATAAATTTCCAGATATCTTCTGTTTCTTCATGCAGTTCACATATCGCATCCATTAGTTCACTGGTCTCATTCATATCGAACTGAACGAACTTCGATGATATGATATATCATTTGAAAACTCATTCGTTTGATACAAAATTCCGTCGATTTCTAGTGGTATAGCGTCCAATAATTAATTTTTTAACTCTTTTACATAAGATACCAGTGAATGAACACTATGTTCCCTCACTGGATTTTATGACAATTTTAGGACCAGTAACTGAACACGCGATAATATTATTAAATATGTATTTCTAACAGCGGATTTTTGCACAAAAAGTAAGTAAATATTATTAATGTTTAGCTAGTTGTTCAAAACATTAATATTTTCTTTTTTATTAAGAGTTGCAGCTATATTTCAAAGGGGTTTGCAACTATCTTACCTTATCAAAATGGCTACCACTCTACTAATGTGCACCAAGTATCACATTACACAGCCACTCTCGATACACTGATTCCCGCCGAGATACTGCCCTTAAATGAACAACTTACTGCGCAAACTCAGCAAAGGTTTAAATTGTTTCCCATAAATGTAGGTATAATAAGTATCTTATTTTACACGAAAAACCATACACATGTTCATTTATTGGGTGGTGTTCATTCTTTGGTCAATTCACCCTATTTCCTTTTTGTGTCCATTACAATATATATGTGTGTATTTATTTGTAAACTGTACTGTTTTGTTCATCTCATAATATGAAGTATGATTATAATGAGTTGAGTTTCCAAGTAGCTGTGATTGTTACTTTTATTTATTTACTTGATATATACGTTTGTAGTATGAATTATTTTATCGACCTATCCAATGTCATCTTATATGATCTTTATGGATTAATAAAATTATTATTATTATTATTATTATTATTATATGAACTGTGCAAAAAGGTACTAAATTCACATCATGTCTCTCTCTTTTCACACGCTAAAAGTAAGATTCATGTGTGGTTAATCAACAAACCATATTAACAGACCGTAATTACCATATCGACGTACTACTAAATAGTGTAACACATTACTATGAGTCATTATTTATCGTATGCGATAACGTAAATTCTAACAGACGCCTGACGTCTATTTTGAAATGTTTACAGATTTTGATGTGTAACGTATACTACTGAATAAATTATAAAGTAAATTAATTTTGCGGGTCAGTTATTTTATTAGAATTATTTTGTTGAACTTCGCACACTAACCTTTCATCAAACTCAGTAGTGCTATCATCGCCCTGATACTATTTTATCGAATTCCAATTAGTTATAATTGTAATTTAACTTGACATATAAAACAAACAAAATAACCGATTCGAACCTTAAATAATGAATATGTTGACAATATAATTAATTGCAATTTGATATATAAATATGTTTCAGCATATACGGGGTGTCTCTAAATGATATGGGAATATTTAGGGGGTGATTCTACATCGAAAATTAATGATAGTTTGCTACATAAACTATGGTCCAAAAATGTTTCGTTATAAAAATAGGGGGTGTTAAAATTTTAGGAAAAAAAGGAAAACCGCTTTAGATATTTTCATGAAATTTGGTATGTGGTGACTATTAATAAAAGTGCATATTTTGTAATATAAACATAATTCTATTTTTAAAAGTGGCGTGCGCACGAACACTGACTTTAATATTTAAAAAAAAATTGGTACGCCTATAGTTTTCTCCCAGATAAAAATTATTTTTTTAATTCCCCGTCCAATTTCAAAAATCTTATTTTTACAAACTCGCTAATAATGGTGAACTATTTAAATGTGGAAATGATGGAAATGCATTACGTGTATGGGCTAGCCAACGGTAATGCAGAACAAACTAGGCGTAAATACGCACGAGAGAATCGTGCTCTGCTAGATAGTCGTGCTTTTTCTAATATTCATGTCTTCTTGAAACTGGTAGTGCCTGAAAAGATGCATATGAAGGTAGACCTCAAAAAATAAGAACACCCAAAATTGAAGAGGAGGTATTGCACATTATCGAAGAACATCCTGAACGAGGAAGATCGCTAAACTTGGATATTTGCCACAAAATTGTTTGGAGAATTTTAGTGGATTTTTTGTTATATCCATATCATATTTTAAGAGTGCAGACGTTACTTCCAAAAGATTTTCCAAAACGTGTGACCTTTTGTCAGTGGTATATTCATAATGTTGCTCAAAATCCCCAATTTAGATCGCATATTCTGTTCACTGACAAAGCTAATCTTTCAAGAAATTTAATTCAAAATTTCCGTAATAATTATATTTAGGCGGATGAAAGTCCTCATGCTTTAACTAAAACCCATTTCCAACAACAATTTTCTGTTAACGTATGTGCAGGTATCATTGGTGATTCTTGGATCATTTCTTTCTATCGGGACCACTTGACGGACAGTCTTACCTGAATTTCCTTCAACAACAGTAGTCTTTGTAGCTTGAGGATGTTCCTTTAGGAATAAGACATCAAATACAATTATTTACAAAAAATTTATCCAAATCATTTGATTGGGCGGGGTGGACTTCAGCAATGGTCACCAAGGTTCCCCGACGTGAATATGTTAGATTTTTTTCTTGTGGGGCCACCTTAAGACGTTCGTGTACACAAGCCCCTGGAATATTTGAACAAGTGCGCAATTTTATGCAGAGGAGAGTGGAAGCATGCATATTAAGTAATGAGGGCCATTTTCAACAATTTCTGTAATAATGATTTGTTACCATTATTACAGAAATTATTAGTTTTAATTTTGGTAGGAGTTGTAATTATTATGTTAATGTATTATGTCGTTAGTTGTTGTTGTTTTCTCTCAAAATTATATTCACTTATAATACCACTAGAGCTTCAATTATTACTGGAAATTTTTTCGAGCACACGAATATTTTGAAAATTTCTAAAAAATATTCGTGTGCAAGAAAAAATTTCCAGTTTTTAATTGAAGCTAGAGTGGTATTCGGTAAGAAAATTTCACAATGAAATGTTAAAAAATATCGACAAAAATATAAAGATATTAACATTTTTTGATTGTTTTGAAGAGACAGAAATAATAAAAAATAAGTTGATAGTAGTTCAATCTTTCAGTTTTCTAAAAATTTAGTGTACTAAAGTTGGTAAAAATATATTTTATTGCAAAAAAACTTGAAGCAGTATATATAATCAAAGTAACTTAGATACATATAACATTAGGTTAAATAAAATACAACTAACCGACTTTAGTTAAGCAAAATAATAAAAAATAAGTCAATAGTAGATCAATCTCTCAGTTTTCTCCATACTCATTTTACTAAAGTTGGTAGAAATATATTTTCTTACAAAGAACCTTAAGCACTATGTAATATCAATAAAATTCATATGTATATGTTATTAAGAAGGCCATGCAATCCATGTCAAACAAGGTAATCGTGACTTTTGACGTTATTTGACCATTTTCTTTAAAATCGTTGTGTATAATTGAAAAATGGAGCGGTTTGAGAAATACGTTTTATGCAAGTTTTGCAAAAAAGTTAGTGAAATTAAAATGTATCATCGGAACCTAAAATTTTTAATGTATTTATTACAAGAATGCGGGCCAGAAATTTATTCGCCAAACTTGTTTGGGATTATTAAAAATCATTTGCTTCTGGTGTGTAAGAAATATGGAGCTCTTCGTGGATCACAGCAGAATAAGATTGTTTCAAAGTACTACATTTATTTTTTGAAACATAGACATTTTATAAATTTTAGTGAATGTGTGCTTGTTTATTCCCCATTAAGAAAAGAAGACGTGACTGAGGAATTTCAGCAACATTTGGACGCTTTAAAACTACTAAAAGTACATACTTGGTAAATAATTATTTATAAATGATTTGTACTTATTAAATTATGATAGAATAAATTTGAAGTTAAATATAAATGTCATTTTATTTATAAATGTCAAAAAATTTCCAGTGTAATTTCATGCTCCTTACCCCCAAGAGAAAAATTTCCGGAAATTTTCTTAGTTGCTATAGTAACGCTACAAAATACAGGCCTTTAATTGGCTGAAAAATACTATTTTGAAATTTTCTTTAATAATTGCAGTTACAAAACTCAAGAGGGCTCTTATTTTTCAAATTGAACGGGGAAATCAAAAAATTTTATCTGGGAGAAAACCATTGGCGTACCATTTTTTTCTTTAAAAATATTAAAGTCAATGCTCGTGCGCACGCCACTGTTAAAGATAAAAATTATGTTTATATTGCAAAATATGCACCTTTATTACATACCAAATTTCATGGAAATATCTAAAACGGTTTCCAAAATATAAATTATTTTTCCTTTTCTTCCTAACATTTTAACACCACGTATTTTTGTAAGGGAACATTTTTGGACCATAGCTTATAAAGCAAACTATCATTAATTTTCGATGTAGAATCATCCTCTTACATATTCGCATATAATTATGGAACACCCTGTAAATATGCCTGAATTTTTTATTTGAGGTTGAGTTCAGTGTATGCGAAATCTGATGAGAACCTTAATTAACCTAAATAAATTTATAGAAAAAAATGCCAAGTCATATTATAATAACACTGATTTTGCAATAAGCCCCCAACATTATTGCTATGCAAATTTTAATTGTTGTTCTTCTACCCTGCAGGATAGTTGCATTTATTAAAAAACTTTTTTTGTCCAACTGTCAAAAAAGACGGCTTTTTTGATCGCTATAGATACGTAAACTTTGCCATTTTTTAACGGCGCTGAACAAAATCACGCTATTGTGAAAAAATGGACACAAAAACACGCGATCGTGGAGAAAAGTTACTTTTTCACTGTTGGGGTCCTTTCTTCCACGATCATATCGCTTTTTCCATTGACACTGACTTAATAAAAACGTATTGAAAAAAATAATAAACCTACAGTAGCAAACACTTTGGATAGTTGGACAAAAAATATTATTTGTATTTCGTGCGCGAAATCAGTATTGTATGGCGCTTTTGAATTTTTTTGTCGATCTACGGTCTCGACCAAAAATTCTCACTCACGCGCCATTAAAAAAACACTGATTTTGCGCACATATTATAAACATTTTTATTTTCCTAATAAATTCACGTTTGCATGGCTATTCAATATTAAGCAACTTATTCAAAAATGTTTTAATGGGGTCAAAGTTGTATTTCATTGTGATACGTAAATGGAAAGCAATATTTTCCGTTCGTAATTAGTAGCAGGAAAAGTTATCCGTTATAAATAAAGTGCCTAATAAAATATGCGGACATTCCTGCGGCCGAAAAAGTTAGGCTAATCATTTTCCAAAAAATTCTATCCTGAAAAAAACCTGAAAGGTTTAATAAACCGACACACTCTCAACTAAAAAATCTATTACAAATTCGTATTTATGTCACAAAAAAAAAATTATTTTCCAAACTTAAGTGCAATTACCCAACTATGTTCGCGGCAAGAATTCAGAAGACAAACAAATGGGTAATTCATTATATTTTAATCAAAATATTTAAGAAACTGCAATTGAGAGTTATAATACTACACTGAAAGTTTGCATTATATACTGCACTGCACTAAATTGAAAAAAAATGATTGTTTTTAACGCGACCAAATATCGAAAATTACGCTGACAATAAAAACAATTGCGTTACGTCAGCCATGACGTCGCGAGTATAATAAGAAAGTTATCGTAAATAAATAGAATAAAAAAGTATGTTCGCAGCCCTATAACTTAAGAAAGCAAAATTGTACTAAGGTAAGTTGATTTAATTTACATAATTTTTTTATTAAAGAAATGTCCATTCTTTACTGAACACTCTGTATATGATTTCATTGATAATGAAGACACGTCTAGGTGTGTTGGAAATGTCTAGATATTTGATGGCAAAAAGCATACATATGAGATCATTGATAGGAATTGTAAGAAAATTAATTTGAATTAGCTTAAATAATTAAATACGTAAGAAGGATCAACGCATACTATAATAACACTGATTTAGCAATGAGCCCACAACATTACTTTGAAAATTGTAAATGGAAAGCAATATTTTCCGTTCGTAGCAGCAGGAAAAATTCTCCGATGTAAATAAAGTAATACATATGCCGACTTTCCTGCGTCTGAAAAAGTTAGGTCTCAAACTGGAGAACGTTAGCATTAACTAAATGTATAAACCTACAGTGATAAACACTTTGGATAGTTGGATAAAAAAATATTGTTTACATTTCGTGCCCGAAATCGGTGTTCGAAAGATTTTTGGTCTCGACCAAAATTCCAAATTATCACGCGCCATTAAAAAAACACTGATTTTGCGCACTTAATATAAAAAAAAACTATTTTTTATTAATAAATTCACATTTCAATGGCTGTTTCAATATTAACCAACTTATTCAAAGACGTTTTAATGGGGCCAAAGTTGTATCTCAGGGTGATACGTAAATGGGAAGCAATATTTTTCGTTGGTATTAGTAGCAGGAAAAGTTATCCGATGTAAATAAAGTAATAAAATATGCCGACTTTCCTGTTTCTGAAAAAGTTAGATCCCGAAATGGAGGACGCTGACATTAATTAAATCTGGAGACTTACGTGATTAAGTTGGGAGAGAGCAAGTCTCCCATTAACTCCGTCCATATAAATCGGGAAGTTCTGGAATGCTAGGTCCAACGGTCACACAACTATCATCTCTTGATTTTCTGTATGAAATACGTCTACTATCGGAGTAAAAAGTCCAGACCCCTGGGTTTGAAAGCCGATATTGTCAAAACGTAGGAGCGAAAAAAAATGAAATTTGGACCATAGCCTCACTATTATTGTTATGCACAATCGAATCAGAATTTGTTTTTGAATATTCGTTTTTTAGTTATTAGAAATAATGTACAAAAAAATACGATTTTCGGACGGCGTACGTAATCCTGTCACTTCAACTCGTCATAACTTTTTTATTTAATGCACTTTTAACTAGTAGTACATTAAACTGTGCTGTTTTGAACTGTGTAAGTCTCTCTTCTTAGAATTGCTTATTTTTTTGATCTTGTGTAAAACAGAAGTTGATGGTATCTTCGTAAATACAGCGTCTTTTTTTAAAATACAAAAACCGTCATAGAACATATAAAAACCTTAATAAAGAAATATAAAAGTTTTGTGAATTAATGCACTTGTAAACAGTGTATGAGTAAATATAGTTCTCAATTATTTCTTACACGTTCCGTTCAAGCGGGATAAAGTGGAGCATTGCGGGGTTGCACTCGGCGGTCTATCGCGCCTTGACCAGTGTCGGGTACTTTATTAGTTCAGCTTTGGCAAGATGTTAGAAAATATTTACTTATTTCATACATATTTATCTATAAAATATAAATTGTTATCGTTATTTTTCAGTGGATTACAAAGGATTTGCCTCGACATGGTGAAACTCTTATGGCTTCCCGTGCGCATTGTGAATTAAACCCTATTGAACTAATAGGAGCTTATGTTAAAAATTGCGTTTCTAAACTAATTTCTACATTTAAAATAAAACATGTTTTGAACCTTTGCCAATCGGCCATGGAAAATATACCAAATTCTGTTTGGCCTAACTGAGTTGAACATGCCAAAAAAGTGGAACAGAAATACAGAGAAAAAGAACATTTAGTGAATACTGCTGTAAAGCCATTAGTGATAAATTTGAACGCCGAAGACGACAAGTAATGAAGGTGGCGAGGAAATACCTGATGATGACGACGACGACTAGACATATGCATGTTCTACAAGAATAATATTATTATTATTGTCAAGAAAGCTAAGAAAATAACAATTACAATATTTATGCTATACAGAAGTATGTATCAAGTAAATGTTTTCTAAGATCTTAACAAAGCTGAAATAAAAAAGTTCCCGACACTGGTCACAGCGCAAACCCCGCACCGCCGCACTTTACCCCGCTTGAACGGAACGCGTAAGAAATAATTGAGAACTATATTTACCCATACACTGTTTACAGGTGCATTAATTCACAAAACTGTTACATTTTTTTGTTATGGGTTTTATATGTTCTATGACTGTTTTTGTATTTAAAAAAAGATGCTGTATTTACGAAGATATCATCAACTTCTGTTTTACGCAAGATAAAAAAAATAAGGAATTCTAAGAAGAGAGACTTACACAATTCCAAAGAGCACAGTTTAATGTATTACCAGTTAAAATTGCACATTTTAAAGCCTATAAATAAAAAAGTTATGACGAGTTGAAATGACAGGATTACGTTTCACCGCCCGAAAATCGTGTTTTTTGGTACATTATTTCTAATAACTAAAAAACGAATATTCAAAAACAAATTCCGATTTGATTGTGCATAACAATAATATTGAGGCTACCTATGGACCAAATTTCAATTTTTTTCGCTCCTACATTTTGCCAATATCGGCTTTCAAACCCAGGGGTCTGGACTTTTTACTCCGATAGTAGTTATTTATTATTAACTTCGTAGTTTTTTTTATTGTGTACCCAGATATTTGGTGCCAAAGAATAAATACAGAGTGTTCAGTAAAGAACTGACCATACTTTACCTTAGTACAGTTTTACTTCCTGAAAGGGTTATGGGTTTGAGAGTGTACTTTTTTATTTAATTTTTCTACGATGGGTAATTTTCTTATTAGTTGCGTTATTGTACTTACTCAAATTTTGGGAAACAAGATTTCATTATAAGATAAACATGAATATCCAGGTACAAGGCGTTCTAAGCGCCTGTGCCACTATATTATACCTTCAGATTTTTTTGAGAATAAAGATTTTTGGAAAATATTTAGTTATTTTCGAACGGCCTCCAATTAGTTTTTAAGAAGGTTTACTTGATGTCACCAAAATGCACCATTTTAGAGAAAACTACGTTTCTATATTTATTTATTGTTAAGCTTGGAAATCAATACATACATTCTGACAATTTATATATAAATCCTCAAAAAGTTATTACAGTTATTAATGACGTTCTTTTAAAATAGTATGAAATACTGTACAAAGCAATATGACATCGTGAAAGAAAGATAACATTAAAAAAAATAATAAAACAAAAACAAACAATCTTAAACATAAAGGACAAACAAAATTCTTTATTTTAGATTTATTTTTGCTAGACATTCCCAGTTGTAATAAATTTTAGTTTGGTATCATACAAGTATCCTTTTTTTAAACTAATTGTAAGGTGAATAACTAATTATTTTCCAAAAATCTATATCCTTAAAAAATACTGAAAGGCATAATATAGCGGTAACTCAACATTCTATTACATATTCTTGTTTATGTCACAAAAAAACCTTGTTTCTCAAAATTTGTGTACAATTACTAAACTAAAAAATAAAAAAATTAAAAAAAAAAGTATGTTCGCAGGCCTATAACTTCTTAAGGAAGCAAAATTGTACTAAGATAAGTCGATTTAATTCACACGTTGCTCATTAAGGCTCATTCTATACTGAACACCCTGTATATGTATTACTTTATTAATAAGAAACACCTAGGTGCGTTGAAAATGTCTAGATATTTGATGCCAAAGTGCATAGATATGAGATCATTGACAGGAATTGTAGGAAAATTGATTTGAATTAGCTTTAATAAATTTATAATACTGCTGGATAGTTGTATTCCTTAAAAAACTTCTGTCTGTCAAAAAGAAACAACTTTTTTTAATCTCTATAGATAAGCAAAATTGGTCATTTTTAACAGCGATGAACATGAACAACAGTACGCTATCGTGAAAAAATGGAAACAAAAACGCGCGTTCCCAAACAGTAGTATATTATTGTATTAGAATTAAAAGTATCAGTTTTTTGACAAGCAAATTTCGTATTTGCGAGGGAAACATAGCTTAGCCAAGGGGATGCAAAATTTCGAGACAAAAATACACTTTTAGTTACAACAAAACATGTTATTTTTTCTCCAATCAAAACCCCCATTTAATTATTAATTTTAACACAATCTAAGGATTAAAAGTGTCAACTTTAGCTCCTAGGATTAAAAATAACTACTTTTATTGCTAAGATACCATTTTTTAATGCTAACATAGCATTTTTTCGCTCAGTATGGACAATATCAACCTTGGAGGTTCCTGCCAGTAAAAAAATGTGAAAGTTTTTTTCTCACAGCTCGGGTACTTTTTTTCATGATCACGATGATCACGATGATCATGTTGTCACTTTTGACATTGACACTAACTTTAGATAAAAACGTATTGAAAAATAATAAACTTAACACGGGAAAATACTGTAGACAGTTAGACAAGTTATATTTCGTACGAAATCAGTGTTTTATAGCACTCGAATGATTTTTTGTATCTAGACTACGGTCTTATCCAAAAATTTACATTCTCACGCGCCATTAAAGAAACACTGATTTTGCGCACTTAATATAAAATAACTATTTTTACTAATAAATTCACATTTCAATGGCTTTTTCAACTTATTCAAAGATACTTTAATGGGGCCAAAGTTGTATCTCAGTGTGAAACGTAAATGGAAAGCAATATTTTCCGTTCGCATTAGTAGCAGGAAAAGTTATCCGATGTAAATAAAGTAATAAAATATGCCGACTTTCCTGTTTCTGAAAAAGTTATATCCCGAAATGGAGGACGCTGGCATTAATTAAATCTGGAGACTTACGTGATTAAGCTGGGAGAGAGTAAGTCCCGTTAACCCTGTCCATATAAATCGGGAAGTTCTGGATTGTTAGTTCCAACGGCCACACAACTATCACTTGTTCCCGCACAGCACTCGCGTTCTTGGATCACGGCGACTGCACCGAGCACTTTAATTTATGAGTGTCGACTGTTTTCAGCCAGTTAGATAAAATTTTAAATTTCGCAGTTATTTTCACTGCTGACCTGGACTATTTTATTTTTGTTTCCTGCGATATATCTGTTGGCTTTTTTCTTCGCACCGCGCCGAACGGACGGGAGGCTCCAGATTCCAGGTTATTAATGCTCCAAGGTTCACCTGAAATTTAAAGTAATAATTAGGGTTGGCCTCTTGCTTCTCGTTATGTCGGCGGGATTAATTCTGAGCTTAAATTATATAGCAATCTTCTCCTAACGTAGCAATTACTCCGATGACTTTTTACCGGAATTCTGCGTTTTCCATTTCAGACGCACTTAGACCCTTCCGCCTTCATCGTGATTTTCAACTGAAAAACGTTGGCCCGGTGTCTTGGCAGAATTTTTGTTTTGCACACGAAAGGATTAAGCTGCTCATACACGAGCGTACTATACCGCTATTTTTTATCTTAGTTATCCATTAGGTACATAATGTGTAACAAAGAGGCATATCATCCCAGTAACTGCATATGTTTGCGACAAAATATGACGATTTAACCTTAAATACAAAGAATGCCTCCTTTAAAAGATACAGGATGCTAAAACTAAACTTTAAAAAATTTTTTTCCGCAACTTGTTATATAACTTTTCCATATATCAATTCGAAATTTAATAGAGATATTCCTTAAGGATATAAGATAAGAGTATTATTGTAAACGATGCCTAAATATCAAATGTACAAACTAGGGGGAAGAGGGTACTTTACCCTCCTCACTTTTTCTGACGTACACTCCCATGAATTTTTTTGCCAAAGATTAGGGATAGACACAAATAATTGAGCTGCACTTAAGAGCGCCATATTCTTAAAATAGTGTTTTTTACAAAACAAATAATTTTAGACATTTATAAGAGCTGAATAATGTAGAGCCTATCCAATAACAACTATGTTATCTCATGCCAGCTGCATGAGCTGCATTCAAAGACACCGAAGTAAAACGAATATATAACGACAGAAAGCGGTTTATCTAACAAAGTATTTTTTAAACTTTAACTGTAGATTGTTATAACATAAACTTACATAGTTCTGCATATAAGATTGTTCACTTTTGTTTATAACTATGTGAAAATAATGATTAAAATGTGGGGTTACGATAATGTGTGTCTTAGAAATGCTTTTTAAAAGTTATAATATTGTTTGAAGAGAATTTAAATAGTGAAAGTGGATAAACAAAACATCCAGATTTTTTTTAATATTACTTACTTACTTTTTTTATTTTTCGAGATTTCTGTGCCTAAAAACACTACAAATTTGATCATTTTAAAGCGAGTAATATGACGATCTTAAAAATTTGGTTAACTACAAGGAATATTTCTATTAAATTTCAAACTAATAAGTGAATTTTAATAGTTTGACACCCTGTATCTTCTAAGGAAGTCATTTTAGTATTTTATGCTCAATTGGATGTCCAAGGGGGCGCCACAAGCGGCCATTGGGATCCTTTTAAATCGCTTCAAATTTTTTGTGCCACAATGTATGTTATTTTGGAATAGAAAAACATTTCCTCCTACCTTTTCTACTTAAAAAATGTCTCTAGGAGCAATCGTTTCCGTTGAAAACTCACGCATGCAAATTATGTATGTGTTCGCCAAATTTCGTTGAATTAAATTTATTTTTGCATAATATATTAGAGAAATACGAAAAAAACGTTCTCGATTAGTCCTGAAATATTTGGAATAGCATAAATATAGTCCGTTTGCATCATTGTTACATAGAGAATACGCCACTAATATGTGTCTCATCACTTAAGTTTCTCCTATGTAATATAATTTTAATTACCTACTTAATAAAAATCAAATAATTGATTAACAGAGGTCATACATACAGTAAATAAATATAAATGCATAATTTGTCAAATAAGGTGGCGTTGACAGCAATATGTCAAAAGTTAGCTATTCTTAAACTTATTTCGTAGTTTAGCTAAAAATGCCAATTTCTTAATGACGTCCTACTAAACTACCAAAAAAATTATTATAAAAGTAATGCACAAACGCAAAATTAAATAAGGAACAGGATGCATTAAATTTACCAGAATATATAACTTAACTAGATAACTAACTAATTCAAAATAGAATTACGTTTTGTACATATCGTGTATGTCTAGCTTTAGTTGAAATACTATTCATATATCGAAGAATGGAGAGTATACAATATTGGAATTAAAATATTTTCATGCATCTCATATTCGTAAGAGCCAATGTATGGACGTTTTGATTTCCAATATTATATAATCATCTGCAGGAGAAAATTAGACATAAAATAAAGGAATCACTTATAAGAGGAAGCAGAAAAAATGTAAAATAAATGTATATAAAATGGTGTATAATACAGGATGTCCGGAATATGAGCCTTAATTTTGCTGTATGAAAAATTGTATCAAATAAAACATATTCGACTTGTTTTTGTTAGAGCCTTTTCACAACACAGAATAATAGTTACAAGTGTTCAAAATGATTTATGTTGCTTGTAAAAAGCGTTAACCATATAAACGTTTCGTAGGCAGAGAGTTTTGCCTAGATTAGCCATAAATTAACATGCCATGCCGTTGGTCATCATAAATTGTTCCATTTATAGTACACCCACAAGTATCAATAAAAAACTAGATTAAAATGAAACGCACTAGCTACAATACTACTATGACCAATATTACTTTTATGTTATCAGCAACAGCATGACACATTGCAATATTGTCGTCACAGTCTCAACGAATTTCTCGGAAATTTCATGGGCCAGTATTTCCAATTGCCAATTTATTTGTCAAATAAATCTGTGACTGTCATTTTTTGACAAATGGTTTTTGTGAGACTGGTATATATTTAATTGGTAAATAAAGTTATTAGGAGGTGGAAATACTGGCCCTAATACTGATACAAAACAAAAAATGCGAACAAATTACGTTATAGGAGCTTTTACTTAACCTTAAGTGTATCTTAGTGTGTAATTTTGTAACATAGTATTGCATTTTATTGCAGTTCTATTTTTATTTTTCAAATGTATTTGTAGACAAACTTTTCGTTTTAGGCATTTTACACCGAATACTCTGCCCTCGTTTTGTTATTTTCGCACACAATAAAAATGTAGGAAAATTTAAAATTCCTTATAACTTGAAAGCAGTTTTTAGAATAGCAGTTGAATGCTGTTTTGCAGAAATATAAACCAAATGGGATTATTATAAACTCTACAAAAATATTGTGAATATTTTTTTTCATTTTGTTGGAACGTTTTTTGATACAACGGTACAAAATTTGAGATTTTTCATATCCAACTGAAAAATACTACCTGCTTCTTGAGATTTCAGAATTGTATAACAAGATTAGAGATAAACGTAATTCTTACCATACAAATGTATTGAATACAATAAAGTTGGGCCTACACAAGACGATACAAGAAATGAACTAATACATTATAATGCTACCAAATGATAAAAAGTTCCTAATACCAATTTAAAAAATTGGTTCCTTTGCTAAGGGGAAAGATAATTTATTGGGGGATTCCAACGTATTGAATTATATATATATATATTTTTCAAAGGGAATTTATCTGAAATGAAGCTCTATTGCTGACGAAGGATATACATATGTCTATGTGTCTATACTTAAGTAAAATGCCAACTGTATCTTCGCAGAATGCAGAATGACATAAATAATGCAAAATTATTTATGGCAGAATGAGAGAACTATTTTTATATGTAGATATTCTCAAACAAAATACATGAACGTAAAATTTAAAATGTAAAATGTAATATCGTCAGTTGTCAAAACTGTTATTTTATACTCGTCTTTGTAAGTAAGTTAGTAAGTCAACAAATAAGTAAGAAGTAACATTAAATAAACAACACTTTACATCTTATTTTGCTACATATTTTACAAAAGCACTGAACTAACAAAATACAGACATGTACCAAATGAGTCTTTAACTAACCAACTTTTAGAGTAATATTAACGTTTCGTGGTACCATATTGATATTAATTTTAGCAGACTGTACGTAAATGAGTTTCTTTTTAAAATTTGTAGCTACTACAGAACCAATTACTAATACATCAACGTAGATGTCTGACAAAAGAAATTTGATGCATGAGGAAATCGCTTTGCTTCATTGTTGGCTAATTGAATAAGGGTGCGAAGAGCGACAGTGGAAGCTAAAGTAACAATTTTCGATCAAAAGTCTTTGATAGGATATGTTGCAATTAATTTGCATAATATTCTTTAATAATCTCAATGACGGTGGTGTATTAGGATCTGAACTGATGAAAATTTTACAAAATAGTAGTAATGTCGTTTTGCAGCTTAGGACTACGAGAAGAATTTCATTAAGAGAAGCACCATCCATAAAGCACCAATCATCACTCTTAACTTAGTCGTGGTAATTAAGAAAATTATAGGGAGAACAAGAAACTTTACCCATTATGAAAATCCAACAAAATATTGTATTAATATCAGTCGGTTGCTTTTCCTTATTCATTATGTAACCAGAAATTATTATCAATGGGCATATTATGTCATCTCTTAGAAGGTCGAAATTACTTGGAATATTAAATTTAGGATCTGATAACTTGATATTTGGCAATTTCGAAGAGTTGCAATTAAGAATGCATTGAGGTGGCATGGTGCACATGGTGCATTTTGTGTCTAGAGCATCATTTGATAATTATTCATTTGCTTTTTCAGAAACTTCATCATTTTTCAACAAGGAATGATAAATTTACTCAATTGAGAAATGTCAAAACCAGTTACTATAACCTTTTCTGTTTCAAAATCTGAATTTTCAGTAACAGCTAAAGTGGGTACTAATGAATTATGTTGATGTGCAAATTTTTCTTTAATATTATATCAGAATATCGAATGCACATTCCAGTCTACAAGATATTTAGTAAATAATTGAAGAAAATGAAACAGTGGTTTTTTCAGCCGATTTTATATATACGGGGAGTACGGGAAAATGTAAGAAATCTCTTAGGTCCTTACTCTTAAAATAGTGTCCTTGAAATATATTTAGCTTTTTAGTTTACCAGGCGAGGCAAAGCTTTACAACTTAATGCCTAAATTTTTAACAGCCTATATGATAAAGATTTTAAAATAATAAATCTGGGAGTATGTACCTTAGACTAAAAAAAGATACTGTTGTTTATTCTCGATAAAATTAACTGTATACGAGAAAAAGAATAATAAAGAATTCATGTTTTATTTTTAATAAAAAAGGCCACGATTATTTTTTTTTACCGACAACAAAGTGCGATACGAAAGTCATTCAAACAGGAAAGATTGATTTTTAAGATGTTCAATCCGAAAAAATACAGAATTTAAAAACAAGAAGGGCGTACCAGTAGGCACCTTAACGAAATTATTGAAAAACTCCATAAGAGGATTCAACATAAGTCGAACTTTTTTTCGTAAACGGTTCATTTTATCGACAATAAATAAGACTACCTTTTTAGTCTAAGGTTGAAGTTATCAAGATTTATTATTTTAAAGTCTTTATCATACACGGTGTTAAAAAATGTATAATAATAAATGTTTTTCATGTTATATCTGCACCCGAGATATTTCCCACATCTCCAGGCATCCTGTATATAAAACAATATTCTAGCCTACCTTAAGAAATTACAGCCCTTTAAAAATGGACGTTGGATATCAAGTTTCCATATATAAATTAAAAAAATTGAATTCAATATTATGAATGATGATTTAAACTTCCTCAATCATTATCTGGGTCGAAATATTTGAACATTTGGACATAACAAAGTTCCTAGGGCGAAGACAACTAAAAGGTAATTTCATTGTGTACAAGTCAGAGCGAAAAAATTTCCGACATAATAAATTTCTCAATAGAATAATTAATTAAATATTTCATAATGCAAACTACACAGAAAATACTGAGTACCTATTAAAGAATTTTAAAATTACAGTATGAAGCGACAACACACATTTTATACAATGTGTGTGTGTCACGAATGGACGAGTTATTCTGCAAATTTAGTAACTTGCTAATGCTAGTATGGACTACTTTAAAATAATATTGTCACATGTTTGCTACTTTTGGTAATACCGGATGTTAATACCAACTTGCAACTTGCTTTAAATAAAATACTCCCATCCAGCAAAACAGTTTTATAAATTTCAGGTTATGCAACATTTATGTTTTATTGCCGTCTTATTATTGCTTTCAAAATACATATTTGTTTTATTATAGCGGCAAGTATCATTATTTATGAATTATTTTAAACATTGATCATGAGAACATTTTATCAGCTAAATAATAAAACAGCTTATACAGCACATATATTTTATAAACATTTCTGCCACCAGCTTATAAAACATATTTGCTAATAAAACTAAAGTATTTTATAATATTTTTTTAATAATGTACAGTACTTGCACACGTCAAAAATAATGAAATAGTTAAGTACTGTAAGGAACTAACGATAAAACCAAAAAAAGTAAAAATATAAAAAGTAATAGTTTTAACAGTCTAAACAAGGTAACAAAACACTTTATACAGTAAACACTACCTTATAAAATCACTATTAAAATATTCATTAAAAGTATAAAGCATGACTCGCTAGAATTTTTTTTATTTTCATTTTAAATAAATTTGTGTCCAAGTTCCCTATATTAGGAGGAAGCGCATTAAAAAACTGCATTCTCTCAGTTCCTTTTCTAGTTTTCAAAGGTCTACAAAACTTATTATCAAGATAATTCTTATTTCTAGTGTTATATGCGTAGGTCTGGCTTCTACTATGTAGTTTGTATAAATAACATTTAATAAACAGAAGACACTGAAATGTATATGTTGATGGAACGGTAAGAATTTTTAAAACTGAGAAGTAATTTCTACAGTCGTCTCTAAAATCAAGCCCAGAGATGATCCGTATTATAGCTCTCCTTTGCAGATCAAAAACTAATGCACTGCCAGGTGCATGATCCCACATTATGATAGCATAAGATATGATAGAATGTATCAAGCAGTGATACGCTGTTTTTAAAACAGTTAAGGATACTTTATGAACAAGGTTTTGCAGTAAGTAAAGATGTTTGGATAGTTTACTGCAAATGTAATTAACATATTGGCTCCAGGATAACTTCGGATCTAAATGAACGCCAAGAAACTTGACGTTTTCTGGATTATTAGCATCATTTAAACTTCTAAGACCAAAAATAATTGTTTCTGTTTTAGATACACTCATTGAAAGTTTATTACTAGCGAACCAATCATTTGCTAAAGATTGTGTTTGGGGTATGTTGAGTACGGCAGATAAATCAGAGCCAGAGATGGCTCAGCAAAAAGTATGCTTAAAATTTCAAAATTATAGATACTGGGGAAATAGTTTATATAAATAAGGAATATTAGAGGGCCCAAAACCGATCCTTGCGGATCTCCGTTTATTTCCAACAAATAAGATTTGACACAGTTATGGTTAACATATTGAAATCTGTTAGTTAAATAGGATGATAATAGACATCCGCTCTGTGAATCCATAGTAGTATAATTTCTCTAGTAAAATCTCATGAGCAGCACGATCAAATGCTTTGCTTAAGTCAATAAACTGCGTGACTATATAAGCTTTCTCCTCAAATCCCTTGTTAATAAATGATGTTAATAGATCAATGGCTGCTACTATTCAAGACCCATTACGAAAACCGTACTGATGCTGAGTAAATAGTTGAGACGTTTCCATATAGTTAGTAATTTGTATTTTAAGAGCACCTTCATATACTTTGGCAACCCGAGGTATGATTGATATAGGTCTATAATTAGATGGACCACTGGTATCACTTTTTTATAAATAGGAACAACTTTTGATATCTTTAAACAATTGGGAAAATGATCACGTTCAATATTACCTATTTCTTCAAAGTTGCGTCTCTCCTTCTCTTTTATGTGTTTGGATTAGTTCCATATTAGTTTATATCCTACAGAAATGTATAGGGTAAGAGCACCGGTTGTGGCCACTTTAAGCAAACGATGCACTTTGCGAGATTGTCATAACTACATTTAAACAGTAATTATTTTTTCAGTTGACAAAATATTATTATCTATCATTTGGTTTCAATGCCGTATATTTGTGTTCAGGATAGGAACTACTTTAAGGTGCAGAATAATTATTATTTGATGAAAGTCAATTTTCACCAGTTGTGGCCACTATTTGCCAGTTGTGGTCACCAGTTGTTCCAGTTGTAGCCACAGGGAGTAAGGAAGCTGGGAAGTAAATAAATCAGTAGAACTTGATGAACATACATCATAATAAATTAATTAAATGGTTTCATAGATTTTTCTCTAAAAAAAAAATTAATATTTTTTACAAAAATTTTTATTAAAAAAAAATTATAAATTAAGTAATTCATTAAATTCTGGAACCGAATATACTCCTCTTGAATTTATTTGTTCTGGTTCCTTAATTGGCATAACAATATCTTTGATGTTGTACCACAGTAAATCATTTCTATCTGGCCATTTCCAATTGCCGCAACTTTTTGCCATTGAGCAGCAATAATATTCATTGCTTTGTATTTGTACAATTTTAGCTGGGTAGAATTCATTATCATATCTAAGAATAATATATGTTCCGACATTTAGTGCAGTAGTTGTCGCATTTTTATCACTTGCAACACTTTGGTCTTCAGTTCTTTGACGTGCTTTAGTTTTATCCTCTTTTATAGTAACATTCTCTTTATTTGTACTTTTATTTTTCTTTTCAGTCTTACTTTTTTTAATGTTTTTTTCTTTCGCCTCCATCAGCTCAATCCACTTATCAGACGTCATCACCGATGGAAGATTCTGCCTCTTCTTCTTATTTGGGTTTTGAATGTTAGATGAATTTTCCGGCCAAGTTACAAGGTCTTTTAAAACTTCACTAACAGACCTTTTTTTAAAGAATTTAACATTATTTTCCAGATTTTTGTCGCCCAGTTTTCTACTATTCGGCCCGCTTTCATTTTCCACTTCCCTTTTCTGTTTTATATCTTCTTCCTTCTTTTTACTTGTACCATCTTCTTTACTCTTGTTAGACCTTTTCTGTTCTTCTTCCATTGAATCCACATTTTCATCTTCCTTGATTTCTATTTCATCAATCTTTTCATTAGCCCTACAGTCTTTCTGTTTATTTTTAAATTCAATTTGAAGTAACTCATCCAAATCGGAGCTATCAGTTATTTCAAGGTCAAAATTTCGTTCGCAACCGATTACACTCAAAGTTTTTTGTATTTCTTCTTCTAACATAGATTGACTAGACGGCTTGATTACTACGTCCTGTAGAATTTTTACTTTGTAACTTTCTTCACCGATGACATCATTTGGTGTTTCATTGACAGAAAATTCGGGAAAATCAAAAAAGAGTAAATTATCCATATCTGTATGTATGTCTAAATCCACTTTTTGCATATAACTATCATCTAGAGAAACACTGGTAAATTTATTATTTGAAAGTTTTTGTCTTGTCGATTTCCATAAATTATATAATTCGAGATATCCAACTTCTCCATTCCAAGTGGAATTGGTTAAAAATGTTTCCTGAAATTGGTCTAAAATTGTAGGTTGCAATTGATTTTCAAGAGTTTCCATAAATTTTTGTTCATTTTCAGATATTTTCTCTGATTCCTCATTTTCATCAAGAACGTTATTAGTTTTTACCTTATTACAACACTTGTCATAGTTAGGAGCATTTTCATTGAATGGATATAATCCACATGTTTTAAAGCCTGATCTTATTGCTTGGGAAAAGTCCTTATGAATTAAAATAGAGTTTAAAGCTGCTGGGACATCTTTTTTTTGTAAAGTTTTACCACCATTTTCAAATTGCCATTTCTTTGTTAGCTTTTTCCAAGCAGCTTTTAAAGGGTAAAAGAAAGCCACGTCGAGAGGTTGCAAGATGTGCGTTGTATTAGGTGGCAGACATACTAATATGATACCATTAGAGCGACACAAGGTACTCAAATGCAACGATAAATGCGATGCATGGCCATCCATGATAACAATAACTGGTCGCTGAATACGACAGCTATCTAGAAACTTTATAAAAACATTAGCAAAATACTCGTAGAATTGTTTGCTCTGCATCCACCCAGTGTCAGAAATGCCGATCTCCCAATTGTTTGGAGCAGTTTGAGCATAAGCTTTTGGAAGTCGTTGAAATTTAAATACTGTGAGAGGAGGAGCAAACTGGCCAATTGCGTTGACAACTATTAATGTTGTAACGTTGTCTTTTTCTGAGGTAGATGTAGTGTCGTATATTCCTTTTCCTTTCGGTCCAAGTACCAAGTTACCTTTTGGAGAAAGAAATATAGCCGTTTCATCCATATTGAAAATTCGGCTAGGGTCGTTGAAGACCTCAAAATCTGTTCCTAGTAATTCCTTGGTATCTGCAAACCAGCGTTTAATGCGACTCTCAGACACTGCAGCCCTAGCTTTATTAATAAATTCGGCATGCTTTTGACTCACTTCAGGGTTTCGTTTGAGGAAAGAATCAAACCATTTTCTTCCAGGGACATTATTGACAAACGGAGTTTTGATATTAAACTCTTCAATTAACTTGTGCACAGAATATAGAAGACCTTCACGGTTGATAGGAAATCCTCTAGACGCTGATAGCAATATCCAGTCCACTAATTTTTTTTCAATGTCTGATCCCAATAAACATTTTGGACCAACATGACGACAACTGTCTGAAGTTTTGCCAGAAAGCCTATTCCTGACCGACGTTCTAGGTACATTAAAAATTTTACAGGCGGTTGAAACTGCCATATCTTCTTCTCGAATTGCATGCAGAGTAGCTTGCATTGAGTCCTCAGAGTATTTGAACAAAACTCTTTTGGCGCACATTTTCGAGCCTATAAAAAAACTTTTATTAGAAGAAAATGGGTTAAACACCATTAAAGAACCTCTACACGGATGTGGCCACAATTAGTTTTTAAGGTACCAGTTCTGGCCAACTGAGTGGCCACAAATAGAAAAATAATTATAATAATCGCTCCAGTTGTGGCCACCACCATATTTACAAAATAAAAGTAAATTTTGAGCCAGAAAAGCATAGAACTTTACGTTTACACTATCCCTTTTCATAAAATTATACACACTAGTGGTATAACTAATTAGATTTCTAAATATAATCACATACTTACGTAGTAATCCTTAGCAAAACTGTGTAGAATAAGGTATAGTTGAAACACGTACACCTTCAACGGCTACTAATCCACAACTGGACCATTTCTCTTGTAAGCTTTTAACTGTAGGTGGCGCTCGATACATCTATTTATATATCCCAGTATACAAATTAGTGACCCACCTATTCAAATTCTTAATATGTGCCTATTTCAATGAAAATGGCCATAAACGGTACGGTGACCACAAATGGTGTTCTTACCCTAATATTATTATTGTTATTATTTTTGATACCTACTACATATCTCATATTTTAAAAATAGCAAAATCAGTTTTCCTTTCTGCTTGCAGTTTGTTCATACGTACCCTTATACTAATGTAAATGTATTAGATATTTTTAAAAATCTGTACATCGCACATCGCTTTTTGTGAATTATTTTGATCACTAATAAAATTATCATTATATGGTGAGATATAAGTAGTCTGCATACTTCCTGCTCGGCCTAAGCGGCTCGATTTACAGGAAGCGACCTACATTACAGCAGGTACTTAACGCAGACCTCTCGCCCTGGGCGACAAGCCATTAAATCTGTTAATGATACTGCAGGAAACAACTACTCCGCGGACTAATGCCTCTAATATATCTCACCTCTAAACTCTTGGTACTTGTCTTGGTTAATGTCAAAAACCATGAAATTTAAAAATCCTTTTTTATTTTAGTTATGATAATATTTTAAATAATCACTTAGGGACGTCGTTTCATAGGCAAATTTTCAACGAATTTGATAGTTGTTCACTGTGTCAATTATACAAGTTTTCTCCATTTGCATAACAGTTTCCAGACAGTCATTTTCACCTGTTATGCTTAAAATTATATACGACATTATAGATATTATCAGATACCACAAAATTTTAAAAAAAAATAGTAACACTTTAATTAACATAAATTATTAAGCATTTTGAATGAATGAATATAAATCAATAAACTTTTATCCTCAATAAAAATTGCTTTCATAAAGTGCAATGAAACATGTAAAACAATAGAGTAATATACACCATATAACATTCATTCCAGCTGCAGACATTTTGATTAAACAGAGATGCTCGTCAGTTTATACCTTGTGATACCTTTACGATACAGTTAATAAATAATTTATTTTTGTTGATGAATTTTATGCTCCAAAAATGTCGTATTATGGCTACTAAAAATCTCAAAATAGAGTTCTTATAAAATTGTTGTTTAGTTGATTTGTGGTTATTATATAGGACTATTTTTAATTGTTTCCAACAGGCCTTACAAAATATCAACGGCGACTTAAGTACGTACAATAAGGTACCACTTTTAATTATATAGTTGCTATATAAACATTCTTACAAAGTTTTTGTGATTTATGCTCTATTATAAGACTTGTTTCTAAAACGTTTTTGTAGCTGTTATAAAATACCCAATTGCTAGTTGGATATATTATTGCACTTTTGGATTTTACATTAAATTTTTAAGCCAACTTTGTATATAACAGTCTGTACCTAAATTCAGTTCTTTTCGAGTTTTTAGAAAAAAAATGACGGTCGCAGCACCATATTAAAAATCAGCATAAACTTAAGTAGGCGCCGACTTTCTTGTAAGCCAATTAGATCTTTTCTATTTCGATAGCTGAGCTGTATCAAAATTTCTCTGGCATCTCCTCTGTGAAATATATTTCGAACATACTATCAACGAATTGCTAATTTTTCAAATTCATGGGAATTAATTAGTAATGTCAACACTAATGTTTCTATAATGATAGCACCTTATCTAATAATTATTACTACCGTATATGTTAACATGTAGTGGGTAAAGTATAAGATAATAAACGACCCTTACTTTTTCCATTACAACACATAAACGCAGTATAATTTAAAAAAATTAATTGTTTATACGCTTTAGAATATGTACCTACCTAGTTTAATTATTACTTCCAGTGAAATATGCCACTAAAAGCACTGAACTTAGAATCCTATTTTATGCATTCTTATTTTTATTACTTAATTCCGAGAAAAATTTAAACGCACTTGTCAAAAGTAAATAGAGAGCGAAACGAAGGGGTAGTTATCCGAAAAATATTATATTTTACCACGCTTAGTCCAATTTATGACTTTAAGCTGCTTGTTAGAAAAATTAAAACCGTTTTTCGGTAGGCCTTTTTATTTCATATGAGGACATTTGTATTCAAAGGAATAATTTACAATGTAATAAAAAGAAGTAACCAAGTGCTTTGGAACATTAGGCAGATAAAAGAAAAAAATATTTGACGTTGGAAATTGTTGTATTCACTGTTCTTGCAATTGGTATATGTAAGAAGTATATTATAATAAATATATTTCGTACAATTTTTAATCTGTAACTTTTAAATTAAAATTTAGTTTAAATTTGTGATTATTATTATAAACACAAAAACGTAGAAATATCTAAAATGTTAACTATATGACTAGGTACAAATATTTTTAGAGACAAGGAAAAATAAGAATTAGCCCCTATTTGTCGACGATACTGGTCTGTCATGGGACAAAATAGCCGGGCAAGAATTCAGACGACTTATATCACGGCTGACGTTACGCAATTAATTTTATTGCTAACATAATTTTCGATATTTGGTCGCAAAAACAATAATTTTCTGCAATTTAATCTAATATGTAGTGCAAACATTTAGTGTAGTATACAGTTTTATTATTCTCAATTGTAGTTTCATAAATATTTTGATGAAAATATAAAAAAATATTAATTTGTATGACGTAAGTCGTCTGAATTCTTACCGCAACTACACCACCTGCCTATCTTATATTTATGTTCAGGATTAATATTTAGAGAGATTTCAAGAACGTTGCATCATTTTCTGTTTTCTTACTTGTTTACATTTCAAGTTGTCATCGCAAAGATTTTTGTATTTGCTGCGGATCTTTCCTCGACCATTATTTTTGTTTGAAACAAGGTATTCTGTCCGACGACCGCGATCAGGTGGTTCTCTTCCGTCGAGAAAGCCACAGAGAGTAACCAAAGAGTACACACAAATACATAAAAACATTGCTACACGTTTTCCACCAAGCATTATAACAGTTGTTCAATGTGGTTTAAAGAGACTAAAGATATTTAAATGTCTTTGGTGGTGACGCTGCCACACGGTAATATGCACTTATTAATATATTTTACATACATCAGCTCCATATCCATATTTATTTATATCGACCATATTTATTTTAGGCGTAATTTTAGTTATTTTTGTTTTCTTTATCAATATTATTATACATACACCACTACAAGTAAGAGAGACGAACCATTAATTTTTAAGATATACCCACAAATGAGAAATCCAACGTAGGAAACAATGTTGTAGATTGATCCTTAAAAATTTTAGTATGGTACAAAGTTTATACTAGGTAATTTAGAAGAATTATAGGTATTTGCTTGAGTTATATCAAACTTAACTATAAACGGTAAATCAGTTCTATAACAATTTCTACGTTTAATATATGGTGGTCTAATTGCTCATTTTTAAATAGTGACCTATATTCTATTAAATATAAGATTACATTGTTACATTTGGACACCGATGCTATCAGTAAATTATATTAAGCATCATAATGAGATACAAAAATGAATTAACCTACCTTGTTTGTAAAATAATTATTATTAGATCATAAAAAATAATTGTCATGAAATTTTACACAACTGCAGTACATACAGAATTGTTCATTAGCATACCTAGATGTTTGGTATCAGAGAACATACATATGACGTCATTGATAGGAATTGTAGGAGATTTGATTTATATTAGCTTAAAATACCTTTCTAATACAGTAAAAAATGTTACAAAAGCTAATAATAAGGAATATATGGGTAGATATTGTGGGTGTAATTCAACGCTGGTTGGGGCTTTTGTCCACAGAGTAGTTAGTTTCACACAATATTATTAATACCTAAAAATATATAAAAACTTCTACATAAAAGAGTGAACATTATTCAAGTAGGTAATGTCATATTTAATTCATTGATAGGCTGTCACTTTTGTCATTGTCGATACTTAACTTCAAATAATTTTAATTTTTATAATAAATTTTATAGTTAGATATTTAACTCAACTTAAAGGAGGCCACCTGAAGAAGCAATCCTAAAAATGCAGAAATAGGTCAGATCTCATCTATTGTGGTTGAATTATTGTCGTGTTCCAACTGCCAAAAATGAAGTTAGATATTTATAGAGCGTTTTCATTAAAGCAAGGTTAGTAAATTTAGATAGATTTAGATTTTTAGATTTAGATTTCTTTAGATAATTATTGAATAGAGCTTTGTCTGTGGAATTGTTCATTAGTATACCTAGATGTTTGGTATCAGAGAACATACATATGACTTCATTGATAGGAATTGTAGGAGATTTGATTTATATTAACTTAAAATACCTTTCTAATACAGTAAAAAACATACAGAGTGGTTCACAACTTTTCCAAAAAAGAAAAAAAATGGGAATAGATGCATCATGAAAAATAGAGTCAATATTGTAAAATCTTTATAGTTTCCGAGATTTTTGAAGTTGTAGTAATTTCATCGCTGGGCTGTACGTTCTAGCGCCATCGAAATGCAGGCGATTCCGAAGAAATCCATGTACAGCTATTTTTACACGGAATGAGATGTTCATTAATAATAATGTTTAAGATTTTGAAAATGCGCACATAATTCAAATGGATCATTACCAACAACGCTTTTCTTTAAATGCTTGGGCAGGGATTGTCGATGATCGTTTAATTGGACCATTCATATTAGGAAATTGAATGGATGGGGTTCATTATCTCGAGTTTCTTCGAAATCCTGTTCCTGTTTTCTCTCCTAGACTTCTGTGCTCTTAATTGTCTGACCCCGAATATGGTTTTTGCACGATGGTGTCCCCCTTATTTTAGACAAAATGTTCGGTAGTACCACAACATAGGTAGACCAGCAGTTTCACTCCATTGTCGGCACTTTGAACTGCTTTCAGTTTCTGCGGTGACCTCGAAATGTGAGTGCGATAGCACATCCGATAGAATTGACAGAATCGGTGATCAGGACCGGAATAAGAAATATTTATTTGCGCGTGAAAGCGTAGTAATTCCACATGAAAGTTTACGTTATATATATATCCACATTATGTAATAATTCATTATACAGTTATAAATGGGTAATTCAACATGTACTATACATCATTTACTGCTACTAACATACAGTGTGAAAATTTGATTTACTTCTTTGGACTCTTTAAAAAAAGAGTTTAAAATATATATTATTGCACTACAAAATATTTTTATTTATTTACTTACTTTTTTTGTTATTAGTGATAATTACATTTTTTTGGGATTTTTTTAAATTTAAAATTTGACGTTTGAAGTTTAGTGGACAAATAATTTATTATGATTTTTTTTCGTCTTAAATGATCTACGTAAACCAGAAGACAAGTATTTTTCAGAACAGAGAAATTATATTTACTTAACTTTGAAAATTGTTAAATTGGAGATAAAAGTGCAGTAAAATGTAAATTTGGAAAAAAAATAATTTTTATTATTTTGTTTGTAGTGACTACAAGAAATATGATCATCTACATAATTTGAAGATGAGCCGTCTTGTGCAGGAAACGTTGGAACGGCCTCTTTGCGTAATCTATTGCGCGAATCGTTAGAAAACATATTATTTTAAAAATGTATTTGACATAGTTTGTATGAACTATTACTAATCCTGAGCAGCTTTTCTAATAAATCTTCTCTATTAGAAGCCTCTGCACAGAACTTTGCTCAAAAATAAAAATTTGTATTTGTGAATAATATAAATATTGTCACGGAATTTTCCCCACTCACACCCAAACCTACGACTGTGGTATAGCGAAATGCTAAGATTGCCCCGATCGCCCCTACACGATTCTGTTAAACAAACAAAAGGCCGTGGATCGAGACGGGACTAGAAAATTGGAGAATCGACGAGAAGCATTCGAGTCGTTCGGGAAGATGAATCTAGAGATACTAGAATATACCTGGAATATTCGTTGGGTCTATAAAAGAAAAATAAACGGCCGATTAAGTTAGTCCTGTATAAGTCTTGTAGAAGTCTTGTATTACAGTGTTGAATTGAAGTGTTTAGTTGGAGATATCAAAGTGATTTAGATAGCAATTAAGTAAATAAGTGTTCAGTTGAGTTCTAATTAGTGTTCAGTAGTGTACTGAGTATAGTTAATAAAGAAGTAGTTAATTAACTGATTGTTTTTCTGGCAGTAAGTAAAAGTCGGATTGGGAAATCCGTGGCAATATGTATATTTTAAACTTCACTTTCATGAGAAGTATTTATATTCCAATGTTATACTTAAGAAATAAGATAATCTGTAATATACTGTACAAACCATAAATGATATTTTACTGCTATTGCCTTACCTATTAACTTATTATTTATTTATGTCTTTAGCAAATTTAAAGAAACTTAAATTACTATTTATAGATGATATATTTAAACATCTAACTGCTGTGCAGCGTCTCGTTCCTCGATCAGACTCAAAATATTGCTTTAATACGGCTCTGTATAACCGATGTTCACACTCCCAGAGTTGGATGTAAACTGAGGTCTCTGCAGCTTGAAATGGATGCGCGAGCTGCTATGCGCGACTTATTATTTCGGCCCGAGTGTTTTTACTGGTCTCCCTATAATGTGGTAGTACCTTAATGAAGTTCAAGGGCTACTATGGATTGAACGAGGAAGGCCATGACCGCCACGATCTTCTGACTTCTGGACTTCTTCTTGTGGGCTATTTAAAAAATAAAGCACCGCAGTGGACACTATTGACGATTGACGTTAACGTATCACAGCTGCTGCCAATAACCTCGAGCTCAAAACGGACAAGAATTTGTGTTACTTCGTAGAAACGGAATAAGACGGGTCCAAATGTGTTTACACATCGGTGGACAAAATTTTGAACAGTTGTTGTAACATCGGCTACGTCAAATTATTTTATTAATTAAAACCGCAAATTAATATTTAATTAATTGATATTAACAATAGCGGCGAATCAATTGAATTTATTGATATAAAATAGGTGTTTATTTCCTTTTTTTTGTCCGCTCATTGTTATGCATTTGCCTGGCGCAAGGTCAGGCTTTACAGTGGATCAGTTTCCAGCGCCGCGCAGAAGTGTAATTTTAAATCATTTTCGAACTTCTGTTGATTTTTTACAAAATTGTATTTGCACGAGTCCCCTGTATATTCAAATTTTTTTTTGGATAAGATCGTAATCACCCTGTATAGCTATAAATACAAGTTGTGTCAGGCTACGGTATTAATAGAATGTAATCTATAAATTATAGTACATCTAAGTAATATCCTAGCAAGATCTGACACAATTTGTATTTGGAGATATAGTCGCGGTAAAAATTCAGACAACTCACGTCGCAGCTGACGTCACTGTCAACATAATTTTCGATATTTGGTCGTGTTAAAAACAAACATTTTTTAGAAATTAGTGTAATATACAGTATGCGCCAAAAGTATGGAATAAATTCAATAAAAACGAATCAATTATTTTTTGGGAAAAATCCTCGAACAGGTCGATTTTTAATTTAAAAAATACGTATTTTAGCGTAAAATGCGATTTTCAAATGTCATTTGTTTTCGAGTAATGACGTCATCAATTTTTTTTTAAATGGCAACACCATATTTTTTTCCTTCAACAATCAACAAGGTAGAGTCTAAATTTAGAGAAACTGGCAATGTTGTAAATATTCCAAAACCTGGACGTCCAAGCATTAATGAAAATGAGAAACAGAACATTTTGATAAGTATGGTGGATAATCGTCATAATTCTTCACGATTGGTTGCATTAAACAATGACACTAGTCAGACACAGTGCTACGTATCTTGAGGAAGGAAAAATATCATCCCTACAAAATTCAACTTGTGCAGGAACTCAATGAAGATGATCCCGATCGCCGCTTACACTTTTGCGAAATTGTAATGGATTTATGTCAAGGAAATAGAAATTTACACCGGCAAATACTTTTTTCAGATGAGGCCACATTTTGTCTGAATGGTACAGTAAACCGTCAAACTTGCAGATATTGGAGTCGGGAAAATCCTCATTGGATGGCAGAGGCACATACCCAACATCTTCAGAAATTAAATGTGTGGGCTGGAATAGTTGACGACAGAATAGTAGGGCCTTTCTTCTTTGAAGGAACCCTTACAGGACAAAGATATTTAGAGTTTCTAGAAAATGACCTTGTTCCAGCCCTTGCAGTAATTTTTCCTAACGATAATGACCCTGATATTCCTGACGATACCATATGGTTTCAGCAAGACGGTGCACCTCCGCACTATGCGCGCCCTGTAACTGTTTTCCTGTGAGGTGGATCGGCAGACGCGGACCTATAGAATGGCCTGCAAGATCGCCAGATCTTACACCTCTTGACTATTTTTTATGGGGATACTTGAAGTCAAAAGTGTATATTAATAAACCACGTAATTTAGAAGAACTTCAAAATCGCATTCGGGACGAAATACGCAGAGTTACCCCAGAAATCATTCATAATGTGCAAGAAGAATTTCTTCACAGACTTGCGCATTCTCAGGAAGTTGGTGGATGGCAATTCGAACATTTAATTTAAGTATAAAATTTAATCAATTGTATTTTATTTTACATACCTCAGAATTGTTACTTTTTTATGGATAGAATTTACGTTTTCTAACATTCAATCGTCATTTACTCGAAAACTTTCCTATCTAAGAGGGCAAAATTTTAGTACTGTCTGAAAGAGAATTAAACGATCTTTCAGAATCAAGGAAAAAAATTTGGTGTTGCCATTTCAAAAAAATCGATGACGTCATTACTCGAAAACAAATGACATTTGAAAATTGCATTTTACACTAAAATATGTATTTTTTAAATTAAAAATCGACCTGTTCGAGGATTTTTCCCAAAAAATAATTGTTTCGTTTTTATTGAATTTATTCCCTACTTTTGGCGCATACTGTATAGTGCAAAGATTTAGTGTAGGATATAGTTTTATTATTCTCAGTTGCAGTTTCTTAAATATTTTGATGAATTATTGATTTGTTCGTATGATGTAAGTCGTCTGAATGCTTGCCGCCACTATATGAGTTACAGTTGTGTGCATTTTTATGTCGATGTTTTTTCCGTGTATTATCTTCTATCGTGCTCACCTGATGATAGAACATTATATAGAGGTAATGGGCTATGATTTTGCAAATCGCTCGCTATAAATAATTGCCTCTGATCAATCAATCACCTTGGCAAGAAACGTAATAAATTATGTTCGACTCGGACTTGTCGACATGTGTTCATATTTAACGGCGTCTCATCGGTTCGTCGAGAAAAAAGTTAATCACAAATCTGATTTCCACAGAAATGCGTTGAAGTTAGTGCCAAAAATAGTACTAAGCTTTCTTTGAAAACAACTTTCCTTCATTAAATAACTATACATAGATATAATATTTCTCTTGCATTTTCTGAGAAATCTAATATAAAATCATAGTGCTTATTTTTACGAACATTCAATATATCTTATTACTTCTTATGCAAATTTATAGAAATTTTTGTATAAACTTAAACGGTAAATATGTAATAAAATTTATGAAATATTTCTTAGAAAGCAAGTGTAGATCCCTGTCAACAAAATTATGCGATGTTACCAAACGTAGATACCTTAATCAAAAGTTGATGGTTAAAATGATACAGAGTGTCAAAGATAAAATTTTATTTTCGATATTTGCAAAAAACTTCTTAAAACATCCAAATATTTGCATACATTTTGGAGATCTGATAAATTCATATATGTTTCTAATTTTAAGGTCACCAGTAGAGGGCGCCACTTATGGCACATCATGTTTCTTTTAAATGACAGAACTTTTTTACGGCTTAATGTATCCCTCTCACTATTGAAATAGTCGATTCTCCTATCATTTTTATCTGAAAAAGGAATATCTTTTTGAAGTCGTTAGGAGTAACCGTTTTTGAAATAATTCTGTTTGAAATATTCTGTACTGTGTTTCATTCTTGGCAAAAATGAAGTGGTAATAAATTAGATTTATTATTTCATTCCGAACCATAAAAACACATGTCAAACACAAAAATTTTAAATTGCTATTTGCTTTATTGATGTATGAATAATTTATTTAGTTATTTTATTATGTATCTATATTATAGTAAACAATTGCAACAAACAGTGCATTTATTAAATTATAATCAGATAGCCTTCCATATTTTATTACGCTTCAACCTTATAAGATTTATTTTATAACAATGTAATGCCGTGTAAGTTGTAGTATTTTCAACTTTTACATCTCTGGGCTACTGTAGCCTCTTGCCAAGCGATTACTAATATTCTAGAATCCGATTACTTTTTGTAGGTATTAACTTTTTTGTGATACGAGTCTTTATATCAGTTTTTCAAGTATCAAAAATGGCTTACGTGAATAGCAACTCAGAGCTGATAGATATCGTTTTAATTTATGGCGATGTGAAAATGTTTTAGCAGAACAATTTACCGGTAAACATGTACCGAATGTAACTACTTTTACCGCAGTGTGCAGTGAGTGCAACGTGAGGGAAATTTGAAACCGAATCGTGGAAGAGATGGCGGTCAAGAACGTCCATGGCGTATTGCAGAACTGTGGCGTATCATATACGAGGCTCAATTATATCCATATCATAAACAGCGTATGCAAATATTAATTCCAAGGGATTGGACGAGTAGGACCGGTACCATAGCCACCACGATTTCCTAACTTACAAATTTTTTTTAGATATGATCTGATTCACCCTGTATAAGAATAAAATAACATTATTTTTACGCATTTCATAATTTCAAGCAAATTACCTATAAAGAATTGTATTTAAATTTTGATTAGAAGTTGATGTAAAACTTGATCAATTTGAGTTTTTCTGATTTTATTTGTATAACATTTACTGAGGTTTGAATAAAATTCTATTTTTATAATTAAATTGCCTCTTTTCACAAACAAAATTGAAATGCACAATATAGGAGAACATTTTTACACGTACATTAAAAAGTTTGTATGTAATATGTGCATACAATTTCTACTCATAAAATAAACCGATATAAAATATTAAACTGCGATCTGCTTTTGTTTAAAACAAAACCTAAACAATAACAGATGCAACTCAAACAATCCGATTATAAACATTGTTTCAATTTAAAGAAACTTCTGAACAAAAAACACATTTGTTTTTCTCTATACATTTAAAAATAAATTATTTGCAGTTTAGCAGATTGAATCAAATTCAAATAAATCAAAATAATTTTGATAAATGAATGACAGAATGGTTGGTTAATATATTGTTATGTCTATTCGTATTATTTATAGAGTTATTGGGCTTTATTTTATTTAATTAAATAACAAAGTAATTTAGCCCTTAATAAGAGATTTGTTTTTATAAACATACCATTGTTAACTAAAAATTTCGACTGATAATCTAGCACCTCTGAACCTGATTTAAAAATAACTGTTTATATAGACCCCTCCAGAACTTTTAACAGAATATCTTGAAAAGCAGAATATTTGTACTGCTAATTTGAGAATACAAATTATAGTATTGAAACTAACAATTTATGATTCTGTCAATAAATAATTTAAAGAGACATACCAATGTCAGATAAACATAGCTTCATTATTTGTAACCTCTACCAGCGAGTTTTTAAAGCAACTACTAATTATAGAGAAGATAAATTAAGCTAGGAAAACAACCTATTGACTTAATGAAGTTGTAAATAATCAAAAGAAAATGTATAGTAATGAAAGCTGTTTGTTTAAATGCTGTCTACTTTTAGTAAATTTACGTTAAAATTGCAGTTTAGTTGAAATACCTATATTGTAGCTAATGTTCTTCGATAACTCAGTAATAATACGCTAGTAATGCGTCTTAATTACGAAACTATTTAAATAATAAAGAAGGTAATGGATAATGAAGTCCTTAGTGATAAACAGAAAAATTACAGACGAGTGTTAGTCGTGAGGAGACAGCAAAGCAGACGTTTACCTCTATAAAAGTAGCTTTCTTCCAATCTTCTAACCGGTGTGAAACTGGTAGCCAAAAGTTAGCAGCTAAATCGGCGGAAATGCCCGAATGAACATAAGCGTTCGTCAATTGCGGGCAATATAAGAATAATAAATATTACTATTATAGTCCACCATTACATGGCAGAAATACACCTGAAATGTACTGACACATTTTGAAAGGGTTGTTTTCCTAATTCAAGTATTACCTATTCGTCGATAAACTACTCATGTCATCAGATTGAAAATTAGATATAATATTTTGCACTAATTGAATTATGTGTACGGCCAATTTGACTGGCGCTACAGAAGTTTTGGGGTAGTACGGCTATCATCCCCAACAATGAATATATTATTTTTGTCTAAACGACACACCCTGTCAAGCTCAAATTTTAGTATAGTATATCCCTTTAACTACTTGAATGATTTGTAGGTCCAAATTGACTGGCGCTACAGAAGTTTCGGGGTAGTACGGCTATCATCCCCAACAATGAATATATTATTTTTGTCTAAACGACACACCCTGTCAATCTCAAATTTGAGTATGGTATATCCCTTTAACTACTTGATTGATATGTAGGTCCAAATTGACTGGCGCTACAGAAATTTCGGGGTGGCACGGCTATAATCCCCAACAACGTAGATATTATTTTTATCTAAACGACACACCCTGTCAAGCTCAAATTTTAGTATGGCATACCTCTTTAACTCCTTGAATGATATATAGGGCCAAATTTACTGGCGCTACAGAAGTTTCTGGGTATTTCTGCTATCATCCCCAACAACGTAGATATTATTTTTGTCTTAACGACACACCCTGTCAAGCTCAAATTTTAGTATAGTATACCTCTTTAACTATTTGATTGATATGTAGGTCCAAATTGACTGACGCTACAGAAGTTTCGAGGTAGTACGGCTATCATCCCCAACAATGAATATATTATTTTTGTTCAAGCGACACACCCTGTCAAGCTCAAATTTTAGTATAGTATACCTCTTTAACTATTTGATTGATATGTAGGTCCAAATTGACTGGCGCTACAGAAATTTTGGGGTGGTACGGCTATAATCCCCAACAACGTAGATATTATTTTTATCTAAACGACACACCCTGTCAAGCTCAAATTTTAGTATAGCATACCTCTTTAACTATTTGATTGATATGTAGGTCCAAATTGACTGGCGCTACAGAAATTTCGGGGTGGTACGGCCAACAACGTAGATATTATTTTTATCTAAACGACACACCCTGTCAAGCTCAAATTTTAGTATAGCATACCTCTTTAACTATTTGATTGATATGTAGGTCCAAATTGACTGGCGCTACAGAAATTTCGGGGTGGTACGGCCAACAACGTAGATATTATTTTTATCTAAACGACACACCCTGTCAAGCTCAAATTTTAGTATAGCATACCTCTTTAACTATTTGATTGATATGTAGGTCCAAATTGACTGGCGCTACAGAAATTTCGGGGTGGTACGGCTATAATCCCCAACAACGTAGATATTATTTTTGTCTAAAAGACACACCCTGTCAATCTCAAGTTTTAGTATAGCATCCCTCTTTAACTACTTGAATTATATGTAGGGCCAAATTGACTGGAGCTACAGAAGTTTCGGGGTAGTACGGCTATCATCCCCAACTGCATAGATATTATTTTCATCTAAAGGACACATCCTATCAAGTTCAAATTTTAATATAAGTAACTACTTGAACGATATGTAGAGTCAAATTGACTGGCACTACAAAAATTTGGGGATTGTTGAGGTGCCATTCCCAATGACATATATGTATATTAGTTTTTGCGACATCGACACATTTTGATATGATAACATTGCTAAGAACGTATATGTTAATTTTGACTAAACAACATGCTTTGTCAAATTCAAATTTAGAATTGATTACATAATTAGATATATCAACATATATATAGACAAAAATAATATATTCATTGTTTGTATTCATTTGGACATACATATCAATTAAGTAGTTAAATGGGTATACTATGCAAAAATTTGAGCATGACAGGGTGTGTCGTTAAAACAAAAATAATATCTACGTTGCTGGGGATAATAGCCGAACTACCCCGAAATTTCTGTGGCGCCAGTCAATTTGGCCCAACATATCATTCAAGTAGTTAAAGGGATATACTATACTAAAATTTGAGATTGACGGGGTATCTTTTAGACAAAACTGATATCCAAGTTGTTGGAGATGATAGCCGTACTACCCCGAAACTTCTGTAGCGCCAGTCAATTTGGACCTACAAATCATTCAAGTAGTTAAAGGGATATACTATATTAAAATTTGAGCTTGACAGGGTGTGTCGTTTAGACAAAAATAATATCTATGTTGTTGCGGATGATAGCCGTACTACCCCGAAACTTCTGTAGTGCCAGTCAATTTGAACATACATATCAATTAAGTAGTTATAGAGGTATACTATGCTAAAATTTGAGCTTGACAGGGTGTGTCGTTTAGACAACATTGATAGTGTTTGTCATAATGCATGTGGTCGGACATTTATTTATCAATAATACTCGATTTAAAAATGCCCTAATAAATATAATAAAAGGTTATGGAATTGGATAAGACTGGAGAGTACTTTTATAAAAACGAAGGAAAGATCAATCATCAAACTGCGAATCAGACAGTCAAATTCTCATCCTTAACGGACCATAATGTATATCTAAACAAAGTAGTAAATAGATCGTTTCTCTTTATTAGAGCTCTTCAAGATCTAACGTTACATCAGGGAACTATAAAGCTTCATGTCATCATGTCACACTATACCTCAAGCCCAAATTCAGTTATTCAGCGAGTTTTCTACATTCAATCTCTTACATTGATCATCGAGATTTCCAGATCTTTTCGGTGTTATATATGTATGGGCATATCAAGAAGTTACCAGATTTTCCCTTTGATTTTCACAACACTTTCGTTTGGCATTAATTACTAGAATTAAGTGGACTCTGTTATTTTGGATGAAAATATTCAAATTTTTATCTAGAGAGGTTACAGAAAATGAGACTTAATCAATGCTGCCGGCTGCTATCTTGAAGAACAGAACAAAGGATAGGAAAGAGGGAAATTCTGAAATTATTCAATTAAGTTTTCGGCTGGACTGATACTCCAAAATAAATATTATTCCTTATCACTTAACCTCTTACATTGAACATGTGTACTTAAGATCCTAATCCGGGTGGATCTCAGCTAAATGTTATACGTAATCAACAAGTTTTTAATGACAACAGGTTCAACGACAACGCAAAATTTGGCAGCTGCCCTTTTAACTAGGCTGGACAAATGGCTATTTCAAGGGATTTATAACGACTACTTATTTCAAAACAGATATCGAAATATTAATTTTTAGTATCTATTAGCCACACGCTGTGGCCAGCAGCATTATTAAATATTTTAACACTGCCTGAGATAATATATCGCAACAGAATATAGATCATATCATAAGCTCTTGTAGACATATATATGAATATGTAGCGCACCTTGTAACATGTTTCATTGAAATTACTACAAGCCTACTCATATGTACGCCAAAAGTTATCAAAATAAAATAAATATTGGAGGTTCTGTTTTCTGACCAAAGTGTAAAATTTAGATGCCAGGTCGGTAGCGTCACTAAAAAATTTAAAAATAGCTAAAGAGAAATATAATGAAATACACTTACTAGTGTCTCATTTTGTTGTAAGTGAAAACTTTAGCTTAATACATATCATTAAAATGATGTTTGTAATAGTCTCCTCTGTTCAAAACACATTCTTTATCTCGCCGTTTTATTTTAACACTCAAGTGACAAACTCCAAGGGTACAGAGTGGAAGCGGGTTTTCCGCTTACTGGCAACCAGCGCCGAATACGTACTTATAAGCTATGAAATTTATAATAGTATATTTAAATAGACATAAAAACACCAGTTTAAAACAGGCTCTTAAATCCTAAATAAATGATGAATTCTTAATAATTTCTTCTATTGCAATTAATAGATTGTACTCCAAATTATTTTCTCTTTGACTTAGTAATTATAGAATCCAAAACGATCTGTTCATCGTCAGATGCTGATATTCTGCAAGGAAGTACCTAAGACTTATCGAATAAATTTTTGTCTCTTCGCGCTTTTAAAAGCTTCTACTGCGTGCGGTCTCCGCGCGTGAAATCAGCGCCGATAAGCGCGTGTTACCAGTAGATAAGCGAGAAACTCGTTTTCACGCTGTCTGTATCCTAATAAGAGGTATGTTCCAAGATCCATTGACAACTGGTTTAGAATATTCAGAAATGTTTGAATAGCTCATTCTTACGACGCATTTGACGCAAGTACGTTAATAACTGAACTGACTGAATAGTTTTGGACTGTTGGGAATAGATTCTTGCTATGCTTGGAATAAACCTAAAGACAGTACACAGACAGACTTCAAGTTCCATGAATAATGACAATGTACATAACTTTGTTTTCAATTGATTATACTGACTAAAACCGTTGATATCATTGTCGTTGAATAAATGAACATTAATATACAAAACAAAGCTTTTTCGTATACCTACTTGAGTCTTTTCTAGTTAGGAAGCTATATTTTAGTTTTTATAAGTACGTTATACACGCCGCATCCTGTATATTCAAGTATATTGTGAAAGATGAAAATTTATACATAACAATAAAAATGCTTTTAATAAAATTACAGAAAAGTGGGTAATAGACCGCAAGTACTTTTGTACTAAATTTGTCCAAAAACACCAATGTTTTCATAAACTGGTGTACAAAACACAAAATGTAGGCGACCACAAATACATAAAATTATTTTGGTGTAATTTTAGGTTGATGACACGTGGCGAGTCATTTGTCTTGATCCGAGCGTTATTTCTGTAGTCGATTTGGCAGATATAGCATAACATTGAATAAATTGTCATTGAGGTCATTTGTAAATAATATCAGGCAATAAAATGATATTTTTAGAACGGAAATAATTTGCTAAACACATCCTGCTATTACAAACGCCACTATTGTATAAACTAGGTAATTCAGTGTCACGGCAAACTGAACAGAGTATCCACCTTTTCAGTTAATTTTCTGGTCTGGTCTTTATCTCTTAACTCAAATTCTTCGCAATTATTTTTGACTGACAAATTTATCTACCGATAATGTTGGTTATTTTCAGCATCCCAGGCTTTTCTTTTGGTTAGAATTTTTCAAGGCAATGTGTATTTTCTACCTGAACTTTTTTATTTCAGGTACATTTTCATGTCCTATGTCCTATATGTTTTTCCCTTTCTCATTGATTATTTTACGTTTATAATAAACAAATGGCTAACGTTAAATGTGTTTCCAATAATTTGGAAAACTTCTCATGTTACACCATGTCTAAAAAAGTAATAGTAGTTGTTTTTTTTTAAGGATAACATTTTACCCCCTATTCAATATGGATTTACAAAATCACACAGTACAACTACAGCATTGATTTTTGTTACAGATGATATCTTTCGAGCAAATGATAATAACGTTAATACTTAATTAATATTGATCAACTTTAGTAAAGCGTTCGATACCTTAGACCATGAGACCTTAATAAAAAAGTTCCAAAAATATTTTGGAGCTCGTAATAATGTAATTTCTTTCTTGACTTGATAAAAAGAGTTTTTGAATAAAGATATAAAGTTATTATGTGATTCGTTGATCCTGTCTTATCTAACTTACTGTAATGTTGTATGCTGGCCTGCATTAACTGTAAAAGATAAAATCGAACCCTAGAAAAGATACAAAATTGTTGCAGATATTCTTTGAATTTGCGTGATCATTTGTCTGCAGCTGTTCCACACTCTAACTGGCTTAATTTGGATGATACACACGTCTTGTTTCATTTTCAAAATTAACAATAATTCGTTACCTTCTTAATTATATAATAAACTTACTAGAGGATGTGGTACATATAATATTCTACTCGATTAGGGAAATGTATACTATGCCTAAACATATATCTGCGCAATTAGAAAGAGGGTTTAGTTACAATGCTAGTAAGATTTTCACGATATCTCATTAAGTTTTGCAAACAGGTAAAAAAATGGATATTGTCTAAACGTTTACTATAGTAGTAATTTATCCGTATTATTTAGCATAGTTTACATTATATATTTGTTATGATTGTATGCGAGTGGCATTCTGCCGAATCTGTTTTATTAATTTTTGTATTATATTTTGCAAACATGTAACAAAGGCAATATTAGCTGCTTTCTTTCGCTCAGAATCTTGTGATCATGATCAAAACAAAATCTGCAACAGAATTGGTGTATTTTAAAAAAACAGGCAGCGTTATTGGCTAATATATAATAATGATTACAAAATTATGTTTGAGAGAAAGCAGCTATTATTATCTTTATCGTCGTCGTCGTAGTTGCCCTTGTTCTGGTCCTTGTCCTTGTACTAAATTAAAAAGAAGTGTTGAGAGTGGATCTTCTTGTCTCAATCTTGTGTCAATAGTAAAATCTTCCGAACATTCACCTTTTATTCGTACTTTGATTTTAGTACCTTCTAAGGTCATTTTCAATAACCTAATCAGATTGGTTGGTATCATAAATCGTTTCAATATTTTACTTAGTTTATTCCTTTTGACAGAATCATATGCTTTCCTGAAGTCCACGAATAAGCCCACTGTTTCAATCCCATATTCATGTAGTGAAGTATTTCCTTCACCATAACGATTTTGTTACAAGTAGTTAGCTTTCGCTAATCAATTTTAATTTAACAAGAAATACACTTACCCGACTTCGAAACGGAAAATCACCGAGAAGCTGTAGGAGGCAATGATGTCACGCCTCGCATTCCGGGGCGAGCGAACTACTTATCAGATCGATTTTAAATTTTCTGGGTTGAACGTACATCATAAATGCTTCAGAAAAATTAGGTAAACCGAGTAATTTGAGATTTGACAAAATGACACTATTCTCCAAAACTGTAAAGATATGTAGATTTGTTATCAAACGAAGGAAGGTATTACAAATACGTAGAAGGGCAATTAAGCTGTCCCACTTAAAATTAAGCACCAAACAATTGTCCTTAATGCAAAGCCACAAAGTTACAGTTTACGCGTAGGAGTTGCGATTATAAATAAACAGTTAGAGATCTCAATCTCTTAATTCGCCTTCAAGACTCATAAATTGCATGTTTCAAGCGATGCAGCCCAGTTATTTTGAGAGTATATCGAGTGTGATACTCAGTGACGTTAGAAGTGTTACACCTAGAAGGAAGAATTTCTGGAACTTAATTTTTTTCAACAGAATGACTATAATCAAAGCATGTCTTGATAACAATATCCACATACTATTTTTGATAGTTTTTGCAATAATGGAATTTTATCTCTTATTTTCTTTGAGAAGAAAGCTGCTTATGAGGGACGGTCAGTCCAGACAATTTTAGTTGTTCCGCGTCCGTCTGTTTGCGTTGAGCATAACAAAATGCCTCGAGTTCAAATACAAGGAGATGTGAGACCTTGTCGTGGTGGAGGGGCTTAAGTAGTCGCTATGATCCCTTAGGCTGTCGACGGGACTCTTGTCGGGTACCCCTGACAGGGCTTCCACATGTCAAACAGGCAAGTGTGAGCGATGAAAACAAAGGACAGCTCAGCACAATACTCTTATCTGCACTTCGATTTTTTTCGCACCTTTTCTTGTCATTTCTCTCTTGCCGTTGTTCATCTTACTTTCTTTCATCAAGAGTGCCTTGGGCTGGACCCCTATTTCCTGTAACTCTTTTCCGATACCGATGCTATTAGGATATCCGAGAGCTAATGACCATTCTTTTATTTTACTTTGCTTCGTACTTCTTTATACAAATGTAAAATGAGTGACGAAATTCTGGATGTTGTACCCCAGGTGGGTTTCAGTTCCACCGTCAGTTCCGATCGGGTGAGAGCCCGGTGGCCGGCGCTGGTCTCTTTAGTTCTGGGGGAGACCAATCATTCATTGGGCATGATGGAAGACATGATGAGGACAATGGGAGTGAAATGAGTCTAAGAAAGGAAGGTGGTGGCGAGATATAGATTGATACGGGAGACGAAAGCGGGAAAAGGAAAATGATTACGCAATTGAAGAGTGGATTGGAAGATAAGGGCATATGGAATCAAAGGAGGACGAAAGTCGCAGTCGGCGCCGACATCGCCGAATCTGGGGATCGTTGATCTCACATGGGATGAGGAGAAGGGGAGGTCCGTTAAGAGGAAACGTAAGGAACCCTTGTCACAGGAGCAAAGGAAAAGTCCAGAGGATGATACGAACATGGCGAGAGCGAATGAAATTAACCAGGAATGTGGAGGACTGAGTCCTTAGCACGGTTGTAAGACATAACATTAACACGAAGAGGGATATTAAAGATATTACATGTACACTCAGATCGATGACAAGGCATGAACACAGGACTGTTGGAGTCATGGTTTGAGGGGCTATTGCCTACGGTAATCGATCACCACTTTTATTTATTCGAGGCAGTATGACAGCTGCACGTTGATGATGTCCTACAAACCACTTTACTCCCTTATCTAAATGGCCAACCAAACGTCCTTTTTCAGCAAGACAACGCACGTCCCAAAATTGCTCATGGACTTTCTCCAAGAAGCTGGCGTTAATATTTTACCTTGGCCATCTCGTTCGCCTGATTTAAACACCATCGAACATGTGTGGGACATGATGGGGAGGAGACTGACCACTTTGCGCCATCTTCCACGGACTCTGGCACAGTTGATCCATGAAGTTCAATTTGCATGGAACGAGGTGCCACAAACAGACATCGACCATATAATTTTGTCGATGCTTAGACGGGAACAGGAGTGTACTCAGCTACGGGGTCGCAAAACATATTAAGTATATTTTTTTTAGGTTACATGGCAATAAAATTTCTTGCAAATGCTATCGTTTCAATGTTGATGTTAGTATACCTTATCGCCAAAAAATCCAGTTCAAGAAATTTTTCCTTCTGGGTGTAACACTTCTAATGTCATTGAGTATATAAATGCAGTGCCAGCTTCATACCGTTAATTAACAAAATTAATAACATACAATCCGTGAAACATAACACTGAGCAATTTACTAATATTAAATTGCTTCATATTCAAATTATTCTGACGGTTCCAATAAACTAGACTGTTTTGAGTATTGATTTAAATCATAGCACTAAGAGCTGTTCATTTATAGATAATACGCTTTACTGTTTCGGCCGAACAATATGTATTGTAGGTATACAATAGAATTATGCAGTAACGCGTTTATAATGTTACCTGTACCATTTGTAGTTTTCATTGTTGTGTAAATATAATTAAACATGAACGTGCATTAGCGAATTTTAATCAGTTCGTTAATATTATTTTCTTCAGGGTGAAACTCAGTATATTTCTATAACGAAATTGTACAGAGTGATATATTTAAGTGCGGTGGAAATAAAATAGTTGACAAAATATGACGAATAGGTACATATGATAGCAGCAGAAAGAAAGAATATAAAATATTAACAAAAATGTGAAACATGCAAGAAGAGTCCTAAGAAAAAATAAATTATATGGTGGACAGAAAAAAATTCAGAACAAATAAAATGAAAGAGAAAGGCATGGGAGAATTATTTGGCAATATATAAACCGGAAAGAAAAAGAGCTAGTGTTAGAATCTAAGGAATATGCATGGGAAGAATTTGAAAATAAAATGGAGAAAAAGAGTAAACATAATCAAAAACGGTTTTATTTAGTGCTAAGATCTATATTATCATTAAAATCGACAAAAACGAACATTACATGTTAAAAATCACAAAGGAGACACATAACAGAAGAAGAAAATAATGGCAAGAAAAGTATTTCCAGGAATTACTAAATGTCGAAATATGGAGGCACATGAAGAAACTGAATTAAGAATTGAAGGAAATGAGGAAACAATAACGTTAGAAGAACTGAAAAAAGTAATAAAAGATTTAAAGAATAATAAAGCACCAGGAGAAGATAAATAACTACATAAATGATTAAATATTTAGGAGAAGGAACTAGATATGGTACTTAAAATATATCGTAATGCATGGAGAGAAGAGCAAACATCAAAACATTGGCAAGCAGCTCCTATTGCACCAGTACCTAACAAGGTAGATATTAAATAATGAAACAATTATAAAGGGAGTACAGCTATGCAAATTTATGAGAAAATCATTGATAGAAAAATTAAACCTATAATAGGGAGGACATTAGATGGATCACAAAGTGGATTTAGAAAAAGAAGAAGTACACAAGATCACAACAAATAATAGAAAAAACATATGCATAATAAAATATTTCTAGTGTTCATAGATTTAGAAAAGGCTTTAAATAAAGTGCCACGAGAAAAGGTATGGGAAAGTTTAAATAGAAGAGAAGTAAATGAAAAGACAATAAAAGAACAATGTCAATTTTGTAATACGAAATAATATGAAGTCTGAAGCATTTGTGACAAAATAAGGAAGAAAGGAGGGAAGGGGAAGGGAAGTCCCATACTTTTCATAGTATTTGTTGATGATATAATAAAAATATGTGCATTAGAAGTAAAGAAATTAAATATTGGATGTAGGACGCATTTGTGGGAAGTAAAAATATAGAACACGTTAATGTCTTTCAATACTTAGAAGTAGTTGTCTAAATTTAAATTCAAATAATGTTAATTTATGTAATAATTTTTATTATTAGATTTAACTCAACTTAAAGGAAACCACCTGAAGAAGCAATCCTAAAAATGCAGAAATAGGTCAGATCTCATCTACTGTAGTTGAACTTTCGGGTTCCCGCAGTTTCAAAAATTAATTTAAGTATTGAATGTCTATATAATGTTTTCATTAAACTAGGTATGACTTTCTTTGTAGTAAATTTAGTTAGATTATTTTAGGTAATTATTCAATAGAGCTTTGTCTATGAAATTGTTCATTAGCATACCTAGATATTTGGTATCAGAAGCATAATATATGACATCATTGATAAGAAATTGTAGGAAAATTGATTTGTATTAGCTCTAATACCTTTACAATACAGTAATAAAAATACAAAACCAAATAATAAAGAATATAAGGTTGGATATTGTGGGTATAATTCAACGCTGGTCGGGTCATTAGTCTGCAGAATAGTTAGTTTCACACAATATTGTTAATAATCTAATAAAAAATGTAAAGTACATAATTTTATATTGTTAAAAGACCGAATAAATGTATTTGTAATTAGTAGATTGGGTAGAATCCGAATTTTATTCATGTATATCAACAAAATAAAAAAAAATCCTAGGTTCCAGATTTTCAATGCAGGAATTCATATCACAGATCTGATTTTCAGAAAAGTTTAACATACTGGACAATTTTTATAACATGAGCCACCTTGTATCTCTAACAGAATATCTATAAAGTTTTTGCTTCAGCATTTCTAATACTCTATTCATTTAATAATATTTCAGTATTGGATATTAGGTACACTATCATTCATAAATTTACACCGAAATTACATCGCAAAGTTGTATTCATAGCATCGTAGATCAATTCACTCCGTCAATATACTTGTAAGAAATCTATTTCCTCTTGCTTTGAATAGATAAATGATAGGGCAGGTCAATCCAGGTTCTGAGCCTTAAAGGAAGGATTTTCCTCAACTGAGTCTTTCAGTGCTTCATCATCGCTTTCGATTATACCAGACATTATTTATAGGATAAGCAAGTATTAATTTCCGTGGCACTTTATGGTGATTAATGATTATTCTTCACTGGATTCCAAACGGCTTAGATGCTATCAGTTCGAAGTTGTTTGAATCGGCGAAATTTCAATCTATGTAGAAGTCATTAGCCCTTATAGTTTACAAGTTACAAATCTATTCGGGACCGAGCATAATATCCAGATAGTTGTGGTTCGCTAACTGAATATTTTAATAAAATAAACATATTCTAGGTTTCACTAAATAATAATACTGAATATATGTTCATACCATAATTAGACTGGTACATTGGTAGATAGAAAAAATGTCAAAGCCTTAGACATTAAGTCGCCTTTAAATTTGCAATTTAAAATTATTTTTGAATATGAAACTTGGTAAAAGAAAAAACTATTTCATTAGTAAATTTGTGTTCTTTGATAGTAACTATCAAAAAATCAATTGGAAGTAAAACTCAACAATAAAGTATATATGGAAGTTAGTCTTTTGAGAAAGGTTAATTTAAATATCTTTAAGCTAGTAAATGTAAAAATTTTGGCCATAGAAAATTCACATACACATTGTGTGTTACAAATATCAAAAATATGATAAATGATGAAAAACACAAATGTAGACGTGCTTCTTTACACCTGGCAATATGGAAGCAAATAGAAAAAGTATATACTTTATACAGGGCGATTCAGAACTAAAATCTAAAAAAAATTTAATGTACAAATACAATTTTGTAAAAATAATATCAGAACGTGTAGTCAAAAATGATTTAAAAATACACTATCGCACGGCATTGGAAATGTTTCTGCTTCTTGTCCTTTTGAACTTGTAAGTTATTGGCAGCAGCTATGATACGTTTGCGTAAATTATCAATAGTGTCCACTTCGGTGCAATATACTTCATTCTTTTAATATATCCACAAAAATAAGTCCATATGATTTAAAGTCAGGAGATCGTGGCGGCCATGGTACCGGTCCTCCTCGTCCAATCCCTTGGCATTAATGCTTAGACACGCTGCACATGCTACTCCATCTCTTCCACCATTCGGTTGCAAATTTCCGGTGTCACGCTTGCGCTTGCACTACTCTTGCACTCACTGTATACTGCTGTAAAAGTAGTTGCATTTGGCACATGTTTACCGGGGAATGCTAAATGCTAAAGCCTTTTAACTTCACCATAAATTAAAAAGATATCCATCAAATGCCAGTTGCATCTGAAAAACCTATAGCAAACAGCTAATCACCCGTCAGCAGCCCACCAGACATATACCGGTTTCGAGCTTATTAGCTTTCATCAGTATGCTATAACTGAGGTACCTTACAAATAACCCTAGCTGTTTTATGTCCAATCCGATAGAAGGAGTACGCGGTGTAGACAAGCTACCTACTCCAAACCGGAGTGAAAACCACATAAACCATTGAAAGCTATCGACCTCTATCGTGTTTAGCAAAAACGATATTTTGCAAAGACGAAAACGAAACACTTAACGGAACTTATTAATTTTGTCTGGTATGTATTTAATTTCAAAATTATACATTGGAATAATAATGCCAATTGCGATTGTTTACAATTTGGGTTTGGAATTAATATTAATGATTGATTGTACATGAAATTTATTGCTTAATAAGAATAGAAATGTACCTAACTTATTAATACAAAATATAATACTTGCGAGTTCTAATTCTATCATGCTTTTAAGTAATTTTATAAATGAAAGAAATTGATACCTCGTGGTTACTTAAATTTTGCATTAATACTCCAGCAAATCGCAGTTATTCTTAATATAAAACGTTCATAAACTTTATGTGTCAGAATTTGGGTGATGTATTTTCAGATTGTTTAGAAATGTTTGATTTACTATTTAAAACAATTTTTCATATTTCTCTGTTCATTTCCAATTTATCCGTTTCCTCAAAAGTATTAGTTATAGTAATTCTAGTCGTGTTACGTGAGATACTAGGCATTGAATAGTTATTTGTTTAAATAGGTAGTAAGTACAAGATTAATAACTAATAGTATTACTTAATAATGGACGATGCGCAGCCAAGGCATTAAATCTATTTTATCATAATAGCAAACAAAGCTATTTATTTTATATTATTAACATTGTATGATACTTCCTTCATTAATAGTAATTTCATTAGGTCGTCCGTGGTTGCTAAGAGACGAGAATTATTAACTAAATAATCTACATAGTAATGGCCATATTGTATTGTATTGAAGAATTCACACTAACTAAGTGTAATTTATTATACCAGAAAAATTGAAAAAGATATCTCAACAAACATATAGAAAAATTATTGATTACCGGACTGAGAATAACATTATATATTTTTCAGAAAATGTGCTAGTGATATATTTTTATAAATTAAGCAGAAGTATTAAATCTTCTTTATTGCGGTCAATATAAGAGATGCTCAGAGCTACTTTGAATGTCTATAACATCATATATACTGGAAAGTATCTAAAATTAAAAGCATTCATGAAACGGCAATCGGTTGGATATCGCGCTAAAAAATCAGTCCTTTTAGAAAATAAACAAATAAAAATATAATGGAGACCCCAGATGATAGGTATTTAGGTAGAAATGTAATTATAAACATAAAATTACTTTCATTAAAGAACGAAATTTTATAGCGGCAGTAAAAATAATTCTAATGCCTAGGCAATAAATGTGATACTTTAGTGCCTGAAAACTGTCTCTAAAACTATGCCTTTAATCGGAGAAAATAGTTATTTCTTTAACTAGACAGTAAAGTACAATTTAATGACGCGGCTGGTATTCGATAGACGAGTCGCAGCCTAGTCTATTCAAGCAGCCAACGTATTCAATCTACTTTACTGCCAAGTTAAACATATAATTTTGATAAACCTTGGTTCATTAAGCAGTAATCTTTTTTTTAATATGTCACTAGTAGAGTAATATGTCACATTACTCCACTAGAAGTATAATGACCTTCATTATTCAACTGAAACAGTGCCAAATAAATGCTGTAATGAGGCTCTTATAAAGTAGTTGCAGATAATAGCTATTTATGATATACGTGTTAAAAGTAAGATTTTATTTTGTGAGTGAAAATGATTAAAACACGAACGTAGCGAGTTTTTTAACTTCACGAACAAAATAAAATCATTTTTAACATGTATATCATACACTATTTTTTCTACAAAACAATCGGAAGAACTTTAAACTCAATAAAAATAAGAAATCAAAAAATACCACACAGATCGCAATGTTTATGAACCAAAATTTTCGTAGCAACCAGTGCTGTTGTTAGTTACGGAAAAACGCAAAAATATTGACAGCATTTTCTAGTATTATTATAAGTATAATGAATAATCTCGATAATGAGCGTAACGAATCCATCTCTGCTGAAATCGAAGAAGCCGCCATTCGAGCAACATTGGAATTATTGCCGGCGAAATCAAAGGAACAGTACGAAATCGCTTATAGACGCTTTTCGGAATGGTGCAACATTAAAAAGGTCCCTGGGAAATGTAACGAAAGTGTTTTACTGGCATATTTTGAGGAAAAAGCCAAGATATGGAAATCGTCAACGCTGTGGTCAAATTATTCCATGATCAAAACTATGTTAAAAATAAACTTATTGCTTTTTTAAAACGGAAGAGTGAAGGATATCAAGCAAAAAAGTCAAAAGTTTTGTCGAAGACACATATCGACAAATTTCTCACAGAAGTAGAAGACGAAAAGTATCTGATGATGAAAGTCGCAGCAATAGTGGGTGTCTTCGGGGCGTGTCGCCGGGAGGAATTGTGTCAGATGACCATCGACAATATGGAATATTTGGGCACTTCGGTTGTTGTGACCATACCAGATACTAAAACGAAAGTGCCTCGGACTTTCAGTGATGTTGGTGAATTTTATTTAAACTTTTTTAGAAAGTATATGGCACTCCGGCCACCCAACGCTGACCATAGACGACTTTTCCTTAAATATATGAAGAATAAATGTGTGAAGAATCCAGTCGGAATTAACATGTTTGGTAAAATGCCTGCCGACATTGCAGAGTTCTTGAATCTACCAAATCCTCAACTCTACACCGGACAGTGTTTTCGTCGTTCATCGGCGACATTGTTAGCAGATTCTGGTGCAATTCTTACTACCATCAAGAGACATGGAGGATGGAAATCTTCGACGGTAGCTGAAGGCTACATTGAAAATTCACTGGAACAGAAGAAGGAAATTGCGTGCCAAATACTTCCTACTGCTGCAACTACTAGCAAGACCACCAGTACTACCAGTAGTATTTCTACAGAAAATAGAGGTGTCACACATGTTGACAGTAAAACCAACTTAAGTATGATGACTCCGCAGGGAATTACAATTTCAAATTGTTCTAATTTTACTATAAATGTTAATAGTAATAACAAGTTAAAATGTTGGTTTGTACTTATTTAAAATAAAAAGTTGTTCATGTGTTTGTTAAAACGTTTTATTAATTTTCAAAACAAAATTTAAATAAACTTTGATTTACTTTTAACACTAGTGTTAAAAGTAACTTACTTTTAACACGCGTGTCAAAAAATTACATTTTTAACATCAAAAATGACAATTAAAAAGCCCACTTTTAACAGTTTTGTAGAAAAAATTATTTATTTTATATTATTAAAATTTATAGTACTTCTTTCATGAATAATAATAATTTTACCAGATCGTATGTGGTTGCTATGAGACGAACGTTATTAATAAAATTAACTTCGTTAAAGAACAAATTTCAATTTTTAATTTAGCGGAAGGAGAAATGATTTTAATTCCTAATCAGTAAAATAAATTAATTTAACAATTCCAAATATCCTCGTAAAGTCCTTAAATTTATCGGTCATGTACAGTTTTGTATTAATTTCAATATATGATCGATGTCAATAAATTAATTTCGAAATGATGATTAGAGCAGTTATTTATTTTGTTGGATGATATGTGGAAGATCATGTATAATATGTCACTAGCGCCATTGGGACTGCAAATTACTGACCATTGAGGCCTAATTTCAATTTGCTTAATAGCGGTCAAACGAATGGGAGTATGAAGGTGCTAAATAACTAGAATCATATAAATTTCATCGACTCGCTACTATCCCCTTTTCAATAAATTCACACTGGCACAGTAGCAATCGGCTACGACTTTATTTTACCATTTCGAACATTTGCTAGTCATATACAGTATGCGCCAAAAGTATGGAATAAATTAAATAAAAACGAAACAATTATTTTTTGGGAAAAATCCTCGAACAGGTCGATTTTTAATTTAAAAAATACATATTTTAGCTTAAAATGCTATTTTCAAATGTCATTTGTTTTCGAGTAATGACGTCATCGTTTTTTTTTTTAAATGGCAACACCATATTTTTTTCCTTGATTCTGAAAGATCGTTTAATTCTGTATCAGACAGTACTAAAATTTTGCCCTCTTCCATAGGAAAGTTTTCGAGTAAATGACGATTGAATGTTAGAAAACGTAAATTTTATATCCATAAAAAAGTAACAATTCTGAGGTATGTAAAATAAAATAAAATTGATTAAATTTTATACTTAAATTAAATGTTCGAATTGCCATCCACCAACTTCTTGACAATGCGCAAGTCTGTGAAGAAATTCTTCTTGCACGTTATGAATGATTTCTGGGGTAACTCTGTGTATTTCGTCCCGAATGCGATTTTAAAGTTCTTCTAAATTACGTGGTTTATTAATGTATACTTTTGACTTCAAGTATCCCCATAAAAAATAGTCAAGAGGTGTAAGATCTGGTGATCTTGCAGGCCATTCTATCGGTCCGCGTGTCAGGGTCATTATCGTTAGAAAAAATTACTGCAAGGGCTGGAACAAGGTCATTTTCTAGAACCTCTAAATATCTTTGTCCTGTAAAGGTTCCTTCAAAGAAGAAAGGCCCTACTATTCTGTCGTCAACTATTCCAGCCCACACATTTAATTTCTGAGGGTGTTGGGTATGTGCCTCTGCCATCCAATGAGGATTTTCCCGACTCCAATATCTGCAAGTTTGACGGTTTACTGTACCATTCAGACAAAATGTGACCTCATCTGAAAAAAGTATTTACCGGTGTAAATTTATATTTCCTTGACATAAATTCATTAGAATTTCGCAAAAGTGTAAGCGGCGATCGGGATCATCTTCATTGAGTTCCTGCACAAGTTGTAGGAATGATATTTTTCCTTCCTCAAGATGCTCTGCCTCACTGTGCTCTGACTAGATCACTGTTTAATGCAACCAATCGTGAAGAATTATGAGAATTATCCACCATGCTTATCAAAATGTTCTGTTTCTGAAGTCAAAAGTGTACATTAATAAACCACGTAATTTAGAAGAACTTTAAAATCGCATTCGGGACGAAATACGCAGAGTTACCCCAGAAATCATTCATAATGTGCAAGAAGAATTTCTTCACAGACTTGCGCATTGTCAAGAAGTTGGTGGATGGCAATTCGAACATTTAATTTAAGTATAAAATTTAATCAATTGTATTTTATTTTACATACCTCAGAATTGTTACTTTTTTATGGATATAAAATTTACGTTTTCTAACATTCAATCGTCATTTACTCGAAAACTCTTCTATGTAAGAGGGCAAAATTTTAGTACTGTCTGATAGAGAATTAAACGATCTTTCAGAATCAAGGAAAAAAATATGGTGTTGCCATTTAAAAAAAAATCTATGACGTCATTACTCGAAAACAAATGACATTTGAAAATCGCATTTTACGCTAAAATATGTATTTTTTAAATTAAAAATCGACCTGTTCGAGGATTTTTCCCAAAAAATAATTGTTTCGTTTTTATTGAATTTATTCCATACTTTTGGCGCATACTGTATATATCTATCATTAAAACTGAGGGTTAAGGCAATTAAGGAAAATAGTAATTTGCATGCTATTAAACATTTCTATTACTTATTATCAGCTACTTAAATAGCTTTCGCTGATAACTTAATATCGAAATATGAATTTCTAAGTAATACTACACTAATTAAGATGTGGGTATTTTTTTCCATTTATGACATTAGGTACTTAGATAACTATACTAATTCATATACATTCTAAAAACTATTTAGTGAAATTTCTCAAAAATATTTCAATTTCTATTAAGTGAAGAATTCGTTTTTTGTATATGAGTACAATTCGTTTTTATTTATTTATTGAAATAAAATACCTAACGGGAAAAGCCCAATTACAGGATAAGTTACATAGTTAAAAAAACAAGTGTAGGAAAAAAAATAATGTCAAGTCAGTAAAAACTATTAATAATAAAAATTACCAAAGTAATGAAAAAATTAAAAATAAACAGTAAAAAGTAAACTGTAAAAAAATATAAAGTATAACTATATATTATCGGTCAGTGGTCGCGAGGTTTAAGGCGTCAGTACTTGAATCGAGGTGACTAGATCGGAGTTGGTTCGAGCCCAGCTGCCGGTAGACCGCATATAAGCTATATTCGTGGAGAGGTTTGGCGCCCTCTCTGCGGGTATGGTAGGGTGGAAGAATGTTGGCTTGGGTCAATGTGAGAGATTGATACCGGTTGATATTTGACTACTCCCCTAATTAATGAGGTTTTCCAGGTTTCTCTCATTCCTGCACTGAATAGTGGTTAGGGTCTACCAACGTAAGTCGCTCCTGGGCGCAAATGCGGCCTGCTTAATAATAATATACCGCCCCCTCTCCCGCACAAGTCTCCGACTTCTGGGCTAATCCATGTGATTAGAATGCGGGGTAGAGATATTATTATTATTAGTTCCGGCATAAGGTATGGCAATAAGCTATTAAATCGACTATTAAGTTCAAACAACATAATAAATCAGCAGATTCAATAATACGAGTATAATGAATTATTTTAAGAAGAAATAATATAGAATAGAGTTTGCGTCTCGAGATAAGGCTATTTATCTGGAAACGATTGTAAATATACCTATTTTGTGGTGATCCTCTAACAGGATAGAAACCATGTAATACAAATGCTGCAGATTTAAAGAATCTCCTCTCAACCTTTTCAAGTGCAGAAATTTGTCATAACTGCAATTTCATATGACAGTACCGTATCCAAGACATCATGTTACATTTAGCTGCAATGGCAGTTTGTTGTTCACACACCAATTGTAAATGTCCATAGACTAGCAAATTTTCACAATCTCACCATCAATACTGGAATATAACTTTACATCGTCAGAATACAGAAGATAGCGAACGTTTAGGTCATTAACAATGTCATTAATAAAAATTAGGAATAAAAGAGGACCTAGTATTGAACCTTGAGGAAAGCCAGAAGTCTAAGAGAAAGCGTGCGATTTAAAACCTCGATACTGAACAAACTTATAGCGATTAACTAAATAAAAAAAAATCAGAGCAAGCCAGCGCAGAAGCCACCGCTAAGTTTTCGTTGTAGCAAAAAATGAATTTAACTATTTCGACACATACGTGAGTTGCTTTTATTTGGATTATGTAAAAATAACTAAGAATTTAATTTTCCTGTAAGATTTATTGTTATGTATATTTATTAACGTCTAATTTTACAAGTAATACCTATTTAGAAGTGATATTGTGAAAGTTGGATCCTCAAACTTTTCAAAAAATAAGTAAGTAATAAGAGATTCATTGAGAGTAAGAGATGAATTTAACATAACATACCAGCGCCTGGGTTAATTACACTCTGCTGAAAAACTAAAATCAAAATTTGTACCCCTAAGCAGACCTTAACACTTAAAATCAAATAGATAGCGACCATTTCAGAGATCATTTACTTATCTTAGCAATGCCATCTAGTTTTTAATTTTATATAATCAATTCTGGAAATATTAAAGGTGAAAAATTCTGATCATTAAATTCACCTTTGACTAATTCCACGTTATTAGAGGCTGAAAATATAATTGAATAAATATGGTCAGTGAGGTCCACATTGAAAGTAACCACTCTGTATATAAAAAGTTTTTATTATTGTTCTTGATATTTCACTCCAAACGAAGTATTATTAAAACCAGGTACTATAAAAGTTACACACCAGTTGGGCATCCTGAACTAGAACATGACTGTATTTTCACGAAAACCTTGGCACGCTGAATTCTATTCTCTGTGCCATAAAACCCTATTTCAACGTAGACCATTCAAATTACTTTCCTCAGTGAGACTTTCTGGAACCTAGGTTAATATATAAGTCGAGATCAAAACAAAACTATCACGATAGGATAGTGCCATCATCGTTCCGTAAGATTATCAATCCATAAATCTTAAAATGATGTAAAAGAAGCTACTATGGAGAATGAAAGAAATATTTTTACCATAACTGAATTATTTAGCCGATTTTAGTGGGGGTGTTTCACGCAAAAAAATAGCATTCCCTAAGAAGTTACAACCCTTTAAAAGTAAGTGCTAAAATGAAATTTCCATATATTTTTTTAAGTGTCAATACACCAGTCAAACTTACCATAAGAATGAAAAAAACAGTTAAATAAACTGGTAATAACGGCTGACAACTAAAAAAACAAAAATCTACTACAAAACGTATCGTTCGGAGAATCATAGGGTTGAGATGCTTTTATTTTACTTTTTTATATGAAAACAAGAATATATTTCATATTTTGTGGAGATTAAAAGTTTGTTTTGAACGGGGTTATTCAATGAGTTTTTTTCCTTCAAAACTTAGTATACAAGTATAAAGAAAACCTGATAATAAACGTACAAGGCATGTATTATTTCATCTCCTTACTAAGAAGTGACAACGAATGGAATAGGCCAAAAAAGTGACATTTTAGCACAACTGCGTCCATTCAAAAATTAGAGGGTTTAATTTGAGCAGGATTTAAAATAGCCAATGGAAAATTGATTCCAATACCTACTTTAAAGAGCTTTAACATTTTAGGAAATGCTAACATTATTTTTTACATGAAACACCTCTCTAATATCGATTCAGGAACCCAATGTTTCATTTTTTTCAACTATTTTCGAAACACCCTGTATAATAATCCAAATATGTTACTTACTGGGAATTTGGTCAAATTGGAGAATAAAAAAACATCGAAGTTTACGTACGTGTCGGATTCTTTATTTACCCATCATCAGAAAAATATTTTTATTATTTTGTTTAGTAAGTTTCTTATTAAGTTTTTCAAAATGTTGTAGTATTTTCATTTCGGAAGTTTACACTGAACTCCATTCTAATTTAATTTAATTCATAAAATATCTTCCTAATAATAATTTCAAATATGTTATTTACTGGGAATATTGGTCAAATTGTAGATCAAGAAAACATTAAATTTTACATACCTTTCGAGTTTTTCATACACCCATCACCAGAGAAAAATTTGTTGTACTTAGTGATAACCCTGGATAATTAACCACAAATAAACGACTGAATCGATTGCGAGTGGCCATTACATGAGAGTTATAGGTATACACTATTCTTTCTATAAAAAATTAAGCCAAAAATATATTTGGGACAGAACTGTCAAAACGAAACCATTTGTACAGAAGTTAGTAAAACATGTAGTATTGAAGTATACATTTTTATTGTTGAAATTTTATCATGACTTATTCCAAAAACCATGATGACTCTTGTTTATACTGACTGAAAGGAGTCAATATAACTAGGATTTTTAAATCGAATCGAATTATTGGATACACGTTTATACGTAATATTTTCGTTAATTTGTTACACGAAATATTCCTCGAAAGAACAGTAGGTACAACATTTTGTTACACCCTACATATTTTCGTAATAAATCACTTCCCTGATATATTCAGTGTGAAGAATCATTTCCAGAATAAATCTAGAACAACAGATAAAATATGAGGCTGCTATTGAAAAGAACATTAGAAATATACCACGCCTTGTTGGGATTTAATAAGTACCAAATATTAAAGACATTAATCATATTTTCCAGAAAATTTTACCATTGTTAATAAATTATTCATCTTTTCAAGAAAATATATAAAGAGTATTAGGGAAATCTGAATAATTCATCCCCTATCTTCCCTGTTCTGAACTTATTTCCTTACTTTTATAATATATAACAATTGCGCAAAAAAGCCCTACAGGGATAAGTACGGAAATATATCTCCAAACTTTGTTTCCCGTCGTAAAATCGTGTAAAATTCTTAAGGCGGCGGTATCATATTATTCTACAATTCAAATCCAAATTCTTTATTACCCAAACAAGATAACCCCATTTTCAGGATAAATTAAATAATAGGTATACTCGTATTGAAATGAACAGAAAAATTAAAAAATATTAAATTATAAAAATAGAGAAATAAAATTAAAATAATTTGTGAAAAATAAAATAAATTGAATATTAAATAGTAAATTAAATGTAAAAAGATATAAATAAATTAAATGAATTAATATTAATAAAGACTGCAGTTTTTTACTGTATTAGAAAGATATTTTAAGCTAATATAAATCAAATCTCCTACAATTCCTATAAATGAAGTCATATGTATGCTCTCTGTTACCAAACATCGATTAAAATACAAACCACAAAAAATTTTCTACATTTAACGTGAATTCCAAAATGTTTACAAATAATAGTCAGTGGCGTACCATCAAAAAGTTCTGGACGATAAAATGGGGACTGACCCCGAAAAAATATCACCCTGTATGTTTTCAAATCTTTTAACCATGTCAGAACTTGTGACTATCATAGGTAATGCATGATAAAAATTTGAATAAATTATCTCAAGAACTATAGGAGCTCTGTGGAAAAAAATTAAAAAAATATATGTAACTTTGACACCCTGTATCTCAAAAATAAAGCGTTTTCCGACATATTTTACTTAACTTAAACTAAGATTCTCTATCGAATCCTAGTGCTGCTAGCTTAAACTGACTCACCCTGTATAACGATAGGTACTGAAATCTTTCAAAATACGTATTTTTTTTTTAATTTAACTGTAGATGTAAATATTGTTATAACAGAGACATTAAAAAGTGATAGTTATAGTTTTCATGATCCCGATGGTAACCTTCGAATTTGGAACACCCTGTACATATTACTACAAATATAAAAGTGCCTGGCAATAATAAAGTTAATGGGTTCGGAAAAACAAAATTTGTAAAGTGTTTACTCAAAACATTATATTTAGAAAGTACAGATAAATTGGGAACAAGTGACACTGCGAATATGCTTATTTAAATATTTTTTATCTATTATTAGTAGCATTCGGACAGCTGCCAATTGCCTCGGTTGCATTATTTTTCAATCGATCATGGTATATTTTTGGCTGAATTAACACTATGTGAAAATAAATTGCTATAACTATTTTATAACAGTTGTTCTTGGGTTTATTCGAAATTTCCATAAGGACACACCTACAGAAAATACATGAGAGTATATTAAAATAAATGTATGTTATCTGAAAATATTAATTTACGTATCAAAACATGTTTATTCAATAATTGATAATTTTCAGTTCTGGCATAAAAGAAATAAAATTTAGGTACTATTTCAACCAAAATAAAATATAATATATTATGTCTCTAATTTTATCAGCAAGGCATTCACAAATGGATGTCAGACGTTAAATTTTTTTCATTCACTGTTGGCAATTTTCATAAAACAGGCGGATATTAAATTTGCATTACAAATGACATAAAGTAAACATGTCACTTTAAATTAACTTTTCAAAAACTCTTTTTGTTTTCATAATTCAAAGTTAAATTATGATGTTTAACCTATTCTCACTGAAATGTAATACATAATATAATGTTTATCATGGTACACTAGTTTTTGAATAAAGACTATGTTAAAATTTTTATATTTATTTCTTAAATGTATTAGTACCTACTCATAGTAAATTCTCTAATGCCAGATTAAGTAATATGTCCACGGATGGAGTTGACAGAAGGAGAAACTCTTTTGTTTTTGACTTTATCGAAAAATTTTACTCTTTATAAAAAGTTATGCTTCTCGAAAAAATGAGACTGCCATAGAAACATCTTAGATCACATGTACAGAGTGCTCATAAATTAAGAAAACAAGAAAATACTCAAGACAAAAGTACCATTATGTATTATTGTATACAACATTTTTATAAAACAAATCTGTTTATAACAAATAGAGTCCTAATTCAAATTTTAAAATCAAAATTTTAATTTTAACATTTATTCTACCTCCCATCTCAACACATTTTTCCGTTAACTTAATAAATTTTTCGAATGATTAGCGGCTCATTCAGTTCATAGATTTCTTGGCGTATGTGCTCTTTTAATACTTCCCTATAATGTGGCAAACCATTTGAATAAATGTTTTGTTCTAGGGCACCTCGAAGAAAAAAGGCCAAAGGGCCAAATCTTCCTCTGAGCAGGACAGCCGTCCTGTTGCCAAAACATTTTGTAAACATTTGGTTTACTATTTTTAAATACTTGAGAGCCAGAAGTACGCAATAACCTGTTTTGGCAACAGGACTACTGTCCTGCTCATTTTGCCTTGCTCAGACAATGTTGGAAGGTGGATAGGAAGATTAGGTCCATTACCCTGCTAGACCACCTGACCTTACGCCCCTTGACTTTCGTCGTGTGTGGAGTAAAAGTCAAAATTGAAATTTTGATTTTAAAATTTGTATTATTTCAGGTTATAAACAGATTTGTTTTATAAAAATGCCGTGTAAAATAATAAATAATGGTATTTATCTCTTGAGTATTTTCATGTTTTTTTAATTTAGTCATATTTTTTCGAACAGCAGAACTTTTTATAAAGAGTGAAATTTTTCAAAAGTCAAAAACCAAAAACTTTCTCCTCCTGTCAACTCCGTCCGTGGACACACTGTATAATAAAATAAATATTGCACAAACTTCTAATGTTCACGGAAATGGAACAAGTTTTTGAAATCTTAATTAAAAATAATGTGTTTATTTTGTATCGTACAACTTGTTTACTGAATTATATATTCACTCAAGTACAAAACAATTAGCTAATGTTTTCTATCTCGTACAAAATACTGAAATATGTATGCATGTAGTAGGTAGTAGGTACATACGTAACGATTAATATACTTTTTTATTTCTTTACTTCTTCATTATATAGGAAGAAAAAAAAAACGGATTTATCCAAAGAGATTGGAAGATATAAAAGTAGCATAGACTCAATTTTACTTGCACAAAGGTTACCTGTTTTTCTTAAAGGGTGACTTAGGTGGGGGAAACGCCAGAGTGGTATTTATAAATTTTAATGACTAATAATTACTCATATTCATAAATAACACAGGTTTACAAACTTTTTCCTATGGCATAAATACTAATTTATATTTTTCAAAATTTTTTAGGGCAATGAATCCGAATCTGACCCCATAATAGGTGGATTCGGACATACGAGCAAACATTTATTTTCATTGTAAACTTATGGATACATACAACATATTTGTAAACGATTTTTTTAAATAAAAATATGTGACGCCTGTAATTATTAAATTAAAATTCTCCCTGTATGGAGATCCACAAAACTGTTTCTAATTGATCTGACGTCACAAGCCTGCTACAAGCTCCGCCCCGACTCGGTAACCGCGCTTATCTGTCAAAGCTAGAAGCAAGCAGGGTTAAAAGTGTAATTAACTGTTAATTTAGCTTGTGTTTATTAAAAATTTCATAGTACATATAATGTAGGACGGATATCAGAAAGCCGATTTGCATAATTTACCAGTAGTAAATGTACAAATATGATATTTAATTTTTTAGCGACCAACGAGAACAGTATTCAACGCAACGTATCACCTATTCATCATAGTCTTGTGCACCGTTAAATAAGACGATGATTAACATGTGATACCTCATATCTACAGGTCTAAGGTAAAATAAGTTATGACCAACAGAATTTGCAGACATTTCTTGTTTTTACTTTTCCTTGCCTATGTGATATCACTTACCATTTTTGATTGTTCATGTAAACAATATTTCCCGTATGTACGTACAGTAATAAAGTTCGGGAATTTTATTATTAGCTCCAAATAACTTACCTAAACATATATAAATTAAAATCATCCTCCAATAAAAAAAATGAATACAAACTATTTAATACTACCCTGTTAAGAATAGAAGTCGTATCTACATTTTTTATCATTTTCGGTTTATGACATCCATAACTTGGTATTTAGTACAATATTCATTCATAAACATTCATTTTTATAATAATTATTATATTACAAGAAAAATTATTACGGCATAAAAAATAAGTTCAGATAACCAAAAACTAGGTATATAAGTAGGCACAAAGACTTTACCCAGAGATAGGAATACTTGAACAGTGTCACTAGAAACAGGCAATGTAAAAAGCCGCAATTTGATAAAATTTTGCACAATAGGTCATGGTCATTAACCTCTATTTACAGATCGGGAAGGAAGATTATGAAGATTCGGCAACCTATCTTGCGCAAGTTGGTTAAACTAAAAAATCTTCTATACTCGCGTCAAGAATTGATACGAACAAATAATTATTCGAACGAATAATTCATTATATTTTTATCAAAATATTTAAGAAACTGCAACTGAGAGTAATAAAACTATATACTACAGTAAATGCTTGCATTCTATATTGCACTAAATTGCAAAAAAATTGTTGTTTTTAACGCGACCAGATATCGAAAATTACGTTGACAATAGACTGAATTCTTGACGCGAGTATATTCTGCCGCTACCAGTTTTTTAGAAGAAGTAGTCCGGATGTTAAAAAAGCACAAATACATTTGTCCATTTTTAAATTCTCAGTTCATGGAACGATGATCGATTCTATTAATACTGATTACAACCAAGCTGTAGAGAGTTTTGTCCTTTTGTGGAGACACTCTTATACAAAAAAACATTGATAATTCATTCACTACAACACACTCAAAGTGAAAATTCATCGTGGTTTGAACTTTGGTATGACATCAAAATTTTATGAAACAAGCTGAGAGCTTTCAGCTGATTTTTTTTTAAATCTCTTGCACAATTAAATTTAACAACTGGTTCAGAAAATTTCCAAAATTAGAGTATATTTTGTATGGCCCATCCCGATTTCGGATTTTCTAAAAAATTTACTAAAAGGCTTGTAGAATACGATGTTGAATTTACAGAATATCTATTTTACTGCGCAGTGAAAATTTACATTTCACACATTTTCAAAATTATATAGGTAGTAGTCGTAAAAATTTATTTAGTACATATCTAAGTTTATGTGTTGTTTAATGAATATATTCATGTAAAAAAATACTCATATTTTACGCACATTTTTTAATATTAAATATAAACCAGACGTTGTAACTTTTTTAATAATCACCTATCTATATAATAAACAATATACCTATATCATTTTGATTTAATAGATATATAGCACTTAAATTAAGTTATATCGAATATCTTCTTTCTTCTTTGAGATATCGGAAACTTACATTTACTAGGTAAGATATAAGTGGTCTGCTTACTTCCTGCTCGGCCTAAGCGGCTCGACTTACAGAAAGCGACCTACACTGCTGCAGGTACTTAACGCAGACCTCTCGCCCTTGGCGACGAGCCGATAAATCTGTAAATGATAATGATAATAATGTCTAAGTACCTGATAGATAACAGCTAATCCGGTTAGCTATTGATAGCATCCATATCTGATCTTATCCACGGAAAACAGCCAATTCGGTTATTTCCGATATTATATCAATAAAATGTACAACTAATAAATTTCAATGAACGATATCTCGAAAACGAAAAAAGATATCTGAGCAAACTCAATTTGATCTTGAAGGCGAAGGCTAGTAGGTACTTTAAAATGCCATCCTTGATTTCCAGATAAAATGGTATTTTTTGTCGCAAAACAAACGTTTCTACACTTTTAGGTTAGAATATCTCGAAAACCGGAAGTGATGGAGCAATTCTGAGAACGATTTCGGATTCAGAGTACCAAAATTCTTTGGGAACATGATTTTGTACGTATTTAATAGTAAAACATTTGATTGTATACTGTGTTAACTATGACTTACAAATATTTCAAGAGGGGATAGGGAAAAATAAGAATTAACGGAATGACCCTTCAAAAAAATTCCAAACGTATTTATAAAGCTAAAAAAAAATGTTTTCAAAATTATATTAAATCCTTATTTATCGCCATCACTGACTTTCTGTCAGCCGCGAGCTTAGGTATATTCTGCCAAAGGCAAAGGTGTTAAACATAGTGACAGGCCACCGCATTCACACGTGTATCATCTTCTGTTTTCTTACTTGTTTAAATTAAAACCTGCAAACATTTTTGTACTTGCTGCGGACCTCTCCTTCCCTCTATCGTTCTTTTTGTGTAAAGCGACGTACCTACTTGATTTGACGGTCTTGACCAGGTCGATTACTTACGTTGGGAGAAAGCGCAAAGGATAACAACAAAATACACGTAAATGTACACAAATACATAAAAACACTGCCACACGTTTACCGCCACGACATAAAACAGTTGTTCAATGTGGTTCAAAAAGTATTCAGCATAATATTTTGTATACTCGGGAAACGTCTTTGACGCTACCGTACGATAATATGCACTTGTCACACTCCTATAAATCAGCACCTTATCCGTCATCTAGACATTTGAATACGACATGTTTGTAAATACACAAAAAATACACGAAAAATTAAATTTGCGTAAAAAATACACATACTGAAAAATTATTTCAAACTAATCAGAGTACCGTAATCATATACTTACGTTATTTAACATCTACAGACGACGAATATTAACAGTAATCGACGATGTTTTTAAACTATAACATCCCAAGATGTTTACAGTGTTCTGTAAAAATGACCCTTAGATTACAACTAACTTCGCATGTTCTGTACGGTTTGGAGCATGGAGAGTATGCAACTAGCAATGCAGTATTCATAACCTAGATCTTACTGTTACTTTAAATCAGCTAAGTGACTAATTTTAAACGTGTTATAGTCATTAAATACAGTATTTTATGTCGGATATGCTAGTGGATAATTATTATGCAAGGAGTGAAAATGTAGTTTTGGTAGTGTGCAACGAAAGAACTAAGAACGAATATAAAGTACTGTAGCTAATCGGATTAGCTGTTATCTATCAGGTATTTAGACATTATTATTATTATTAATAAAAATGTTTCTTTTCGTCGTTTCTACACTTGACAATGTTGAAAAAACGACCGCATGGTAGTTGACATATGTCGGACGATGATTAATTGTCATAGGCGCCGACTTTCTGTAGGAAAAGAAGGTTTTGCCCCATTTTTTAAACATCGAGCTAGAATTCGGAAATAAATTTGTTATTGTCTTTTAAACCTCCCTGACCACGTGGTTAAAATTTTTATACTTAGTCATAGTTGACCCTGTATAGTATGTGCCACATTTTTAATAATTTATAAAACAAATCAAAACTTTAACGATTATGATTATGGATTTCTGTTAATTTATATTAAATTATTTGTTAAATATTATTTTATTTTCATTTAAGACTAAGCGTTATTATCATGAGAAATGTGAAGTATGTGCTTATTTTCCCATTTATAGTATATTTAAGTCTACAAAATTATAATTAAAAAGACAGTAGGAACTGTTAAAATAATTTTATTATACATTTAAAACATAATAGAATCAGAAAGTCAGTGACCCTTAAATAAAAATAGTTTATTATATTACTGTTCTTAAGCATAATTATATTTGAACAGTGATAAGTAAATATATTTAATTCTTTAAAATTAATATTGACATAAATTTTAATGAAGGATTGTCCTTAATATTTTCATGAATATTTCGTCTACATGAAAGAGACACACATTAGAATAAATTCTCCTTTATTTTCTTCATCTTTAAGGAACCTAAAATTATAAAGCTAAATAAAACTTCAGCAAGCAAGCAGTAAAAGTCCTCGCAAATAATTTCACATTTTATTTGATTCCCAATTACATTATTTTATTATTCAGAAATGATAGGGTTTGGCACCAAGTTTTGCATAAGTGTTTATTTTCATGTCCTCTAGTATATCCCACTTTGAGGAAGCGCACTTATTTCAGTAATACCATATACATTGTTATAAAATCAGAAAGACTAGTGAATTAAAGTTATCGAAGATTATAAAAACTGTTCTACAATAAAAGCAGAAGCAAGATTCAGCGACATAATTTATCTCAAACTAAAAAAGATATAAAAGCACCGCCCACCTCATATTGTCAAAACAGTTTCATATATTTCTTTGCATATATTTTATTTCTACGAGCATTTATATAAATAACCCCGAACTAATGGTGTATTCAGCAGCTAAATATTGTTATGTGGGTATTTATCTGAATGTGCAAGTTATTTATAATCAGATTATCAAATTACAAACTGAACTGTATCCTAAAATTTGATTTCTAAATGTTAAAATATGTCCATCCTGCCAAAATATTTATACTACTAATCTACCAACAATATTGAAAAATAATATCTTTCTAATGATAAAAAAATGTTCGGGTTTCAGATAAGAAGTTTTAAAAAAATATATCAATGTCTTTATCAGATTTCATGCCGTCACAGTAATCTTGACTTGGAATTTTATTTTTTCTTATATATAAGTAATACGAGTTGACTTGACTCTAATGTTCATTGTAACAGATAACAGTCGATAACTCAATTTCTAGAGGTACGGAATTTTCTTTTTCTCTTGAGGTATTAGCTGCTGGATTTTACCTTCCAGAATAAAAAATAGAAATCTACTTCATGCTAGAATCAAATGAAGTCATTAGTAGGTATGCAATGTAGTTTGCGATAATTTAAATTATTGCAACGTTATAGAAATTCATGTCTTTATGTATCGCAATATTTCTATTGTGATAAGATCTTGTCAATATAGGACGAAAGGACATTCTACGGTCATAAATTTAATTTGCATTACGGAGTTTATATCTAATTATGTTGATTATAGCGTTCAAACAGGTATTTCATTTATATTAAAGTCACGTATACACAACACAACTTCATAGCGAACCTCATCGTATTACTTCAACACGGCCGTGTGAATTTATATTAAAGGCCCTGTAATCTTTTTGCATCACATTACAGCACACATATCCGCAATCTACTCATTATTTATCTGTAATATTTTAAGGACGTTGCCTATTTAACCAGTATCCTACTTTAATTTGCTGTTGCAGCGTCGATACATTATATTAGCTTTGTTCTCACAATACAAAATCAGTTTCCAATCATCAGGTGCATGCGTATTCCAACTAAAACAATGCATTTTCTACCTTATACAGGCAATATTAATAAACTGCGCGTGCGTCGGACTATTGGAAACGGATATGTACTCATATTAATGCTGATGGAGTACACCTGCCGTCCGTGTGCTGTTTGGAAGATGGTCTTTCTTCCGAACACAATTGACCAGACTGCAGATAACGTGTCAAATGTCAAATTATTCGCGACGCAACGAAGTTTTGTTCGAAGAGACATTTTCCACCATGTTGCATATATCTCGACCTACTTTGATTATGTCCCAGACGCAGTAACGAATTGAGATTATGATTTCAGCAATGCATTTAATAGGCCTGAATTTTATTTCAAAAGCTCGACATGTTTAGCGCTTGTATCTCAGTCCCTATTAAACTGTTTAAAATCATATTTTTTTATATATTTTTAGGTATTAATAATATTGTGTGAAACTAACTACTCAGTGGACAAAAGCCCCAACCTGCGTTGAATTACACCCACAATATCTACGCATTATTATTAGCTTTTGTAACATTTTTTACTGTATTAGAAAGGTATTTTAAGCTAATATAAATCAAATATCCTACAATTCCTATCAATGAAGTCATATGTATGCTCTCTGATACCAAACATCTAGGTATGTTAATGAACAATTCCACAGAAAAAGCTCTATTCAATAATTATCTAAAGAAATTAATCTAATTTACTAACCTGCTTTAATAAAACACTCTATAAATATCTAACTTCACTTTTTGGCAGTGGGAACACGACAATTCAACCACAATAGATGAGATCTGACCTATTTATGCATTTTTAGGATTGCTTCTTCAGGTGGTCTCCTTTAAGTTGAGTCAAATATCTAACTATAAAAATTATTATAAAAATTGAAATTATTTAAAGTTAAATATCAACAATGACAATTGTCGTGTATCAGATAACATACATATGACTTCATTGATAGGAATTGTAGGATATTTGATTTATATTAGCTTAAAATACCTTTCTAATACAGTAAAAATCATATTTTTCTTATACAGAGTGTTTCTTAAGGAGAGGTCGAAAATCCAAGGCGTATTCTGTAGTCAAAAATAAGGGTTTCACGTTAATACATGTGGAGTCTTATGCCTGCCATTGTCCAACTACAGTGTGTCACAAGGTTTTTCATTTCTATACCACTTGAGATAATTTAAACAAATCGGTGAGCGCATTTTGTATGACAGTAGGTATGAAACAAAAAATTACCAACTTTAGAAGCCCACCAGTGGTGAAGGCGTGGGTATCATCGATCATTATTTGTCAAAAAATATAAATCATCCTGTTTTTTGGTACAGTTTTTTGTATTTCAAACCTATTAACAACAAAATTAATTTATTTAATCTGGTGCATTTCTATGGTTACTTATATTACTTGCAAAACAATAAAAATAAGAAACTTATTTTTAAAAAGATTAATAATGGCTTATGCACATTCAAATGCTGAAATGGTCAATATGGTTTACATATATGGCCTTGCAGATGGAAATGGTACTGAGGCCAAGCGAATTTATATGGAAAGATTTCCAAATCATCTAACTCCAAATCCAAGAATATTCAGAAATGTTTTTCAACGTTTTTTGGAGTCAGGCTCATTTCAGAAAGGTTCAATTCCTGGAAGACCTTTTAGTGTTGGAACGCCTGAGTTGGAAGAAGCTATTCTACACAAAATTGAATATGACACAAATACTAGGAAGATCGCTATAAATGTGAATCATAAATTAGTTTAGTCGATTCTGAAGCATCAACAGTGTTATACTCGTATCACATACAAAGCCTTACTGGTGCGTGCAAGACTATTCTGCTTGCCATTGCCACTAGATGTTGCAAACAAAATGGTTGTTCTAAGAGCCCGCCTGTATATAACAAAAAGCCCTTATTTTTCGGCCACAGAATACTCCTCTGGATTGACCTATACTTAAGGTATACCGTGGAGAAAGCAATACGTAGTTTTTAATGGATTCCGATCTGCTAACTATGCGATTAAATCAACAGCTTCTGAAAGTGTCAGTCTTGATCCTCTGTTATGTTCATCAATCATCTTGCTAATAATTTAGATAAAAAATTTTCTCTTCAAAAATCTATTTTATTTTAGTTAACTAAAATATGCATTTCTGGCATGGTTCCCACAGCTATCGACATTAATAAATTAGAATCGATTCGGAGCTGATTTTTTAAATTTTAAATCTAACGACCACTACCGACATATTGGATATCCGTACAAGGAACTCTTGTGTAAACATTTCTTTGTCTTGAAATTAAATGGAAATATTTTCCCTTTTTTTTGTAATTTTACGTAATTTGATGAACTGTCAAGAATCTAATTTACTTTTCTCCATCAGGTCTAGCTTTCGAGCAAACGGAATATTTTATTTAGGTACCGACTTCTCATACTAATCTACTTAAGTATTCCGGACTTCATATAATTTGCTACAACTGCAATATAAATTCTGTAGACATTTTTAACTTCAACGCAATGACTTGAAAATATTAATTTTTAATGAACTAATTTGCCCTTGACAAATATGTAATTTGACACGTATTTTATATTATTTAGTATATAAGTTATATTTTTCCTGCTTATTAAAGTGTAATTTATTTTTAATTTGTATGTGTAATCCTTGTAGTTTCTTATTTGTTTTTGTTATGTTTTCAACCAAACATTTTAATTAAGAAAATTTAAACTAAACATTATCTTGATTTATTTTTAGGCACCTGTTAGAACGAATGAGTGGATCATTTTAGATTATATTTTTCTAAAATTTTAATTCAACCAAAATAATTGGTACAAAAACAATTAAAAAACTTAAAAGTAATATAAATGCACTTTCTGAATTACATTATGGATAAGCAACATGCATTATCGAAAATATCTAAGTAATATATTCGACAATGCATGATGCCTTAATTATATAATTTGTTTGCAGTTATATAGAACACTTTTATCAAATGGCAACTGTTATAGCAACAAATCCTACCATTTTTCCACAATTCTAACTTTGTTATTTTTTTTCAGTCCAGTTAAATAAAATAAATTAAAAACGTTTCTTTTCATGATATATTCTATTTTTTAAAATTTAGTGACATGTCAAGTAAAGGTCGGTACAATCTTTATTAATAATACCTCAACACTTTTCAAATGTATAAAATTGAATAAAAAAATTCAAAAGTACTTAGTAGTGTTAAAATGCTTGGACAATCAGTTCTCTTATAGGGTCTGGTTGATTGTAATTCTTCGGAGATGTTTTAACGGCGATATTGATTTATTTTACTTCCAAATTCCAGTATCCTATGTCACGAAAAACAGTGTTTTAAATCGTTTAATGAACAGCTTCCTTAAGTTATGACAAAAAAAAAGAAACCACTTGGTATATAGAATAACTGATCAAGTAGCAAGTGTAGATAGTCATACCCCCATCTACTGTATACACGGTGTCACAGATCCGACTGCCATAGCTTCAGTATAATATAGATAAAGCATAAATGAACAATACAAGATCATTATCTCAAACCGTTCTTAAAATAAGTCGAGTTATATAAATTAATTTTATTACAACGTGGCAACAGTGCGAATACACGAAATAGTTTGCGTCAGCTGAGCGCGTTTGCGGGTTGCCTACCACGCGCCACCTTGATTTATTAGAGAACAAAAAATCCAAAGATAAGCAACAATTATGAAAATGAATGGATTTAGTTTAGAGCATCTTTAAATGTTTAAGACAGTAACATAACTAAAACCAAATACGAATTTGAAAGATAAAGTTCATTTCACTGACAGGATAAAAAGTTAGATGATCTCCTATGATCCCACACCAAATATTAATCGAAAAACGATGTTGGAAATTTGACCTTTGTGATGTTTCGTCTGTCCAGTTATAACTATTATGAACATTAAAGACACGATTTCTGGAAAGGCATGCCTCATCGGTTGTCAAAATTCTTGAAATAAAACGGGGGCTGAGGTTAACTTTACTTAAAAACCATCTACAAAAATTTAACCGAGGGGTGAAATCTGGAGCTGACAATGCTAATTGTAATATGGATGGAGTAATATGGACAGTCCGACTTCTCGGATAATTTTCGACAATGTTCATAATGTGGTCCTCCTTATTCAGAACATCCTGACACGATATAAATAATTACGTCGTGCTGATAGAATTGCGGCATGCTTTTTCATAAATTAATAAAACATCGTGAAACTCACGTATGCCAAAGATTTTAACAAAGAAAAATTGAGGAAATAGTGGTACTCAAAAGCATTTCCGACAACCACATTCACACTTAGCAGTTGAGATAAAAAGTGACCTGTACCCCTCGACCGATCCTCGATTACAGTCTCGCGCTGTTGCTATATTCCGCTATATCTATTTTATCGGATTTTATTAGTTAACGAAAAAATTGTTTTATTATACTAAACATAAATACATTAATAGAAGAGGTTTCACTGCATTTCATCGTCATTTAATATATAAAATTATGTTGAGACTTCTTAACTAAGTTCGCTCTATATCTCGCCGTAAAATAATCAAATTTGTGGTGTTTTTTTACCTATATTTTAGAGGAACTATTCCAGATAACGAGCTGAAATCATTATCAACTTGGAAGAAAATCTACTGGCGAAATGGAGATGAATTTGTACAAATCTATCGAATCACATCTGACAAATGGAAGCAGAATCCATCCTTCGCATACTTTCTGTAAGACGTTTCTACATTTCTTTGGCTTTTTTATTAAAGACAATCGAATATCGACGATGTTTTGAACCACTTTGAGTAGAATGGTTTTCTAGAACAGCCGACCGCTTCATTGACGATACGGTATAATAGAATTGCAATGTGGGTTCGGTAAATATTTATTGAGATAGCCTATAACAAAGCGTAAGTGTCTATAGGGATTGTATACGATTAAAAAAAGGAATATGGTTAGTTAATAAATGTAAAAATTAAATTAAAATTTACAGAGATCTTATTATGTATCATATTTATAACATAACGTTAAATACGATTATATTTGTTTAAAAGAAATTGAAAAAAATAATAATAAGCAGATTGTCACGTTCCAAATTGATGGCAAGGGGATTTTGAATACAATTATTATTATATTCAAGAGAAGCGAGAGTTACATAAAAAGTTATGTTGAAATAAATCTGCAGGGAATTCCTTTGAATTATACATATTTTATTTATCCTATCCACTTTATTTCCTCTTTTCGTAACATCGCACAGCGCCAGAAACTACACCTTCGATAAATACTTGACTTTTGTTCCTGCTAGACGAATAAATATTATTATATAAAATTTATACACACTTTGTGTCATATTCTTGTTAATTTACTACTACAAATTTCTTTTAGTTGATTCCTCCAAACATCAAATAAAGCAGATGTACCTTTTTAAATAAACATTTTAGTTATTCAAAATACTCAATGGTAACGAAGATAATATTCACGCACGTTTCATTACTATAAATTAAACATGGTCAACATAAATTTACATCTTTGTGAATGTCTAAAATTAATTGATTTAGGGCCTGTATTTTCACCTTCCGATAAAGTTGCTGATAACTATTTTGAAGATAAAATTATCCTGAGATTTTAACCGTAAGATAACCCGTAACTGTCTCTTCATTTTATGTTATGGTCCAAGTAGCTAACCGAAGGTTAAGGTGCCTACTTGAACTGGTTTTAATAGACTTTACTAAAGTGAAGAAGTGAATAGAGGGTCTGCTCTTGATCATTTAAAGAGCAATAGGTATGCGGATTGGACAGTTTTATTCTAGTATCACGACATTTAATTGAGAAAGGAAGAAATATGAAATTTTCATACTTATATTTATTTATCTTTGAGTTCTATTCTCTGTAGCATCTACAGTTATTGATAAAATTACATCTCCCTCAATTGGTCTGAATAAATGAATGAATTATAAAAACTCTACTTCGTTCCAAAATTAGGTATAAGTGCGATCATTAAATAAATTGTCTAATTCTTCAAAATGATCTATTTTTATATTCATTTTATGTAAAACAATTGTTCAGAATAAAAAATTCATACAAATTTGAAAATTTTGCCTTCCAATTAATTATTATTACATGTCACTGACGAGAAATGTCAATTTTTATTCAAATTTTATAGGTTAAACTTCTTGATAAGTAGTTATCTCCCGCTAAAAGCACCAGTTAACTTAAACTCTAGGTAACGCTTATGACGGTTAGAGTTACCAAGTGATGAAAAAACTCGGTTTTATGTTAAACTACAGATTAAATTTATCGGCAATTTTAACTGAAGGTGAAAATACCGGCCCTTAAGGTGCACCACAGCACTACCCAGATAACAATTTTCTCTTGTATACAAATCGTAAGAACGTTTTCAGAGCAAATTTTATAGAGCAATATTTTTTCTAAAAACATTTTCAAAACGTTCTTACAACACTTATACCATAAAAATGGGCACCGTTCTATAGAACTTTTTAGTTCTTTAAGCTGTTCTGTAAGATCTGCAGGAAATACTTCCGAGAGTAGAGTAGAGTTGTTAAATAAACGTTTTCATTTTTATAGCACAGTTACACAGCAATCTCAAAAAAATTCTATAGCACTTTGTTATACAATTTTTGTGTTACATGGTGTTCTATTTAGAGAACTTTAAAATCGTTTAATTTTATCTTTTAAAAACAAAATATTTCTGTATCGCACATGTTACAAATAATATGGATGGGCCAATAAGAACCAATAAGATGGACCTAATCAGCCGGCATAGGAGCCCTCGCATCATTACGAATTGCTTAGTTCGTTTGTCCATCAGGAAGCAATACATTTTAATGCGGGAAATATGTGGTACATAATGGGAATTTTTTGAAGATTTTTCAATCTTATTTAATAAAGGAAGCTAATACAATTCTTTAACTTAAACATCTAGAAGTGTAAATGAATAAAGTTTGGTATGGTCTATATTAAATATGCTAAATTTCTATAAGGAAACTATTTTATAGACCAGTGGTGAAACCTTTGAAAATGGTAAAAAGTGAAAAAAAAATAATAGTAGGATGAAACCCATTGAAAAAGGAAGAGAATGCAACAAAAATGAGAGGAAAAATAATTTACGGGCGATCTGAGGTAGGGAAGTGGAAGGGGGTGAGTTTTTAAGGGTAAAAAACGGTTCTATGGAAAAAAGTTAAATAGCAAAATTGTAGGTAATAAAAAGATCTACAGCTTTTATATTTACACTTTTTTCACATAACCTCAAAATTTATGTGAAAAATTCAAATAACCAAGTTTTTGGTTTTTTATTTTTATCTTTTATAAAAAATATTTTTTTTTTCACGATATTTGGTGAAAACTTACCTTTTTATGTCCCAAATACACTGTAATTTTTTTGATTTAAAATATACATTTTTTTACCTTATTTTGACTTAATATCGAAAAAGCACCTTAGTCTTCAATCGAAAATTCTCACGTCAAAATATCTGTTTTTTAAAAAAAGTCGGCTGGCTTTTTGTTTGTTGGAATCTCTACTGTCTTATGGTGTAAAAAAATATACATTACTATGGTAAATGTTCTCAGAAAAAACAAAGAAATGATGCGACAAACTCGAATCCGAAAATTTGTTTAAATCATTATGTACAATTTTGAGCTATTTATTAAAATTTATACTTTAATTACTCGAAAAACGTAAGATTTCATATTGCACTGATAAACAAAAAAATTGCAAGGCGAAATATACTACTATAATTAACAACTAAGTTAATTTAATAAAACGTCTACAATATATTTTCGTTTCTTTGCATTTTCTGAGAACGTTTTTCAAAATAATGTATATTTTTTTACACCATCGGAAAGTAGAGATTTCAACGAACAAAAAGCCCACCGACTTTTTTAAAAAAGCAGATATTTTGACGTGAGAATTTTCGATTGAAAATTAGGGTGCTTTTTCGATATTAAGTCAAAATAAGGTGAAAAAATAAATATTTTAAATCAAAAAAATTACAGAGTATTTGGGACATAAAAAGGTAAGTTTTCACCAAATATCGTAAAAAAAAATTATTTTTTGTAAAAGATAAAAATAAAAAACCAAAAACTTGGTTATTTAAATTTTTCACATAAATTTTCAGGTTATGTGAAAAAAGTGTAAATATAAAAGTTATAGATCTTTTTATTACCTACAACTTTGCCACTTAACTTTTTTCCATAGGACTTGTAGTTTTGCCAGAAATCGAGATAAACCGTTTTTTACCCTTAAAACCTCACCCCCTTCCACTTCCCGACCTCAGATCGCCCGTAAATTATTTTTACTTTCATTTTTGTTGTATTCTCTTCCTTTTCCAATGGGTTTCGTCCTACTATTATTTTTCTTGATTTCAAAAATTATCGACCCTGGTCTATTATATTAGTAATCAAATAAATCTTATCTATCGTAGTGAAATTTTCTTTCTGCAAGCAGATAATAATTTCTACAAGGCAAGACTATGTTATACAAATTTCCCCAATATACTTTAATCAAAATATTTCGTACTTTTACTGGCAGGTCTCGTTAGATGAGGGTATGGGAAACGTACTTATATAAATTGTACTTTTATAATGTTTTTTATGGAACAAAAAGGCTTTTGTTACTTATTTACTTTATAATGATTTTATAACAACAACTATTATTATTCTCTGTAACTGCTTTAAAGAGCTTTTTCTCTTGAGTTCTATAATTAAACCACAAGCGACATAACGGAATAATTTTATGAGTGTCACAGGAGATGGTGTAATTTTATAAAGCACTATTTTGCATCGGTTTTACAGTAATTTGATTCTACAATTACTGTGGCTGTAAAATTGTGTTATTATACACACTTATGGGGCTACATTAGCAGTTATCTTATAAATGCTCTATAACTTATGATCTAAGAACGTTCTTGCAATAAATTTAAATAACAATTCAGTTTCTGAAGGCAAAATAGTCTCATGTGCCACATTAATGCAACAATTTAATATTCTAGATACAACTATAAAATATTAAAAGAATATAAAACTCCTATTACTCTAAATTTATAGAACTACTTTGCTAGCTGGGTATTTAATGTAAGCGCAATAATATAAAAGTAAATTTATTTGTGCATATACTTTTTAAATTAATATCTAAAGTAGAGTAGAGTAGCCACCGAAATGCTAATAAAAACTAAATGGTTTGAATTGGTATTTTGTAACATTTTTCTCGGCTACTAGAAATAGTTGAAATAGTTCATGAATTTCGTCTTATATGAACAGCAAGGTCACCTTCTATTAAAAGCAATGCTGTAAATCTTTCTGGATCCCTTTTTATAAGTAATTTTCACTATAGAATTTTGAAAACGACTGTTAAAATGCAGACGCCAGGCGCTTCTAGCAAATCATGCGAACGCAACTGCTAGCCGTTACTGCCAGACGTCGCGGCGGACTGCGAACGCCGGACGTCGCTAGAAAATCACACCTTTAGACTAAAATTATCCATGGAACAATCTCAAACTATAACATTGACTTAGAAAACACCCTGTATAAAGGGTACAACTTAGTTAATGGTACATGCGTAAATGTGAAATTAGACTGTAACTTTAAATTGTCTTATCAAAAAAACAATCGAACATCGCACTACAGAAATATCGATGTTAACTTGGTTGTTTGTTATGACACACGTTCAAATTTTTATATTTTTAGATTCAGCACTTTTTCCTGATTGTATTGATAATTGATAATTAATATTTTATTTTCTTATTAGGTATAAAGAATACAAAACTATATTCGACTCCAATTTATAGAGCAATATAAAGAATAGTATATAAAAATTGTTCAAACTCATTTACTTGCTTTTCTATGCAAAATCTATATCGTTTTTTTTTTCAAATTATTTAAATAACTATGAATGGTTTTTGGGTGTTAGTTTACACGATCCATAGCTTCTTGTATTCTATCTTGAATTCCTAAGATAGTGGCTGGTCTATTTTTATAAACTTCAAGTCTGGAATATTCACCGACCATCGCATGGTGCCACCAGGAAAATTTAAACGACTAATGCTATTTAGACCTTTTGGGTCAGAGATAAATGATTTTATTACACAATTTCATAGGTCGACGGGATGATATAACAGTATGATTGAGCTCCACCACATAATACAAGACAAGTTATGCAATATATGAATAATAGTTATACAGAATGGTTAGGAAAATATGGTACTATACGAAGACCGATAAATAGTCCAGACTTGACACCACTTGATAAATTTTGAGAAGCTATTTAAAGTATAGTGCTTATAAAAATAGCTCAAACACTATTTCAGTAATTCAAAATAGGATATAAGAAGCTACAGATTACATAGCCAACGCACGAAAATTAATGCATAATTGTTCAAATAATGTAGGTTTTACATAGAAAAACAAGGAAACGAGTTCAGATATAGTTTTTCATTCTTTATAATAAACAAATTAAATTGGTTAATCATCAAGATCTCGCGAACAGTAAAAGATAACCCATTACATGTTTATATTAGCGCAATCAGGAGTAGGTGAAAAATTCAAAAATATAATAATCCACAGGATGTTTAATAACAAAACAAGTTGATATCAATGTCTCAGTAGTGCGATACTTGATTGTTTTTTGAAAAAAAATTGAAATTCTTGTGAAAAATTAGTCAATAAATGCATTTCAATTTTCCGATAAAATAACAAAGTTACAGTCAAATCTATTGTTTACGCGTGATCACCCACCTTGGGGTGATTTGTATGAAGCGCCTTTCATTTAAGTTTGTATTAGTATTTCATGTTACCCCATATCACCTGATATGTCTAACATTGATCTAGTTTACCAGATATGACATGACAGCAGGCTGCTAGATGAAAAAAAAAAACAAAACGATCAATATTAGGTTTGTTTTGCAGCAGTTAGAAACCGTTTGAAACCATTAGAAATGTCCGTTCAACTATTTATTACGTTAAATTAAAATTAAAAACGGTTTATCAACTTAACTGGTCGAATATTTCTGACAGTTTCAAACCGTTTCCAACTGCTGCATTTTATTACATTTATCTCAGTTTCTAGTTTATAAAATTTGGAACTGTGTGGGCAAAGTTTTAGTTTTTGTTTAAATAAAATTTGCATTGTGTCGTGTTGGTATTATTAAGTTTAGTTTTATGGTAAAATTTAAAATGTTATTAAGTGTATTGCGTAGTGTAAATCATATTCAGAATGTCCCATAATGAATTAAGGTCCATTTACACACATCAGTGACGTATCAGTATTCAATATCAGTGTTATTTGTGGTGGGTCACTGATGCCAGTTACACATATCCATCCGTAGTCCGTAAAAATGAGTTAGTAAACGATCAAATAAAGTGATCTGAATATATTTATCATGCAATTGATCCAAATTTCATACCAACTTGATAAGCTTTTCATCCATTCTAAACAATACAAAAATCTGGTCAGTTCGTCAGAAGAATTACAAAAATATCGTCACCAGCCACTGAACGAGCACTGAAGCAGCCCTGACAACACTCATACGGCACTGTGACAGATGTGTATAAACACGCCAATTTAAAATCGAAGCAACGATTTTTTATGTTTCACTCAATGATAAGAAACTGATACGGCACTGATGTGTGTAAATAGACTTTTATACTTAGAGTAACAGGTGATTTAGCCAATAATTTCTAAATAATCCTCGAATTGACGTATTTGAATGAAATTGATCTCTAAATGTTAAAAGAAATTGTTTAATTTCAGCATTACATTAGGCTTTACGCTAAATAGAAACCGCCACCTTCTGGTCGGATTTTCTTTGTGTAACACAACCGCATCTTTTTTATTTACTGGTTAATTAACTTAAAGTGGCAGTAAAAGCTGTAATCTTTGTTGCTTACACATTAATGTACCGGTCACATAAAAAATATACTGTATCTAAAGCTTTAGTACATAGTTATGTCAGAGGATGTTGTGACGTTAGGGACCTTATATTTACATATTTCAACGAAGAACAAGAAAAAATAGTGCACAATGATGTTAACTTGAAAGGTTTGTTTTCTCGGGAGATATAAGAATCAGATATACTGGAAATGCTATTCCAGTTTCAGTTTTGTATACTTACGTTTATAAATAATTTCAGATGGTATGATGGCGAATGACATAAAACTGGGTTATCATTTAAATTCAATTAAATACATCATCGCATAAACGACTAAAAAAATTGCGTAAAAGACGTTTTAATTTCCGTTTTTCGTCGATATATTGCGATGTCAGCGAAATTGTTTTTTTATTATTTAGGTAGCAGCAGTAGAGACGTAATAAATTACGACAACTCATTTCTTCAAACAAGCTCCATGAAACCTATGACATCCAAATAACAAATGATGTGCAGCTTGACAAGTGGTACATTTATCAAACTTCAAATTTTATGTAAATGAGACGAGTCAGAGCCATGTCCGAATTTTAATCTTACAATGGATGAAATATATTTTCGGGAGCTTTCAGGTTGCGACAGGACAGGCCACTGAGTTGCATTCATTACAACACTACCCGTTGTGTACGTCTTCTACCCAAGGATATTGTTGTGCCATATGCGGATAAAAATCACGAAACATATTTAAAATGTCACCATTATGCATCAAACCAACCCAACTAGCACAATAAATTTTATAAAGATTGTATAAATTGCTATAAAATAAATTTTATAGGAGCTCCAAATTCATATAACGTGCTTAAATGCCTTGATACCATACTTATAGAATCGAAAAGGGCCCACTTTAAAATACTTTGGTAATGTAACAGTTCTATGAAAAATTATAAAAACGTTTTGTAGGTTATATTTTGGTATTATTATAAACAATTTTTTATAATGTATCAAAATGTGCGGGGTTTAAGAACAAAGCTCAGAAATCTCTACTACAGTATACTATCTCAGAACTTTGATGTAATTTGCATGTCTGAGACTTGGCTCAATGAATCAATATTCGACTACGAGTGGTGCGATGACAGGCACATTATTTTTAGAAATGATAAAAACTATAGTGTGACCAATGTTTTAAGAGGTGGCGGTGTGGCTTGCTGCATTAAAAAGAAGTACAAACCAGTTTTAGTTGGTAAAAGTGTTGATGTTGACTTTCAATGGATTTGTGTTGATTGTGTGATAAATTTTACTCATGTGATGATATATTGTCTGAAGCTATTTATTTATGGCATAATTTTAGTTTTCTTAAGTTTTATTGGGTTTTTTGCCACACTTCTGAAAAATAATAAAAATTAATTAAATAAGTCCTTGCGCCAAAAGGAACAGTCAAGGGTTATTTTTGAAACTAAGTTTGCCTAACCAAAAAATCTCACACTGAAAAAAGCAGATAAGTAAAAAATAACAAAAATCACATCACTATCGCGCACTTCCGTAATATTGACGTTTCGAAAAACTCTCTGTTTTCGTTTTCAAAATAGTAGTAAAATATTAAACCGTTTGTCAAGTTTGACAGTTTAAAATTTGTTTATCTGCTTCCATAGAGATGTTAAATGATTTTTATTTTATTTTTACTTACTTCTTCTTGATACAGTTGTTCTTGATACAGTTGTATTAAGAAGAAGTAAGTAAAAATAAAATAAAAATCATTTAACATCTCTATGGAAGCAGATAAACAAATTTTAAACTGTCAAACTTGACAAACGGTTTAATATTTTACTACTATTTTGAAAACGAAAACAGAGAGTTTTTCGAAACGTCAATATTACGGAAGTGCGCGATAGTGATGAGATTTTTGTTATTTTTTACTTATCTGCTTTTTTCAGTGTGAGATTTTTTGGTTAGGCAAACTTAGTTTCAAAAATAACCCTTGACTGTTCCGTTTGGCGCAAGGGCTTATTTAATTAATTTTTATTATTTTTCAGAAGTGAGGCAAAAAACCCAATAAAACTTAAGAAAAATGTGATGATATGTTGTGTGTACATTACTTCTGATTCGGGAGTTGGAATTTACGAAAATTCTTTACAGTCTGTTCATAATAATGATCAACTATTGAATAGTGATCATATGTTCATTATAGGAGATTTTAATATACCCGATATAAATGGCTCAGGCTTTAACTTCAGTAGAGGATCATCAAAAGCAAAAATTATAGAGCAGTTGATGAATGATTATAACTTATTTTGTATTAATAATAGCTGTAATTGTGTAAGCAATAATACCTTAGATTTAGTTTTAACTGATGTAACAGAGGCGGATGTAAAATCGAACGTTGAGGCATCCTTAGTTAATGTGGATAATTATCATCCCCCGCTTGAAATAACGTTTAATATAAATAGCATTGTGACGAGTAATACCACTGAAAATAATGGTGAGTCTGTATATGATTTTCGAAAATGCGATTTGAATTCTCTTTATACCATGATTAATCAATGTAATTGGTTTCAGCTAAATACTTACACAGATGCAAATATGGCTCTAAATTATTTTTATACAATGTTATATGAAATATTGGATCAATGTGTACCAAAAAGAAAATATACCTTCCTAAACAAAAAGTTTCCGTTATGGTATTCGAAGGAAGTTATTCATAAAATACAACAAAAAAATCATTATTTCAAAATGTCTAAAAAACAATCGGTGATGTCAGATTATTACAAGGAAAAATTTTGTTAACTTAGGAAGGAAACTAAAAGTCTTATAAAACAATGTCATATAAATTATATAAATAAAATTGAATTAGGCATAAATACTGATCCAAAAACATTTTCGAGTTATGTAAATAAAAAACGTAAGAATAGCGATATAGCTTTTAAATATGAGTATAATGGCAATGTATATGAGGATGATAAATCCATTGCTAACGGATTTGCTGAATTTTTTAAGTCTATATATACGACATCAAATGCTAATATACAATCTTCGAATTTTACATACAATTTAGATATGTTGTCAATAGAAAGTATAATAGAAGATGAAATTGTACAGGCAATTAAAACACTAAAGCCTAAGGCATCTATTGGCGTAGATGGATTACCAGCATATTTTTTTAAAGCATATAGCCATGTACTAAAAACTCCTTTGACAATTTTATTAAATTTAGTTTTAAAATGTTAATATTTTCCGGAATGTTTAAAATTAAGCCGTATAGTTCCTATATATAAAAATGGCAATACTAAAGATATTAAAAATTATAGATCAGTATCCGTGTTGTCGACAATATCTAAGATATTCGAAAGGGTGTTACATACTAAGATTTCAAATCATATTAATCCAGTATTGTGTAGTCAGCAGCATGGTTTTGTAAAGAAGAAATCAACAGTAACAAATTTAAGCATTTTTAGTGACTTTGTATCAAATATAATAACGAAAAAGGGCCAGGTGGACGTCATATATACGGACTTGGCTAAAGCTTTTGATAAAGTTAATCATAAAGTTTTAGTAGACAAATTAAGAGCATTTTCTTTTCATGAAAACCTGGTTAAGCTGTTGGTTTCGTATTTACATAACCGAAAACAGTTTGTAAAATTTAACAACCAAGTTTCTGAAATGTTTGTAGCATTGTCAGGGGTCCCTCAGGGCTCGATTCTTGGGCCGCTTTTATTTGTAATGGTCATAAATGATATATATTTATGTGTAAAACATTCAAATGTACTATTGTATGCTGATGATTTAAAGTTATATCTGGCTGTACGAAATAAACAAGACTGTTTAAATTTGCAAGAAGATCTTGATAATATAAATATTTTTTGTTCAGACAATGGTCTAATCATGAACGAAGGTAAATGTAAGTCTGTATCCTTTACTCGACTTTACAATACATGTAAACTGAAAAATAATTATAAAATAAAAAATTTTGAATTGGAAAGTCTAAGGGAAATTAAAGATCTGGGTATAATATTTACAAGTAATTTTAGGTTTAATAATTATATAACTAATTTAACATTAAATTGCTGCAGAAAACTTAGTTTTATACTTAGAATAAGCAAAGATTTTCAGAACATAAAAACTTGTATTACTTTATATAATTCTCTTGTTCGTCCAAAGTTGGAATATGCATCTGTGATATGGTCCCCTGTTACTAATATTAATATTGATTTGGTAGAAAAAGTGCAAAAGAGATTTTTAAGAAGTCTGTATTTTAAGAAACATGGTATATTTCCCGTTTTTCCAGTTATGATATCGTACCAATCACAATTAGATGATTTCAAAATTATATCACTACGGGATCGCAGGGAGTATGCTCAAGTACTATTTATCTATAATATATTTAAAGAAGCTGTAAATGTACCAGAATTGTTAAATAATATTAATATAAATGTACCTGACATCAGATTACGAAATCGAGATTGGCTGTTTAATATTAACAATAACAATATGATCAGTACAAATCTGTTCTGTGCCAATTAGTAAATAGTCTCAGACAATATCTCCAAGCTTAGTATACTAACTGTGCAATAAATTTGGAAATTCTTCTGTATTTTGTGCAGTATAAATAAATTTCTATTATTATTATTATTTAAAGAAACATTATATTTTTTAGTAAAGTATATTAAAACTAAATCAATTTAAGATTGGTGTATAATGCAGATTCATAATTATTTGTGCTTATATTTGAAAATGGGGTAGTTTAAACTCAATGGCGATCATTTGTGTAAATCGTCGATAGGTATAATACAATATTATCATTTCAACAATCTCGTGTTTCAATTTTATTGCGCCGTAAATTTTATTGATACACTATAGATAAGTTTGTGACAAAAAAATTATGCGCTTTAGTTTAGACCATATTTCCTTTAAAGTTATAAAAATTAAATTTAAAAAAATATATATTAAATTTATGCTTTGTTTAATTTATATTATCATTGTATAATTGTATTTAATGATCTTGTTACACAATAATCTTTCAAAAATAGTCATGTTCTAGACATAATTTTAAGACTTTCAACTAATTTTACATAATGATGACAGTCGTTGATTCAACAAATATTCATTTAAACATGGCCACTTATAATAAAACGATTTTATTCCACCCATACAATATTAAGGTTGGGTTTAGAATTTTGTTACGCGAAATATACAATAATTTTGTTTTCTCAAGCCACAATTTTGTTTTACAACCTATTTATGAAACAAGGAATATTTTTATAGAACAAGATAATTATAAACCTTTTTTATAAATAGGCCCATTTCGAGGTTAACAAATAATTTTATTAATTTCCTTATATATCCTTAATAAAACACGTTAATACAACTATTTTATAAGGTTATAATTAAAAGTCATTTGCCCAAGTATACAGGGTGTTAAAAAAGTGTATAAAATATTTCAGGAGGTAACAGTATGAACCAAAATAAGCAGAAAAGTCTTAATAAACATGGGTCCGCAAAGTAACAGTTGCTGAGATATGGACCACTATTCATTTTTCAAACATTTTATTTTATTAGAAATAAACCGACAAAGAAAGATTTTAACAAACAAAAAACAAAGTTACAGAAGATGTTCAAAGTGTCCTCCGTCCATTTCCAAGCAGGCACGACATCTTCGCCTCAACGATATTCGAACTCTTTCGAAAACACCCTCCTTGGTTTGGATTTCTTGACACTTTTGATTAATGCGTAACTGCAGCTCTTCCAGGCTATTTGCAGGAGTACCATACACCAATGTCTTCAAATATCCGCAAACAAAGAAATCTAGAGGGTTCAGATCAGGCGATCTTGGAGGCCATGAAACAGGTCCGCCTGATCTGAACCCTCTAGATTTCTTTGTTTGGGGATATTTGAAGACATTAGTGTATGGTACTCATGTAAATAGCCTGGAAGAGCTGCAGCTACGGATTAATCAAAAGTGTCAAGAAATACAAACCAAGGAGGGTATTTTCGAAAGAGTTCGAATATCGTTGAGACGAAGACGGAAGGCACTCTGAACATTTAGTGACCTTACTACCAGAAGAAAACAAAAATGATCGTCGGTGCACACATTACTACTTTTATTTAATAATTTCATGAACATAAACATTAGTTAAATAGCTGTTGGGTGATACAAATTTCTTGTAATATTTCGAGCTATTTGGGTAGATATGGGGACTTGAGTGATTTTCTATATTCACTCACGTTTACCTCTCGTGATCTCATACATATTTATTAACATTGATTTGCAAACTACTGATATTCACGCACAAGTGAACAATGTCATAGTCATTAATGAGTGCAGTAGTGTATATTCTTTATTCTGGTATTAATAACAACATCTACTATATCCTGTTATATCCTCATTCTGCCCTTCTGTCACAGTTTTTGTATAAAAACTAGTTCAGATTATCTTAACTTTTCTAAATTTCCAAAATATTTTATTTTATTCGAAATGTAGGTATTTTCAGATTTTCGGGGAATAATAGCATGTGAAATTTAGTTTCATCCAATCTAACTTGCATTTTTCTTTAGGTAAATAGTAAATTTAATCAATAATTATAAACTGCGCTGGCGACACAAACTAAAAAATACAAACACAGGAAATGCATCTTCCTAGGCAACGCAAAGATGGTAACTGATGGGAGAAGGCAGAGCTGGGCCGCGCTGCTTCGGACTTTCGGGGGTTTATTCTGCTGTTAACATATTAATCGGGAATTTTAAGTTTTTAGCTCTGCCATGTGTACCGATTCTATATCGACGTATAGTTACTGCAGTTGAGCATTTATTATGCGACTAATCTGTTAAAAACTCATGAGTTCATATTTATTACACCTGATGTGTATAAAAATACGAATTTAAATGTTTGTTTCTGTTATTTTTTGGCGATTCTACATCTCGCCATTGAATAGGCATTGAAAACAAGGTTATTTACCTAAATACGGTAGGTCAAATTTCACTGTTGCCGGATTGTTTATCAATCACTAATATGTCGCGGATTGCTTTTTTTGCTGACAGTTCGAGGATTGTTTGTATTTCTGTCAGCATTTAAATACGGAGAACTTTCCAGGCTCTCTTAATAAACTAGACAGTATAGATTTTATTATCTCACTATTTATGTAATGAAATGTAAATGGTTTATTATTTGATCAGTTATAGTTTTTTCTTCTTCAATATTAAATATATTTTAAACTGAAACTTATTATGTTAATTGAATACCTTGCGACCTACAAAAGCACACATCCATGTTTAAGGTCGTACACCACTTAAGGGTGACTGGTCAGCTGGTTCTAATTTTTTTTGTTTTCACAATACCGTATATTACGACACGATAAATTGCAGTTGTTCAAGGGCGCCAGAAAAATTTTCATCACCCAGATAGATTGACTAAATGATCAAGAAAATTTCAAACAAGATCAGATAATAATCATTCGGTTACACAAATGGTGGTTTATTCTAATATTTAATAGTTGTTAACGACAATTGGATAAGGTAAGTTAAAATTCTAAATTGACTATTAAAATAAATATACCTAAGTAAGGAAAGTAGTGCCAACACAAAAACCAAGCGATTATAAGCATGAAACAATAGTCCTGAAAATTAAGAGCGTGGAAAATAAGGATAAATAATATGCAAGTATAAATAAGCGCGCGAAGAATTTAGAACACTAGGCAGTAGAAGCGTCGCGTGAGCTCAGGTGCATCGGCTTATTCCTTATTAGCAATATAGTAAATAATACCATATAACGTTACGCCTTAATTCTCGGTTAAAGATTGTCTGAAAATTCTCGTGGCTAATGATTGACCAAATCGCTCAAAATTATACTAAATGAGTCAAGCTATAGAAAATATGAAACAATAAGAATACTGTAAATAAATGCGGGGAAGGAAGTAACTACAAATAATTAGTATAAAATACAACTATAAGCAGCATGCGACCGCTGTAACTAAGGTGAATAATAATAAACACAGAATTAAGAATACTTGAAAATTTACCCTAAAAAATTAATAACGCTCAAGCAAATAAGCTAAATTATATGCACTAATGAACTACTACTAAACTATTAGTGAACTAGTGAATAAAGTTTTAATAAAATTTACTATTGTACTATTCCCAATGAAGCAATACAATGATAAAATATACAGTAATATAATAACAATAGAGAATAAGTTATATATGATATTTATTTAATTAATTTTTGTATGGATAGACGTAAATTGTAACGCTACTATTAAAAAATAAGTCATTAGGTACATATTTTAACATTACCATAAGTACTAGGAAACTATTTAAATTTGGCAACGTTGCGTCAGGCCGATACCGAGATGAACTGCCGCCAGTGATCAGTAGCAATCTAGAAAGGGGGGAATGTTCTGAAAATATTTTTTTTTCAGTGTAAATATGGATTCATTTTTTTAATGACGTATTCGTATTATATTAATTTTTCTCTATCCTTTAATAAAATTAATGATACTATCACGATGTAGATAACTAATAAGTTAATATTGACAGATTTATGATAAAAAGTGCTCATCTACTGAACCAAAATCTGGTCTCCGGGTTTTATTTGCAGGAAAGCATTTTTCTGGGTCTTTCGACAACTTCACCACATTGTAGCGCTGAAATAAATCTCTGAAATTTGTCAAAAGCCGTCCCGTTGAAATTGAAAAAGACAAATTTATTACCTGTCTAACAGGACTTACTCAAGATTAATTTAGGAGATAATACCTCCACTACGAAGAAAGAGCAAAATTAACTGATGAGCGTAGAAAAGAATAATAACAGAAAATAACCACTTGAATCAGAACTAAGATGTTGCAAATGAAGCGTTAACAGAATCCTTCTGCTTTATGGTTGTTAATTACGAAACTCACAAATAATTAAAAACAACTACGAATCTGAAATAAATTAGCCAAGAAAAGTTTATACGCTTGTTAAATTAGAGAGCTGAGGAAACTGAGCCGCCCCTATTTCTCTTTGAGAAGCAGCCTGCTCGTTAACGGGCAAATATTTCCCCACTCGGGAAAATGAGACGTATGTTTTTTAAAAATTATTTATGGAATCATAGTTTCCACATTTAAACTTCTGGGTTTGAATACTTCGCTAACTTAACTTAATATATGGTTTCGTAGCTTCTCCCGTCTAAGCAGCCCCTGAATGAGAAAAGTTTCTTCGAGTGGCGAGCCGCATAGCTGTAATTTTATTAAGTGCGTTCCTAGGTAGGTAAATTTAATCAAAAACATATCAGTCATTACTAAAGTTATTATGTACATGGTGAACCTTAAATAAGTACAAATACTTTTATGTGTGGAACACATAATTAATACATAGTTTGGTTTACAAAAAAATTAAAAATAAAAAAGTCAAATTTTAATTAAATTTCGTGATTTTAAAATAGAAAACTTGATGAGGACCACTGATCCGACCCCGATACTAATATTTTTAAGAGTCATGATAGATGTGAATTCCACAGCGTTGCCAGTGTTACATTAATGTCTTCGAATAGGCTTCGACAAAGTTAACTAGAATTTTTAGACATGTCAAAGAATGACTGAAATATGTTTGTTTAGGAAAATATTAATAGCCATCTCCTCCCCTTTTCCATTCCTATACCTCACCAGCAAATTAAAATATAAAAACCAGATTCTCTACTCACAATCATAGTTATCCTGAATTTGGTCGTTATCCATTTTTACTACACTCCAACTGATCACAATACGTTATCGTCATCACTATCACTGATTATCACTGCTTAACACTTATGCTTTTAGCATGTCAACCTTTTCACTGTTTGAATAATGCGCCATATTTTATTTAATAACATTGTATTTCAGGAAAAATATAAACTAAGTACACAAGATGATTTAAATACGTTTTATGCGTTACTGCCACAACTTAAAGCAGATGCTCATCTCATCTCATCAACTTTCAATTTACGTGTATTGAAATTATCAAATTTCTTTCCATAGATATTACATGTTGTTGTTGTTTTTACCACAGCTTATTCCTTTGACCTGTGGAGCATACCGGACCGGTATCAACATAACCACTTCATCAACGACTATCAATCCTAGAGGGTGGGACTGGTGCGAGACATTTCGCCTGCTGCTCGTGACATCTACCTGTGACCTGTGCCTACGACACCAGTTTCTTGTTTGCATGCGATTGTTACTGCTTTTAAATATGTTACTTTGCCTTGTTTTGATATTGAACGTATACATTAAGATAGTTATTTTGTTATTGCATGTTTTGTGTTTATTTTTAAAATCCGTTTCAACCACTATGAAACTACGAAGTACGAAATAGCACTGATACGTTGTTTGACGTTATGTCGCGAAAATTGTGTGTCATAGCTTTTTGTTATTCTTCATAAAATAATTTGTGACAATCTTTCTAACAGTGGATAACTGTTTAAATAGTTGTTTTCTCAGTAAGTAGGTGAGCTTTTATGCACATGTATGGATAATTTTTGGAATCCTTGAACAAAAAAATTATTACAGCCATTTGTTTCATCCCAACGTTTCATAAACTCTTTGTGGGTGTCTGCTTTGATAATATCAACAATGCTGACTACGAAAGCATACTGGAGGGACCAGGTCCAAAAATATTCAGACCCGATGCACTCCTAGCCAACTTGTCAGCTACTTTATTGCCATTGCACCGGTGGTGTCCCTTTACCCAGCATACAGATACGCTGTTGTTAGCTGAGGCCACTACTAGCCTGATGGCATTCCCATGCTGATCTAGTTGTTATCTTATGATTACGTAAGATCAGTAGTGATTGTCTACTATCTGTGTAGTTGTCGCAGCCACTTCTCTTAGATGAATATCTAGAGGTGGTAGAGATAGCATCACCTCCATTGCCATGGTAGGTGTCGTACGCATAGTTCCAGTTATGCTTAGGCAGGCAATCCTTTGTACCTGGCTGAGCTTTTGTTTAGCTGTCGTCTGTTGGACTTTCGGGCACCAGACGACAGTTCCATAGCTAACATTGGTCTCACAATGGCAGTGTATATCCACATGACCACCCTTGGTTTCATTCCCCAGGTTTTACCAACGGTTCTGCTCATAGGATATGTACGCCTTTCTTAGTCTTCTCTCTAAGTGAAGATTCCATGTTAGCTTCGAATCAAGTGTGACTCCAAGATATTTCACATCCGATTCGAAACTTAACGTAGTGTTTAGGAGAGTTGGTGTCTTTATGGGCCCCATTTTCCTCTTCCTCGTGAAGAGAACCATTTCTGTCTTCCTGGGGTTGACAGACAGAGCATGATCCTCACACCACTCTTCAACGGCTCTTAGGGCTGTTTGCATTCTTTGGCAAAGAATCCCTTCAAACCTTCCACTAATCAACATGGTAATATTTCTAATGCTTGCCCGTAATAATACATATTTAGATACAAAGATAATTATAAACAAAATATTTTTGAAGTATGCAAGTCTTATTTTTTATCACTTCATCACCGTTAATTATATAAATACTAAATATTTTACATTTCACATAATATATGTTATATTAGCACAGTGGATTATGTAAAACCTTTAACATACTAGTACATACAGAGAAATGTGTTAAAATATTGTTCAAATTTGTTATTTGTTTATAATGTACAACTGAAATAGCTCTCAAAGTATTTAGGGTGTTCAAAGACTAGTGGTTAGAAACAAATGGCGCACATGGAGAATCAAAATTATGTCAGTACTTCTTTGTATATTTGTTGTCCTATCTGGCTCCTATCTGGCTTCCTTATGATGCTTTCAAGTAAGAAGTTAAATATTGAATTTCAGTCATGATTTCTAAACCGTTATTTTGACAACCTCGAAATTTTGGTCATAGTAACTCATAGTGATATAACTTTCACTATTTAAATTGGAATCTGACATACTTCATTATACAGCTACGGTCCAAATTATTTACCAAATTTGATTTTCCATTTGCAGTTCAATTTCCCCATAAATTTGCTGAAAAATAATTATACGTTCTTTTATTCGATATATTTTACCACTATCGAGATCAAAATCAAGTCAAAATCAAAATTGTATAAATTTAAAATTAAATATTGACAGTACCTATATTAATAAAGCACGTCTAATTCCAATTTAAATAGTGCAAGTTGCATTACTATGAATTATTACTATCAATGAAATTTCGAGGCTACTAAGGTAACTGTTGAGAAATTGACTAAACTTCAATATTTCACTTGTTACTTGGAAGCCCTGTATATTCCTAAGGATGCCACAAGTGTATAATATGACTGAGGTTATTTTGACTCCCCCTGTCCCCTGTATCATTTTTGATTCTAGTTTCTGGATACCTTGTATTTAGTTATTGATTCAAACATAATTTGTACATGGGTTATGGTACATTTACATTTGCAAAATAAATGGCATCAGGCAAATTTTATTGGAAATTTGAATAGGTACATATTTTTATCTACATTATATTATTTCAGACAACCAGACACTCAATATTCAGCGGTGAAATTGTAGATATTACTATAGACAGTTTTTCGCACGTAAAACTGTGCAGTGTAGTCTACGAATTTCTTATATTTTTACCACCAATTTAAACTGGAGAACTTCTGTTAAATCGAAATATAAAAAGTACATCAAAAAATATGCTTTATATTCACAATTGACACAGCGTAAAGTTTTCTTATATTAAATTTTGTCACGCTTATTCGACAGTTCCTTTTAAGTTTTCGATTCAGATTGTATTATTGGAGCATTTTTATATATCTCGACTATACGTGGGGAAAATAACCAAATTTGTTTTGGAGCTTTTACAGGTACATAAGAATTTTTTTATATTCAATTTAGAAATAAAATATTCGCAGCTTGCTACTGCTGATATATACTTTATACATTTTTATTTTGAGTTCACTTGGTCCAACAAATATATGTATTTCGAATTCACCGGATAAATAAGGTTCGGAGAGCTTTGAATATATTATTTCCCGATGAAATTATTTATTTCAAGGGTTTGTGGAGGTGTAGTTACAAAATTTATATCTATCACAAAATATCTTTATCGATATTAATGAATGTAAATAAAAGTAAACAAGGAAACAGCACAATTAATAAGAGGTGCATTATGTTTAACTGTTGCAATACAAAGCAAATTAATAATTAAAAGAAAACTTATTGGAAACCTCTGATTTCACTGTGTATTTACAGAAACATTGGGGTTAAGATTGCCTTTGACTCATATTTTTAATTTAATTATAGAATCAGGAAAGTTTCCAGACGTATGGAAGTTAGCTCTATACTATACTCCAATTTACAAAAGTGGTGATAAATCGGATATATCAAATTATAGAACAATAGCAATTTTATGTGCTTCAGCTAAATTATTTGAACACATTATATGTTTTAAACTTTATCAATATGTGGAAGAAATATATCAGAGCAGCGACATGGATTTATTGCAAAGAAGTCAATTAATACCAATTTTTTTACTGTTTTAGAAAGGTATTTTAAGCTAATATAAATCAAATCTCCTACAATTCCTATCAATGAAGTCATATGTATGTTCTCTGATACCAAACATATAGGTATGCTAATGAACAATTCCACAGACAAAGCTCTATTCAATAATTATCTAAAGAAAATAAACTAATTTACTAACCTTCTAATGAAACACTCTATAAATATCTAACTTCACTTTTTGGCAGTGGGAACACGACAAATTCAACCACAATAGATGAGGTTGGGGCTTTTGTCCACTGAGTAGTTAGTTTGTTTAAAACGTTTCTCCAGAACAGACATTTTGTTGTTAAATACAATGGAAATACTTCAGGTATGTATCATTCCAATTCTGGGGTGCCTCATAGTTCCAACTTGGGACCATTATTATTTGTATTATTTATTAATGACCTTCCTACTGTTTGTACGCATTCAAAATATTTGCTTTATGATGATGAAATTTTATAAAAAAAATTAACCGTTATAGATTGTGTGGCACTACAGAGGGATGCAGATAGTATTGTTAATTGGAGTATCAGTAATAAACTGCATTTTAACTTGAAGAAATGCCATATAATTTCTTCTTCCTGTCGCAAAAAAAAAACAAATTTCCATTGTGTTTGACTACAGTATGAACTGTAACTTCTTAGACAGAACTTTTAGTATCAAGGACATTGGCCTGAGATATAACAGTGATATTTCTTTTGCAAATCATATTCAAAGTATTATAAATTCCGCGAATAGAACGTTTGGATTTATTATCAGACAAAGTTCAGCTTTTAAAATTATTTAAACATTAAAATTCTCTACTTTACATTAGTCATACCTAAATTTGAATTTGCTTCAATTATTTGGCAAATACAGCCCCAACATTATTTGAGCTCAATTAAAAAAAATACTTTACTTTAAAAAATATTATGTACGTCCTGAATTTTATTAAATCGGAACAGTTTCGAACTGAATTTGATATAATTTCACTGGAGATTAAACGGAAAGTTTCACTTATCATATTTTTATATAAACTGTTTTACGATTAATACCTTTTAATGTACCACCATTTCGCACTCGTTCATCTTTAATGTTTCATGTTCCTAGTATTGGATCCTCCGTGCGAGCCCCTCTGGTTGCAATGCTCCAACTAGCAAATTCAATAAATGTATTCATTAATTTAGATTTCTCGAAATCTTAAAGACTATTTCACAATTCGCTAGTTAATCATTTCCTGGCATTTTCTATTTAATTAAATATATAGAATGTTTATTAATTGAATGCTTATACTTAAAGGTGTGAATTCTTAGGTGTCATTTTAAGAAGAAAACGTAATATCAACATATGTCCTAAACCTCTTAATTTTTGAGCTACAGGGTGTTACAGTTTTAAGAAAAAAATTACATTTTTATTATAATTTTCTTATCACTCCAGATATTTTTTCATGAAATTTTGTACACACCTATTAATCATTAAGGAGCATTGTTTGATGTAAAAAATGTTTTAAAATCTTTGCCAATGACGTCCGTACGAGGTTTGAATTAAATATTTTTGAAGAAAAAAATGGTACGCCACTGCTTTTTCTAAAAACTAAAATTATTTTTAAAATCTCCATTTATTTTACAGCAAATTTGGTCCCTAGACTTACTCTCGCACGACGCACCATTTTCACGTAAAAAAATTAAAACCAAAAAAGTTTTTTTCCCCAAGTTCATTGAGACTGCTTTTGATATTTTGTTGCCAAAATTAATTTTCTACTTTAACCAGTGACCTCCACGTAGGCATAATATTAAATGTAGAATAGAAAAAAAAACGGTACACCTCTGATTTTTTAAATTTAATTTTAAAAATCGCGATTTATTTAGTAAAACGATAAATTCAGAATCTTAAACCTAAAACGAAACGACAAGATAAGAAAATACAAAGAAAATAAAGAACCCAAATTTGTATTTACAGTAGTCGTTGAAAGTGTCCTCCACCCACACGTATGCAAGAATCTACTCTTCTTCGCATAGACTGAAGTACATTTTCAAAAATTCCTGGGGTGTCTCTTATGGTTTGGCAGCATACTATTATACCATTTCGTAATTCTTCTTCAGCTTAAATCGGCACTGCGTACACTAAGCTTTTTAGATGACCCCAGAAAAAGTAGTCTAAACTATTAAGGTCGGAAAATCTGGGCGGACATGACTGCGTTCCTCCGCAGCCTATCCACCGATCGCGATAGTTGTGATTTAAAAATTCACGCACCCGTAAGCTAAAATGTGGAGGCGCACCATCGTGCATTAGCCACATCTGGTTTCTTAATAAAAGAGGAAGGTCTTCAAGCATTGGCGGCAGATCTTCTTCAAGAAAGTGTAAATACGATTGTCCATCTAATCTTCTTGGGAGAAAAAATGAGCCTATCAAATAATCGTCAATAATACCAGCCCAAACATTTAATGAAAACTGTTCTTTTGATGATTTGATTCAACAATTGTAAAAAGGTTTTCATCCGCCCACAAATGGTTATGGAAATTTCGTATTGAGTTTCGAGAGAAACACAAGAGAAATCTCTAGACAGTAATGCCTAGATTCTTTGAATGTGATATGGATATAACAAATTTTCGATAAGAATTTTCCAAACAAGTACGTGTGAAACATTAAATGTTGCCGCGATTTTCCTCGTGCTAGTTTCGGGATTCTCCTCAATTTCATGTAAAAGTCCTTCTTCAAGTTCCGGTGCCCTTACTGTTTCAGGGACTCCTTTAGCACTGTGGTCTACTTTTAAATTTCCGGTTTCGTGAAGACGTCTATGAATCCCAGAAAATGTTCTCGGATCGGGTAGTACGCGATTTGGATACCGCTCTTGGTATATCCTCCTGGCTTTGTATGCATTTCCGTCGGCAACCCCATAAGTAAAATTCATGTCAGCTAATTCACCAATTGTAAAATTTACCATTTTTTATGAAATTTTACCTCCTACTCTAATAATAATTTTTTAATAATGAAAAATCATGTCAACTTTATTGCGAAAAGAAGCGTCAAAAATTATGACACTTTACCCAGCCTACTAATTTTTATTTCATTTCCTTTAACAGGGCATTTAATGAGCTTACCGTTTTTTCTTTTCAAATATCCAATATCATGCCTACGTGAACGTCATTTGTGAAAGTAGAAAATTAATTTTTGTGGTGTCTACAAAATATCAAAAGCAGTCTCAATGAACTTGGGGAAAAAATTTTTAAGTATCGGCATTAAATTAATAAACACTCTGTATGTGTATGTACGCCTTTTTGTGTAATTGATATTGTACTAGTGATTGCTTAGATTAGGTTATATCTTATTTTTATACAAAAAATAGTACGCCGTGTAATTAGGCTAATACAGCCAATAAAAAAATAAATAATTTGCCAATTCCTCATGTCCTTCGGAAAACCGGCGCGTACAATAAACATCTTTTGAGATGGCTTAGGTCTGTCAATTACTATATGTCGTTTTTTAAAGCGACGCAACAAAAATTAAAAAAAATTTAAATAATAATACCTGATCAGTAGCAGTTAATATGGTTACCTGCAGTATTTTCTATTCGTTTTTCGTTATCTGGTTCTAAATTGTCAAAGCTGCATTTTCACTCATTACAAGCCCATCAGGATTCCCCACGAATAACAAAACACACTCTCGTGTAGTTAAATAAAACGCCCATTTATTCTAAGAAAATACTAATAGATAATAGAAAACTTTGAAAATGTATTCGCGGCAGTCTTTCCCGATCTAGAAAAACAAACTGGCGAACTATCAAATAAAAAAATGTCTGTACCAGGCACAAATTTCTTTGTTTAATTACTATAAAATGTTTAAAATTGAAAAAGGCACTAAAAACTAAAAGAAAACAAAATCGAAACGTAAATAAACAGGATTTCAATCATGACAACTTTCTAAACGTCAAACGTGCCAAATAAATAACCTCACGGCGGACGGACCGTCATAGTTGGCGATAAATAAGGGTTTAATATAGTTTTGAGGAAAAACTATTTTTGATTTATAAATATAAGTTCGTAATTTTCTCTATTCATTCTTAAAATATTTATACGTAATGTGTAATGTAATGTGTGTATGTGTCATAATTAACCCTGTATATAATTATTCTGTTGTTAACCTTCACCTAAGTGTCAGAATAATAATTTTTAACATATTTTTTCTAATCTGAAATATTATTTTTTACTGTATTAGAAAGGTATTTTAAGCTAATATAAATCAAATCTCCTACAAGTAAAAAATGTTACAAAAGCTAATAATAAAGAATATTTGGGTAGATATTGTGGGTGTAATTCAACTCTGGTTGGGGCTTTAGTTAGTTTCACACAATATTATTAATATCTAAAAATATATGAAATATTATTTGTTTATTTATTTATTTATTCATTTAAATACAAACCCAACAGGCAAAAGCCCAATTACAGGGTAAATTACGCAAAAAAAGAACATTGACATGTAACACAGTGACTAAATTAGTTGAAAACAACATAAAATTTAAAAATATAAATAACAGTATTACAATACAATACCATGCATTTGTTGACAATTTTACTTATCCTTACATTATTTGGCATACGCAGTGTAGCCGTTTTTACGTACAAGTAGTGGAATTCGCGTAGAAGCTACTTAATTTCCATATATTCGTTGTAGGGAAAGATGTAAGTCGCATTTGTGCGATTGAAATATAATTATTATATCTACAAATATTGCACGATCCCAAAATGACAGACATAGAGTTAGAGTTAACTGAGTTAGAGCTGTTTTCAGATGATAGTGTGGATATCATACTGATTTTTTACTGAAGAGGCCAGTGACGGCCAGCCGGAGATCACAGAGAATGAAAACGATATTTTGATGATAAAAAATAGTGAACGAAGAAGTTTAGTTGTAATGGAAGCAAGGTCTAGATATAGCAGTTTATATTATCAAACAAAGGCTAATATAAATTGGAATAAATCACAATTTACAGATCTAACTTTATGTAGCGACAATTATTAAACATGTTAACTTTAAGTTTATTGCCTTTTTAACCATAATAAAGAGTAAAATACAATGTTCCATCAAAATTGTATTGGAGTACAAGTGTACCCCACTTAGTATACCCTGTAATTTTCTATCGGTACGACGAAGGTTAATTACTCAAAGAATACTTCATCATGCCATATACAAGCAAGAAAGTACGAATTTAGCTTCAGAATATCTTGTAGGTGATGAAATAAAATTTCATCCAGGCACAATTTCTCAAGCGAGAATTAGTTAATAGTTAACAGTGCACAATAGAGAAGCATAGACAGAAAAACGATGAAAACGCGCGAAGGTAATTATTGTCTTCGCAGATAATAAATATAACAAACGAGCATCGAGTTTATAATGATCATTGAGAATCAGACAATTTAATTACAAACAACAATACTAAACTTCAGTGCATTGTTTCTATGCAAGTACTATCAATTATTTCTAAAAAAATATAATATAGAACGATATTACACCAGAAAAAGTTTCAGTAGTATACAGGGGAGGTATCATAAGAAGGATTAGACGGATTATAAGAAATAAACTGACACTATTTTTCAAAAAGGAGATTCGATGAATGTTTCTGTATTGTCACTGGAACCAAAGCTATAATAAGAATTGAAATTGGATTTGCAGGAACAAAACAGCATCAACTCTTCTGCGATAATACTGCATTGTTCACCAAGAAGCCCTATGTGGAAAGTCCTTATGTCAAATGAATGCCATGAAAGTGGTTGTTAAAATAACTAATATTTTAAGAGGGAGCAATCGCGCTTTGACTCACGGAAAGCTTCGCGATTTTTTTTCCGATGCTATATATGGGAACTTGCTACTTCACACCGATATTCATTGATAAAGCACAAGGTAATTCCCATTTTCCTTAAAAATGAGGTAAAGCTCGACACTATGGAACTGGAAAATCCAATTACAGATGAAAAATTTATATCACATCTTCCAGACCTTAACGAAATAAATTTGACTACATAAGAGAATTTAAAAATAAAATTAAGGTTTTCGAGTCTTTAGCAGGAAAACATACTTTTCCATTTTTCCAAGCTGTAAAAAGCAGTTTGAAGATATTAAGGACTTTGACAAAGTTTCATAATTCATAAAAACAATTGCAAAAAAATTTGAACACCGATTTACCCACATCGAATCGAAGAAGAAATCAGTTTTTACTCAGCCACTCTCTATTTCTGTTGACGACGTAAGCAGACCAGACTGAAGCTAAAGTCCTGGAATTGTGTGATTTGAAGTCAGATCCTTTTATCAGGAAACAACCGAAATAAGATGGAACTGTTTTAAGTTACTTCTTGGAAAATGTTACTCCAACTTGTGAAACTTAAGCCTTATAATTTGCACAATACTGGGAAGCACATATCCTTGCGAAAGCAGATTTTCCAACATTAAATTTATAAAGTCAAAATATAGATGTTCCTTGTCTGTTAAGTCGCTTACTTAACCTTAGCTTCGATTGTCATCAAGAAATTTTAATCTTAATATTGATACACTGATTACTGAAAACTAACATCCCTAAACTTCATACTAATTTTTTTGTGTATACGTATTTTTTAAAAATAAACAAAAATAATACATACAAATACACACGTTTTTTTTTAACCTATTACAAATCACATTTTTATTTACAGCGCCCCTTGAACCAGTTGAAGTTGACATTTTTATTTTTTAATTCAGTATATTAATTATTATGTTAAAATTTCTAAAAATAATTAGGTTCTTTCAGTTTGAGAACATTATATGTATATTTTTCCATCCACATCGAATTCATTCTAAAAAATTGCATTTGAATAGATTATTACTCACAATTCGTATTACACAAATTCTCATAGTTAAACCACAATAACAAATTAAAATCTTAATAGCAATGACGAAGCATTAGGCAGATACTGTTATTTATTACATTCAGGTTGGCACGTGGCGGTAAAATTAGTTAATGTGCTAATAGTTACTCACGATTATTACCGTATGTATGATTGTGCCGCGTTCTTAATAAAAAATGTCAACTCTTAAAATTCTACTGTGGAAATATAAATTTAAAGAGTATCCTTACATTGAATTCCCATATGTGTAGAGTTTTTTGCAACAAAAATTGTGAAAATTGTGTTTTAAATTGTTGCACCAAGATGAATTACATATTTTTCTCAATTAATTTCAAAACTATTTTCAAAATTCTACTATTTTAAAAGTAATTTTTAACAATGACGTTTGAATTTGTTCAATATATTGTCCGTTAAAGTTTTTTAAGATACCGGTAATGTATTGCTATTTTGCATGAAATAAAAAGTAGCTTTATATTCAAAAATTTGCATTTATTAACGGTTGCATATCTTAAGATTAAGTCCTCTGGTCGTACTTATACAGTATGCGCCAAAAGTATGGAATAAATTCAATAAAAACGAAACAATTATTTTTTGGGAAAAAACCTCAAACAGGTCGATTTTTAATTAAAAAAATACATATTTTAGCGTAAAATGCGATTTTCAAATGTCATTTGTTTTCGAGTAATGACGTCATCGATTTTTTTTAAATGGCAACACCATACTTTTTTCCTTGATTCTAAAAGATCGTTTAATTCTCTATCAGACAGTACTAAAATTTTGCTCTCTTACATAGGGAAGTTTTCCAGTAAATGACGATTGAATGTTAGAAAATGTAAATTTTATCCATAAAAAAGTAACAATCCTGAGGTATGTAGAATAAAATACAATTGATTAAATTTTATACTTAAATTAAATGTTCGAATTGCCATCCACCAACTTCTTGACAATGCGCAAGTCTGTGAAGAAATTCTTCTTGCACATTATGAATGATTTCTGGGGTAACTCTGCATATTTAGTTCCGAATGCGATTTTGAAATTATTCTAAATTACGTGGTTTATTAATGTACACTTTTGACTTCAAGTATCCCCATAAAAAATAGTCAAGAGGTGTAAGATCTGGCGATCTTGCAGGCCATTCTATCGGTCCGCGTCTGCCGATCCACCTCCCAGGAAAACAGTTGTCCAAAAAATCTCGTACCGGGCGCGCATAGTGCGGAGGTGCACCGTCTTGCTGAAACTATATGGTATCGTCAGGAATGTCAGGGTCATTATCGTTAGGAAAAATTACTGCAAGGGTTGGAACAAGGTCATTTTGTAGAAACTCTAAATATCTTTGTCCTGTAAGGGTTCCTTCAAAGAAGAAAGGCCCTACTATTCTGTCGTCAACTATTCCAGCCCACACATTTAATTTCTGAGGGTGTTGGGTATGTGCCTCTGCCATCCAATGAGGATTTCCCCGACTCCAATATCTGCAAGTTTGACGGTTTACTGTATCATTCAGACAAAATGTGGCCTCATCTGAAAAAAGTATTTGCCGGTGTAAATTTCAATTTCCTTGATATAAATCCATTAGAATTTCGCAAAAGTGTAAGCGGCGATCGGGATCATCTTCATTGAGTTCCTGCACAAGTTGAATTTTGTAGGGATGATATTTTTCCTTCCTCAAGATACGTAGCACTGTGCTCTGACTAGTGTCATTGTTTAATGCAACCAATCGTGAATAATTATGAGGATTATCCACCATACTTATCAAAATGTTCTGTTTCTGATTTTCATTAATGCTTGGACGTCCAGGTTTTGGAATATTTACAACATTGCCAGTTTCTCTAAATTTAGACTCTACCTTACTGACTGTTGATTGGCTGATAGGGCGATCTGGATATTTTTCATTAAATAAATCGCAAACTTCCTGCTGAGTTCTAGTCATATTCCCGCATCCGATAAGAATTAAAATTTCAATTCTTTGAGTAACAGTTAAATGTGCCATAATACTTTAAATTGAATAATAATTTCTATGTCGCTTACAATACTTATTAGAAAGTTGGTGTGACAATGACACCTTGCAAAGATTTTCACCTACGTGATCCATAAAAGAACTATGGAATTCGAAAAACTAAACTTGATAACGTTTTTACTTTATTTTAATTGATTTACGTTTTCTAACATTCAATCGTCATTTACTCGAAAACTTTCCTATGTAAGGGGGCAAAATATGTATTTTTTAAATTAAAAATCGACCTGTTCGAGGATTTTTCCCAAAAAGTAATTGTTTAGTTTTTATTGAATTTATTCCATACTTTTGGCGCATACTGTATTTGATTTTATGCACCGGTTTGTCACGTTTCGGTGCATGTTTCGTCTTTTGTCTCTAACATTCTTATCCCTTATATTTACATATGAATTGTTTCCAAATTACATCTAGTTCCATACCTTCCTCTCGATTGAATTTATTTCGATTTTATTGTCTCGCTAAAACTTTGGTTTGAACTGATAGGTATCTAGTAATTCACAGTAATATTAAAAAATACTCCCTTCATCCTCCCAAATATCCCACTATTAATATAATTTCCTAATAAAGTCGTCCTTCATTTCTTCAAAATTATTGCGCAAATTTGTAATATTTGATCGTTTCTGCATAGTAATAGGTACAAAATAATATACATGGCGTTTTTTAAGCCCGTGCATCAAAATGCTAAGTATTATTTAAGCAATAAGTGGGATATAGTATTACCGTAAGCATGTGAAGTTTGCACGGCAAAGCCGTAAGTTGAACCGCATTATCACATAAGTACGATAATAATGTAGTATCCTATATATTGCACACAACATTTTATCTACAATAGTTGAGGTTTGACTTTCTGCTAATGAAGATGGCTATGTTACAAATATGTTTTTAGTGAAAAAGTTTTACAACCAATATTTATTTCAGGTTATGAACTCACAAGTCTGTCTGTAGAACACGTGACAGGTCTGTGGACTATGCTTCCAAGTCATGTAACCAGCACCAAAACAAAAGTGTCTAGAGTTTTTTGTAACATCTGGAGATGTTGATGGCTTGAATTTAGTAGAACTGGTAAAAAAATATATGTAAAATTAAGAACTGAAAACTGTGATCATGTTGGTTTCTTTCATTGACATAAAGCTGGTAAATGTGCTAAACAACGTATTGGTGTGCTCAAACTGATTACACAATTTCTTAAACTGCCTAATTTGAATGCGTATTCTGAGCATTGTTTTCGGCAATCATTAACCTCGCTTTAAGCGGATTGTGCGGCAGATCTTTTGAATATAAAAAAAACATGGTTGCTGGAAGTCTAATTCTGTCGCCGAAGGCATACACTCTACCGAAAACAAGAAAGAACAGGCTATGAAAATTCTAGTCGAAAGCTAGAATATTCCATTTAAAGCCGAAAATATTCCCTCAAAATCCAAAGATACATCAGCATCTAATTATGCTCGCACTCAAAATGTTTGTACCTATTCAAACAAATCGTTAGAAATGTCAGCATCTGATATTAATTTATCGATTTGTAAAGATTTGAATGTCGATGTACTTAATAAATGACATATGATATTACATATTTTGTTTATTTAATAAATTTAAGTTACAATGACAGTATTTTTCCATTCACATTATGACACAAGTGCGTTAATAAATTTAAAAAGCATATGTGGGATAATGCAAGTCATTATGACATTCGAAACAGTGTTAAATCATAGTCACTATGTAACAGTTGCAGATAAAAAAATTAAACGCCCTGTACAATATTACAAACATGTATTCATATGAACATTGCATTCACTTAATTTTCACATGCTTTATTTGCGTACATATTTTTTATGTAGATATATTTAAAACCAAGTACAAGTACAGCAAATATTTTTTCATGACTCCGATACACTTTTACAGCTCGTATTGATGATTACTTGCAATTTAAATTAATTGTAGCTACTGTAGATTTACTTAAGTCACTAATGCCCGATTGCACCAAAGTCAATAAGCATTACTTAAAAATAAGACATGCTTAAGACATCCTATTCCACCATACGTTAAGATCTTCTTAAGTATGAAAACAGATGCTTAAATTTAAGCCCCTGTTTGACAGTGACTTATGAAATTTTTTAATTTTAAGAGTGTGCAATAGAATGTGCGCAAATGAAACACAGCAATTTAAAAAACGTGGATAGTGGTCAATGTTAATGAGTGTAGTATTAAAGTAATTGTAAAAAAAGTATAATGGATATTCGATTATTTGAAGATGATTTGAATATTTTGGAAATTATAGATTTTGGATTTCCCAAATTAAATTATGCGAGATCTGATCATTTCCATTCAATGGACGAATTGAATGAAGATGATTTGGCCGCTAATACTAAACACAGAGAAAATAAACAAAAATTATTATTATTATCAGTTTGTCTCTGATATTAATTAGTCTTGATCAACAACAACCATACGTATATTACATATGACAACAACAAAAACAAACACCATATACATGACATCACACTGAAATCTAACCGTATTTCCTTGTAACAAACTGAAGAAAAACGGAAAGAACTAAAATCCTATCATAAAGTAACGAGAGCTACTAGATTTGCGCGTTGTTGCCAAACAAAGACGTACTTTGCTAAGTATGGTTTATAATACGTCGGTGCAATACTCTAAAAAATAAGCATAACTTAACTTTAAGAATAATTTTATTAAGTTGTTCTTAATATAATGTCGGTGCAAACGGGCATAAGACTGGTCACTGTTCGTACCGCCACCTAAACCGCAAAGTAGAATATTACACAGTATCTTATTTTACATCCGTCAATATCGTACGTCATAATTCTTAATTATTCGTCTATAATTATATTTTCATAAAATAAAATAAACAAAAAAATATATCTAATTATATACGATTTATAACTTTCCTTTTAAGCATTTCTAATTTTATATTTATGTTTTATATAGAATTTCACGGAAACAGTCCTATTGTGCCCGCCTTGTTATATTAAGCAAGAACGAGGCTATACTCGTATATCTGCGATTGCAATGCCGCCAAAAAAAAGGGTTGTGATGTACTATCTGGCCATGATAAATTATACGTCTGTACCAAACATTCCGCCACGGTTCCTTTCATAGCAACTAACGGACTGGATGCGTACCAGGCCTGCTTGTAAAAATATCAAAGCGTTTTTGGCGACGACTCGTGTGTGAAATTACTACTTGTCACTTTTAAATATGGATTTTCGACTCTTGTTTAGACGGAAAAATGTCACACACAAAATTTTACATCCTTCTAGTTCTTACAATTCCAGTTCCTTTGCATTTTATTTTATGAATATTAAATTTCAATTATGCATCGAGAAATTGTCAGGATGATGGACGTAGCGGTTTAATAATTAAGTACTGATCTAACTAATAATGAAATACAAAATCAGCTGATTGCATAGGTTTTTCTGTGACAATCTTAGATAACCTTAGTATTAAAGATCAAGCACATATGTCTGTACGAACCAGCATGAACCTACAAAGCCTATTCATGAAGGTTCCCATGTTATTTAATAGAACATCGCAAACTAGACCTGCATAAGCACGTGCCGTCACCTGCAGCTACTGTCACAACATGCACTGTCGGTGACCTGCAATTTCTACACCTGGCCGTGTTAGTCTGTTCCCACAAAAATCAGTGATTGGTTTCAAACTATTGAAATAGTCGACTAGTTAAGTTGTGGATGTGTCGTTGTGTTGGGCACCCTCGCTTATAACAACCCACATTTACTTACCTTCAAGGAACTGTGAAACAGTGTTACTTTTCTGTATGCGCTCCCAAAGAAGCTATTTGAGTGCATAAAACGAGTCTTTTTCGGACTCAATCCCAAAAAGTTGCCATGACGCATTTTGCACAAAATAAACGTTAATAGTTATTTTTTGTTTCTATTAAACTATCTAGTTACTGTGATGACACGGCAATTAAAATCCGAACTCACTACTTTCGAGAAATATTTACTCTAATCACATTAATCATACAAAATAAAAGGTTTGAATGTGTTTTTTCGAAGCTTGTATCTAAAAATTTTTTCTGGAGTCCGAGTCTGGAAACAACAAAGATTCATCTGAAAAAACTGTATATTAGGTACTTACAACAAAATTAACTATTTGTGACATTTGAAGGTCCTAAAAAAAAATTCGTTGATCTCTCCAGTTCAAGAAATTCGCAATACAACTTTCTCGTTTTATTGATAGCATGAATCCAAAACTTTCTCTTTTTCCTGGTTTCTACCTCATTCTCTTCTTGATACAACATCAATAAAATAAAAATGTGTGTGGCTACACTCAACTACACACAACGTCAAACGTCTTGGACTCCCCCTCATTCTTGTTAAAGAAATCTTTTTGTCAGAAGAACCAAATACATTTATAAAAGTATATTGTTTTCTGAATCTTTTCTTTTGTGTAATGAATATGTTCGATAAACTGAGTACTTAGAAAATTAAAAACCAGCAAATGTGTGACATTTTTGACAAAATCAAGTTCTCTACTTGACTAATAGTCGGCATGACCTCCACCACGTTCCAATAGCATACTGACACGTCTGTACATTGAGATAATCAAGCGGTTAACTATCTCTTCCGGAATATTGTTCCATTCCTGTTCTGCCGCCACGACTAACTCATCTGCAGTCTGAGGTGAAGGAATATAATTGTGAATGGCTCTTGCAACGAAATCCCACATGTTTTCAATAGGATTCATGTCAGGAGAGTTGACTGGCCAATCTAATCTATTGATATGTCTTGCTTCGAGTGTCTCTTGAACCCTTCTTGCGCGATGTGGTCGAGTGTTGTCGTCCATAAACACAAAATTTTCACATAATTCATTACCTAGGGGGTAGACAATGGGCGTATTAATTTGTTTGATGTAAATTTGACTGGTCATATTCTGTGGTATGCGAATTAATGGGGTGCGGCGGTTAAACATTATTGCATCCCAAAACATTATGGTAGCCCCTTCATACGGAGCAACTTCAAGGGGAAAATGAAATCGCTGTTGATGACCTGGTTCTCTCCAGACTCTTTATCATCAGTAACCAGTCCAATTCTGGTTTCGTCTGTAAATAAGACCCACCACCACTGGCACGTAAATTTGCGTTGTGGAGTCGTCTTCGAAGAGTAGGTGTCGATATAACACGGCGAAACGTACCTTCAAAGTGGACCCTGAGAGCTGAAGCTCAAGCTGAAGATGTGCGGTGTCTACGGACATATTGTACCAAATACCGATCCTCCCTTTTATTAAATACTCAAGGACGTCCACTGCGTAGTCTGTATTCCACTGTATCAAATTCTTCATTCTTGCTCGGGTAAACGCAGAAAGGACAATGTTAAAAATAGCCGATTTTTGGCTTATCCGTGGGAACGCATAAATCATAAAAAAATCAATTTATTATTGTTAATTAACATTAGAAATGGCCCAGAAATACGTCAGATAGCTGGGGAAATGTCGCTACTACTCTTAAACCTATATAAACTACCCTTAAATAGTTTTAAATAGATAATCATTAATTATTCTTATAAAATTCGTGTAAAATGAAAAAATGCTTGAAAATGATTTGAACAGACAGTATGTCAATATAAAAAGTGATAAATAACTGTAAAATTGTTCATTCCACCCCTAAAAATTAAAAAAAAACGACTTTCAAAAGCTAATGGTGAGCTTACTTCGACATCAAAAATAGATAATGCTTAAATGTTCAAGGGAACGCATATTGCTAGAAAAAAAATATAGATTACTGTCAAAAAATGCATAAACTGATACTAGAGTACATTAAGTAAGTGGAGAAATATTAATTGCACCCCTAAATCTATATAAACTGCCTTTAAATAGCTTAAAATAGATAATCATTATTTATTGTTGCAAAATTCGTTTAGAATGAAAAAAATGCTTAAATCACTTTTAAGGTTCATTTATACCATTGCGACCTGAAAAATGGGCGCAAGGATAAATTGCCATTTTTTCAGAACGCGCTCGCAAAGTGAGAACAATTGGCGCTATTTCGCCATTGAATGAGCACTTTTACAGTCATTTATCACTTTTTATATTGACATACTGCCTGTTCAAATCATTTTCAAGCATTTTTTTCATTTTACACGAATTTTATAACAATAATTAATGATGATCCATTTAAAGCTATTTAAGGGTAGTTTATATAGGTTTAGGGGTAGTAGCGACATTTCCCCAGCTATCTGACGTATTTCTGGGCCATTTCTAATGTTAATTAACAATAATCCATTGATTTTTTTATGATTTATGCGTTCCCCCGGATAAGCCAAAAATCGGCTATTTTTAACATTGTCCTTTCACGTCCTGGTATTATAATGTACAAAAATTCAAAGAATCACTTGGCTGAATACGCCAAACTGACCAGATTTGTCAAAAACATTGATAATAAAGTAAAGGTTCATGGTATGCAATTTTTTATTGTCTTTTTTGTTCCCTAAGTACATGTACTTTTTGACCACATTAAGAAAAACCACTAGGTTTAATCAAATAATTCAAAACATCTGGTCTGTGGAAAATGTAATGTGCGCGATTTTTTAGTTGTACTAACCTAAATAAGGTTGCATAAAAACGTTTCTGAGGTACTCAATGAATAACACAGACTAGGCCTTCATTTTCTTAAATACAAAAAACACAAAGAGAGAACTTCAAACGTACTTATTACTGAACGAAATATCTTCAACTCAGCAGTAACTGGTAGTAGTACTTAGTATGTTTTAAATCCATAAAATATGATATTTGTAGATATCTTTTCGATGCGGTTACAAAAATAATGGTCACAAAATATACTGAATTGTATTATACTGTGACACTCGTTAAAATAAAATATATTCTCTTTTGATTAAAGTCTATACTATATTCAGTAAAACAAAGAATTACGGAGCAAATTTGTTAAAGCGAAATCAATTTTCAGCATTGCTTCTCATTGGAATAACAAAATTCGCAATGGAGAGAATACTGCATCTGCTTGCATTAAAAAGGATTTGAATATCCTCTCCTTTGTTAAAATTTCAGCAAGTTACTTTAAAGTTTATGATAATTCGCTTTAAAATCAGTTGAATTATTCTAGCTTCCAGGCTAATCCTTTAATATTTTACGGTAAATCTGACAGAAAATAGAGTTATTCTCCACGAAAACTACGAATTAGTTTCAACGTTCTGTTTCTTGTCTATATTTTACCTGAAGATTGAAACAGTTATGAACAAGAACTACTCATCAACTGATTTAGGTATTTATCAAAAACGTTACTTGTTAAGTAATAATTGCAAACATTAGTAAAAAAATTAAGACATACTTTGAATTTACAATAAACATTCGTAATAGTAGTTACTAATTAATTATTTGAAATTAATCGTTCAAAATTACTAATGTTTATCTATAATATATAAATTTTAGCTGCAACTTTGAAAACAGTAATCTTTATTATTACAACAGGAAACACCCAATTATAGCAATAGGTAAACAAAGTGCTGACAATAAAAAATATAACATAAAAATAAATAAAATGACCCTAAGTGAGATATACAAGACATATAGTGTTTAAATGATCAATAAAAGTACAGCAATCCTTAACAATTCCGTTCTATAAATTACATATTAAATAAATTTGAGACTTAGCAAAGAAGTCAGTTGTAGAAGAACAAAAAAAACTTTGTTGCCTGTTTTGTCACGTGGTAAGCGAAGGTATACTTTACTCAACAGTATAGAGCAGTGAACAAAGGATCAGAGTGATTACAGCCCTAGAACAGATAAAAACCACCTTGCCAAAATGCTAGAAGTTTTGGAAATCTTCTTTGGAGTGACTCAAGCCGTTGGTGATGTGTGTTATAAATAAGATACCATATTACGGAACCGCATTCTATTTTAAACCTGATTAGGAAACATAACAATTTGATTAGTGTAGACGCCAGCAGTTTTCTCAGAGGCAGAAGACAAAAACACTTGCTTTTTGGTAACATAAAAGGAACACTATTCCATATATTTATTTCAAAAACGGAAAAGTTTTCACTACACAGTGAAGAAAAGAACAACTTATAACCACTATAGGTAACACAAAACAACTTGTATAATATAAATACTGCAGGCTATCTGGTTTAGGTATGATAACGCTATAATAGTTAATGTAGTCAACTAGACTGCACTAACTAGAACATAACTTGAAGAAAAATAAAATGTCCACCGCGCTTTTACTCAGCTAAGCGACGACTGCCGAGCAGTGATGTTAACCTTTTAAAATTTGTTTCCCTACGATGAAGCATGAAATTCCCCTACTCTACTATAAATTTCCCTACGCTGCCTGCCCAAGTTAGTAATTTCTTTTATCTATGGTTAGCAATGTTAGAATTTTGTATAAAAGATAAAGCGCTGTTGGCAGCATATTATTGTTTACAAACAAATATGAGAAATGATTCATAAAATCTTATTTTCTTTTAAATGGTAAAACAGTATTTACTAAGCATATTATTTTGTTAGAGTGCTTTTTCCCCTACAAAATAAGAAAATTTTCCCTACCAACCGATTTATTGATAAATTTTCCCTACAAGTAGGGAATTTCCCTACGTGTTAACAACACTGCTGCCGAGTGCCGACTCTCTCGTTTCCCGCTTCATCACACCACCTAGTCTGATCCCTCCACTGTTCACTTCGCGCACTTGCACTGTTAACGTACATACAGGGTGGGCGATCTACAAGACTGGCTGCATTAGTAAAATTCCTATAGTTGCAGTATATAAAACCATAAGTTTGGAATGCGCTGAATATAATGTTATTAATAATAATATGTTCAATAAAAGTGAGTCTGCTGATATAGCTCAACACGACTTATGTCATAAATAACACAGCCCCACAAAAAAAAAGTTCATACACAAGAGAGTGACACATGTATTCCCATGTATTTTTCGACGCTGAATCCAATCCCGAGCTCAGAATTGGGTCTACACGTCTGGAATTGACCCCAGGGGCCGAAAATAGCCTGAAATGCGGTTCCCGGGATAAGGCGAAGTCGACGCTCGAAAAGTTTATGGTCAACTGAAATTCCGGGTTTGGGTCTGGGAAAATGACCCCTTGGGGCGAGAAAATCCTGTTTTAGACGTCCCGGTCGCGACTGTGGTATTTTCGTGTGTTTTTCAATTCTGGCACCTGAGACTGGGTGTGAAAAGTTTTTGGTCAGCTGAAATTCCCAGTTTGGGTCCGGGAAAATGGGCCATTGGGGCCGGAAAATCATATTTCGGACGTACCAATCGCAAAAGTGGGATTTTCATGTATTTTTCAATTCTGGTCCTTAGAGTATGCTCAAAAAGTTTTTGGACAGCTGAAATTCCCAGTTTGGGTCCGGGCCCATTGGGGCCTGAAAATCATATTTCGGACATACCAGTCGCAACAGTGGTATTTGTGGTTTCAGAAGTAGTCAGTGGTATTTTGGTTTGTATATGATTTCCTTCTATTTTATTGTACGATATTCTTTTGTTTCGTTTTTGTATTTGATTTTGTCCTGTTTTGTTGTATGAACATATTTTGTTTTTGTTTTTGATTGTTCTTGGTTGCACCTTGTTGATCCCTTTTTTGTTACAATGTACACTTTTTAAATGCAAGTTTTGTTACTGTTAATTTTCTTATCGCATGTATTTTTTGCAAGTTTTCTTATTTTTTACATATTTCGTATTGTTTTTTTGCTGCATATTCTGCTATTGTTATATATATATATATATATATATATATATATATATATATATATATATATATATATATATATATGTATATATAAGTAAATGAGAGATTCTAATCGACCAAAGGTATGAGTTCCGGAATTTAAAAGTACATGAAAATACCAATGTCTCAATTTATTTCACATGGCCATAACCTGTCAAGCACAGTCTAAGCTATAAGAATTAGTACATAAAAATCCTACTGTTGCGATTGGTACGTCCGAAATATGATTTTCCGGCCCCAATGGGCCATTTTCCCGGACCCAAACTGGGAATTTCAGCTGACCAAAAACTTTTCACACCCAGTCTCAGGTCCAGAATTGAAAAACACACGAAAATACCACAGTCGCAACCGGGACGTCCAAAACAGGATTTTCCCGCCCCAAGGAATCATTTTCCCGGACCCAAACCCGGAATTTCAGTTGACCATAAACTCTTCGAGCACAAATCCAGCTTTAGCTCCAAAATTCAGCGTCGACTTCGCCTTATCCCGGGAACCGCATTTCAGGCTATTTTCAGCCCCTGGGGCCAATTCCAGACGTGTAGGCCCAATTCTGAGCTCGGTATCGGATTCAGCGTTGAAAAATACGTGGGAATACAAATGTCACTCTCTTGTGTATGAACTTTTTTTTTGTGGGGCTGTGTAATGATTGGGAGACAAATTATTTATTTTACACCACTATAACATAAAATTCATACACAACTGAAAACGATCACAATCTGATAGCGAGTTCATTGACGAGTAAAGCTTAAAGTCATCAGCGAACAATATTCTTTCGCAAGAAACGACATCAGGAAGATCGTTAATAAAAAGTAAAAACAAAAGAGGGCCTAAGTTGGAACCTTGCGGATATGAAACCTCGGCATTCGATGAATGTGATATTCCAAACCGTCTAGAAAAACGCCAGATGCTGATTTGTCGCTCATCTGCAACTGCCTCTGAAAGAAGTTTCTTAGTTTCACGATAATTGAGCTGAAACCTAGCGCATGATGTTTCACGGAATATGATATAGCTACAGTAGAAAACATTTGACAGTTTGGAACCACGTGATAACAAAACCGCTTATAAAATTGTACCACGCTTCTTTTATTATTATATTATTGCCTTCACGTAACCTTAGCACTTGGTCAACTTGCTGGTTAAAATAAAACTTCCCATTCATATACAGATATATAAAAACTAATTTCCTAGAAACAAGGTATTTTGGTCACATTGTTTGAAAAGATATTCCTTATCTTCTATCCTATCAATGAAACGCGTTTTACTTGAAAACCAAAAGGTTATGACTAAAGATAGTTTGTCAATAATATTTGGTATGAAATAGAGTTAAAATAAATTTACATAAATGTAAAAGGGATAAGAAAGCCGCAAATCATCCCTTCCAAACATCAATTTACCTCTAATTATTGCTATCAATTCAAGATTGCGGTAAACCTAAATAGTGTACTACTTTTCAGTATTTTATTTTATATTATAAAGTTTCAAATATATTCAATTTTTTTCAAATTTCAGACACAAATATCTTCTCATGGGTGCAACTTGGTATAGAAGTAAGTTATATTAAACTCATCATAATTCCAACCCTTCTCCATGTACAGTCCATCAAAAATATGTATAACAATAATATTAGGCATCGCAATAGAATTGTTAGGTTTTGATTACTCTCTTGAGGGAAAAGATCAAACTGTCAGGCGCAAGTCAATAAATAGAATTTTATATTTATTTATTTATTTACAGTGTTCAATAGAACGGATTCCAGTTACAGGATAAGGTAGAAGACACTATTCCAAATATACGACATAAAGAAACAAAATCAAAAAATAGCTAGAGTAAGAAAAATATTCAAAAATAAACCAACAAATAATAACAAAACGTGGTGTAAAACACTGTGAATAATTGATATAATAAAAAACATATATATGTCTACACAAAATAGAGACGGCTAAACAAATAAATATTTACTTAAGTTAAGTGAATGGGAAAATACATCAAGTCGATCTTCACACATTTTCCGTAGTTAATAATCATTTGATAGGGAGGAGATGCTGTAAGAATATTAGTACGAGAAGTTGGGAACTGCAATAAATAATTAGATCTAGAGTTTAATCTAGGAACTCTATATAAAATTGGAGACACCAGAGAAGCGTATTCAGGAAATTGTTGAAAATTTTGTGTAAAAAGATTAAAGAGTACATAATGGACCTCCTTGAGTCAAATGTGTATAAACTATCTTCATGAACGCCACGAAATGGATAGGTACCAAAACTGATAAAATACAAAGTCTGTACACTGTACATTTTCAAACTGGATTATATGGACGTTATAAATTGGACTCCAAACAATAGAGGCATATTCAAGTTCGTAGCGAACAAAACAATTGAACAGTGTATTCAGTGTTACCTTTTTGCAAAAATCCTTACAATTATGCAAAACAAAACCCAGGCTTTCGAATGCAAATACAGTTATTGAATGAATATGTGTGTTAAATGATATAACAAAATGTTACACCAAGATATCTGAACTACGACACTATAATTAAAGTAGTAACATCCAAAAGGTAATCAAAATATTGAACATGTTTTCGGCGGTAATATATTATATTTACTGATAGTTCTTTCTGTTCTGACCTACGATATAATTTAGTTGTAACCGTATAATCTACATTAGAAATTGACTATACCTCAATAAATAATTTAAGATCCTAGGCATGCATTAAATAATTAATATTTAATAGCTCAGTTAAATCATTGATAATTATAATACAAAGGAAGGGTCTCAGAACAGATCCCTGAGGAACACCTGACAATTTTTCTGTGATTGGTTATAAAAGTGTTTTATAAACAGAACATATTGTAGAAAATTTCCATGACTCTGGAAACACATTAGATTTAAGCATGGAATTAAATATTATTTCTAACGGTTTAGCAAAAATTATTTCCCAAACTTACAAAGAAATTTGGTTAATTTTGATCATGCAAGCAGTTTTATTGTTAAATATACCCTCAAAGCAAGTATATACAGCAAAAATATTGTTATGAAAATTCACACAATTATAATATATAAGGTTTAGACTGTACTACAAGTATAGTTGCGAGTTATCTCAAACTTTACTTAAATATTCTTAAAATGTACCTAAATACACAAATTTTGGGGTAATTTTACAAATATAAAAATAATTTTTAACATAAAATGTAGAGCTTTTAATGTAGTTTTAAACAACCTATAGACGATTATATTTTGACTCAATTATACAGTTTTTTTAGTATATTTTTTTTCTGTAACACTTACATTTTGCTGTTGCATTCCGTATGTAGAGTAAGCGAATCTGGATGAACTTACCTGAAAATAAATAAATAAATATCACATAAAAAGATACAAGAAAATAATATTGAATGTAATATATATCAAATATCAATATCAAAAAATAATATGAATTTGCTATGTAAACTATGTATTTGAGAAATGTTTCGTTAAGGAAAAATATGCGCTTAGCTTAAGCCCTGAGGAAATTAGGCATCTTTAGGATTAACAGAAAAAATTAACAATGGAAAACACAGTCAGAAATTAGAAACAATTTACGAGGAGTAACTTTGCAGTAAGCATTTTTTCAGTAATAGGCAAAAATCGTAAAGGGAGTTGATACTGGCTGACTGTAGCAGTTCTGGCTAAAACTGGAATTCTGGAAGTGAGAGCACAAAGTCTATTTGTAGCATAAATACTATAATATTCAACTTCTTTGGCAGGCGGTTACAATGACTTAGTTGTAATACAGAGTGTTTCAAAGCAAAGGCGAAAAATTTCAGAGGGTGATTCCTTGTTGAAAATAAAAGGTAGTTTGTTATATAAACGTTGGGTAACAAGTTAACCATTAGGAAGATATCGCGTTGCAAAGATGGCGGAAAAAGAGTGTTTTTATTGTTTTTCTCGGAAACGAAAAGCGTGGGAATGGTAAAATTTTGTGGAAGTGTTACCATCATCAAAAGACACTTGTACATATTTTTTCACATTCTAAAAATAATTGGAAAGGGTTGAAATAAACTATCCCTTTCAGTTTTTTAACTTTCAAAAAACTTCCTTAACGACGTACAAAAAAGTAATTTAGGTTAAGCCGATTCATTTAGAAAGTTTTTTCTCTCTCAAATTTTTTGATAAAACTAACTGTTTCGACGTTAAAAAATAAAATGTAAAGTATTGCCCGTCGGGAAGAGGCAGTTTTACTACATCCATTATTAGGAAAAACTCTAGTTGGCTGCTGTCAATTTCCGGATGTTTCCATTGTTGCTTTGACAGACAGCAAATGGTTTGTACTATTTTAAAATTCTGAGAGTGGTTTAAAGGAATAATTTGCCTTTCGTTGTGTGATGTGTTTGATTGCGGAGTACGTTGGGATTTAATACTAAGTTAATACAACAAAAATGGTTACTTTCACAAATGCATAAATGACAGACATGCACTTTATGTACGGTCGGGCAAATGGAAATTCCTTACATGATTGTCGCCTGAGAATGTTATTGTCATGTTAAATTCAGGCATATAAATAAATAAATGTGTATGATATTTGAAATTAAAAATAAGTACTCTTAAGTGCTCCTAACCCTACTACACTTTGCAATATTTAATGATACAGTTTATACATATTTGCATATCGACGTCACATACAGTACCTGCATAAATGAAAAATTGATAAATTTCCGCGAAATTTAAAAAAATATAGATATGAAAGGCGTATATTTTATTTGATGTTACAACTTGCAACTATTTGCATGCGAAATTGTCAATTTTATTTCATACACAAAATAGCAATTTCCATAATTATACGCGTATATACTTAAAGAGCGCTAATACATATAAAACTGCGCTTTTCTTTTTAAAATTGAGAAATATATGCAATTTAAATCACTAATAATTTTAAACTAAAATAAATTTGATCTCAACATAAAAGTGTCTCCAAAGTTAGCATAAAAATTTATAATATGTATACACTTCAGAGTCTCCGGAAACTCCGAGCATAACATTCGAGAAGTGATACCTACTAATACTTGAAATAGGTCAGATCTCATCTATTGTGGTTGAATTTGTCGTGTTCCCTCTGCCAAAAAAGTGAAGTTAGATTTTTATAGAGTGAGTAAATTAGATTATTTTCTTTAGATAATTATTGAATAGAGCTTTGTCTGTGGAATTGCTCATTAGCATGCCTAGATGTTTGGTATCAGACAACATACATATGACTTCATTGATAGGAATTGTAGGAGATTTGATTTATATTAGCTTAAAATACCTTTCTAAAACAGTAAAAAAAATGTTACGAAAGCTAATAATAAGGAATATATGGGTAGATATTGTGGGTGTAATTCAACGCAGGTTGGGGCTTTTGTCCACTGAGTAGTTAGTTTCACACAATATTAATAATACCTAAAAATATATAAAAAAATTTTTGTAAAATATTTCTAAAGTTGCAGCGCCTTAAAGGGAATTACTGAAAAAATACCGTTTGAGAAAAACGAGCTTATAAATTTTTTAAAATACTACTGAATAACTTTAAAGATACGTAGCTCTATTAATACTGACTTTTCAAAACAATATTACACGACACATTATTTCTCTCTGAATTTTCTGCCTGGAGTTTCCGGGAAAAAATGATAACTCTGTAAACTTAGATCTAAGAACGTGCAAAGAAATTCAAATAGAATCAGGCAATGAGAGATACGAAACGGAAACATAAGGAAGATCTAAGGAAAATCATACGCGGGCTGTACAACTTTATATGGTTGCATCTCTTAACAAATTTACCTTAGATTTTTCGTTTTTCGACTATCTAATGACTTGTTTCTTTGCTTATAACCATATTTATGTTAGATACAACAGAGTCTCTGGATGTAACTTTATTTGTTGATATAGTTGCGGCAAAAATTTAGACGACTTACGTCATACGGCCCAATGAAAAATTCATCATATTTCACATCAAAATATTTAAGAAACTGCAACTGATAATAATAAAACTATATACTACTTTTAAGTACAAATATTAGAGAAAATTAAGAATTAACGGAATCATCCTTCAAAAAAATTCCAAATTTATTTATAAACCAAAAAAAAAGTTTTTTTCGAAATTATATTAAATCCTTATTTAACGCCGCCTATGCGACTTGTCCGCCACACTTTTACAGAGTCAGGTAGGCAACTAGCAACACGACGGTAACATTCCCCGTCATGTCATAATTTAATTCCTGTGTTTGCCATGTGTCTACGTTGTAGTTTGTAGTCTTCTTCAGTTTTTAGTACCTATTTTAATTTTTAAACATTTTATAGTTATTAAATAAAGAAATTTATATCGGGTGCAGGTACTTTCCCACAATATAGTTCGCCGGCTTGTTTTTCTAGGTTATGGGACAGGACTGCCGCGAGTACATTAAAAATGTTCTATTATCTATTAATCTAATCTAATGAATGGGAATTTTATCTAGCTGTACCTACGGAAAGTGGGTTTTATCGGTAGTGATTGGTTGTAATGAAATAATGAAAAATGAATGTAAAATACTGGAGCTAACTAGATTAACTGTTACCTATCTATCAGGTATTATTACTAATAAGAATGTTAATTTTTGTGGTTTCTGCGTTTAGAAATGCTGCAAAAAACGACCGTATGGTAGTAGATATTGGTGACAGATGTAAGCTTTATCTATGGATCTAAGCCATCTCAGTCGATGCTTATCATATGTGCCGACTTACCGTTTTGCCCCATTTTTAAAATATCGAGCTAAAATTCTGAAATAATTTTTGTTATTGTCTTTTGGGCCTTCTTGAGAACGTGATTAAAATTTTTGTACTTAGTCATAGTTAACCCTGTATACTGAATTAAATTACAAAAAATGATGTTTTTAACGGGACAAACTATCGAATATTATGTTGACCATAATAACAATTATGTGACGTCAGCCGTGCCGTAAGTCGCCTGAATTCTAGTCGCAAATCTTAGTTACTTAATTTTTAAAATTAATTGGTTTACCTTCTACTTTCTGTGGGTACTCATATATTTCTATGCGTCCCTGTATAATTCGGAGGTCGTTTAAAGACTTTAAATGTACATGTCTTGTAAATAGTACAAATAGATAACTGGTTCTTATAGAAATCCCAACTAGGGTTGTGCATGTCCTTCTTGGTATATCTGAAAATTGTCAGATGTCCCTAGCGAAGAGACCTGTAGATTATAGTAAAAGCCAGTCGATAATCACTAATGCGGAAGCAAAGTTTCTTACCGAAGACATCTCTATATACCCGTCTGCCAAAACCGAGAGAAAAGACTAGCTATGAGCTTTACGTAACCAACGGTATAAGTGTAGGTACGTACGGTACAATTACACTCACATTGGTCTGGGTCTACAGGGGCAATTTAGCTGGACAGTTGTGGTAGCTGACACTTCCAAGTCAATTATAGGCGCTGATTTATTGGCGCATTATGGATTCATAGTAGACATACAAAATCGCTGACTGCCAAAAACCACACAACTCACCTTACATCTCGTGAAGAAGTGGCTGAGTGTGTGATACCTAACATAAAAACTGTCTCTGTCTCAGGCTCATCAGTGGCTCCAGTAATTTCCGGAGGTAACATGACCAGGTGGGTTATTAACCATGCTACCAGATACTATCATCACAACACCTGGACCACCAGTGGTGCAGAAGCTGCGCCGAGAGCGCAGAAATTGCCAAGAGAGAATATGAAGCTATGACAGAACTAGGTAATGCGAGATCATCAAAGGGTTCTTGGTCCTCTGCATTTAGTACCTAACAAAGATGGTAATTGGAGACTGTCTAGAAATTATCGAGGCTTAAACGCAAGAACAATTCCACATCTAGGATTTCTCGCTATTATTACAAGGAAACTTCGTCTTCCCTGCCATAGATCTTGCGCACGCGTTCAATTAAATTCCTGTTGTTGAAGAGGATATCGCAAAAGCGGTCTACACCATTTGGCCTCATCTAGTTCTTGTATGACACATTTCTCTAGAAGATTTCTACCACCTGTCACACCAGATGCTATCCATGCCTTTGAAGTTTCCAAAGATAGCTTCATGCAAGCGATCTTCTTGGCTTATCCAAAACCAAATGCACGTTTAACTATTTTTAGTGACTGATCAGATTATACCAATGTTTCTTTAGCTTATAACCATATTTATGCTAGATAAAACATGCTCTGGATGTAACTTCGTTTGTTGGTAATTACATAATTTTTAAAATTAATTGGTTTAATTTAATACCTTTGAAATATATAACATGAAAATAAATATATACCTAATTAAATTTTCTATATAGAAATATCTAACTAGTTAATAATTAATAATTTTTGCTTTATGTTATAAATCAGTGGTAGTTTAATTTAACAACAAAAGTGATTTTCGATTATATTATTAGTCGTTTATTTATATTTTTCCACATATTTGTATTGTAAGTTATTTCTTTACAAATGCATTCCGCAACACTTCATCAACTGTGATTTATTACTGTTATCTACTATTTAATAATTTAAATGCTTTCTATTAGTAAATGAACAAGTAATAATTAAACGTGATAAACACGTGTGGGCACTCCAAGTTGACAGGAGATAGGTTTAAAGTATTTAATTTCACATGAATATGATAATTTATTCAGGTGTTTAAGTTTTGGAATATATTAATACACTTAAATTTACGGGCACATTTGCATATCGGCATAATTTCGTAGTAATTTATTCTCAATGAAGATCCTAAAATACACGCATTATGGAAAAAGTATTTTGTGCCTTGTTTGTTTTTAAATGAATATATTAGGTGTATTTGAATACTTAACCAAATTGCTTCCTTATTTAAATCGAATTAAGTCAGAATATGTTTTTCTACAAAACAAATAACATGAATAATTTGCATAGATAAATAGATCTAAATACAAAATCTCGCAAGTTCTATAAATATAACATTTTAATTTTACGATAATAGGTTACTATATTATTTTTTAGGTTTAAAAATAGCTAAATACTATAATGAATTCATTACAAGCAGTCACTACTGTTATTGTTATGTTATTGTTTATGTTTATCGGTTCAATTTTGTATTCTAATCTTAAATGATTTTAATTCTGGCGTTTAATAGAAAAAATAAAATATACCCAAGATTCATATTGTAATAATGTGGTACTACAATGTACTACTCTGGAACTATTTTCGTTTACTCAATTTATTACGGAATTTTTCATATGATTTTTGTTGCATATGCGTAGAGGTACATCAATCTAATCTCTAATCTAATGAGTTTTAGTTGTGTTAAAGTGTGGTAGACAAATATGTCCGGTTTATATATAAGGACCTTTTGTGTGATATTCCTAAAAGAGTAAGTATAAGATTATACAGGGTGTTAAAAAAGAGTGTAAAATATTTCAGGAGGTAATAGTATGAACCAAAATAAGCAGAATAGTCTTAATAAACATGGGTACGCAAAGTAACGGTTGCGGAGATATAGACCACTATTCGTTTTCCAAACATTTTATTTTATTAGGAATGAACCGACAAAGGAAGCTTTTAACAAACAAAAAACAAAGTTACAGAAGATGTTCAAAGTGCCCTCCGTCCATTTCCAAGCAGGCACGACATCTTCGTCTCAACGATATTCGAACTCTTTCGAAAACACCCTCCTTGGTTTGGATTTCTTGACACTTTTGATTAATCCGTAGCTGCAACTCTTCCAGGCTATTTACAGGAGTACCATACACTAATATCTTCAAATATCCCCAAACAAAGAAATCTGAAGGGTTCAGATCAAGCGACCTTGGAGGCCATAAAACAGGTCCGGCCCTTCCTACCCATCTATGAGGTGCTTTTGTGGTTCCAGCATGATGGTGCTCCAGCTAATTTTTGCATGGCCGTTAGAGAGCATTTACACCAAACTTTTCCACATAGATGGGTAGGAAGGAGCTGTTTTATGGCCTCCAAGATCGCCTGATCTGAACCCTCTAGATTTCTTTGTTAGGGGATATTTGAAGACATTAGGGTATGGTACTCCTGTAAATGGCCTGGAAGAGCTGCAGCTACGGATTAATCAAATGTGTCAAGAAATCCAAACTAAGGAGGGTGTTTTCGAAAGAGTTCGAATATCCTTGAAACGATGATGTCGTGCCTGCTTGGAAATGGACGGAGGGCACTTTGAACATCTTCTGCAACTTTGTTTTTTATTTGTTAAAAGCTTCCTTTGTCGGTTTATTCCTAATAATTTTTTTTTTGAAAAACGGATAGTAGTTCATATCTCCGCAACCGTTACTTTGCGGACCCATATTTATTTAGACTTTTCTGTTCATTTTGGTTCATACTATTATCTCCTGTAATATTTTGCACTCTTTTTTAACACCCTGTATTTTGTTACGTGTGCAGTTGCAATTTATGCCAATTTATAAAATTTATAAATATAATTGAAACTACGTTGTTTAGATGCATGCATCAAAACTGCGCCATTACCTGTGTCTCTAAACCACACAACAACATTCATTTCAAACAACATATGTATTTATCTTTGTGACAGTAAAAATAGTTTGCACCAGATATTAACAGGAGTTAAGCTACGTTAATTGTAAATTTAGTGTAACTAAAAATCGAGCTAATAATAATTATTTTCACACAAATATACGTAGGCATATCTACAAATAACTGCAAAAACCAAGGAATATATATTGTTGTTTCAAAACTAAAATGTAATTTTCAGCAAGAACATTTCAACACATTTTCTAATGCGAATGAAAGAATGAAATGCATTTTTAGATGATGGATGAACAATACACTTAAAGAAAAGGATGGATAATTCACAATTAGAGGATATACAAATTCCGCTAAAAAATATTCCTAAACAGAAGTTGTTTCTGCTCCTGATAAGGCCTTCTTAACTATTTAGAAATAAAAATGTAGCTGTTTATGAATTTTTTAACTTGTATAGTGTATTTATTATTAAATTATAATAATAAAATCTACTGTATTTTTAATAATTTGTTAGTAAGAGACATCCTGTATATTATATCGGCTCACTTAAACCTGTATTTTTCTACACTTTATCAAGCAGAATTTTTTAACCCATCAACTTTTATCCATGACATTAAACTTAAAAAGCTCTCCATCTTTTCAACATCATCTGTCGACACAGTCTTTATATGGCTACAAAAACAATATTAATACATTTTTAGATTGGTTTCTGTTACACCATTCAGGGTAAACAAAATGAGAATAATTGATTTGAGTCATGAACTCTTTGGTATATACATTTTTTACACACTGATATTCAGTCATATACATATTACGTGAAAAAATGTTATTTATTGAAAGAGTTTCCTCTGCGCATCTTTTTCAATTGTAGTTATAAAGTATATCAAATTTTACCCGATGTGTAATAGTCGCATGGACGTACAAAAGAAAAACAATAAAGGATTTCAGTGATTATTTAATAATTATATAATAATTTATCTGCCAAACAGTATGCGCCAAAAGTATGGAATAAATTCAATAAAAACGAAACAATTATTTTTTGGGAAAAATCCTCGAACAGGTCGATTTTTAATTTAAAAAATACATATTTTAGAGTAAAATGCGATTTTCAAATGTCATTTGTTTTCGAGTAATGCCGTCATCGAATTTTTTTTAAATGGCAAAACCATATTTTTTCCTTGATTCTGAAAAATCGTTTAATTCTCTATCAGACAGTACTAAAATTTTGCCCTCTTACATAGGAAAGTTTTCGAGTAAATGACGATTGAATGTTAGAAAACGTAAATCAATTAAAATAAAGCAAAAACGTTATCAAGTTTAGTTTTTCGAATTCCATAGTCCTTTTATGGATCACGAAGGTGAAAATCTTTGCAAAGTATCATTGTCACACCGACTTTGTAAGAAGTATTGTAAGCGACATAGAAATTATTATTCAATTTAAAATATTATGGCACATTTAACTGTTACTCAAAGAATTGAAATTTTAATTTTTATCGGATGCGGGAATATGACTAGAACTCAGCAGGAAGTTTGCGATTTATTTAATGAAAAATATCCAGATCGCCCTATCAGCCAATCAACAGTCAGTAAGGTAGAGTCTAAATTTAGAGAAACTGACAATGTTGTAAATATTCCAAAACCTGGACGTCCAAGCATTAATGAAAATCAGAAACAGAACATTTTGATAAGTATAGTGAATAATCCTCATAATCCTTCACGATTGGTTGCATTAAACAATGACACTAGTCAGAGCACAGTGCTACGTATCTTGAGGAAGGAAAGATATCATCCCTACAAAATTCAACTTGTGCAGGAACTCAATGAAGATGATCCCGATCGCCGCTTACACTTTTGCGAAATTCTAATGGATTTATGTCAAGGAAATAGAAATTTACACCGGCAAATACTTTTTTCAGATGAGGCCACATTTTGTCAGAATGGTACAGTAAACCGTCTAACTTGCAGATATTGGAGTTGGGAAAATTCTCATTGGATGGCAGAGGCACATACCCAACACTCTCAGAAATTAAATGTGTGGGCTGGAATAATTGACGACAGAATAGTAGGGCCTTTCTTCTTTGAAGGAACCCTTACAGGACAAAGATATTTAGAGTTTCTAGAAAATGACCTTGTTCCAGTAATTTTTCCTAACGATAATGACCTTGACATTCCTGACGATACCATATGGTTTCAGCAAAACGGTGCACCTCCGCACTATGCGCGCCCTGTACGAGATTTTTTGGACAACTGTTTTCCTGGGAGGTGGATCGGCAGACGCGGACCGATAGAATGGCCTGCAAGATCGCCAGATCTTACACCTCTTGACTATTTTGTATGGGGATACTTGAAGTTAAAAGTGAAAAAAATATGGTGTTGCCATTTAGAAAAAAATTGATGACGTCATTACTCGAAAACAAATGATATTTGAAAATCGCATTTTACGCTAAAATATGTATTTTTTAAATTAAAAATCGACCTGTTCGAGGATTTTTCCCAAAAAATAATTGTTTCGTTTTTATTGAATTTATCTCATACTTTTGGCGCATACTGTATGTTCCAGGAAATATCTGACTTCAGCTTGGCCTAGGCCATAATAAAATTTCAGAGATCAAAGTTATCCATAAACCTAAAATGGAACACATTTATTAAAGGTAAATATGATTTAAATAATATAACAAAAAAATTGTTTTTCATTAAACAGTAAATAAACAAGAAAACGGTAATTATCTTATTTGTTTCTGCAAGAACTGTTTTTGTGACATTTTCAATTGCTCAGTAATAGGTACTTTCTACATAAACACGCGTTTGTATTCGAAGAATTTGTAGCTGCATATCATAAAAAGTTATAGGTATAGCAGCATCATTCCGATTAAACAGCTACAACACTAATATCACTGACCATCGAAACTTCTGGATGCAAACTTTTTTTCCGGTATTTCCTAATAATAATCAGGCCATTTTAGTTTGTCCTAAAAACTATCAGGCGATACTATTATGTCCTAGGAAAAATGCAAAGTTCCTACCATCGATAGGAACTTTTAGGGTGTCCTAGGCCAAACTGAAATGACCTGAAATCCAATATTTTCTGTAACATATACACTCACCCAACCCCACCCTATTTTGAACCCTAAACCCTAGCTCTCTGAAGTTATGAATATGGATTTCAATTTAACATCTGTAACTCAGAGAGCGTGTGAAACAGAAACATTTTTTATAAAACATTTTGTGATATTTTGTCCGAAATTGCATTCTCTCTAAATTTTTGTACATTCGCTCAAGGACATTCTGTGTCTATTTTCAACGAATTCGGATTTTAGACAATAAAATTAAAAGTCGGCTTAAAATCTGTCCTTCGACGAAACAATTTCGTAACCAAATATACATCTTAATTTAAAAAACCTTTGGCACAATTATAATCCGCTGACAGTATCACCCCGATATTAATATAAAATTCATTGTCTGTTACTAATTTACGGCATAACTTCCCCCTTGCGAATCCTTATCGCTTACTGCTTAGCTTAAGGCATTATTTAAATCCTTGCTAATCTTTGCTGTTCAACGTCTGATGTATATTAAAATTGGTGTGATTATACAAGGAGCAGTATAAATGGCAAGAATTATAAATATATATAAGTACATCGCATTTATTTATTTTAATATTTTCTTCAAAACAATTACCGACAAATATTTGACAGGTATTTTAACTTTTTTTTATTTACCACAGCTTTGTGCAAGCTCGGTCGATGGTCGAGCTGTTTAAGTTCTTGTTTATGTTGGAGCGGCACGCCAGGCCATGACAAAAGCCACACGCCGGGCTGCACGCCAAGCTCCAAGACAAGAGGTAGGAGGTGTGCAACAGTGTTTATGTTGGAGCAAAGTGCCAGAGACTCTTCTAGTTTACAAATTTCAATGTTGTAACACGTTGGTCACAGTTTTAAACTTAAAATAGTAGCAATATGTATACCGAATCCAGGTTTTCATCTACTATGCATTATATTCGAGCATTAATAATATAATAATAATGATATCTCTACCCCTCATTCTAATCACGAGGATTAGCCCAGAAGTCGAAGAATTATACGAGAGAGCCGACGGCATATTATTATTAAGCAGACTGGATTTGCGCCCAGCAACGACTTACGTTCCTAGACCATTCAGCGCAGGAATGAGGGAAACCTGGAAAACCTCATTAATTAGGAGAGTAGTCAAACGTCAACCGGTATCAATCTCTCACATTGACCCAAGCCAACATTCTTCCATCCTACCATACCCGCTTATATACAGTCTACCGCACAGACCAACTAGACTGTACCCATGCTATTCAATACAACGATACCAATGAAGCCTCGACAGGGGAGCAGTGGAGTGTTTGCGGAAGTTTGCCTCCGCCTCTTTTGACAGAGTCTGATTCAGTAAAATGTGCATATATTATTATAATATTTGATGAAATTTTAATAAAGTTAATAATTTTTATTTAAAAGTAATGTGAAACAGGAAGGAATATATTTTTAATAAACTAACATAAAATATTTAATTGTTTTGAGAAGTTTTGTGAAATATTTTTAAATAAGGGTTTAAAATAAAATTCTAGATATATTAAAATCTTTATCGCCCTTTAAATAGTGTTACTTTATTTAATGCTTGTTGCTTTGTGCCTTTTAAGGTATTGATTATTTTTGTTTTATGATTTATTCTTACATCTACATATTTTTCAGAAATTGCTCTAATAAGTTCTAATCACTGTGTAGTTATGGGGAAGTGCATTGTTGACAATTGTAATAGCCGATCAGATCCGAATAGTGATGAAATTTCATTTTTTAGGTAAGTAATAATCAGAAATAATGCAGCACGTTTTATGACATTAAAAGGCTCTGCGCAGAAGTTGTACTGACATTTTCAGTATCGGCCCTGTTTTTAAGTGTCCATATGTTTAACAATTATTGTCAGCGAGGTAACAAGTATTAAATAATACTATTTGGAACATTTTGATGATGCGTGTACTGGCATCTTGGAAACTACAAGCGATACGAAAATGGGCAGTTGGAAGAAAAAAACTTAATGACGCTTGCAACTAGATCTAGGTTTTTGAGTTATCTGTAACTTTTTTATTTAGAGGATTTAAATCTGAAAACACTTTTCCGCAGCAAATGTTTTCGAAGAATTTCACTGTATATTTAAATTTTCAATGCGACGTTTCGGTTGCAATAAAATTCAAATTCAATATGGCGCCCATACCAAAAAATTAAGTTGATGATGATTTCGCGCAACCGTAACTGTTCAAAATTCTAATATAGTAAATTTCTTAATTAGATTCTTAACTTATTATAATTTAGGAAATATAAATTATAATTAAATAGCAATAGCAAATATAAATTATAATTAAATATAAATTAAATAAAAAAGTTACAGACGAATAACGCCATATTAACTTTTTTTCATTAAGTTAGCAACAGAATTTTCCCCCAACTGCGGATTTTCGTTTTTTTTATAGTTTCTAAGATGCCAGTACGCGCATCACCAAAATGTTCCACTTGATATTATTTAATAAACCATTAAATACTTGTTACCACGCTAAGAATAATTATTAAACAAATGGGCACTAAAAAACACAGAGTCGATACTGGAAATGTCAGCACAACGCCTGCGCAGAGCCGTTTAATGCCATAAAACGTGTTCCATTATTTTTAATTATTACTTGGAGGGTCGAACCCACAGCGATCTAGTTACCTCGATTCAAGTACTGACGCCTTAAACCGCGCGACCACTGACGGATCCAACAATAAATAATAAAATACGAAAAAGACAATATTTTGTATAGAGTGGGCCAATTTCGACATTTTTAGAGGGTATCTCCTGTTTCCCGAGGAGATACAGTAAAAGTATCTAAGATTGCATGAGCTCGATTTTTAAGAAAAATGGAATTTCTATAACCGCATTTTGATGTATCGATTCGTTTAAACGATGCTGTGACGCTATGGTGCTTTATAAGTTATAATATTTTAAATTTTTGTAAAAGCAGTATTTATTCAGTTTTTATGTAGATTTCAGTTGCGTACGCAGTTTTTTTTAATACTTTATATATATTTATAGCAATCTGTGTGAAATCAAAGTTTTTCCAATTGTATTGTCAACTTAACCAGTTTATATGTTATTTCTATAGTAATATCTACAGTAAAAAAACGTAATTAAAACCATGATTGAGTAATATTAGTAAAGGACTTATATCATTACCCGTTTAGCTTAATGATGTATTAAAAGATAAGCTGTTACTAGTATTTTATTTTTGTTAAGCATGTATTGGTAAAAGATTTGCCTATCTCAAAAATCATCGAGGGTACAAAAGTATAAAACACCCTGTATCAATAAATGAGTACTATGTACCTAAATAAATGTTTAAGTTGCATTTCTATCTGCTATAAAAATGTCTGAGTAAATCTATAAGTGTAGTCAATAGCTTATTCTTTAGGATATCATTAAGCTAAACGGATAATGACACAAGATCATTAGTAAGATTACTTAACAATGATTTTAATTACATTATTTACCGTAAAGAAATAAAATATAAACTAGTTAACAGTAGAATTTCAGCATAAAAAAAAAAAAATTCCACACATAATAGGTATAAAGAAATATAAGGTATATTACATTGTTGGAAAGCCAATAAAGAATACTATCCAACCGTGAGATAAAATTCCTGCATTTTATCTCACGGTTCCATAAAAAACGTAACTTTGCATTATAACTCAAAAACAAAGAGTATTTTAAAAAAACTGCATACACCACTGAAATCTACGTAAAAAAAATGAAAATATAATGTTGTCACAAAAATCTAATATATTAACACACAACGAAGTTATAAAGCTTCATAGAAAAAAACAAAAAATTAGAAACACCATGCATCTTTTAAATAAATCGATATATCGGAATGCGGTTTTCGCCATTCGATTGTCGCTTACCTCGCGTACTCATCTGAATGCTCTATTATTGTGGATCTCGGGTATAGTATATCGACCATCGCACCGCGCGCAAATAATACCTTGCTAGATTTTCTGCTTTAGCGCTTGGCTCGGCTTAAGTACTTCAATATAAACACCTCCATGAGAATGTATGCATTAAAGTCCTGGTGCGTAGCTTTTGTCGTGGCCTGGCGTGCCGCTCCAACATAAACGTGCACTAAGGCGTCAGTACTTGAATCGTGTTTGCCCACCGCCCGTGTTCAAATCCCGCGACGTAAATGCGGCAGGGCGAAACAACGTTAGCTTGAGTCAATGTAAGAGATTGATACCGGTAGGCGCTTGACCACCCCCTTAATTAATGAGGTTTCCCAGGATTCCTTCATTCGTGCAATAAGTGGTGGTTAAGGCCTACCAACGTAGATCGTTCCTTCGACTTCTGGGATGATCCTCATATATTATTATTTGAAATTATTGGACAGACTGACACAATTTGTGATGTTTCACGGTTCTATGCTTCGGTCATATATGTTTTGGATCTGAATTTAAATTATTAATGTAAATATTCGTATCAGTAGATGGAGTTGCGCTCAAGGAAAGAACATTATTACTACAAAACTTTAAATTTCAATTTACATCTGCTAATTAAAATGATGCCAAATGATGTGTAATTTATACGTACCATCATGAAATATATTTCCTTTAATTACTCAAATACTGTCAGCAACACTGTCCACGGCACCTTTTACTAAGTTACAGTGCAATAACAATAACATAATGTCCAGCGAGCTTATTGGTATGTCGTTCGTCATCGATATGTTGTATAATGTATAGTAACTACTGACGTGGGACAAGAGTGACCTAACTATTCATAAATTTTTTTACAGGAAACAAATGGTATGTATACATGATTAAATAGATATTATTTTAGGTTAAATTTAAACATGATAATGACACAGTAATCAACATAGATATCTACTAATTTTATGTATTAGTTTTCAAGTAGATGATAGTGGAAAAGGTGAGCATTTTATGACAATATATTCTTTAAAATACCTATTTTCTACTGTACTAAGCAACTGGTCTCCCATAAAATGTCTTCCATTTCGTTAAAAGAGTTACCTACTTTACGTAGGTGGGTATTGATGTCTAGCGCATTAATTCCTCAAATTTTAAACTTTATCAAACGTCTAACATAAGTTTTAATTTAGAATCTTGAACAATCAAGTGCAGTTATGAAACATGTAGAGCTCATTTTCAATAAAAAACATGTATGATCTGAGTATTTTTATAGATAGTTTAGCCTAAAAATCACGATAATGTTAGCAATAGAGTAATAGATAAAAATTAATATAATTTTTCAAAAATTAATCCATGAAGATGAAATAGAAGAATATATTTAACATTTCATTTAAACTGTGTGGATTTAATTGTTTTGAAAAATTAGAACAAATTTATTAGCTGTTACCTATGAGCTGATAATCAGCTTCTATCATTGTCATTTGGACTACTCTCTTACGAGAATGGATCAAATATAAACCGAAATTTGTTTAAATTAAATAATGACAGTAAAGGAACATTCTAATATAATTTTTCTATATAATCTCCATTTTTATTTGGTTATAAACACATTTTTCCAATGGATTGGAAATTTTCTAATACCGTCATAGAGAAATAATGTTCATAATGACTCGTTTGGATGGTGTGTTCCTTGGGTTATTTTAGGGGGGTTCTTTCTATAAAATTTTTCGATTTGAGCCCTCCCTGACGAGATAAGGGTTTCTAAAAAATTGAAAAAATTTCGGTTTCCATTTTTTTTCTCAAAAACGGTTAAACTTATAAATCTGAAAATCGGTGACTACATTTAGTAAATTAAATGACATTGTTGAGTACGATTTTTATTTTTACCAAAGGTCTACAAGGGTGGCCACCACCAACCTCTGTTGTTTTTTTAATTAGAACTTTTTATTCTAAACGTTTCTCGATATGAAAAAATTACAGTAAATATAACAATCAGTTGACTAAATTTTTTCCCGCTTAGTATTTTTATGCAAAGACACACTTTTTTTTTAATAAAATCCTCATACTTTTATTTTTTTAAAGAAAACGCGTGTCTTTGCATAAAATACTAAGAGGGGAATAATTTAGTAAACTGATTGTTCTATTTACTGTTTTTGAGAAAAAAAATGAAAACCGAAATTTTTAAAATTTTTTAGAAGCTCTTATCTCGTCAGGGAGGCCTCAAATCGAAAAATTTTATAGAACCCCCCCTCTAAAATGACGCAAGGAACACACCCTCCAAAGGAGCGCATATCATTATGAGACACTACAGAGTAATCTTTCAATCCTATTGAAAGGTCAGAACATGTGTCTGGCAGCAATAATCACATAATAACATTAATATGTTACCATAGAATGACAAAAACGCCATATCACTGGTGTGACGTCACACGACGTTAGAATGTTAGAATTTTGGTGATGTAAACAGGCGATCGTTTCTTGTGGTTTTGTGGTATTTTTCGCTCATAGGCAGTGTAAATACTGTACATATAATGCTGTGCTAATTCCAAGATAACGGAAGCAGGTTCTGTGGAAATATTATCGGACAATTTGTCACGAACGGATTCATTTAATTTTATGGTTATGAACTTCATTGGCAACTTCATTAGTGCAGAAATACGGCGTCAAAGAAAGCAGGTGTCTATTTTCCGATTTGAACATTACCATAATTATTATTGGCAATGTGGTGATCTTGTTGATTATGCCCAGTTCAGATAGAGGGTTTTCGTTCACTAGGTAGAACAAATAACATGCTGTCTTGATATACAAGATAATTCTAAAAGTATTACCATAAATGTAACTGCTCTTTCTAGACCCCAAAATAAGACGGAAAGTTTTTTTAATTAGTATTTTCCAAACGCGTGGAGATAAATTAATGAGATTTGGCACAAGACTATAACTTTTTATGTTTATTTTGAAAATTCAAAAAAGAAGTCAATATCACTTGTCCAGTAAAACAAGAGGGACTATATTTGAAATAAACCCAACTTTTTTTTTGATAATTTTATCAGCAAAAATTATACCTATAAAGACTGTCATTGTATTTTATTATTTTATTAATTGGCGACAATTTTCAGCTATTAAAACTATAACGGCTTTACTTAAGAGGTAAAAATTCAAAACTAGGAGCAATTACTAATTTCCATTCCTTTTATATTGTATAATCAGACTACATAAAAGAAATTCACTTTATGGAGTACTGGGCCAACGCCATTAACAAATTGACAAATTTTGTGTTCCTTTAGAACTATTCATATCAGTGAACAACCTAGGCAGTGAAGCTGTAGAAACGGGAACTACCTACCAACATACTATAAAGGATACATTCAAGCAGTGAAGCTATAAAAATAGAGAATTACACTATTAATCCTGTAAAACGCTTGTGATCCTCGCCGACAAAGGACTCTTTACTAAATTAGAGTTCATAAGCAGCGCGTCGGCAATTGAGCTTTGGAGTAAGGGATTCAGTTACAACAAATTTATCACTTCCGTAACAAATAAGATTGAAGACGTTTCTACAATTTTTGCTGAGACTGCAATTAGATACCTGTATCATGTAACTTACAATATTACTCAAAAATATTGTTAATATACAGGGTGTCACGCTTAAAAGTGGAACAAGCCTGTAACATGCCTACCGTTCGACCGATTTCAATAAACTTTTTTTTGTTGGATACACCTTCTATTGTCTCTTTTGGACATACCTGGTGTTCCCTAAAATTCGAAATCATATTTGGGATTATTTGATTCGAATAATTCCTACGAATTTTTGATCAGAACCCCAAAAAACATAATATTCTAACTCATGTTACCTACCTACCTAAAGAGTTTATGTACTTAATACATTATATTAAAAAAACATTAATTTTGCGTTACTATAAATTTGCCCTGGTCTATTTGCATAAAACAATAATTAATATTGTATCTAAGAATGGAGCCCCTCGTTCTCTAAACATAAACGTAAACATTCATAAATGGAAGTTCGGAATATATCGAAATAGATAAATTAATTTTAAAAGTGGAATTCTTTTTTAATATCATATGGCAGATTTAAATTCCTGAGCTCAAAAAAAGTTTATTGAAATCGGTCGAACGGTAGGCATGTTACAGGCTTATTCCACTTTTAAGCGAGACACCCAAGTTATCCTGAGCACCCTGTATAATGTGGCAATGAACATTTGGTTGGTAGGGTTTTCTGAAGTCGTGATCAAGAATTCGTGGGAATTTTTCGAATAAAAAAACTCCTAATATGATTTTCCGATTTTAAGCCACATAAATTTTATCGTAGGCGGACACGGTTTCGAATTTTAGAGAACACCAGGTATATCGAAGATAGACTTTTCGAAAGTGTATCCAACAAAAAAAAGTTTATTGAAATCGGTCGAACGGTAGGCATGTTATAGGCTTGTTCCACTTTTAAGCGAGACACCCTGTATACGTGGAAAATTTGTTGTTATTATCTTTACGTACACTTGAATATTATGAAAGAAACGGTGTCACATAATATTAATTATGAATTAGAAACAATTTGTGATGCGAACTGGAGAATATTTTAGATGAATGAAATTTCATTAATCATGTTGAGCAATATGTTTGTTATTTATATCAGAATATAATTATGAATGTAAATGTATCGTGCAAAAAATTGGTGTAACATCATTCATTGCTGTGAATATCCATTTGTGAAATATCTCAAAGGATTTAATTTGTATTTGTTTACATTTATTTGATTGAGAAATAATGCATTCTGGTTGTAACTTTCAAATAACCAACTCAAGCATTTTTTAAATATTATTTTATGAACATTCATCTCTTTTATTTTGTTTTAATTATAAATCAATGCTATAGTCACATTTTAATTTCATTAAAAACCATCTGGAAATAAAATATAAGTGTGTAAGTATACTTGTTTACATGTACAGAGTGTCCTAAATTCGTTGTATTTGCAGGGTATTTGGGAAACAGCAAGAGATAGACGACATGGTTCGAGAAACTTAAGATTGCCACAATTAGAACTTCATTTTTACAGGGCGAAATTAACAAGAAACTATTTTTAAGGGATTGCTTGTATCTCAGAGAATAACTGGGATATCGGAATGGTGAAAATTGCTTCTGAAAAAGTTTTTTATATAAAGTTCAGTGGCGTACTTGTAATTTCTCCCAAACATACTTTTCTTAAATGGCGTAACCTGTATATTTTTATGCCATTCAATTGAACGTTTTTTCCTTCACATTGATGTATAGTTGCTACTCCATAGTTTGGAAATTGTCAAATAACGTTAAATTGATAAAACTTATGTTACGTGGTGAACATGCATGCATTTTTATATAATTATACAAAATTGGTAGCACCTATTACATATTATTAAATAGGAAAAAAATAATTCAATTGAATGGCAATTAATATGTAGGGTGTTCCATAAAGAAAATTAATGTTTGGATCATATTTTAAAAAAGACACCCAATAGAGAAATTACATATACGCCAATGAACTCTATGTAAAAAATAATCAGAATCAGAAGCAAATTTCTCCCATCCGATATCTCAGCTATTCTCCGAAATACAAAGTAGTTCTTTTAAATTTCGCCCTGTATCTCAAAAACGAAGAGGTCTATGAATGTTCTGATTGTAACATGTTAAGATTCTCGAAAAATATAGTCCAGCGTTGCGAACCGCATTCTTCTAACTCTTGAAATTTCCGACTGCCCTGCAATCACAACGAAATTGTTATTTACATATGTAGTTATAAATATTATTTTCAGAATTATTTGATTTTTGTATTAATTTATGATTATACAAAATATTTTTTTTACTTTAATAATTTATTAATACTTAAATAACATATTTTAGGATGTTCACTGTAGGTATGACAACAATTGATGGTTAAAACTTCTAAAGTATTAGATAACGGAAAAAAGAAAAATTTATTTGTTAGTAACAAAATACCTGACCGTTAATAACTAATTGCCATTAGTTGGTATAGAAAAATAATTGAACGTATTTATAAAAATGCTAATTAGAAAAATAGTTTAATATTAATACTTTAATTATTGTCACAAATTTTCTTAATACGTTATTGCCAGATAACATTAATTTTTAATAATTGAATTACTAAGTACAGAAGTTAATATACGTAGCTGTATTTATACATTCAATAGAGCAATGAAGTTATATTTCTTCTGTTGTAGTTTAGCCAAATAAATGTTGGCTTAATGCGTTGGTGATATATAATTCAATTTATTTTAAAACTGTAGTTCTAGGAAATAATACTAATATAAATACAAATAGGCATGCAACTAAATGCCACATTTAAGCACGATTATATCCTTCTGATATTAATCACGAAGTGAGTCCACTACTATCAACATAATAATATAATAATCTAAAAGCCGCCGTTATAAACTTAATACACTGTTTTTTATTTTTAGTAATATTATTGAGTAATAAATAATATCTACATTTACTCAATGGTAATACTGATGTATTTGTTGATTTTTAAAAATTTTTCGATTTCACGTATATTCTTATCGCTAAATTTCAGGTTTTTCTGTTGAAAAATAATGACGCTAGATGGCATTTTCTAAAATCACTATTTTCAGTTTTTTCATATCAGCAACGACAGCACATATCTTGGATCTTTTTGGTTTATGTTAAGTATCAAAAGGCTCAACTTTTTTCTAATTTGAGCCGTCCTGTATAATTTTACGGTTTCCGAGAGAAAGGTGAGCCTTGAAAAACGGACCACCCTAAATAGACTCAATCAGTCGACTAATGTAAGATATTTCAGAGACGAAACAACAGTTTCTAACTGAGGAAGAGAACGATGCAAGAAGCTTCCTTACAATTTCACGCTTATCACTGCATCCTAACCTAACAGTGAAGAGTGGTGAAATATTTGGAAGCAAGGGCTGGGCTGCGACCAGTTGCATGATATCATTGGTGTGACGTCAGATGCAACTCAGCGCGGTCATCTTGCCTATAGATATACGTGCAATGTTACGGTATTTGTGATGTAAATAAGTATTTGTTTCTGGTGTGTGATCGTGTCCTAATAGGCTGTGCTTGTACTGTGCAACACACATGCATGTGTATAAGCTGTGTATATCCTCAATGTGTGTGTGTCTGTTTGTGTTTCTTCTAGAGAGAAACTGTGATATATATGCAGTTGAACCACAAACGGCATGGTTGTCATACTTGAAACTTGTTGGTTACGTCAGGTTAAAAGAGATGGCAAGCCTTGCAAATTAAAGGGAAACATTCACAATATAGTGTTTATTCATTGTTGCCGTTTAAATTTTCCTAAAATAAAATAATAATTTTTTAAGGCATTATTTTGCTATTCCATCCCCACATTTTAACAATTATGTTCACATATTTATAAATAAAAGTAAACAATTTTATATGCAATACTAAGTTTATATCATAACAATATATAGGTATATATATATATATACATTTAAATTTAAGAAAATGCATATTTTCAAAGATTTATGTGCCTAAAAATTTGTTGGACAGACTGCTTCTTTTCCATTATTTATTCGTTTCGGTGTCTTTATATATTCGCAGGTGGCATAAGATAACATTCCTGTTATTTGCTAAGCCCTAGATTATTCAGCTATTAAATGTCTAAAATTATTTGTACCTATTTGTAGAAAATACTATATGAAGAATACGGCGTCTTTAACAGAATTGCTTGTTTTTTTACAACTTCTACATTTTAATTTTTTCGATGAACTTAAACCTACTTCCAATCTTTCTTCCAATTAAACTTACATTAAAATGGTCTTTACAGACAATGTTGAAATGTTGGAGAGTTTTACATTTTTTCGAATCGCTTCACTGCCCTACGCCACATTTTTCTTGCCTTTTCATTTCTTGGCACGGAGAAATATTCTTATTAGGCAGAGTGCAGTGTGCAAGTGTAGTTCAAAATGCTGGCGAGACACGGGAAATTTGCAACCGAATTGTGGAAGAGATGGAGGTCCAGGGCATTCGCGACGTATTGCAGCAGTGTGGCGTATCATACACGAGGCTCAATTATATCCGTACCAAGAACAGCGTGTCCAAGTATTAATACCAAGAGATTGGTTGCTCATGTTTCAAATGTATTTTGTAAATTTTTTCAACACCATTATCTATTTAAAACATAAACACCGAGGGGAACGTCACTTTGACAAATTTGTACACTTTATAAATACATTATCATCGCCAATATATTTTTTTTTGCTGATTAAAATGTATTTAAAAGTATTTAAGGAAAAGGTCTGAGTATTTAATAGTAGTCGTACAAAAAGTGTCGTACACTTACTTTTTGTAAAGACGTGTTGTCCTACTCGGCCTGAAGGCTTCGTTGGACAATTTCACGTCGCGTGCAATAAACACTTACTTTTTTTACTTGTTGCATAAATAACTATGATTTGTATTTGCTAATGTCTATCTCTAGGGCACCAAAGTTTTTGAAGAAATTTAAATATTCGGTTACAAAATGGAAAAGCTTTGAACGATAAAATTAAATTTGTTATAATTATGATAATATATTGATAACATTTTTAATGCTATTAGTTACCGTTTGTACAAATGCCTTAAACTGGACATCTCAGTAAAAAAATATTAATATTTTTTTGTGTATTATCTGATTGTCCTAATTTTGTGATTATTATTCTTACTGGAATTTAATTGGCCCAGTAGCCATTTTAAATGAAGAAATGTATCTGAATTTCTTACAACTATTTTACCCGGCGAACTAGAAAATGTACCCCTACTGATAAGAAGGGAATGTAGTTCATGCGCGATGGTAGGTACTCTGGTAAAAGTTATCAACATTTTTGGAGACAGAATTTACCTAAAAAGTGTTACCTTTTATCAAAAATGTGACAATCAGATACCCAATACATAAAAAAATATATTTTTAACTATCGTATCTATATCGTATCTTATGTGCAAGTCGGTAATTAACATTAATTGCATCAAAAAAAGTCTTTTACGAATATATTTTCATATAACAAATTTTATTTTCATCGGTCAACGCTTTTCCGTTTTATAATCGATTATTGAAATTATCTCAAAAATTTTGGCGCTTCCTAACATCTTAACGATGCATTTTTGCATATAGGTAAATTATTATAAATCATACCTGAAAATTCTAGAATGGTTCACTAATCCACGCAACTTAGGGTCACCCTGTATTTTCAACTTAGTTTGCTTGCAAGCACTAGAAATTCAGCGTAACCGTCCACCAAACGCTAACCGAAAGAGGCTTAGGCCTGATAACGTTAGACGCAGCCATTATCTGATGTATTTTTTTAAATGTTTTGTTTGTAGTGAAGAGAAAGTTGAGTCAGATAGTCGTAAGGCAAATTTTATTAATGACAAGTACAACTTATTTTTGTTTATTACATTAAAGTATTAATGTATTGTAATTTTTTAAAATAAAACGTGGAAAACGATCCAAATGACGCCTTATCACGTCTCTTTTTGGTCCCTATTTCGAACTTTTTTTCTTTTTAATTCACTGGAAGCACTGCTGTTAACCTATCTTTATGAAATAGGCTTTAATTTTAAACTCCAGTAAACCTAAAATTATTATACTTACTTATCCGTGTAAACATGTGTCAAATACCTAATAATAATAATAAAAAAAAACATTAATATGTCTTTCACTAGTTACATAAAAGCTAGTCGAAATCCATGCGTCTCCTGGGATTGACCGAAACGTTTGAAATAAAGCAATTAGATAGCCAAATCAGGACTATTTGGCAATTCCAAGTAGACAAACAGAATCACACTCATATTTGTATTTAAACATATTTTGAAGACATTTATTTCTATTTAAAAGTATTTCATTGTATTTAAATATATTTGTTTCTATTTAAACGTATTTGTTTCTATTTAAACGTATTTGTTTGTATTTAAATGTATTACTTTGTATTTAAAATGTGTTATAAAGTAAATACTTGTACTTTCGGTCAGTGGTCGCGCGGTTTAAGGCGTCAGTACTTGAATCGAGGTGACTAGATCGGAGTTGGTTCGAGCCCAGCTGCCGGTAGACCGTATATAAGCTATATTCGTGGAGAGGATTGGCACCCTCTCTGCGGGTATGGCAGGATGGAATAATGATAGCTTGGGTCAATGTGAGAGATTGATACCGGTTGATATTTGACTACCCCCCTAATTAATGAGGTTTTCCAGGTTTCCCTCATTCCTGCACTGAATAGTGGTTAGGGCCTACCAACGTAAGTCGTTCCTGGGCGCAAATGCGGCCTGCTTAATAATAATATGCCGCCCCCTCTCCCGCACAAGTCTCCGACTTCTGGGCTAATCCCTGTGATTAGAATGAGGGGTAGAGATATTATTATATTATTTATTATTATTTAAAAGTATTATTCACTGTATTTACGTATTTATTTGTATTTTCTAAATACGTTTGTTAGATTTATACACCTATTTATGGAGTGACCTTCCCCTCGATAAACACTTAATAAATATCACAAACGACAACTCTTCTAAACGTATGTACTGTGTTGTCCAAAACCTAAATCGCATATAGGTTATACAAGCGGCAACCGTTTTCTGGGGGCGTGGCCAGACCAAAATTTTAAATACCATTTCTAGGTTAATTTTTCCACGAAAATGGTGAAGACAAACGGCATTTCGATTAAAATAATACATTATTTCCTCTACGGTACCAACAGAAGTGCTAAAAGACTTCAGTAAAAGAAACAGATTATTTTCTAGCAATGAGCACATTACACTTTAGATGAATATCGATCTATCTACTAACAGTAAGTAAACGTATTAAACGCTAGTTTAGCGGTTCTCACCCTTTGCCGAGGGGTGCCTTAACACCCTCCCACTCATTTGAATGCACGCGCCGCTACTCGACAATTTGATTATTAATCTTAAAGATATTAAATTTCCTACCCACTCGCTCATCGTTTATCCTGCCCCTTGCTGATGACGGTGTCCACCATACAGCATTCGGTAATTGAATATGCTCCAAAAGGACAAGGGTTAGGACTGGTAGGTAATTAGTAGATATTTTAAAGTCAATATTGGACTATGAAAAGAGATTTTGTTCTTACAATACAGTAGGTAATAGTGCTTCGCAGTGTTTCACTCAATGCAAATTTGTCATAATATTATGAGTTGTTATCAGTGTAATGGATACCTACTTATCAAATGAAACTAAAGGTAAATATACAGAGTGTCCGGTATATGAATGCAATAATTTTAAGGGCGTATGTATCTGACCAAAAGCAACAGAAAATTCTTATAAAAGAAGTGTCCAAAACCAATATTTTTTCTAGAAATGCATTTCAAAAATGCATATGCAAATAAATAAAAATGCGACACAAATACAAAATTATTTTACGAAATTAATAAGAAACAGAAGCATTATTAACGTAATTTGCTAATTACATCAATCTTAATGAAGTATATAGTAGAAATTTCAATAAATTTCTTTCAAACTGTAATGTGCGACAACATTACAATTAGTCACCTGTTAATCTGGTGAAACAGTTGAGCTCGGTATTATCGATCGTAATATCATTTGGTGCATCACATGTACTTCGTTGTCATACTGAATTATTATTTTTGTAAATGCTTATTTAATGTTGTTTAATAACCATAAGTTACATGACATGTTGATAATTGACTGCGAAGTTGAGCTAAATTATGTGGCTGAAGAAACTCTATACAGTTTCACAACGCCTGAAAATGCATAACTTGATTTAGGAATAAAACGCATATTTTTTTGTAATTGTGTGGTATGTGGTCCAGTTATGAATATTATGAAAATTGAAAACACCACTTAATCAAATCTCATCAGTTGCCAAAATTCTAGAAATAAGACGGGGGTTGAGGTTGACTTTAGTTAAAACCGTCTATATAGATTTAACCAAGAGGAAAAATTTCGGGTTAACAATATTTGAACCCGCTGTAGGTGATATGGATAAAGTAAAACCCTGCAGAGCGTCCAGTGAGACAATCCGACTTCTCGAAATATACCTCGTGTGCCTCGAATTTCTTTGACAATGTATAGAATATGGTTCTCAGTATCCACCTCGATCTGTCTGTTAAGAAGACGTGAAATGATCTAAATAAATACGTCGTACTTTCGCAGAATTGCATTCCATAAATTAATAATATATTGTGATACACACACGTATGCTAAACATTTTAACGAACAAAGAAAAAATAAGGAATTAAGGAAATAGTGGCACGCAAAAGTACTTCCGACAAACACATTAACACTTCGTAGTTCAGATACCAACTGACCTGTATTTCAGCCCAGTCTAGCGCTGTTGTTACATTCCGCGATATCGGAGGGTACTGATTAATGAAACAATGTTTTATTAAAACTGAACATAAATAAATTGAGAAAAGGAGTAAACATAACATTTTATGATCATTTAACGCACAAAATTATGCTGAGATACCTTAATTAACTAAATTTTCATACATTAAATTGGAGAGTTGTTAATCTTTTTGTAGGATTTAAGAGCCATGCCATATAAGTTTTTTTATTATTATTTTGATATATACTATCACCTGTTAAGTCTATGGCAGTCAAACCGCTAACATATCCTGTATATATGGAACAATGATTTTTAATCGTTAAAAAGTATTATAGTGTACTGTCTAAAACCATGGTATAACCTTTAAACCTTCGTCTAAAAGTATTGAATTGCTAAATATCAGATATTGATTATATGAGTAAGTTTGTTCCTATAATTGTAATGTGTCAGCACTCGTCACTGACAATATCTAAGGAAATGAGCAGAAAACGAATAAGTAGGGTAACAGGAGTTTCCAAAGATCTCATTAATGGAGTATATAAATAACTGTCATATCCATACCATAAAATATCGGTTTAAGATCTCTCACTAAAATCGGAAACAAAGCCTTAGTTTTTGTCGGTTTGTTAACAGACGAAGAGAATGGATGTAAATTTGAGCATCAATATTGTATTTACCGATGAAGCATGTTCACAAAAAGGAAGCAACTAACTTTCATAATGAACACGTGTATGCAAATGCAAAAATCCGTACGCAATCAAGTTCTACATTTTCATTACGAATTTAAAATTAATGTGTGAACTGGAATAATTAGTATTATATTATAGTATTATAAGAAAATAAATATATTTGCACCATATAAAAATACGTTGTCAAGGGGTAGGGGAGTAGTTTAGATCATTTTCTTTCTCTGGAAATTCACATAAATATGTGGTTTACGCATGATATTGTTTTACAAAAGTTTCCATTAAATGTACGAAACCACTTAAATCAGTAGTACAAAATGAATCGATTGACCCAGGTCATGATGTCTCTGTAAATTCGTCACCACGTTGTTCTGATTTATATCCATTGGATTATTTGTTGTGAGAGCGCCTTATATTTGTAAAACATATGTGAATAAAGAAGACAGTTCTGAAAATGCATTTAATTATAAAAACAAATGTGCTTAGAAGAATCCAACGTAAGTCGTGCAACAAGTATAATTTAATTTTCTTTGTTATGTAAATCGACAAAAATTCGACAATATATTTCTATCCATATGTGCCAAATTTCATCTCTTTCTGTTGAGAAATAATGACGCTAGATGGCATTTTATTAAAATCGCAACTTTCACCTTTTTCACAATATGTAAGCACACCAACAGATATCTTGGATCTGTTTGATGCTTCTTAATGACCATCAAAAGCTCAACTTTTTTCTAATTTGAGCCACCGTGTATATTTTACGGTTCCAGATATGCCAATGGTAAGCCATATAAAACGGACCATTCTGTATAGACTCAGACGACTATTATAATGTAAGATATCTCAGAGTTAAAACAACAGTTACGCTTCTTTATGTTTCTGGACGAGAAATATATGGTTTATGCATGATGGTACTTCAGCACAGTCTCCAGTAAATATTCGAAACCACTTAAATCAGTAGTATCAAAATGAATCGATTGACAGAGGTCATGATGTCTGTGTAAATTCGTCACCAAGTTGTTTTCATCTAAATTCAGTGGATTATTTTTTTTGTGAGGGCGCCTTAAATCCGTAAAACATCTGTGAATAACGAAGACAGTTTTGGCAATGCATTTAATTATTAAAACAAATAATCTTAAAGGTTATAATACATCGTTATAATTTAATTTTCTTTATCATGTAAATTCTTATATACGTATACAGCAAAAACAGTTTTTATTATATTGTTACGGAAGCTCACCTACCTCGTTAGTTTGTTAATTAGGTACGCTTCTGTTTATGTTAGAATTTATAATTTTTGTGATGCCTTTATTTTGACGTTTTCTGGAATATTCTCGGCCACATTCTATTTGATTCTCGAGACCGCCGAAAACTTCTAGAACCCTAAAAACCTATACAAGCGGATCGGTTTCGCTGCTGGAGTCAGTTTATATTGAACAGTCAAACGTGAATGACTGAAACATCAAAGTAAAGAGTCTGATAGTTGTAAATTTGTTGAAGGATATTTCTTGTGTAATCAAGAGTGACAATAAAGTTTGTTTGTCTACGTGACGTGTTTCTACGCTAAGGCAATTTAGAGGTTACAATATCCTCATTTGTTTATATTCACGCTTTTGTAAAATCAACTTCCAATGAATGAGCGTTCACGTAAAGATGAATAAGTACATTTTTGGTAATTTTAAGTTGTAGGTATAAGATCATTTTGGATAGAAAGATTTCAATTTAATAGATGGCAATACTAATTTCTAAGTTAAAGCGGATAGGTCCACCAGTAATAAGTTACAAAGTCAATAAATCAATCAATACTAATCTGAAAAAGTTTACGTATGCACTCAGAATGGGCAAACAACTCTGTCCAATACTTCATTATAGTGAGTAAGGATTCACAAAAAATTGATTAGTGCGTTTCATAGATCATACCAAATTTCAATAAATCTAATAGAATCATGCAAAAGTGGTTGTACTTCTTTTTCTATGCAGACAGATCTCAAATAATATGCAAAGAAATGGATGTTACATTGTAAGACCGATTTTAATAGGGGACCTACTTAAGGATTTACTTTCCCTTAACAGAGGGTGGTAAATTTTATTTGGTTACTTCCAAACGCCTTGAAATTACGAAGTGAAATTTGGCAATTTTTTTATTCTCCTCATCAAGTCATAACGTTGAAATAAAATACCCCCTATATATTATTGTTTAGAATGTATTTTGTCTCTTGTATTTTTTTGATAAGTAGCACAGTTTTTGAGTAAAAAAATAAAGTTCATAACTCTAAAAGCACAGTTTCCTTTCCAATATCAAACTTACACATCATTTTCTAGTAGCTTTCCATCATCTTCAGTTCATGGTTGTCTGAAATCATTTCCCCCTGCTAAAGGGTCGTAACTCCTTAAGGGGGGCTAAGATCAAAAAAATTTACATAAAGTACCCTTATTAAAATCTATCGTACCATCTACCCTCAATTTTCTGATAGCTGTAATTTACGAGGGTTAAGGTTACGGCACGTAGGCGAGTGTTGTAAATGATCCGAGTGAATTGCAGTCATTATATGCAAATAGTATACTTTGTCCACGACTATAAACAATATTTTAACAAAATATTTACTAAATAAATTATACAATATTTTGATATTCATAATATGAACATGACATAACATACCTACAATTCAAAACTGTTAAAACACATTACTTCCAGGTTTGACATTCGTAGTTTACTTGATAAATTTAAAAAGCAAATAAAACCTTAATTAGTAAACTTCTACCATCATTCGAAAAAAAATAATATTGCCGTAACTGGTATGGGTAGAGTAGTTGGCTTTCACACAGATAGACCAGGGTCGATAATTTTTTAAACCAAAAAAAATAATAGTAGGATGAAATCCATTGGAAAAGGGAGAGAATACAACAAAAATGAAAGGAAAAATAATTTACGGGCGATCTGAGGTCGGGAAGTGGAAGGGGGTCTAAGGGTAAAAAACGGTTTATCTTGATCGCCGGCAAAACTACAAGTCCTATGGAAAAAAGTTAATTAGCAAAGTTGTAGGTAATAAAAAGATCTACAACTTTTATATTTACACTTTTTTCACATAACCTCAAAATTTATGTGAAAAATTCAAATAACCAAGTTTTTGGTTTTTTATTTTTATCCTTTACAAAAAATAATTTTTTTTCACAATATTTCGTGAAAACTTACTTTTTATGTCTCAAATACACTGTAATTTTTTTTATTTAAAATATTTATTTTTTCACCTTATTTTGACTTAATATCGAAAAAGCACCCTAATTTTCAATCGAAAATTCTCACGTCAAAATTTCTGCTTTTTTAAAAGTCGGTGGGCTTTTTGTTCGTTGAAATCTCTACTTTCTGATGGTGTAAAAGAATATACATTATTTTGGTAAAAGTTCTCAGAAAATGCAAAGAGAAGAAAAAATATTGTAGATGTTTTATTAAATTAGCTTTATTTACTTATTTAGTTGTTAATTATAGTAGTATATTTCGACTTGCAATTTTTTTGTTTATCAGTGCAATATGGAATCTTACGTTTTTCGAGTAATTAAAGTATACATTTTAATAAATAGCTCAAAATTGAACATAATGAATCATTATGTACAAAAACAAATTTTCGGATTCGAGTTTGTCGCATCATTTCTTTGTTTTTTCTGGGAACATTTACCATAGTAATGTATATTTTTTTACACCATAAGATAGTAGAGACTCCAACGAACAAAAGGCTAACCGACTCTTTCAAAAAAGCAGATATTTTGACGTGAGAATTTTCGATTGAAAATTCGGGTGCTTTTTAGATATTATGTCAAAATAAGGTGAAAAAATATATATTTTAAATCAAAAAAATTACAGTGTATTTGGGACATAAAAAGGTAAGTTTTCACCAAATATCGTGAAAAAAGATTATTTTTTATAAAAGATAAAAATAAAAAACCAAAAACTTCGTTATTTGAATTTTTCACATAAATTTTGAGGTTATGTGAAAAAAGTATGAATATAAAAGTTGTAGATCTTTTTATTATCTACAACTTTGCTAACTAACTTTTTCCATAGGACTTGTAGTTTTGCCGGAGATCAAGATAAACCATTTTTAATCCTCAGAAACTCACCCCCTTCCACTTCCCGACCTCAGATCGCCCGTAAATTATTTTTCCTTTCATTTTTGTTGTATTCTCTTCCTTTTCCAATGGGTTTCATCCTACTATTATTTTTTTTACTTTTTACCATTTTCAAAGGCTTCAGCACTGGTCTAAGAAGGTTTGGATTCAGTTGCTAAAATCGGATAATTTTTGTTTTGTTAGTTCATTTTCTATATTGCTACATTGAAGAATTTCAAGTTGCTGGCATAAGTGTAGATAATTATTAATCACCAATGAATAATGATTATACACTACATTATGTACATCATTATACTTGAAGAAACAGACAAATAATGTATGCATTATAATACAGTCGTGGACAATTGTTATTTATTGTATAAATATTTTAAGTAGCATTTTATCCACACATGAATGTTAAGATTAATGTTAAGTGAATAAAAGGCAATTAAAACGTGAATGCAATACAACGTTCTATTTATAATCACATCACAATTGTTTGTGGAGTGTGGAGAATTATTGGTATTTAATAAAAAAATATTCGCACGACTTGATATTTCTTAGTACTCAATGAAACATAAACTATATATTACAAAGAAAACGTAAATAGAGCTGTTCCTTACAAGAAGAGACATCCGTAACTTGCAAATTTTTCACAAACGACAGATGCTATGCGTTCCGAAAATTATGGCAACAATGCTACTAGGGTTGTTATATAACGGAAAGGAAGTTAATGTAATAAAGCAAAAAATAAAATGTGTATTATTACTATAAGTATAAATGGTAAAGTTAATAAATAAATAAATTAAATTTGATTTATTATAGGTTTATTATTGTTTATTATTCTACTAGTGAAATAAAGTTACTTTATTCCACTTGTGCATAAAGTATCACTTTAAACGGTTTATGTGTGGATAAAAGTCCGATTATATAGGTTTGTTCCACAACATCAAACTAGCAGCAAACTGGCACGAGTTTGCTCAGTACGAATTTAACCGTTCCAACACAATCAATCCGGGAACTAGTTGTAAGGTTTTTTGTTCTAACACAAAAGTGGATGGTTTGGAAACTGTTTGCTGACAGTCAAATCGATTTGAGGATTATTAGGAAACCACTAGTTAGACGCATGCGCAGATAGAATCTAACCGCTAACAGTAGTCAACTTTTGGTAGGCTAGGTAATGAACGTAACTAAAGTTTTATGTAATAATGCTATTTGAGAAAGTTATTATAGTTGCACAAGTAATTTGCAGATTTTGCAGAAGTACGCAATTTTTCAAAATGAGTGACTCTAGTGAAGAGGAGCAAGTTAGCAATTACAGCAGTACCTCAAGTTCTAGTGATGATAAGTTTTATCACTTCCTTATACATGAGTGACCGAAAAATCAAAATTACTTCAAACAAACTATACCCCTAACGGTTACTGCTTGAACTAAACGTGTCGTTCCAACAAAGAAATTAGAAACTGATTTAAAACTAGTACATGAATTGCACTTGCGCATTAAAACAGTGCCGTAAACTATCAGTCATTGCTATGCAGGAACAAACCTTATGGTGTGGATAAATATAATACTGCTGCTTGAATACACCTATTAGTGAATGAACTTACCGACATTTGCTCCTCCATCATTAAAATACAAATTACGAAAAAATTGTGGGGGTAATCGAGTCTTATAAAAATACATTTTTTGTAGTAAATAAGTTATATAATCTAGCTGCAAGATCGACCATACAGCCCCACAAAAATAAAGTTCATACAGAAGAGAGTGACATATGTATTCCCATGTATTTTTCGACACTGAATCCGATCCCGAATTGAGCCTACACGTCTGGAATTGGCCCCAGGGGCCGAAAATGGCCTGAAATGCGGTTCCCGGGATAAGGCGAAGTCGACGCTGAATTTTGGAGCTAAAGCCGGATTTGTGCTCGAAGAGTTTATGGCCAACTGAAATTCCGGGTTTGGGTCCGGGAAAATAACCCCTTGGGGCGGGGAAATCCCGTTTTGGACGTCCCGGTCGCGACTGTGGTATTTTCGTGTATTTTTCAATTCTGGACCTGAGACTGAGTGTAAAAAGTTTTTGGTCAGCTGAAATTCCCAGTTTGGGTGCGGGAAAATGGCCCATTGGGGCCGGAAAATCATATTTCGGACGTACCAGTCGCAAAACTGGGATTTTCATGTATTTTTCAATCCTGGTCCTTAGAGTATGCTCAAAAAGTTTTTGGTTAGCTGAAATTCCCAGTTTGGGTGCGGGAAAATGGCCCATTGGGGCCGGAAAATCATATTTCGGACGTACCAGTCGCGAAAGTGGGATTTTCATGTATTTTTCAATCCTGGTCCTTAGACTATCCTCAAAAAGTTTTTGGACAGCTGAAATTACCAGTTTGGGTCCGGGAAAATGGCCCATTGGGGCCGGAAATCATATTTCCGACGTTCAAAATGTTTGAAATTAATAACAAGAAACACGTATAGCAGAAACAGTTTTCCTAGGAAAGAAACAAAGTATCATGCACAGTGCATATTCCAATTCATGTAATTTTATTGCAGCTGCAACAAGTAAACAATACCATTTAAATTCATATCTTTTACATTTTAATGCTTCCGACATTAAAAACCCTCGTCTCTTAAGAAGCTCGCTGTAATTAAAAGCAGCTTAAACCCCCGTCATTAAAGTAATGAATGTGCGAGTACGCAGCAAATGTATATTTGCGAATGGGTAACTTGTAGCTAATACCTACGCTCGTGTTCCGTACGTCTTTCCAGCGGCTAATCTTTACGAGATTTTCATAAATGTGAGATAACAGGGATTGCGAATTATTCTTCTTAACAAAAAGAAATACAGTAAAAATCCTGCAAAAAATCTCCCGTCTTGTTACAAATGTAGGTAGGGGAAATATATTTCCGGCCGCAAATCGGATTTTTGCAGGATTGCCGGAATATAAATTAAAAATGTAGGGGCTCCTGCCTTCTAATTCCTTACGAAAGGTTAGATGCTGCTTCATATAATCCGGGATAGGGCGTTGCTTGGTATTATACATCATCAAATATTTATAGCTACATTTTTAATATCACAGTAAATATTCAGGCATCGGATCAGCATAAATATATTTTTATTATTTATTTATTTATTTAAACTTTAGAGACACAAACGGCAGTAACCCATGAACAGTATCCACAACATAAACACCATAGTGATTAAAAAGCACAATTACATTTACAAATTGAGGAAGACAAAACAGCAAATCATAAGCTTAAAAATAAATCAGTTCAAAGACTTTATCAGAAATTTAGCAGAAACCGCAAACAAATCAATATCACAACAAAATCTGTTAGAAGAATGCATTATTCTACATATAGGGGAATTACTAGTATAATTTATTCTCCTAAATAATAAATAGAAAAAATCATAATGCCCCGTACCATGGGTGGGCATTAAAATGTATTGAAGACAAAAGATCTGGACAGTTGAGTTTATTATTCAATAATTTATATAAAATTAGTAGGTATGTCATTCAATATACGACGTTTCTCCAATGATATAAGCCTAAATTGTTTCCTAGCTGCATTGTAATTAATATTTTCAATTATGAAATGAGTTTTGAAAGATATGAATCTAATAAATTTATTCTGAACTTCTTCTAAGCGATTTACATAGATGTTGTATTGTGGATTCCAAACCGAAGACGTAAAATTTATTTTACTAAACACGTAAGCATAATATAATTGTGAGATATGAGATATAAGTGCGATATAAGTTATCTACTTACTTCCTGCTGATTTAGAATAAAAAACTACTCCAAAATCTTTCATCACGGATACTTTGTTTAAAATTGAATCAGAGATATGACACTGAAAAACAACTGGATTAATGCTACGACCAAATATAATGCCAGAGCACTTAGACAAATTTAATTATAATGAATTATTTTCTGAAAAATCAACTAAATTATTGAAATCAGATTGCAACAGTAAACAGTCATTAAATGAATTTATTTTTAAGTCGTCAGCGTACAGAAGAAACTTACAATGCTTAAAACAATTTGTTATATCATTCACATATATTAAAAAAATAAAGGCCCTAGATGGGACCCTTGCGGTACACCTGATGTTGTTAAAAATGTGTTTGAATTATGACCGTTTACTGCAACAAACTGAGATCTGTTTAATGGACCCTTACTGGTTAGTAGCTTTATTTCACTAGAAGAATAATGAAAAATTTATTCACTTATTAACATATAGTAATACCAATTTCGTTTCTTGTTTTATCACATTTAAATTCCTTTCCTTTCGTTAATAACAACCCATGTAGCATTGTTTCCATAATTTTCGGAACGCATAACATCTGCCGAAGAATTTGCACAAGTTGCGTATGTGTCTTCTTGTAAGGAATAATTATATTTATTGTAATTAAATTAAACTCAAATTGGACAATTAAAAAATAAACAAAATATGGAAGTTCATATGAAAACTTATTTATTAAATACATTGACCGTAAATTTTTTACAATTAGATAAATTAATATCTACCAGATGCTGACATGCTTAATGATTTGCTTGAACAAGTGAAAATATTTTGAGTGTGAGCATAATTTTTAGAAGTTGATGAGTTAACTTTGGATGTTGAGGGCTTTCTTCCCCTTTAAAAGGGAATATTCTCGCTCTCGCCTAGATTTGTTATTACCGTTCGTTTCCTGTTTAGCAGAAGTGTTGAAGGCTACCTTCAGCGACAGAATTAGACATCCAGCCATCATGTCCTTTAATACTCAATAGATCGGCTAAAAGGGAAGTTCAAGATCACCGACATATCACAAACAGTGCCCAGTATACGCATTTAGATTAGGCAGTTGAAAAAATCGTGAATCAGTTTTGGCACATTGACAATTATTAATTTACCTCAGTTCCTATGTATATACTCATTTTCTTAACCCTGCCTAATTATTGAAAATATTCCCTATGTCAACCCCTAGGACAAAATATGTCCACTATAGGGTCAAGGTCTGTCAGCTTCTGGTACGTATGCACATTTTATACATAAAATTTAAATTAAATTTGACTAGTTCTAATTCTGAACTGTACGTAGTATTCTGTAGTTGATAATTTGTACGTACTATTATAAATCTGAAACAACAACAAAAATTGACACCTAAATTCTAATAATGAACAGGGATAAGAAGAGAGAGTGACTACAAGCCAGACTACAAAACTAAATAAGAATATGTATATGGGTATAGGAAATTTTTTCGTATAATCTGATGACCATAATTTATAGAGTAGAGTTTATAAAAATAAAGCGTCTTATAAATATATATGTTTATTATTGTTTCTTAATAATGTTACTATCCTGAAAAATAAAAGTTAAACGTATAATAATAATAACGAATAATCTTTCGTCATAAATGTATCAGCTAATATTAACAAAATTAAAAAAGATTTTAATTAGTAATTAATTAAAAATAACAAGCAAAACATCTAGTGTTTATTTAAACATGGAAGCTCAAATAAAATCAACTTTGAAGTCAATTTGTTTGTAAGTTCTAATCTATAGGGCAGATTTCCTATGCCACTGTCGACGTCGCAGCAAAATATCAACTTTGTGGATGAAATTTCCTCCAAATGAAGATATTTTATTGGATTTATTTGTGATTGAAAACTTAATTTGGAGTCAATAATATGTGTGCGTATAATTCACTCAAATTAACAAAAACATAATAACTATTCGGAACGGAACTAGGGTTGGGAATATTTATCGATATATCGATAATTATCGATAATAATACAGATAAAAAAATATCGAATTATCGATAATATCGATAATTTCGATAGTATCGATAATTTCAATAACATCGGTAAAATCGATATTATCGATAATTTCGATATTATCGATAATTTCTATAATATCGATAATATCGATAATTCGATGATTATCGATATATCGATAAATATTTCCAACCCCAGTTTTGTTAATATCGATAATAATTTGACTCACGAAGAATCACGTTTAGCCGTAGCTTGAAGCCAATAATGTTTTATGCGACTTACATGTACACGTATACAGGGTGTCCCAGAAATCAACGTTAAGCCGGAAACGGGCGACAGGCCAAGTCGTCACAGTTATTAGAAAAATATAAAAAAAATCTTTGTCATGTACTTTACAAATTATAAGTATCAAAAAATTAATTGGAAAAACTGACATCTTGTGATGATCTATGAAGTCCTGTGACTACAAATATTAATGTTTCGTCAATCTTTTTTCTGTAATGTAATCATGAATCATGAATCTGTATATTAATCGATAATATTGATATTATCGATAATATCAATAATAACGGTTTGGAATTATCGATTATTAATAAATAAAATATACCGATATTATCGATATATCGATATTATCGATAATACCGATATTATCGATAATATCAATATTATCGATAATATCGATATTATCGATATATCGATAATATCGGTATATTTTATTTATCGATAATCGATAGTTCTAAACCGTTATCGCCCACCCCTAAACGGAACTCGATTCAAATTCACTGAATGCATCTGAGTCGATAACAGTGTATTATAAGGAATACTTATAAAGTGTTTAGATATACGATATATTATCATAATCTTGATTTATATAATCTGCACTATATTGACTTTGATTTTGATAGGCTATAGTATGAACATAATAATTATTTTTAATCAATAATTACCTAAATCAAAAATAACTTAAATTAATTGGTTTCATAAAAATAAATCTAGGTATAATTAATCTGTTAACTCATTTATATTCGTCGAGCTTTCGGACATACACTAAAAGAAATAAAAATATATCGATTATATTATCATTGCACGCTCAAGGAATTTTTAGATGTTTTATAAAAGAAACATCCCTCTCACACTGAGACTGAATAAAGAAAAAACTGAAATTACGTATGGCAAAAAATTTATTAAAATTATTCAAATATGTGTAAAATTTTAGTTCAATGCAAGTATGTAGATAAAATATAATGCATTATTTTTATTTTTAAGGATTTGACAGCTATTATTTAACTACACGAATATTTATTGGTAAAAATTATATTTTTAAGTGAAAAAGTAGGTTTATCGAGTGCATTTAAATATAATATACTGTGTAATTTAGCAATGTACATGTTTTCATTTCAAGACATAGTTCAAATGTCAAGTTATCCAAACAGCTAGGAAAATAATAAATATCACCTTAGGAAAATTTATGCTGCTCACACCCGTTCTCACATATGTTACATGCAAACATTAATTTGTCGGTGTTACTTTATTACAAAAGCAAATTTAGTAATGGAATAATCACCAAACCTAATTTGGGGTATAACTACTTGAACAAATTTGTTAAGTAGTTTCACTACGACTTCATTCACTTCACTTAATGGGCCAATTTGAATTCATCTATTGAAGAAAAAAATACTACCATATAGAGTGATCCCGGATAATGTGCTAAAAAATTGAGGGTAGATTGTAGGACCGATTTAATAGCAGTAGTTGTTCTTTATTAACCATGTTAAATTACATTGAAACTGTATAGCAAGTCAATTAAAAAAAAGTGTAAATATACACAAATAAAATATATACACACACTAATATATCACAATAAATATATTCAACAATATAAAAATGACAAATCAGATTTAGTAAAAATGAATTAATAAATACAATGAAAAAAAGACTAATAAGGCGTAGTAATTCTTCAACTGAATAAAAGCAATATTTTAGTAAAAGTGACTTTAATCGCCAGAGAGACCGCTCGGAGACGGACTATGAATACCACCCTAAAGGCCGCATTTCATTGAGGCTGGTCCAGTCAGACTGGTCCGGCCTAGGCTAGTGGCTGAAGTAAGTGCAGCTATAAACTAATTGGGATGCATTTCTAGCATATTTTTTTAGTTACGTACACTCCGTAGGTAAATTTTTCATTTGAATTTTGTTCAGTATACACAGTCATGCTGACCAGCGACAGTGAAGACGAAGCGCTCGCGAGCAAAAAGAAAACGAAAAGTTAAAAGATACTGGGTACACGATATTACCGTCTTTTAATTATTTCCCTAATTTTAACTACCTCCACCCAGGCATTTTTCTTAATTTATATATTTTTATAGCCCACATTTTGAGGGTCAGATAAGCATGGAAGTCTTTTCACAGTGTCTATAAACATTTCTGTACTGTCTATCTTCTTCCATTAGTAGAAAACAAAACTAACCTCACAGTGGAATCAGTGGATCCACAATTATACTACTGTCTACTGGTGACTGAGATTGTACAGCGACGTAGATACTCACATGGTATAAAAGCAGAAATCTAATTGGTCTATATAGGATTCCGCATAGCTGGTTCCGCTTGAAAATGTAAATTATTACAAATATCGCTTGTGCCGCCTAAGCTCGAAAGCAAGCTCATCGTGTACCAGCCTGTGTGAATGTATGACCATTTGCTATACTACATTTCAAATTTGGCTGGACCAGCCGGACTGCACTAGCCTGGCTGGACCAGCCTCAGTGAAATGCGGGCTTAAGAGTTGTTTAAACAAACAGTTTGCCTACGGTTACTTAGGAAAGATTCAATTAGCTTCAACGGTGTAATTTTTCTTGATACCCTCTTAAGAAGTTACAATCCCTTAATAGAGAGGTGATAAACTTAGAGTTTTATTTAATTTCTTCCAAACGTTTTGTAATTAAGAAGTGAAATTTGGCAAGGTATTTAGGCTGATAAAAGTTCTTCTGGATGAGTACTTTTTATTTTCCTCGTCCTGTCATAAGGCGTTGAAAAAAGTACCATCTGTATATTATTCATTACATTATTTTTGGGGTAAACTTTTTCGATTACAAAATCGTTTTGAACGCTTGATACATTTAGAATGTTTTTTGTCTCTTGCAATATTTTGATAAGCAGTACAGTTTTTGAGTAAACTATGTGCGTGTAGTCATGAACTTTATTCATGACTACACGCACATAGTTTCCCTTCCAATATCTAATTTACACATCGATATCTAGTAGATTCCCATCATTTTACATTTGATGGCAGATCATGTTTCTTTAATATCAAATGTTGCAATGTATTAAACAAAATAACATTAGAATTATTAAAATTACCTTAGTAAAATGTTCACTCCTTACGAAATACAGCCCTACAGAATTTCCAAAAAAAATATGGAATGGCGACTGTAATTTGCAAAACCAAAAAAAATATAATAGACATATTTTACACACATCTTCTACTAATGTATGTGCAACTTCTCAACAATTTTTGGAAAAATTCTGCCCCTTTCTATTTATCTAAACAAATTTGAGAATAGATATCGTAAAATAATGTTTGTAAAATGTTTATATCCTCCGAGATGGTACTGATGCAGTCAAGATCTAATGACATAAATTAACATGACAGCCGCCTTAAATATTTCGTAGTTGCAATAGTGTAAGTTGTAAAGCAAATGATAAAACATTTTATATTTTTGTTAATAATCGGTTAGTTTTAAAGCAAAAAAATGAAAGAGGTTTTAGTATAAACCAACCTGCTTGAATAACTCAATTTTTGTCAAACAATTAAGTTGCAGCAATAAATATCTTAAGGATGCTTATTTCAACACCCTTCCAGAGGCAGAAATTTTCTAAAAAATATTGCAACTGCACATGGATTAGTAGAAAATTTGTGTAAAATTTAACTATTATATCTTTTTTTGATTTCCAAATACAGACCCTCCTCCTCTCCTAAGGGGTGAACATTTTGCTAAAGTCACTTTTACGCAAAACGTATTCTTTTTAGATGTATTTTCACCGGTACCATTTGTGCTACTTCCTTTGAAAACACCCTGTATAAAAGTTGTTTAAAAACTGCACAAATACATAGATGACGCAACTTTTACTATCGATTTTTATAATTTAATTAAAAATAAAACAAAAGTTGAATTGTTTTTTTTTTTATAATTTTTGTCTGCTTAAAGTACGGTAATTAAAAGACACCCCGTGAATTTAGTTGTGAAATGTGATTATTGCCTTTTCTTACTTAGCCGTGTCGACGTTTCAGCGGCTGTAGTGCAAAATGCTTATAGATTATATTAAAACAACACTTATGGTGACCATTATCAAAACTACAAACACAATTGTAGTATTATTTACTATAAATTGTATTAGTGTGTGTCATATGCAAAAATAAAAAAACCTGCTTTTTGTGGAACAAGATGTAACGATGTCGCATCACGTCTAATCAGGTTCATTTCTGTCGGATAACTCGTCAGTTGCCTCACCTATGGTATACAGAGGAGAGCTAACAAGCTCGAAAGCGGTATATGTATGGTGTGCCGCTAATGGATGACTTTGGAATTGGCAGTTCGCTTTAAGTCTTTCAGGTTTTTAGTTTAGGTACACATATTTATTTTATAGACATCTGTTTTCTGTGAACCACCTTATATAAATAATTATCTAGTTCTCTAACAAGGAATACAATATAACAGCCAAAATACTAATTATGTACTTCCGTTTTATCTTTATGAATGGAATGTTATTTTATTGATATTATTTCAAATATTTGCATAATTCTTTGAAATCATTTAAAAGCAATTTTTACTGTCTAAATAAACCAAAATAATTCTTTATACAAGCGAAACCTCATCTCATAAATATATTAGTTTTCTTGATTTCAAATAAGTTTTATTCTTAAAAGAAGAATACATGTTCTTACTATACAAAAATATGTCACAATAAAGTGTTACTGTTTTTGAGAAATAGTGAAACTAAGCTGGTATTGGAATAAGCGTATTAATCTTGTACAAGTATATCATTTTTTCCGTGTAGCTTACCATTGTTCATGTTGTCCAAATATATAATTAATGAAAAAGTAAATTACAATGTTTACTGTATATCTAGCATGGATTTAAAAAAATGCATTTAATCTGCATGTAAATTACAAATTATAGTATCGACCTTGACCATGCTTCTGATAGCAGGTAATATTAGAATAATAATTATTGCACCATTCATGGTTATGCTAATTTATCATAAAAAATACATGTGACAGTAAAAATGGAAAAAATAAAATAATGCAATTTATCTAATGTTTTAGACACTAATGATGAATTAATTTCAAATTAAATAAATCCTTTGCTTACTAAAAATAAAAGAAACAACTTTCAGAAAAATATGTACAGGGTTATTCGTTACATTTAGGCCACCTATTACTATCATTATTATTGGAGATACAAAATATGTACAGTTTCGAATAAAAGTTATAAAGTTGTAACTAATCACTTTTAATGTTAATGTTAAAGTTAATGGACGCACAGTGGCGTGCAGAAGTTGAAGGATACAAGAAGCAATATATATTTTTTAATGGAACCCCTTGTGTATTGTTGAATTTTTTAATTATTTTTCCTTATTTCAAAAATATGACATATGCTATTAGAGCTAGGGAACAATGAAAATTTATAAAGTATTAAGAGAACTATAAAACATTTATTTCAATTACTTATTTCAATTTCAACAGATTTCATTAGATAAATATCAAATAATAATAGAATACTTGTTATTTTTATAGGCTACCTTAATAATTGTAATTTCTGTTGGTATACTAAATAGCTTAAATAAGATTTCAAATGGTCAATGAAAACGGTTAAAGATAGGAATATCATATGCCATGTTGTCTAAATCGGAGGAAAAAAATAACTTAAAAATTCAACAAAACGTTCTATTAAAAATATATTATTGCTTTTTGTACCCCTCAACTTCTGCACGACACTGTGCTTCCATTAATTTATTAAAATGGTTCAGTTAACAGCCCTGTAACTTTTACTCGAAACTTTATTTTGTATTTCTAATAATAACGATAATAAAGGGTGGCCAAAATGTAGTGAACAATCCTATACATATGAAAAACTGAATCATTTAGTTTAAGTTTAGTTCACAGTGGATTTAAGGATTCCACGGCCGGTGATATATTTGATCTTTCTCATGTTCTTCTGCTGTTCACTGCCAGTAATAAAATTAAAGTACTGAACTCTAGTCTTTGGCGGAAATCTTTGACAGGCCCTTATCGTTCTCGGGCTAGGTTTTGTGGGGGCGGATCCGCTTTCAGTACCCCTGGGTCTGCCCATATATTGATTTCGGCTCCTATCGTTGGTATTATGACTATTAAAGTCGGAACCACTCCTCAGATAATCATGGTCTATCAAGACGTTCCGTAGCCGCTTCTGTAACTGATCACATCTGTTTCCACTCTTCACTGTTATTATAGTTGCCGCAAGAATTCAGACGACTTACGTCACAGCTGACATGACGCAATTGTTTTTATTATGAACATAATTTTCTATAATTTGTCGTTAAATACAATCATTTGATGTAATTTAGTGCAATGTATAGTGCAAACATTTACTATAGTATATAGTTTTATTATTCTCAGTTGTAGTTTCTTACATATTTCGATAATAATATGATGAATTATTCATTATTCGCATGACAAAAATCGTCTGAATTATTGCCGCAACTATACATTAAGTATAGGGTAAATTCATAGATAAAAAAGTTGCAAATGCCATCTATTAACGAGAATCTATTAACCAGAAAATTCTATTTACAAATTGAGAATTTTAATGACTGTTGCTGGCTTTGCCGATCGTCAGAGAACAGGCGGAGAAGTTTACATGTTCAACAGCTTCCTCTAAGAGCTCCATTTACGTACAAAGTGGTTAGGAAAACTTTAAGGAAATGCAAATTGACTGAGTAACAATAGTCAAGTTGTTCTACTCTAGTGGAACATATGTTTACCGAAAAAGTGTAAAATCCATACAGGATGCACCTGGATTTTAGCTCTTAACATTGGTAAAATATAGAAAATGAAAAAATAATAGTTATCTTCCCTATAACGTTATTCTCTGTGATATTCCGCTTTCCTGATACAGGACGTTCAGCTTAAAAATATATATTTTATTTTAATTTTTATCTACTAAACATAGATATTTTTCCTTCGAATTTAGTATGCAGTAATCATTACAAAAGGTTAATATTTTGACGAGAATAATTTTTTTGAACTAAAGTCTGTGGCGTACGCATGGAAGTCTCCTTCACCCTTCAACTTACTAAAATTCTTCTTCCGTCAATGGTGAAAAGTGTTTTTTCAGTACAAATATTAAAATTGTATTCAATTTTCTGTGTGCTCTTGAGGAAATTCACTAAGCAACTTTGTTTTTCAGATATTTTGACTTCTTATAACCAGAACAATCCTATGAAATCTTTAAAATTTCCCTCAATTTAAAATAAACAACTAAATTTAAGTGTAAGAATATTCATTTCGTGTCAGTATAATAATTGATTTCAATTATTTATTGTTACTTGCAGCCGGACGATTATTTTAAATTTATTTAACTTAACCTAATTTATAAAATGTTATGTTTATACAGTATGCGCTAAAAGTATGGATAAATTCAATAAAAACGAAACAATTATTTTTTGGGTAAAATCCTCGAACAGGTCGATTTTTAATTTAAAAAATACATATTTAGCGTTAAATGCGATTTTCAAATGTCATTTGTTTTCGAGTAATGACGTCATCGATTTTTTTTAAATGGCAACAGCATATTTTTTTCCTTGATTCTGAAAGATCGTTTAATTCTCTATCAGACAGTACTAAAATTTTGCCCTCTTACATAGGAAAGTTTTCGAGTAAATGATGATTGAATGTTAGAAAACGTAAATTTTATCCATAAAAAAGTAACAATTCTGAGGTATGTAAAATAAAATACAATTGATGAAATTTTATACTTAAATTAAATGTTCGAATTGCCATTCATCAACTTCTTGACAATGCGCAAGTCTGTGAAGAAATTGTTCTTGCACATTATGAATGATTTCTGGGGTAACTCTGCGTATTTCGTCCCGAATGCGATTTTGAAGTTCTTCTAAATTACGTGGTTTATTAATGTACACTTTTGACTTATCCCCATAAAAAATAGTCAAGATGTAAGATCTGGCGATCTTGCAGGCCATTCTATCGGTCCACGTCTGCCGATCCACCTCCCAAGAAAACAGTTGCCCAAAAAATCTCGTACAGGGCGCGCATAGTGCGGAGGTGCACCGTCTTGCTGAAACCATCGTCAGGAATGTCAGGGTCATTATCGTTAGGAAAAATTACTGCAAGGGCTGGAACAAGGTAATTTTCTACAAACTCTAAATATCTTTGTCCTGTAAGGGTTCCTTCAAAGAAGAAAGGCCCTACTATTCTGTCGTCAACTATTCCAGCCCACACATTTAATTTCTGAGGGTGTTGGGTATGTGCCTCTGCCATCCAATAAGGATTTTCCCGACTCCAATATCTGCAAGTTTGACGGTTTACTGTACCATTCAGACAAAATGTGGCCTCATCTGAAAAAAGTATTTGCCGGTGTAAATTTATATTTCCTTGAAATAAATCAATTAGAATTTCGCAAAAGTGTAAGCGGCGATCGGGATCATCTTCATTGAGTTCGTGAACCAGTTGAATTTTGTAGGGATGATATTTTTCCTTCCTCAAGATACGTAGCACTGTGCTCTGACGAGTGTCATTGTTTAATGCAACCAATCGTGAAGAATTATGAGGATTATCCACCATACTTATCAAAATGTTCTGTTTTTGGTTTTCATTAATGCTTGGACGTCCAGATTTTGGAATATTTACAACATTGCAAGTTTCTCTAAATTTAGACTCTACCTTACTGACTGTTGATTGGCTGATAGGGCGATCTGGATATTTTTCATTAAATAAATCGCAAACTTCCTGCTGAGTTCTAGTCATATTCCCACATCCGATAAGAATTAAAATTTCAATTCTTTGAGTAACAGTTAAATGTGCCATAATACTTTAAATTGAATAATAATTTCTATGTCGCTTACAATACTTATTAGAAAGTCGGTGTGACAATGACACTTTGCAAAGAAGGATCACCTACGTGATCCTTAAAAGAACTATGGAATTCGAAAAACTAAACTTGATAACGTTTTTGCTTTATTTTAATTGATTTACGTTTTCTAACATTCAATCGTCATTTGCTCGAAAAGTTTCCTATGTAAGAGGGCAAAATTTTAGTACTGTCTGATAGAGAATTAAACGATCTTTCAGAATCAAGGAAAAAAATATGGTGTTGCCATTTAAAAAAAAGTCGATAACGTGAAAATCGCATTTTACGCTAAAATATGTATTTTTTTAATTAAAAATCGACCTGTTCGAGGATTTTCCCAAAAAATAATTGTTTCGTTTTTATTGAATTTATTCCATACTGTATTTACGGAAAAATGCTCATTTAATAAAAACTCCATCTGGCTTTACATTGGTATGTATATATGACTGCTTTATTATGTTCACATTAATAGATAATTTTAGATTTTAACTAGATCAACATGGATTTCAATGTGGCATATGAAGATAGAAATGACAACTACTGGCAAAATTGGTTCGACAATATTAGAAAAAGTTTTCTATTAAAAATTACAGAAATTTATCAGAATATTTAAGAAACATTAACATAAGTACCTATTTAAATAATCAAAGATATATTAAAATGACAGTTGTTTCATTCAATGTTATGATCAATAATTGATCATTGAAGTATTGTATCTATTAATCTCATTGAATCACGATCTGATAATTATTATTACATTAAGACACATGAGCATTTAAATAAGGAGCAAATATCATTGAATCAATAATAAATGTTTATCAGATTAATGAACTTAATGATTGTTTTCTATGAACTTCGTCACTACAATGTACCGTTTATAGTTTAATAAACTTACATATCAATTAATGTATAGTTGTACGTTATTTCAATTAAAAGCTTCATCACCTAAATTTTAATAAACGTATTTATTCATCATAGTAACGTAACTTTTAAATATATTTATCAATATTTTTGGTTCAGTGTATGGAGACGAATCCATTGCGCGTACAAATTGTTAAAGTGCATTATGAAAATGCTCTAACTGTTAATGGCGGATGATATCGGACAATGATAATTGACTATTTGTGGACTGCACTAGATGACGTTAAAATTTGGTTTCAACAAAACGGCGCTACGTGTCAGACTGTCTATGAAACCATTACTTTGCTAAAGGGAAGATTTGGAGGTTTTCTAATTTGATGTGGTGTTATTGCTAGTTGGCCACCCTGCGATTTAACGTCCTTAGATATGGATCAGTTGACGGAAATTCTCCTGACATTCTCTTTCATACATAATCTCAGATGTCCCGATGAAATTCCTGCTTTTATTTTTCGTGATTGTACAGCGATTTTTGCCTATCCACTCATAAAATATTTAACATATGTTTATCCTCGAACACTTTTCCGGATTTCTGGAAACTATCTAGAGTATGTCCTGTCTTTAACAAAGGTGATAACTAACGAGTTACTAATTATCGGCCCATTACAATGATACGTAATTTTGTAAAAATTTTCGAATGGGTGCTGTACAGAGAAATATATTTTAATATACGCGGGATTATCTGTCAACATCAGCTTGGGTTTATGTAGGAAGGTCCACTGTTACCAATCTTTTTTATAATCTCAAAGTATTTCTAAACATCTTGATGTGGGAAGACAAGTTGACGTCATCTATACTGATTTTAGTAAGGCCTATGACAGATTTGACAATATTTTGCTTTTGCATAAGCTGAAGCAAGAAGATTTCTTATACATTCTAGAATCCAGTATGTTGAATATCGAGCTTTTAAATCCAATGAGTATATCGCTCCATCTGGAGTGCCACAAGGCTCCATAATAGGGCTCTTACTATTTGTCATTTTCATTAATGATATTGTTGATTGTAATTGACGTCGATTGCCTTCTTTACGCCGATGATTAGAAGATATACTGTCCCATTAAAACGTTTCTCTACAATTACAAAAAAATTGAACAAAATATACTAGCTAAATAATGAATATTTGATAAAGTTAATGAATTCAAAGATTTAGGCATAATATTCGATAGTAACCTCACTTTTCATCAATACGTTCGTGACCTTAACTATCCACACACAGGAGTCCTGGATTTGTTATATGCAATTATCGTTGTTTTAATGACAAAGATTCCATTTTTACTTTTTAATTATTTCGTTCTGTCTAAGTTAGAGTATTAAAATGCCATTTGGAACCCCGGTTATCAGGCCTACCAAAACAGTTTGGAAAATATTCAAAACTCTTAAAATTTGTTTCGTACAAATTGGATGAATTCTATTCTGCTGTTTGCATATCCCAAGAGGATTTATTAAGACATAAAACTCTTCGTTTAAATACAATAAGGGATATACATTCAGTAATGTTTCTATTCATAGTTATTAATAGTTATCCTGATTGTTCTTCCGTTTTGACGCAAATTAAGTTTAGTATTCCTATTTGTAAAACTAGTAAAGACAAACTTACTAAAATTTTCTTATGTAGAAGCTATCATCTCGTGTAAGATAATTTAGATATATTTGACTGTAACAGTAGATCAATCAGAAAGTTACTTTTTTATAATTAGGTAATTTCTTAATTGAAATTGTGTACATGTGTTGTATTATTGTACTTTTACTGTTTTTTTATGTTCTTGTATTTTTAACAGTATAATTTCATGCGAAATGTTGTGGTTCCGTTCTATAAATGGTCTTGACTAACTGTTCAACGGTGTAATTTAAATAAATATATAAATAATATTGTCACAGAATTTGCCCCGCTCGCACCCAATTCGACGACTGTGGTATCGCAAAACGCCCCGATCGCCCCTACATGATGCTGGTAAACAAACAAAACAATGCCGTATATCGAGGCGCGACTGGAATATTGAGAATCGACGAGAATCGTTCGAGAAATGGATCTAGAGTTGCTAGAAAATACCTGGAATATTCGTTTAGTCCATAAAAGAAGAATAAACAACAGAGTCAGTCAGTCATGAATTGGGGGGTTTGTTGGAAATTTCCTGGAATTTCAAAGTAAAACAGTGTTTAGTTGAGTTGTAATTAGTATTCATTAGTGTTGAAACTGTTTAATAAATATCAGTAAAAGTTGTTTGTTTTTCTGGTAAAAGAAAAAGTCGGGTTAGGAAACCCGTAACAATATCATTGATTGTACTTGAAAAAGAAGTATGTAGAACAATATCATTTATATACTTTGATTTATTTGAAGAAATCCACATGGAGCTTATACATTTACTTTCATCTTTAACAGGCACTGATTTCCCACAATTAATTAATTTAATCATTTTATAAGATGTGCCCTTGGATTTTCCAAAACCCAAATTTAAATTATTTCATTCTAGATATGAAATTACATGCACACCAGCAATATAGTTTTGATATACAGTATGCGCCAAAAGTATGGAATAAATTCAATAAAAACGAAACAATTATTTTTTGGGAAAAATCCTCGAATAGGACGATTTTTAATTTAAAAAATACATATTTTAGCGTAAAATGCGATTTTCAAATGTCATTTGTTTTCGAGTAATGACGTCATCGATTTTTTTTAAATGGCAACACAATATTTTTTTCCTTGATTCTGAAAGATCGTTTAATTCTCTATCAGACAGTACTAAAATTTTGCCCTCTTACATAGGAATGTTTTCGAGTAAATGACGATTGAATGTTAGAAAACGTAAATCAATTAAAATAAAGCAAAAACGTTATCAAGTTTAGTTTTTCGAATTCCATAGTTCTTTTACGGATCACTTAGGTGACACTCTTTGTAAAGTGTCATTGTCACACCGACTTTTTAATAAGTATTGTAAGCAACATAGAAATTATTATTCAATTTAAAGTGTTATGGCACATTTAACTGTTACTCGAAGAATTGAAATTTTAATTCTTATCGGATGCGGGAATATGACTAGAACTCAGCAGGAAGTTTGCGATTTATTTAATGAAAAATATCCAGATCGTCCTATCAGCCAATCAACAGTCAGTAAGGTAGAGTCTACATTTAGAGAAACTGGCAATTTTGTAAATATTCCAAAACCTGGACGTCCAAGCATTAATGAAAATCAGAAACAGAACATTTTGATAAGTATGGTGGATAATCCTCATAATTCTTCACGATTGGTTGCATTAAACAATGACACTAGTCAGAGCACAGTGCTACGTATCTTGAGGAAGGAAAAATATCATCCCTACAAAATTCAACTTGTGCAGGAACTCAATGAGGATGATCCCGATTGCCGCTTACACTTTTGCGAAATTTTAATGTTAAGGAAATAGAAATATACACCGGCAAATACTATTTTCAGATGAGGCCACATTTTGTCTGAATGGTACAGTAAACCGTCAAATTTGCAGATATTGGAGACGGGAAAATCTTCATTGGATGGCAGAGGCACATACCCAACACCCTCAGAAATTAAATGTGTGGGCTGGAATAGTTGACGACAGAATAGTAGGGCCTTTCTTCTTTGACGGAACCCTTACAGGACAAAGATATTTAGAATTTCTAGAAAATTACCTTGTTTCAGCCCTTGCAGTAATTTTTCCTAACGATAATGACCCTGACATTCCTGACGATACCATATGGTTTCAGCAAGACGGTGCACCTCCGCACTATACGCGCCCTGTACGAGATTTTTTGGACAACTGTTTTCCTGGGAAGTGGATCGGCAGATGCGGACCGATAGAATGGCCTGCAAGATCGCCAGATTTTACACCTCTTGACTATTTTTTATGGGGATATTTGAAGTCAAAAGTGTACATTAATAAACCACGTAATTTAGAAGAACTTCAAAATCGCATTCGGGACCAAATACGCAGAGTTACCCCAGAAATCATTCATAATGTGCAAGAAGAATTTCTTCACAGACTTGCGCATTGTCAAGAAGTTGGTGGATGGCAATTCAAACATTTAATTTAAGTATAAAATTTAAACAATTGTATTTTATTTTACATACCTCAGAATTGTTACTTTTTTATGGATAAAATTTACGTTTTCTAACATTCAATCGTCATTTATTCGAAAACTTTCCTATGTAAGAGGGCAAAATTTTAGTACTGTCTGATAGAGAATTAAACGATCTTTCAGAATCAAGGAAAAAAATATGGTGTTGTCATTTAAAAAAAAATCGATGACATCATTACTCGAAAACAAATGACATTTGAAAATCGCATTTTACGCTAAAATATGTATTTTTTAAATTAAAAATCGACCTGTTCGGGGATTTTTCCCAAAAAATAATTGTTTCGTTTTTATTAAATTTATTCCATACTTTTGGCGACTACTGCATATTGCTTTTCGATTTCATTTAGTTTATTTAGGAGAAAGAAATTAGTACTGATACTTTGTTATATCTCACTACTATGCCCTCTATATTAGACAACTAATATTTAAAGCAAGTCGCGCTAAATAAAATTTTTTTCATTCGAAAAACACATCACAAACAGATATCCGCACTTCCAATAATTAAAAATGGAAGGATACCCCCAAGGAAATTGAAAAGCTTACAAATTGCCGAGATGGTTAATTAATTGAAAGAAAATACAGAAAGAAAGGTTTACACATTGTTAATATAGTTAATTAAATGCAAGGAAGTGTACACTGCTCGAGTTTCTTCAGTCCCAACATTGTTTACAGAGCTCCATCACGTCCGTTCTAAAGTATGTGTGAGTTATTTTAATGGAGTGTAAAAGTTTTATTAATTAGTGAGAGGCAGAATGGAAAATTTATGGTACCGGAAAGAATCTAAAGGACAACGAATTAATTTAACTTAATGAAGACGAAATTTTTGTATAACAAGTAAACTGAAAAATAATAAAACTTCATTACTGGTAACTGACTCAGTAAATTAATAAATATCGAACTTGATTATTATATTAAGCATTTAGTTTGAAAATATGAGGTCTGATCAACAAATTTGAGGGCAACTTAATTAATCTTATCGCCTTCGAAATATCCCACCTAGACAAACCTTTTTCTCAGACATTAGTCAAAACATTAGAAATCGAAGATCAATGAAAAGAGTTTAATTTACAATATATCCATTATTTATTTCGAATGGTTTTGTACAGGAAAAAACATTATCTCTTGGATATTTTATTATACCAAGTAGTGAACGCCAGTAAAGCGAAACTTTTGGATCACATCAGGATATTTCAAGTTCATTTTACTGGCGTCTACTACTTTATTCCACTAAAATGTCCCAGTGAGACCCGGCCTCAAGAGATCAAGTTTTCTCAGCCTTTAAAACAAGTTTAATATATATAACAAGAGTGTATAGGTTCTTACTTATAGGCAGATATGAACAGACTGAATAACAGGACTATACCTAAACTACTTTATATATCTAGAAGAAGTCAGAGTCGTAAATATTATAGTGATCATTACCAAAGTATCTATTATAAACCATGTTTCTCAAATACCTGGAATTGCCTGGGTTACTTTATTGCTACCTTAATCCTACAGGGTGATTCTTTAATCATGGGAAATGAGTTTTTCTCGTAAACGGCTGCAGCAAATTGAGTTCTGTAAAAAGTATTTTATTTGAGCTGATTGATGCTTGAAATTGCGATGGATATGAAAGTTATAATTAAGCGACGCTGGGCGTCGCGACGCTTCAAAATTTTTTAAGTCAAAAGCATATCATTTTTATTTCCAAAGTTGGAAGATCTATTGAATAGAAACACTTTTTCCAAATACCATTTTTTTCATCTAAAACCATTCAAAAATTACAGACCAGTTTTTATGTGTTAAATTGGTCGACTGCCATGCAAAGAATGCATGGTTTTTTAAATTTCACTGAAGCAGGCAGGCTAACTTTTATGCTGATATTGACCACAAATATAATTTAGGACTTAAAGAAAACAATTTACAAAATGTTACTACATTTAATAACACTAATTTAATTGTTTAAGAAATAATGAACGTTTATACTAACAACAACCAATACATAAAACACTAAAGAATAACATGAACTGTATTTAGTAAAAATTAACTCTTAATTCACAAATTTTATTTTAACAATTGCTCTATATAGGCGCCATCGTTATCTAAACATAAATTGTACCGCTTTCTTATTTCGCAAGATGTAACTTTTCTTAAAACATCACCAGATATTGCATTGCATGCATCAATAATGTTTTGTTTTAAATTATCTAAATTATTAGATTTTGTTTTATACACTATATTTTTTAAAGTTCTCCATAAAAAGAAATATAAGGGTGTCAAGTCCGGGGACCTAGCTGGAAATTTCAAGGGCCCGTGTGTCCCCAACCATCTTCCGTGGTAGAATTCATTCAAATAATTTTGAACAATGGCCGCATTGTGGCAAGGATCTCCATCTAGTTGAAACCATAAGTTTCTTCTGATTTGCAGTGCCACATGTTCCAGCAAAAGAGGAAGGTGATTTTGGAGAAAATCTAAGTATCTTGCGCCCGTCAAGGCGCCTTCATAAAAGTATGGCCCTACTAAGTGCCGCCCGACTATTCCGCATCAGACATTTATGCCAAAGTGGCCCTGCCTTTGATGTTGCCTGATTTTATACGGGATTTCGTCCGACCAATAATGGGTATTTTTTTTGTTTGGTAATCCATGACTAACAAAATGACTTTCGTCTGTCCATAATATATGATAAAATAAATTAGGATTATCATCCAAAGACACCAAAAACTGACAAATAAAATCCTCCCTCCGCTCACAATCTCTTAGCGAAAGTTCTTGCAAATTATGAAATGTATAGTCATGGTATTTGTTGCTTTTTAAAACTCTTTGTATCACGCTATTTAAATTTAAGTCTCTTGAAGCCTCTCTTATAGAAGCTTCATGATGGTTGTTAAAGTAATTTAAAATAATTGCCACACTTTCTTCCGTCGTGACAGTTTTTGTTCTTAATCTTTTACTTACAAATTTGGCTCATTAAATTTATGGAGATTTATAAAAAAACACAAAACCTACCTTCAAATGCTTTAGGGTTTTGACGCAAACTACTTTCTAACCTAGCAAAAATTTTGTGGTCTGGAAGGTTGCGTTCGGGTTATTTTTCCGCATATAATCTTCTTGCAGTTAAAGCATTTTTTTGGGCTTCTCCGTATAACAAAAGCATGTCAACTTTTTCTGAATGTGTAAACATATTTCTTATTACTTACTATTTTAATAGAAATAATTAAAATTACACTGACAATTTCAGACAACAATTAATATAAGCCAATTTTGTTTTTTCAAAGCGTACTGCTTTAGTGAAATTTAAAAAACCATGCATTCTTTGCATGGCAGTCGACCAATTTAACACATAAAAACTAGTCTGTAATTTTTGAATGGTTTTAGATGAAAAAAAAAAGGTATTTTGAAAAAGTGTTTCTATTCAATAGATCTTCCAATTTCTGAAATAAAAATGGTATGCTTCTGACAAAAAAATGTTTGAAGCGTCGCGATGCCCAGCGTCGCTTAATTATAACTTTCATATCCATCGCAATTTCAAGCATCAATCAGCCTAAATAAAATACTTTTTACGGAACTCAATTTGCTGCAGCCGTTTACGAGAAAAACTCATTTCCCATGATAAAATAATCACCCTGTACATATGAATTGGAGTTTTCGGTAGTAAAATTATGCTGCTACAAGAGCCTAGTACCAGTAAAACGCATATTGTCTGTTATTTAGTTAAACTAACCAGGTATGAGGTGCGTTTCACTTGAAAATCAAAGTTTTGTTCTAATTTACTCTTTTTATGGAAAGTCACTTTCAATATCCTGAACAAATTCAGGAAGTAGCCGAAAATTGTGCGATTTAATAGAAATTGTTTTGATTTACCTTCCATTGTTGAGAAAGGAAATTAAAAAATTCTCATAACAACTTGTTAAGGAGAAACCATCTTCCTGGATTGATGTTATAGTGAAAATTATAATTTGCTAAAAGGAACAAGTTGGGGAACTTTATTCACATTAAACTCGCCACATAGCCACTTTAATTCTCACAACAGGTATCATAATTCGAATGTATCGAAATAAAGAAAGAAAAGAAAGAAGAAAGAAAAAAAAGAAAATAACTTTAAATAATTATGTCATATGTTATCATGCATGTGCATAACATAACTTCAGTAAAAAGCTATGGTAAACTCCACATTACTTACTTTACTTGCCTTCTTGGTTACTTTTACTATTAATATCTGGAACTACGACTGTTTTGTGTTTAAGTGAGACCTTCACAATAAGGGATTAGAAATTCAATTAAAGCTATTTATTTTATCATTAGGAGGTTACCGATTGAGATCATGTTTTCCACATGTTAAACAATGATCTTCAATTTCTGAGGTTTTTGACCAGGAATGTACTACCGTGCGACGCTTCCATTGTTGGAAGCTTATAAAAAATGCGTCCTCCTAAATTCTCTGTAGATCCTCCATATATAAGTTGGCAAATGCAAAATCAGATGACAAGTACTGGGATCATACAATCTTTTGTGCAAAAGCATTGTTTGACCTTGTGTAAGGATGATGAATACCTCCTTTGCCATCAAAGAAAACAGGCAAAATGATTTTGGTATTCGATCTTGATTGAAGTGCTTTTTTGGGTTTCAAGGAACTTCTACATTTCCATTGTGTTAACACGGCAACACGGCTTTAGGTTCCACATCACAACAGTACATCCATGCTTCGTCGTACTCTTAACAAATGTAGTCATTGTTTGCCCTATCAAGAAAATTATCACTGACTGCAACTCGATGTTTTATTATTTCGTCATGAGACTAGGAGCTTACATTGCCATAATATGACTCGTTCCCAATTTTTGCACAAAATGCTACTTTTTCAATTATTTCTTGGATATTTAATATACAATTTCACCGCACAAGTCAATTTATTCGCGCAACATGACACTCGTTGATCGATGTTGACAGACCTAGATCAAGTGTCATTTCTGACTGATTACCGATCTTTCCTGACCTTTTAAACCATTCACTGCACTTTGTCTGACTGAAAATTTCATGAGCCTAATCAGTGAGCGATTGACCTTTAAATATACGAAAACATTAATTTTTAAACGCACAGTCTATACTCAATATGTCTTAAAGGCAAAAATGTTCTTTGTTAAAAATAATAGTTCCACTATTACTAGGTTATAGCAGTTTGTATATAGAAAGATATTATGATAATGGTTGAACAAATAAGTCTTTATCTGTAATTGGAAGACAAATATAAAATTAATTTGTATTTGCAAAAAAATATTTGACAAATACATAAAATGCAAATTATCATTTGTTTTTAAATAGGCAATAAATACTTGCAAAATATTTGGTAAAGGTAAATATTTATATTTAAATACTATATAAACAATAAAGCAATAATAATACAATAAAGCAATTTATTCAAATTTAATAATATGTATTTTTTTAAACTTTTGTGGGTGATTTATTCACTTGAGTTATACTGCTGTGTTTATTTTAATCGCAGCAACCAATTGTTTCTGATATAGATTAGAACAAAACAAAATAAGAATGTATAAAAATGAATTCATTAACACATCCTAATTCTCATACGAGATGGTTCTCTCAAAAACAAAAAATATAATTAAATTTAATATTTTCTTTGTTTTTCTTTTAAGCTGGATTATAGGTCTGTTGGGAAAAAACCCCAATTTTATAATCGTCTACATTTCGTTATATTATTTCAGCATCTTTAGAACTGTGGAAGAAATTAATAATTATAATATAATAAAAAAAATCTACAAATACACAGACTTTATAAACATCTTACAAAAAACTGTCTGTGTATTTTTTGTTTTTTTTTTATATTATAATTACCAATTTTCTCCAGAGTCCTGAAAATGTTGAAATAATATAACAAAACGTCGAACATTATAAAATTTATGTTTTTGTTTTCCAATTGATCTATAATCCAGTTATAAAAAAACAAAAAAGTTATAGTAAGGTCATAAAAAACCCTCTTACTTTAAAATTTCCCTTTAAGAATATCTACCTAACTAAGAAAGATATATTCAATTTATTTATTTACAATTTATTTACTTTTAGCAATCAACCATCAACATAAATTGATTTTTTATAAAATTTAAAAAATATATATACATTTTATAAATTGACAAATTTATTACGTTATTGTATATTTTCCAGACTCACAATTTAAACACTCATTTGACGCCCCTTAAAAAAAATTGGCATCATTATTTTCATTACCGTACAGTTACTGCTGATAAAAACGCATTTGCGTAATTCTGTTTGTTTACTAAATCGCTCTAAAGTATTCGTTAAACCGATAACAGTTGAACCATTAAAATTTTTTAAACATTTACATCCGTCCACTAATTTTTAAAAGGAAAACCTTTATCAAAATTAAAGTATCTACCCAACTGTGTCTATCCGGTGTAATTCTGAGAAATATGTGGTCTTACACACACTATATCATTTGCCAAGTTAAAAGCGGACAGTGAGAATTGTTGTTTTCACGTGCATAATGACAAGTAACATGATAAACAATAGTTTTATTGTTCACCGTGTCCAAATTATTTCATATAAAAATATCGGATGGTTTTGCATGAAGGTCAGATATATAATCGTGCGCTGTAAAGACATCAATCATTATTTCCTGGAAAGATAAGGAAATAATTACTTACCTAACGCAACAAATTATTTGCACAACATTTATATAAATTTGTTCAAAGTTACATCTTCCAATATGCAAGGTATAAAATAGTAGTGCAAGGTAGAGTCAAATAAAATTATATATAATGTAACAATTTAAAAACTTACAATACCTGCTTTGAATTATTATACAGTGCGGCGATAGAATCTTACCTCCCTTTTTGAAACTGGTAAACGGTTGATAGGATGTCTAGAGGCAGTTTCAAGATATAGACTTTATTGCCGCATCGTATAAAGTAAATCAGGTCTAATAACACAGAATGTCTTAAAAACGTTCTATAGTTTCTATTATCAAATATAGAAACATTGTTTTCGAAGACATACCAGGGAGAAGACGACAAGTGTTGAGAATTGCAAATTGCGCAGTTTCAATGCGCAAATAACGAATATTTTGTTATTTCGGATCGTTCGAGGTAGAAAATAACTATTATGAATTAATAATATCAAGTAAAATAGACCTGAGGAACAGAAAAAGATATCAAAAATTCCTCGACATCATTTCTGTAATATGGTGGTACTCAAATGATGTGTTACCTAACCTGTTCTAACTTACCCTCTCCTCCCAGCCACTCCAACTATAATAATCTAAAATGGAAACTTTCGACTTATCCCTTAACTTATCTCAAGGCTCTTGAAACATGTTTCAGTAGTATCAATATTTTCATATAACTATTGTTAATTACCTACATCCATAATAGTATATTATTCAACGAGCATTATAATGATTGTAATTCACGATGGCGACAGCATGAGCCGTACCAAGTGCTTTAAATCATCCAAGTGAATTAGAGTCATTATATGCAAGTAGAATACTATACTTTGGCCACGATTATTAACAGTATTTTAGCAAATTTACAATTCAAAAAGGGGTCAAAACACCTTACTTTCAAGTTTGTCATTAACTCGATAAATTTAAAACAACAAATAAAACTCTAATTAGTAAACTGCTATCATTGACGAATAATGAAATCATTACTCACTGATTTTCAAAGAATCAATAGATATGCGTTCGGAAAGTAGTGAGAGATTTACAATTTGCAGCCTCTCATGATAGGTATGATTCCTCAGAGTAGTCATACGCAACTATATTTGCGTTGAACATTTTCTAACAGGTTAATATCTCTAATCAAACATAGTGACCATATATACCAGTATACTCCACCACAGACCTTAATGTAGGATTTAAATAGAAGGAAAAACAATCTAGGACTGGGATTTTGATATGCTTTAAATAGTGTGCGTTCTATTCCGCTACTGCTTTAACTGGGGATTCATCTATGGTGTAATAGTTTGTTGCACATGCATTTATTCGAATTTAGTAGAATTAACCAAGTTTTACAGCAGCAATCAATAATGCAATGTGTTTAGAGCTGATTCAGTAATGAGTTGCAGTCTCTAGTGAATCCAAATATTTTCAATGCCGATTTGGTAATTCCAGTGATATGATTTGATACTGACAATTTCGAGTCAAATATCATTCCCAACGACGATTCGTAACGCCCAAGTATAGCAGTTATTAATGGTATAAGTGTTAAAAGTGACATTTTATTTTGTCAGAGATGAAGTTTGAGACATTTTCTTTCTTGTCATGTCCCATCTGTTCAAACAAAATAAAATCACTTTTAGCACATATATCATACACTATTTTTTCTACAGAAATTAAATTAAATTTATAAAATATTATTTTGAAATCCAATTGTCTATGAGGTTTATTGTTGCTAATGTTGTTGTTGTTGACAATTAATTTCATATTTCGTGACAAAAAAAAATTCTCTCGACGACGATCGAAGAAGCTGGTAATGCAGCTTTCATTGACTGGTAAGTCAAAGCAACAGTATGAATTTTCGTACAATCGTTTCGTTGAGATGGTGTGATCTGAAAAATGGTAGTGGCAAGTTCAGTGAAAAACTGCTTTTGTATACTTTGAAGAAAAGTCTAAAATATGGAAATCGTCAACGCAGGAGGAAACATATTATCTCATGCAAAAGGTTGCAGTAATTTTCGGTGTATTTGGGAGAACGTGTCATCGCGAAGAATTGTGCAGCTTGACTCAATGGTATCTAAGGATTGGGAGCTTCACTAGTTTTACCAGACACAAAAACTAATGTTCAAGAAATTTCGTTATTATGAGTACATTATATATGAGGTAATATAAAATATGTATAGCCTTCGCCCAGCGAACACTAATCATTCAAGAATTTATATAAAATACATTATGAATAAATGTGCCACGACTCCATGTTAATCTTACTACAGTAAGATACACAATGGATGGAAGTCCAGTACAATAGCGGAAGGTTATATAGAAGTCTCGTTACAAAACAAGAAAGCATCGTGGGCCAAATTTTGTCCAAAACAAGGTTGATACAAGGTTCACATAACTAATTACTACCACAGCTACTAATGAAATTGGCCATTAAATTACTTATTACTAATTTCAGTTTCTCTAACTGTACATTTAATTAAGTAAATATTAAGTATTTTTTGATTTAAAATTTCTATTCTCACCAGTGTTAAAAGTACATCACGTCATTTACTTTTAACACAAGTGCCTTAAAATTACATTATATATAATGCAAGCATACGTTAAAAATTATAATTTTACTGACGTCTGTAGAAAAAAAATATTTATACTTAATACAACTTTGCACGTATTTAGAAAAATATTATTGCTCTCACTTCACATATCTAATATTTGTTCAGTTGTTGGATAGTATCGGAATCTGGCAAGTCATTAATTTTTGAATAAATTTTAAAATCACCTGCAAATAATAAGTTTCAGTGTGAAGATCATTAATAAATGACAAAAAGAGAAATGGACCAAGATTAGAGCTTTATGGTACTCCAGATGTTGTATTGCAAAAGCGTATGGATATATTTAAAAAAAGGAATAAGGAACATGATCGATACGATGAAAAGTTTGAGCAAAAAAATCAGTATATAATACATCTGACCTGACTGAATATCTAGAACACTAAATTGGTCCCCGGTGACCTTTGCACGAAACCATGCTGATATGGGGAAATTAATTTTTATGTAGAGAGATCCGTGTATACAAAGTCATCTTGAACACTTTTTGCAAAATTGCAAATAATATAAATGGTAATGGAACACACAATAATTAGAAAATGTTGATGTTTTATGTACCACATTGTAGATGACAAAGTAGTGGTTAAATAAAGCAAAAGTGCAGTCACATAACTAAAAAAAAAAATACGGAATTCGATCATGATGGTTTAGTTATTTAACAGCTGATAAAATTTCATAATCAGACAATTCGTACACCTCAAACCATGGTACCCTAGATGCGTATTAATTAGAGTACGAGTACATTATAACATTCTATGAGAAAAAATTGTCAATTGTTAATGTTAATGATTCTTTTTGCGGACATCTTTATTGAATTATTACAATATTTAAAACCTCCGGTACTACATATTTTATATTCCAGTATGTCGCATAAGAACGATTGTATTTTATTTCTATAAATAAACTACAATTTTTATTATCTTCAATAGTAATAACAATAAGTAGTAATTTTCGTTTTACTATTGGACGTGGTAAAATTTTAATGCACGATTTCTGAATGTCGACACGCAAAATCCTAAATATACACCGTGAATAGTGGAGGTCGGTTTCGATTGTAACAATACCGTACTAATCGTCTTGGAGACTAAAATATTTTCATATAAATTCCAGACATGCGCACATGCTTTCTGCATTTAAATTTAAACTAAAAATTAGCTATACAAATAATAAATTTTACTAACGGTGACGTTTATTACAAATGAGGCGGTTAGAAGCAAATGGATGTGAGTTTTTATCAAACATCGAGTTATGTGCATAAACTAATACTTTGAACACAAGTACAATTTAATAAATCTTTAGAAACAATGACAGAAAAGGCATTAAACAGTAAAATATGTTTATTTAATTAATTTTCAAATACCTGAGTTTAATAGATTTTTAACTTTGATTCCCTTTATTTCTAACTGCCTCAAATAATATGGAGCTATTGTCGATTGCAGCTGTAAACATATTAATAATACCATATTTTGAGATCAATAAATGATCATTATAATAGTGTATTAGTATTATTATTGATTGCATAATCTTCATTATCAGATAAGTCGAAGCAAAACTTTTTGCAACAAATTATGACGGTGTAGGTCGTCCACATTCATTGGAAAGATCTGACAAATTAAATATTTGCTAGTATTACTAATTTTCTTTCATTCTGATTAAACTGAATTTAGCAACATAAAGTGATATGACATGATTGTTTGTTGTTATTTCGTTCCCCACTTCCCTCGAGTATGTAAATCTTGTTCAATCATTTGATCAAATCATTTCGCTATAACCTAACTTTTTAAAATTGACGTTATGCATTCTAAAGTGGCTTTTAAAATCGCCTTCATAACATGCCATTGTTTTCAAAATCATTGTCTTCACGTCATATTCACTGTTTCGTTCAAGAATACTGCTTCTACTTGTTGAGCTGTTACTGTTGCTTTTACTCCAGCATAATAGAGGCATCGATGAATGCCTTTAAAATACGTCCACTCATTTTCTTTGTGTCATATGTTGAATATATTTCTTCACTTAACGTTACAGGCCAAAAGCAAAAATTTTGTTATATTAATTAACAATTAGTGAAATAAGATAGTAGAAAAGTATTTCTTATTTATTCGCCAAATTATCGCTGTTATATCACATCTTTTGTCGCTAGGAAATTAGAATGCTTATAGGTACTTTCCATGCATTAATAAAAATGATAAAATTGTTTTTTGAAGGTTTCACTAAGAAAAAGTTATAAAATTATAGTATTTCTACTTCTGCGCGTTTCAATTATTAATTGCACAGAGTGTAACAAAATCAACGAACAAACTTTGGAAGCATATAGAGAACGTCAAAATAATGATGGTTCTTTCTGAAAAATGTTCACCTAAAATGTTTCCTGGAGAAGACACATGATTTTTATCTAAATTCTATTATTTTTAAATGAAAACCATAATATTATAGATATTTTTTGTTGCATTTTCTGTAATTTCTTAGATTAAATCTGGAATCCGATACTATCGCAGAAAATTTCAAGTAACTCGGAAAGGTGCCAAGAAACAATAACACTCTTTTTCTTTTAAGAGATGATTACTCTAAAATTCTATTAGATATTTATTACATGCAATGCCTTAGAAATTTTATTAATATGTTTGTTTTGTCTAATGTAGTTACAAATTTCAAAATTATACTCTTGAAAGTTATGGAGAATATTATTATTTTTTTAAACTTTCTCCAGCAAAGCATTTGGGATAACAAAATACAGGAGAAACTATATTTACTTCTGTATATGATAACGAAGTTTTTCCGCTGATTTTTATTATACCCTGTATATCTATTCGATTTTTGGTGACAGATTTTGAGATAGATATGAAAAATTTATCATATATTATTTACAATATTTATTACTCTTGGTACCTTATTATAACTATTTCGATAACCAATTGCCTCTTTTTCTGGCATATGTTACGGTTGTGAGTGCAACGCAGTGACTTGTCTGACTGTATAAAAAAAGTCCAAAACAAAAAGTTCCAAACTATATCATCAATTAAATGATTCTTTTGTTCTTATACAGGGTGATTCTTAATGAATACGCATAAATTTAACTGCGTTTTTTAGACCCCAAAATAAGACGAACAGTCTGTATAAATATGTACCTATCCAAAAACGTCTCGTTTTTGACACACAGGGTGTGAAAGTTTGTTCTTTCTTGATGATGATTTTTAATTAGTTATTTTCCAAACATCATCATCATCATCAAAGCATAGACATAAATTAATGAAATTTGGCTTAGTCCCCTAACTTTTTATGTTTGAAAATCTAAAAAGAAATTAAAACAGTTTGTGCAAGTGTCCAAAAAATATCCAAACTTTGTGAGCATTTTTTTTATAATTTCATAACAAACATGAAAAAAAAACGGGTCGAATTAATTACCTGATCAGCCGATTTCTAATCTATTCTAAAAGTAGTAGCATACAATTAATTGCGCTTTGTAACCTCAAAATAAGACAAAAAGTCTATTCTAAAACGTTTCGTTTTTGGCATACAGAGTATCAAAGATTTGATATTGATGACGGTTTTTAATTAGTATTTTCCAAATACGTAGAAATAAATTAATGAAATTTGGCGCAACAAAAATACTTACTTCTTAGTTTTTATAAATAAAATTTTTCACTTCCGACTTCCGAAACTAAAAATATTTTACTACATTTTTTATTCACTATTCATCATTATTTTTCCTCAGCTATAATTTCCTAAGTTTATGTATATAGGTCAAGAATCACCCTGTATATATGTTCAATTCTGAGTAAAATCATGATCAAAATTAATTTATTTATCATATAAATCCAACGTACAATCGTTTGCAATAATAATGACACTCATTAAAATAAATTTTAGGATTTCTTTTGGACTGCTGACGTATTCGTAATGAAGTCTACTTAAAATTTTTAACATTAATTATTAGTTGTTTCACTAACCAATTTAATGAAATGTCTACTCAGAATTTCAAACACTGTGTTTGAGGAAGTGTCATTATTATTGTAAAAGCATGTACCTATTAGATAATATTTAATTTAAAAAACCTGAAAGGCAGTATCAACGTAATACAAAAAAAATCTATCAGTCAAATTAGAAATAGTATCATTGCTCTTTATCACTAGTTCTAACAGAACAAAATACCTATTAGTTATATGTATAACTATATCTGTAATATGTATTACAGAATATCAACGATTATCAAATTGTGACACCAAGTTTTTGACAATGCCTGTTTGATGAAAAAGAATGTGTAGAAAGTTCAATTTAAAGGTTAATTGTAATCGATTAATATTAGATTTGAAATTTCATAATATCATAAACTGCGCAAAAACAATTTGCATTTCTGAAATTATGTAGTCATAATTTATATCATTAGGTATGTTATAATGTTTATACACTTTATTTAAATTTCAATCCAAATAAATATACCACTAACATTCATTTTTATACGTAGATAAACAACTGGGGATAACACGTCTCATTAATTATAAACTAGAAAAATATAACAATTTTCTTATAAACATTTAGCTTAAATATTTTGCGGTTTCGTCTAGACTACCTACATTGTCTACGTACAATATGTACATTTTTTAATAATAACTAGTTTTCTTATCGCTCTATGCTTAAAATAAATCATTATTGCGATATTGCGCTGCAAAAAACGAATTGCATAAAAACATTGGCAGCTAGAAAAACTTAAGCGAAGAAATAAGAAATATATGTATTTATAAATACATTTGAAATTATTTGTTGCTTCACCGTGACACCACGACTTCTATAAATTTTTATGTAGTCATCTACTAAATATAAATATTGTCATTCTTTTAATTATTTTCTATAAAATAAATTTTATTACAACTTGACGTTATACTACGGCTAATAGTTATTTTATAACGTTTGCTGGAAATCAAATACGTAGGCAGTAAATATTAGTTGCAACGTTTTTGAGGCATTTTTTAAAAACATTATTTTGTGAGGTCGGCTATAATGTTTTTAGAAAATTCTAGGCAATAATTCGATCTGAATTAATTGTGTTAAAACTAATAAATCCGATTTTAGTGTTAACAGAAACATTAATAAATTTTACGTATATTTTCTTTCACACATTTCCCAATTCTAAAAAAATCAATGAAAAATGTTTTGCATTTGTATTTACAAACGCACACAATAAAATATATTCCTTTTAATCTAATCTAATTTTTTTTTAACATTATTTTGTGAGGTTGGCTATAATGTTTTTAGAAAATTCCAGGCAATAATCATTCGACCTGAATCAATAGTGATAATGACTAATATATCCGATTTTAATGTTGGCAGAGAGATAAATAAATTTTACATAATTTTTTTCACACGTTTCCCAATTCTAAAAAAATCAAAATTGTTTTACATTTGTAGTTACAAACACATAAAGTAAATAAGCACAATAAAATATTATATTTCCTTCAATCTAATGTAATAGTTTGACATACACACACATGTACTAGTGTTAAAACGATTTATTTATTAATCGCACCTTGCCAGTTTTTTAATAAGCATATTACATAATATATGAAGTTTACATCAAGATTTAAACAAATTTGTCATTTTATTTGTTAGGAAATTACTATTAATAAATACCTTTACTGTGATGTATGCTTAATTTTAATAAGAAAAAAATTATTTTAAAAATTACCCAGCATAAAGCATTCGAGTCACATAATCCTGTTCTGATTAGTCCGTGTCCACAAACACCAAAAGTATTGAACCGTATGCGACACACTCAAACAGTCACCAAATTTCAAACGGCGGTTTTCCCGCTATTTCTCCAGCAGCAGAGAAAAATCAAGAGTGCGTGAGCTAAGAACGGCGGCCGCTCGTTTTCCAACGCTGCCTGCGATACGATCGACGCGTGGAAAGAGACTGGGGTAGCGTAGCGCGCCAGCGGACAAATCGCGACGCTCTCGAGCGTCTATTCCCTTTGTCGAGTGTGTAGAGCATTGATCAAACCTGCAGTTGCACCTGCAAATTCTTATCGCCTCTGCACACAGCAAGGATTCGTGAATCTGTAGCGCGCCGGCATTTGCAGGATGCGACTTAGGATGCTGAGTTAGCCGAAGATGCTGCGAATCCTTACGGAGGAGATATCCCGTCAGTTGTTTTGTATAAAATAAGTTCCGTGGCAATAAAGCGTTGTTAAAGATAATTCTTGAGAATATTTTTACCCCAGAGGGTACTACTCAGAAACCTAATTAATTCGTTTTGTTCACCAAAGTGGAAAATAATTTTCCAAAGTAGTGCAGTACCGCTTCCTCAAATGATCTACCAGCTAAGTTTCAGAATACACACTTAGGGAAATATCCCAAAACAATTAGTTGATAATGATGATTCCCAGTAAAATATCTCCATTAAATAGACTTCAAAAGAGTTACGTTTCTGTCATAAATATAGGTTTGCTAAAGAAACCAACTAGCGGATAAAAAGGTTTTTTTTTGTAACTTTCGATTTATTGATGCAATCCCACCTTTTTATTATTTTTGAAATTTTTCACCCCAGTAAAAATTTATATTGGGGCTTTTATCATAGGATGACTAGTTCTATAGCAATATCAGCAAATATTTATTTTTATTTCAAATAAATGACTTTATAGCTACTTTTAAATGATATTCTTGCCGTTATTATGTGCACTTAGTACAATTATTATCATATTTTTAAACTTTCATTTTACATTGCACAAGTTACAAGTGAAATTTAAAATAAGTACCTACAGTTTGGGCCGAGGTTTTGCCAGAATTGACCAACACTTGCTTCACTTTTAACACCTTTAATATAAAACAAAAATTTTAAGTTAACGTTAATAACTAATGAACTCTAATACATTATGATATTTATTTATCTTTTTTATATCTAAATACCAAAATTTATTCCTCACACATTAACACTTGTTATACAGTATGCGCCAAAAGTATGGAATAAATTCAATAAAAACGAAACAATTATTTTTTGGGAAAAATCCTCGAACAGGTCGATTTTTAATTTAAAAAATACATATTTTAGCGTAAAATGTGATTTTCAAATGTCATTTGTTTTCGAGTAATGACGTCATCGATTTTTTTTTTAAATGGCAACACCATATTTTTTTCCTTGATTCTGAAAGATCGTTTAATTCTCTATCAGACAGTACTAAAATTTTGCTCTCTTACATAGGAAAGTTTTCGAGTAAATGACGATTGAATGTTAAAAAACGTAAATCAATTAAAATAAAGCAAAAACATTATCAAGTTTAGTTTTTCGAATTCCATAGTTCTTTTATGGATCACGTAGGTGAAAATCTTTGCAAAGTGTCATTGTCACACCGACTTTCTAATAAGTATTGTAAGCGACATAGAAATTATTATTCAATTTAAAGTATTATGGCACATTTAACTGTTACTCAAAGAATTGAAATTTTAATTCTTATCGAATGCGACTAGAACTCAGCAGGAAGTTTGCCATTTATTTAATGGAAAATATCCAGATCGCCCTATCAGCCAATCAACAGTCAGTAAGGTAGAGTCTAAATTTAGAGAAACTGGCAATGTTGTAAATATTCCAAAACCTGGACGTCCAAGCATTAATGAAAATCAGAAACAGAACATTTTGATAAGTATGGTGAATAATCCTCATAATTCTTCGCGATTGGTTGCATTAAACAATGACACTAGTCAGAGCACAGTGCTACGTATCTTGAGGAAGGAAAAATATTATCCCTACAAAATTCAACTTGTGCAGGAACTCAATGAAGATGATGCCGATCGCCGCTTACACTTTTGCGAAATTCTAATGGATTTATGTCAAGAAAATAGAAATTTACACCGGCAAATACTCTTTTCAGATGAGGCCACATTTTGTCTGAATGGTACAGTAAACCGCCAAACTTGCAGATATTGGAGTCGGGAAAATCCTCATTGGATGGCAGAGGCACATACCCAACACCCTCAGAAATTAAATGTGTGGGCTGGAATAGTTGACGACAGAATAGTAGGGCCTTTCTTCTTTGAAGGAACCCTTACAGGACAAGATATTCAGAGTTTCTAGAAAATGACCTTGTTCCAGCCCTTGCAGTAATTTTTCCTAACGATAATGACCCTTACATTCCTGACGATACCATATGGTTTCAGCAAGACGGTGCTCCTCCGCACTATGCGCGCCTTGTACGAGATTTTTGGACAACTGTTTTCCTGGGAGGTGGATCGGCAGACGCGGACCGATAGAATGGCCTGCAAGATCGCCAGATCTTACACCTCTTGACTATTTTTTATGGGGATACTTGAAGTCAAAAGTGTACATTAATAAACCACGTAATTTAGAAGAACTTCAAAATCACATTCGGGACGAAATACGCAGAGTTACCCCAGAAATCATTCATAATGTGCAAGAAGAATTTCTTCACAGATTTGCGCATTGTCAAGAATTGTTACTTTTTTATGGATAAAATTTACGTTTTCTAACATTCAATCGTCATTTACTCGAAAACTTTCCTATGTAAGAGGGCAAAATTTTAGTACTGTCTGATAGAGAATTAAACGATCTTTCAGAATCAAGGAAAAAAATATGATGTTGCCATTTAAAAAAAATCGATGACGTCATTACTCGAAAAAAAATGACATTTGAAAATCGCATTTTACGCTAAAATATACATTTTTTAAATTAAAGATCGACCTGTTCGAGGATTTTTCCCAAAAAATAATTGCTTCGTTTTTATTGAATTTATTCCATACTTTTGGCGCATACTGTATACTACACTACACTTATCGTACCGTATGGCACCTTCATTGATATATGTTTGATATAATAGTATAATACTCGTATATTCTTCGATTGAGATTTTAATCTTCTAATAGTTTTAAATAGTTTTTTCACCTTAGCACTATTTTGATTTGATAGAGCAGGATGTAGCTAAAAATAATTTTAAATTTTTACTTGAATCTTTTGGTTTAAAACAAGTTATTGATAAACCAGCCCATATTAACTTAAACACAGGTAATTCTTTCCTTATTGATGTCATAATTACAAACCAAATTACCGAATTTCTTGCTTCGGAGTCTATCCCTATATCCAACAAAATCACAGAACACAATTTAATTTACTTTGTATTTAGTAATTCTAAACCTAGGAATATGTTGAAGTTCGTGCAATACAGGGATTACCGTAATATTAATAATGAAAATTTTGAACGCGACGCTATTATGTTAAATTGGGACATTATATATCGTACACCACATATAAATGATAAAAATGAATTATTTAATAATAATATTATATATTTATTAAACAAACATGCACCCATTAGACAGAAAATAATTACTGAAAGACAGTTTACTCCATGGATAACCGCTAATTTTAATGAAACTAAGAGATAAAGCCCACGCTAAAAAAGTAGAACGCCTCAGCATTTTGATTATTACAAGCAGCTTAAAAATTATACAAATCATGCAATAAACAGGGAAATATCTGCCTATTTCAAATCACTCTCTAGTAATGAAACAAGTGCATCATCATTCTGGAAAAATATGAAAAAGCTTAATCTAACTAGAGCCCCAAATTTTGAAATTCCTGATCATTTAGCTGATCCCATTAAAATAAATAATTACTTTGTTTCATCCACACAATCTCATAATATAATATCAAATGAAAAACTACATTATTATAATACCAATTTACACCCCAATATGACTGAGTTTTTTGACATTAAACTTGAATGAATCGAACGGATATTTGTAATATTATTAATAAAACAAAAACTAGTAGCATGGGATCAGATAATATCTCTGTCATAGATTTAAAATTGTGTTTACCTTTTTGTCTTCATCCTTTAGTAAATATTATAAACACATGTCTCATAGAAAGTATTTTTCCCGAGTTATGGAAAATGGCGATCGTGAACCCACTTGCAAAAATGTCTAATTAAAAAAATGTTAATGATCTTCGACTACATCAACTCAAAATCTTCGGGTCTTATTCAGAAAGTGTAGAATGCCTGTATGCGGTTTTCTTACAATATTCCATTCCGACATCATATTACACCACATTTAAATAACATTCCATTTTAAATATGAAAAATAGCCGCTTACTTCATACATATAATCTACTATACAAAGTTTTTTAAACCGGTGAACCTCATTACATTAAACAATATTTTTTATTAGCTACGCACCACCGTAACACTAGGTATCTTTATACTTTTAGGGTTCCACAGCACAGAACTGCAGCCTTTCAAAAGTCTTCTTTCATTCAATGCAATTCATTTATGGAATAAAATTAATGATAATATTAAAAAAATGAGCAGACAGACTTTCAGTGTTGATGTAAAAAAAATGCTTTTAGAGAATCAGATTTGCTTAGGATGTGTGATTTCTGCCTGCCTGTTGTATTTATTTTTTTTCTTTTTTCGTCCTTATATATTCTGTAAGCATGCCAGCTATTCTTCCTCATTGCCCTCTTCGTCGTATCTACATCGTTAATCGCGATTTTTTTAATAAAGTTATAATATCAATTCCAGTCTTTCTTTTTTTTTCTCTTCACGTATTAGCTATCTTTGCCCAAAATTGTTCTTTTTTTAGTTTTACTAAGTTTAGTTAAGGTCCATAGGAAGAGTACCATTAGGTGAATTTATGGTTGCTTTTTACCAATTATTGTAAATACTCAACATTATTATATGTATGTACTACATGATTTTATTATTTTTTGGGTAAATAAATGTGTATTGTTATTATTATTTAGTCTATTTCTATCAGCTCATTCTTAAAATACCATCCATGAATTGTCTAGTATTTTGTATCATTAACCTTTATCACCTTTCACTATTTTCCATTTCGCAGTTATATGTTCTTCTTTACTACTTTTAATTGCACAATATCGTCGCTGTTATTACAAAGAGTCCTATCTCATTTTTTACAATTTTTCAGGAAAGCGATTAAAAGAAAACTGTGGTGATCATTTTGGCTGTATCACTAACACTTATATCTTATATCAATTTATTTTTTCGTAATAACGTAGATAAATCAATGTAGAATGATGAGGCATATAACATTTTTTTTAAATTATAGGTGTTTTGTTTTAATACAATATTAGTTAAGATAGGCCCTTTCGTAAAAATAATAATAAGTACTGGTTTATACATGAAACCAAATAGGCCCCTCTATTATTAATAAAAAATGTGTTTTTCAATGAAAAGGTAGGAAATTTGTTTAACTTTTAGTATTTTTATTTAAGGAAAACATACAAATAATATTATATACTAAAAAAATAAAACGTATCTTAAAATCTACGTATTAGGTAATGCTTAAAAACTAAAGAATACCAGTCTGAGTACCATTTTAACTAAAAAAAATTAACAAAAGAGAAAAAAGAGAATTCTGATTGTTTAACAGTTTCAAACCTAAACTAAAACGGTACTCTGACAGTGAGTTAACATGAATGCTAACCTAAAAGTCATTACTATGATTGTGTGTTCGGTAAAGAACGGTAAAATAAAACATCGTCAGGACATCTAACGACAGGCTTGTCACCAGTACATAGTGCCATTAAATCATTGTAATTTAACAAAGGTATTGGCTTGGGTTCCTTGTTTAACTTTGCAAGAGTTATATGGCCGGTTTCTCAACTAGTAGATATCTATTAAATAAACTTATCGATTCCATAAACTGGAGATATCCCATGAATTCGGTTTCTGAACCATTCGATAATGCTTATCTATTGCATAAGTTATCGAACAGATATCCAAAGAAAAATGGCAAGATATCTGCCCAATAAACGTTAACGCACGCGCGCAGCGATTTAGCTGTTGCTTGTTTACATCTTTATTGTAAGGCTTAACCCAACTTTTTTTGATATTTTCGTGACGATTACTTTGTGCAATGGAAAATTCTGATTCGTCTGCCTCTTCAGATCAAGAATATTTAAATATAGTCAGATATCTTGAACAGCCAAGACGTTATCGTGAAAGAGAAAACCAATATGAAAAATACAGCGACAGAATTTCGAGAGAGGTTTACGGGCGCCGTATTCTTGAAATAGTGTTTTCTACAAATACAAGTAATTTTAGACATTTAAGAACTGAATAATATAGAGTTTAGCAAATAACAACAATGTTATCTCATGCCACCAGCGAATATTCAGAGATACCGAAATAGAATCAATGTATAACGTCAGAAAGCGATTTATCCAGCAAATTTTTAGGTACTGAAAACTTTCAAAATACGTATTTTTTTTTAAATTCAGCTATAGATGTAAACATTGTTATAACATAAACTTACATATTTCTGCATATAACATTGTTCACTTTTGTTTATAAGTATGTGAAAATAATTGTTAAAATGTGGAGTTAGAATAGCGAAATAATGTGTGTCATACAAATGCATTTTAAGAGTTATTATATTATTTGAAGAGAGTTTAAATAGTAAAAGTGTATAAACAAAACATCAGTAATTTTATTTTTGATATTACTTTTGTTCTACGCGTTTTATTTTTTAAAATTTCAGTACCTAGAAAACCACAAATTTGATCATTTTACGGCGAGAAATACGGCGATCTTAACGAAAGAAACTGTAAATTTACTGATAAATTTAATAGGAGATAGTATTCAAGTCTCTAGTACTAGAACAAATTTACTATCAGTATTAGAAAAGGTTTTAATAACTTCGTTTTTATGCAGCAGGTTTATATATATATTTATTTTGTTAATGTGATGTGTTATCATTAGGTAGCCGATAGTGGCGCCATCTACAATTATTTCTTGAAAGTATCTTACTTCCATAAATGGCATCTGCAAACAGTTGTGCATTTGTTAGCTCCCTCTATGATTATTGCAGATATTAAGATATCCATTCAACTGTTATGTATTCAACAAAATTTGGAAGGCATGCGTTCAGAAACCAATATAAAGTTATCGGTCTGATAAATTTATGTACTCGATAGTTATCGAATGGATAGCGCCAAATGTTGAGAAACCGGCCAATAGTGCCACTAACTTTTCTTTTTATGGTGATAGCTCGATATTGAGTTTCCAAATGACAGGTTTTGAAAAACAACTGATTCATAATCAGTCACAATCAGTAGCACCCTGTTAGTGCAGGGTTGCAAGATTTAATTTATAGTTCTTTTGGTTATGTTATCAAAATTTCCAAATGCCTAAATTTTAAGAAAACAGCTACAGGAATATCTAATCATTTATCTTTTGGCATAACAAATTTAATTTTTTTTTAATTTAGTTATTAATCATTCGATTGTCTTTGTCAAATAAAATCATAATAATTAATAGATAATGTACTGGGCCTATGTGAAAATTACTTTCCATCTCTTGCAAAAATATTATAACATAAAGACATACATTGAGATTCGCCCATCCAGACGCGCTTTAAACATATGGCATAAGGGCCAATGTCAACTTTGGCCTTTACGTAAAAATATTTTTAAAGCTAATCTAAGATAGGCCTGATTCTTATAATTCCATAAAATATAAACGGTGTAATATTAAGATATGCCAGTTTGTCATAACATAAATAAGGTCTACCCATGCCTAAATATGGCCATAACTCATTTTCGCCAAATATCGAGTCGCTGTTACTACGAAGGGGCCTACAATTCATAATAACAGCGACGATATACACTACTCAACCTCTTTCATACAACTTTTTTATCATTCGATATTCCTCACTTCTTAGATTAGGGCGTTTACGGTTTTGAGAACAGGCTGTAGAGTTTGAATTATTATCTATTCTTAAGAACACAAGCACAAAATCACTATTAAATTAATTATAATTAAGTTAGCGGAAATATATACTTAAAATTTATCCATGCATACAACTATGGCAGCTGTGAAGATAGAGCAGGAGGTCCATCACAGCGGGATTGCCAATAGAAAGCGAGCATTCTGATGCGGCGCATGCGTATTTGCTACAGCAGAAGCTATATAATCGGTTATACTCTGCGAGGTATGCGGAACATAATAATTGTATACAAAACATTTATGAACAATATGTATTTTTTTTTGTGTTGACTACTATAAATTATGAGCAACACGACTACGATACGACTATATATAATGCAATTAAATTAGATATTTGCGACATTAACGGGATATATCCTGCAGCATGTATAACATTACAGCAGGTACTTAATCGCGGACCTCTCGCCCTGGGCAACGCACCATTAAATTTTTAAATGATACTGCAGGAAACAACTACTCAGCGGACTAATGCCCCGACCGACATTGAATTTAGTTTATATGTGAACATACACATGATAGAACAGCCAGTTCAATTGTCGGTCATCTCACCTAGCTAACAAGCTCAAGACCAGTCTATGTATGTAGACAGATACTGCAGATATAATTCAATGCCGGTCGGGGCATTAGTCCATTAGAGTAATTGTTTCCTGCAGTATCATTTATAGAACATTACTATTACTTAAGAGATACCGTTTGTATTAAATCAGTAATTTTAAGTAAACAGAACTTATATTAAAAATTTATTAAAAAATGTACAATGATTTGATAACAATCGGTTACAAAATAACTAGAGCACATATAAAATAAAAAACGGCCCTACATCACACCGCTGATGCATTATTTTTATATTCTATTTTCCAGATGCCACAGATCCAGTATAAGCTATGATCTTCAGAAAATGGCAGCAATGAAGCTAAATTAATAATCCTTGGAATATAAAATCTAATTCAATGCAAGTCAGCTTTAATTAAATCCATTAAAAATGGCACCGCTTTGCCATCGTTTTTATAATATTTGTGTATATCCTCACCATACACACGGCATATCCGTGAAGGGTAGAAACATTAATCTAGCATTAATCTCGAAGCTTTGCACCAGGTGCGTAACAAATTGTGTGTATATTCGGACATTAAAAAAAGTACACCCATTTTCGAATATGGGCTCCAATTTATTTTCAGATTTAATGGTTAAGGTTAATACATATATTGGGCGAGGTCAAATCCCTTCAAATCCCCTTTTAACAATAAACATAAAAAATGCATGTTATGTATTCATCAATACTATCCAGTGATGAGAGATATAAGATAGAATTGATAGAAGTGTATAAAAAATATTTCATAATTTTTCAATGAAAGGAAGAAATATTAACACTAAACATGTAGATAATTATATACAGGATGATCATTATGACACATGACAGGTTAATGCTTCGAAGATCTTTTCTGTTTTCATAATTAGTTTTTGTTTTCATTTAAATCTCTAATCAAAAGGACTAAATGTCAAATGCGCCATATTTTATATTCAGTCTTTTGTAGATATAATATAGAACAATTATTCTGAGATATCGTTTTTGGTTAATTTAAATGGTTTGAAACATTATGTCCGTTAATGAAATAAATGCGATTTTGTTTTTATTACTTTTCCTAAACGTTCTACGTTATTCTGAAAGGCAAGTTTTATATTTTCTTTTTCTTCATTTGTAATGTAGTCTCAATACTAACAGACTAACATTTAAAGGTCTCTGGATTTTCTAACTGTATGTTTTCGGGTCAAGTTTCTAATAGAAAACTTTGTCGTAATCTTAAACATAATAAATAAGTTCTTGATTACGTGTAAATTTATGAATACGTTTATTTTAGCGCTTTCTAGAATATTCCAGGCTGTATTATATTTGGTTCCAGATGCATTCTCAAAGACCATGGAAACTTCGAGAACTCAAAAATTGTATATAAACGAATCGGCTTCGCTTCCATAGTCAGTTTATGTTGACAAGTCGAATGCGAAAGACCTAAATGTAGAGATATTCGACAGTAAATTTATTTCAAATCTATCTGTTGTGTGTAATCAATTAGTGATAATAAAGTTGTGTTTCTACATGAATTATTTGAAGAGTAATTCAATGTAGAGTTATAATGCTATTACTTTCAATGTATCACATAAATTTTATGCGGGACACATTTTTAATATTTTTTCAAAATTATATTAAATTCTCCGCAAATTTAAGGTTTACATAGTTAGAGCAGACAATCAGCAACACAACGGTCAAATTCGCTGTCATGTCATAATTTAATTCCTGTGTTTACGTTGTAGTTTTGTGTTCCTCAGTTTTTAGTACCTTTTTTAATTTTAAACGTTTTATAGTTATTAAATAAAGAAATTTGTTGTGGGTGCAGATATTTTCCCACAATGTAGTTCGTCGGTTTGTTTTTCTAGGTTACAGGACAAGACTGCCGCGGGTGCATTAGTTTTCTATTATCTATTAGTACCTACTAATCCTTTCTTTCAATTTTGTTACAATAAATAGACATTTAATCAAACTGTACTTACGGAAAGTGTGTTTTATCGGTATTAAATGGCTGTAATGAGTGAAAATGTAGTTTTGTTAGTTTGAAGCGAAATAGTCAATAAACGAATGCAAAATACTGGAGCTAACTGGATTAACTGTTACCTATCTATCAGGTGATATTACTAGGAAAAATGTTATTTTTTGTCGTTTCTACATTTAGAAATGCTGCAAAAAAACGACCGCATGGTAGCTGACGTTGTTTACAGATAAGCTTTATCTATAGATCTAGACCATCTCAGTCGATGCTAATCGTAGGCATCGATTTTCTGCAGGAATTTGCCTCATTTTCTTTAAATATCGAGTCAAAATATTGAAATAATTTTTTTTATTGTTCTGTAGGCCTTCCTGAGGACGTAGTTAAATATTTTGTGCTTAGTAGTGGATATGCCTGTATATTTATAGTTACACTATTTGCTACATAGGGCACTATGTCATTCTAAACAGTTTTGATATCGTGGATTAACTTTGTTTTTCTTTATTGTTATTGGGTTTATGCCACACTTCTGAAAAATAATAAAAATTAATTAAATAAGCCCTTGCGCCAAATGGAACACTCAAGGGTTATTTTTGAAACTAAGTTTGCCTAACCAAAAAATCTCACACTGAAAAAAACAGATACGTAAAAAATAACAAAAATCACATCACTATCGCGCATTTCCGTATTGACTCTCTGTTTTCGTTTTCAAAATAGTAGTAAACATATTAAACGTATGTCAAGTCTGACAGTTTAAAATTTGTTTATCTGCTTCCATAGAGATGTTAAATGATTTTTATTTTATTTTTACTTACTTCTTCTTGATACAACTGTAGCCAACAATGATCGATGTTTACTGAACAGTTTGACACACACTTATCTCCGTTCAACAAAATAATCGCCGTCTCTTTTAATTTTCTTTTTGTCGCGTTATCTTCCTTCTCTAAAATTTTTGCCCCATTGAATCACATGACCGTTTTCCCAAGCGTGTTCGCAAATTTTGGATTTTTCAAATTCCCGTCTTTTTATATAATTTTTATGTTCCTCAACTCTAAAATTATGCCACAAATAAATAGCTTCAGACAATATATTAACTTTGTTCGTATAAATTCGTTTATCGATGTTTTATATTTTTAACAATGTGTACTAAATTTTCCTGTAAATGGTAGATTAGTATTTTCCAGAAATAAGGTTTAGATCTAACTAGCTCTCGTACATTTTCTATAGTTTCACAATTTTGATAAATTGTTGCACATTCCTCACCATATCTCTTACCTCCAAAATTGTGCTTAAATTTAAAGTCAGGGTGCCGTATTCTTGAAATAGTGTTCAACTAAGGCATAGAAGGCTATTTAAAATCTGTTTATCATTCCGGTGATATATAAATATCTATTTAAATAAAAAATATAATAAAAATATTCAAGAATAAACAATTATAAACCATTTGAACATCTTCGAAATTATTTTAAACAGTTAAGCGGTATCAATAACTAACTTTGCATTACTTAAATGATTTAACACGTAATGAAACTTACTATATTGCGTTTTACATTTGCATATATACTCGCGACAAGAATTCAGACGACTTACGTCATACGAAAAAATGAATAATTCATTATATTTTCATCAAAATATTTAAGAAACTGCAGCTGATAGTAATAAAACTATATACAACACTAAAATTTTGCATTATATATAGCCCTAAATTGCAAAAAATGATTGTTTTTAAAGCCACCAAATATCGAAAATTACGTTGACAATAAAAACAAATGTGTAACGTCAGCCGTGACGTAAGACATCTGAATTCTTGACTCGAGTATACAAATTATTACAACTATCTAACAAAAAAACAGTTTTAATATTAACACTCGTAACTAAATGATTGTTTATTTACAGTTATAATTACTTACTAAAAATGTCGATAAAAACGACTGAACATAGATGGTGTTCAGTCAGTAGACACTTTTTTTGTTTCACTTGAACCTTGAAGTTTTTGTTCACTACGTCCGAAATAGAAACGTCGGATTATAATTTTGCAAACAAAAGACGACTATTTTTTTAAAAGAGTTTTAAAATGTGAAAATTAAAAATACTCTGGTAGGGTCCAGTTGGGTTAGAGACATGTCTGCAGAATAGTTGAGCGCTTAAAAGGTAAAGTTGGTTTTTGTTATTATGTTTTATCTACGGCACATAAAACGAAAGTTTTAACAAATGTCGAGTTCAGGGCACATTTTTCTCTAGACTCCACTTGTTTGGGACGCATCTGATTGTAGTTTTTGAGCCATCCTTACAAAGGATCTACTCCATTCAATGTGATTTTGATGTCATAACATTTAAATTTTTAATATTCCTACTTCCTACAGTGATTTTTAAGGAGAGGATGCACTATGAGATCGCGGTCTAGATGCATCTTGGACCGCTCTGTACCGAGCCGATCACCGATTATTACAAAATCAGTCGTATATGTCGTTCTCTATGCGCTCCCGGTTTGTTCTACTGTACTATTTAGGTGTCACAATATGTTCTGTGGAAGATGTATTTTTACTAGCTCTCTTATTTGACACGACTGGTCAAAATTATTCAATTATTACTATTAATATATTACTTAGTCCATTTAGAGGCGATTTTCGTCGTTTATAGAACATTAAATTGAAATTTCGCCCTACATTTATGGAAAGTATGGAAACAAAACGTTTGTGTTTTTTCCAGATCCACAATTCACAGGTAAAAAGTTGAAGTATCCTTATGAACCGATTTTAGTAGATCAATTGTTGTTGATCTATAATATCTTTATTAAAATCTTTTCGGGTTGTTGACAAGCTGAAATGTGCTTGAAGTATGTGAGCAGAGAGAAACTACTTATTTTCAACGTATCCTGAACTTTGACAGAAATTCGTAATAAAATTATTTTGTGGCATTTAGGACACTTTTCTGTATCGTCCTGTGATCGTTCATTCAGTAAAGTATCTGACACAATTCATTTCTGTCTCACCAAAATATTATGAAGGATAAAAATCAAAAAATATGTTGGATAAAAATAAAGAATATCTCTTTAGATCCCTTTTAACAACAGGAATTATATTTTCACATACCTGAATATCCCAGCACTAGAAAATCACCAGAATTAGATCGTACTTAGCCCAATGCATAATACAGACTTTTGCAAAAACATATTGACAAAACATAACTAAAAACTAGTTTTCTTCCGTTGCTTTGGTGACGACTTCTCTAACATTATTTAATCTTTTGTTCAAAAGACACAAATATTTTAGTTGGTCTATTTCTAATTTCTCTACGGGTAGTTGATAAACTGTGTTTTACTTGATGGGTTGTTATGCCGTGACCTCGGTAACTGGTAGCTGCCAGAAACAGAGTTAAAACGCACATTCCTAGCATTAGTCGGTATTCTTTTACCTGTCCTGGTTGTTCTCAGGCTAGGCTCTGTGGGGACCGACCCGCTATCGGTGTCTCTGGGCAGCCCATATATTGAGTTCGCTTCCTATTGTTGGTGTTACGACTGCTACGGTCGGAACCGTTCCTCGGATAATGGTGGTCCTCCGAGGCTCTCCGTAGTCGTCGCTGTAACTGGTCGCATGCCATGCTTCTTCACTGTCGGCATTTTCAGTGGATACTTTTCAAAAGCTTCGCCGTGACTGAGTCGCCTCAGTTCCAGATCCTCTAATATTCGAGTGATCTGCATATTACAAGCTTTTTTCAAAAGAAAAAGTTTGATATAAATTATTTTGAGACATAGGGAACGCTTTTGATAATTTTTAGGCAAGTGACAGTAGACTTGCGAAAACTGTATTTACGTTTTGTTGTAACAGTAAGGGTACACAAAATCACTAAAGCCACTAAAACTACCAAAGGGATGAACATCACTGAACAATGAAATATACCACTGATAAAAATCACTAATAATTACTGTTGTCGGTGTCACTATCACTGTCACTAATTGCTATAATTACAGAAATATTTTTATTTCCATTTTTTATTCCATTTTTTGTTTTTCTTTTTGGATGTGATATATAGATTTTTACCATATTCCGCACTAACTTTTCCAATTGATAATATTCTCTTTGGTTATGTCTCTTTTTACTTGCGCTAATATGAATTCTATTGGATTTAGTTCACAATGATAAGGGGGTAGTCTTAACACTGTTATTCCACGAATCAATGCTATTTCATCAACAGCATTTTTTTATATTGCCTGTGATTTCTCTGCACAATTTTCCATAAGTTGGCTTTTAGTTCGTTTTCATCAAATGTTATACTTTTCTCGTAACCATTCTTGAAGTTCTGCTTTCTTCCATGATGGTGGTGGCACTTCTTCACATCTTCGACTGTGGTATGGAGCATTTTCAATAACGACGACAGACTGGGGTTTTACATTTTCAAGAATACGTTCAAACCATTTTTCAAAAACATCTGCGTTCAACTCTTCGTGGTAATCTCCGGTCTTCTTCGACTAAAATGTCCAATCAAATAACTGCAGAACTAATGATATTAGAAGAGTTACTAATAAAAGTCCACCAACTTTATGTGACAGTGTTATCGAGAAAAAAAAGCCGTAACAGTGATTTGTTTTTATATATTTTTAGGTATTAATAATATTGTGTGAAAGTAACTACTCAGTGGACAAAAGCCCCAACCTGCGTTGAATTACACCCACAATATCTACTCATATATTCCTTATTATTAACTTTTGTAACATTTTTTACTGTTTTAGAAAGGTATTTTAAGCAAATATAAATCAAGTCTCCTACAATTCCTATCAATGAAGTCAATTGTATGTTCTCTGATACCAAACATCTAGGTATGCTAATGAATAATTCCACAGACAAAGCTCTATTCAATAATTATCTAAAGAAAATAATGTAATTTACTAACCTTCTAATGAAACATTCTATAAATATCTAACTTCACTTTTTGGCAGTGGGAACACGACAAATTCAACCACAATAGATGAGATCTGACCTATTTCTGCATTTTTAGGATTGCTTCTTCAGGTGGTCTCCTTTAAGTTGAATCAAATATCTAACTGTAAAAATTATTATAAAAATTAAAATTATTTGAAGTTAAATATCGACAATGACAAAAAGTGACATCCTGTCAATGAATTAAATATGACAATACCTACTTGAAAAATGTTCACCTTTTATGTAAAAGTTTTTAAATATTTTTAGGTATTAATAATATTGTGTGAAACAAACTACTCAGTGGACAAAAGCCCCAACCCACAATATCTACCTATATATTCCTTATTATTAGCTTTTGTAACATTTCTTACTGTTTTAGAAAGGTATTTTAAGCTAATATAAATTCATATTTAATTCATTGACAGAATATCACTTTTTGTCATTGTCGATATTTAACTTCAAATAATTTTAATTTTTATAAAAATTTTTATAGTTAGATATTTGATTCAACTTAAAGGAGACCACCTGAAGAAGCAATCCTAAAAATGCAGAAATAGGTCAGATCTCATCTATTGTGGTTGAATTTGTCGTGTTCCCACTGCCAAAAAGTGAAGTTAGATATTTATAGAATGTTTCATTAGAAGGTTAGTAAATTATATTATTTTCTTTAGATAATTATTGAATAGAGCTTTGTCTGTGGAATTTTTCATTAGCATACCTAGATGTTTGGTATCAGAGAACATACATATGATTTCATTGATAGGAATTGTAGGAGATTTGATTTATATTAGCTTAAAATACCTTTCTAAAACAGTAAAAAAAGTGATTTGTTTGATATATATTTTCATACATAATGAATTAACTTCTACATTCATCTGCTCGTGGTAATCTTCGGTCTTTTTCGAATAAAATATCAGAACAAATATCTGCAGAATTAACAATATTGGAAGAGTTACTGATAAAAGTCCACCGACTTTATGTGACAGTGTTATCGAGAAAAAAAGTCGTAACAGTGATTTGTTTGATCCGCTATAGGTGTCTCTGGGCAGCCCATATATTGAGTTCGGTTCCTATAACGCTTGTTGGTATAACGGCTGCTACGCTCAGAACCGTTCCTCGGATAATGGTGGTCCTACGAGGCTTTCCGTAGCCGGCGTTGTAATTGGTCACATCCCATGCTCCTTCACTATCGGCATTTTCAGTGGCAGTATTATCGAGAAAAAAAGCAGTGACAGTAATTTGTTTGATATCTATCATTTCATACATAATGAATTAACTTACTAATAAATATAGACACAATATTATTTACATATTTTCTTTTATATCATTTGAAAAAAATAGTTAATCAATTTCTTGGCTGATCCTCCGTTAGGCCCAAGCAGCGGCAAAAATATCCAATTAAACAAAAAAGTAGGGAATAATGCCGTAACAAACAAATAATTATAGACATTAGGTCCGCTTATATTTGAAATTTAAACTTCGAGGACCTCTACCGTATCTTTTTATAAATACGGGTAGAGGATTCGATAAGATACTTCGCCAAACAACTGAAATCAAAAGTTTTTTTCCCTATATATGGCAAGAAAGCCCTTGAGAACTGCTTTAAATAATCAGGCTTTCATAGCCGTTACTGAAAACACTAGTCAAATTGCTGAAAATAATATAAACTTTTCTACTCCTCCAAAGTTATTGTGTGATTTTACAACTTGAAACTTTTATCTCACATTGTAGTCATCCTGAGGACTTTAAAAAGAATTTATCAACCATTATTCCTATTATGCTGATCAGTTTCGCTTCACTTTCGAATCTGTGTTGAAACTTAGTTCAAGGAGATAAGTAAATATTAAGATGCTTTGATAAAAATATAAGTACTGACAAATTTATTGCTAGACTAACAAAAATCACATTTGAAAAATATATAAATAAAAATCTAAAATAACGTTGTACTGTATTGCAAATTATATCTAAGAAATATACACTGAAAAAAAAAGAGCAAATATACAGGGTGTCTGGTAAATATAAGACATACTCTTGGGAGTGTATAGGGGGTCAAAATAACCCTAATTTAACGAAAATACAGGGTCATTCAGGAGTACAAAGCGATTTACCTTGTCGGCTCTAACTTCTGAACGACGTTTAATGAAATTTTAATATTTTATGTAGGCCATACAGGTTCATAAAACTATACGACAGTAGATTTTACCAGTGCCAGAGACTTGCCAAAACACTAGGTCATTTTATAGAGGTGAAAACCGAATTTTTAAATACTATGATCATTTCTCTTTAAAAAAGGTACTGTATATAATAAATCAGAATAGCAATAAAACACCAGTCATTGTTAGGTCACTAAAAATGTGTTATTGACAACAGTTGTCAGAATTGTCAGATTGATTGAGTATATAAGACCAAATAATGGCGCATTATTTCTACAGCGAATATGCTCACATGCATCTAATTTATGGACAACCACGTGGCAATAGTATGGAAATAAGAGGAATTTATTCTTATACATTTCCAAGTCGACGTTTACTGCACCGAAAATGTGTTAAGGTAAAAGGTCAAGTGAAATAAAAAATGCTGAAAGTATCTAATCTTCTAATTCATTTCTGGAGGTTCTTTACCGCATCATGGTGAAGAAGGGCCTCCAAGAAGAGCAAGGCACCCTCAGTTAGAGGAGGAAATTCTGGATGAGATTGCTGAAAATCCCTCTAATAATGTAAGAAAGCTGTCGATCCAAGTTCATGCGACAATGTGGACCGTTCATAAACTCCTTCGAGCACAACCGCTGCGTCCTCATCACGCCCAAAAGATACATCACGTCCAAAAGGTACATACCATGTCTCCCGCTGATTATCCTGCAAGAGTCAATTACGCAAATTGCTTTTTGTAACGATTTGGACAAAATCCAATACTAACTAGTATTGTTTTATTCACGGACGAAGCCGGTTTCACCTGAAATGGAGTAATAAATAGCCATAACTTACACATATGCCATGCAGAAAATCTCCATGCAATAGTACAGACAAAGCGCCAACAAAAGTTCATGGTTAATATATGGGCGGGGATTATTGGGAATCATCTTATAGAACCGTTCTTTTTTGAAGACAGATTAAATGGTGCCATGTATTTGTAACAAATCTTAAATGGTTTATTAGAAAATGTGCCTTTAGAAATTAGAAATCAGATGTGACGCGTGCATGACGGTGTACGTTTTACAAATTTAGTACTTCCTCAGTACTTATCAAATACTGTTGGTTATCAATGTATAGGTCGAGGAGGGCCTATTTTAATCACCACGGCCGTCGTCCGACATGGCTGCATTGGATTTTTTGTGGGAAAATTTAAAGAGGCTTCTGCATTCGACTCCAGTTTACAACAGAGAAGACCTGACAAAAAGAATAACACACTATTTCATCAAAATTCGAGACAATATTGGAATGTTGTTTCAAGTACAACGAGAAAACATCCGTAGAAAAAGTGTAAGAAAAAACTTTAGTTGCTGAACTGGGAAACATACTCAAATATTTTAAAGAGCAGAGCCTTAACATCTATTTTTGCATCGAAACAGTTTATTGGCTTTATTTCAAAACGGAAACGTATGTCGAAAAAAATCAAGATAGAGTTATTGTGTAACCTTAGATGCTGAATTGGGAAACATGCTGAAACTGAAACTGAAAAGCAGAGCCTTTTACCGATATAAAATACATGCATCGAAACAGTTTATTATATATTTCAAAAACAAGACGTCCGTAGAAAAAAATTCAAGAGAGAGTTCACTTAACATTAAGTTGCTTAAACGAGAAACACGGCCTGCCCGGCCTGCTGCTGGACGTTATGTTTATTCTCCAGCCCACTCGACATAAAATCATTGTTTCGATATTGGTACTTAAGATGTAAACGTAGTAGCTTTGGTTCATTTATGTATAAACAACAATAATTTTTCTAAATAATAAGGATATATTCATAATTGTTAGATGAAGCAAATATCTGCCAAAATACTCTTCCGCTAGTAGAATCGTGCGAACAGGGTCCATTCGTAAGGTTTTTCACCAATGTTTAACACATCTTATCACAATAGTTTTACATTATCTACTTCTTTCTTCGTATGTAGCTTTGTAATAAACTAATAAAGTCCGGGCAAATATTTGTCATGTAGCAACAAAATTAATAAAAGGGAATTGTTCAAAAGAAACTTTTCCAGAAATATAAGGAATATTTCTGTTAGAATAAACTTTCAAATTATACAAGTGCTTGTAAAAAATTATATTGTATCAATACTTGGTATTGTACAGAGCCTTTAACAATACTGTTATCATCTGTCCTTCGGCTTTCTTTTCCAATCCGTTACATTTTTCTCCCTTAGATCTATTGTCACTGCCTCGCTCCAACGCTTCCTCGGTCTACCTCCTTTTTTCTTGTAGTTAGGCTTACTCCCTACTATTTTCTTAACTGCCCTTTCATCTTCCATACGTTCTAGATGCCCTAGCCACTGCACTCTTCTGGCTTTTACAAATTCATCTATTGTTGGTGCCTGGTACATTGCATATATTTCCTCATTATTTCTGCTTACATAGCCTTCCTCCGTCTTCTTACCCCCTAGAATTCTCCTTAATATCTTCCTTTTCCACCTTAAAAGGTGTTCTCTTGACTTCTTATTGAGAACCCAGGTTTCACTACCATACAGCGCTGTCGGTCTCAAAACTGTTTTATACATTCTAAATTTTACTACTCTGGACAAATTTTTTGATTTCAATAAGTGGTTGACTGCTGCCGAACTTATGTTTCCTTTTATTCTTATCCTATTTATTTCTTGTTCCTCATCACAGTTAGCTGTTATTAGCGCCCCCAAATACACATATTCTTGAACTTCCTCAAACTCCATCTCTCTATGCTCTGTTCTCAATTTAAAATTGGTATCCTTTTTTTGTTCTCCTATTCTCAAAAGCTTACTTTTCTCTTGATTTATCTGCAATCCCACTTTACGTGCTTCCTCCACAAGTTTTCTCATTACTTCTTCTAATTCCATACTATCTCTAGTAATAATAGCCACGTCATCTGCATAACTTACAATTTGATGACTTTTAAACAATATGTGTCCTTCTCTGTTCAACTGACTATCTCTTATGACCTTTTCTAGTACTAAAATTAAAAAGAAACGTTGAGAGTGGGTCTCCCTGTCTCAGTCCTTTATCAATAGTAAAGCCTTCCGAACATTCACCTATAAAATTATAAACGTGCAGCCAAATATAATCAGAAACGTGCCACCAAACTTACACTTGTTGTAACAATGGTACCTTAAAATTCTCTGAAGGCAACACAACATAACAACTTTAAATATTCGTGAAAAATTGTTCTGAAAAAGTACTTTATTCAATAAAGACTAATTGGCAGACAAACACAGAAAACCTAGTAGTAGTTGTAAAACTAACAAACACAAACAGAAGACAAAATTATGAACATCAATGAATTGACATACGATCTAGAATTCTAGTTAGTGACTTTTCTTTCCTTTAATATGAATTTAAGAAAATTAAATATAATATAACAATAATATCTCTACCCCTCATTCTCAATCACAGAGATTAGCCTAGAAGTCGAAGACTTGTGCGGGAGAGGAGGCGGCATATTATTATTAAGCAGGCCGAATTTGCTCCCAGGAACGACTAACGTTGGTAGGCCCTAACCACTATTCAGTGCAGGAATGAGCAAAATCTGGAGAACCTCATTAATTAGGGGATAGTCAAATATTAACCGGTATCAATCTCTCACATTAATCCAAGCTAACATTCTTCCATCCTACCATACCCGCAGAGACGGTACCAACCCTCTACACGAATATAGCTTATATACCGTCTACCGGCAGCGGGACGCGAACCCACACAGATCTAGTCACCTCGATTCAAGTACTGATGCTTTAAATCGCGCGATCACTGACCGACTGACTGTATTAATTATAAATTTACTTAGCACAAAAACAATCTGATCAGTGGGTGTCAAATATTACCGAAGGCGCTATATAATCACAAAATAATCCTACAATAGCAAGCCGTAAAATTACACGGCAAAATAATGTTATGATAGAACTATACAATAAAATCACAAGAAATTACAATAAAAAGTAATACTTTTATGTATAACTTCGACTGTCAAAGAGTTAATCTCAGTATCCTCTACAGACTCTGTTACAAAACTATTTCTAAAAGAACGTCTCTGAACATTCAATAGACGGATTTGACCTTTGAGTTGACTTGGAATTGATAAGTAAGACTTTTGAAAGAGTTTCTTACTTGTGGACGGCTTTACACATGTTACGTATGTTTTGTTACGCGGATAAGAATCCTCCAAGTAAACTATGTTGCGAAAGAAATATATTTACCGTAAATATTATTTATCTGGTGGTTTAAATGTTACCCACGAGTAGAATAACATATCTACACATGTATACCACTGACAAGTGATTACGTCACTTATGGTCAGTAAAGTATTTTATTGAATTTTAAAAGTCACTTCCGGTAAGTCGTTAGTTGACTTGCAATTATTTTACAGTTAACTGTAGTTAGTAAATATAATTACTGAAATAAATTATTGTCATAACAGTACTCATTTTTTGTCACAGCGGTACAAATCGGTACCACAAGTAATTATGTTGCTGCAATAAGTGAACTTATTCACTTCTTATCGCGGAATGTATCACGAATAAAGGCGAAATGTACCGAAGGATATCGTACATCATTTTAATTTGACAGTATCATTAAGTTTTGTGAGGTTATGGCGTGTATTTCGAAGTGGCACAGTTTACGTGTTTTGTGTAATTTTAATAACTGGAATATCAAATGTTATTATTGAATCAGTGAGATTCAACTCTAAGTGTGTAACTGAAGGTTTTGAAAATGCTATGTTCCTATTCGTTAGCTAATAATTCCTCACTCTATTGTTGTTGCATCAATTCATTAAAAATGGTTATGACCATTACCGTCTACATGTATGGCCTGTTTCGAGTTCTTTTTTATTATTTAACATTTCAGTTGATCCCTATGTCAAGTGAAAGTATTTATATTTTAGTATTAAAGGAACAAACAAAAAATTAAGCATCGCAATTAGTGGAACTATTTTGGATCCTACCGTTAAAAGTGATATTTTTTTGTTAGAAACTGTCGTTCCATATGGGGTAACGCATTCTGGTCAACTATTTTATTGTCGATTATTTAATAAAAGATGATTCTTGATTTTAAAAAAATGTTGCTTGTCTTGAGATATTACAAACTGTAGTCCAACTTATGATAAAATATGGTGTTCGAAAGTAAAAATTGTTCAAATTTTTCATCTTTATTTTTTTTTTGTGAAAAATGTCAATCAACATAGTTATCTTAAAACCGATGAAAAATAAAAAAATCACTGTTTACAAGTATATACAAAGCATTCTGTTCATTTTTCTATTTTATGAATTTTTATAAATAAAATTAACTATCAGGAATTATGTTTTCCAAAAAAATCAACAATAAAAATATGTGTGAAATGCCTTATGTACCAAAATATCATTACTTACTATTATTTTTCGAAAACTACAAAAGAGTTTAATAAAATAAATACCACAAAAAATATATTTTTTCAGTAAAAACATGCAATGCATTATTTTAAGATTTTATTAATTTCTATAGTATACTTGATAACATTGTAAATATAAATTAACTACTTGCGTATTTATGGGAAAAGTAGCATAATAATTAAAAATGGATTTTGTTTGTTCCTTTGAAACTACATGTTTAAGTAGTAAGTACTTCGATTTTCACACAACTTTATGAAAAAAGTTTTTAACAGAAATAAAAATTAAGAACCGCTTACTTACATCGCCGTATTTTTCGCAGTGAAAATTGTGTTTTTAACTATTGAAATCTCAAAAAATATAACATATACAACAAAGGTAACTTATTGACGTTGTGTTTATTCACAGTTACTGTTTAAATTTTACTCAAATAAAATAATAATTTGGAAAAGCGTCTGTAAGACACCCATTTGTAGCTATCCTAACCCCATATTTAACAATTATTTTCATACACTTAATTATTAATATTGAACAATTTTTATTATCAAGTAAATTTTTATTATAAGAATATTTATATCTACAGATATATTTAAAATAAGTAAGTATTTTGGTAGATCTATGTATCTAAAATCTTAGACAGATTTTTGCAGCTGTTTGTTTGTTTTACTTCGGTGTCTTTGAAAATACCCAGGTGTCATTCCTATTATTTGCTAACACCTACATTATCCAATTATTAAATATTTAAAATTGTATGTCTGTAGAAGACATTGTTTCAAGAATACGTCAATTTTAAGCCAGTGTTATATCTTTATAATTAAGAACATTGTACGCCACATATGTATTTTGAAACGTACAAATGTTAACAAGACAAAGGTATATGTTTTCAATATTTGATCTAATCTAATTGGCCTGTTTACACTAATTTCTCATATTTCTCTTCAATCCATACATAGTCTTTATATTTTACCTTTTGGACATAAATAAATATACATTTATGTTAATATCTCTTATGAATTTTCTATGATCTACGATAAGTTTTCTGTATTAAAAAAATACTAGCATAAAAAACTAAAATTTAATCTTATTTGACATAAAAGTTATGGAAAATATAGATGTTTCTGACATTCCGAATGAATACATTGTCCTATTCTGAAAACGTATACTGCACCGCAAGTATAAACTTAGCTTAGACACGAAACACGAGCATATGTAAAATTCAATTTTTTGAAAACCGTAACACGTAGCGAAGTAAACTTTTTTTAAAAAACTTTTTCTTACTATCGACTACATTTGTCTCGATATAACTATAGCTCTATTTTCAATAATTAATGTAGCTCTCCTCATAGTAAAGTTTTTAATGCACAAATTTACTGGTATTGACTTTGAAACAATTTTTTCGAAAAGGCTTTAAGTTATTAAAAATTAGTATGTACCATTAGAAGCGCTGTAGTTTTTTATATATGTTATGAAAAAATTATGAACATAACTTGAATCGTTGATTTACAAACGCGATATATGTTTCGTAATACATAATTGACAAATAACGTCCGAAGTACCGACAATTTGAATTTATAAAGTTAGACCCTACTGAAAAAAGTTGTAAAAGTCCATTTCAGATGCCGAAATTGTCCCTCTACAAGATGGTAAATGTTTAATTTAGTTATATCTTTATTTTAAAGAAACGGCATAATTGAGAACCGATTTTACTCCACTAATAGAGTTGTGATACCTTTATTTCAGTGTATCTTTCGTTTTGTCTCCATCCCAAATGCATTAGCCTCTAGGTAGCACATATTTCAGCGTTTTGTCACAACACGTCAACATAATCTTACTCTGCGCAGCGATATATCTGGTTTTAACAAAACTTGATCACGTGTTTCACCGTTAGCCTTAATATATGAGACATACATTTACTTAAAAGTTTTAATAACTGTAGGATCACAGTTCAGTTATTTCAGCAAGAAATTTCAGTTGTTGTTGGCAGCCACAGTTAGATGACTTGTTCACTTGTATCTAGTGACTAGTTTTCAGAAACCTTAATTTAGCTGCTACAATTGAATTGTTTATCTGTCTTCTATTGTATACAATTTTTTGCTGAGGCAAGTGTTCTTTTCCTACCATTAGTGAATTTGTCCTCAGTGTATAAATTGAAAATGTCTTATAACAAAATGTACTCGTATTTTCGTCTAACTAAAACCTTTATTGAAGTTTAAAATTCATTTCAAGTTCCAATAAACCAGTCACTTTTAAAATTTGAAAATTTTTGTTAAAATTGTCTGATACTTAAGCAGCAAATCCTTTGTCTGAAACAGAACTATGCTGCTTACGAATTTCCGTTCACAACTTACTTTTCTCGAAATTCGAAGAAAAGCTATTGTCTATATATTGCAAAAACTTAAAAGTAGTCCTGACCTGTCACGGAAAATAAATGGATGTTCCTACGATAAAGAATCTTAAAGTTTGGCACAGAAATGCCAAATGGCATCGGCATCACGACTCTGTTTAAAATCTTGGAAAAAGCATCGAGTTGGGACGGTCAAGATACATAAATCTTCTTCATACAGTCATTTCAGTTTATTCAAGTATGTTTCTCTGTTCCATGTCCACATGACCGAAATACGAGAAATAGTTGTTGATAATTTGGTCTGTAAGATTTCATGCTGCGGTAAATTAATTGAAGTGATAAAACAAATAGAAAGTTAGATATCTTGTTGAATATTAAGCATTACCTACCGTCTTATTTCGCTATGAAAAACATTCATTTTATATTTCGATATACAGGGTGTTCCGAAATTAATAGGACAAGAGTAGATTCCTTACGTCAAAATAATGCGATTAAACCAAACTTTCCTTAGTCCATTTGTGTCTAATAAAAAAGTTACAGGGCGTTAAAGATCTAATTTTGAATTCGAAATTCTTAAAATTCTTAGAAAGTTTTCAAAGGATTCTTTTGAAAATTTGGTTTAGGGGGTTTTCTAGGACGAGAAAAACGAATCCGTACTTAATTTTGCTGTAGACGCTAGAAGGCGCTACGAAATGTACTCTTGGTTGATAAAATCTGGTTATCACTTTTTTGTCAGTGTGTGTACAAAAGTTTTAATAGAAATATATTGTTCTCCTATCTATTTTTCACAAAAAAGGTATACTTGTTTTATGTCGATAAATTTAACCGTTATAGATTTATTTCTTGTTTTTCTATTGGATGCAATAAAATAAAATAAAACAAAAGTAGTTACTTACGTAAAACTGTCATAATAAGTTTAAGTTATTTGAAAACAAATTGTACTATTGACAATTAGCTAACTGACAAGTAACTTACGTTAATAGTGTATTAAGTTTTTGTTTACAATTAATATCTCGTAAAATATGCCTCGCCATAATTTATTTTCTAATGAAGAAATGCGATATATGGTATGTATTTTTGCAAAAGAAAATATTAAAGGACGTCGTGCGTGTCGCAGGTATGTAGAAAGTTACCCAAATAGATTAAAAATCTTTATGAACTGTTAGAAGATACTGGATCGTTTCGTCCTAAAAGACGAGATGCTGGCCGTCCAACAACTGTTACTCCAGAACAAAACGAGGATATTTTGCTTCGTGTAAAATCCTGAAATAAGTTTAGGATTAATGTCTGCAGCTGTAGTGGTACCTAAATCATCTATTCATAGATTATTTCATAATTAAAAACTGTACTCGTATCAGTTTAGCCCAGTGCAGAGTTTACTACCTGCAGATTTTCCAGATAGGGCACAATTTTGTCTTCGATTCTTAGACCGGCACAATGATGATCCACACTTTTTAAGCAAGGTGCTGTTTACAGACGAAGCTACATTTACTCGTCGGGGCGTTTTCAACTTCAGAAATAAACATGTTTGGGATAATGAAAACCAGCATGTATTAAGAGAATGTCATTTCCAACATGAATTTAAGATAAGCATTTGGTGTGGTATTGTTGGAAATCATGTGTGAACCCTGCTGAATTGCTATATAATCTGGATGGCCGTTCTTACTTACATTTCTTAGAACATGATTTTGAGGAACTTATTGATGATTTACCGTTAAATGTGAGACGGTGCCCCTGCCCATTTTTCTGTACAGGTGCGAAACTCGCACCTGTACGGAAAATCTTAACGCACAATTTCCCCAACGGTGGATAGGTCGCGGCAGCACATTTTCATGGCTCGCACGAAGCCCAGATTTAAACCCCATGGATTTCAGTATTTGGGGTATTTTGAAATCAAAATTTTACAGTGACTGTATTAATACACGGGATAAGCTGTGGCAAGCAATTTTAAGTACTTGGAATTTATTAAATGAAGAAACATTATTTAATATTAGACAATCATATTGAAAATTTAATGTAGCCACCTGAATGTAATTAAATTATTTTTAAAAATAATCTTTAGTTTTTTACGTAACTACAAACTTTTATTTTATTTTATTGCATCCAATATAAAAACAAGAAATAAATCGAAAACGGTTAAATTTATCGACATAAAACAAGTATACCTTATTTGTGAAAAATAGATAGGAGAACAATATTCTTCTATTAAAGCTTTCATGCACACACTGATAAAAAAGTTACAACCAGTTTTTATCAACCAAGAGTACATTTCGTAGCGCCCGCTAGCGTCTACAGCAAAATTAAGTACGGATTCGTTTTTCTCGTTCAAGAAAACTCCCTAATCCAAATTTTCAAAAGAATCCTTTGAAAACTTTATAAAAATTTTAAAAATTTCGAATTCAAAAAAACTGTAACGCTCTGTAATTTTTTTATTAACCACAAATGGACTAAGGTAAGTTTGGCTTAATCGCATTATTTTGATGTAAGGAACATACTCTTGCTCTGTGTTCCATTAATTACTGGACACCCTGTACATTAATTTCAACATATCAAGAAAGAAATCAATATGATGGTTTGATGTATACATAAAAGAACGCAAACATTTTGCCTGTATGGACCAGCAACACATGGGTGTGTGGCAGAGTTTTGAAGTTTTTAAGTAATAATTGAGTGCCTCGAAAGATTTAATTTTTATTTAAGCGATATTGCATGAAGTGTATTGTATAAGACGGTGCCCATATAATAAGGATTGTATTTGTATAATTCTAGCCTATGCACTGGGTGTGTTAAATTATATCCATATCGTGTATTCATGGTAATAATTTTGGATTATAAAATTGGATAACTTTCGTTTTACAAACATTAATATTTCTAAAATATAAAGACATGGTAACGTTAATATTTTTTCATTTACAAATATTAGTTTACAGGATTATCTGTATTTAACTCAAAAGTAAAACGAATAGTTCTTTTTGTTAAACAAAAACTGTTTGCATAAGTAAAGTTTCCCCAAAAAACTAGGCCATATCTTTCTAAACTTGAAAAATAGAAAGTTCTAACAGTATTAATGCCAAACACCTGGTGTAATCGGTTTAAGGCATAACAACTAGACGCATATTTACCAACTTAATCAATATGTGCTTGCCAATTTGGAGCGTGATCAATAAATACACCCAACAATTTAAATGAGCTATCTGTTGGACAGATTGATTTTTTATTTAAAACATAGACTAGATATGTAATTACGTTCAATATATATAAAATTGCATGGAAAATGTTTTGTCATTATTTCATCATTCACATCATTTATTCCAAAATAATCAAAAATAGATTATATATTAGAGATTAGTTATGTATGGTATCATTCAAACATTCAGCACTTGATACAACTGTAATATCATCAGCAAAAGCACAGTGGAAAATAGTAATTGATTTTCCTATGTCATTAACATACAGCAAAAACAGCAACGGACCCAAGACGCTTCCTTGTGGGACTCTTACTTCAGTTTCAGATTATACATTATAGAAATCTACATATTGTTTCCTTGTAAGAAGATATGAATCATTACATGAAGAGAAGGAAGAGGAGGGGGAAGCCAGGAAAATGAGAAGGTTTTGGGTTCACACTATCAATAAAAAGAGAAAGCTGGTGAATTTCATCATTTATTTCCTGAACGGAGAAAGAGACGAATCTTTTTTCAGTATTTCCGAATGTCACAAAAACATTTTTTTGAGCTCTCGGATCGTCGTGGTCTACAGCACCAAAACACAAGATTTCGCAGAGGAGGGTCATCTGACGAAAGACTTGCATTTCGTTTAAGGTAAGTAACAAGAGATTGTTGATAAGCGATGGTGCTCGACAGTTCAGTTCAGTCATAGAAATTGCACCGACACGACCTGCATTGACGGTCACTGCAGGTGACGGTACGTACTGGTGCAGGTCTAGTGTGCGTTGTTGCATTAAATAACATGGGAACCCTGATGAACAGACTTTGCAGGTCCGTGCTGTTCCATGCAGGCATAATGTGCGCGAACTTTATAAACTTAAATTTGACTCACCTTGAACGTCATCATGCCGCTTCAATTTTTTTCTCTTGAAGTAGGAAATATATTTTTCATTTATAGCACATCCATGTAGATTTTTAATAATATGAGTATTTGACTTCATCATTGAAAGATCGTCAAGTTGTTAATTTTCCTACGGTAGGCTTATCTGGAACGTAGTTTATATTAATTATATTTAATAACAATTAATATTATCTTTATTCGTATCAAGCAATAGATTTAATACAATAGATAGAAGCAATAGATTTTAATATAATTATACAATTCCAATAATTCTAGAGTGGTACAAAATAGATTAATATCCAGCGTGTTTACACGAAAAAATTATTCTTCATAGAAAAGGCTGTTTGTCTTGAACATACAATTTTGATTACAAAATCTGAGACTTAAAAAAAATAATAATGACAATGCCACTCTTTAAAATGAATTTAGCGATTTCTTTTGAACTGCTGAAGTATTCGTAATGAAATACAATTTTAATTTTCAACATTAGTTCTTTGTTGTTCCATTCACCAGAGATCTAATGAATTTTTTTTATTATTTCAATTTATAAGATCTGTAAAAAACTCTAATAAAAATTTTTCCTAAAGCTATTAATTTGGTAGCTAACTGACTGACTTACAAATTATTATGTCTTTATGTCAAGTAACCTGGTTATTAATAGATTATAGAAATATTAGAATAATATATTTGTTCTGTTATTTAAACATCACCAGTTCTTGTGAATTCCATTGTTTTTTTTACTATGTTATTCATGAGAGAAACATCAGGCCATATAGTATTTTGTGTTTGAATCTATAACATCGGACGATATAAATTTTTATTCTAACATAAACGTTTTTTAGTTTTACTATTGTGCACATTTATGATTAAATTATGACACAATTATCAATAATTTTAGAGATCAAAATTAAAAAAAAATATCAATTTATAACTTGACATTGTAGTATTTCTAATATATTTGAATGATTAAAAGCTAACTACTACTGAAAAATAAAGACAAGATAATGAAAATGTATAAGTTATTAGCCTCGAAATTATACTTGTTTGCATAATGTGTGCAATAAATCACAGTTATTTTCATAATATTTAAAATAAAATAGAAATCGATGTAATTAAAAATGTTATTTTCCCCTGTATAGCAGTCTCAAATCTGATATTCAAAATTGTATGTTCAAGACAAGCAGACCTTTTTATAAAAAATGACTCTCTCAACTAAATTTACAAATAAATAGGTGTCCCACACTGGACACATTTTATAAACATAATCTGCATAAGAAGTAAAAACATATTATTTTCATATTCGCACTCGCCTGACAGAAATTGCTCTAGTTGACTAGCCGTCTACTTTCGTGATAGTGTCGGCAGCAATTCAAAAACAATGATAAAAAAAGTCGGTAAAACGCGATATTGATGAAGCGATTAATTTATACCACAAACCTAAACTCTGGGATGTTAAAAGAAAATCAAATAAAGATAAAGTGAAGTCCAAAGAAAAATTCTTAATTTAAGAAACTTTTAAGTATAAGAATGTTTGGAAAATAAACATGGAAGGGGTGGTTTATTTCACCCGTTACAACAAACCAGGAACATGAAAAATATTCAAGTAAAATATTTTTTTTAAGTAAATGTTCTTGACAAAATTCATTTGTTTATATTCAACAGTTTGTGAGAAAATGTTTCTGGGGATAAAAAAACTATAAATCTGAAGATTAAATCTGATTTAGTACTGTTCAAATTCAATATTATGCTCAACTTAAACTATATATATATATATATATATATATATATATATATATATTTATATATATATTAAATATCTATATATATATATATATATATATAGATATTTAAAACGAAAAGATATTTGTTGGATTATCTCGAAGAATAAATTTTTGCGGAGCTGTATACAAATGAAAACATTATGTATAGTTTCTGCTAAAAATTCACACATAGGGGTTTGAGGGGTTCTGATTAGCACCACTTATTCAAAAAATATCTGAGCGTTTATATTAAATTTTGCAGGTGTAAAAAATAGTATGGCTTCGGTCGCCATCTTAAAATCCGTAATAGTACCAAAAGAAGCGATTTTCGATGCCATTTTAAACAAGCAAACAAACAAGTATGTGTTGAAATATCTCGAACAAAACCATTTTTACAGATTTATACACGAATAAAACTTTAAGGTCGTGTAGAAGAAAATACTATGTATAGTTTTATTCAAATTTCACATACTACATTTTGAGGAGTCCACCTGATTAACAAAATTTGAAATAAAAAAATTGCTAAACGTTTTTATTGAAATTCAAAGGTATAAAAAATAGCAGACCTTGCATCGCCATCTTAAAAACTATGGTAGGATCAGAAGAAGCGGATTTTGAAGGCATTTAAAACAAAAAAATATTTGTTAGATTATCTTGAAGAATAACGTTTCTAAGGATTTGTACACAAATAAAACTAGACATGTATATACAGGATGTATCACAAAAGTGTGCATTAGACGTATTTAGGAACCGTAAATGATTTTTAGAGGATTCTGTTTTCCTTTCAACACTGCTGAATTGATGCAAAATATTTACATTATACGTCAACTCGCTTATTTTTAATGGAACAGTCATTTCACTCACAAAATTGTTACTTTTTAAGTAGTTAATTACCTGGAAGACTGAATAGTTCAGTTATGTTGAAAAAAAAAACAAATTAAGGAAACGAAATAATTCAAAAACTATTGAGCTTGGACATATGGTATATTTAATAAAGTTGATTTAAAATTGCATGAAGAATCTGAAAATGAAATAAAAATACTATTTTTCGTTTAAAGTTAATGAATTGACGTCTACTTCCGGTACTACCGCCACGTTACTGTAAATACTATATTTCAACTTAGCAGTATTGAAAACTCCTAGAAACAAAAATTCAGATTTCTATCTTTCCTAAATACGACTAATGCACGCGTATTGTGAGATATATCTATATTATCAGTGTTTTTAACTGGGTATAGCTATATATAGTATACAGGTAATCTTTTTCTTCTACGCTAATAGATTTTCTGAATTTGGTATCTTCCTTATTTATTTTACAAACAAGCTTTTCAAATTGAGTTGGTGTCATCCTCAAATAATTTAATTAACTAATTTATAGACACCTAATTCATCACGTCTCAAAATTCATTCCCAAAACTACACTATACGTTTTTTTTTCTAAAGTAACATATCCAGAGCAATCACACGGGTAGCAATTTGTTTCGATACTCATCGTGACACGACTGAACATTGTCTTTCTACTATGAATTGATGTGCACGACACAAGTGTATTTACTTAATACATATGTATAAATGGTTCGTACACATATAGCGACGAGAAGTGTCATACACATCTCCATGATATAAATATATAGTAACCTCTGTCTGTAATGTTAACAGTCACTAGCGATATATATCTGATGTTTGACACATATATCGGTACACAAGTGTCAGATGTAAACGTACCCTTACTCATGTAAATGCTGCAAATGAATCACTCTTTACTATTTTGGAACTCGGGTATAGATGGCGTTGAAAAGATAATTGGATGACGTTTAAAATGTTGTATTAAATAATGCCACCTTCCATTAGCAATCGTTTACAAAATTGGTAATATCTTGTTGTAATTAATTAGTAAAATAATTATAAAATTCATTGAAATTAAATTTGAAATGTGTAATTAGACCTACAGAAATAACTATTTTACAAGACATTACTTACCACGAAGACAAAAGATACCATAGAAAACGTGAAGTGTGTCAATGCTTGCCTACATAGTATTAAATTTAATAGAGGAATTTATGTCAGGCGCAATATGTGCACACGTTTCTTTCCGTTTCTTGATCCTGTCATATAATATTTAGCAAAGGCATAGCCTGATCAATGGGCCATCAAGAAAGTATTATAAATCTATATTTTATTACGAAGCTGTCTGGTGCAGACTTGCTGCATCAAGTAGTTTTTCTAATGGATGAGAGATGCAACCCGACTTGCAACTCCAAAAGTTACATATTCTGAGAGCATTCAAATTCATATTTATTTATAACTAGATCAATGACTGTTTATCGTAATAATGATGTTTATAAAACTATTTAAAGTAAAGTAAATAATTATTATACGGTTATAACAGGAAGCCAACATGTGGGAGAATGTGTAACAAGGTGACAACATATTAGCACTATTTTTATTCTCGAGCCAGAAATTTTTTATGGATACATTTTTAGAACTGTATTCTCACAGTTTTATTTTTATATTTAGTGACTTGAAAATATTAACTGAATCAAGGAAAAAAAATGTTTCAATATTGAAATGGAAATATTTAGCAGAATAACTTTACATGTACACATTTAAACAACAGAAATACAAAGTTGGTGTTATAACAATGGATATTGGAATTTAAACATATTCTGCAATGAGAGAATTAATAATTTGGAATATAAAACGGAGGTAATGTTATATGTATAAGTGGTCTTGTTCAGCTCATTAAGTTTGAAGTCATTTACTGTATTTTTTTGTATCCAATCATCAATGTTACGCATGTCCTTTGTATTATGCGTAAGTATGTAAAGTAAATAAGTTATTCAAAATGCAAATATAGGTGCTTACTAAGTTCGCAAAATAGTGAATCCAAAAGAAAATTATTGTATGAAAATCGGATACACAGGGTGTTCCAAATATAAGTGCCTTTAGTTTGCTGTATAACTGGTACCAAACAAAACAATAATAATTTATTTTCTCTATCAAAAATATTATAATTGTAACAGCAAACAGATTCTACCACATCAGGTGTTTTTACAAAAATATCATATGAGTCCTAAATATATGTGCTGTGAATGGTCTTCTCACAACGCATAATAAAGATTGAAATAGTAATAGTAAATATTCAAAATGACTGTCGTTGCTTGCGGAGAACGTACACTGTACAAACGTCTCGTAGTCAGAGAATTGTGGCTAGCATCACCGTTAAACAGCAGAGTAACAATCGATTACAATACTGTGGCACATTATAGTACGGTTGTTGTTTGAATTAACACGGATTGCCCGGAGCACTTAGGTTTAAAAATCCACTGTGCATGCCGCTGCATTGTGTACCTCGCTGCACTACTTAAGCCAATACCATATAGGTGCTTGTTGAGATGTCCGTAGCCGGTTAGGATACCCGTAACATTCTTAATGTTGGTTCTGTTCCGTATAAAATTTTAGTTTTCATCAGCCCATGGCTCTATAAGAAGAATGGCCCTACCGCATCCACCCGACCAATTTTCCTTTGATTGATTTGAGATTCATCCATCAATGAACCTTGCGAGATAACGTAGTAGTAACCCTAATACTGGTTCAGGTACCAGAAATTGAATACCTGACCCTGACCTCTCATTTACTGTCACATCACTGTGACTCGGAACCCAGGTCAGCTTAAGGATTATCACTTCCCAAGAAGGAAAGAGCTCCGACATATTTCAGGATCACACGAGAGGTGATTCTGTAGGACAGAAGTGTTTGTAATGCCGCTTGGCTATCTCTGCATATTTAGATATACTGGTTTAGATATCTCCTTCTGATATTCTCTTGAACACAGACAGACATAGGAACTACTTCAGTCTGAAAGACCGTGGTGTACTTCTCCAAGGATTGAAATAAATTCACTTGGTCGCACTCCGTAAATCCCTGCACCTGAGCACTGGTCTTGGACCAGACGAGCCCTTTTGAGACCTGAGCATTAGTGTTAGCAAGCCACCGTTCCCTTGTCGGAACCTCAACCTTAGAGTTTCTTTCAAATACATAGGTAGGTAATATCTTCTCGCTGACCCGAATCTCCAAGAATCTCATGCCTATCTACTAACTCCATAAGGATCACGGTGTGACCCCTGTTGTGATTTTTGCCTTGCCACATCCCTAACTTTTCTGGCCAATAAGCAGACCCTATCGCCTCCCCTCCGACCCCGAGATGCAGTTTTGGAAAAGATAGAAGAGTCTCTAAGGTCTTTGTGGGAGCTGTGCGTATCCTCTCTGCTGCACTGACACACAAAGTCGCTAAAATTGGTTTAGGTGCTGACTACAGTGTGTCTGTAGAACGCTTCGTGTTTGACGTTATTCGTCGGATATCTCACCTTCGACATACTGATGAGTTAATAAGCTCGAATCCGGTATATGTCTGGTAAGCTGCTGACAAGTGCCTTTAGCTGTTTGCTATAGGTTTTCCAGGTGTAATTCAATGCTGGTAGGGGAATTAGCCCGCAGGGTGGTTGTTTCCCGAAATCCCGTATTTGCAACATATCGGTATCGTCAAATTGCAATAAAGGTCGAGAATGGCCGCTAGAGGTAGATCGTCTACGTCACCTAAATCTAAAATAATTTGCTAGAATAAGATGAATTAAAAGTTTCCAATATCTTTCAAAACAAGTATTGTTGACAATTTCCCCAAAAAATTAACTAAAAAATGAATATGCAGGCCACCTATAAGAATAAATTTTAACTCTACTCCTATGTATTTTGTATACATCATTTCCTTATTACATGCGTTAAACACACCGCAAGGTATTTTATAATTAATAACTACACATCACAACTTGCCTTGAGCAGAAACTAACTTATTATATTTATTGATGATATGTTACCCTTTATAAGAAGTACAAATGGGTCAATTACTTACAGACCAAAACAGTCGACAAATGAAGTAAAACTGCTTCTAATATTCGACCCACTTTCAGCACATAAGCAAAAACAGAACTACAAATCGCGGTTAGGTAATATTTTCCCATTCTTTATAGAATATAAAAAAATGTACAAAAAAGAGCAGCCATTAGTACAGGAAATCAGTAACTGAGGAAGAGCTATATTTATAACAATATATCGGTAACATTTCAACATTTCTACAGATGTCTTAAGTGGATTGACCAAACTAGGTCACTAACTGATAAAACTTGTTAACAATTAACTAGAAACCACCATTGGTTACCTATATTGCTGATAGAATTACGATAATACTTTGTTTTTCTTTGTTCAGGCTTGATATATTCTTTTTGGATATTATCGTATAATACTTACATACTTTTTCAATATCTTTAAAGATTTTTTGGTTTCATCTTGAGGATTTTCTTGAAATTTTACATATCTCCATAATTTATCATTTTGAGTAACTTGTCAAAGTAATATTTTGCTCGGTGCACTGAATATTTCAAATAGAAATATTTCGAAAACGGATACTCCTAACGACTTCAACAAGCTATAGGTCAGTTGTAGGTATATACTAAGCCGCAAAAAAGTTCTGCCATTTAAAAGAAACATGATGTGCCATAAGTGGCGCCGTAACGTAACGTTAAAATTGGAAAGAATTATGAATTTTGCTCGCCCAAAAAAAAAACCCGTATGCAAATATACTCGCGTCAAGAATTCAGACGTCTTACGTCACGACTGACGTTACACATTTGTTTTTATTGTCAACGTAATTTTCGATATTTGGTTGCGTTAAAAACAATAATTTTTTGCAATTTACTGCAATATATAATGCAAACTTTTAGTGTAGTATAAAGTTTTATTATTATCAGTTGCAGTTTCTTAAATATTTTGATGAAAATATACTGAATTATTCATTTGTTCGCATGACGTAAGTCGTCTGAATTCTTGACGCGAGTATATTAAAATTTTTTAAAAAGTTATTTGCAAATGTCGATAATAAAATTTTAACTTTGACGCTTTACTGAATCTGCCTATGTTTTCGAACTTTTAGATGACCGACTTTTGGAGGACTTATTTTTCTGTAACAGTAATATAGTAAATCAGGATATTGATGATCATGATGTCCTAAAGTACATAAAACAATTGAAACCAGAGATGACTATGTGCCCCGATAATGTTCTTGTTTTTGTTTTTTGTGACTGTGCTCACAGTTTATTAAAGCCTTTGAAAGTAGTATTTAATTTAATTATATCGTGCAATAAAATTTTACACGTATGGACGTATCACGAATAAGCCCAATTTTTAAGAGTGGTAATATCTAATGTCGCAGACTATCATCCCATTATAATTATAAAGAATTTTAGTTAAATTTTTGAGTTTTTCCTCCACGATAATTTATATAATCACATTAGGAATGTAATCAGTGTTAACCAACATAGTTTTATGAAAAGTCGATCTAACTTGTTATGTATTACTCAGCATCTGACTGAAGCCTTGGATAATCAGGAGTAGATAGATGCTATAATGATTTTTCTAAGGTTTTTGATCGCTTACAACATGAGATTCTCTTACGAGAACTTAACAAATACGACCATTCAATAAGTTTTCTTACATTTTTGTATTTCTATCTTTGTGACCGTCGTCAGTACGTATGTTATAGAGGGTTCCCTTCACACAGCTTTATGGTTTTGTCAGGAACACTTTTCGAGTCCATTGTCATTTCGTATTTTTTTTTTTTTTGGGCTGACGGTAGCCGAGCGGCCAAGGCGGCGATGAATAGTTGCTGCCAGGAAAGCACGAGCGGCCGGAAGTTGGTTCGAATCCAACACGGGGCAGAATTTTTCTCTCCTACCCATGGATGTTTGTGATTGTAAGGGTGGAGGATAGTGTAAGTTAGTAGGTAAAAAGGGCCAAATATGGCCTAATTACCAGTAAGCTTCAGTACCTTTACCTTTACCTTTTTATTTCGTATTTTTATTAACAGCACTATCGATAATCTGACTACCTCATCTTTTACATGCGGTTGCTGAATTATAAGAACTCTAATATGTACCCTCCCGTCGGTTATCCTTCAAAAATATAATTATAAATCTTTAAAATCATACCGTGATATGCACAGTGTTATTTTTCTTTTCAACTTATTAAATGGATATACCTGAAATATTACAGAAACTTAATTTTAATAATTTTGTTGTAAATATACGATCTTATGAGACACTTTACTTGAAAACAGCTAGTACTAATATACAGTGCTTTCGAAAAGTAACGAATAAATTCATTATTTTTGAAATTGAGAAGTTTTCGAAAAAAATTCCCTGGCGCGTCGATTTTGTTTTTTAAAAACACACTTTTTGGCATACGATCCACATTTGTGACATCATCGTTGTTCGAAATATGACGTCATTGCCAATTTTTTTAAATAGCAACCCCCAAGTTTGACCATGCCATTTGTAAGAGCGTGTCATTATACATACATACATCATGGAAAATTATGGTGATACATAACAAAAATTTCAAGAAAATAATATTTGAAGATTTTAAAATTTAATTTTCACAATACTGAAAATAATGATTATGTAAAAAATCGACTAAATGTTCAAATTGTGCACCGTTGGCTACCTGACAGTGTCCAAGACGATTAATAAATTCTTTTTGGACATTATCAATAACTTCAGGAGGTATACGATGTATCTCGTGACAAATTCTTGCTTTTAAATATTCTAAAGTAACCGGTCTAGTAACGTATACTTTGCTTTTTAAGTATCCCCACAAATAATCTAGAGGTGTCAAATCAGGCGATCTGGCTGGCGATCGGCCCTTCTCCCTATCCAACGATTCGGGAACAGCTCATCTAAATAAGCATGGACAGATGTTACATAATGGGGAGGTGCACAGTATTGTGAAAATTAAATTTTACAATCTTCAAGGTTTATTTTTTTATTCAAAACTCCTTAATATAAATTTATATACAGAGAAAATAACGTCCTGCGTAGACCGTCCGTTACGAAATCCAAATTGATTTTCACTGAGTATGTTATGTTCATACAAAATAATAATAACATAAATAATTTTTTGAATACGCAGTTTCATAAATTTTTTAATAAACTAACACCAGTGAAATACTTCTGTAATTAACTATTTTATTACGGTTTCCTTTTTTATGAATTGTAGATCAGAGTCGATAATTTTTGAAACCAAAAAAAATAATAGTAGGATGAAACCCATTGGAAAAGGAAGAGAATACAACAAAAATGAAAGGAAAAATAATTTACGGGCGATCTGAGGTCGGGAAGTGGAAGGGGGTGAGTTTTTAAGGGTAAAAAACGGTTTACTTCGATTTCTGGCAAAAACAAGTCCTATGGAAGAAAGTTAAATAGCAAAGTTGTAGGTAATAAAAAGATCTACTACTTTTATATTTGCACTTTTTTCACATAACCTCAAAATTTATGTGAAAAATTTAAATAACCAAGTTTTTGGTTTTTTATTTTTATCTTTTACAAAAAAAAATTTTTTTTCACAATATTTGGTGAAAACTTACCTTTTTATGTCCCAAATACACTGTAATTTTTTTGATTTAAAATATTTATTTTTTCACCTTATTTTGACTTAATATCGAAAAAGCACGCTAATTTTCAATCGAAAATTCTCACGTCAAAATATCTGCTTTTTTTTAAAGGTCGGTACGCTTTTTGTTCGTTGAAATCTCTACTTTCTGACGGTGTAAAAAAATATACATTATTTTGGTAAACGTTCTCAGAAAATGCAAAGAAACGAAAAAATATTGTAGATGTTTTATTAAATTAACTTTATTAACTTATTTAGTTGTTAATTATAGTAGTATATTTTGACTTGCAATTTTTTTGTTTATCAATGCAATATGGAATCTTTCGTTTTTCGAGTAATTAAAGTATAAATTTTAATAAATAGCTCAAAATTATACATAATGATTAAAAAAAATTTTCGTATTCGAGTTTGTCGCATCATTTCTTTGTATTTTCTGAGAACATTTACCATAGTAATGTATATTTTTTACACCATAAGATAGTAAAGATTCCAACGAACAAAAAGCCAACCGACTTTTCTAATAAAGCATATAGATGTTGTAGATCTTTTTATTACCTACAACTTTGCTATTTAACTTTTTTCCATAGGACTTGTAGTTTTGCCGAAAATCAAGATAAACCGTTTTTTACCCTTAAAAACTTACCCCCTTCCACTTCCCGACCTTAAATCGCCCGTAAATTATTTTTCCTCTCATTTTTGATGTATTCTCTTCCTTTTCCAATGAGTTTCATCCTACTATTATTTTTTTTCACTTTTTACCATTTTCAAAGGGTTCAACACTGGTCTATTGGGACAACTAATGATTATTTTAAAATCTCAGGAAATGACCCTTCCTCAAACGAAATATTAACGAGTTTAGAAATAGGAAATGAAATACTGTCCTCTACATGCTTAAGTACAGAGCAAGGAATGCCATCGAATCCCTTAGAGTATTTGCCCGATACTTTTTTAATTATATCAACCACTTCATCTGGAGCAATGTTAAAGAAAAGTATTCAGTACCACGAGAATCACTTTGTTTCTCTGGTATTTCAATTAACAATTTGTTTTGAGGGAATCAGTTTCCTTCAAACACGATTTAGGTCGTAATCGGTCTAATCAAAACTTATTAATTACTTTAAACATGCATTGCTACCCTGCATCAGCTTGGCTTGACTGCGAGAAGCTAGAACACCCTGCCATAGGAAATGTAGCACAAGTTTAACTGTTTCCTGGATAAGTCGGCGTAAATCAAGGATGTTTTCGAGCTTGTGATAACGCTAAGACTTTAATGTTCCCACTAATCAAGCCACCGAGTGTAGAAACGTAAATGAAGGAATATCATCTAAATATTATTTATCCTTGCGGCAAAATAATTATATTTCATTCGAAATCCCTTTATCCCCTAAACAAATACAGAGTGGAGGGTACAGAGTAAATCTGGAATTTAAGACAAAACTGAATATTTTATGCTAACTTGCAACGCACATTTAAATCATGTTTCACACATTATTTTATCTGTTGCATTGTTTTATCATAATAATGGTTAAAATAAAAGCCTATGCAATTGTAAAAATACTTGTGATCAAATGATCCAATAAATCTTACAAATTATCCAATATTATTTAAAATTGGTACTATTGAATGATTCACGGGGATGCGATGAACTGTTAAGGAGGAAACGCACTAGGTAGACGCGGTTCTGTCGCGCCCCCGACCAGGCTAGTCTAATACTCGTCTAGTGAAGAAGCTTCTAATACTTTTAAACGTCTGTTCCAACAGCCGTCGATAACTGGTTCAGAACCGTGAGAAATGTTTGACCAACACCGTCTTATGCCACATTCGTCGAGAGTACATTAACAACTGAATTGACTAACTAGTTCTGGACGGTTCGGAATAGATTCTTGCTGTGTTGGAACAAACCCTAAATGTCCACGTTAGCAGGTCGCACGTTTGACGCACGTCGCGGTCTCTCCGAAATCTTTTTGGTAAAGGACCCCGCAATAATTTTATGGAAATTGGGTTTCTGTCAAATTGTCTGAATTTTTGATATGTTGTAGATTTTGTCATCCTGAACAAAAGTCTCCATGGGCACAAAATGTTCATTTTGGCAGCTACGGAGCTGCCAAAGCTCCCCTGGCCCGTTGCAAAACTATTCATTTTCAATACTATTTACAGATGTCAAAAGCATATTTTAATTATTCTAATATATAGGATAATGTTTTTGAGGTCACTGGATTCAACCCTCATGTCAGATTGGACAAATTGACCGTTGACAGCTGTCAATTCACTGTCAAAGTAGAATAAAGAAGAAAATATTCTCTTTTGTTATTGAGAGTTTGTCAACTACCATTGTTGGCCAACATAAACTCTCAATGTAAAAAGAGACTATTTAGTCTTTTATCCTTCTTTGGCATTTAATTGGCACCTGCCAACTATCACTAACGTCATTAACCCAGCCGGCATTTACGTTCAAATACCGTTTGTAACATATGCTAAGAAAAGTACATTTATTGGCTAATCGAAAGTACTTTGTGGTACTTTTTGAAGAAAATATACGTTTACAAAATAAGCAATAATGATTATTGATAGAGTAAATTAATACCGAAAATGCGAGATTTAATAAATATAAGGGAAAAATCTTTTTAGTTTTGAAAAAAAACGAACATGAGCAGAAATGATGGTTCAACGGAAACCGTACGTATTTACCGCTAAGTGTTCGGAAACCGAGCACAAAAATTCAACCACACCTACAAGATCTGAGCCTTGTCCAAGAGATGGGAATTAAACCAAATAACATATTATATAATTTTATTTGCGAGAAAAATTCTTTACGCACAACAAATGTACTTTTCTTGGTATATGTTCCAAACGGTATTTGAACGTAAATGCCGGCTGGGTTAATGACGTTAGTGATAGTTGACAGGTGTCAATTAAACGCCAAAGAAGGATAAAATACTAAATAGTCTCTTTTTACATTGAGAGTTTATGTTGGCCAACTCGCTAAATTCAATTCTTTTTAGATTTGGAGAAAATGGTAGTTGACAAACTCTCAATAACAAAAGAGAATATTTTCTTCTTTATTCTATTTTGACAGTGAATTGACAGCTGTCAACTGTCAATTTTTCCAATCTGGTATGAGAATTAAATTCAGCGACCTCAAGAACCCAAACTCTCAATGTCAACAGAGAATATTTACTTCTCTATTCTTCGTTGACAGTGAATTGACAGCTGTCAACTGTCAATTTTTCCAATCTGAGATTAGAATTGAATTCAGCGACCTCAAAACCCCAAACTCTCAATGTGAAAAGAGGATATTTACTTTTATATTCCTCGTTGACAGTCAACTGACTGTCAACTGTCAATTTTGCCAATCTGGCATGAGAATTGAATTCAGCTCCCTCAAAAGCGCAAACTCTCAATGTGAAAAGAGAATATTTACTTTTCTATTCTTCGTTGACAGTGTATTTATAGCTGTCAACGGTCAATTTGTCCAATCTGACATGAGGGTTGAATCCAGTGACCTCAAAAACATTACCCTATATATTAGAATAATTAAAATATGCTTTTGACATCTGTAAATAGTATTGAAAATGAATAGTTTTGCAACGGGTCAGGGGAACTTTGGCAGCTCCGTAGCTGCAGATACACGAAATAATGATCTGATAAATTATCGATTCAATTCTTCAAGTGTCACGCAGGGTGTACCCCAGGGCTCCATACTGGGTCCTGTATCATTTATATTTTATATTAACTAGATTAATTCTATTTGGTCAAATTGTCAGTTTACCGCTTATGCAGATGATATGTCAATAATTATTTCGGATTAGAATGATAACAGAGGAATGCAGTGATATACTGAATGATGTTATTTTTTTTTAGTCATCACGATTTATTTTTTAATTTAGAAAAAAAAACACATTGTTGCGCATTCATACTTAGAAAAAAGAACCTAGAAGATATATCTAAAAAATTATTACTAATTCATACGTTTCTTGGGTCTCTATTTAGATAAATACTTAAATTGGATTGCTCACTGCGAAAAAGTCAGATCTAATCTGAATAGATTACGATATATTTTTATTATTATTTAAATTATTGAACACTGAGTCGGTATTGAGATATAGAATATGTTGTTAGACCACTATCCGATGTATTGTTAATATAAATAAAAATGAGACATGTAGATCTTTTTTCGGGAAATATGGTATATTAACTTTGACCTCTCTATACATTTTCGAGTGTTGAGTGAGAATATTCATAGTTTTTATGTTAAAATTGCTCCTTGTTTTGGAATTTTATAATAAAATTATCAAATGCTAATAAATATTAAATTGATTTATGTTTATAAACACGAAGCGGAAAAATGTAATTAATCTAAATTTACCTACACAATATATAGTAGGTGCACCGGGACAAATTGATTTTCCACTAATAAATAATAGTCGTTGGTAATACATTTTCTAGATTATGAAGTTCTTTTCATAAATTTCAACAAAATTTAAATCGAATTAATTCATTTAAATTTAATTTAAAATCAAATTAATATATAATAATTTAAACAAATGTAAATTTTGATTTAATTTAGTTATATCAAATATTTATATAAATTACAGCCAACTGTTACCGAATTAATTTTGCGTAAACTGAGTCAGTTCCTGTCAAAGGTTTATTCATGCACGATACTACAATGTGTGATAATTTTAAACTTTTATTCTACCTATAGTTTATTCAAGCTGTTTTTTATTGACATATTCAAGTATATCAGAAATCTCTGCAGAAGGCTACAATTGTAATCACTGTAGATAACACAGCCTCACAAAAAAAAAACTCTCGGATCTGAAGGTCAGACCATGCTTACCATATGTTTTTGGAGTCTGAATCTGAATCCGAAAACATTATTTTTCATTGGTTTCCAATTTAAGAAAAAAAAGATATATATCTTAGGTTGTAGAGTTATTGGATTATAAGTTTGTGGAGTAGGACATGTTTTATTTAAGCGCGTGACGTAAGATACTTATCTTAATTATTTTAGTACGGAGTAAAAACGAGTCCACATATAGATAAATAGATAGATAGAAGTTTATTTGACCACATTACAAATAAATATTGTTTGTAGCAAGTCAGAGTAACATTTACAATAAAAAAAAAACTGCATGCAAAACAATTTAAAATAGCATATACATAGCAAAAGGTAAGACAAGATCACTAATAAACCATAAAATGGAATAATAGTAAATAGTACAGTAATATACACATGTATACACTGATAAAAAGAACAAATAAACAAATAAAACAGAGATAGAATCAAATGTGGGCATATTCACACATCAATGCAGTTAGATCAGATAAAGGCTATCCAAGAATTCATTGGTAGAGTAAAAACCGTGTTGAAGAATGTATTTTTTTATTCTTGTTTTAAAGTGATTGCATTCTAATTTCTTTATATCTTCTGGCAACTTATTGCATAACATAAGGTTAGGCGAATTTTTAACAGATTTGGTTAAACGGAATTTAGGTGGCTTTCTTCAGATCTTTTGTGCTGGTATTGTAATTAAACGTGTCTGTCACTATGAATGCGCAAGACATTGTAATAAATATACATCGCCGGTATTGGCATTATTTTGAACCGAATGAATAAAGGTTTACAATGTTCACGAGGATTGACACCAGCAATTATCCTGATACATCTTTTTTGTAGTACAAATATCTTCCCAACATTAGTGGCATTTCCCCAAAGGATAATGCCGTAACTCAAATTTGAGTGAATAAATGCATAATATGTCATAAGCAGTGTATCGAGATTAACAGTCATTTTAAGTTTACGTAGCAGATATATGTATTTAGAAATCTTATTGGAAAGTGCGTTAATGTGTGACGACCAATTTAATGTATCGTCAATAATAATACCTAGCAACTTAACGTCATTACCCTGTGCAGTCAAGTCATTAGAAGACAGAATTAATTTTTGAGTTTTATCTCTATTTAGTTTTAAACCATTGCCATTAAACCATTGCTCAGCGATGTCCTGTGAATCATTGATTGCTATATTAAGTAAAGCACTGTCGTTATATGTGTTGATTAAGGTGGCGTCACCGGCATACATCGGCATATAACGAACGAACATGAACATAATATACGAACGTACATGAACGAATGAGTATGATCGTTCATATTTGTTGATGTTCGTTCATTATATGTGAACCCGGCGTTAAACAGTATATGTATGTGCATATTTGTTCAAGTTCGTTCGTTATATCCACCTTAAAGCGTAACGAATTTTTGCAAGGGTATCAAAATTTCTTATTTACAGTCGTAGATTCATTATTTCTTAAATTGGAAACCAATACAATAAATATATGTAAAATATATCGAACAACGTTTGCGTATTCGTCTTTATACATCCTTCTGCAGTGATATCGCCAGTTTCAATAAGCAGGACAGTTGAAACCTACAAAGTTCTACTGAATGAATGTACGAGTTTCACATGACAGTGAAATGAGATTACATCCAATTTTTACATAACGTTGCAAAATAAATACAAAAACACGACGCATCGTATTTTATCTTGGACATGTAACTAGAAAAAAGATTTTAATATTTTCTGCAGAGCAGTGCTTCAATTGCTGTTATTGAAAACTATGAAATCATAAGGTGAGAATATGTGGGCTTCTTGTGGAATAATCGAATATTTAGAAAATGCACCTGACGCGATGAATATTATTAGCGGTATCTCCTTTACTAGCCAATATTATATTCCGAATTTATTAAATCGACATCAATGTTTTTGACCACGTATGATCTGCTATATCCAGGTTAAATCCATGCGGTCTATTTCATCCAAAGCGATTTCGTGATAGTCGTCATAGCGTTCGTCGTAGGAACAGATGATATTCTATGGGATGTATTTATTCTAGAACACGCGTCAGGGAAGGTACACAAAATATAAATTTAAAATATTTCATAAATTTTTTGATCCAGAACGTCATCGATCTTGAAGGTCGTCAATTCACAAGATTTACATGCATTTACCTATTAATGAAACCTGAAATATTTTAAAATTTACACCTAATGATGTCTCTAAAAAATGAAAATTAACCTCAATCATCTGAAACTCTTTATCAGCAGTTCTCCAGTTCTTGTTAGAAACGTTTTATATGTTCTCTATCAAGCACGATTACTTTATTTGCCGCCAATCTACTGTATTTTGACAAGTATATCTTCATGTAAATTTAGTTGTAGTCTTTAAAATAAAATATTTTAGTCCATGTTGCGTAATTTTACCTGGTTTCTTCATTGACTGCCCTTACTAGCATTATTTTTCGTAAAGTTCTTTCGACGCCTGAAAATTGCTTTAAATATTTTTATTATTGACGCTCTAAGCATAATTTTTGTCATTAATTTGATATCATCAAAAACAACAGGTTCTAACATTTTGTAGACGGATAGTAACTAACAGTAATAATCAAATATGAATATTAACTACATTAATATATTATCTGAAAAGTAGGTAGTAAGTAGCAACAGTAATAAACAGTTAAGTAGAAAATGCTTTGTGATTTCTCAGGTCCAGCATGGGGCAGCTAATTGCCACTAGATGTAGCTTGGCTACATATCATCTACATTTACGTAGACGTTTACACTATTAGCACAGGTCACCTATAGTTTTTTCGAAAACCCAAACAATATCGACAGTGTCTCTCTCAATTCATTAAAGTTGTCATTCAGTAATTTCAGTCATTCAGTAATTTGGTCAGTTGTCATTCATTAATTCGTTCATTCATTCATTCATGCTTAATAATAATATGCCGCCCCCTCTCCCGCACAAGTCTTGGACTTATGGGCTAATCCTCGTGATTAGAATGAGAGGTAGAGATATTATTGTTATATTATTATTTATTTATTTGATCTACACTGTTCTACAGGTTTTCACTCAACTACAGCACCAGAGGGTGCAGAATGTAAAAATACCTAAATCTATATTAAAACCACAATGATAATTTAAGATCATTTAAAATGAATGAAAAAGCTAGGGGGGTGACTTTGATGGTAAAATGTTACGCAATTTGGTACCACACATTTGCTTGGATAAACTGCCATATTTATAACATGCTCAACGGATATGTTGTCGAATTAAATTTTCATGGGATCCAACAGAAGGCGGGGGTGAGCAGTTGACGCATCTTTATTTATTTTGGAAATCCCGCAGCCAGCCCTGGTTCCTATATTTTAGGAATAATGTTCACGATTTCATTCTAGACCCTGCTCACAAAGCTGTCTGGAGGACCGGAATTAAGGAAAACTGTAGTTTATTCGATGCTTGGAAGGGAAATGTATGTTCTTATAAATAAATTTACAGATTCTTGGCAAGGAATACCATAAAATGAATACTGACTTCATTTATGATGCAGTAAACGTTTATTGCGCTTTCGCAGACACGTGTTTATAACTCCAACTAGTGCACAGTTAAATTTTAATGGGCCTGGTTTTCATTAGTTGTAACATTTCACTTTAAAATGTACTATTCAGTGTTTCCGCAGTAGTGAATAAATTTTTATTAAGAGCGAAAATTTATAATTTTGCCTGAATCTGGTCGTTCCACTCGCACAGAATAAAAGACAAGTAAAATTCTGAACATTTTTCATTATTGTGAAAACTTTTGAAACGAGTTTAACATCAGTAAAACTAATTGTAACTTAGAGAATTGAATTATCTGAAGAAAAAAACTGTTAATCAATGGAACATTAGTTAAGACTTTCTGAAATAAACTGACAGGATGTCTTCTAAAATCACACATACCTGTTAATTCGTTATTATGCACTGCACCAGCAACAAGTATACAGTTGTTCAGTTTTTATTGAACGTTACCCATATCTGTTCCAGGAGGGCCACAATCGACCAATGGTATCATGGTGCATCTTATATCCATGGATATATTAGTATTATTTTGCATGTTAAATGTCGATATTTTCTAGATAGACAGAAACAAATTATGAGAGCCCTAGTATCAAAGACGGCAATCTCCACCATTTCCACTTTTTGTTAAAGCGCAAAAAACTGCTACACTCTTATTACTGCTTAATTCAAAGGAAGCATAGTTTCCAATGAAAGAAAATGCTAAACTACATCAGATTTTAAGATTAATGTACCTACATTTTTTAGCTTTTCTGATAAATGTACAAAAATAAATGGAGAATGCCGTATTTGATACTAACAGTTGGATTTTGTAAGATTTGTTACCAAAGGTAGCACTAAAATGAGTTGTAAAATAAATACCAAGTATTTTGGAATGGACTTACAGACAAAAGAATAAAATATTAAAATTAATTCAACAAAACGTATAATTAGAAATATTTTACTGAACATAATAACATACATTATACAAGTAGAGATGGCAATTCTTCAATAAATTCGCAAGTAGCTTCTGCCGCTTCTTCCATGTTTGCCAATGCATTTTCTTCTTCCTGACCTGGTTGCTCTGGCTTAAGAATTTCATTAGAGAGAATAGTTGCATAAAAACTGAATTCATCCAGAGATCTCCAAGTAGCCCCAAAATGTTTTGTAAGAAGTTTGTCAACATCTCTAAGCTTCAGTGTATTGACTTTTTGGGAACCACTTTCTATAATAACAAGGTTGATCATGTGAAGACTTTTTCCATTCCTTAGGACACTTTTAAAGGTTTGTAAATCATTTTGGTAATACAATTCACCTCTAATCAAAACATTTCCAGTTTTACGTATCTTTAACAAAAACCGTTTTGTATTCTTGAAAGAAAAATGCCATGTTCCCGTGGTTTTTGATACATCTGAGATGGTTTCTTTCCAATTAAATACGTTGCAATTTTATCCCAAATGGACAACTGTCCCATTTTTTGAAAATAGCTCTATAAAGGTTTCTGGCTGCGTTATAACCTCTAACTTTTTGATCCCCTCTGAAACAGCATGTCACGTCACGTCATATGTTCGCTGTGAGTCATCTGATTGGCCAAAACGGATATTGCCGACTCTGATTCTAAGCGGATAATAAAGATTGCCGCCCTTGATACTAGGGCCCTCATATACAAGGTAATTCACAACTTATATAAAATAGATTTGGGGAATAGATGGGTCGTGAAATATGGAGCCAATACCATTTTTTTTGTAAAATCCTTATACTTTTCATGAAAAAAATTATTGAATTTATAGTATTTTCAACTTTTACATTATTGGATTCTGTAGTCCCTAACCAGACGTTTTCAAATATCCGATTACGTATCGTATTAACTTTTCTGTGATGCGAGTGTTTATATTAGTTTTTCAAGTATTAAAAATGGCTTACGTGTATAGCAACGCGCTATTAATGGATATCGTCTTAATTTATGGTGAAGTGAAAATGCTTTAGCAGAACGATTTCCCTGTAAATATGCCAAATGCAGCTACTTTTACCGTGATGTGCAGTGAGTGCAAATGTAGTGCAACGCGGCCGTGGCACGGGAAATTTGCAACCGAATCGTGGAACAGATGGAGGTCCAGGATAGTGTGGCGTATCATACATGGGGCTCAATTATATAGATGTAATGGATAATTTACGCGATATTTACGATATTTTTAGTTTATAATCATTTGAACTGTTTATTTCTTTCTTTTAAGACATTTGCAAAAGAATTTCTTCTGATTCACAAAATAAATATAATCTAGTTAAATTTTCTTCGGAATATTTTTTTTCAATTTAAGGCCTTTATTAACTTAATTGACTTGGGAAAATTGTCTGTCAAGCACTATTTACTGGATTTCAATAGTGTTTAAAATAATTAAGAATCCACTGGAAATTGAACTGGATATTATGTTCCATTTGATTCTTTGCGGAATGAACATTAATTGAAACGAGACTGGACAAATTTTATAAGAAATTATGGTAAATCAGATTTTCTTGTGTATACCCAACTGAATTGTGACTCAACTTCAGTAAGAATTCGTGATATTGAATGTCCATCCATGGATCAGTTTCATAAGACTTCTATGGAAATTAGACGCTTATTAAGTTATAGTTGGAATCGTGTAGTTAGAATATGACAGGACTAACTCAATTTCAGAATAATCAATTAGAATTGAATTGAAGAATTCTCATTATTTTCCATTCGGAATCTTGAGGGAATAAACTCCAATTAAAGCTGCTGAATTTTGAATCATTCTCGGTCATCAAAAATATGCTGTGATAGTAACGTATTTACGAGATTGAATTGCCTTTGTCATAATACGGTATGCTTCACTCACTGTGATTCTTGCTACTCTTTCCATCGTAATATGGAAATGATAACAGACTTAAGATTTCAAACCACTGTTGTTGACGCTATAACTCCTGCTGGGATCGTACTGGTCGATATCTGATGTTTTTGATTAAAGCTTTCCCAGATTCCAAGAACACCTTGGATCGTATTAGCAGCTGCAAGGAGGTGATGACGCAATTCTTAAATTGTCCCAACAGACGAGTTGTACTCCAGTAGTTTTCCAGTTTAGATTCAGATGGGGTAATCTAAGTGGCCATATGATGAAACCAAAACGCTCAATCACTTCCCCAATTCCATGAGAATTTGCATTGATCCAAATGTGCATTATATGGAAATTTTCTGTCACATGCACATTGACTGACTGGCATGCACATTGTTGCAAAAAAATTCTTTCTACCGAAACGCATTCTTTGTGTACCATTCGCTGGTAAAATCTCCTGAATTTATTGTAAGTGGTAAAGGTACAAAACTGGCGGTGAAGATGAAGTACAGGGTGGTTCATTATATTTAGTATTGTTATTATTAGAGATACAAAATAAAGTTTAAAATAAAAATTCTCTAATTGAATCCCTTTAATCAGTTAATGAAAGCACAGTGGCGTGCAGAAGTTGAGGGGTACAAGAAGCAATTATATATTTTTTAATGGAACGTGCTGTGTATTGTAGAATTTTTGAATTATTCGTTTTTTTGTAATTTCTAAATTATGACAACCCTGTACAGGAAATTCCTATTTACTATGCAATGCAACGAAAGCTAGTACCAGGTTCTTCGCCGATAATATTTACTATTGTTCGGATTTATTTGAGGACGCGTCCTTCTGCAAAATAATGTTTCTCATACACTGTAAGTACGAAATGCAAAATTGTATTTGCACTTGGATATCGACGTGGTGACCATCGCTCCCGATCGACTTGCCCTGAGTGTATTCCAACTGTACTATACAATCTATAATAGTAAATACGTTATTATTGCCTTGGTTATTCATTTCCTATGTGCTCAAAAAAATAATAGAAACACATCACATTAAGTAAACATATTGTATTAGCAGAAAACACAATTTGTAACCGGACACCATCAATTTTCAACACCAGAGGCAATTTCTAACACAAAACTCAACACAGCAACAGTCTTCCAGGGGTTATCACAGACTGATCCAAAATCATAACACGAATAAGATCTGGAATTGCACAAATTTTATTCACAATAAGTCATAACCCAGTATCTATAAACAAAAACGTGTACGTGTTGAAACGGATTTCAATTTAAAAAAGCATACATTCCATAACACTGATACATCTTTCATACAGTTCACTGAAATTCCGTTAAATTCATGACTTTTCATGAGAGAATAAATATCCGTTACGGATCCAAGAAAATTATTTCATGATAGTTACACTTCCCTATGTGTCTCTTCACGCACCGTTAGAGATATGTATAAATTGTAGTTTACGATGACATTAAAGTCAATTTATTGGAACAATACCGCTTTTTTATTTACAAACTACCAAGTTACGTGAGAGTAAGGAATTTATGCTCCGAGAGCAATTTCCGCGTATCGTATCACGACGTTATATCGAGGAGGAGATTACGAATTATGAGAGAACTACACGTGATTCGAGGAATTCTTGGTGCGATGTAATTTATAACATTTGGTGCTTCCCTCGACAATACTCTCCAATTGCACAGGGAAAGATGCGTATCTATAGGGGATTTAACTAAAACGCGTAACCAAATTTTAATGGGGGGTTTTCGTTACAAATTAACATGGAGAGTTATTATGATTACGTGCCTCCAAATAGTTCATTTTTGAGATAATAGTTTATCTCAAATCGAAATCGAATAAAGAAATACCGTAGGTTTGAATTATTTAAAGGAACATTCAGTAGTAAGCAGTGTCTTATTTTTTACAGAAATTGAAATCATTTGGATGCCACTTCTTACATATTTTATCTTAAACGTTGTTTGTGTGTGTGTGCGTGCGTGCGTGCGTGCGTGCGTGCGTGTGTGTGTGTGTGTGTGTCATATAATTGATACTGTTCTAATAATTTCATAACTACTTCAGGTGTACCACAACAGTCTAAATTGGGACCACTCCTGTTTATTCTCTATATAAACGATTTCTTATTAACACTTTCGATGCCAGAGTATGGCTATGAACTTTGAAGTAGGATAATCCCAAACAACAAAATAAAATAAAAAAATTCATGTGACACATCTGGCCAACAGTGCCATAGCGGTCAGATCTATACGGTAAAATGCGTGTTATAGCGGTCATGTGGCGTGGAGACCTCTCTCAATGATTTTACTACCGTCGTTCATAGAACTGTTATGATTGTCAAGCATTGCAAAGCTTTTGAAGACAATACAGATGGGGTGTAAAGAGAACATGGTTCCTATAAATATTGATAAATGTAAAGTTTGCTTTTTCAGTTTAAAATAATATAATTACATTTCATTATAATCTAGATCCAAAGCCAGTGACACGCAGCAGTAATATTAAAGAGATAATATTTGATATTAAACTCATTCATTTTCCTAACATATTAAGAGAATATCCAGCACCGCCTTTAAAATTTTGGTCTTTATTATCCGTAACTCTATATCGTTTAACGATATTAGTGAGATATTTATACCCTTCCTTAGTCCGTTCCAGATTAGATTAGATTGATCAAATTTCTCGCTTATATAACCTAAATTTGAATACTCTAACATTTATTATCAGTTGGTTCCAAATTTTATAGAAACATTTAACTGGTCTCATTTATCTATGCTGAGCTTTCAGTCTGATTTAATTTAGTAAATATAAAATACTATTGGTAATTAAAATTAATTACACTGCTAATTAATTAGTTTGTTGCATATTGGAATTTTTCTTCAGTTGGGTAATAAATGCAATATTATTATTTTTATCTTACCGTAGAACATAGATACAACGTTTACTATGATAGCATCATAAACAAGACTAGATCTATATATTACTACGTATTTGAAAGATATATATGTGAGTAGACTGTGGCATCGTATATTTATGTTTTTGGGGTTGTTGGATTCAAATCCGGGGTTACCGTTAGCTCAGCTTCTAGGTTATTTCAAGATCAAATCGAACGATACATATGCCAATGGAGAAAAACTTCATACATTTATATTTTAGGGGTCGCTGAATCCAGATCTGGAGGTAACTTAACTTCATCTGGTCAGCTTAACCTGACCTAACTTCAGAAATATAACACCCAATAATGCTCATAGAGAGATGCATAGAAGTGTTAAGAACCACAAAACTCAAAAAATCTACCCAATGACTTCGTTTTCATTGTCTTTTTGGCACGTTTCTTGCGAGCATCCAACAGTAATTAACCAGATATGTTTAGCTCTCCTACCTTAGTAACATCGGTAGGAAGTTGGTACTAACGTCGTTACGATAGAACAATAGATGAGAGTTTCGGATGAAGAAGGTAAATGCCATATGTATCTACAAAAAGTTTATCTCAATATTTCAGATAAAAAAACTGTGAAAAGGAATTCTTAATGGACCTCAAATTCGTAAAATGAAAGACCACAATAACTTTGTTATAAAAATGAGAGAAGGGGAATAGCAGTATGGTCAAGTATCAAATATCAAATATCAAATAGTTTATCGACAATTTCTTGACATAATAGTCTTGATTACAATGTGGTGAAAGAGGTGGTGCATCGGAAACTTGCTTGGATGATGAACGTGATTGAATTTCACTAATTCTTCCCACAAAATGTGTAAAATTACAAATCATTATTTAATACTGACAAATGTATTCCAAAATTTTAGAATGGTGTCTAAATTATATTTTAAGTTATTTCTAACATATTCGACATTGTGCAAGATGATTTCAAACTAATGATGTGACACATAACATATCTAACGATTAGGAAACATCTTCTCAAAATGTCAAGTGTATTTCAACAAAAACTATGTTCCTTACGTAAATTATTTAACGAGATTTTAATAACTGCTAACGCTAATTTTTCAAGGAAATCCTTTTGATATATTTTTGTACTGATATAAAGGGTGTTTATTAATTGAATGCCGATACTTAAGGGTGTGAATTATTCGTTCATTTTAAGAAGAAAACTTAATATCAACATATGTCCTAAACCTCTTAATTTTTGAGCTACAGGGTGTTACAGTTTTAAGAAAAAATTTACTTTTTTATTATAATTTTCTTATCACTCCAGATATTCTTATGAAATTTTGTACACACCTATTAATCATTAAGGAGCATTGTTTGATGTAAAAAATGTTTTAAAATATTTGCCAATGACGTCCGTACGAGGTTTGCACTAAACACTTTTTTAAAAAAAATGGTACGCCACAGCTTTTTCTAAAAACTAAAATTATTTTTAAAATCTCCATTTATTTTAAAGCAAATTCGGTCCCTAGATTTTCTACTTTAACCAGTGAGCTCCACGTAGGCATAATATTAAATGTTTGGATAGAAAAAAACGGTACGCCTCTGATTTTTAAAATTTTGTTTCAAAAATCGCGATTTATTTAGTAAAACGATAAATTCAAAATCTTAAACCTAAAACGAAACGACAAGACAATAAAATACAAACAAAATAAAGAACCCAAATTATGTATTTACAGTAGTTGCTGAAAGTGTCCTCCACCCACACGTATGCAAGCATCTACTTCTTCGCATAGACTGACATACATTTTCAAAAATTCCTGGGGTGTCTCTTCTGGTTTGGCAGCATACTATTATACGATTTCGTAACTCTTCTTCGGCTTGAATCGGCACTGCGTACACTAACTTTTTCAGACGATCCCAGAAAAAGTAGTCTAAACTATTAAGGTCGGGAGATCTGGGCGGCCATGACTGCGTTCCTCCGCGGCCTATCCACCGATCGCGATAGTTGTGATTTAAAAATTCATGCACCCGTAAGCTAAATTGTGGAGGCGCACCATCGTGCATTAGCCACATCTGGTTTCTTAATAAAAGAGGAAGGTCTTCAAGCATTGCCGGTAGATCTTCTTCAACAAAGTGTAAATACGATTGTCTATCTAATCTTCTTGGGAGAAAAAATGGGCCTATCCAATAATCGTCAATAATAACAGCCCAAACATTTAATGAAAACTGTTCTTGATGATTTGATTCAACAAGTGCAAAATGGTTTTCATCCGCCCACAAATGGTTATTATGGAAATTTCGTATTGAGTTTCATCGGTAAAAAGAATGTACTTGTCAGATAACTGATTTTCCAGCAGTTTTTAAAGAAACCACTCACAGAAATTAATGCGCAACGGGAAATCTCTAGGAAGTAATGCCTGGGCTCTTTGAATGTGATATGGATATAACAAATTTTCGATAAGAATTTTCCAAACAAGTACGTGTGAAACATTAAATGTTGCCGCGATTTTCCTCGTGCTAGTTTCGGGGTTCTCCTCAATTTCATGTAAAATTCCTTCTTCAAGTTCCGGTGTTCTTACTGTTTCAGGGACTCTTTTAGCACTGTGGTCTACTTTTAAATTTCCGGTTTCGTGAAGACGTCTATGAATCCCAGAAAATATTCTTGGATCGGGTAGTACACGATTTGGATACCGCTCTTGGTATATCCTCCTGGCTTTGTATGCATTTCCGTCGGCAACCCCATAAGTAAAATGCATGTCAGATAATTCACCGATTGTAAAATTTACCATTTTTTATGAAATTTTACCTCCTACTCTAATAATAATGTTTTAATAATGAAAAATCATGTCAACTTTATTGCGAAAAGAAGGGTCAAAAATTATGACACTTTACCCCGCCTACTAATTTTTATTTCATTTGCTTTAAGGAGGCATTTAATGAGAGTAAGTCTAGGGACCGAAGTTGCTGTAAAATAAATGGAGATTTTAAAAATAATTTTGGTTCAAACCTCGTACGGACGTCATTGGCAAAGATTTTAAAACATTTTTTACATCAAACAATGCTCCTTAATGATTAATAGGTGTGTACAAAATTTCATAAAATATCTGGAGTGATAAGAAAATTATAATAAAAAAGTAAATTTTTTCTTAAAACTGTAACACCCTGTAGCTCAAAAATTAAGAGGTTTAGGACATATGTTAATATTAAGTTTTCTTCTTAAAATGACCGAAGGATTCACACCCTTAAGTATCGGCATTTCATATACTTTTTTAGACTTGATATAATTAATATGTCATGTCATGTGTATACCCTTAATTAATAATTACCTAATCCTTGTTACATCAGACCATGGGCTACAAAAGGTAGGTATACAGAATAACTACAAATTTAAATATGAGATATGGTTACTATTTTTAATTTTGAATTGTTAACAATGTTATTAAAAACTTATGTGTAAGTCAAAAATAATTTGAAAAGCTCTGGTGCCGAGACAACATATTATAAGAAGGAGTTTATAGTTTTTATTTTCATATCTTAACCTCTCCTACTATGTCTCAAAATTTATAATCTTCTTTTGAAACACTCGGTAGAAGCAGAAAAATGTAATGCAACTATACCCAACGGCCAACAATCTAGAGTGTAACGCATCGCTAGCTTGTAAACAAGTAGGTGCGAGGAGCAACATTTCATAAGCGTACTAAATTTGAAGGCAATCAGATATAAAAAATATACAAATATGACAAAAATAATTACATTACATAACATCCGTTATTTTTAGTAGGAATAGTGGTATAACAGTTTCTGATCATTTCGAGGCGTTAGATAATAAAAATGATTGAGCTATATCCAAATTTAAAGTTTTTATCTTGTATCATCAAATACCCAAGGTCGAAAATAATAATGAGTTACTAATTCACAGCATAGAGATGAGTACGGAAGATGAGGGTTGCATGATTACCTAAGCGTGCCACTTGAGAAGGGTTCAAAGCACAGAAAATTATCAAAAATAAGTTGACGTCGAGTGAACCTAGCACATTAACAGTTTGCTTTAAATGTAACCCTGTTCCATCATCTGCACAAATTAGAATGCCATCCTTTTGGACGTCAATGGCTCATCACCATCCACTTACACCTACCTGATGCGCACTCCGCGGATATCACACTTGTCCTCATGGACGCGAAATTCACGGATTTTTGCACGAATTTTGCAATTTCTGATTTAATTATTTATGGAGAAAAAATCTCAACTTCTGACAAATTTTGCAAAACAGTACAAATATTATTGCTGCTTCAATATTCTGTGGTGTTAATAAGTTTGTATTGACCTGCTTAAAATTTACCATGACAGTCAACCATGATCTTTTAATATTTATTTTAAATAATTTCTTCGCCTACTATATAATTTCATTCTATTAGTATATTCTTTTCGATTTAATTTAAACGGAAATTTACGTACCATAATTCATATGTCACGCATAATTCGCAAAAGCACTTTATATATTCTAAGGAAAGTTTCATCTTGTAAGATATAACAATCAAATTTTTTTTGTCAAATCTTCCTTCCGCGAGTTTCCACTATTTTCTGTTCTGCAGTTGTACTATTCTTTTTTTTTACTATACATATATGCTACTCACGTAAATTCTTGTTAATGAACTACATATTTCAACATCACTTACACTCATAGTTGGACCTCGCGCTCTAAACCCTTCATACATCACTGGATATTCCTCACTTGTTAAATTAGGGCGTTTACGATTTGGAGAATACGCAGTAGAGCATGAATTATTCTCCATTCTTAAGAACACAAAATCGCAAATAAATTAATTACATTCATAATTAAATTAGCGATAATTACATATATTCCCGAAATTTTGCCCGCCCGAAAGATATACCCGCCCATGATAGCGCTGGAAAGGGAATAGGTGTATCCGTCGATTCATCACAACCAATAGAAGGCTAACTTTTTCGATCTGTCGCATGCGTATTTGCTGCAGCAGAAGCTGTATAATCGGGTATGTTCTTAGAGATTTGCGGCATACGATTTTATTGGAAAAATATAAGGGCTGCTTGTATATTTCTTTATGTCGACTGCTATAAATTGTGGGAGGATTTATAATATGATTCACTCTCTAGATTCTTGGCGGTTGGATATAGAAAAGGAAGCTTGACTCTAGAATATCAGGAAGGCTTACTATCTCTGCGAGTAAATATTATTGAACGAAGTGAGAATTTCAAACATTTCTTTCGATTACACTGTAAATTTCCATGCAGAAAAGCACCATATACGCATTTTCTTAGATATTTTTATTACATTGTCTCTAATAAATTTTACGGTAGACCTCGTACTGAAATTTTGATTTCGTAAGAGTTCAGAGCGTGTCTATGGCCCGCGTAAGATTCTTCCAGCCGAATCAGCTTTTATTCCCAAACAGCAGACATTTCTTTTGATTTTAAACCTATCCTGTGATGGGAGTCGAGCAAATTGAATTGGAGAGTAATAGAATGAGATTCTACTACATTTCTTTCATCTTAGATTTATTTTATTTTATATTTAAAACAAAAAGCAAGACTTTCCTTTACGCTCAAGCTCTGTTTAAAACAATACCAAACCAAGGCCCTAAAAACATAGGACCATCTTTTTCTTACATACAAGTTCAGGATGCAGTCACTCTTTCTTTTGATGTAATGAATTACATTTTTTTTCTCAAATGATAAATATAAAACTTTTAGAACATGATCTCAAACTCGATAGTATGGGCTTACTGTGAGGATATAACAAATTCAGGTAAGCTCAATTTTCAATCGAAAGTATTATATTTGAGATTTGTCAGAAACGACGATCAATTATATTTTTACCAGAAACGTACCCATTTTTTTTTCTAATAAACTTTTATTAGAGAAATTTTTCTGTATTACTTCCCCGTTCAAAAGTTATAAGCAACATTGTCCTAAAGAGTTTTAAAAGAAATTTAATACTTAAAAATATATACAAATTTTTACATAAAGGGTATCTAAACATTATTCAAGTATGTAATGTCATATTTAATTCATTGACAGGCTGTCACTTTTGTCATTGTCGATATTTAACTTTAAATAATTTTAATTTCTATAATAATTTTTATAGTTTAATATTTGATTCAACTTAAAGGAGGCCACCTGAAGAAGCAATCCTAAAAATGCAGAAATAGGTCAGATCTCATCTATTGTGGTTGAATTTGTCGTGTTTCAACTGCCAAAAGTGAAGTTAGATATTTATAGAGAGTTTTCATTAAAGCAAGGTTAGTAAATTTAGATAGATTTATTTCTTTAGATAATTATTGAATAGAGCTTTGTCTGTGGAATTGTTCATTAGCATACCTAGATGTTTGGTATCAGAGAATATACATATGACTTCATTGATCGGAATTGTAGGAGATTTGATTTATATTAGCTTAAAATACCTTTCTAATACAGTAAAATATGCTACAAAAGCTATTAATAAGGAATATATGGGTAGATATTGTGGGTGTAATTCAACGCTGGTTGGGGCTTTTGTCCACAGAGTAGTTAGTTTCACACAATATTATTAATACTTAAAAATATATAAAAACTTTTACATAAAGGGTATCTAAACATTATTCAAGTAGGTAATGTCATATTTAATTCATTGACAGCCTGTCACTTTTGTCATTGTCGATATTTAACTTCAAATAATTTTATTTTTTATAATAATTTTTATAGTTAGATATTTGACTCAACTTAAAGGAGGCCACCTAAAGAAGCAATCCTAAAAATGCAGAAATAGGTCAGATCTCATCTATTGTGGTTGAATTGTCGTGTTTCAACTGCCAAAAGTGAAGTTAGATATTTATAGAGAGTTTTCATTAAAGCAAGGTTATTAAATTTAGATAGATTAATTTCTTTAGATAATTATTGAATAGAGCTTTGTCTGTGGAATTGTTGATTAGCATACCTAGATGTTTGGTATCAGAGAACATACATATGACTTCATTAATCGGAATTGTAGGAGATTTGATTTATATTAGCTTAAAATAATTACCCTAATTGACCGAAGGGTAAGAAACAATGTTAATACAGCGAGACTGTTACAGTATTTCGAACAAAATCCACGAAATTCTATACGGCGGACCAGCATGAAATTTAATTTGGATAAATCAACCGTTCAATGAATTTTAAAGACCAATGGGTATCATCACTACAAAATTAACAATTTGGGGTATTTGCCTGAGCGTGTCATTGAAGACAGACTTAATTTTATAGCTCAAATTGTAGTAAATGTAGAAACTGTTCACCTTTTTCGGCGCATCCTGTAGACAGACGAAAACTGGTTTGTCAGTAATGGTTTGCCAAACGGACTCAACGAACATACTGGTCCATTGAAACTAGTAGCGTTAAATTAGCATGAAAAATGTGAAAATAGAGACTTTTTGCGGAGAAGTCCGATTGAGATACGGTTTTCTGCAAAATGTTCAGGGATTTTTTTATAACAAAAGGTACATCTAACCTCTGTACGCTCGCAAATTTTTAATTGTTTATTTAACAAATGGCCAATTTTTGTTGAACATATGGCAAATGTCACACACGATCAGAAATCCTGGAAAAAATTCCGGTTCTCTAGTGATTTCGGGGGTGGAGTTTTTAATTTGTTAATTAGCCCAGTTACAACAATTTGTGACATGACGTGACGTGTGTGACATTTGCCATATGTTCAACAAAAATGGGTCATTTGTTAAATAAAAAATTAAAAATATGCGAGTGTACAGAAGTTAGACCTACCTTTTGTTATAAAAAGTTCGCTGAACATTTTGCAGAAAACCGCATCTCAATCGGACCTCTCCGCAAAAAGTTACAAGTGAAATGCTAATTTGACGCGACTAAACCCCACATTGTAAATTCAGTACAAAACGAATTCCATTTTGGGGTAAATTTATAGTGCGGCATCATTGGTAGGCATTTAATTAGACCCTATTTTTATGAGCATACATTGAACAGCGTGAGTTACCTAAATTTCCTACAAGAAGAACTTCCTGCACTTCTGGAGAATGTGCCTTTGCAGCTAAGGAGAAACCTATAGTTTCAGCACAACGGAGCTCCACCACACAAGGCCAGGATTGTGCAGCAACATTTAGACAACATGGACCTATTCAGTGGCCCCGAAAGTCACCAGATTTAACACTCCTCGATTTTTTTATGAGAGGTTTAAAAAATAAGGTTTACAAAACACCTTCGCGAGATATTAATCATTTGAAAGAAAAAAATCACAAACGCTTGTAATGAGTTAAACTGCGAAATGTTAATAAACACAGCCTTTAAAGAAGTCAGCCGAAGATTGGATATGTGTCTTGAAATAAGAGGAGGTCATACAGATAGATTGTAATATGTACGCAGTATGAGGGCGTTTGCCTCATTTTTTAAGTTTAGTTATTGTTACCATCACCTTTTGTTTTAACTGTATTAAAAAATGATCGTTTTTAATCCTTTTATTTCTAATAAAAGTTTTTAGAAAAAAGAGAGCTTTTTAATAGGAAAACATATAATTGATGCCGTCATTAGTCATATCTGTCAAATCCCAAAGATATTAGTTTCGATTGAAAACATTCATATTAACACCAAGTGCCCCAAATTTTATTTATTTTTTTTTATACACACAGCATACTATCGAATTTGAGACACTCTGTACTACTTAGTGAATACTTATTTGTAGCTTAATTAGTTTTAAAGTAAGATAATGATATTCTAATAGTTATTTAAGAGCAACGATGGAATTTTTCTATATTTTTCTTTGTTAGATAATGTTTTGCTTGCCTTTCATCATCTACTACCAGCAAAATATTTAAATAGTCAGTGGTTTAGTCAATTAGTAATGTAAAAATTATTTTCACAATATAAATTTAAATGGAAATTACTTGATGCAGAAACGAGCAGGCAATTATAAGAAACATCTCCATTTACGATTTTACAGAACAAATTAAAACCGAACTTGCGCTTAGCATTCATTGTGCCTGCTCTAAGCCCCTATTTCACTATAAACTAACATAATTAAGTTGGGTAAATAAATGTGTTTTAAACTTGCAAACACGAACTACCAGGATGTACAGCGTATTACAGCGAGGTGGAAAACTAATACTTTACCATAGCTGTAATGAAAATAAGCAAGTTGCAAAAGTTGCATAGCAATTTGAAATTTTACATTGAAATAATAATGTTTTTCAATAAGAACTATATGATTTTAAAATAGAATAAAATTAAATTTTTTCAGATACAATAAAACTTTTTGTATTATCTTAAGTACAGTTAATAACATTTATGTTTTGAATAACACATCATTTAAATGTCCAACACGAGCAAATTCGACGAACCCAATTTTCTGACTTTGTACAATAAATCGGGCGTGATCTGACGAATGTAGCGTTCAATGTTCAATTTTAATGCATCAAGTTTTTGTGGTCTGTTTGCATATACCTTAGATTTCCAATAATCCCAAAAGAAGTCATCTTAAGAAGTTAAATCACAGCTTCTTCGAGGTCATTTAACAGTTGCATTCCTTGAAATTATCCTTTTGTGAAACTTTTCTTGCAATAGGCCGATAGTCTGTGATGAGCAGTGTGACATGTGGCCCGTTTTGCTTGAACCGCATTTCTTCCAAATCAAGTGCATCTAAATATTATTTATGGACGAAGCCATATTTACCCAGATTCCTAGAGGCAAATTAATAATAATACCGCCGTCCCCGGACTTTATTCGATTTTTTGGAGAAACGGACAAACGGATCGTCTTCGTGTTCGGTATGGACGAACTACACACAGCTGCAATGCTGTGTACTCTTCTATCGCATGGAATGGTTTGCTGGGACTTCTCTGTCGCACGTATTCACTCGCAGCAAAATTTCACTTTTTAAAACTCGACAACCGGAATTCAGGACTGATTTTTCGCAGACAACCCTATACCACCGTATTCGTAATGAAATAATCTTTATTTTAATTTAAGTTTAATTTATTAACCACACCGGTGCAAGTTACTAGTATCGATTTACCTGTTTATACCTGCCTACCCAAGAGTTATGACAGGAAAAAAATAGTCAACCTAACGTTTGCATATTCTATGGGCTTCATACTTTCGATTGGTATGGAATTTGTCTATTAAGTGGAATGTTTAAAAAAATTTAATTGTTAATTAATCATATCCTGGACTGAAATTTTTTAGACAACCCATTTGCAATATATTTGTTGACATATTTAATTGGATATAAAATACTTTTCATCCATTAACCAGCTCGGTGAAGGTCGTTTTATAGTGGGATATTAGAAACATGGAACTGTATTACGAATTTGATAATAGTGGTGGTTACTCTCGGTCGACTACGGTGTCGCTCGGAGCTTACACGTAACTATCGTTATGATAGATCGTCGACAGTGGTCGATTGGTAGACGTTATAAAGTATAGAAACGGCCAGTTTTACATAATAAGTAATGGACGAAATAGACGAATCAGAGCTCAATCAATCAACTGACTGATAACTTATAATTAGTTCAGTTCATCAGAATTGGACCTATATTCGATAAACTTTGATTTTAAAAATAATTTTATATACTGAATGTCCTTTATACAAAGCATATACCTGCTATAGAAATACAATACAATGTGTTAAAAAAAGAGTGTAAAATATTAAAGGACGTAATAGTATGAACCAAAATAAGCACAGAAAAGTCTCAATAAACATGGGTCCGCAAAGTAACGGTTGCGGAGATATGGAATGTTTTATGTTTTTTTGCCCCTTTTTATTTTGCAATAACGTTGTGTATTTTTTATACTAATTGGTTGATGTTTAGTGAAATAAACAGTACATATTTGAGAGTTTTTCTCAGTTCACAAGTTTTCTGTCACTATGGCTGGTTATTCTAACGCAAAATTAACAGACATGCATTTCATGTATGGTCGTGCTAATGGAAACGCCACCGAATCGCGACGTCTTTATGTTGACGCTTATCCAAATCGCCAGATTCCTTCACAACGCATGTTTGGAAGAAGAGTATCATACAGAATAAATTACGAGAAAGTGATGTTTATAGATTTTTTTAGGTTTTCTCAAATATTTGCTGTGTAACTCCCAATTTTAACTTCAGATTCGTGTTCAGCGGGAAAAAATATAAAAGAAAAATATAGTCTAACTCCCAGTACACATGACTTTTTATTTGTGAACCTGTAAACTTTTGATGTGATTTTTATCGTTTTTATGGGTTTTCTCTAAAATTTGCTGTGTGACCCCCATTTTGACTTCGGATTCGTGCTCAACGCGAAAAAATACATGGAAATAATATAATCGGACCCTCAGCACACACCACTTTTGTGGACCTGTGTAATTAATGTAATATTCTCAAAATCAAACAAAAAAACTATGTAAATTTTTAGCTTTCTGCGAATTTTTAATTTTGAGCAAATATTGAGACAGAATTAACAAAAATAAAAGAGCCCTGGCTAACTGGCAAATCCAAAGTCACAACCACATACATACACATAATACATCAATTTAAGGGTACAGTTTAAGAAATTGTCATACGACCTAACCAAAATTTATTAAAAGAAGAAGGGAATGCTCTAGCATATATGAGTAGATATTTTTTGCATAAATGGCTTATAATTATATATTAATTATTCATGTGATACTTGTTTAGTAATGTTTTGTAATGCATCTAATTCTAGTCACTCTAACTTATTTTCTAAACTTAAAGTTAATAGAGGCAGAAAGAGGCCATTTAATGGTTTAATAGTTCCTCCGAAAAAAAAAACCTAAGAATTATAAAAGAGAAACTACATTAAAATTGTACAGAATTTATAATTAAAAAATTATATATATGCTTATGTTTTTCTTAATGTAAGTACTCGATGTTACCTGTTCAAAATCCCAATTCGCCTAATGTTCCTTCAACTATAATAAATTTGTGAATATATTATTATGATGTGAATATAATTTGTTATGTATGTTTGTTTGTTTTAATTTTTATTGGGCGCCAATGTTTTATTTTGTTTTGTTATTTATTTAATTTTGTTTAGAAGTGTATTTATGTTAATTTTTATATGTGAGAAAGAAATATAAATTTGGAAAATTTAAATTTTGATTATATTAAAGATAATATTGTTTTACCTGCTATTTCTACCCTGGCTATGATTTTACTCTTTACCTCAGGAGTGAATTCCAGCAGAGTAAATACCCCCTTTTTTATATATAATGTTCTTATATCTGCTACCACTCAGTATACATAAAATAATACATGGAACTGTACATTAGTTTGTTTTTATTCATTCATACAAAAATGAAAATTCTCAATTTACATAAGAAATAGTTTCAATAAACAATAAACATTAAGGAATATTTCCTAACAATTCTTAATATTTAAACAAGAAATTTTATTTTACTTTCAGTATCATACTGTATATTTCGTCTAGTTTTAAATTTCTGGCAATACTATTTTAATTTATGCAACTAGAAATATACAAATGTGTAGTGAAAATTTACTAAGTATTTTCACATGTCATATATGTGATATTAAATTAAAATGGCCGTCTCAAATGGCCCTTTGTGTTTGGTAAAGAGTTAATAATAAAAATTTTAAAGTTTAAACTTTTAATATAGTTTAAATTTTTATAGAGGTAAGTCTTTATATGTTATATTTTAATTTTATCGTCAGAGAAGTTTAATATTGGTTATTATACATGCTAGCTAGCTAAATTGTTTGTGTACACACGAAATTTCATCTTACTCTTTCTATAGACGATGCCACGAAGGTGATTTCCTCTCTCTGGAAGTCGTAGAAGTCCCAGGATGCCATTGATAACCTGGACTGGATATGAAGTTCAAATTATGGAAATTCTGCCTGGTGATATTCTCGATATATTTTTTTGGAGGTTATTTTTTTCTAGAGACCTGTGCCTAGAACCTTCTGCAAACCCCAGCTCTAGCTATGGAGATGGTTTCCACCAAACTTCTTGAATTTTTTATTTGTAGATGGTAAATTTGAGTTACTTTTCTTTGTGTAACTGTGCGAAACTGGTGAGTATAAAATTGTACTGTTTAACTAATTTTTTATTATTTAAATTCCAAATTTCTTTTCAGTCCATACTTTGTAAATGTTCTCGTTTTCACAGTTTCTTCGTAACTAAGTAAATAAACTTTTGTTTCCATGTATTTTTACTCTCTTGATTCTTAACAGTTTTTATTAACGTCGATACACATGTTTCACTTTAAATTTAATTATTCTTTATGTTGCACTTTGCACTTCACTAATTGTCTTTTTAATCTTATATAATAAAAGAAAAGTGCCACAGGGTTTCTACACCAGTGGTGATAATGGGAATATTTAAATACACTGAATAATTATTACACTAAAGATATTATTGCTGTTTTATCACGAAAAGTTGCCAAGTAAATAAAAAATAAAATAAAAATTTCGAAATCTTTGACACCCTGTATCTTGGAAACGGTGTATTGTAAGATATAGATTTAGATATATTTGGCTAAATGCCATTTATTGTGACAGTACAATTACCCCTTCCAAGGATGCCAGTAACATCTGAGATACCCTGTATAACTTTCTATGTTATTGCAGTTAAAATTAAATGTTACTAAAGAAAACGATTTGCTAAGTAATACACCATAGTAGTTGACAAACACTCCAGTGAACAGTTACAGTCGCCCTTGAAAGCTGCTATTACCACAACCTACACTCATCCTGTTTTAAACAAACGTATGCACAAAAGACGTTGGCGTCGAGCCGAGTGTTTATGCGCTATTTTTAACACTCTAGCGTAAAAATAGCTCTTTATTACCACTTATTAAACCATTATAACACAGATGAGTCCGTTTTATGGGATAATTAGTTTATGCTTTTTAAAGGACTGCTCGCGTTCTGTGTAATATTTTAAAGGCCATTTTCCAGCGTGTCACTTTTAGCTCCAATTTGCTTCCTGCCACACAAATTTAATGTTTTAATATCGCAGCGTTTGTAATACCAGGCAACTTTCATTTTTAACAGACTTAAGTACCTACCTCCTTTCTAGCCTGGTCTTTGTTGATATTTTTAAAAAATGTTTGGCAGGTTTCCAACTATATTTCAACAGCTTAGTTGACTACGTTAACTATTCAAAAAATTATAGGTGTTTATTGAATCTGCGTTATAACATAATATTTAAAAATAAGACACATTAATGTTAGAATTCTTATATTTAATTGGAACTAGCTGAAATGAACTAAAATAGATACGAGCTTTATTGTACACTTTTTATGGACAACCCATTAGGTTTGTTCCCACAGCAGTTGGAACAGCATGATTTAAAACTATCACAAATGTCCGTCCAACCAAAAAAATTATGTATGTATGCCTTAAAAATTTATTTTACCAATTTTTTTTATCTGAAGACAATAATTATGTAGAGACCTATAAAATTTTATGCAGTATTAACGTAACATTTTTAAATTTCTATTATAAAATGACGACCTTAAACATACATCTGTAAACACCTGGCAGAAACTAAAAATATCTAACTCTTTGGTTACATTCATCAAATAAATGGCCAATAGCGTGGCGATAACTGCCACAATTGTATAATTAAGTGAAGTCATATTAAAGGTTTGTTACCAATACGTCGCCAAAACTATTACAAACACTTTAAAGCTACTGTTACTTCTAAGTAATATCTAAGTGATGGTGATTTGGTTTAATATCTACTTTAAACTTTGATCAACTTTAAGGTGATTCACCACACCATGCCGCCCCACCAAAAATTGCAAAACCATGAATTGATTTTCATATAATACGTAATATACCTACTTATTTCTTTAATTTTGGAGTGGTTCCTTTTTCTTGGTTTCTTGGTCGGTAGAACAGCACCTGTTATTTTACCTGTCCGTCTAACCGAGTTTGCAATTCCTGTAGAATTGGATTGCTCACTATAAAACAAAAATCTATCACGATTGATTGAGGTAACCATATTAGACCACACTGAAGGATCATACCACCAGATCACAAGGGTGTACTATATTGTACAGTGTATTTCATGTGACAAATTGCCAGAGATACCCTTTCCCGTTTACGTTTTATTTTTATGATAATTTTAGTCATGTTTGTTCCAAGCACTATACCAAGTTGCAAAATGTTTCGAATATTATTTTCCCAGAGAACGATTGACTCAGTGACACACTGTATTTAAAGTTTTGAAATTCTCTTAAGCAGGTTTTTTGTTAATAATAGCCCAATCATTTTAGTTACACCCTGTATATCGTTAGTCCGTATTTATAACTTTCGTGCGAACGTTTTTCAGCAGTTTACCCCAGATACTGAATATATCAACACGTTAGTAGGTTTTAATCGAGGAGATATAGCATGTTTTCGCTCCCATAACATTATGAATGTAATCTGTTTGTGTAAACATTTGTACTCCCAACTGGAAACATAAACCCTTGCCTGACTTCCTACTTCACACATTGTTTGAACAACTATACAACCAACTCATATTCTACGAATCACTCAAAGACCGAACAGGGTTAGTTTACTATTATCTCAAGTCGCATATACAGGGTGTCCGGAAATTATAAGCAAATATTTCAGGGGGTGATTCCGTGTAAAAAACAAGAAGAACACTTCGTATAAACATATGTCGAGAAATTAACTCTAAGCGAGCTAGATCCTTTTAAAGAGTCGGCTCTGATGGGTTTTGTTCAATATTTTTGAAACAATTCGAGATAAAGTAACTTGAAAAATTAAATCTATGACGTAAAAGTGAATGATCATATCCTCTTTCTATATCAAAATTATCAATTTTTAAACTTGAAAACTTACTAGAAATTTACGTTGTACATTCTCGATGGCGTACCTACTTATGGTATTCATAATGCGGATACCATACAGGTAAAACAGTACTACATCTTTGACAGTCTATAAGAACAATACAATGTTTTCAAAGCAACTTCATTTGATAATTTTTGACAGTTTGATAACAAAGCTGAACATTTTTCGAGCTGTACCTATGCTTTATATAATTAGAAAAAGGAAGTTTTGAATTAAACACGACTCCTGAATTGTATCGCAGGGTTGAAATATTACACCATTCAGAGTATAATTATAAACAATTAGGTTGCACTTATGAACTTTCCGTTATACATTTATTTACATTTAACATCAAATAATTATTCTTACGTCAATTTTCTAGTTCATAGAGTTGGGTTTGTAACAAAAAACAATCACCAATGCTTTTAATTCTTATAAAAAGCTTTAAGTCGTCTGCAAATAATACATTATCACAGGTGATTACATTACTGATATAAAATTGTAATACCCCGTAACTCCCTTATTAAGCTTTGAATAAAAAACTGTTAGGCTGCTTCGAAAATTATGTACAAAGGCGGTAAAAGTAGAGCGAAAAAAGTTCCTATAAACAACGTTACTTAGATATCGCCCTCCAAATTCATTTGGATATTTTTTAAAATAACTTTCTTTTGATTAAGATAATGGAGATAAATTGCAGGTAATAATCATTCCTTAAGAGTTTCATCAAAATTGGTTATAAATAATACCCTTACTTTTTACACATTTAAAACTAGGTACCCTTAACATAAATTTTTCGATTTTTTTCATTTCTTTGACTTATCAAGCAGATTAATATAATTTTTAATGAATTTGATTTGTTGAAAGAAAATATTTCCCTACCTTTTTGTTTTTCGAATCCTGTGTAGTTTAGTCAAAAATAATTATTTTTAAAATAATATATAGTAACATTTTCACATATAATTTAAATTCTTTCGTTTCTTTGGTTTCTTAGTTGTGATCTTTGTGCTTGACTTTGCATTCCATTCAATTCTTTTACAACCATGAACCATCATACTTTTACTAACCGTGAATATTCTTATATACGTTTTATTTATGGTTTCTGTAATGGAAATAATCTGGCAGCCCAAAGAGAGTATCGGCAACTTTTCCCTGATAGAAGGCAACCTTCTGCAATATTGTTTTGGAAAATAAATTCATGCAAGAGCGATGGAATCAGGAGCCCTCCTAGATATCGTGAATGTGGCTGTCCTAGGAGACGAGTGTAAGAAGAGCATCTGCTCGCTTTAGAACAAACAATACTGATGTATGGCAGTTACGTAAGGAAAATATCATTTTCAAAGGGTTCATGGTCTGCTTCAAAAAGATCATGCCACCGGTCTTTGTTTTTGTCACACAAATCTTGTGTGTCAACAAGATAATTACTCATTCGTTTCAAATATTTCATTTACCGATGAGGCTTGTTTTTCCCGGGAAAATAGATTGGTCGTGGAAATGACTCGCCCATGCCATAATCACCTTGTTTGCCGGATTTAAATGCAGATGATTTGTATTTATGTGGCGACGTAAAAAGAATGGTATATGCTACCCTCTGACTATCACTGCGGCAACGTATTGGTGAAGATTTCGATGCCATACGAATTCAACATGAAAATTTTCAGCGTACTCGATTCAACTTCCTAAGAAGATTACGTGCCTGTATTTCTATCCAGGTGGACAATTTGAGGCTTTGTTTTGCATTCGGAAATGAGATTTTTTATGTTTTCTTTGCATTTTATGATTCAAAGTTATAACCTAAAATTGTGTAGTGATGGTACTCGTGTAATTGTGTAGTGATGTTTCAACTAGTACTATTACTGCTCCAAATTTGTTACAATATTCTTTTACATTTTCTAGAGGCTGATATAAGTTCTGTGCCAAATTTGCAATATGAAATAATGAAGTAAAAAAAAACATTTTAGATATAAAAGGTCGTTCATAAGATTATTTATTCATATATGATAAAAGGAGTTGCCTAACTAATGAATAATCTTACTTGATATTCAGTTTCCTATTAAACTCTCTATATGAGGATGAACCGACCTGGCTTAAGTTAGTATGGTTTTGAATGTATAATTAAAATAATGCTTAGGATTCGGTTGCGACAGTTATAAATTTAATGTACAGTGCGTTTAGTTAATAATAGAACACAATATGGATAATTCTTGTGGTTTTGATTTCACAGCAGGTGCTAATATTTGATCTACAGTACGGCCCAAAATTCATGCAACATAGAGCAAGAGTAGATTTCTGAAGACAAAGTAACGCGATGCAGCCAAACTTACCTTAGTAAAAAGTAATCTAAATCTAAAAAGTAATAAATCTAAATACTTGCATACATATTATTACAACTAATACCTTACGATCATTTTTGTCAAAAACGCGTCCAAAAAAATGATATACAAAATTAAAAAAATTGCATCTACAGTATACCTTGTGACTGCAATAAACATTATGTCGGAGAAACGTCTCGGCCTATGAATGTTAGAGTTGAGGAACATAAAAATTATATCAAAAGACGGGAATTTAAAAAATCCAAAATTTGCGAACACGCTTGGGAAAACGGTCATGTGATTCAATGGGGTTCGGCAAAAATTTTAGAGAAGGAAGATAACACGACAAAAAGAAAATTAAAAGAGACCGCGATTATTTTGTTGAACGGAGATAAGTGTGTGTCAAACTGTTCAGTAAACATCGATCATTGTTGGCTACAGTTGTATCAAGAAGAAGTTAAGTAAAAATAAAATAAAAATCATTTAACATCTCTATGGAAGCAGATAAACAAATTTTAAACTGTCAAACTTGACAAACGTTTAATATTTTACTATTATTTTGAAAACGAAAACAGAGAGTTTTTCGAAACGTCATTATGGAAGTGCGCGATAGTGATGTGATTTTTGTTATTTTTTACTTATCTGCTTTTTTCAGTGTGAGATTTTTTGGTTAGGCAAACTTAGTTTCAAAAATAACCCTTGACTGTTCCATTTGGCGCAAGGGCTGATTTAATTAATTTTTATTATTTTTCAGAAGTGTGGCAAAAACCCAATAAAACTAAAGAAAAACTTGCATACATTTTGGAAATAGGGAGCTTGGCTACATCGCATTATTTTGTCCTCAGAAATCTACTCTTGCTCTATGTTGTATAATTTAGGAATACCCATAGTGGTTTTTCAGGTTGTACTACCGTGCCGTAGTCGCTTGTAGTAACTGAAGTAACAGAATTAAAGTGCGTTCATCTCGAAACATCAAAGAATAACTTGGGAAAAATATAGGTATGAAAATATAGAACAGTAATCACTTTACAGACAATTTCTTTCACATGATTTATTGTTAGAGTTGACAAATATTTGTTGATTTGGATACATGAAGCGCTAAAGCCTTCATTTTAATTAATTAATATTAATTTGGATTATACTGTTGGATGCTCTGTTTGACGTTATTATATAAAGGCAATTGAAAACAATGCTGGTTTTCTGACAAATAGAACAGTCATGTTTGAATTTATTTACAAATACGATTTAGCTCGTCAGTATCAGCAATATCCATTTTAACAAATTGAAAAGTTAAAAGTTTTTAAATATTCTCAGTAAAAAGTATTAATAGAATAAGACGTCCTTAAACGTTTAAATAACGTTGGGCCATAATTTATGCCTAGCGATGCTACTTCAAGTACTGAATACTGCTTTCTTTATTATTAATAATTATTAGACAGACTTTATAGCCCCAAACAATATACACAACACTTATTTGTTAAGACAAAGTAGATAGTACTTATTATAATAATATTAAACTATAGGTATAATATTAGTTCCTTTTAAAAGGAAGAAATAATCTTCGAGCAAAATGATGTAGACATAATATACAGGGTGGTCCGTAATTAATGACCCAGTGAAACAATAAATTATTCACAAAATAACACGATTTAATGCAAATTGCCTCAATGAAATATGTATAATGAAAAAGATACAGGGTGTTAAACAATTTATAAAGTGATTTTTTTGTAATAATTATACTGTCTCTATCAACTTAAAAAATTGAAAATAGATATTTTTGGGTATGAGAAATCATAATCTGTTGTCTATTTTGATATATTTCCTAGAGAGCGCCATATCCGCCATATTTGTGACGTAAATGTGAGCGTAATTTTTTTGACCATAACGTTATCATGTTTTTATTAAAAAATCTTAAATCTACATTGTTTTTGAGAAAAAAAGGTATACTTGTCATTAGGCTCGGAAATTTTAAGAAAATAGTTTTCAACAATCAGCTGCGTAGCTCATTGTACAATATTTTAACGTAGTAGGCGCCAAAATTTCCTTGCAAATTGGATATGTTGAAGGTAGATCGACAAGCAATAAAATTTGCATTGATGTAAAATGGAACGGATAGTACTTTTCAACATGCAACATTTTTAAAATCATACTGATTATTGCAGCTCCAGATAGTTGTCCTGAATTAGTATGTGGATAATCTGCAATGTCAACAAATTTTTCGTTTGTAAGTTATTCTGTTGCAGGTCATTTAATACGATTTTTGGTTAACTCTACTCGACAGACAATTATATGGTCAAGGAGGCCTGAACCCACAGTTTGTTTGAAATTTACTGTTAATGACGTGCCCGTACTTTATTAACCCGTTTGAAGAATGTACATTATGTAATCAGCATAGATTTGAAACTCTAGAACATATTCTCATAGAATTCCGCGATTTTCCACTATTTTCCTATTTTCCGTTTAGCAGTTGTACTTCTTTGCCACTTTATTGCACTATACATATACACTATTCACACGCATTCTCGTTAATGAACTACATATTTCAATATCGCTTGTACTGACATTTTGACCTCGCACCCTAAACCCCTGATACATGTTATCATCCTATATCCCTCACATTGTGACCTCGCGCTCTAAACCCTTGATACATGTCATCATCTGATATTCCTCACTTGTTAGATTAGGGCGTTTGCGATTTTGAGCTTGCTATGAAATCTGAGAATTTCTTAAGTAGTGCATTGTGACATATTTTATCGAACGCTTTACAAAAAACAGTGTAGATAGCATCAACTTGTCCTTTATCATCTAGTGTTTCACATAGAAATGTATTCAGTCATACAGTTAGGTTACTAGTAGCTGATCGAGAATTAATAAATCCATGTTGAGAGGTTGATATAATATTTTTTGCAGATGCATATATGCGATTGTATAAGACAATCTCTAATAGTTTTACAAAGTTGTTTAAAAGAGATATGGGTCTATAATTTACAATACTATCTTTATTTTCAGATTTATGTATCGGACAAACTTTAGCAATTTTCCAGACTTCCGGGAAGACGGAACTATTCAAAACTAAATTAAAGAGTATCTGCAAAGGTTGCTCCAGTACTCTTATGCAATCATTTACAATAAAAGAAGGAATTTTATCAGAACCAGATGTAAATTTATTTTTCAACTTTCTCCCTGTTTCAAAAATTTCTTTTTCATCTATCACAATTGATGCCAAGTGAAGCATTGGGATCCAAATTAAAATCAAAATCTGCATCCACTAGATCAGGCAAAGAATAAACACTGGCAAAAAAATGACTAAAAGCATTGACAATCAACTGCGGATCATTAAAAGATTCGCCGTCATACAATGCAATTAACAAAAGACCAAAAGAATTTTGGTTAATGTTTTAATTTAATTTGCACGTTTTGTAAATATAGAAAATATGCGTCTGTAGTTTTTTGTTTAATTATTGCCCTAAGTCTACAGAAGTCTTGAAAATGATAGTTATTATTTGTTATTTTAAATTTCCTGTGTATTTTTGCTTTTGCTCTATTCTTAAGAACACAACATCACTAATGAATTAATTACATTCATAATTAAATAAACGGGAACATATACTCGAAATTTGTCCACGATAGCTCTGGAGATGGAACGGGTGGATCCGTCAATTCGCCACAACAAAAAGAAATCGAACGTTTCGGTATGGCGCATGCGTATTTACTGCAGCAGAAGCTGTGTAATCGGGTATGCTCTCAGAGATATGAGGCACTTACAATTTTAAAGAAAAATATTTGAACTGCATGTGTTTTCAATCAAAATTTTTTTAAAGTACAACATATTTCATCAAAAAAATAAATTTGTTAATAATGCACCGAATTTGAGAAAAACGCAAAAAACTGTGTTAAAATCGACCAATTTATCTATCCATATCACATTTTCTATAAAAATTACGGTATATTGCTTCTTCTCTTATCTGAATAGTAATTTGTTTTTAGTGAATATTGCAAATTTGTTAAGAGTTTAGTCTGCTTTGTTACGCCCTACTGCACACTGCTCATGAAACCTATAGCAGATTGCAGCATTTGCAGCAAGTTGTACTAATCCGAAACTTGAAACAGAATACAGCTAACAAGTTGCAAATTGCAGCAGTTATTTTTAAAAGATTTCAAGGATTTCACAAATAAAATAAAATTACTCTTTGTTTCGCGGAAAAATTCTGATTTAGCTGGAATTCAAAGAATACCGCATCCGTCACACATTCTAAGTCAATACCAAATTGCTTCTGTTGGGACTTCTCAAAGAAAGCGTACAAATAAACATGCACAGGTCATAAATAAAACATGAAGCTATGTCTCTTACAAACTCGCAAACTTTTGTTTCTTAAAATATTTACGGATATAAAATTTTAGCGACTATAGTTGCTTGAAATTGTTCGTTTGCACGTTTTTATTCCCACAAAAAGTGTCATAATAACACCACTGAATAGTAGGCACTTGTTATTTAACGGAGATCAATTTTATGTATAACATCCGACATTCATCAACTTAAATCGCTTCGTGCTAAATTTCGAGTAACTTTCATAAGCATACGTTTTTCTGTGATCTGAATCCGATGACTTTTTTACAAGTCATTAATTTTTTAAACCCATATTTTTGGAAACTATTTTACAGTTTGCAAAATACAGGGTGATCGATTTAACTGAAGAAATCAAGTTGCCAAACAAAAATTTGTTTTCACTGACTTGAAATTAAAATAGATAATAAAACCGTAACCAAATGATCGTGAGGCTCCAACATTTTTTTCGAAAGTAGGTATACCATTTTTACGGATATTGAAAGAACTTTTCATTTCAAGCTCTTTTTCTTACATTTATAATAATTTAATAGAAACAGGCCAGTTCTTGTGTAACTAAAATTTTTTGTATACAACATCAATTGTCAATTTAGATCAGATGGGCCTTGCAAAAACAATAGGCAGTGTTTTAATTTTGTTTTATTTCAATCTTAATTGTACATAAAGTAGGCTTCTGAGAAAAGAAATTCAGTAGTTTGCAACAGTATAAATTTAAGTATTGAACATCAATCTCAAAAACGAGCAAAAATCAATATTAATAATAGTTATTTATTGTGTAAGTGTTCTAAGTAGCATTTTATCCACGCAAGAATGTTTGAATGCAAGAACATAGTTAAATAAAAAGCAATTAAAACACGAATGCAATGTTTTATCCATAATCACAATCATATTTGTGGTCAGAAAATATTCGCACAACTTGACTTAAGGCTAACGGTGAAACACGAGATCAAGTTTTGTTAAAACCAGATATATCGCTGCGCAGAGTAAGACTATATTGACGTGTTGTGACAAAACGCTGAAATATGTGCTTCCTAGAGGCTAATGCATTTGGGATGGAGACAAAATGAAATATACACTGAAATAAAGGTATCAACTCTATTAGTGGAGTAAAATCGGTTCTCAATTATGCCGTTTTTTTTAAATAAAGATATAACTAAATTAAACATTTACCATCTTGTAGAGGGACAATTTTGGCATCTGAAATGGACTTTTATACCTTTTTTCAGTAGGGTCTAACTTTATAAATTCAAATTGTCGGTGCTTCGGACGCTATTTGTCAATTATGTTTTACGAAACATATATCGCGTTTGTAAATCAACGATTCAAGTTATGTTCATAATTTTTTCACAACATATATAAAAAACTACAGCGCTTCTAATGGTACATACCAATTTTTAATAACTTAAAGCCTTTTCGAAAAAAATTGTTCCAAAGTCAATACCAGTAAATTTGTGCATTAAAAACTTTACTATGCGGGGAGCTACATTAATTATTGAAAATAGAACTATAGTTATATCGAGACAAATGTAGTCGATAGTATGAAAAAGTTTTTTAAAAAAAGTTTACTTCGCTATGTGTTACGGTTTTCAAGAAATTCAATTTTACATATGCTCGTGTTTGGTGTGTAAGCTAAGTTTATACTTGCGGTGCAGTATTCGTTTTCAGAATAGGACAATGCATTCATTCGGAAAGTCAGAAACATCTATATTTTCCATAATTTTTATGTCGAATAAGATTAAATTTTAGTTTTTTATGCTCGTATTTTTTAATAAAGAAAACTTATCGTAGATCATAGAAAATTCATAAGAGATATTAACATAAATGTATATTTATTTATGTCCAAAATGTAAAATATAAAGACTATGTATGGATTATTGAAAAGAAATATGAGAAATTAAAGTGTAAACAGGCCAATTAGATTAGATCAAATATTGAAAACATATACCTTTGTTTTGTTAACATTTGTGGGTTCCAAAATATATATGTGGCGTACAATGTTCTTAATTATAAAGATATAACACTGGCTTAAAATTGACGTATTCTTGAAACAATGTCTTCTACAGACATACAATTTTAAATATTTAATAATTGGATAATGTAGGTGTTAGCAAATAATAGGAATGACACCTGGGTATTTTCAAAGTCACCGAGGTAAAACAAACAAACAGCTGCAAAAAGCTGTCTAAGATTTTAGATACATAGATCTACCAAAATACTTACTTATTTTAAATATATCTGTAGATATAAATATTCTTATAATAAAAATTTATTTGATAATAAAAATTGTTCAATATTTATAATTAAGTGTATGAAAATAATGGTTAAATGTGGGGTTAGGATAGCTACAAATGCGTGTCTTACAGACGCTTTTCAAAATTATTATTTTATTTGAGTAAAATTTAAACAGTAACTGTGAATAAACACAACGTCAGTAAGTTACCTTTGTTGTATATGTTATATTTTTTGAGATTTCAATAGTTAAAAACACAATTTTCACTGCGAGAAATACGGCGATGTAAGTAAGCGGTTCTTAATTTCTATTTCTGTTAAAAACTTTTTTCAAAAAGTTGTGTGGAAATCGAAGTACTTACTACTTAAACATGTAGTTTCAAAGGAACAAACAAAATCCATTTTTAATTGTTATGCTACTTTTCCCATAAATACTCAAGTAGATAATTTATATTTACAATGTTATCAAGTATACTATAGAAATTAATAAAATCTTAAAATAATGCATTGCATGTTTTTACTGAAAAAATATATTTTTTTGTGCTATTTATTTTATTAAACTCATTTGTAGTTTTCGAAAAATAATAGTAGGTAATGATATTTTGGTACATAAGGCATTTCACACATATTTTTATTGTTGATTTTTTTAGAAAACATAATTTCTTATAGTTAATTTTATTTATAAAAATTCATAAAATAGAAAAATGAACAGAATGTATATATGCTTGTATATATAATATATGCTTGTAAACAGTGATTTCTTATTTTTCTTCGGTTTTGGGATAACTATGTTGATTGACAAAAAATTAAGATGAAAAATGATAGAGCATTTACCGTTAGCCTGAATCACTTCTCTCAGTGTTGGACATTTAGAATCTAATGTGATCGTCTCTTTTATCAATGCCACCGCAAGGTGGCAGCATTTTATTGTTAAGAAATATTTTTTTAGTTTTCGCTCAGTAGCTCCTCAAGGGATAAAGATAAAAATATGCGGTTTTTTTTAATAGACTACAAATATTAATTTACATCGACGCTGTGTTTTGAAATTTCGGAAAAGAGCAAAATTCATTTAAAAATAATAATTTTACAGTTTTTCAAAATTTCAAAACACAGCGTCGATGTAAAATAATATTTGTACTCTATTAAAAAAAAACGCATATTTTTATCTTTATCCCTTGAGGAGTTATTGAGCGAAAACTTTATTTCGTCTTATAGAGTGCTCACCGTAAGCCTTAATGAAACGCGGTAGGTTTTGTTATACCTACTGGCTGATATGGTACGTTGTTTGTTATCAATTATTTAATAAACAGTTATATCTGAATTTGCAAAAATGCAATAAAGTAATTGTGTTCCTGTGACTGTTATCGAAGAAGCTCAAGAAGCAATTTTCCATTTAATGACAATAAATGAAGAAGTCGTGCTATGGTATTTTTTAAATTTGAAAAAATATGCAATTTCATTTATGTGGTAGAAGTTATCGATGCTTACTGTTTATATGAAGAGTGAATCGAGAGTTTACAAAGCTAACAAAGTTGCAGTACCGAAAAGAGCACATATTGTAGAATTTTTTACTGGAATTTTCGAATATTCAATGATTATGGTAATCTCCTTCTGCATTTAAGGTGGCTGCTGTAAAACCCATATATAAAAATGGTAGTAAAGAAGATGTGTCAAATTACAGACCAATCTCGTTAATTACTAACCTTGCAAAATTTTTTGAAAAAGTTATCAAAATAAGAATCAATAATTATATAGAAAAATATGGGCTGTTATCTGAATCTCAGTTTGGCTTTAGAAAAGGTAAAAGTACACAACATGCAATTGCAAATTTAGTTAGCAAAATTTATGAAGCCCTTGATAATCAATATAAATGTCTGGCAGTTTTTATTGACCTTTTCACACTGTATGCCACAAAGAATTGGAAAATACATTATATAATTTTGGATTTAGGGGTAACAGCCTGAATCTGTTCATATCTTATTTAGAAAACTGAATACTATATACTGAGGTAAATGGTGTAAGAAGCTGTGCTAACACAATTGAGTATGGCGTACAGCAGGGAACAGTGCTGGGGCCTGTTTTGTTTATTATTTATATCAACTCGCTTTATGACGTGCACACCTCTGTCTCAGGTACAACTTATGCGGATGATACTGTTCTCTTCTATAAAGGAACTAACTGGACTGAGTTAAAAAATAGAGCAGAGGAAGACCTAAAAAATTTAAAAAATTATTTTACTAGCAAATACCTAACATTAAATATAAATAAGGCTGAATACGTACCTTTTTATTTACACGATAGATCTGTCCCGATATTTAATGAACTTACTGTTAATAATGATTTCTGTATAGCAGCTGTAATTCAAATGAAGTATCTTGGAATAGTGCTTGACGGTAGGCTAAGGTGGGATATGCATGTAAATTATATGACAAAAAAAGTAAGAAAAATTATTTATAGGTTCAAATGTTTAAAAACTTTTTTAGATCTTAAGCAAATGAAAATTTTATATCACGCCCTCATAGATTCGCATTTGGCTTATGGAATATTAGCATGGGGAGGTGTATTGGACTGTTATTTAAAGCATCTGCAGGTATTACAAAACCTGGATAACTTTTAGAAAGGAGATTAATTACTCCTCAGCTTTGCTATATAAGGATGTTTGTGTAATGGACATTAGATCTAAATTTTCTTATCAGTGTGTTTTATATCAATGGCAGTTAAATACACCAATAAGTCCTATTATTGAAACAAGGGGAAACACTCATAATTTAATAACTGGAAAAAGAAAAACTACCTGTGGGCAAAGAAGCTTTCCTTTTTTAACTATTAAAGCATATAATTTTATTCCCTTGAATTTTGAACTTATAAGAATAAATAATATATTCAAATGTAAACTAAAGAAATTCATTCTTGATGAGACAAGAAGTAATATAAATGATATTATAAATCCAAAACATATTTATAACGTGCTATTTTAATATGGTGTTGCAATTTCTATTTTGATGTGGCTATTTTTTATGTATTGGTTTTATATTGATGTGTAGTATGTTTTTGCATTCCCTTTGTGTAGGTATATGTATACATATTTTCTTTTTTTTACTTGTGATTCTATGTATATCTTCATGCGCAGTATTCGTTACTTATATGAAGTATCTTAAGTTTATTTGTTTCATTTGTAAGTAGGTAAAAACAACTTTTTATTATGTACCTTTGGATAAATAAACTTCTATTCTATTCTATTCTATATCTCTTTACCTTTTACATGTTGTAAGGTATATATAACTTTGAATTATTTTAGGTTGTACTAATAATGAGGGTCTGGTGTCTGCGAATAGACAAATTTGAAAATTACTGACGTACAGGACGTTGGCAGTTATCTACCTGTTTTAATACCTGACACCCATACGGGCATTTCAAGAAAATTTTCCCATTTCTGCGGGTATGGTAGGGTGGCATAATGTTGGCTTGGGTCAATGTGAGAGATTGATTCCGGTTCACGTTTGACTACCCCCTTAATTAATAAGGTTTTCTAGGTTCCCTCATTCCTGCACTGAATGGTGGTTAGGGCCTACCAACGTAAGTCGTTCCTGGGCGCAAATGCGGCCTGCTTAATTCATTCCCTCTCCCGCACGAGTCTTCGACTTCTGGGCTAATCCTCGTGATTAGAATGAGGGGTAGAGATATTATTATTATTATTATTATTATTGTATGAGGCGCATTTCAAGAACTTTATTAGCCGATAAAGGTTCTGATTTTACAACCATTAAACGGCATTGTGGATAAAATAGCTCCTCTGTAGCATAAAGTTATGTTGCATCTGTTGCTCAAGTACAAAAGGAAATTAATTTTGAAAAAAAAATATATCGGCCTATATGTAAAGAAAAGTGACTACTCGAAAGCTGCAATCTATGATGCTTATATCGAACATCTACTAAAGTATATTTTAATTTTTTTAATTTTTCTTAATAGGTATAGTTAATATTTTTGTTACGTTCATTATTGTTATTACTCGTTTATGGGATATTTGTTATTACGTCAGTAATATAATTTCATTTATACTGTTGCAAGTTAACTCACTTGTTTTCTTCAAAGGCTGTTTTAGGTATATATAATTGAAATTAATATAACATAATTAAAACACTGCCTACTGTTTTTGCAAAGTCCATCTGATCTAATCTGACGGTTGATGTGGTAAATGAGAAAAGTCAGTTACACAATAACTGGTATACATCTTATAAACCGTTATAAAAGTAAGAAAAAGTTATTTGGCAAAAAAACTTGAACTGAAAAGTTCTTCCATAAAAAATGATATACTTTTGAGAAAGAAATTTTGGAGCGTCAGTCCGCCCAGCGTCGTTTGGTTATGGTTTCGTTTTCAACCTTAATTTCAAGCCTTAGTCAGCCCAAATAAATTTTGTGGCATTTTGTTTTTACAAAAAAAACTAATTTCTTCATTCCCATTTATTTTGCCAATTTCCCTATAGAAGGATATTTAATAAGCTTTAAAAAGAAGTAGATGAATGTATTTATATGGTCGGTCAGTGGTCGCGCGGTTTAAGGCGTCAGTACTTGAATCGAGGTGACTAGATCGGTGTTGGTTCGAGCCCAGCTGCCGGTAGACCGTATATAAGCTATATTCGTGGAGAGGTTTGGCGCCCTCTCTGCGGTTATGGTAGGATGGAAGAATGTTGGCTTGGATCAATGTGAGAGATTGATACCGGTTGATATTTGACTACCCCCCTAATTAATGAGGTTTTCCAGGTTTCCCTCATTCCTGCACTGAATAGTGGTTAGGGCCTACCAACGTAAGTCGTTCCTGGGCGCAAATGCGGCCTGCTTAATAATAATATGCCGCCCCCTCTCCCGCACAAGTCTCCGACTTCTGGGCTAATCCCTGTGATTAGAATGAGGGGTAGAGATATTATTATTATTATTATTATTATTATTATTATTATTATTATTATTATTATTATTATTATTATTATTATTATTATTATATTATTATTATTATTATATCTGTGAACAAATAAATATTGCGCCTATTAGCCAAAGAGTAGAAAAGAAAATAATCTTTTTTTGGATATAATATTATTCAATAAGACCCTCGTTGTAGGTCTAAGTCTATCATCGTAAATCTTCTCTAATACATCATCAGAAAGATGTCAGAGTGCCACGATTTCTCCATTAAAATATTGCGTTACTTATTTTTTTTTTAATATCTCGGTAATGTACTAGACCTTTGTGCCTCCACTAACCCCATTACCTAGAATAAACTTCTAAAGTTCATAATTTTTTTCTGCTCATCGTTGCCACTATACTACACTTTCAGATGTCTGAGCTTATAATAAATTTGATCTTTCTATTCCTTTATATACAATAACTACGTCTAGACTAAACTATTAGGTGTCATACATTGAATCAAACTCATTTCCAAATGGATAAGTATACAAGGTGTTTCGTGTTAAACTGTATAGAGTAGTTGAACTTGATATGTTTCGAGGTTTATGGGTTCTATTATAGATAGAGTAAATCTGATGGACGAGTCCTGGAGGAAATAACAATGGCACACCGTATCGCATCGATTTCGAGCTACGGGACGTTTTTTATCACTCGAAGAGATATGTGGTTTTCGTTATTTTTCTTGGGGCAAGAGCCCAGGACTAGTCCATCAAATTAGCTTTATTTATGACAGAACCACGTGTAACCCCACTAAAAAATATACCAATTTCCGCCACTGTTAATGGGGTAATTTAGACCAATCATTAAAAAAGTTCTGGGTACAAATTTTAACCGTTTGTGGAAATTAATTTATTCTGGTATTCACATTATTTCCAGGCCAATAATGAGAACTTCAAAATTAGAAAATGTGTACCTAGTCCATCGTGATTTAATTTCAATAATATTTGTTGTTATTATGTAAGTATTTGATTAAAATTATTTTAAACGTGTATTCATCAATGCGTCTCGGTATGCATATAATGAGATGACAAATATCCATATGGATATTATATCCCAAATGATCCTTACAAAAAAATGTTGTCGAAGTTAGGAAGAATCTGCCTTGCATTTTTGCAACTCTTGGTAACCATGATAATAATTTGATAGTATCATACTGAAAGTATCTAGTCCAATTTTATTCTTATCTCTTACTACATATGATCTGGCATTATCTTTAAAAAAGACTCGATTTGGTCTTATAGGAGAGCAAAAAAAGGCAAAAGAAGAAAAAAAGATTGATTGATTAATTAAAGAATTGAAGGTAGGCCCATGTGCTCTAACTACATGTGGCATTACTTTGCTTAGCAAAGTGTACCAAGGCGGAGTATAAGTGAAAAAAAAAGTTTTGGTTATGATTGGTCATGATATCTTTAATGAAAAAATCTACTGCCCGTTGACCATCAGATGGAACCTCTTTTTTTACACTCATATTCCAGCTTTTCAAATCACTCAGCAATATAATGCCATGTTTATTGCCCAACAGAACATGTGTTCCAATTACAGGACAAAAATGTAAAACTTAAGATAATGCAGATAATACAAAACACAATATTAATTAAGCACAAAGATTATAAAATACACTTATATATGCATATACCCGCATTAAGTTTCAAAGTATCACATTACTCAAAAAGTTCAGCTGCCACATTCAATAGGTTATTTAGATCACAATGGCTTAAATTGCATCCCTATATCAAATATCAAACATAAACTGGAGCTTTAATTAAGACATTAGTTTTAACACTCGGAAAGTAAAACACAGTCAACACGAGACCCATATTCAGGTATTCAAATATTAAATGAACTCAGTAAAGAGGATGCGTCCACATTACCGTGAAATAACTTAAAAATAAACGATAAACTGGAGCATTCTTCTGGTATTCAGAGTTTCCATTGCAAATCGATTTAATAGCAACTTATGATCATAACCTCTAATGGGATAATTTCCATCAATACGGAAGGTCAAATATTTAAGAAAGCGTCGTTGAATTATTTCAATATGATCAATATGAGTATGATAATAAGGATGCCACATAAGATTACAGTACTCTAATTTATACCGAATTAACGAAGAGTAGAGACATTTCCGTGCGGTAACATTATTAAAAGATGTTGTATTTCTAATTAGAAAACTTAAATTTTTATATGCCGCTTTTGAAATTGCATTTATATGATTAGAGAAAGATAGCTTATTATAGAATAACACACCTTGATCCCTAACACTTTCACAACGAGCTAGTGATGAACCATTAAAAGTAACTTTGCATTTGTCTATATTAATTGGTAACTTATTAGCAGTACACCGAGTACCAATATTATCTACTAGCTCTTGTAAATGCAAACAAGCCTCTAAACAAGTTACGCTAGAAAAATAATTCAGGTCATCAACAAAAAATAGATGATTAGATTTCAAAGTCAGTGACAGGTCATTGGTAAAGATAATAAAAAGAAGTGGTCCTAAATTCGAACCCTGAGGATCTCCAGATGTCGCTATAAAGTTATCAGAATTGTATTCGTTGTAAGAAACATACATGTGAGACATTATCGGTAAGATATGGAAATGTTGCATATTCATCTATTGTCTAGTAGCTGTAGTGGCAATTCTTGATAATTACGCGTAGCTTGATATAAGACATCTTAACAAAATAAATAAGTATCAACTTTTAGTAGCCGTAACGCTTAAGACATCGTCTTATGAAGTTTTTCCGACAAGTTTTCAACACATAACAGGAGTGGTTTTACTTGGCTATTACTTTAACAAGAAATTTTAGTCGTTACTATGTATATTACGGTAATGTTCCTGGAACTTATCTTTTTAGTTCTGTCAGTCTTATACCACTCTTTAAAAAAGGACAAACGGATCTCGTTGAAAACTATAGACCTATAACTTTGTTATCGTGTTTTTCAAAATTATTTGAAAAAATTGTTCATAATCGTATTTACAGTTTCATTAACAGATATAATCTTTTAAGTAACAATCAACATGGTTTTCGTCCTAAACATTCTACAAATACTGCAGCCTTTTCTTTGGTAAATCACATTTATGAGTCACTTGATAAAAACATGTATGTTTTAACGCTCTTTTTTGACTTAACTAGAGCTTTCGACTGCGTTAATAAAGATTATATGTTGAGAAAAGTGTATAACATTGGAATAAGGCATCCGGTAATTGATTGGATTAGCTCTTTTTTGTCGGACCGTATGATGGCAGTGAAAATAGACCAACAATATTCTCAGTCATGTCCGACCAACTTTGGGGTACCTCAGGGGAGTGTGTTATCACCATTGCTTTTTCTATTATTTATCAATGATATGGATCAATTTATAACAAGTGGTTACTGTGGTGTTGTATGCAGATGATACCACAATTAGCATTACAGCGTCATCTCCCAGTGAGTTGCAAAACAAGGTTGATTTAACTCTTAAACAATTTTATGCTTGTTCCGATAACAAACTTATAATTAATGCCAGCAAGACCAAATATATGTTTCACAAGAGACGTGAAAATCCTAATATGTTGATTAAATTAAATGAGTCGATCATTACTAAAGTTACAAATACACATTTTTTAGGTTTACATATAGACGAACATCTGCACTGGAATAATCATATGGAACATGTTTTAAATAAAATGAAATCAGCATATTTTGCAATTAGAAACTTGAGGAGTTGTATGGATAAACAATATCTATTAAATATATATTTTGCTCTGGCATATTCTCACATGAAGTATTTAATAATTTACTGGGGATCCTGCACGGATTTTCAGAGTTTTTATATTTAAAAAAAAATCATCAGATATTTTCACTGGCACCATTACAATCATGTCGTCCAACTATGGTGGAACAAAAAATATTATCACTTCCCTGTATTTTGATATACGAGGCAGTTCTTTTTGTTAAATTTAATAGTAATCTATTTCCTCGACAAGGTAGTGTTCATGTCCATAATACAAGAGGGAAAAATCTTGTCAGTATAAACAATTTCAACTTAACCAGTTATAAAAAGGGCCCATATTATTTGTGTGCAGCCATATTTAATCATTTACCTGAATCTTTAACACTGTTAAACAATGAAAAAAAAATTCGCAAGGAGCTTCGCTCATTTTTATTGCAACATTGCTTTTATAGCTTGCAGGACTTTTATAATTTTAATGAAAATTGATTAGATGCTAACATTTTATTGTAATATTTAGTGTGCATAGTGTAATTTATTATTGTGTCTTTCTTTTGTGACGTTTCATACCCTGTAAAGGCTATTAACGTATCTACAACAAATCGTTCCTTGTAATTCGTTCGTTGACGATGAAAAATACCTGCAGGAAATAATTGTAATATTGACATTGATTACGTTTAAAAGTATGGCTGATCATGTAGAATTATTATTTATTATTTGACTATCACTTTTCTAACCTTAGCTGGGGATATTTTATTTACTCGTGTGGTTCTCAGGTTAGACTCTGCGACGACGAATTAGCCAACTATATCCTTGGGATTCTTATTGTTGGTGCTACGATGGGAACCACTCTTTAGATACTGGTGCTCCTTTGAGAATTTAATTTTCTTCTTCATCAAATTATAGTTTTTCTGCATCCATTTCTAAAAATGTCAGATACATACAGATAAAAATCAGGTTTATTAAATATCTGGTAAACACAAATTGTGTAATTATGTTTTATATTTATAATTGATTTTAACTTTATAGCCAAAAGGTACCGAAGATTTACTTAAACATATAATTATTTACATTTCAAAGTTAACTTTGTTGATAAAATCGTTTCGTTTTAATACTATTAGAAATGTTGCAAATTATTAAATAACTGCAGATATCTTAGAAATGAATTCTTATAATTACTTTGAAAGTTTAATTAAAGTTCTTAAATGAAAGATATTACCGTTTAAAAAGTTTTCAAACTTAAATAAGTTGGTAGTACGTAATGTAGCTTTATTTCTTATATAATCTACAAGGTATATGATAATTAAGAAGACGAAGGTATACAAGATGCTGCAAAATTAAAATACAATTATGGTTAATAAATATGCAGGGGAAAATGTAAGTATAACATATATTTTATCTCGCTCTCTAATAGAGATATACAGAGTGATCAAGTTCAAGGAAAAAATTTGAAACGAGCTACTACAAACAGCGTTTGTAACATTTAATAATGATTCTAGTTTGGCATTAGGTAGTAGTTGTTTTAAAGTCAACCTGCTTGGATATTTGTTAAATTTTACATTTGTAAATAGTACTAATAGTACAGTAATAATATACGTTCTTACTACCCTTCTATAATGAGGAGCACCATCGTGCATCAGTCACATGTTATTTGGAATATTTAAAGCAACCTCTTCTAATAACGGGTCAGTAAAATATGATTTTTCTCAAAATCGGTACAAGATATCGATTAAAACATGGAATATATTTTTTTTAGCAAAGTAAGAGACAAATCAAATTGTGAAAGAAAAATGTCGAATTTAGCAACGCTGTCAAAGATGTATAACTTTAAATGGATAGTTTCGTCTACTCCTGTATAATGAATATCAGTTTAAACCTGGAAATGAGCATTGCTATGAATAACTTTAACTGCCCAAATTCCATTGATTATTTATTTATTTATTTACCAAATACATCCAGCAGGTCATTTAGACGATTACATATTGATATAAATATACAAATATACACAAAAGTTTAACAGATATACATAGAGAATAAAATAACACTAACTTAAATTAGAAAGCAGATTTGAAAGTAGAGACTTTATGTACATTGTTTTCACTGGCGAATTGAGGTTATGTATAGAATTAGGAACAGGAAAATAAAAAGTTTGAGCACTTCTAGATGCTTGACTCGGTATGCTTAAACATATTTGCTCTAACTACATAGGAGCATCAGATAAATTATGTAAAATTTTATAAAGAATATGCTCAATATCTCACGTATTTTACGGAGTGAAGGAAATTTGTATTTAGCCAATAAAATATCATAACTAATATTTCGTTAGTAAAGTGATATTTATAATAAAATAAATATTTCAGTATTTTTTAATGTGTTCAAGCATATTAATATATTGACCGTCATAAAGGTCCCAAATACAATATTCAAGTTTACTTCTAACAAGAGCAAAATAAAGTGTACAAATTGTTTCTATTTTGCTATATTTGCTGTTTCTCATTAGAAAACCTTACATTTTCAATGCATCTATTTAGTTTTTCTAAATGCTTATTAAAAGTTAATTTCGCGTCAAAAACAACTCCTAGATCTTCAGCTTCAAAAATCCGAAGCAGTGACATACTATTATTTATACACCATCTATTTAGGGCTATAAGGTTATTTGACAGTAAAAAACAATCTGGCATACAATGTATTTCTTTATATATTTTCATGTCATCTGCAAAAAGAAGATAAGAAGATAGCAGAACATTGCATACATCTGAAATAAATAGCAGTAATGATCCCAGATTTAACCCTTGCGGGATACCAGAGTTAGCAATAAACTCAAAAGAGTTGATACCTTCAATTTCAATAAATAGTTTTATTTTGGGTAAATAAAAATTGAACATATTTCAAATAGGGGTAGTTTTTCCAGGAGTTTAATATGCGAAACGCGATTGAAAGCTTTAGTGAAATCAGCATATTTTAACATCGACTTGGTTCTTTTTGTCAATCAAATTAGAAACAAATTCAGTAAAAATACAATGTTCTTGATATGGGCATAAATAATATCTCCTAGTACTATTTCGAAAAGCTTCTAGATTCTGTTCTTGGATGATATGATTAATATGTAAATGGATACTTAAATTTTTGTAATGACAGCCGCTTAAATGTTATAATTAAAATTTATTTTTAAAATTTTTAGTTTCAAGGCGAATAATTCCATAACGAAGTTTTGACCTCCCCTGTATGTCTTTTAATTTTTGACATCTTTCCGGGCACTCTGTATATTGGCAAAATTTATTTTAAAAAATGTGTTTCATATCCTGTATCTCAAAACAAGACTGATAATATGCTCAATTTTCATATCATATAACCTCTAGGACTTATAATATGCTATTCTGAACGCTTTATTAATAGATTTTCCTAATAATTTGTTCTAGAAAAGGAATAAAACTTCTATAAAACTATTTTTGGTAGCAATTCAAAAACTTGTTTAGTTGTACCTACTATATTAATACAGTTGAGAATACATTTTCAAAATATTAATGCAAAACAAAGTTCATATGCGGGCGGAAGTCTGAACAGTCATAAATCGTTACAGGTCTCCAAACTTTCTGTTGCCGAACTAAATCAATTAACCTGGCTGAGTAATAAGTGTTGAGAAAAGCAATTACAGAAAATGTTTTCGGCAAGTAAGTTAAATGTTCCTGAAGCGGGATGTGGGCGAAAGAGTAGTAGGTGTTCAAACATTTTGTAGGGTAAACTAAATAGGAAAAAGGCTGTTTATTTTTATTTACGATGCCTATTTTACCTTTCGATATAGGCGTACCTTAATAATAAACTTTCAAATTATAGATCTCTAGTTATTTTTTTTTGTAACTAGAGGCAACTATTATAGGGCACTCAAAATAAATTTGACGTGTGTGCTAAATTCTGATAAATAAAATAAGCAGACGCAAAAAGATAAAAATTTCGATATTTTACATTTTATAGAAAAGTATAGCTAAAACACTGTAAATAATCAGCATGGCTGCAGAAAACTGCAAAAAAATTTATAACACCTATTTTATACAGCAAATTCAACTGCTTTTGTCGCTATTGTTATTAATCAATAGATTTAATTTGTGGTTTTAATTAATAAAATAGTTTGACATATCTAAGGTCATAAAAAAATATTGGACTTGATTTACCCAGTTTCTATAAACTAACACTAATATCGGCTATATTCCGATCGTATATCAGCTATATTCGTTGACAGGATTGGCACCCTCTCTGCGGGTATGGTAGGATAGAAGAATGTTGACGCTTTAGTCAATGTGAGAAACTGATACCGGTCGACGTTTGAAAATCCCCCTAATTAATGAGGCTCCCCAGGTTTCCCTCATTCCTGCACTGCATGGAGGTTAGGGTCTACCAACGCAAGTCGTTCCTAATAATATACCGGCCCCTCATCCGCACAAGTCTTCGACTTCTGAACTAATCGTCGTGATTAGAACGAAGGGTAGATATATTATTATTATTTTATTATTAACTATGATACGTCTGCGTAAATCCACTTCGGTGTGATACAATTAATTTTTTAAATACCCCCACAAAAAGAAGTCCAAATGATTTAAAGTCAGGAGATAGTGGCGGCCATGGTACCGGTCCTCTTTGTCCAAATCTTTGGTATTAATCCTTGGACACACTGTACATGGTACAGATATAATTGAGCCTCGTGTATGATGCACCATACTGCTGCATATTAGATACCCATTAACTCCAAATTGCTTTTTTTGACAGAAAACTAATATAAAAACGATACACGCTACAAAAAGTAATCGAATTTCAATATTTGGAATAGCCTGTCTGGAGACTACAGTAGCCCAGCGATGTAAATATTGAAAATACTACAACTTCAATACTATTCAATTTTACTCGGAATCTATAAGGATTTAACAAAAAATTTATGATAATAACTGCATTTTTCATCAAGCATCTATTCCCAATTTTTTTGAGATTAGTTCTAAATCACCTTGTATATTAACGAAGCAGTTCTATAGTGGCAGTAAATTTTAAAACGACAGCGATACTGAGTATGAGTTAGATTATCTAACTCTATTTATATTTATATTATTAATTCGATATTTTGCATTTTAATTAAAATTGTGATCTACCAGATTTTAGCTAACAATAAATATAATATAAATGCATGCCATTCTAGTTAATGCCACTTTACAGTCTGCAATTCCTTCTGCAAGTCTGTTGCACGTAGACATGCGCCTTGAACAGCAACGTATTGCAAATGATTTTTATTGCAGGTTTTCTGCAATTGTGGAGAATAATTTAGTTATTTGTATGGTTACCATCATAGGCAAAAATTCCTAGGCTGAATAATCAATTTCAAACAGCCTTATTTCGCTTCTACTTGATTATTGCTTGATTGTTGAGCTTGCAAAATATATTAACTTAAACTTTTCTTTTATATGTTATGCCGTTTGTTATTGTTACTTCGTCATCAAATTTGGACAAACAGTTTAGTATTTAGTGCGCTTTCGGGTTAAAGTGTTGGTATTACTTATACAATTGTATATTGACGAATGCAAAACAAACTGCAAGTCAGACTTTTGGGAAAGGTATTGCTGTGATAAGAAATCTTGTAAAATTTGAAAAAGTCGGGTTAAAGTGTTGGTATTACTTCTACAATGGTATATTGACGAATGTAAAACAAACTGCAAGTCAGACTTTTGGGAAAGGTATTGCTGTGATAAGAAATCTTGCAAAATTTGAAAAAGTCTGGTTCTCTCTTGCAAAACAAGATAAAAGTCTTGTTCTTGGTCGATGAAGTATTGTTTTGCAAATTTATTGTGTGGCAATATTGCAAGAACCTTGCATGATTCCAGAGAGACTCTTGCTTACCAATCAGAACCATTTAACTTTATCACGAATTTGCTAATAGTGGTGGTTACTCTCGTTCAGCTATGGTCCCGTTCATAGTTTAGACGCAACTACTTCAGAACGACCAAGTGAAATACATGAAATAGAATCGGAGCTCTTTTAGTCAAGTGACGGTGAATTTATAATTAGGTATTAAGTATCGACAAATTTTGCTGCATGCTGGGCGCTACCATGCTGTAAAATTAATATCGTTAACATATTAATAACAGTTATTCAAGAACTCGGTTGAAGATTATTTCATACCCGCCTTATTCTCCTGATTTTGTTCCTATCTGAAAAACCACCAAATTGATTATGATAAATTATCACTTCCAAACCACTGAATTTGTTCAAGCTAGGAATAGAAAGAATCGAAATCAATGGAGAGAAGAGTATATCTTAGATTATTTAATTTATTCATTTAGTATTTTGTTTATTTGTGTATGTACCACCCGCCGCAGTTTAGAATATGAGAGACTGCCACTCAAGTCTCCCGACTTGTAGGTATTTTCTTTATTAAACAGCATGCATTTTAAATTCAATAAAAACGCATCTTATGCATAAACTCAACGCAATTAACAATTCTTTAAATTTGTTGCTTATACCTCTTTCTCTGTCGTTGCACAGCCTAACTTTTGCGCATTTCAAAGGTCAATTTTGAGTGGTTAGCTTTTGGTTCTACTCGCTCTGTGTTAATTCCATTTAAACATTACATTTTTCTTATAAGTAATGTTTCCGACGTTGATCTTGACAGTTCCAGATGGGACGATTGGATAACTTGGACCATTTTGTAAAGTGGAAGTTAAATGTTTAATTATTTTATAATAATGGCAGATACTTTCCCGGAAAATGTAGAAAAGATTCGCCCCAGCGGCATAAAACGATTTTTTCATAGTCATCGGCCTTCAAAATGACGGTGCTAGGGTCAGATAAGAAAAGAAAGCAATAAACGAGGAAGGCATGAAATAACTGGGGGTTGTGCCTTGGGAGTGCAGGATATACTAACGTGACAAACTCAGCGTGTGCCCTCGGGTGACGTTTGCTGATATCCATCAGATTATCCTGTGTAACCGCCACACCAAATAGCATTTCTGTCATGTAACTTTTCCTTCAATGAGCCTACCCGACCTTGGCTTTCATATTCCCTTCAAGTAACTGCTTTGGAGAGATTTTACTTCGAAAGATTTTTTTATATATAAAATACATAGCCGAGGAAATGAGCGTCTTAAATATTTCAATGAGGGCCTGACTCTCCTTTGAAAGACCCTTCTGGTCTACACAATTATTTGAAGTATAGAAACAACGACAACTGCTCAAGTGTTATACAATATCAAACAATATTTTATATCATACGGAAAATATTCGTTTTATTACCGTATTTTAAATAAAACTGATAATTCATTCATTAGAATTTAAATAATTATTTTTGAATGTGTTTATTTTAAACTGGTTTAATTTTGAACATTTTTAGAAAGTGTTCCATTTAAGACTTTCAGTTGACAAATTAATGCGGCAAATTTTGGTCTACAAACACTAGAACATGGCACTCAGGAAATCGATTTAATTTCAATTTTTATATATCATATCTTGCTAAAATGTATATTTAAATTGAAATATTATTAATTATGAACCAATCCCGTTAACGAAAATCAACTAAATTTAAAATTTATCTTAAAAATTTATTGCAAAATATTCTTAAATTACATATTTTAAATTTATCATAAGGACTTACTGCAAAATATCCTTAAATTACATATTTTTCTCACTTATAATATCCCTAGTACCTAAATTCTTAAATTATTTCCGGAATTTTTTCGAGATCATGAATATTTTAAAAATTATCTAAAAATATTCATTAACGAGGAAAAATTTCCGGTTATTAACTTAAGGGATTAAGAAAATTTGTTTTGAAAATAATTACATGTGGAATATAATAACATAATGCCAGATTGTTAACGTCAAAATAAAGCGATTGAGCCCAACATGCAATTGTTGCTTCTTTATTCTAACATTATTAATAGTCAAGAACTACTGTGGAGAAATATTCAAGAACCGGTTAATATTTTCGAACAACATAGAACAACTTTATTCAACGTTAGACAAAATTTAAATATGAGGTTAAGAAAGTGCATAGAAGTAACTGGTGGTCACGTCGAGAATCTTTTATGATTAATAAGTTGCTAAGATATGCATAATAAAATTGTCAGTTGTAGTGTTCGTGCTATTGCTAATTCATTTCTCATATTTTAGACTCCCTAATTTTCTAATTTAATTCCCGCTGAATCTCAAAAACTTAAATCGTATGTTTCTCGAAAATGGTTGAGTTTATCGATTTGCAACTGGTTTCCGGGTTTGAATTCTTCTGTTCAAACCCGGAAAGAAGAACATCGGAATGCTGTCAAGAAAAATGAAAAAACTTCGTCATTAGCTCAACATGTAAAAGACACCGGCCACCAGATTGATTTCGATAATACCAAGGTACTAGCAAGAATGGAGCATAAGGTAAAAAGAATAATTAGAGAAGCCATCGAAATTGAAAAACATTCTCAAAATCTCAATACACGTGACGATACCCAAAGATTACCAACAGCTTGGAAACCTGTCTTGGAAACCAAGAAGATCAATAAACCAGTGATACGTAACGCTGAGAGTAGGCGAAGCAGAACACAAGAACCCACAGCACCGTTAAACGCAAGACCCGTGACGCGCAGCCATGCGAAGAAAATCACACACCGGAACGAAAGCACAGTATATAACTCACCAAGTGGACAAACATCTTCCAGTAAGCCGAACGTAGTAACGCGAAGCAGAAGTAAGAAGACCTGAAGATGGTAAATGAGATTTTACCCAAACGTTGTCAAACAAATGGTTCTTTTGAAGACCATGCAGATTCATCGCGGAAAGGAACCCGGAGAAATTTTACAACCATACATAAACGTAAAAAAAATTCCAGTGTAATCACATGCAGCTTACTTACAGGAGGATGAAACATTTCGAATTCCGGTTTTTTGAATTACTATGGTAACGGAACAAAATACAAGCTTCCAATTGGTTAGACAACGTTGTTGTGAAATGTTCACATAAAAAGAGAAGTAGAACGGTTATAAAAAGAAGAAGACCAGTATAAAATCACATGTGATAAATATGAATAACATAAGTATTTAAAAATACAAGGTAAGTAACTAGGATAAAGTTACAATATAAATTCTCTTGACACTACATTTAGAAATAACTGTGAAATACAACTATCGCCTGCCGAAACATATAGTAAATATGTAAGTTTTATTTTGTATATTATTATATCTATTACATATTTTTTAAATTTCAACAGGTATTGTGTTATAAATCTTAGGGGCTTTCTACTAAAGTAAGGTAAAGTATCCTTAATTGCTGCAAATTAAAGATACTTACATAAGTTATATGCTTGTTCCATCGTAAGTATCTATCAATAAGTTTCAAATATTTGAATTCTGTGTTAGGCATGATACATTCTTTCTCATAAACTTCGATTTTTATCTGAGTAAACGGAGGAATACCAGACACATAGCAGGTAAACCGTAAATAGTATATTTTTTCAAAGTTTATTGTCAGCAGTTTATGATCGAACCAGTTGTTAATGTACGTTAGATCTTTTTCAGCGTTTACTCTTAGTTCCTCCTAGGTGTTGGCTTTTAAAGACACTGCAGTTAAGTCATTAATATAGATTGAGAATAAAATAGGACCCAACACCGTACCTTGTTGAACTCTATATATAACAAGTAAAGTATTAGTTATTACATTATTAATCCTCATGCTCTGATGTCTATTGGTCAGATAACTTTAAAATAGTTCGAAACTATTTTCTCTAACACCGATATCATCAAGGGACTATAAAATTCATAACTGACAGTGTCAAAGGTGTTTGATAAATCAATAAACATAAAAAGGTAGGGTTCTGATTGGTTTATTGCAGACGGAATTTTTGTTGTCAAAAGTTACTATTGCATATTCAGTTGACACATTCTCTTTAAACTCAAATGCATTTCCGAAATTAGCTTATATCTTGTAAAATATAAGCAATTAATCTATTTTATTACTTTTTCAAAACCATGATGATGATAACGAGTCAAGTCTGCGTCAGTGGATTAGTTGCAATATTCCCACCCGCAATATTCAAAAGCCGTATGACACTGCAAAATTTCTCTAGAGAATTTTGTCCATAAAAGTTTAGAACATGTTCTAAAGTCCGGAAGTGATTCACATCCCATTTTTCGAACGAAAATTACCAATAAAATTTTATAAGTAATTTTGCTGAAAATTGTTTGTAGTGTCACACGGCTTTAAGAAAATATTGACCAAGAGAAAGGTTCTAACGAGTTAGTAACAGACTATATCATAAAACCAACTGTTTTAGAACATATTTAAATCCAACGTGACCACTGAGATCAAATTTAAAACAAATTTATAATTCACTTGCAACTATGCAATTTAAGTAATGATGTGATATAACTTTGAAGCTGAATTTAACGTATGTTAATGAGCATTAATCCTATTATAAATTTTGAAATCATTGCACTCTAGAGTGTTTCAGCTCATTTTATTTTCCCGCTTTACTGAAAACGACCACTACTTAGAGAAGTTTACGTTTCCACATACATTTGAGCTTATTAAAGATTCCTCCTAGGAGTAATTTTATTACTGCAACACTTGCTGCTGAAAATCGTAAAGCTTTTCCAAATGGGGGCTTCCATTCCGTTCTGGTGGGCGATTTAACGTGGCCCTTTATTATACGACCAGTGAAAATTTGAACGCGGATTCTGAAAGCATCTGTTGTATTATTCAATGAATAAATAAGGTAAAATTTCTGGAATAATGCAAAACTATAAGTTTGTCAATTAAGTTATATAAAGAGTAAACAAAAACGATAGTTTTAATGCAATTTTTAAGCGAAAATACTGGCAGCATCCAATTTTTCATTAAAAATTATAATCACTTTTATGTAAGATATAGAGCGCGGAAAAGTATTCCTGCTAACAGGACCGTATTTAGGGGGAAAAGAAATTGTGAATTCAATATAGTTGAAAAGACTTTATTTTATATAATTAACATCAATTCTACAAAATAAAAAACAACTAAAAACAATAGGAACTTTTGTATCTGAAATTAACATGTTTTTCTAAATTGGACATTGTAAAACTCTGTCTTCTGTCACTTAATAAATCTTTATATAAAGAGAAACTCCTCTCTACACAATATTGGAATAAAGGTGCTACGTCCTTGTATACTCCAGTAATATCGCCACTATTCAAAATTTGAACTATATCTTTTAGTTTTGATAAATCGGGATTTTTTTGTAGGACAGTTCAAAATTTTTGTTCAATTCGAAATCCTTGTGTATGTTGCAAATTTTCTATTGAGGATTCTACGTTTTCCAATATTTGTAGAGATCTACTGAGGGGCAAATTAGCGGTTTCAAGGTTGTTTATGGCGTCGTGCAAAACAGTAAAATTTTGTTTTAAGAACAGAAGATTTTCTTTGAGAGTAGGATTCTTTAGAACATCTTGGGCACTTCTAATATGAATTGAGTCATCGGGATCAAATTCTTGAATTACTTCTGAAAGTATATCTATATATGATGTATAGTAAAATGCCGCTTCTAGCCAAGTGTTCCATCTGGTTATAACAGGTTCTGGAGGTAGTGGTACTTGTGGATATTTTTTATGTAAAGATAATACTCTTGTTGGAGCTTTAAGAAACACTTTTTTTACAGAAGATATCAATTGGTTTACTTCGGGAAAGAGCTTTCGTACTTCTTCTGTGACTCTATTATAAAGTCCATGGGCTACGCAAGTAATGTGATATAAATTGGGATACACTTCTTTTAGACACTGGCCTGCTTTTACCATGTATGATGCCGCATCTGTTAGAAATACTAGAAATTTATTCTTGTTACTTTCATACTGTTCCCTCCAAAGAAATTTTACATCCGTTGTTTCATCCACCGTCACCCATATATAATTGTTGTCAACCGCTTCCCGTATCTCCTTCACTACATTTTCATATACCATATCAAGGCAATTTTTTCTTAAGGTTGATTCTGATGGAATTTCTTGCTAAAAACCGCCGAAGATTATAATCTTCTAATTTCCTTTATGGTATGGTGCTTGATACAAATGCCTTAGTCAATAATTTATACTTCCACTTATCTAAACTTGATGTTCCACTTCGAGCTACAGCATGAAGTTTGGTTTGAATATGTTTCTTAATATCATTTTTGCAGTTAGGGCGAAATTCTCTTTTACAGAAATTGCACTTTACAAAGTCTTCACGAATTATAATAAAACTGTTAGGTTCGCTTTCAATCCACGAAAAAAAACTGGGTTTCAGCTCAATCGGCAATTTGCTTAGAAACCTCGGGAAAATTCTCAATAAATCTAGATAAATGGAGATTTTGATTTAATCGATATTTAATTCGCCGATCGAATCACCGGTTAACAACAGTGCATCTTTGTTTAACTCATAAAAAATGATAATGACAACGACAAACCGGTGGATCCACCGACGGTATTCGTCATTGGTAACGCCTACTGTGTGAGACGGAAGAGGGGCATGGCACTGGGTTGGTTCGCGGCGCGTGCCGTTATCCCCACCCCAGCCGTCTGTCTCCGTCTCCGTGAGCAGTGGAGACTGAAGAGTGGAGGGTACCTACAATAAATTAAATACGCAGCCAGTGTCAGGCTGGCATTTTCAAGAAAATATCTGCAGGCAGCACCGGTTAAAGTTCTTGGTAAAAAGTAAGGCCCAATAATACCCACTCATACATTCAAAGCAAACTACTGTTGAAATAGAGATTCCATTGTGGCATTAGGCTTTTCACCCGACCAAATGTGTTTATTGTGAAAATTCATAATACCTAATATCTCTAGAAAAACTAGCATAGTCGGTAAACAATATGCCAGCGGTACAGTTAAGATTTTGTTCAATTTTTTGCACAATCCAGTGACAAAATTATAGGCTAACAGGATAATCTTGCGGCAGTAAGGCTTGAATCCTTTGTATGTGGTACGGATATAACTGTTGATGCTTCATAACGAACCAAAATAATTTATGATTCACATTAAGAGTTGCATGGATCTTCCAAGTACTAGTATTAGAGTCTTCTTCAATTTCGTGTAGAATAGATTATTCCAACTCAGGCGTTCAAGGTCTTTTCCCAACAAATCATCCTATAGACGTGGTAAGGAAGTGCTTGGTATATTTATAAAATCAATAATGGAAAGTGTACCATTTTAATTTTAACAGATTTTTTGTTATCCTGAAATGCTTCTAAAAAAGATCATCATGGGTCTCCAGTAAACTTTCAGCAGCAGCCCATTGCTTTTCAAAATATAGTGTAGTAGATCGTATGATACCAAGAGAAGTAAATGCATTTTTCCACAATAAATGTAACTTTATTTGCAGATATGGTGGCATTGTACCTAAAGGAATATTTTAAGCTATATCATTCAAAATAATTTATATAAAAATAAACGTATATTTAGTAATTTGTTCGTCAGCTAAAAATTATATAGTTCTATATTATTTTTTTTGTCAAAATAAGTCATATACCCATTTCGTTATGAATATTCAGATGAATAATTTAGTGGAGAAATTAACAGTTCATGGGGAAATATTCTTCTACTGAGTTATATACGCACTTAGAAAGAAAACAATTCTTTACCCCCTAAAAAGATTTCAGTAAATAAATATTCAATATCCTACACAAAAATGTAGGATCGAAGAATTATATTGTCCTTAAAATTTAACAGAATATCTTATTACTTACACCATTCCATATTTTGTTCTATGAATAAGGGCTGACTTTTACGTTCCCCAGAATTATCTTATTCCATATTCAGTACAAAAAAGCTTGAGATGCGCAGGTTACCGTTACTTAGTATGTTATTGCTTAATATATCCCACCCAAAATCTAATATTTGATAAACTTATATAAAGTGAAATTATGCTGTTATATATATATTATATATGTATATACAGTATGCGCCAAAAGTATGGAATAAATTCAATAAAAACGAAACAATTATTTTTTGAGAAAAATCCTCGAACAGGTCGATTTTTAATTTAAAAAATACATATTTTAGCGTAAAATGCGATTTTCAAATGTCATTTGTTTTCGAGTAATGACGTCATCGTTTTTTTTTTAAATGGCAACACCATATTTTTTTCTTTGATTCTGAAAGATCGTTTAATTCTCTATCAGACAGTACTAAAATTTTGCCCTTTTACATAGGAATGTTTTCGAGTAAATGACGACTGAATGTTAGAAAACGTAAATCAATTAAAATAAAGCAAAAATGTTATCAAGTTTAGTTTTTCGAATTCCATAGTTCTTTTATGGATCACGTAGGTGAAAATCTTTGCAAAGTGTTATTGTCACACCGACTTTCTAATAAGTATTGTAAGCGACATAGAAATTATTATTCAATTTAAAGTATTATGGCACATTTAATTGTTGCTCAAAGAATTGAAATTTTAATTTTTATCGGATGCGGGAATATGACTAGAACTCAGCAAGAAGTTTGCGATTTATTTAAGAAAACATATCCAGATCGCCCTATCAGCCAATCAACAGTCAGTAAGGTAGAGTCAAAATTTAGAGAAACTGGCAATGTAAATATTCCAAAACCTGGACGTCCAAGTATTAATGAAAATCAGAAACAGAACATTTTGATAAGTATGGTGGATAATCCTCATAATTTTTCACGATTGGTTGCATTAAACAATGACACTAGTCAGAGTACAGTGCTACGTATCTTGAGGAAGGAGAAATATCATTCCTACAAAATTCAACTTGTGCAGGAACTCAATGAAGATGATCCCGATCGCCGCTTACACTTTTGCGAAATTCTAATGGATTTATGTCAAGGAAATAGAAATTTACACCGGCAAATACTTTTTTTCAAATGAGGCCACATTTTGTCTGAATGGTACAGTAAACCGTCAAACTTGCAGATATTGGTGTCGGGAAAATCCTCATTGGATGGCAGAGGCACATACCCAACACCCTCAGAAATTAAATGTGTGGGCTGGAATAGTTGACGACAGAATAGTAGGGCCTTTCTTCTTTGAAGGAACCCTTACAGAACAAAGATATTTAGAGTTTCTAGAAAATGACCTTGTTCCAGCCCTTGCAGTAATTTTTCCTAACGATAATGACCCTGACATTCCTGACGATACCATATGGTTTCAGCAAGACCGTGCACCTCCGCACTATGGCGCCCTGTACGAGATTTTTTGGACAACTGTTTTCCTGGGAGGTGCGTTGGCAGACGCGGACCGATAGAATGGCCTGCAAGATCGCCAGATCTTCCACCTCTTGACTATTTTTTATGGGGATACTTGAAGTCAAAAGTGTACATTAATAAGCCACGTAATTTAGAAGAACTTCAAAATCGCATTCGGGACGAAATACGCGGAGTTACCCCAGAAATCATTCATAATGTGCAAGAAGAATTTTTTCACAGAATTGCGCATTGTCAACAAGTTGGTGGATGGCAATTCGAACATTTAATTTAAGTATAAAATTTAATCAATTGTATTTTATTTTACATACCTCAGAATTGTTACTTTTTTATGGATAAAATTTACGTTTTCTAACATTCAATTGTCATTTATTCGAAAACTTTCCTATGTAAGAGGGCAAAATTTTAGTACTGTCTGATAGAGAATTAAACGATCTTTCAGAATCAAGGAAAAAAATATGGTGTTGCCATTTAAAAAAAAAATCGATGATGTCATTACTCGAAAACAAACATTTGAAAATCGCATTTTATGGTCAAATATGTATTTTTTAAATTAAAAATCGACCTGTTCGAGGATTTTTCCCAAAAAGTAATTGTTTCGTTTTTATTGAGTTTATTCCATACTTTTGGCGCATACTGTATATAAAATTCTCATGTCACAGTGTTAGACACCATACTCCTCGGAAACGGCTTGACCGATTTTTATGAAATTTTATATGTATATTCGGTAGGTCTGAGAATCGGTCGTTATCTATTTTTCATACCCCTAAGTGATAAGGGTGATCCACCCCAAACATTTTTTTTTATTTTGTGGACAAAATTTTGTATTTTTATTATTTTATGTGGCATTAAAAAATACATACAATCCTTAATTTCCACCCTTCTATCACAAACCCCTATTTTTTAAAAGCCATTTTTAACTCTGATCGATAACTGATCGATTATCACTAGATCAGTTATCCCCGCCAGGCGTCTACCAGTGTCACTTCTCACCCAGTAAACAGTACGGAGTAGGAATGAGAACGAAGCCGGCCTCCTGTCTCTCTCACACAATAAGCCTTCTCTCACTCCCTACACAGTTTTCGGCCATTATTATTTTGTATGCATCGAGCGTAGTAGTGACGTTTACAATTATCACTAGAAATAATTCATATGGCAAAACAACGTTTGCCGGGTCGCCTAGTATAAACATAAAACAGACTGCAATACCTGATTAGAAGAAAAACCATTTGCTTGAGATGTTACTGCAAATGCCAAAAAAGGAAAGGGAATTCTGTATCTCCATTTTGGATAAAAGAAAAACATAAAATGAATCACTATCCTAGGTACTTTAATTCAGTCAAGTTTTTATGGATAACTGTACTAGAATTATTTTGTTGCATATTCACTTTCATTGTTCTATCCATTGATTTTATAGATACACCTTATAACTAAAAAAGTTCTGGCGATAGGAAAACAATTGTTTACTTTTTACACTTGCACTATTTATGACACCTATTTTATACAACTAATTCAACTGCTTTTGCCGCTATTGTTATTAATTATTAATGTAATTAATTTGTGGTTTTAATTAATAAAATAGTTCGAAATGCCTGATGTTACAATAAAATTTTGGACCCGTCTTACCCAGTTTCTACAAATTAACACCAATGTTTCTGCATCTTGTCCGTTGGAAGCAACTATAATACGTTTGCGTAAATCATCAATAGTAGTCCACTTGGGCGTGATACACTTAATTTTTTAAATATCCCCACAAAAAGAGGTATAAATGATTTGAAGTCAGGAGATCGTGGCGGCCGTGGTACCGGTCTTCCTCGTTCAATGTATTAAAGCTTGGACACGCTGTACATCGTACGGATATAATTGAGTCTCGTGTATGATACGCTACACTCCTGCAATACGCCGTGGACGCCCTAGACCTCCATCTCTTTCAAGATTCGGTTTTAAATTTCCCTCCCGTTGCACTACACTTGCACTCACTGCACACTCCGGTAAAAGTAGCTACATTTGGCACATGTTTACCGGGAAATCGTTCTGGTAAAGCATTTTCACATCTCCATGAATTAGAACAACTATCGGTAAGTGGACGCGCGGTTTAAGGCGTCAGTACTTGAATCTAGATGACTAGATCGGAGTTGGTTCGAGCCCAGCTGCCGGTAGACCGTATATAAGCTATATTCGTGGAGAGGATTGGCACCCTCTCTGCGGGTATGGTAGGGTGTAATAATATTAGCTTGGGTCAATGTGAGCGATTGATACCGGTTGATATTTGACTACCCCCCTAATTAATGAGATTTTCCAGGTTTCCCTCATTCCTGCACTGAATAGTGGTTAGGGCCGCCCCCTCTCCCGCACAAGTCTCCGACTTCTGGACTAATCCCTGAGATTAGAATGAGAGGTAGAGATATTATTATTATTATTATTATTATTATTATTAACTCCGAGTTGCTACTACACGCGTAAACCATGTTTGACACTTGAAAAACTAATGTAAAGATTATCACAAAAACTTTAGTACCTACAAAAAGTTATCGGATTTCAATATTAGAAATCGCCTGTCTAGAGACTATAGTAGTCCAACGATATAAAGGTTGAAGACTTCAATAATTTTTTACAGGATTTTTCCATTCCATTTTTCATGACGCATCTATTCCCAAATTTTTTTAGATAAGTTCTGAGACCCTGTATATCCATTATGAAAATTATCGATTTAAGGTAGTTTAATGAATCCATTATTATATCATTTTCTCTTTTCAATTTCTTTTTTAATACAGCAGGTTTTCAATCTATTATAATACATTGAGGCAATAATAACCTTTAATACATACAAAGTTGATGATGATCCCAACAATTAGCATTTTGGCTTATAGAACAATATAATTTTGGGTTGACGATTTTTTACAATTAACTTGTTAAACACGAAGCATGAATTTTCATAATTTGTGTCTTCATTTTAAAGGTGAAATATTTACTTACTTCTGGAAACTGTTTAATGAAAAACAAATTTAGACAAAAGAAACTACTCCATTTTTAAACGCACATCTGAGTTCCTCGAGTAGGACAAATTAAATCCAATATACATAAAAATGTTTATGATAATTGGATATCCACACGCTGGTATTTAAAATAGCGTCTGCTTTCAACAGAAGGTTCCAAATTAAAATTATTGAAAGAAGTTTAGTGGAATTCGCACCAAAATAATTTTTAATTAATTTTTGTCTTATATTAGCACCTTTAACCTCCTGCGTCTTTTGTTAGTAACGCCATTCTTCCGAATTCTCTCTCCACCTTATCTCTTGGTATTGCAAATCAATACCCACAGGAGCTTTGGAGCAATATATTTGTTCGATAAGGCCCACGAATTTGAGGCAAAATTCTTGTTATTATCGGATAATTTATCCGCTAAAAGAACAGCTTGGGTTAGGGATAATTATAAAATGCCGTACATATTTATCAAAGATAATTCGTTTACGTTCTCGTAAAGTTTAACTGATTTTTTTTCATTTCAATTGCTTCCTTTGTTAGTAAAGAGATAAAAGAAATTCGTTACGTTCTTTATACTATAAATTTTTCTACTTGAAAGATATATTTCTTGTAATGTCAGCGAAAGTATAATAAATAATACTGATAATAATACATTCCCCAAAAAAATATACAAAAATATAAATTAATAGCACAGTATAGGGAGACCAGTAAAAACACTCGGGCCGAAATAATAAGTCGCGCATAGCAGCTTGCGCATCCATTTCAAGCTGCAGAGATCTCAGTTTACATCCAACTCTGGGAGTGCCAACATCGGTTATACAGAGCCGTATTAAAGCAATATTTTGAGTCTGATCGAGAAACGAGTCGCTGCGCAGCAGTTAGATGTTTAAATATATCATATATAAATAGTAATTTAAGTTTCTTTAAATTTCCTAAAGACGTAAATAAGTAATAAGTAATCTATAATATACTGTACAAACCATAAATGATATTTTACTGCTATTGCCTTACCTATTAACTTATTTCTTAAGTATAACATTGGAATATAAATACTTCTCATGAAAGTGAAGTTTAAAATATACATATTTATATTATTCACAAATACAAATTTTTATTTTAGAGCAAAGTTCTGTGCAGAGGCTTCTAATAGAGAAGATTTATTAGAAAAGCTGCTCAGGATTAGTAATAGTTCATACAAACTATGTCAAATACATTTTTAAAATAATATGTTTTCTAACGATTCGCAAAGAGGCCGTTCCAACGTTTCCTGCACAAGACGGCTCAGCTTCAAATTTTGTAGATGATCATATTTCTTGTAGTATGAGAGTAAGTCTCAAAACAAAATAATAAAAAATATTTTTTTTTTCCAAATTTACATTTTACTGCACTTTTATCTCCAATTTAACAATTTTCAAAGTTAAGTAAACATAATTTCTCTGTTCTGAAAAATACTTGTCTTCTGGTTTACGTAGATCATTTAAGACGAAAAAAATCATAATAAATTATTTGTCCACTAAACTTCAAACGTCAAATTTTAAATTTAAAAAAATCCCAAAAAAATGTAATTATCACTAATAACAAAAAAGTAAGTAAATAAATAAAAATGTTTTGTAGTGCAATAATATAACTCCAGGGTAGAGGTGATTGAGATGAATCTTAATAACTTTCACGATTTTATAGATTTCTCTTCGCGGTTCAAAATGAATAAAATTACACCCAAACCTTATTTAGTCAATTTTGTTGAAGTTCATTTTACAAGGGGTTTCAAAAATCTTTATTATAAATCTAAATTTGGTGGAGAATTAGTTGAACTCAACTTTCTCCTGGCAAAACATTTGAAAGGAGCCTTACCAAAACCTACTGTCAGATTTGGTCCTAAAGGAATCAACAGAGGAAGACCAAATTATTACAAAAGTTAACTGATATCGTTCCACTAAACAGACTACAATTTTGGCAAGACCTACCTGTAGCAAAAGAAACAACCATTGATAGTGGCTAATTTTTTTTCTATAGTTTTAGGTATTATATTTAAATATGACATATTAAAATTATAATATGTATTAATATTATTCGTCTGTATGTTTATAAACAATATAATTACTTTACGGGAATTTGCCTTAATATGGTAATTTATTTTAGTATAGAAATACTAAGACAAAATGTCGTATTTAACAAAAATCGATTTTTTTCCTCAATTTGGCTTATTATAACATTCAGGATATATCGTATGAGTATATTCGCAGAAATTCCAAACTTAGGTGCAAAAATAATTACTAATAAAATAACGTGGATGGCATTGCATATTTTACAAAATTCTTATTATCTCGAAACTCTGTATATTCAGATACGACTTCCTGTCATATCAGGGCAGTATACAGCTCGACGAGTGAAGGTTTTAATGCTTACGGCAATGAACACCAATCAAATTAATTTGTACACGACGAAGTGGACAATTCTTGTCTTGATAAATCACCGTGCTCCTTGATCATGCAAATGCTCACAGCTAAATACGCAGTCGTCTAAAAACCGAAATCCTCGACAGCAAAAGAGCTGACGTTAAGATGCCGGATGATACGATAGACTGTAGTATTGGTGAATATTACACATATTTAAAAATTAACTTAAATGTATATAGAAAACAATAATGGACTGAGGATAGATCCCTGAGGTACACCGAAATTCACAGAACAGGCATCAGATGACCTTGAAACAATAATTACTTTCTGGTCATGGTCGTTCATGAAACTGTTGATGCCATAGATGAATCGTCAAAACCATAAAATTTTAATTTACTGATACATACATTGTGATCCACAGTCGTGCAATCAAGCATAATAAGACATGTAACCTTTCCTTCATCCATAGCCGTTACAACCAGACTGAGATAATGGTATAATATTTTTCCAACTCCGAATTTTGATTTTTCAACACTAATCACTAATAAATTTGATCATAGTAATTGATACCATATCACACCGAACGGTGTTACTTTTAATTGAATTTATATATTTCAAGAGCATGCTGAGATGAAATCAACTTAAAGTAAAGAGCACAATTATTATTAAAAGAAAATTCTGCGTATTTATGAAGTAAAGAAGTTTATTCTATAGAAGGTGTAGGCGGTAAAACATCATTAAAATAGATATTTATAAAAGTTGCATCTTTCAAATGCCCTGGAGTATCATGACTATGAGACCTTCTAATAATATATAAAGATCGTAATGAATTCCATAAGAATTTACTGTTTTTATTAATTGCAAATTGCACTATAAAAAAATTTCAGAGATCCTTATAGTACATCCAATCATTTCTTGTATTTCACACTCTAAGACACATTTCATGTGTCTTAGAGTATTTGTAAGTCACGGAAGAGTCTCTTTTGTAACTGTTACAGTGCGTAAAGGACCATGTACATAAAATATATGCATAAAATTTAAATTAGAATAATAATTAATCATATCATCTACATTTTTGAAGATACAAATATAATTCCAATTAATTAAATACAAATTACTTATAAACAAATTCTCCCTAAAATATTTGAAATTTCAATATGTAATAAATTTTGCATGAACTTTAAACTTTATTGAAGTTATAAGACATGATACTAGAAAATGTTCTGAAACTCCAATACCAACATAATAATCATATTGTGTCTTTAAATATATTATTTTCATTTGAAATTCTGCTTCAAGAGAAATAGCATGTGACTGACTATTAGGTTTCGCATTATTTATTATTTGCTATATATTATATAACTAACATATTTTCACAATTTTAATTTGTAATTTTATAAATAAGGTTTAAACAGGGTGTCTGGTAAGTATATGGCATACTCTGTGTATAGGGGAGGCAAAAATAACCCTAGTTTTTCATAAAAATAAATCCTAAAGTGATATTTAACGAAGATATAGAGCTCCTAAGGAATATTCAGTGATTTACCTTTTCGGTTTTAACTTTTGAACCGACGTGCATAACAGAGATGTCGGAAATAGGTGTCATTTTATAGACGTAAAAACAGAATTTTTATCTATTTTGGTAATTCCTCTTTAAAAAAGGTAAAAGGTATTTTATCTAAGCAAATCATTTGCTTAGCCGTTTGCGAAATTTATTTATCAAGTTTATTAGCATAAGGTATTTAAACACAATAACTAATTGGATAACACGATAACTAGTAATTCGCATTAAAGTAATAAAATTTGTCATTATTATTACATCTCATTATTGCATCTATCTTATAAACAAGCAATCGGCAATTGTGTGGAGGCAAGAATTTATTCTGATACAATTCCAAATCACTTAAATGCAAGAATGTTAAAAATTCGAAAGCTTTGCTTCTTTTTGTTTACTTGAGCAGATTTTCTAAATGGGCGCTCTGTTATTCTATACGTTTTCTTATCTGCCGGATGTTTCCTTGTTGTAGGTGCTTGAAATAACGTTCCAAGACTGTCTTGAATTTCGTTGAAATAGTGAGTTATTCTTTCTATCAGGTCTTCTCTGGTGTAACCTGGCGTTGAATACACAAACCTCTTTAAACTTCCTCATAAAAGAAATCTAATGGACTCATTTGGCTAAAAATCATAAAATAGATCCAACTCGACCTATCCATTAACACCCAAAAGTATTTGATAAGTCCTAACGTACTAAATTGATAAAATGGAGAGGTGCAACGTCATGCATAAACCACATCTGATTTCTAACTTCCAATTTTCTAATAATCCGTTTAAGCTTTGTTGCAAGAATTGCAATTACATTGCATCGTTTAATCTGTCTTCGAAAAAGAATGGTCCAATGAGATGTTTCCAATGATCCCCGTCCATGTGTTAACCATGAACCTTTGTTGGTGCTTTGTCTGTATCATTGCAAGGCAATTTTTTTCATGCCAGATATTTAAATTATGGCTATTTATTACTCCATCTCGGGTGAAACTGGCTTCGTCCGTGAATAAAACAATACTAGTAAAATTTGGGTTTTTCCTAAATCATTGAGGAAACTAATTTGTTTAATTGATGTGGATAATGAGCGGCAGAGATGACATTTTAAACGTTATAAAAATGTAGCAGTTGTCCTCGAAATGTTTCATGAACGACCCCCTTTGCACAATGAACTTGGCCACTCAGCTTTCTTACACTATGACAGGGATTTTCAGCAATCTCATCCAGAATTTTCTTCTCTAACTGAGGGTTCATTGCTTTTCTTGGAGGCTCTTCTCCACCATGATGCGGCAAAAAAGAATCCTTAAATAAATTAACAAAAAATTAACTACTTTTAGATTTTTTTGATTTCACTTGATTTTTTATCTCTCTCCTAAGCTATGATCAACATTAATTTTCAACGGCATAAAAACTGCTTGTTTTATTATAGTTGTTATTTCAATGACGTGTTATATATACAAAAACTTAATTTTTCCGGCTAATTTTATCGAAACAAATGTAGAGAATCTCTTTTAAAGAAGAATGACCAAAGTATTCAAAACTTCAGTTTTCACCTCCATAAAAGACACCTGTCAAAATTTTGGCTCAACGAGTGTGGTAGCAAGTCCGTTTCTGATTTCTCTGGGGCTGTAAAACAACTACGGCAGTATGGTTTTATGAGCCTTTATGACCTATATAAAATAATAAAATTTCATTAAGTTATACACGTCAGTTCAAACGTTAAAACCGAAAAAGTAAATCGCTGGGGATCCCTTAGGGGCTCTGTAGCTTCGTTATGGGGTACTTCAGGAACTAGAGTTATTTTGACCTCCCCTATACTCTCCCAGGTGTATGTCATATACTTAGCAGACATCCTGTATATTGGCCATCTGCGCCATTGAAATCATTAGTTTACCTGTTTCAGATTTTTTGCAGTATTTACAGTAATTAAGTTACTCAATTTGTTATGTAATATGTTATATGCATATACAGGCTGTATCACATAAGAGGGCCACTCCCGTGTATCTCGCTGAATATGCGAGACATGTCAAAAATCTTTAATTGTTTTTTGTTGCATTTTTAGAGGTCTTTATGCTCGTAAAAATTGAGATCCATGGCCAACTTTAAGAGTAATTACAAAAAAACCTGTAAAGTGCCCAAACTTTAAGGCTGTCTAACTTTTTTATTTTAAGAGATAGAGAAAATTTATTGGTAATAAATTTTTATTGCAAAATTGATACCTTCTACCTGATATAAACAGATTTTTAAATATCGTATGTGGTTCGCTGCGCCCTCTAGGCGGATAAAAAATTGTTTTATTGAAGCAGGCTATGGCCACAAAATATTACCTGTTTTTTCGTCTTTCATGCAATATACCACATGTTGCCCTTATCTTTTGTATTTATTATATTTTTTTCAATTTTAGTTAAAAAAAAATGTACCTAAATATTTTCGTGTTGCTCAAAATAATGTAGAACCTGTTTTAAAGACACCAAATTTTGACACAGACAATGTAATAAAATAATATTATAAGAAAATCTGTATTTTGCATAAAAAAAGTACATTCTGTTCATTATTTTTTTGCAGTTGGCCTCTTTAAAATAGATTCTACATTATCTTGAGCAACACGAAAATATTTAGGTACCTACATTTTTTATAACTAAAATTGAAAAAATGTAATATACAAAAGATAAGGGCAACATGTAGTATATTGCATGAAAGACGAAAAAACAGGTAATTTTTTGTGGACATAGCCTGCTTCAATCAAATTTTTTTTATCCGCCTAGAGGGCGCAGCGAACCACATACGATATTTCAAAAATCTGTTTATATCAGGTGGAAAGTATCAATTTTGCAATAAAAATTTATTACCAATAAGTTTTCTCTATCTCTTAAAATAAAAAAGTTAGACAGCCTGAAAGTTTGGGCACTTTACAGGTTTTTTTGTTATTACTCATAAAGTTGGCCATGGATCTCAAATTTGTTTTTACGAGCATAAAGGCCTCCAAAAATGCAACAAAAAACAATTAAAGATTTTTGACGTGTCTCGCATATTAAGCGAGATACATGGGAGTGGCCCTCTTATGTGATACAGCCTGTATATAATTTTCATACTGTATATATCTGAGATACAGTATACAAAATTTTAAATTTGTCCATTAATAATGACATAAACTACAATTTATTCTATCTCTGAACTTTTCGAACTTATTTATTTACATATTAATGACTCAAACTCCGCAAAGGAATACAAAGTTTATTTCAAGGTTAAGTCTGGTAAATCAGATTTACATTTTGATAGACTTATTACAGAATGCATGGGTGTCCGTGTTGAACTATTCATGCTAGAATTGTATGGGGGAATCTGAGGAAGGTAAATTAAACAAGTGGATTGTCACTATGTTCCATAATTGAAGTACTGTTATTGATACGAATATATCGAGAGTAAACAGTGTATTTCTACAGTGTGATTCAGAACTTATCCGAAAAACTCTGAAGGTATGTGCATCCTTGAATAAACAATATATTAAACTATTAGGTTTCTTTTTCCGAGATTCTGTTAGCCGCTTAACAACCGTATAGGAAATCTTTTAGGATAGGACGTATCGGAATGCGGTTTTTTGCATTCGCTTGCAAAAATTATTTATATCATTCGTACCCACTTTGTACCTATTACAAGTTGCATTGCTGCAGCCAAAAATGCATGCAAAAAATGCATATTTTGAGAGGCCTTTTGGCAAATTTAATAACTTCGTAAATAAGAGTCAGAATTGGCTCAAGTCGGGTATTCGGGGGGTTTTCGAGGTCGCTGATCACGATTATGATGTTGGACCCCAACCTGGACGCGGACGTCATCTTCGAGAATGTTTCTGGAAATATCGACAATAACGAAACGAAAATCGTTATGGGGGCTTTTTGTGTGCGCTGAATCCGAATTTTATGTTGAAAACGACTACTAGAACACCTGGTGCGCCCGAACCTGGCCCTGAACGTCATCCCCGAGGGTTTTCCAGACATAATTGAAAAAAACCACCCGAAAATCGTTACGGGGGGTTTTTTGGCTCGCTGAAATCAAATATGGCACCGGCCAACACCCCACGGACACCTGGTGCGCCCTACTCTGGCTCTGAACGTCTTCCCCGAGGGTTTTCCAGACACAACTGAAAAAGACCAACCAGTCGTTTTTACAGGACTGAATCACATTTTTTGAGGGCCCCGGGGGAGAGCTACTCGTGAATGAATGTATGAAATTATAGGACAATTTTTGGTTAGTCTTTTTCAATTGTGTCTGGAAACCCCTCGGGGATGACGGGACGGGTTAGGGTGCACCAGGTGTCCATGGAATGGTGGCCGGTGCCATATTTGATTTCAGCGAGCCAAAAAACCCCCCGTAACGATTTTCGGGTGGTTTTTTTCAATTATATCTGGAAAATCCTTGGGGTGACGTTCAGGGCCAGGTTAGGGCGCACCAGGTGTTCGGGTGGTCGTTTTCAACATAAAATTCGTATTCAGCGAACACAAAAAGCCCCCATAACGATTTTCGTTCGTTATTGTCGATATTTCCAGAAAAATTATCGAAAGTGACGTCCGCATCCAGGTTGGGACCCATCAGGTGTCCGTGGGGTGTTCGCCGATGGTATATTCGAATTCAGCGATCCAAAAAAACCCCGGGTGCCCAGTTTCTCTCCTCTCTCGCATAAAGTTCGGGATAGTCCCCGGAGATGACGTTCGTCGGCGTTCCTGAACTCCAGGTGTTCGGGGGGTCAATTTGATCATCATAATCGTGATCAGCGACCTCGAAAACCCCCGGACACCCGACTTGAGCCAATTCTGACTCTTATTTACGAAGTTATTAAATGTACCAAAAGGCCTCTCAAAAGATGCATTTTTTGCATGCATTTTTGGCTGCAGCAATGCAACTTCCGGTTTGTAATAGGTACAAAGTAGGTACAAATGATATAAATAATTTTTTCAAGTGAATGCAAAAAACCGCGTTCCGATACGTCCTATCCTAAAACATTTCCTATCTTTGGGCTCTTTAGTGATTCATTGCCTCGACTAATAACGTTCTTCGCACAATCGCATTTATTAAATAAAATAATACAAAAAAAATATTTTGATTGCTGAAATGGCGTGGCCTATCTAGCGTGTTTTGAATTTATTTGGTTGGAAACCAAAAAAACAAGTTGAAGTTTGAAAAATTTGTCTTTTGTTATCAAAACTGTGCTTATAATAGCTGATAAAGCCGATTCAGAGGTAAATTCGGACATTGAAGAATCGTATCAAATAGGTTCATTAATTCCCACAAAATTGAGGTATGAAAAAGTCTATGATGCCTTCAGGAAATGGTTGAATGAGAAGAAAGCGGAGATATCTGAAAAAACTTTGCTGGCTTGTTTTGTTCAGAGAAATTTAAGATTGAAGTCTCTGGGAAGCTTATGGGCAGAGTACTCTATGCTTAAAAGTACGATCAACTTAAATAATGGTGTCGATATATCGCAACTTAAGAAGTTAATAGCATTTCTAAAGAAGAAAAATATTGGACATCATCGAAAAAATTAAAGGTATTTACCAGAGAAGAGATGAACGAATTCCTGCTGGAAGATGACAGTTGATGACATTACGGATGAAGGTTTAGTTGTCATTGTTAAAGTGCCTGATACCAAAACACATATTAGTAAAATTTTCACAATCACTGACAAGGCCAATGAAACAGTCCCTTTTTTGACTATTTTGCGAAAATATACAGGCTTAAGAACTAAGGAGTCTAACTCTCGTCGATTTTTCTACTCAGTTCATCAGGGAAAATGTGTAAATCAACTTGTGGGTATAAATACATTGGGACAAATACTACAAAAAATTTCTGAATATTTAAAACTGCAAGATCCAAAATCCTATACTAGACATGCTTTTAGAAGGACGTCGGCGACTTTGTGAGAAAATACTGGAGTTGATGTTATGGCACTCAAACGTCGTGGGGGCTGGAGATTTTAGTGATAACATTAATGTATTATTTGACTAACAGAAAATGTAATTTTTGGTCTTCTGGTGTCGCTGAAGGATATGTTACACAGTCTTTAACAAAGAAAATAAAGTTTGCTGATAAGATTTTACAGACCAACAGCGGCAGTGACAATGAATTTGACTCCATTCCAGTGTTTGAAGACAGAACTACTGAAGTTTATACTAATCCTAACATATCTAACTCAATAAGTAATACAGAAAATGCAATTACTGTAAAAGCAATAGATAAAACTATTGCTATGTTTAAGAATTGTACAAATTGTAACTAATTTTTACAATAAATGAGCCCAGCATTTGTTGGTGAAAAAAATTATTAATTTTTACTTACCATATTAATGCGGTTATGAACTCAAACAACACTATTATTTTTTTGATTTCTATGGAAACAAGCCACAGTGTTGCATATTCTACTTACAGAATATGTCAACAATGACAGTAAGTTCATCTTTCAGAACGATTGTGCGAAAAAGTCTATAACACTAAAAAATTGTCTAATAGTCTAATAGTTTTCGCGTAAAATGCTATCATTATAAACGAGTATGTGGCCGGGCAACTCTACTTCAATGGCATCTGATATACAAAAAAGTAAACAACTTTCTGCTCCTGGAGCACGTGTTCACACGCCTGATTGGCGAATAGGGTTGGAGTGGGAATATGCTTTCTATGGTAAAAGAATGATATCAGTAGTGTCGTTTTATTTATCGTAACCACTGTTACCAGCGGATTATCGATTACACGTTAGGTTTTGTGAGTGGTTGTTGCAACAAAATGTTGAAAATTTTCTAGAGTACCCTTGCAAGAATACAACCACAACGTACCTGGTCATGTCTAAACGAATCTTCGCCTGGTGACAGGTATACTCGCGACAAGAATTCAGACGACTTACGTCATACAAACAAATGAATAATTTACTAAATTTTCATCAAAATATTTAAGAAACTGCAACTGATAGTAATAAAACTATATACTACACTAAAAGTTTGCATTATATATTGCACTAAATTCCAAAAAATTATTGTTTTTAACGCAACTAAATTTCGAAAATTACGTTGACAATAAAAACAAATGTGTAACGTCAGCTATGATGTAAGACGTCTGAATTCTTGACACGAGTATATTCACTGTTGGTTAAGGAAGAACCTTTATTACATGATTAGTAGGGGGTTGCGAACAGAAAGACGATGGCTTTCTATGGCTATTATTCAATGCTATGGCCTACATTAGAGTGATGACACTGAGCAACGTCACCACCTTCTTCTCCTTATTAACTTGATTGGTGGCTCAGGTAGTTTGATTTCCTAATGATAGGACTACTTGTATATGCAGAAATTCCATAATTAAAAATCATGACAAAATGGTTGAAAATACACTGAAAAGTTAAAGAATAAAAAATAAATCGTAACAGGTCATACGCGTACACGAAATAACGAAGACACTCATGCAATCAATCTACGACGATGATGGTCATAACTATTCTTGAATGGATGTGCTTTATGTAAGCGCTTAGAATTGAATCCCACTGATGCAATAATAATGTTGGGTATTTCATAGTTATTAAAATTACCCAGAACACACAAACTATATTGCCTCGAAGTACACAACATAACCACATAAAATTTAATGATGCCGAATGATTTATGGTCGCTCGGCAAGTTTCGCCTTTATTCGTGACGTATTCGACGGTGACAAGTGGACAAATTAACTTATCACAGCAACATAATTACCGATCTGTACAGCTGTGACAACAACAGGCTCCAGTTAAAATCGCCGTATTTCTTGCCGTAAAATGATCACACTTGTGGTGTTTTTAGCTACAGAAATCTCGAAAAATAAAACACGTAATATCAAAAATAAAATTCTTGATGTTTTGTTTATGCAATTTATTTAAATTAATTTACTTTTAACTTTTTAAAAAACCTCACATTTTAACAATTATTTTCACTTACGTATAAGCGAAAGCAAACAATCTTATATGCAGAACTATGTAAGTTTATGTTATAACAATATATACATCCACAGTTAAAGATAACATTCCTGTATTTTGCTAAGCTTTATATTGTTAAGTTCTTAAATCACTAAAATGATTTATATTTGTAGAAAACACTACTTCAAAAATACGGTTTCCTTAAGACAATTATATTTTAGTAATTATATTTACCAATTACAGTTAACTGCAAAATAATTACAAGTAAACTAATTCAATAAAATACTTTTTCCACGGTCGGGAGTAGAAATCAGTTTCTATGACATCAAAATTAAAAAAGAAGTAGTCGATTATTCCCAAGAGAGTATAATGCTCCCAAGAGAGTTTACATTATGAAGAATGTTTTTCATGGACAAAAAAAGATAACATTGAAATTATTTATTGACATTTAAATTAAATGTTACATTTGTAATTTTCAAAATTAATATTAGAAGGAATATTACTTTCGCTTACATTACAGTTTTTGTGATTGCGCTAGTAGTGGTACCTACTAAAACCTGATTAGCAATGTTGGTCTTATTTTCAATGGAGTTCTCGACATAACCCTCAGCGACTGTCGTTGATTTCAAACCAGCATGACGCTTTATTGTCGTGATATCCACACCAGCATCTGCCAGTAATGTCGCTGAAGATGTTCGTAAGCAGTGACCAGTATAACATGCAGCATCAGGTAATTTTAAATACGAAGCTACTACACTCGGAATTTTTCCCATGGTATTCTTACCAATTGGCTACGAACTACATTTTCCTGCTTTGTAGTACAAAAAAAGACGCTTACGCTTGACGTGGGGAGGACGAAGGGACAGGTATTTTCGAGACAATTCAAGCATATTTCCCACATCGGTAACCAGAAAGGTTCGTGGAATCTTTGTCTTAGTGTTTGGAATTTTTACAATCAAGGAAGAGCCTACATCCTCAATATCATCTACAGTTAAATTGACTAGTTCATCAGTTCGACAAGCTCCGACAATCTCCAGAATTAGTCCAACCTATAAAAAATACTTAATAATTGAAATACCTAACAACAAAAGTAATCTTACCTTAATCATTCAGAATTCTTTGTCATCTGCACTTGATAGAAAACGGTCGATTTCACTCTTTGTCAATATTTTCGATTTTTTCGCTTGATATCCGTCACCGGTTCTTTTCAAAAATGCGATTAGCTTGGGGAATCTATGTTGTCGTAAATTATCAAGCATGACTTAACCATAGAATATTGCGCCTATAATGTGGAAGACTTGTAATTCTTTGCATTTTCACTGAAGTATGCCAACAAAACATTCTCGCTGTATACTTGAACATTTTTCTCGGCGCACCACTTTTTGAACCGATTGTAGGCTATATCGTATGAAGATCTTGACTTCGATTGCTTATTGCAATATTTGCAGCCTCCACAATCTCTTCCGACTCACAATTATTCATTGTGCACTGAACAAACTTTAAACTAAACCAAACTAGCACCTTAATTTGACAATTCTTTTTGTTTGTTTATTTTGTAGTTATGACAATAACTCAACGACTACTAAATAAATGCTCAAATTCGAATACAATAATTCCGGTGCTACTGACTTCATAATGACAAAATATGTGTTTTTAAGTTAATAAGACCGTGGAAAAATAGTATATACCATTCGGGAGAGATGCTATTTTGTCCTCGGTGCATTATAGCCCTCGGGTTTCAAATTGCACCTCTGCCAAAATAACGCATTTCTCTCCCTTGTAGTATAATGTACTATTATTACTAACCACAACCTACCCCGTGAATGACTCTGTATAACGACAAGCTGCTTTTAAAAAATCATAAACGTTTGCTAGCGAATATTAATTCGCGAATATTCACTTAGCAAGTATGGAAGCAGCTTAAGGAAAATTTGTCTGTACGCTTCTAACAAAATTTCTAAAGAATATATTAGTATTATCAAAAGCTATCCTCTTGGATATGAATAAATATTTGTACAAAACGGTAGGAAACGTCTAACTTGAACGAAATAATTGAAATAGAAATTCCTTAGCAAACCGGGAGGCTTTAAGAAATAATCCTCCTAGGATTTCAGCCATACAGAAGAGTGAACCGGCTTAATGTAACTACGAAGTCATAGTGCGTTAAACGGGAGGTAGTCGGAAGAGGGATAAATGGAATAGGGGTAGGCTGTGTTTATAGAGTAAGATATTTATACGCTGTATGTAACAGGACAAGGTCTTGGCATTTTAAATCTAAGGATGCTCTGAAACGGGTTCAAGTCAACAGAATAAATTGCTTTTTTAGGGAACAGATGTAACGTTTTTTTTTTTCAATAAATGTTACACGTTCCCCTCGTAAATACCTAATGAGATTAAGACACCTATGTACACATATTTATTAAGCCCAGATTACTTCTTTTAACTCCTGAAAACGTGCAACATTTAGTTTGGCCCCTAAAACTTAATTCGGTGTTAGAACGATTCATAATTCAGTAGGGTTTGATTTAATCAGATTGTCAATTCACACATCCAAAGCATTTTATTCTTTTTATACATTTTTAGGTATTAATAATATTGTGTGAAACTAACTACTCAGTGGACAAAAGCCCCAACCTGCGTTGAATTACACCCACAATATCTACCTATATATTCCTTATTATTAGCTTCTGTAACATTTTTTTACTGTTTTAGAAAGGTATTTTAAGCTAATATAAATCAAATCTCCTACAATTCCTATCAATGAAGTCATATGTATGTTCTCTGATACCAACATCTAGGTATGCTAATGAACAATTCCACAGACAAAGCTCTATTCAATAATTATTTAGAAAAATAATCTAATTTACTAACCTGCTAATGAAACACTCTATAAATATCTAACTTCACTTTTTGGCAGTGGGAACACGACAAATTCAACCACAATAGATGAGATCTGACCTATTTCTCTATTGACGATAAAATATGACTACTAGATAATTATTTACAAAAATACCTACCTTGACAGATACAAGGTGTTGAAGTTGAACATGTTATAATTGTTTTTCGGCGATAACTTTGTCAATTTTTCTTGTGGTTGATCAAAGGGTATTATGATAAACGAGGTTGAAGAAACAATTTTAAATACAAATTTTCAAAGAAACGGTGAAAGGAACAGTTTGAAAATAATTAACAACTGTACAGAGTGTCTCTGAACATTGGACTAACCAGATTTAGAATTTTTAGGCAAACAAATGTTTTTTATCTATGTAGGTACCTAATTTTGTTGACTTAACATTTAAATAAATTTAAAAAAATTGCTGTGTAAATAAGAGTTTCAAGTGTGTAATTTATGATGTATAAAATTTCTGTGGTTATAGTTTTACACACTAAGGCTTTATTGTATAATTTACACAAAATGTGTTCAAATTACTAGTATTATAAAATATGCTCAATTTGTGTAATATTTACCACTGATATGTGTTAAAAGTACACTATTTTGTGTAACTTAACACACCTCTATGTTCTATATTCATACTGCTGACTGTTTGAGCATAACTGTGCAGCTGCATTATATCAACTATTCCAACACGCGTCACTACGCCATGTTAGTCGTGTAGCGTTGCTGTGTTCGGTTACCTCTCGTTCCTGTTCGCTGGTGCTCAAATGGAGAACATTTAAATTGAGATTTGAAGAAAATGGTAAATACTTACTTAGCTATAACAAATATTGCTGATAATTCTAACAAAGCTATACTATAACTTATTAAAAGTTCACTCTGACGTTTTAGATTACTCTGTATTCTGATTTTCTTGTAACTTTAGAGAAATACAATTGTTGTGAATTATTCAGATCACTAATGGTTAATTTTTGTAAACTCCTATTATGCCTAAATACGTCTTTGTTTAATGTGTAATGTGCAATGTGTTGTTTCGTTGTTTATGATTTACTAAAACGTTATTGCAATATGTACTACTACTATATAATTTTGTTAAATATTTTGTTAGAAAACTTGATTGTTGTTCATTTGAACTGAATTATATATTTTAAATAAAATCATAAAAAATAAAATTTCTTTTATTTTATTTTACTGTAACACCATAATTTTGAAACTACTATATACTGATACGAAAGCCACCTACCTTTTTAGTTTGTTAATTATGTTCCTGCTTGCTTTTGAAATTATAATTTCCGTAATACGTTTATTTTGAAATTTTCTAGAACATTCCAGGTTAAAATGTGTAGTTATTGTTTTACAGTGTAGCTTTAAAAAATAAAGATAAGTTTTTCCAAAATTACCAAGAGTGATAAAATAATCCCAATATAACATTACGTTATGGCATTGAGAAACATGTGTACGTCAAAAAAAATTGTAGGAGTAAGTTTCTACACTTGTTTTTTAGACGTTCTTTGCAATAATACTCTTAAACATTTGGCGAACCATAAGAAATATTTTTACTAAATTTCAAACTACTGTTGAAAAATTGATATAATTATTGTGGAAAAATAATTTTAAAAGTTCAACTTCAACACTTTGTATCTTTTAAGAGCGGTTATTTTATATATAGGTAAGTATAGTCAAATCAACGCCAAAAATATGCAGTTAATGGGATGATCTCCTTTTTTGTTACACCCTATATATACAAGATGTTTCCGTTGTGCATTAGTAACACAACGCAAAGTAAATGAAAAAAATATTTCATGTAACCAATTATTTCTAAAATTTGTAATATTAGTATTATTAACAATTTCCAAACACATCTGAATGGCTACTTATTTAGATATTGGTAAAACGTGTACATATTTTCCTTCTAACTTTAAAAATTCTACATTGGTTCAAAAATGTCAGGATGAACTAAACTCAATGGTATAGAATTAAAAATTTTCTTAACACCATCCAAAAATAATAAAAATAAATGCCTCAAATAATTTTTTAACAATTGTGTACTGGTTTGAATTTGATCAAATTAATGCTTTAAGAGAAACTTGTATGGCAGTGTATATCACCGGCGCCTCCTTCATTTTTATGAAGACTGTCATCGTTCGTCGTCAACAGATTCTTAATAATTATTTACTTTCAATAAAAATACGTAATAATAGAAATAAGTCTAAATAATAATGTCACAACATTTTAATTGTTTGCAGTAAAAAATTACAAAAGCTAATAATGGATATGGGTAGATATTGTGGGTGTAATTCAACACTGGTCGGGGTTTTAGTTCGCAGAGTAGTTAGTTTCACACAATATCGTTAATAATTAATACAAAAAGGAAGAATTTTGGATAAAGTAGGCGATTGTCACGTCTTTAATTTATATTTCTTGACATATCAACATCACTTTTGACATTGTGGATATTTAATTTCAATTAATTATAATTTACATAGCAATTTTTATTGCTAGAGATGTATGAATTTTCTTGTAGTAAATTTAGCTAGATTAATTTTTATTGTAGATATAGTTATTGACTACAACCTTCTCTATGCGATTGTTCATTAGCATTCTTAGATGTTTGGTATCAGAGAGCTTACATATAACTTCATTGATAGGAATTATAGAAAAATTGTTTTATATTATCTTAAATACCCCTACAATACAGTACGAAATTCACAGAGAATGTCTAAATAATTTTTTTATATGAATGGCCTACCTTATTTTGCTATAGAAAATCGACCTTCTGATTTTTTCGCAATTATTTATTTATAGCATAGCCCTGAACTAAACAACTCACAATTTATTCAAGATTTGTCCGTTTCATTTAATTTAACATTAAAATATTGTTATAGAATACTAACATATCAGAATCATGAACTAAAAAATTAGTTTACTATTTTTAGTTTAGAAAAATCTTTGTTATGCTACGTGCAGGGGTCATTAGAATCGCAATACGCATTGTCGGTAATTTTATTGATCTGAGCGATACAATACATTTCCAAATCAAATATTTTTTGTGCAGTTTTTTTTTCTGTCTCTGTACTATCGCCCCCACAGTCTGGTCTACCACCGGCCGATTAAGGGTTGCAAAGTTCATTCCCGTTTTTCGACGCACCGAGTTCAACGACTACAGATTTAAATTCTTCAAGATACTCCAAACAAGAAAAATATCGTGAATTAAATAAGTGAAAATTAATATGTAAGTATTTATCTACATACTTTCATTCAGTAACAAGAATTTTACAATTTTATAAATAGTAGTGCTGTAAGAGGATCTATCTCTTACAGTACTGTAACGAAAAAAAACCGTTTTTACTAAAATTGCGTGTTAATAGCTTTACACACTTAGGCTTTTTTGTACGTTTTACACAAAATGTGTTAAAATTACTAGTGTTATAATAAAATATACTGAATTTGTGAAATATTTACCAGTTGTGTGTTAAAGGTACACCATTTTGTGTAAACTTAACACGCACACAACTTAATTGTGTTCTATATCCCTACTCCCGACTGGTTGAGCACAACTGCGCCGCTGCAGTATATCAGCTGATTCTCGTTCACTGTGTTCAAATGGAGAATATTTAAATTTAAATTGAGGTTTAATCAAGGAAAATGGTAAGTACTTATCTAACTATAACAAATGTTACTTATAATTGTAATAAAGCTAAAACTAATTAGAATATAACTATTAAAAATATTAGGAGTTATTCTGACGTTTTAGATTACTCTGTAACCTAACTTTTTTGTAACTTTAGAGAAAGAAAATTATCTGTTCAGATCACTATCAGTTAATTTTCGTAAACTCCTATTATGTAGTACCTAAATACATATTTGTTTGTTGTTTTATTGTTTATGATTTACTAGAACATTATTAGTTCCTTATTAGAATATATACTATTATATTGTTAATTTTGATAAATACATATTTTGTTAGCAGATTTGGTTGTTGTTCATTTGAACAGAATTTTATTTTTTTAATAAAATCATAAAAAGTAAAAAATCTTTTATTTTATAGTAACACCATAATTCAGACAATTCTTTATATTGATACGGAAGCTCACCTACCTTGTTAATTATGTTCCTGTTTGCTTTTGAAATTATAATTTTTAATTCATATATTCTGCCGTTTAATAGAACATTCCAGGCTATATTCAATGCATTCTCGACGATAGGCAGAACCTCTAGAAAATGTCAAAATAAAAGTATTTCAAAATTTCAAATATTTATTAAAAATTATTTCTCTGTAAACAGCTTTATATATATATATATATATATATATATATATATATTTCGAAAGTAAACAGGAACATAATTAACGAATTAAAAAGATCTTCCAAATCAATACCTATTATACAATAAAATTAACATATTAATGTGTAAAGTCTACACCTTCAATGATACAAATAACACAGAAATGTGTATAAGTTACACATGACATTTGTTATATTAATACAGTGGATTGCGTTAAACCTTTAACACACTGCTACATACAGAGAAATGTGTAAAAATATACAGAATTCCGTGTGGACCTCGATTAACACAGTATTGTGTTCTTTTGTGTTAAAATGTGTAATTATTTTTTTACAGTGCAGTTTTATAAATCGTAGTACTGTAACAGCATCCATCTCTTACAACATTAATATTGTAATGAAAAAAAAAACCGTTTTGATTAACATTTTTCTGTTAAGCAGGGTCCACATTAGTAACATATTTATGTAACATTGTTATATAACAAAGTTACATGCTAGATGTTGAAAACCTGAGTGGCGTCCACATTATAATAATAATATATCTACCCCTCATTCTAATCACGGGGATTAACCCAGAAGATGGAGACTTATGCGAGAGAGAGGGGGCGGCATATTATTATTAAGCAGGGCGCATTTGCGCCCAGGAACGACCTATGTTGGATGGTGGTTAGGGTCTACCATACTGGCAGAGAGAGTGCCAATCTTCTACACGAATATAGTTGATATACGGTCTATCGGCTGCGGGGCTCGAACCCACACCGGTCTAGCCACATCGATTCAAGTACTGATGCCTTAAATTGCGCGACCACTGACCGACAAAAACCGATTATAAAGTTAGTCATCATGAATCTGTGTGACAAAAAAGACGTTCTTATTGCAACAGCGGCGTACTTTATTGTTTTTGAATAAGGGACTTCGATTATCTCATAATTCTGCTATGTTAATTACTTTGCAGGTCTGTTCTTTACTCCACTCAGTTTACTCCCTTCGTCTATTGTTGGTGCCTGGTACATTGCATATATTTCCTCATTATTTCTCCTTACATAGCCTTCCTCCTTCTTCTTACTCCCTAGAATTTTTCTTAAGATCTTCCGTTCCCACCTTAAAAGGTTTTCTCTTGACTTCTTATACAGAACCCAGGTTTTACTACCATACAGTGCTCTCGGTCTCAAAATTGTTTTATACATTCTAAATTTTACTCCTCTCGACAAATTTTTTGATTTCAATAAATGGTTGATTGCTGCCGAACTGTTGTTTGCTTTTATTATTCTCCTATTAATTTCATGCTCCTCATCACAGTTAGCTGTTATTAGCGCCCCCAAATACACATATTCTTGAACTTCTTTAAACTCGATCTCTTAATGCTGTCAATTTAAAATTGGTATCCTTTTTTTATTCTCCTATTCTCAAAAGCTTACTTTGCTCTTGATGTATCTGCAATCCCACTTTACGTGCTTCCTCCCCGAGTTTTCTCGTTCTTCTAATTCCCTGCTATATCTAGCAATAATGGCCACGTCATCTGCATAACTTATTATTTGGTGACTTTTAAACAATATGTGTCCTTCTCTGTTCAACTGACTTTCTCTTATGACCCTTTCTAATACTAAACTAAAAAGCAGCGTTGAGAGTGGGTCTCCTTGTCTCAGTCCTGTATCAATAGAAAAGCCTTCCGACCATTCACCTCTCACTATTCGTACTTTGGATTTAGTATTTTCTAAGAGACCATGAAATTACTTATTCCAATTTTAGTTTATCTAACTGTACATTTAATAATTTAAGTTCTCAATGGGGAAGTTGCATAAATTTTATATTGGTTTGAAATGTATTACAGGGTAATCTTTCAAATATATTGAAAGATCAGAATATGTATCTGACGGCAATAATCACTTTATAATTAAAATATTAACATTAATAAATTGCTATAGAATATAAACAAAATCACGTGGTCAAAAAAGCGATATCGATGGTGACACCATTCACTGCGGTTTGTTCGTGGATGCAGGTGCAGTGTATGGTGTTGGTGAAGTAAATAGGCGTTTGTTTCTTGTATTTTTGCGTTTTTTGTGGCATATGTGGGTCATACATACATAATATAAATACTACGTAGATAATGCCATAATAATACGAAAATCGTACACATACACTGAAAGGCCAGTAACTTTACAAATATACTTTGTGAGAATATCCTTATAATTGTCTTGAAATAATTCTAAAAATAACGATGATATTATACTGATACTTGTAATTTTACAAGAAAACTGCTAATATACAACAAAACCGTAAACTTCTTATGTAATTATAATATAATATAATACGTACATTTATAGAATATATTGTAATACATTTACAATTAGCAATGTGAAATCCATTTTTACATTGTAAAATTACTAAACATACCAAATTTACTATATAATTCACTGTAAAAATATGCCTAATGTGTGTGTGAAGATACTACTAATTTTAAAACACACTGCCACTAACCGTTAAGAGCGTTGTGGGGAGACACCTTCATTATATCTTGCTTCATTTCGATGAATGCAGCGTGTACCTGAGACTTATATAATTAATTTAGTGAGTAGTGACTAGCAATATAATCGTATCTAGAGTGACAAGTGAGTGTTTTAGTACTATAAATAGTTTTGTCTAGTGCTGGTTTTAACATAACCTAAATGAGATTAAGAAGCAATAGGTATGTAAGTTATACATAATTATTGAAGCAAAGAAATATCAGTATCCTTGCTTTTATAAAAATTGGATACCCTACTGTTAATTTATTTATCTTACATATTATATAAAAAATATATTATTTTCTATTAGAAATATATTTTATACATATTTGAAGAATAGAGGCTTCTGGAGGATTAGCATGATTTAAGTTCTGGATACCTACTTATATATGCACATTTATATAATTAATATTACGTTCTAATAGTTAGTATCAGACCATCATAATAGAATAATTGAATATTATAAAATGTTAACTTTAGTTCTATGAATATATTTTTACATTGTTATATATGTTTTGTATAACGTTAAGTGTTCTGTTTTATACAAATAACCTAAATGTGCAGGTACCAAATTTTAATAAAAAATTGCCGTAAAATCATAATAATATTTTATTACTTCAGTACCTGTATGTACATGTCTTTCTAAGCTAAAAAAATAAGCAAAGCGCAATTAATATATTGAAGATATAATACAGCTGTAACTACTAATTAGCTACCTGAGCCGTAATCGGAGTACAAAAGAACTATTTATATAATCATTTAGGAAAAGTACGGTTTTGTGTAACATGTTTTTCACACAATTTGCTCAAAAATATTAATTTTAAATTTAAAAAGGATTATTCTGCTGATTTTAAGATACATGGGGACTATAATAGAAATAAGTATTATTTTCAATTTAAATGAGTCATAAATTCCAAAGTACTTAATTTTTTTGTATATAAATCTGAAAAGCATATACAAAACGAATCTTTTGCTTCGGAAATGTTTGACTTCACTGGGAATATCATATCAAAAATTCAGTATTACTATTAAGGGTGTTTTTGTAACATTAGAAACAATTGGGATTCATGTTAAAAGTATGTTACTTAATATGAGTACATTTTTCTTTTGAAATAACATTCTGATGCAGTGATTCTATTGAGAAACTCACGGAAAAGCCTGATATGATACTTAAGGTAAATTTCTTACGAGATTTAAATTTTTCTCATATAGGCACATTAATCTATTAGTTATAAATGAATTACTATTCAGATTTTTTTAAGGTATATGTCAAAACACTGTTAGTGAATTCGAATGTTGTAAACAAGATGTCTTTAAAGTAAGTTTTTCTAAAATTGACTGCACGGGTTAGGTCAGTTTCGACACTTTTAGGAGATTTATTCTCCGAAAAGATAGTCCAAATATCACGGGCATATTTTTTGAGAAAAATTGAATAACAAAAATTTCATTCATGTCAACAAATCAAAATATCGAAATATGATTCTCGGCATTCGATTTTTCTCAAAAATTAATGCACATATCTTGGCTACTTTTTTCTGTCTTTTCGGAAAAAAAACCTTCTATACCTAAATGCCCAAATTGGACCATCCTGTACAATAAATAAAAAAAATACATTGTAGTCAGAATATAAAATGTACTAATACAATGTAAATATATAACTGCCTGTAAAGTTACTCTGCAATTTTACAAGTAATTGTGCAAGTTACATTTTAAAAATACTTTTTGTATTGTAAAATCACAAAGTAATATTACAATTGCAAAACCTAAAATTACACCGCAAAATAAATTTTGCAAAGTCACAATCGATAAGAAAATTACAGCAATAATGAGTGTTAAATAAATTGCCATATATTATTACTGTAATTATTTTTTACAGTGTATGAATTAAAGCACGTATGATGCCATAGGTGTAAGCTGTGGCGACGAAATTGTCTATGACAAACGCCTTTTCAATTAATATAATACATTCTTTCTTCTGCACGTATTTGGAAAAATCATTAATTTCCCATTGTTTTTCTATCTTCGTATCAGTGTTAGAAAGTAAATCACGTCATTGTTAAAAGTAAATTACCTTTAACACACTGGCTTAAAATTACATTTTACACGGACAGCTTGCGTTATAAATAATTATACTTAGACGAAAAAATATATTTTTCTAGATTTTCTTGGAAAAAATGAGGTGTAAAAAATAAGATTATCGGGCAAGAAAAAGAAGAACGTATAGCCGTAGTTATAAATAGCTTATGCTACTAAATATGTACACATTTAACGAAATATGGTTCAGTTTCGGTATCCATTTTAATGGAAAAAGATATCCCTTGTATTTCCGTTCCCAAAATAATTACCGCAAATACGAGTATATATTTCTAATAATATCAGAACGAGAGCTGGTGGTCTGGCACGCCAAATAAACTAATAAAACTACTCCTTTGTCTTCTAACTTCATTTTCCAACCACACCAGAATTTAACGAAGGCTCCGCGGCTCGAGAATTGAGAAATGAATTTATATTTTATTACAATCTAGGACTCCGTTTGTGCGATTCCCTTTCGTGCACCCGAAATTAGTTTCGTACGTCTGGGAAATATTTTTCTGACAGCACAACTTTTCAATTACGGCGTGATTCATACTTTGCAGTTATCTCTGCAGTCATTTGTACCGATTTAATGCACTTTATTTTCCCACGACGTACATTACCATCACCACAAATACAACAATTACCGAAAGTAGATACAAAAAATAAGATTTTTTGTTTTCATTTAAAAAGTATAAATTAGCACGTTGACTTTTTGAAATCCTTAGGGAAACTCACTAATAATTTTAGGCATATCCGAATTCAACGAATATCCACTTTTAATTAGATGAATCATTAGAAAGTAGTTTTGCCAAGTACCACAGAGGGTGTTAGTTATGCCATTACATTCGAAGCAGCGTTTCAATTTACACTAAAAAGTACCCTTTACTTTTTTTTCTTTATCTGTAGAATACAAGAACCGCTTGTATTGAAATATATTCAAACAATTGGTACCTGCCATATTTCTTTTTCCAATTATCTAAAGAAAATAATTTACTGACCTGCTAATGAAACACTCTATATAAATATCTAACTTCACTTTTTGCAGTGGGAACACGACAAATTCAACCACAATAGATGAGATCTGACCTATTTCTGCATTTTTAGGATTGCTTCTTCAGGTGGTCTCCTTTAAGTTGAATCAAATATCTAACTATAAAAATTATTATAAAAATTAAAATTATATCGACAATGACAAAAAGTGAAGTTAGATATTTATAGAGTGTTTCATTAGCAGGTCAGTAAATTATTTTCTATAGATAATTATTGAATAGAGCTTTGTCTGTGGAATTGTTCATTAGCATACCTAGATGTTTGGTATCAGAGAACATACATATGACTTCATTGATAGGAATTGTAGGAGATTTGATTTATATTAGCTTAAAATACCTTTCTAAAACAGTAAAAAAAAACACCCTGTATATAGTTGCCCATTTATCGATCTCGGCCATTTGTACAATTTCCATCTTTTTTGTTAAACTGATTAACCTGTTAATTTCATATTTTCCGTTTCCCATAACCCTATTGAAGCTTCAATGATGTACAGTTCCGAACTACCCATGTATAGAGCAATATGGTGGCGACAGATAGTATAGCGTTCCATCGCCATGGGCTTAATCCCTGATATATACACTGCGATCGCACCCCTTTGTGTGTGACATCTTGCGGTTGCCGCTATCGATTAATGTGACAACCAAATATGTTTACCTACCAACCCTGACCAACTCCTGCATCACAGCTACAAATTAACTGTTTTACTAAATCTGTCTTAGTTAAGTACGCACATGGAATCCCACAACAAGAAACAATGAATAATAATTGAATATTTATTTCACAGTATGAATTAAAAGTTACCGGGTGTAAAGTATAAATAGTTTAACGTTTATTAAAAGAAAGGAAATGTAATATGATTTTCATTACTGTTCATTACTTGTATACTCTATACCAATAGTTTTATATTTATTACCACATATATATATAATATTTAACAAAAGTCCAGTCTTCCACAGATTGAACAGTCATTGACAATTTAAGGTCATCCGCAAATAAATAATAATAATTTAAATAATTGAAGCATTAGCCAATGTCGTTTATAAAAAGATAAAAAACAAGAGGTCCCGGGTGAGAGCCTTGCGGGATTCCAGACGTAATACTATGGTACTCAGAAAAGTAATTGTTCAATCTGACACATCGGCTTCTGTTGGTGATATAAGACTTCAGTCAAAGAAGCAGTTACCCTTGAATATCGAAATTTTCAAGTTTAATTAATAGTGCCGGAAGATCTACTTTGCAAACGCTTTTGATAAGTTGGTATAACAGCGTCCACCTACATTTTATTGTTCATCCTTTGTCCTCAAGAGTTGTTTGCAAAAAATAGCATTCAATTAGTAATAACAGATCTGCCTCGAAAAAAATCCTGTTGATTATCATTTATTAAATGGCTAATTTTAAAAAAAGTTCCTTAGTAACTATTGATTAAAAAATGTTACCAAATACACAAAGTAAAGAAATGGGACGATAGTTGCTAACTTCATCCGTAGAACCATTTTTAAAAACTGGAACTACTACAGCTCACTACTGTCACTTACGTTAGAGGTTAGAGGTATGATTTGGCTCAAATACTGAAGTAGAGGCTATTGACAATAGGCATTACAGATATCCTGATCATTATAATTGATACAGTTGGACAACGCTTATTACTCGATTTATTACAAATGAATTACCAGAAATATTTTATATTTTTAATTAATATTACCCTCGATACCTGATATATAATTTGTATAATCAATTTTGGAAGATTTTTTAACATCTTTCCTCAGATACGAGGGTGATTCGTACGCAGCTACATCATCATATTTCCTCCATCATGTATGAATTTTTTCTTTTGCTTTAATAAGATTTTTTGTACGTTTAGATAAGCATGGAGGAAAATTTCCCTTTACATATTTGAGCCTAATATGGTATCAAATATAATTTTCAATAAATTGTATAGAGAAAGGATTTTTTCTACTGACAGCTTTTCCAAGGTATTTACCCAGTCTACATTGGACAGATTTTGGTTAATAATATTATAATCTGAATTTGAAGTCATATTTAGAAAAATCATTTTTAATTTTGAGTTTAATTTTTTATTTGCATTTAAATCAATATTCAGCCTTATGACAACGACCTTCATTCAAAAGAACTACTACAGTCTCTATCCTGAATATTTCATGAAAGTGAAGAAAATACCAAATCAAGCAACCTGTTGTATATGTTGGTAACACTATTAAACTGATTAAGAGCCGTTCGAAAAGCAGTATTTACATTAGAAGCAACGAAATAATTGTAAACATTATCTAGAGACTATACCATAGTAGGAATATTGTAATCATCTAGCACTAAAAATAGATTTCTGGAGTGAGATATCATGTCACTGACTTTGTAGAGATGTGCCGTTAGGTTATCAATACTGGCATAAGGAGGCACATAAACGAAACAAATATGCAAAGTCTTATGATCACTTAAATGCACTGACATCTACAAATTTCATTACAAGACCAATTGACCTCTGGAAATCAAGTTTTCCTAACGGCTATGAAAACACTGCCACCATCTAATTTCAGTTATGTAACAAATTACGGTCTTTTCTGTGAACATCAAAAATTTTGAAATTAATAATTTCGCTTTGTTGATTTTTAAGATGATAATGGCAAAGAAGAAGTTGATAATAATGATGAAGATGATAGATGGATGACAATAAAGATGACGATGATGGTGATGACGATTGCGATGGACAATGACGATATCGATAACATTGACGATGAAGATGGTGATGACAACGACGATCGTGATGATGATAATAGACCACATTAGTGTGTTACAGTAATATATACCCGTGGTACTTTGTGTCATAAGAAATTATATTTCAATCAAGTGTTATTATAATGACCCTTATGGAACATATATCAAATTATCTGATTAAAAACGAAACATTGGAAGAAATTTAAGAAATTTCTTCAGTCTATCATTGGTTTTGATTTGTAAAATTTTTCCATTATATTTTTTATCTTGTTGACTGCTTGCTACAAAACTTTGTTATATTTTAACACTAGTTATATATTTATTATATTATTGTTACTTGTTTTTTCCCACCCATTAATTGTTTTTTTACTGTCGGGTGGTGTAATGCAAATAAATAAATAAATTATTATATACAAATAAAACATATATTTAATAAAAATTTTAATCAACTTAAAAAATATTAATAAATAAAAGACAAGGTGTTAATTTTCTCAACAACTCTTATTTTGTTTTAAACTTGATTAAGATTTAAAATTGTCCTAAAAGCACAGTTCGAAATATTAAAACAGTTGAGGACGATGCCCCTTTAACTATATTTTGATGATGTGTACAAAAATATCTATTTTCCACGGTCGGGAGTAGAAATCAGTTTCTATGACATCAAAATTAAAACAGAAGTAGTCGATTATTCCCAAGGGAGTATAATGCTCCCAAAGGAGTTTACATTATGGAGAACATTTTTCATGGAAAAAAAAGATAACATTGAAATTGTTTATTGACATTTAAATTAAATGTTACACTTGTACAATTTTCAAAATTAATATTAGAAGGAATATTGCTTTCGCTTACATTTACATTTTTTGTGATTGCGCTAGTAGCGGTACCTAATAAAACCTGATTTTGGTCTTATTTTCAATGGAGTTCTCGACATAACCCTCAGCGACTGTCGTTGATTTCCAACCAGCATGACGGTTTATTGTCGTGATATCCACACCAGCATCTGATAGTAATGTCGCTGAAGATCTTCGTAAGCAGTGACCAGTATAACATGAAGCATCAGGTAATTTTAAATACGAAGCTACTACACTCGGAATTTTTCCCATGGTATTCTTGCCAACTGGCTGCGAACTACATTTTCCTGCTTTGTAGTACAAAAAAAGGCGCTTATGTTTGACGTGGGGAGTACAAAGGGACAGGTATTTTCGAAACAATTCAAGCATATTTCCTACATCGGTAACCAGAAAGGTTTGTGGAATCTTTGTCTTAGTGTTTGGAATTTTTACAATCAAGGAAGAGCCTACATCCTCAATATTATCTACAGTTAAATTGACTAGTTCATCAGTTCGACAAGCTGCGGTAATCCCCAGAATTAATCCAACCTATAAAAAATCAAAATACTTAATAATTGAAATACCTAACAACAAAAGTAATCTTACCTTAATCATTAAGAAATCTTTGTCATCTACACTTGATAGAAAACGGTCGATTTCACCCTTTGTCAATATTTTCGATTTTTTCGCTTGATATCAGTCACCGGTTCTTTTCAAAAATGCGATCAGCTCGTCGTAAATTATCAAACATGACTTAACCATAGAATATTGCGCCCATAATGTGGAAGACTTGTAATTCTTTGCATTTTCACTGAAGTATGCCACCAAAACATTCTCGCTGTATACTTGAACATTTTTCTCGGCGCACCACTTTTTGAACCGATTGTAGACTATATCGTATAAAGATCTTGACTTCGTAGGCAGCAAATTGCTTATTGCAATATTTGCAGCCTCCACAATCTCTTCCCACTCACAATTATTCATTGTGCACTAAAGAAACTTAAAACTAAACCAAACTAGCACCTTAATTTGACCATTCTTTTTGTTTGTTTATTTTGTAGTTATGACAATAACTCAACGACTACTAAATAAATGCTCAAATCCGAATACAATAATTCTGGCGCTACTTACTTCATAATGACAAAATATATGTTTTTAAGTTAATGAGACCGTGGAAAAAATAGTATATACCATTCGGGAGAGATGCTATTTTGCCCTCGGTGCATTGTAACCGTCGGGCATCGCCCTCGGTCTTCAAATTGCACCTCTGCCAAAATAATGCATTTCTCTCCCTTATAGTATAATGTACTATTTTGTGTTGTTGAATTAATAGCAATTCTGAACTACCCATAGACTACACTTTGAAATTTCAATTTATTCAGTTTTTTAATTATAAGGACATTTTCATTTACTTATGAAACTTTTACCCTAATAACTATTCAATGAAATATTACAATGAAAAAGTTCCGCTCAGTTGCACCATTACGCTTTAAAAGTCCTAAAGGGTCCTAATCCATCATAAGAGATAAACTTCAAATTATTATCGAGAGATACGCATAGACAGACAGAAACATTTTCTTTCATATTTAAAAATCCTGGAAGGGCTTACAATGTCCATTTGTTAAACGATTTGCTAAATAAATTTACCTACTCAATCATTCCTGAGATCTAGCCGTATCGTTAATTTAAAAACTTTTAAAACTTCACGTAATACAGATGCTTTTCCAGCAAAAGAAAACAAACAATGAAAGGACATTTTTCGAAAACAGTCTAATCTAGTCATCCTACTGCCAACAAGTTATATAATTCCCATATCAAAGCTGCAGCTCAATAGCTTCACCGCATAGTCACCACTAAAGATGCTGAGAGTGAAGATCGGTGAAACGTTTGGAAGCATGGGATGCGACCAGTTATAGAGGCGGCTACGGAATGTCTCGGAAGACGACTATTATCCGAGAAACAGTTTCCACCCTAGTAGTCGTAATACCAACAAGTCGAAATCAATATATGGGCGGACCCAGAGATACAGATAGCGAGTCTGCTCCACAAGAGCCTAGCCCGAGAATAACAAGAGCAGGCCAAATAATCCCTGCTAAACCTAGGAACGTGCACTTTAATTTTGTTACTGGCAGCGACCAGTTACCGAGGCCACGGCATAACAACCCGGAAAATCACTATATATCAAATAATACCACCGGCCGTGAATGCCTAACACCACTATAAAAAATTAAACTGTCACATTTGACATGACGTAGTTTTAAGAATAAAAATAAAGATATTTTTAACGTAAACTCAATCTGTTTAGCGCCCTATACAGTGCTAGTGAACTTATCAATTTTCTCATTCTGAGATATTTGTGATTTAGGCAAAACAAAATCAAGGGATTATTGTTTTATATCTTTTATATTTCAGTAGAAAAAATACTCAATTAGAAAACAATATTTATTATAGTTGACATATGAGAAAATAGATACAGGACATCGTTAACAAAACTTTTTAGTTCGAAAGAGATAAAGGAATATTGAAAAATATAACGTGTCATTTAAAAAGTAAGCTTTTAAGTTGAAATTACTTCAAATTTGTCACCATTTTACGTGAAGACTAAATGCCAAAACATAATGAATATAGTTACAGTTAAATGCATGTGGAAAAAATTAGCTGTCTTTTATTTAATTCTAATTATTTCAGAAGATATAGAAAAGCTTATATGAAAATGTTTTTAATTGAATATGGAATTTAAACCTAACGTACTAGGTGATCCATTTAAAAAGTATGTCTGCTCTGTTGTGGAACACTATACAAGGTGATTTTAAATAAAGTAGCAAAAATGAGACCACATATTCCTTAGGTGAAAATAAACCGATTTAACCTAACATACCTATATCCCAAGTCGCTTAATAAAAAAGATACAGGGTGTCAAAGTTAAAATTTTATTTTCGATATTTGTAGAGAACTTCTTACAAAATTCAAATATTTACCTAAAATTTGTAAACCAGGGGTTTTTGCGGGTGAGAAATTCAAATTTGTTTCTAATATTGACGTCACTAGTAGAGGGCGCCACCTATGGCACATCATGTTTCTTTTAAATAGCAGAACTTTTTTGCTACTTAGTGTATCCATCTGACTATTGAAATAATCGATTCTCCTACCTGTTATATAAAAGGTATACCTTGTTGAAGTCGTTAGGAGTAACAGTTTTCGAAATAATCTTATTTGAATTATTCAGTGCACCGATTGAAAACTGTTACCGTTTCAGGTAAGTTGACTTTTTTACTGAAAATATAGCAAAATGTTACTTGAAACGGTTATCAGAACGGTAAATTATGGAGATGGCAAAATTTCAAAAAGATCGGCCTGCTTTGATAAAATCTTTGTGCTTTGTTGAAAAATGGTTTCATCAAACCTCGCCGATCTTCTTGAAATTTTGCACGTCTTCATAATTTAGCATTGTGAACAACTTTTTGAAGTAATATTTTGCTGTATCTTCAGCAGAAAAGGCACTTTATCTCAAACCAAAATAGTTTTTACTCGGTGCACTCAGCATTTTAAATAGGATTATTTCAAAAATGGTTACTCCTAACGACTTTAGCAAGGTATACCTATTTCAAATAAAACAGGTAGGAGAATCAATTATTTCTATAGTCAGATGGATACACTAAGCTGCAAAAAAGTTCTGCCATTTAAAAGAAACATGATGTGCCATACGTGGCGCCTTCTACTAGTGACGTCAAAATTAGTAACAAATTTGAATTTTTCACCTGCAAAAACCCCTAGTTTACAAATTTTAAATAAATATTTGGATTTTTTAAGAAGTTATCTCCAAATGTCGAAAGTAAAATTTTAACTTTGACACCCTGTATCTTTTTTATTAAGCGACTTGGGATATAGATATGTTAGGTTAAATCGGTTTATTTTCATCTAAGGAATATGTGGTCTCATTTTTGCTACTTTATTTAAAATCACCCTGTATACAGGGTGTAACTAAATAAGTGTAACATTTAAGGGGGTGATTCCTCATCAAAAAAAAGATAGGATCTTTCATATAAAGAAACTTCATTGGAGCATCCCTTGTTAAGATACAACCCCTTAGGGGGGTACATAAAATTTGTTTAACAATTTTTTTCACAAGCACTAAACAAGTTACAATATTGAAATTAACCTGACATTTTCTACTACCAAAAAGACACTTAGCCAGTAATTTATTTGGTTTACCCCATGGTTGTAAGGGGTGGAAAACGCAACCCCTAAAATTTATTTCCAACGTAACTTCTTGTCTTATTATTTGTTTACCATTTAAATATTTATTTCTGATAGCCTGTTTCATTCTAAAAAAAATGTCTCTTGAATTTTTTGCCCAAAATAAACCAGTTCGACAGTGTCGGTTCACCAGAACGTTCGCTTGTGCACGTAATGATTTGACAATTTAGGAATTGCCATATAAGTATTATTCTTTTTTAAATAACTAACGGTCAATAACAAAACAGGTATTTGTTTTATATAATACCACGAGGCGCTACTTGTTACAAACAAATGTTCCTTATGTAAAAGTACAATGTATAGTAAATAGCTAATCTGTAGGACAGCTATGTCTCGAAATATAATGAGCAATTAGAAATCTTATTTGGCCCCGTGCGACACAGGTCCTGCTTTCATAGTACCTGCAGAAACCGTAAGGTTACGTTTTACCAGTAAGAAGCAAATTAAAGCATAGGCAAAAAGGTCATCATTTTTTAAATTTTAAATTGTCTGGAAGGCGCCAAAAAGTACTTTTAAATGGAATTTCTTCTTCCTTGTTAGATTTAGACGTGGGGGTGCCGCAAGGAAGCGTGTTGGGCCCTTTGCTTTTTTCGCTTTATACAGCTGATTTTCCAAGTACAGTTAAACAGGTAAGCACTCATCAATATGCGGATGATTTCCAATTATATTTTCACTTCCCGTTAGGACTATTGGATTCTTCAGTTCACAAAATTAATCATGATATAAATAGTATTGTATCAGTATCTCAGGCACATGGTTTGATCTTAAATGCAGCGAAAACAGTGTTACTCGTTGTTGGTAAACATAAAGACCTAATTAGTTCTGAACCTCGTTTCAAAATAATTGTGAATGGAATTGCTGTAAGTCCATCTGATTGCTATATAAACTTAGGGATCTTTATTGATGAGAATCTTAGATTCACCAAGAACGTTAATTTTTTAATACATAAATCTTATGCTAAATTACGCTCACTCTACATTCATAAGGATTATTTAACTTCAGATATTAAACTGAGGTTATGTGATTCTCTGATTCTGAGCAACCTTGCTTACTGTGATACTGTATACTGGCCAGCTATCCTTAACAAGGATAAGGAAAGCTTACAAAAAATACAAAACGCATGTATTAGATTTTCTTACAGTTTGCGCAAATATGATCATATTAGCGCGAAATTTAAACAGTCTATATGGCTTAACTTAAATGATCGTTTTAGGTTGAGAATGGCTTGTCTAGTATATAAGATTGATAACACGAAAACACCTGGGTATTTATACAGGGTTAACTATGACTAAGTACAAAAATTTTAACCACGTGCTCATGGAGCCCTAAAAGACAATAAAAAAGTTATTCCAGAATTTTAGCTCGATATTTAAAAAATGGGGCAAAACCCTTTTTTCCTACGAAAGGTCGGCGCCTATGATGAGTATAGACTGAGATGGCTTATGGCTTAGATACATAGTTGACATTACATCTGTCAACAACTACCATGCGGTCGTTTGCAGTATTTCTAAATGCAGAAACGACAAAAATTAACATTCTTATTAGTATTAATACCTGATAGGTAGGTAACAGCAGTGTTTAATAAAGTATAGTTTGTCAACCGGCCTTAGTTGTGGACCATGTCGGCTAGATGGCGGGACTATAATATGTACAAAATATCTTAAACAAGTTCTAGAAAAGCTGGTAAACAAAGTCAGACTGATTTTATTTTAAAAACAAAGTCAAACTGACTCTGTTTACTGACTTCCTTAGGGCTCGTTTAAGAAATTTTGCACATATTATAGTCCCGCCATCTAGCCGACATGGTCCACAACTAATACCTGTTGACTAACTATAATTTATATAAACACTGGTAACAGTTAATCCAATTAGCTCCAGTATTTTGCATTCGTTTTTCATTATTTGGTTACAAACCGGTAAAACTACATTTTCACTCACTACTGATAAACACACATCCCGTAGGTACAGTTGTTAGATACAATGCCTATGTATTATAACAAAATCGAAGAAAGGGGTGGTAGGTAGGTTCTAATAGATAACAGAAAACGTTTAACACCCGCGGCAGTCTTGTCCCATAACCTAGAAAAACAAACCGGCGAACTATATTATGGGAAAATATCTTCAGATTTAATTTTCAGATTTATAGTTTTTTATCCCCAGAAACATTTTCTCACAAACTGTTGAATATAAACAAATGAATTTTGGCAGAAACATAAAAAATTATCGAAGAGACTTCTTAAAAGAAGGGATAATCGAAAATATCAAATATATTTTTAAAAAATGAATAATAAAACTATTTTGAAATGATGAAACTTTAATATCTTAGAAACGCATTACTATCAGCTAAGCTTCATACTTTCTTATTTTCGAGATATTTGGCATTTTTTTAATTACCGACTTCGAAGTTGATGATGAATGCTTCGGAGTTGACTTCAGAAGTGCTTATTGAGTAAGGGTAAAATATCTGTACCCGACACATATTCCTTTATTTATTAACTATAAAACGTTTTAAATTAAAATAAGGCACTAAAAACTGAAGAAGAACACAAAACTACAACGTAAACACAGGAATTAAATTATAACATGACAGCGAACCGACTCGACTGGACCGACTGCCGACTGTGGCCGACGGTTGCATGACGGTAGCTTGCTGGTTGCATACTCTGATTCTCGCATTGGCGGCGTTAAATAAGGAATTAATATAATATCGAAAAAAAAATTGTTTCGCTTTATAAATAAGTTTGGAAATTTTTTGAAAGGAAATTCTGTTAATTCTTATTTTTTTCTATGCCCTCTGAAAATATTTGTACTTAGTCATAGTTAACCCTGTATGATAAACTTTTAAAAGGTAGGGATGTCCACAGCTGTTTTACGCGTCACAGTAACCTCTACGTTGTGCCAAGGCATGTCTCTTCTCTCTTTCAGAGATCTTTTAGTTATAATGCTATACTTATTTATAAGATACCTCAAGCAATTAAATCTTGCAATAATATTGCGACTTTTAGGAAGTTGGTCAAGTCCAGTATATATGAAAACTGAACCCTAATAAAATTGATTACTTTTTCATTTTGGTAGATAGCTTATGTATAAACTAGCATTGATTATTTATTGTTTCAATGCAATGGACGGTTAGATGGAAGAGCAGCCTTGTTGAATCTCGCCGTCTTTTTGAACTCTGTCATTTGTATCAATAATCTCATCACTTAATAAAGACACGTCATTATTATTATTAAATTAAGACAGTTAAAGTGGCATGACATTTATAGCAGTAACCAGATACATGCTGTGTAAGGTACGATTTCCGATATAGGCATGTGTTTGAAAATATAATTTAGTAGGTTTCATGCGCAACGGTATGGAGCTGCTGGATATTACATTTTTTCGAACTACAAAGCAGGGAACAAAAGAAATAATAAAGAAAATCGTGTTCGAGTTTAAGATGATTTATAATGTGTACTTCTGCAAACAAAAGGCGTGTATTAATGTAACCAAAGCTCGAGGGTGCTGTAAAACACGATTAGCAAAACCGCGCTATGAAATAAATGTGAAATGAACGTACTTTACAAAATTTGTTTTCTTTGTTCCCAACTTAACCTAATTAGTTACAATCTTAATTTTAATTGGAATTAATATCAAACCAAAGCAATTAGAATTGGTATTTTAATTGGAGATCGATGGAAATCGGAACGAGTAATTTAACATTTAATGCTTTCATTCTTAAAATAATGCCGTATCTTTTGATAATATTCATTCTGGGTAATCTTTGGCCACTAAAGAGTTAACCGAATAGAAATAATTTGTTCTGATCTTATCATTTAAAGTATTTCTGGCCAAGAGTAAAGAGTCTTTTTAAAATTCCTTTTCTTTCAGTAATTATCTCGTTTATTTTATCAAATATTGTTGAAGGTTAGGCAACTGTAAAATATATGGGCCATTCCATTTGAAATCGTCTAATTGGCAAAGCCGACCCATTTTAGATTTTGGTGTAACTTTGAAAATCTCTTCTCTAGGGTCCCAAACAACAAAATTTACACGAGTCAATTATAAGCACTTGTTTCCGCCTATTTAAATAAAGACTCTTAAAAATTGCTATTTTTAAGCTTTATTAATTTCTGCTGTCAATTTTTTCTGTTTGAAGATATTTGTATGATCAAGACGGAATTCAGAGTGGGAAAGATAATAGTTTCAGTGTAAATGAAGATAATTGGCTCGGACGATCCCTTTGAATAATAGCAGCGTGCTGAAAATGAGTGTTTTTAGTCATTTTTCGTGAATCTCAATCGAATCTAGCGTCTTAACTGTTGAGAGTTAAAAATTCATGCTCCGCGGGAATTAAGTATACAATATCATAGACAAAATTCAGCCACAAGTTGACCTGAGTAACCCACTCTTTATAGAAGAAAACTTTGTTTGAGGTTTTGAAATTTTTAAAAATCCCAATATTCTGGCTATGAAACGAGCGTATTGACTGCGAGATAAAAATCTGATACTCACAGAATCTACTGTTCTTACCTTCAACTTTAAATGACTACATCACTTGTTTTGTTATTTTCATGTTTAGTGCATGTATGAGCCGTTTTTTACAGCAAAAATCAACTCAATTTTTTTTCTAAATAACTAGTAGTTTTTATCTTATTTTTTTTTCTATAAAAATTCCGTCTTATCTATAGATTTTTTATATATTTTTATGCATGCGTATAGAGGTAAGCTTATTTCCGTTATTTGACTGTATTGCATTTAAAAGTAAGTACGAATATGCGTAAATTAAAAAAGAAATTAGCAATATTATTAATAATTCATTATATTATTAACAATGTAAGTATATTCGAGAAGTAAATTCGAGTTCATAAGTATTAATAAAATTACTAATGATTTAATTTCTGTCATTGTCCAATTTATATATTTTCTTGTAATTCGATGCCGTCGATTTGAAAAATTGAATAAAAAATAATTTTCTCGTTGAAAAATTGTTATTGTCATTTTCGATGATAATTACATCCAGAAACAATTTTACACCCTAAATATCCATAACTTTATTAAAACTTGAAATATTTTTCATATTTATAATTATTTTTGATTGTAAGTAATTTTAATTTATTAGTAAAAACGTCCAGATTTTTGCTGTAAAAAAACGGCCCGTACATGCACTAAACATGAAAATAACAAAACAAGTGATATAGTCATTTAAAGTTGAAGGTAAGAAAAGTAGATTCTGTGAGTATCAGATTTTTATCTCGCAGTCAACACGCTCGTTTCATAGCCTAAATATTGGGATTTTTTAAAATTTCAAAACTTCAAGCAAAGTTTTCTTCTATAAAAAGTGGGTTACTCAGGTCAACTTGTGGCTGAATTTTGTCTATGATATGTATACTTAATTTTTGCGGAGCATGAATTTTTAACTCTCAACAGTTAAGACACTAGAGTCGATTGAAATTCACGAAAACTATCATTTTCAGCACGCTGCTATTATTCAAAGAGATCGTCCGAGCCAATTATCTTCATTTACATTGAAACTATTATCTTTCCCACTCTGAATTCCGTCTTGATTATTCAAATATCTTCAAACAGAAAAATTTGACAGCAAAAATTAATAAAGCTTAAAAATAGCAATTTTTAAAAGTCTTTATTTAAATAGGCGGAAACAAGCGCTTGTAAAAATCAAACTCGTGTAAATTTTGTTGTTTGGGACCCTAGAGTAGAGTTTTTCAAAATTACACCAAAATCTAAAATGGGTCGGCAACAATTTTTTTTATTTTCAGACTATTTTATATGGAATGACCCATATGTAATTTAAGAAGTTTTATGGGACGATTAAAATATGTGTTATATGTTTATTTTGCTGATATGGACTTGACCTTTATACAAAGTCTTCGGACTACTCGATGCTCTTAAGTACTCAATTAATCTATTATCATCTGGTTTATAGATATATAAAGATTTTTACAACGGACTACATTAGTGGTGACGTCAGAGATTAGGCAACCAGAGTTACAAGAGTCATAAGAAAATTAGCGTGAAAACTTACCTGTAAAATTGACCTTAAGAGAAGGTGACTTAAGAGTCAAAATGAAATCAACAATATAACACCTACTATTTCCTTTCCTTATTACCACACTTATTTAAGAAATATCACCTGGTACATTGAAGATTAAGATACGTTTTCATCAGTCTGGATTTTCATATAAGTTTAATTAAATAAGATAAAACTTGAACAACAGTTCTACCAAGCGCATAAAAGCACAGATAAACTCACTTATACAAAATTTAATACTAAAAAACACACAAAATCAACATAATCTCAATATACAAATTTGCAAGTTGAAGTTTTCTGACAGATGACAGATAAGCCATATGAAATTAGTTGCTCAATTGAGCATAATTCTGTTTTGCTATTGGTGGAGCAAGAACACATTTTAAAAATTTATTTAAAACCTTTAAAGAGAAAAATATTATATAATAGTTGTTCCAAAACTAGCATATAATATTCTCCTATCGAATTCAAGTGAACACAAGAGCGCAGAAATAAATAGACCACAATTAAAATTAAAGCTAACAAAACGAATCATGACCAGTAAAAATTCTTTTAATATGCAAAATATTATCGTGAAAAGTGTCAACAAAGTTCCGCATCCGAGAGTGATTATCAACCATAGTGAATAATGGAGAATATTTCAATAAAATAACGACGAAGATCGGATGACAGACCGGGAAACGTGAAGGTGCAAATTAGCTAATAGTTCCGGGCAGTCAATTAATCCGGTAATAATTTTATGAAGGAATATCAGTGAATTGCACATACGTTGCGATGCTAGGTCTTTCAACAGGAACCGTCCAAGCAAAGTGTCCTGCGGTATTCCTTGTGGTGGATAAAAATTGTCCGATCTAAACCACAGATATTTTACATATTTACGGTGAATACTTTCCAACTTTTTAACATGAACTTGATATACTGAATTCTATACCAAGGCGGCATATTCTAGTTTAGGAAGGACAAGAGCGTTAAATAATATGGAAACTGCTTTAGTTCCTGTAAACTGCTGTGAGTTTCTCAAGATGAAACCAAGGTTTCTGTATGCTTCACGTTAAATATTGTTGATGTGCTGGATAATGTTTAATTTGACATCAAATTGTCATCGATGGAGTAATTCTATACAACAGGATTAATTTTTCGAGTGAAACTCATCGAATTGCATTTGGAGTGCATCAATGGCAGTGAATTTGTAGTGCACTAATAATTAATTTTATCTACATTGGATTGGAGTAAGATACAGTTTAATAATTATAATAATTATAATATAATGTGTTTTGTAAGTATAATGTTATATAGTTAGCGATAGCGATAATATGAGGACTGTAACGAAGTTTTTGAAAATGAATTTTATGATTACTTACTTTCCGCATGGTTTTGATGTAGTTTGGGATATGCTTTGTACAAAATGCGAGAAAATATTGAGAACTTTGACACTAGTGATGACACCTTATTCATACAAAAATATGATTTCATTTCGCACCGACTTCTCGCACCAGCACGCGAAGATTTTACCATTTTCAAAATGATCCGCCATAATTTAAGAAAATAAAATTGAAGACAATACAACGATTTGGAAGCTACAATGAAAAATACAACTTCAGATTTTTTTTAAATAACTGAACAAGATTCACATAAACAGCACGTCTCGCCAGTGAACAAAATTTTTTTAGTAAACTGTATGACGTCGGTAATAGTTCTTATAAATGTAACAATATTATACAGGGCTCCCAAAATTTGCATCTCGTACCCATAACAAACAAACGATAGTAAAAATCTGTTCAGATGGCTTATGAATCAGGACTCACCAAGTTTCATTTTTCACTTGAAAATTATTTTCTTCCAAAACTCAAACATTAAATAAAATGACGTCATCAATTTGCTTTTTCCACATATACCCATATTATAACTAAAATCATCTTATTTTTACAAACAATTTTTATGTAGAATTTGTTTCTACATCTTGTCCTTAAATAGTTATAATGACAAACATTTATACAAAAATGTAATCGATCATACCTGAATCAGTCATGATTTAATCAACACTCATCATAAATTAAAATCAAGTCAACTTTTTCAATCTTGTTCAGCTTTTAGCAACCACTTACAGAAACTAATAATACCTATGTACACAAACTTGTGACAGCAGTTTCAGAAATTGTTTAAACGAATCATGGCTAATTCAAATATGGTCCAATACATTTTTGTATAATGTTTGCCATTGAAATTTTTTAAGAGACAGGTGGATTTTATCAGCTTGATGGATCCAGAGAAAAAAGATGGAGAGAACAACGAAGTAACTGGGGATAACGTGGTTTCTGGGTTTTTTGCTCATCATCAGCGCAGTGCAGCTTAAAAACAGGGTGGAATAAGAAGGAAGGGCAAAGGACACGAACACAAGAGAATGACAAGTAGCATGCCTATCTCTATTTGCGGCTTCGTGCCACACAGCCTCGGTATTGAGGCCAAGAGCAACAGTCGCCGCGGAAGAGAATCCAGCAACCACTGTCAGAGTCTCAGCCAGGAAATATACAAGAAGGAAAGGAGCTTAATGGATCATAATCTTATAAGAGACAGGTGGATTTTAACGCCTTGATGGATCCAGAGAAAAAAGATGGAGAGAACAACGAAGCAACTGCGGACAACGTTGTTTCTGGGTTTTTGCCCTTCATCAGCGCAGTGCAACTTAAAAACTGGATGGAATAAGATAAGAATAAGAGGGAATACACCAGTAATAATAAATAAAGACTTTCAAAACTTCTACCTTCACCTTTCTGATGAAGGCAAGTAAAATTAACCACATCGCTCATTTTCCCTTATATTTTTGATAATTTATTGAAGGTATTAACCCCTACAGAAGTAATACTGTATTTATTTTTGTTATGTTATGTCAATATATTATTTGGTTGTCTTTCATTCCATTCTTTCTTTTAACTTAAATTTCGTCGTAACAGTTATATTAGCAGATATCGAACCAAATGTCAATTTCACGAAGTGACGTAACTCAATTTTTTTAAAAATTTTGATATTTCCCAAAGGTAATGATACGTTTCAGTTACAGTATATGAAAGAAAACTAATACCTTTAACTATTATTTGTCCGACTTGTAGAAGTCTCACGTTTCTCATATTTCTTCAGTAGAAGGAGAAAAAGTATAAGAATCTTTAAATTGCTCTCCTGTAAATTTTGAAAAACTGAGATAAGCCACTTCGTGAAATGGGCGACGATTTACAACAGTTTCCTTTCATGTGTTATTATCAACGTTAACAAAATCAAGTTCCATTATCTATAAAATAAAACGTATTAGCTTTAAGCTATTTTTTTATCACATTTTTTTGTAAAAGGTGGAATTTATTGCAGCAAATGGTCAGTAAACATTTCTGGTAGTTGTATATGGCGTCAGTTTGTCCGAAAATATATGGGGAAGAAAAGCTTAGTCTTTGACAAACACGTACTATATATTAAAAATGTTTACTGAGTCTCCTTTTACATATTTTTCCTGGAGCACGAATTGCCCTTAAGACCCTAGCGCCCTATTATATTGGAGCGCGCTGACCTATTACATTTTTTAATACTTACAATATCCCAACTGGACGTTATATATCACTAGAGAAAACAAATATTTGAAATATCTTGGACATTCTTTGCTCTGATATACAAGTGGATAGGTATATTAATACTATAACATAAATAGTTTACTGCAAAAATAAAAACAGTGTTGTGCAATTTTCAATATTAATAAAGGAAAATTGTAAATAAAGCGTGCATATTTTTCACATGGGATGGTTGACGCTAAAATACGTATATTTTGAAGTTCTTCATAATAAATCTAATAAATTACTAACAACCACGAACCATTTTTGTTAATATAGATATCTATAATTAACAAATGATATTATTTCTGTTATAAAATAATAAGGAGTGACTGATGTTACAAACACCCTAACAATTTCTTAGCAGTCGATACAGAGAAAAATACATACAGCCCATATATTTTCCTATAAAATAAAAGTGCCGTATATATTTGAAAGCATTCCCGATTACACAGCTTCTGCTGCAACAAATACGCATGTGCCAGACTGAAATATTCAATTTCTATTGGTTGTGGCGAATTGAACATGAGTTTGCGGGTGGAAAAATTTTGAATATATCTTTCCGCTAAATTAATTATGTATGTAATTAATTTATTAGTGATTTTAGAGATTAAGAATGGAGAATAGTTCAAGGTCTACAGCGTATTCTCAAAATCATCCTAATTTAACAAGTGAGGAATATCGGATGATGATATGTATGAAGAATTTAGGACGCGAGGTCAAAATATGTGTGTACGTGATGTTGAAATATGTATTTCATTAACAAAAATGTACGTAAGTAGCATATATGTATAGTGTAAATAAAAAAGTGGTATAGTACAACCGCGAAGTTGCAAAATTCATGCAAATATCCGTGAATTTTGTGTCCATGAGAACAAGGCGTAAGTAAGATATCCGCGGAGGGCGCATCAGGTAAATGTAAGTGGGTGGTTGTGAGCAATCGCCGTCCAGAAGGACGGCATTCTAATTTGTAGAGAGGATGGCATAGGGGGCACATTTAAAGTAAATTGTTAATGTACTAGGTTCAGTCTGCGTCAACTTATTTTTCATAATTTTGTGTGGTTTGAATTCTTCTCAAGTGGCACGCTTAGGTAATCATGCCATCGTCACCTTCCGTACTCATATCTGTGTTGTGAATTAGTCACTATCTACTATTTTCAACCTTGCACAATTGATAATACAAGATAGAAACTTGTAATTTGAAAATAATTCTTATCATTTTTGCTATCTAATGCCTCGGAATTGGCAAAAACTGTTATATCACTGTTTCTACTAAAAATAATGAATGTCATGTAATGCAATTATTTTTGTATATTTTTTTATATATGATCGCCTTCAAATTTAGTACGTCTATGAAATGGTGCTCATCGTACGCTTCATCCGTTGCGCGTGACTACAAGCTAGCAATTAGTCACGCTCTAGATTTTCGGCCGCTGACTATAAAATAATATTACACATAATATCTTTCTAACCAGTTTATTAAATACCTGGAGCGTCATTTCATTGTATTTTACATCAAAATAAGTGTAATTAAAAATAAAAATCGACGTGTCCAAGGATTTTAGACAGAAACGTCATTGATAAGAAATATTGAATTTATGCGTTACTTTTCTAATGCACTGTATGTTGTGTTATTATTATTGATACAAATACAGGGTTAACTATGACTTAGTACAAATATTTTAAGAGGGGATAGGAAAAACTCAGAATTAACGGTATCACCCTTCAAAAAAATTCAAAACTTATCTATAAAGCGAAAAAAAATTATTTTCAAAACCATATTAACCCCTAATTTCTCGGCGACTATGCCGCCTGTCAGCTGCGAGGTTAGGTATATTCTGCCAAAGTCAAAGTTGTCAAAGGTAGTGACAGAGCACCGCGTTGTCACGTGTAACGATTTACGGCGCTTTTAAAGAAAGTTTAATTTAATGAGAAACACGATATGGTAGCACTGAGAGTAAAACCTACCTTACTGATACTTCCAGGACTGATATTTGGAGATTTCAAGAAAGTTGAATTATTTTCTGTTTTCTAACAGGGGACCTCTTCATTTCCCTCGACCATTTCATAAATAAAAAAATACTTTTTTTCTGTAGGTATATCTATTATTGTAGTTTAAAAATGCTTTATTCTTATGTCACTAAGTAAAAAAGAAGTTACAAGGAATTTTAAAAAGTATGAAATTGGTTCTTTTTTATTTTCAAGTTAGATACATACGTGTAAAACAACATTCGTGGACGTTGTACAATTCGTACAAATATACGAGGATTTGGCATATTCTGTCTACATATTTGGAAAACGTCTTTGATATTCTGCTGCTGCTGCGATATGCACTTTCGTCGCACTTCCCATAAATTAGTACCATATCTGTAATTTCCGCGAATACATGAATTTGAATGTGCGAAAAGCAAATACTGAAAACTAGTATCAAAATATTTGCGATATTTGACGGATCTTCCGATGCTGGCGCCATCTGTAGGTCAGTAGCGCAAAGTGCACTAAAGCTCGTTCCATTTTTTAACTTATTATAGAATTAAATAATAATAATACTAATAATAGTAACGATATTAACAATAATCGATCATGTTTGCATATAATAATATTGTAGTATTATTATTTTGAATTTCCCGAGGCGTTTACAGTGCTCTGTAATATTACTTTTCTGACCACTACTGCTGTTTGACATTTGGAGAGTATTAGAAACAATGCAACCAACAACACAGCATAGGTTTATATCGACTGACAAGTGCTATGTGCGTGTAACCCCGTGTCACGGAGGAAGTGTCAAAACAATACTAGGATGAAAATAACCCCCGATTGTACACAAAAGAATAGAATATTGATTATATTGATTGCCATAAGAATATTTATCTGAAGAATATTAGGTTCTCGGTGGTGGCGGACCGAAGGCTGAACGGTTGTGTTGACATTGTAATTTTAGTTTTCCGTTTTTAGTGACAGTTTCAGTTTTAAACGTTTTATTTATTAAATAATAGATGGATGGCGATATATTGGGACATGTGCAGTTTTCCACAATTTTCTTTAAACGTACGTGGACATATTTTCTAGAGTTGAGAGCAATGCAGTGGAGTTACAGTTATCGCACAAAATTTTCTAAATGAAAAACTGCCACGGGTGTATTCGAAGTTTTCTGTTAGTATTTCTTCGAATCAATTTTCTTAAATCAATGGGCCATTTATTAACTCTACGCGAAGTGTTTATTTTGTGGCGAGTAATTGTGACGGACCTGTAATGAGTGAAAATGAAGTTTTGGTAATTTGGAACGAAGGAACGAAAAACGAATGCAAAATACTGTAGCTAAACGGATTAACTGCTATCTATCAGGTACTTAGATATTATTATTAATAAAAATGTTTACTTTCGTTGTTTCTACATTCGGCAACGTTGTGAGAAACGACCGCATGATAGTTGACATATGTAGCCATCTTGGACGATGACTGATCGACATAGGCGTCGACTTTCCGTAGGAAAAAAGGGTTTTACACCATTTTTAAAACATCGACGTATAATTCCGAAATAAATGTTTTTTATTGCCTTTTAGGCCTCCCTGAGCACGTGGTTAAAATGTTTGTACTTAGTCATAGTTAACCCTGTATAGCTTCTAAATTGAACAGGATAAAGTTTGTCTCTGCTCATCTGTGTAGTAGTTTAGTTGTACCTAATATTATGTGGTTCTGGTAACAGTGTGTTTTAAATAGAGTAACATATACTACAAATAAATAATTTAACAGGTTACCGAGTTATTACAGGATATCTCTATCTTAGATACAGCAACAGCAATATATTTCAAGGCCTAAAATAAGTACCTAATACGTTATGAATAATTATTTAGAGAGGTATTATTCACCAGAGAATCTTTCTCTAGAAAAGTTACTGTACAACTGTCATATATTATAATAATTAAATATTAACATAAATTCTAAGTAATTTTAATCATGATAATGTTATACCAGATATTAGAAGAAAAATACATTTTCCAATTTCCCAAAGAATAATCGATTTTTTTATCAATACATACATAGAACAATAAGTTTATTAAGCACTAGAAGAACCAGAGAAGGACCTCACCACCATTATAATAAAATAAGTAAAAATGAACTCATTGCAGCAAAGATAAACTTTTTAAAAAAATGTGTTAACAACTTGTTACAAGATTACAGCACCCGGCGCTCCCGAGTTGGATTAATATTGAAATTATTCGAAAAACAGCGGACTGGACGGAAAAGTTTTAATAAATTTTATAACAAAACTTTATCCAACGGACCATTTTGTCTCTTGAGGATTGTACGAATGGATAATAATTATTCACATAATTAAAAAGTCTTAGTTAGAATAAAAAAGTATTTCTATTGCTATTTGGTATTCTTTCAAATTACCTATAACTATATTTATGTTAATTATTATGTGCAATTAATATGTTTCAATTTGATATTATTTTGGTATCAATTTTTATTATAATGCTGTTTTAAAATAGTATTTTTACATAATCTGAATTAAGTAATAATTTTGTGACTTTTTATTTTCAAAATGACAAAAAATGAATTCTTTATTATATATAAGTGCACTTTGCTGTGCAATCTGTCACTTTGACTCAGTTTTCAAGGTAGTTAGTTTTTGAAAAGTATAACATTTACTTATACAAATACGTCTGAAGATTTTCACGTAAACTGATGAAACTTATTGGTTTAACGACTGAAAGAGAAAAGGTGTTAGAAACTGTATTTTTATAACAAAACATGTACATCTTATATTATTTTTTTCTATAACCAAGGATTTTTATTATCTATTTATCCAGCTATGTGCTAAGCTTGTTTTAGATTTTATGTTGAAGTATTATAACTTGAAAATTACTAGTTCTCCGAATAAATCAGAACCTCTTTTTTTGAAAATCAATTAAAGATCAGACATACAAAAAAATAGACATGCGATGCTCTCCTTGTATTGTAACGTGTCTTTTACATGTATAGGTAACCCTCTGCTGCTGTACTGGACTTATATCCACTGTGTCTTAATTGTAGTAAGATTAGCACCAGAGCACAAATGAACCAGATGAAGATTATCGGAAGCAATAATAATAATATCTCTACTCCTCATTCTGATCACGAGGATTAGCCCAAAAGTCGAGGACTTGTACATGAGAGGGGGTGGCATATTATTATTAAGCAGGCCGCATTTGCGTTCAGGAACGACTTACGTTGGAAACCTGGAAAACCTCATGAATTAAGGGAGTAGTCAAACGTCGACCGGTATCAATCCCTCACATTGACTCCAGTTAACATTCTTCCACCCTATCATACACCATCCTCTCCACGAATATAGCTGATATACAGTCACCGAGTCGCGGGGATCAAACCCACAGTGGACTAGCCACATCGATTCAAGTACTGACGCCTTAAACCGCGCGACTACTGACGGACACAAATATCCAGCATAAAGGTGAGAAAGGCAAATTTAGAAATTCAGCAATATTGGCAGGCATTTTACCATATCTGTTGATGTCAACTGAAGTCGTGGCACATTTATTTTAATGTATTTTATGAAAATTCTTGATTAATTAATATTAGCTTGATTGTATTTTTTATAATAGTTCAAATATAATGTACCGGTAATAAAGAAAGTTTGTTGCACATTAGGTTCTGTGTCTGGCATATGCACAACTAGTGAAGTTACCAATTCTTCGATTTTATTGAAAGTCAAATTGCACAGTTCCTTGTAACGGCAAACTTCAAATCCACAGAAAATTACGGCAACCTTCTTCATGTGATATATTTGCGCTCCTTATTCGCCATTACGCTTCAAAAAGCAACAAGCTTGTAATATTTGCATATGTCCTGAGTTTTCAGTTGCCGATTTCCATATTTTTGATTTTTTTTCAACTGAACTTGCCACTAACATGTGACATATCACACCATCTCAAGAAACGATTATACGAAAACTTGTACTGTTGCTTCGATTTACTAGGCAATAAATAAAAAGTGGCTTTATTAGCAGCTTCTTCAACTCGAAGTCGAATTGAAGCTACTTGTCAACAAACGATCGAATTTTTAATAGCTTATAGCAACAATAAACTTAATGGACAATTGGATTTCCAAATGATATTTTCTAAATTTAATAACGTGAAGAACGCGTTCATTTTTACCTTTAATGAAGTTTGAAAAAAAAAAGAAAATTGTGTAGGATATATGTGCTAAGAGTGATTTTATTTATTTTAATGTCACATATCTTAAATATTTTTTTTTCAGAATTTAAAGTGAAATTATCCTGTATAGGCTGTCTACTAACTAACTGAAAGTTATTAATATTCTAAATTCTATAAATTTTAATTGTTTTGAATTACACATGTATTTAATAAATAAATTAGATTCATTGTATTATTGGAAAATATGACTTTTTAGAGAAAGATCACGTAAAAGTTGACTACCTTTTGGCGATGGATTGACATTCTTATCGATTCTGTTTTACCCGCTGAATCCTTCTCTTTTATCCCTGTTAATGCAATGTCTCCCTCAAGCCTCCTGCTATATCTGTAAACTTCCCTAAATCCAGATAATCGGTTCTCAAACGTTCAATTTTCTCATCTTGTACCTGTTCCGCTTACAAATTATTGATGAATTGTAATATTAAGATTTACAATACATTTTTCTCTTTTTTATATTATACCAATTAGGCACCTGTTTTTATCTATTTATCTGAATTTGTTCCGACAATAATCCAATAATAATAAGGATATAGTCAATAATAAATAATAAATATTACATGTTACTGGAGTCATGTTTTCAATATGGTTTTTATAAATCGTCCTTAACCAGAGAAAATTACCACAAGAACTTTGAATTGCGTGACTATATAAATGTTTGGCCATTTAATGGAATCAATCTTTTTGGAATTAAATCTAATGGTGGGCATATACGAACCAGTTTACCGGAAGGCATGCCTTCCAATTAGCAAATCTTCCGGAAAACTGTAACGTTAGTGGTTGTTTTGGTCGGAAGACCAAGCCTGACTCTTGGCTCAAGTCGAACTCTATATGTGTGAGGAGTGGGTACAGGTCGAGAGTTAGAACGATGGGAAGCAGTCAAGTAAACATATTCCGTAGTCTTCTGATACGGAAATACTTATTTATGTAAAAAATAACCGACATGAGAACGCCATCTCTTGAAATCTTTGAAGTGTCGACCTTATGTTACTAGAAAATTTGAGGACAGACGATGCAGTATCTTGCAATGAAATTGTAGCTGCTACTAGTTACAAGTTCCATAACTAAAACTCTGGATAACATTTTAAGTAGATTTAAGTATGTATATACCTATAAAATCCTTTTCCCAGTCGGTAACTCCTATCTCTCCTAAATCTTTTTTGACTTCTTCTAACCATTTCTTTCTAGGTCGTCCTATTCTTTTTCTCCCTCCTTCTCCTTTCATTAATATTTTTTACCCATCTGTCCTCAAACATTCTGGCTATATGACCCAGCCATCTGGCTCTTTGCATTTTCACAACCTGTACAATAATACTTTGAATAACTCTTCTAATTCTTGATTTGTCCGTCTTCTAAATTCACCATTCTCTTTTACTCCTCCATAGATTTTCCTTAGAATTTTACGCTTCCATATTTCAAGTTTCATTTCTTCCTTTTTATTCATTGTCCATGTTTCACAAGCGTAGGTAACTGTGGGTCTTATTACTGTTTGATACATTTTAACCTTTGAAGCTCTTTGTATATTTTTTGCCTTTAAAATCCGTGATAACCCTCCTGCAGCCTTACTTCCTTTTGCTAAACGTTTTTCTATCTCTTTTTCTTCTTCTCCTTTCCATGTTAGTGTTACTCCTAAATATTCCATTTGTTGAACTTTTTCTATTATGTACTTTTTATTTCCTATACTTTATGGCCAAGTTAGTAGTTCCATTTCCGTTACTATCGTTCATTACCATATATTTAGTTTTCTTTTCGTTAATACATAACCCATATTATTTCGCTTTTTTTCTAGTAATCTAAATATATTCACTATTTCTTTTTTGGACCTCGCCATTAGAACTACGTCATCGGCATAAGCCAAACACTGGTGTCTATTACCAAAAATCAAGCCTCTTGTCCTTATACCACTTTCCCTCAGTATCATATCCTGGACTAGGTTGAAAAGAACTGTAGACAACGGGTCACCTTGTCGCAGGCCCCTCTTTACTATGAATTTCTCAGGTTTCTCACCTTCCATTGTTACTTTATTCTTGGTTACCCTAATAGTCATTTCCACCAATTTCCTCAATTTGCTTGGAATCCCCAATTTTATCAATGTCTCATACAGGCTTTTCCTTCTAATTGTGTCATATGCCTGTTTATAATCTATGAATAACATATGTAAACTTAGATTATGTTCGTAGGTATCCTGCTGCAGCTGCTTCATAATAAAGATTTGATCTACAGTCGATCTGCCAGCTTTAAATCCCCCCTGGTTCTCTCCCACATGTTCGTTGTGGTCCTTGTTCAGTCGATCTTTTACTATTCTCGCTAACACTTTGTATGTCACGTCTAAGATTGCTATGCCTCGGTAATTATAGCAATCTTCCTTCGGTCCTGCCTTGTGTATGGGTATGATGAGCGCTTTGTTCCAGTCTGCTGGTAGTCTTTCTTCACTACAAATCTTATCTATCAGTTGCCATATTCTTGTAATCAGTTCTTCTCCTCCATGCTTCAGAATTTCTGCTGGTATATTATTTTCTCCCGCACTCTTATTATTTCCCAGTTGTTTTATGTTTTCTTTCACCTCATCTTTAGTTGGTGTCTCTACCATTTCATTATCTTCCTGTTCCTCTCTTCCCATAGTGTCTTCGATCTCTTCTTCCCTTTCATTTAATAATTCTTTAAAATACTGTGCAAATCTGTTTAACTTTCCCTTCTTTTCGCCTATAAGCAGCCCTTCTTTATCTTTCAGATAAGTGCGATATAGATATTATTACCTTACGCATGTGAAGTTTGTCCAGATATTGAAAATGAAGCTTCCAATGTTGTTTCCAATCTCGTGCCAGAGAAGTCACAGAAGAAATACGAAAAAGAATTTGATTGCATTCTTGAAGCAAAAATCAAAAAAGTACAAACTTAAATAATCTAAAGTATTAACAAAGAACAAAATATCAATATTTTTAATGAACGCGGACGATGGTAAATTTCTACTCATGAAGGTAGCTACTGCAAATATGTATTTTTATATAAAAAAAATCATAACCAATACTTATGTTAGGTTTCTTTTTAATATTGGTTTAGCACAAAAAACTCACAAATCTGCTTGTAGAACATGTGAAAGATGAAGAACTATGCTTCCAAGTCGTGATGTCCAATACCAAAACAGAAGTGTCTACAGAATTTTTTGTAATATCTTGAAATATATATATATATTTTTTGTCTTTATCCTCAGAAACATTGTATCAAACTGAATAAGTATAAACAATCTTGAAATACTGATGACAAATTTATTAGAACTGGTAAAAACATATGTCATATTAAGAACTGAAAACTTTGATCACGTCTTCTTTCTTCGATAAAAGCTGGTAAATGTACCAAAAATACCATTTGAGATAACTAATCGAAAAGAGATAATATGTGAACTATACCTTTTTGCACTGCGCTGCGTTCGATATAGGACACGTCTTAAGAGTTTAAAATTTACTTTTTAACAATTTTACAGCCACCTACATGTCGCTGCTTGTTCAAGCGTCGCCGAAGTCTAGATTTATTGATTGGCTATATTTATTTTCCTTAGCTATAGGATCTCCACTATCTAAACTGCAAGCGAGAGATCCTACGTCAACGTCAGCCTGAAAAATATGAGCAATTCTTCTTTTTCAAGCAACCCCTGCATTTGTCCCCGAAACTGCAATAATAAACAATTACAATACTTTTAGTTGCAACGAAAATCTTATAAATAATATAAGAGACTCGAATTATATGGAGTACAAGTGTTTATTTAATAAATTCCAAAAATCTTATACTTGTATTTTTTGCAGTGTTGGATATAAAAGGGTTTATTCAGTTATTCTTACTGCACTTAGAGTATGTTTATGAAATATTGATTATTTTCTTAGTATCTCAAGTAAGTTGAGCTAAAGGCACTAGGAAGTGTTTATTTTAGTTTGCATGGTTTACGTTATTCTACTTAAATATACCTTGCTCAAATCAAGAATTAGTAGATTTGGTTAAGTGAGTGTATATGTGTCTGTATCAAACGTATCGATGTCCCAAAAAGTTTAAGTACGTCAATTTTCAACAGTGTATTGTGCAAACAATGAAATTAGAGCAAATTTACGCAAAAGTTGGAACTATCTAATACTGGCTTCTGGTAGTAATTTATTTCTATTATATTGTTCAGTCCCAGTGATGTTTTCGCATATTCTAATCTAAAATAAAGTATTTAAAGGTAAATATTTAGACTGTCAAAAGACGTCTTTGACAGAGTTTCAACGTTTTCTGTTGATTGCTTAGCAATTTTTTATCATGAAAATAATTACATTCTAGGGCAACTGCTGCTGTCCATATTTACGTCCTTATTTCACATTTGTAGAAACTCATTTATTGCAGATTCAGATATAGGGTAAAGCGAGGAGATACATTTTACAACACATAATTTATCTTAAACAATATCTTCGATATATAAAAATATGTAAGAAATACACAGAACATACTTTTGGTATCACTTTGGAAAAGTTTAACCCAAAAAGATCTATCTTCAAAACGTGAGCATTAACAATACTGAAACTAATGAATGATGAAATTAAAATAACTAAAATATTGATTTCTATATGTTTGATGTTTTCTAAAGACTTCGCTTTCTGTATGTTCTTTAGTTTTGTACCTTTGGTTGTCTTCTTCTTTTTCTCCTTCCTTTTTTTTCAATGAACACTGTTGAAATTAAGGCTACCTCCAATTAGATTTCGTATATCAACAGGTACAGGTGACATATGATCCAGATATTTTCGTGGCGTGATTTTCTGTTCATATTCTTCGGAATTATGTGAACTCTTTTTCTGCGTTTTTTAGATGGACTTGTTGATGGTGTTACCGTCTTTTGTATATTTCCAGTCCAAAAAACTTTTGACGGACTATTGGTGTTGTTCAATTAGTCAGTTATTTCTTGCAGCAAAAAATAAGTACTCTAATACCAGCACCAGTAATAAATCGTCATCCCAAAATTATATTGTTCTATACGTCAAAACGGTAATTAATGGGAAATCAACTTTGAATGTATTAAAGGCTATTATTGCCTCAATGTATTATGTGTAATATATTCAAGTACCAATATTGTTAGGTACTGCTATATTTAAAAAGTAATTAAAAAGAAGAAAATATATAACGATTCAACTACTTTAAATCGATAATTTTCATAAGGGAAATAGAACAGAATTTTCAGTTTTCAGGCCTATAAGTGAATTTACAACAATGAAAGTGGATATAGAATAAAATAATTTCAGTAGAGTTATCAATAAAAACTATATTGAATTAAGTATAACTAACCATTGTTTTGCTAATTTAAGGTACCTTGGATAGTGATTGAATTTATGTTTTTCTTTTACTTAAAATGGAGACAAATAATGTCCTCTCTTCTTCTGGTATTTACTGAAATATATTATAGGAAGTGAAATCCCCTCATGATTTTTGTAGGCAAAGAAGAGGGAATTGTTTCCTTTCTAAGTACGTATAAAACTCATTTTGACAAAAAATGGTTATCGAACCATATAATTCTAGGCTGACGAAATATTACTACTACTATAATCAGCAACCGAAAATCTAGAGAGTAACTAATCGCTAGCTTGTAGACAAGCGCGACGGGCAAAGCGTGCGAAGAGCAACATTCCATAGCCGTACTAAATTTGAAGGCGATTAGATATAAAAAAATATACAAAAATAATTGCATTACATAACATCCATTATTTTTAGTAGAAACAGTGATATAACAGTTTTTGCCAATTTCGAGGCGTTAGATAATAAAATTATAAGAATTATTTCCAAATTTAAAGTTTTTATCTTGCATTATCAATTACCCAAGGTCGAAAATAATAGAGAGTGACTAATTCAAAACACAGAGATGAGTACGGAAGGTGAAGACGGCATGATTACCTAAGCGTGTCACTTGAAAAGAGTTCAAAGCACACAAAATTATCAAAAATAAGTTGACGTCGATTGAGCCTAGCACATTAACAAATTACTTTAAATGTGCTCCCTGTGCCATCCTCTCTACAAATTAGAATGCCCTCCTTTTGAACGGTGATTGCCCACCGCCACCCACTTACACCTACCTGATGCGCACTCTGCGGATATCACACTTAAGTCTTGTCCTCATAGACGCAAAATTCCCGGACTTTTGCGCAAATTTTGCAATTTCTGTTTTAATTATTTAGGGCGGGAAAATCTCAACTTTTGACAAATTTTGCGAAACAGTAAAACACTACAAATATTATTGCTACTTTGATTATTATGTGGTGTTAATAAATTTGTTTTGACCTTCTGACAATTTAACGTGGCAGTTTCATGATGAAAATGATACAAAATGTTACAGTTGACAAAATTTGTTACAAATAGAGATTTTCCCACCATTAAATAAATCGCGCAAATATTTGCTAATTTCGCATTCAAAAGAATAAAAGGCTTTAGAATATATATATATTCACTATTGGTTACTAGCACTGTCACTGTAACGTCACATATTAACACTTATTATATTATATCGTACCACTTTCCGTATGACCTTCATGCATCCATGCTTCGTCAAAATTTAATATATTCTTCGATCCAGATAATGATCTTTTAATATTTATTCGTCATGTCACTATTTCGTCTTTTTCTATAAATATACTCTTTTCGATTTCATTTATACGAAAATTCACCAGTAGTCCAGGGAAGTTAGGGAAAATAGTGGAAATTTTTAGGCAGAGCGGTTTTCTGCATTGTGTTCAGGAAGGTCCCAGGAAAAAAGTCTATATCGTCTGGTTTAGCCATTTTTTGAAAAATGCTTTCGGGGCCGGAAAATATATTTTCCAATTGCATCATTCCTTGCACCATTATAGGAACGACAGGAAACTCGGAAAAATCGCTTAGAAATCGTTACTCGGTGGTTTTCGGGGCTGCCGAACTCGATTCTGGCATTAGAATTACCCGGGGATGCACGGGGGTGGCTCTGTAAGGTTGTCTGGGGGTGAATTGGAGGAGAAATGGCAGACTATGCAATTCCCCTCCCCCAGAATGACCCCCCGGATACCCCCGCAGAGCCGCCCCCGAGGCCTCCGAGTAATTCCAATGCCAGAATTGAATTCGGCATCCCCGAAAACCCCAGAGTAACGAGTTTGGAGCGATTTTCATGCACGCTGCATTTTCCGGACCAGAAGGCATTTTTCAAAAAATGGCTAAACCAGACGATTCAGACTTTTTTCCTGAGACCTTCCTAAACACAATGCTGAAAACCACACCTCGATATCTGCTGTGTCTAAAAATTTCCGCTATTCCGGTCGATTTTGATCTAAATGCTCTGGACTATATAATTCATATGTCACGCATAATTCGCAAAAGCATCTTTGTATACAGGATGATTCAGATTTAATCTTGATAACTTCAGGAATCGATAGAACAGGTTAAAATAATGTTCATTTGTGATATAAACTTATTTCCTAAAACGCATCGTTTCCGAGATAGAGGGCGTTGAAGTAGGAATTTTTTCTCGTTTTTCGCTCATAACTTTTGAACCACTTATCCGATTTAAGTGAAATGCGGAACACAAATACTACTTATGATCTTACATAAGCTTTTTAAGTTTGAACTACCCCTCTTAGAAGTGTATTTTGTATGCTACCCCCCTCTTACTTCATTTCAAAACTTCAAAAAAAAAATAATTAATTTAAATAATAAAACATCTACACACCACTTTGACCTGATTAATTTCGAAACTTTTTCGTCTCCTGCTTTTTTTTCGATGTTTGGTCTTATTTCTGAGATATTCAAAGAAATTGGTGACAGTGTAACGCACCAGCCGCGTAAACATTTAACGTTATAGCAACCCATGAAAACAAAACTCAGTGCCTTGTGTAAACTGACGTTTGTGAAAATCATTGTCAAAAGTATTATTTAAAGAGCATTTTTATTGCTTAGAAAGATGCCAAGAACGTTTACAAATGCTGAATATGCCGATATACATTATGTTTATAGTTTCTGTGACGGAAATTCCAACGCGTCAGTTGGGGAGAACACGCTTTCCTAATAGAAGAATTCCAAATGCACAAGTTTTTGTAGAGGGCGTTGAAATAGGATGTACAAGGGCTTTCCATCTCCAATCAGTTCAAGGTTTGTTGCCAGAAGATGTTGAAAAACGTTTAAATTTTTGTAGATGGGTTTTAGATTCAACAAAAATGAATCCACAATTTCTGCATAAGGTTTTATGGACCGACGAATCTAATTTCACAAAACCTGGAATTGTGAATTACCACAACATTCACGTTTGGAGTGAAGTCAATCCTCGATGTGTCAGACAATTTATTACATGAGTTTCTGCAAAACTCTCTCCCCGACGTGCTTGATCCTTAAATTTACGCCAAGGGAACTGGATGCAGTTGGATGGTGCCCCTGCACATTACGGAAGGCAAGTACGGCAGTGGTTGCATGAGAATTATCCTCGTCGATGGATTGGATGGCAACCCAACAACCACCCAAATATGTGGATTCCTTGCGAAGAACCAGTGGCTTGGCCTCCGCGCTCGCCAGATCTGAATCCTCTAGATTATTTCGTTTGGGGACATCTAAAAGCAATTGTGTATGATACGCCAGTACATACCGGTGAAGAATTGATCCGAAGGATAAGACATGCTTGTGATGACATAAAAAACAATCCTGATCAAAAAATAGCAGCTGCGGTTAATACACTGGTTCGTCGATACCAAAAATGTATTGAGGCTGGAGAAATGCACTTTGAACAATTATTGTAATTTTTTTAGTAGTTGATAAGTTTGTTGTAAATCTTGTAAAGTAGTTGTTACTAAATTTATGCTTGAGGTTATTGGCATTTTTTCTTAACACCAAGAACACTCTTTAAATAATACTTTTGGCAATGATTTTCACAAACGTCAATTTTTTTTTGAGAGCCGTCCGACAGAGTCCTCCGGAAGCACCGCAGCCTATAGACTTATTGTGCATCTCTCGACAAGCACAAACATCCATGGTATTACAGTGGGATTCGAACTCACACCGACATAGCCGATCCAGACTGGTTACACGAGCAGTCGTCTCCTAGCCACCTCAGCTATCGCGGCGCCCAAAACGTCAGTTTACACGAATCACTGAGTTTTGCTTTCATGGATTGCTATAACGTTAAATGGAATTTACGCGACTGGTGCGCTACACTTTCACCAATTTCTTTGAATATCTCAGAAACAAGACCAAACGTCGAAAAAAACAGGAGATGAAAAAATTTCGAAATTAATCAGGTCAAAGTGGTGTGTAGATGTTTTATTGAAATTAATTATTTTTTTGTAGTTTTGAAATAAAGTAAGAGGGGAGTAGCATACAAAATACACTTCTAAGAGGAGTAGGTAGTTCAAACTTAAGAAGCTTATGTAAGATCATAAGGAGTGTTTGTGTTCCGAATTTCCCTTAAATCGGATAAGTGGTTCAAAAGTTATGAGGAAAAAACTAGAAAAAAATTCCTACTTCAACGTCCTCTATCTCGGAAACAATGCGTTTTAGGAAATAAGTTTATATCACAAATGAACATTATTTTAACTTGTTCTATCGATTCCTGAAGTTATCAAGATTAAACCTGAATCACCCTGTAAATTCTAGGCAAATTTTCATCTTGCAAGATATAGCAATCCAATTTTTTTTGTCGAAAACTCATTTTAGGAATACCATCTTCCTTCCGCGACTTTCCATTATTTTCCATTTCGCGGTTGTACTTACTTATATACCACTTTTTTATTTACACTATACATGTATGCTACTTGCGTACATTTTTGATAATAAAATACATATTTCAGCATCACTTACACACATATTTTGACCTTGCGCCCTAAACTCTTCATACGACATGTATGAAGATCATATCATCCGATATTCCTGACTTGTTAAATTAGAACAATTTTGAAAGTACGCTGTAGAGCTTGAATTATTCTCCATTTTTACGAACACAAAATCACTAATAAAATTAATTACATTCATAATTAAATTAGCGAGAAGATATACCAGAAATTTTGCCCGCCCGAACGATATACCCGGTCAAAATTGCGCTGGAAATGGAACAGGTGGATCCGTCTATTCGTCGCAGTCAATAAGAAGCTGAGGCGCATGCGTAATTACTGCAGTAGAAGCTGTCTAATCGGGTAAGCTCTCAGAGATATGTGGTACACAATTTTATAGGAAAAATATACGGACTGCATGTATGTTTCTTTATGTCGACTGCTATAAATTGTGAGCAGGTTTATAACATAAGTCACTCTCTAGATTTTAGGCCGCAGACATTAGTTTAGCAGTAATAAATATTTGTAGGGTAGAATCAGAAATAAGTATATAGTCTTCACATAAAAGGAAAACGTTAATATTTTTTCTCTATTTTCAGCCACAAAGATATCAACAGCTCATTAAGCGATCTTTTTAGGTGAATCATTAATTTTCTTTATCCAGCTTCCTAACCCGATAGTAGTAATAGGCCGACTCCCTAAATTTATTATCAATAAATACATTTTTAACGTCGATTGATGGTGTGCTTTCGACAACACATTAATCTCCCAATAGTCGATAATGACCGATATAAAATCCGTTGAAAGATATATTATAATTATATAGAACCGTGCTCAAAATATTTTTAAAATAGCTGAACCAGCAAACGTTTCCTTGTTGCATTTCAGTTTATTCAAATTAAAAACATTAATAAATAAATACGAGCTTAAATTTGATTTATATATGATTCTTTAAGTTTGAAATAGAAAACCATTTTTTCAATTCCAACTATTAAAGATTCTTGTATACTTATGAATCTAGTAATACCAATTTTCAACTGTTAACACCTTGACATCTAAATAATGATTGTTTCAGGAGTAAACAATTATATAGCTTGTAACCACAATACTTGGTCAACCTTAAACAGGGTCGTACAAACAAGAAGTGTTTGCAAATGCTCGAGTATAATGTGTTGTTAAATTTGAAAAGAAATGAATAGTCTTAATGTTTGATTGTCCATAAATACACATGATACATTTTTCTTGGTAGTGGAGTTGATAATTTTCGTTTACCTGTCATATTTGTTATTCAGTTTCCCAAGTTTGTCCCATAATAATAATAGAGCCTTGAAAGCTCAAGTAAATATGTTCTCTATCAATTGATTCAAGTATTGATTACATGGTATAACGTAACTGTTTTACTATTTCCTATATTAATAATTAACATATTTTGCTTAACACTGTAGAATCTGAATTTTATAATCAAAAAGTTTCTAAATATAGCGAAGAAGAATTAATTATTAAAATCAAACATTCCAGATGTGTGAGAAAGTATTCTCAAATTTAAACGTGGAATATTCGATATTATGTAAAATGTATACAGGGTGCTCCACATAAGCACCGACATAGAGCTGATCCATGTAGGGGTGTCCAAAATACAGTAATTGAATCAAACTTATCTAAATAACATTAAATTTGATTCGCAACCTGAAAGTGCAATTTTTTTCCATTAATTACGTATTCTTATTTCATTTCGTTAATTTTGGGATCTCGACCCATTTTCAAAAAAATCGATTTAATTGATAATATGAGAAATTAAAAGCGAACACACCAAACAGCGTCCAATAGGCTGTGTCTATCATCTTCTCTGCCATAAGAAATCGGTAAATAATGTCAAATGCTGTCAGAAAATAATTATTCTGTGTGTTTTCACTTGTAATAATAATAATTATTTATAATAATATCTTGAAAATGCCGTGTCATAATGAGTTATCGAATAATGAAGTGAGAGATATGGTCTGTGGCTTTGTGTATGAAAATTTCAGTGGTCTTGTTTTAGCTAGAAGATATTATGAATTACATTCCAAAAGAAGACAATCAAATCACAAACTACTTAGAAATTTGTACCATCGCTTAAACGAAACAGGATATTTTTGTCCGAAATGTAATACTCCAAAGAGTATCTCGGTTGAGTAGGAAAAGGAAGTTTTGGTTAGAGTGACCGAAAATCCAGATAAGTACTCGTGTTTTACCTACTGCAATATGCATTACTATATATATTTTTAGGTATTAATATATTGTGTGAAACTAACTACTCAGTGGACAAAAGCCTCAACCTACGTTGAATTACACCCACAATATCTACCCATATATTCCTTATTATTAGCTTTTGTAACATTTTTTTTACTGTTTTAGAAAGGTATTTTGAGCTAATATAAATCAAATCTCCTACAATTCCTATCAATGAAGTCATATGTATGTTCTCTGATACCAAACATCTAAGTATGCTAATGAACAATTCCACGGACAAAGCTCTATTCAATAATTATTTTAAAAATAATCTAATTTACTAACCTGCTAATGAAACACTCTATAAATATCTAACTTCACTTTTTGGCAGTGGGAACACGACAAATTCAACCACAATAGATGAGATCTGACCTATTTCTGCATTTTTAGGATTGCTTCTTCAGGTGGTCTCCTTTAAGTTGAATCAAATATCTAACTATAAAAATTATTATAAAAACTTAAATTTTTAAAATTATTATAAAAATGTTAATTTTTATAATAATTTTTATAGTTAGATATTTGATTCAACTTAAAGGAGACCACCTGAAGAAGCAATCCTAAAAATGCAGAAATAGGTCAGATCTCATCTATTGTGGTTGAATTTGTCGTGTTTCCACTGCCAAAAAGTGAAGTTAGATATTTATAGAGTGTTTCATTAGCAGGTTAGTAAATTATATTATTTTTTTAAATAATTATTGAATAGAGCTTTGTCCGTGGAATTGTTCATTAGCATACCTAGATGTTTGGTATCAGAGAACATACATATGACTTCATTGATTGGAATTGTAGGAGATTTGATTTATATTAGCTTAAAATACCTCTCTAAAATAGTAAAAAAATGCATTACTATAGTCAGCCTACGATTTGGAGAATTCTAAATAAGGAGAAATTATATCCATTTAATTTTGCTCCTGTACAAGATTTTCCTACCTAACTAAAAATCGTTTGTGGGACTGAGAATCCGCATGGTGTGAAAGCAAGACACTTCTAACACCAATTTAAATTGAATGTTTGATGCAATTGGCAATTTTTTGGTTGGACCTTTTGAACTTTCTCCCAATTTAAATAGCCAACTGTATTTAAATTTTCTTGAAACATGTGGTTCGTGCACGACAAAGTTCCACCATATTTTTCTCGGCCAGTGCGTGCATATTTAGAAGCAGTTTTTCCAAACCGACGCATTGGCCGTAGAAGCTTCTATTTTATTATTTCTATAATATCTATATAATTAACAAAGAATCTATTGCTCGTGGAAAAAGTTGTGGCAAACGATATAAATCGCTGCCAACCAAGTCAGACGCAATCCCAATATATTGTTTAAAATTAGGAGATCTCTCAGAAAATGCTGTACCAAATTTAACGAGGGATACTTCGGACAATTACGTATTTCTTTTGTTTTATTGTTACTTATTGTAATAAAATAAAAAACCACGCGGTTTGTTTTGCTTTTAATTTCTCGTATTGTCAAAATATAGTGTTTGTTAAATCGATTTTTCTCGAAAATGGGTCGAGATCCCGAAATAAAATAAGAATACGTAATTAATGGAAAAAATTGCTCTTTCATGTTTCGAATCAAATTTCATGTTATTAACTAATGCTGGTAAAATTGGTCGTAAGTGGCGCCCTCTATGAGCAACACTGAAATTGTAACACGCATCTTATTCGTCGCTTAAAAAATATAGATTCACAAATTTTCAAGTTCCTAGCTTACATGTTTTCAGAATAATAGCAAAAAAAAAAAACAAATTAAAATTTTAACTCTCAGCGCCCTGTATTTCTGAAGATAAAGAATGTTTGCGCCAATAGTCACCATTTGACGTGTAGTAAATTCAGCGGGTTTCATATTGCTAATGAATCAAATTTGATATATTATTTAAGTTTATTACTGGTCTTGTTTGACTGAGTTAAAGCTACATAAAGTATTACAGGTGTTCATTGGGGGGTAACGCATCCCTAACATTGTACTAAACTTTTTAAACATTGACCGAATTTAACATTATCCCCGCAGAATTTATTTTTTTTATTCTTGTTAAATTATAAGAAACTTAATGGTTTGCAAGAAAAACCGCAGTAACTAGAACAAATGTGTTCATTAGGAAATAATCAAGTCAGTAGTAGGGTTTGTGTTTTAAATTTGACAACTGACCAAAAAAATTTTACTTCAACTACATAAGCGAATATTGTATTATATAAACACGCAAATAAATAATAAAAACAATAATGAAAAACATCTGAAAACCAAATATTTTAAAAAACTGCTTTACACTCCGCAATAATACTTTTTGCAATGGCTTGCAGTAAACCCTTGCACCTGCAACACCTTTCTGACTATGAGTCTGACTCGTAATTCGTTTTATGCTTTGTCAAATCGCAATTGCAATAGAACTGATACCACCCGAGTGCACATTAAAAACTAAACAGTTTATCCAAAGTTAACAAGTAACAATAACAAACAACATAAAATATAAAATAAAAGTTTCAGTTAATATTTGTATTTTGCAGGCTCAACAATCAAACAATAATCAAGTTGAAGCGAAAGAAGGCAGTTTGGAATTGACAGTTCAGCCTAAGAATGTTTGCATATGGTGGTAACTATACAAATCACTAAAGTATTCAGCAGAATTGCAAAAAAGCTGCAAAAGAAATCGTGCAAAAGTCTTTCAGATATGATGATTTTTCTAATACGCAGGTGTTCAGAACGCATGCCTACGTGCAAGAGACTTACAACTTACAGAAAGAATTGTAGACTCTAAAGCGGATTTAATAATCTTACAATGCCATGCAGTTGTAACGGTTAATTTAGTAAAACACGCGGTATTCCAGAAAGACAGAGCAAAACTAAAAGTTACATTTAGTAGGCAACCATATAATCAATAAAGGTTTGTGTTATAATTATACATTTTTTTTTGTACTTAAAATTACTTCAATAACATAAATTGGACAATATATACAATAATATAAGTCAACAGTAAATTAGTTTAACTTTTAGAGGTAAAGATCGTTAATATTTGTTGAGACTTGAAAATTGTTTCTTGAAAGTGCTACACTCTGCTTATAAGTTAGAATTTATCAACAAAACATTTACAATATTATGCAGTGATATGATTAGTGGTAAAATGATATTCCAATAATAAATATATTTTATTAAATGTTTAATAACAATTCGAATTTCAATTTTCATTTGCTATTTGACACCGGCCAGCGAGTCGTTTTTTTTATAGACAAGAAATGTAGGTTCTTTTTGTCGACCGCTAGAAATTAGGAAGCGAACGCGAGAGTCGAGGAATTTGCCTGTTAAAAATCACGCTCTGTGCGAAATATAGTGGCCTTATAATATTCTAATGTTTAAATAATTTTTGTTTTGTTAAATAGAGTTAAATGTTGATACTTAGACGTAATCATATTTTAGGCTTTTTTACTTTACGTTAACGTTTACTACTATGAGGCTTTATGTAACTCTGTCTTATTGAGTACCACGTATTACGTACTATCCAGGCCGAAGTACCTCCGGAAGTAGTAAATACACGTTGGTAACATCATTGAATCACCCATATACTGCTGACGTTTTGAAGTATGTCCATTACGACAAAGTTTGTTGGCGAGTCCAGGAGGCTGACATAACCATCAATCTTTGGAAGAGTCCTAGAGACTGGTGTACTCACTAAAACTACCGCTGGAATATGACCAGTACCATTTAGGAGCAGATTGTACCAACTTTCAATAATATTGTAAGTTCTTTCCAATTTTTTATCACGAATGCAAGTGCATCATCGAATCTTAAGTACTGCAGGGGAAAATCAGTTTATCCAACGACAACTACTAATTACTTTATTTATGGTTATATACTCCTTTTTATGCTTATGCCTTTTCAATATTACATACTTATTTAATATACAACTGTGAACTCCATAACAGCTGTTTGCAGAGGGGATAATTGTTTAAATAATTTTTAAAGATTCAATGTTGAACATATTAATGTTCTATGTTTTCAATACATCCTATATGCTCGTTTTATTAAATTTAATATCCGTATTAGCTAGCAACATAATATTATAGTCAATTTAATTTAGTGCGTACAGTATATTTAATACAATCTGTTTTATGGCATTTTTCTATACTATTATTTAGAGAACAACAAACATACCCTTGCACTTTTACTTTTATTGTTTCATGTGAATTTAAGATACATTAACTAGTAAAATTAAATATTTTTAAACAATTTTTATTATTACTTTGATTTATTGTGTATTTTGTCCACTTTTTGCCGTTTCCCTGGAACGACTGGCGCCCAAGGTTGTCTACTTACAAAATATTATTTGCTGAAATTTATTGAAACAAAGTATTTGTTATTTTCAAATCAACAATCAAACTCACGCCCGCTCTCGGCTGTATAAAGCTGTCGTGCATTGTCGAACCCTTCATTAACAATTACTATTATCTTTAACTTAAGTAAGGTTACATAGTATGAAAAAAATGTGTAATAACTTTTTGATTATTAACGACTTTATTATTTTGTTGAAATGCGATGTTATGTAGGTATAGGTAAGTTGGTTAAATTATAATATTATGGACACATCTAATGCACCTACTCCGTCTCGGTTCTTACGCGGGACACCCTGCATAACAAGCATTAAAGAAATAATTTTATAAAATAAACACCTGAGCAACTTTTCTTGTGGATTTATTTAATTATTTTTATTATTTTATCCACTCCTTTCTTATATCTTCAATATCTTAAAGTACTCTAAGTAAAACTATACAGGATGAACCTTAAATAAGTACAAATATTTTAACCAGCAGTATAGTTCACTGTGTAGAACACATAATTAATAGTTTTTTTTACAAAAAAATCAGAAATAAAAAAGTAAAATTTTAAATAAATTTTATAATTTTTCTGTAGAAAACTTGTTAAGGACCACTGACTTTCATACATTTATGACTCATAACACTGCAGATTGAACGTGTGGTTCACAGTGTTGCCAGTGTTACACAAATGTCTTTGCTTTTCTTGATATTAAACGCATACGTCAAGCTGCTATTTTGTTATTTAATATTGCGTGTACCTTTTTTTAAATTTATTTCACTGATTAAAGTGCGAAGTCACTTTATGGTTAATCCTGACTCATTTGGAATTATGTGGCAAAATTTAAATTTAATATGCTGTGTGAGAATCATAGTTTTTCGTTATTCTTTATAAAATAATTTAAGGAAATTGTGTCCTGTGTCTCTTTCTAACAGTGTACAATGACATTTAACTTGTGAAATGTGGATTACTGATTAAATAGTTATTTTTTTAACAGGTAAGCTTGTGTGCACGTTTATGTATAATTTTTGAACATTGAACATAGTAATATCACGTAATATCTTCCTAAATACTTTATGGTAGTATGTATTTAACTTGCGAAAATTCATTTTTAATCGTTTTTAGTAAGGTCAGTTAAGCAGTTAAACTTTATGTTAATAATACTATCGTATCACACTACATACCCAACTTTACTGTAATTATGCTTCAAACAAGTATTTTTAAAATAGAATTTAACCGTATTACTTTACTATTACCTTAAAGGAAACTTAATATTTATATTAGAGGAGATATGGCAACCTCGCAACAAATTATATGGTTCATTAGGTTGGTTATGACAGCGGTCCTCAAAATGTAGGTATTTAAAAAAAATCTCCGTAAATATTAAAAATTTTTAAAAATGGCTTTCACAGGACTGATCTATATGACGAACTACACCAGCAGTTAAAATATTTGTACTTATTTAAGGTTCACTCTGTATAGACCGAATACGTGAAAATAGTCACAAAGAAATTTTCAGTAGCAATAAATGAAATTTCCCCATGGAAATATAAAAGTATTCAGTATGGCTTTTGTAATTTAAGCAAAAAAATATTCAAACGATATTTTCCTGGAGCACATAACGAGGATCAAAAGAACTGAAATTACAGCTCGATCGAAACAATAATTTTCATATTTGATAACATTAACGAGGCCGCGCTGTTTGATAATCAACATCATTGGCCATCATATATTCTAGTCACGTCCTGATTCGTGCGATAAATTGCAAACGTGTGTGCCGCGCAGCAATAGCAAAAGTTATGGGGTCTTTTATAAGTCATGATGGTACCTATATTGGATTATATCTAACAATAATTTATATTTCATCTATTTTTATAACGGTATCTTCCACTAAAACAACAATATAATTGTTCTCAGAAACGATAATAGGTTTCCTTAACAAAAACTGTATTTCACAAATGCAGGAGTATTCAGACACCTTTTTTCGAAAAAAAAAAATAGTTGAAAATTAGATCTATTACCAGAGGAAGATAATCGATTAAATTTGTCAATAGAACATAAAACATGTTATTTTGTAAAAGGAATGCTTTAATTTAACAATCTAAAGCACTAAAGTACTTAAATAGAGGCAAAAAAATAATATAAATAGAATTGCAAGATAATTAATTGATGAAATGTGAAATTTGTCATTATGAGAGAAACAGAAAATACAGAGATAGAGAAGAATTAACAAAATGAGCTGACTAAGACTTGAAATTAAGGTAGATAATGTAACGATAACACGACACTGGGCATCGTAACACTCCAATTTATTAATCTCATACTAGCACACTGTTTCTCTACGGATATTGAAAATACTTTTAATTTCAAACTTTTTCCAAATAACATTTTCTTGCATTTATAGCAGTTCAAATGATACAAACCACTTATTGTGTAACTGGAATGTTTCGTTTAGAATATCAGTCGTCAATTTGGGTCAGATTGGCCTTGCAGAGTAGATAGAGTTTAAATTTTGTTTTATTTTAATCCCAATTATACAAGGTGATTCAGAACCTATCTAAAAAAATAGAATGTACAGGGGGCTCTTAGACATATAATTTTGTAAAGCAAAAATCAAAAAGAGCAAGTTCAAATTTGATTTAAAAATACTGCAGTTGAAATTGGTCCACAGTAAAACCTAAGGCAAAGCATACAATCGGTGACTGGACAAAAAAATTGAAAGAAATTCTTAAGAACAAAATATATAACATTTTATAACACAGCAAATTCAACTGTTTTTACCGTTATTGTTATTAATTATTAATATAATTAATTTGAGGTTTTAATTAATAAAAAAGTTTGACATACCTGATGTTACAACAAATTTTTTAGCCCAGTTTCTACAAAGTACCATAAATGTTTCTGCTTTTTATCTATTTTGAACTCATAAGTTATTATCAGTAGTTAAGATACGTTTTCGTAAATCATCAACAGGATCCATTTCGGTGCGATACACTTCATTTTTCAAATATCTCCACAAAAATAAGTCCAAATTATATAAATTCAGGAGATCGTGGCGACCATAGCACCGGTCCTCCTGCTTGGTCAGGCTATATACACGGATATAATTGAGCTTGGTATATGATACGCCATACTGCTGTAATACCCCGTGGACGCTCTGGACCTCCATTTCTTCCACGATTCGGTTTCAAATTTCCCGTGTCACAATACACTCGCACTCGCTGCACACCGCGGTAAAAGTAGCTGCATTTGGTACGTGTTTACCGGGAAATCGTTCTGCTAAAGCATTTTCACATCACCTTAAATTAATCCGTATCCATCAACTCCCATTTGCTGTACACGTAAGCCATTTTTGACATTTGAAAAACTAATGTAAATACAAAATCACAAAATCGTTAATAGCTACTATGAGTAATTGAATTTCGAATTTTAATCGAATCACATAGCTAGAGATTACAATAGTCCAGCGATATTGACGTTGAAAATACTATAACTTCAATAATGTTTTACTCGGAAACTATAAGGATTTTACAAAATAATTTTTACGATATTGACTCCATTTTCCATAAAGCATCTATTCTCAATTTTGTTAGCTAGGTTGTGAGTCACTCTGTATATAAAATAGCCTTTGAAGGAAACAAGTGCGGAAACTTGCAACAGTATAAATTATTGACTTAACAAATATCTCATAAATGTATCAAAAGAATTAACTACATCAATTAAGAAAACTTCAGAAAAGATAAATAAAATTGAAATAGATGTTCGATATAAGCATTTTTAGTACACAAAGACTGTAGCGCGGATGAATTTACTTTTTGAAAATATAGTACGATATTCAATTCCTTTCAAAATCATTTTCTTTTTCTATTTAAACTATACATTCTTCCACTTCTATTGTTCAGTTATTGGCAAACGCCATAAAACTTACACTCTAGGAAACCAGGAAATACAGAAATAAGAAAAATAATTATGTTAGTCATTCTTATGTCTTTGGCGGAATGAGTACTTACAGTACTTAACGTATCTATGAAAAAGGCACCGAGAGGCAACTGGAAAATAACAGAACAGTATTGTCACGGAATTTGCCCCACTCACACCCAAACCGACGACTGTATACCCGCGACAAGAATTCAGACGACTTACGTCATACGAACAAATGAATAATTCATTATATTTTCATCAAAATATTTACGAAATTGCAACTGAGAATAATAAAACTAGATACTACACTAAAAGTTTGCATTTTATATTGCACTAAATTGCAAAAATTGATAGTTTTTAGCGCGACTAAATGTCGAAAATTACGTTGACAATAAAAACAATTGCGTAACGTCAGTCATGACGTAAGACATCTGAATTCTTGACGCGAGTATAGCATCGCGAAATGCTAAGATTGCCCCGATCGCCCCTACACGATTCTGTTAAACAAACAAAAAGCCGAGGATCGAGATGGGACTGGAAAAATGGGGAATCGACGAGAAGCATTCGAGTCGTACGGGAAAATGGATCTAGAGATACTAGAAAAGAATAAACGGCCGAGTTAGTTAGTATTGTATTACAATCTTGAATTGAAGTGTTCAGTTGTAGATTCAAAGTGATTTAGATAGCGATTAATTAAATAAGTGTTTAGTTGAGTTACTGATCAGTAGTGTACTGAGTAGTTAATAAAGAGAAGTAATTAAGTAACGGATTGTTTTTCTGGAAGTAAGAAAAAGTCGGATTGGGAAATCTGTGACAGTTTTTTGGAAGTACATTTCTAGCTTTTCTAGCTTGATAGAGAGGTCTGCAATTTAAAGGACAGACTGACTATCGAATTAAAATTCTAAAGTTACGTCTGATGAAGAGAGAGTGTCTCAAAATGTCAATAAATCTAAACCGGCAATGTGGTAACCAGCCTAGAAACTGTTTAACCATTGACAACTCCCATGGAAGTTTATAAAGGAACCTAAAAATTCAAAGATATTTTGGATAATACCTACTACAAATAAAAAACAACTATTTACTCAGCATAATTGTTGTATTGTCACACTATACGAAAAAAATATTAGGCACTATAGTCTATTTGGAAATGAAAGAGAGTAACAAAACCCCGAGATAAGAACCGGCCATGGACGTGGTAATATTTCGTTTCAGGTAATTATCGGGTAATACTAATAGTGTGACAGATCAATCCAGTCTTAGAGCAGAATATACGAAGACATGCTAATGCAGTAGAGTAAAATTCGACTTGTGTTTAGTGACTATTGTGCCAGTGGATATAATATTGTTTGGGTAAAATGTCGAGTTTATCAGATTACGTACCTGCTAAATGCGTGAAAAGATGTGCGCTGTCTCAGAATGAGAAGATTATTATATTAAATGTATTTAATGCGTTGAAAAGATACTGTAAATCCCCCAAAATCATCTACAGTGAGGTCAAAAGTCGTTATAGATGATTTCTTAAAAAATATCATTCGCAGAAAAATACACTCATTTTATTTTAAAAAGGAAATATCAACGCTAAACAAAATTTTAAGTGAACTTTTAGAGGACAACGATTTGCCAAAAATCAGTAGAAGCAAATTATGGGGCGTCTTACGAGAGTTGAATTTTTGCTGGGAAAAGCAGAACAGGAAGTAAGTTCTTATCGATAAAGATGAAATTATTTGTTGGCGAAGATCCTACTTAAGATCAATTAGAAAATTTCGTGACGAAGGGAGGAATATTTATTCTCTAGACGAAACTTGGGTCAACGAGGGATATACTGTAACAAAAGTATGGTGAGATGAAAATGTAAAAAGTTTTCGACAAGCATTTTTGGATGGACTTTCAACAGGGTTCAAGGCACCTTCAGGTAAAGGGCGAAGATTAATAGTGACACATATAGGTAGTGTCAGTGGTTTTGTAGATGACGGTTTACCTTTATTTGAATCTAAAAATACAGGTGACTATCACGAAGATATGAACGCAGATGTTTTCGAAGAGTATTTTACACAGATGTTGGATCTTATTCCTGGTCTGTAATTGACATGAATAATGCCAGTTACCATTCACGGCAGACCGAGCGAACGCCTACGACTGCTTGGAGGAAAGCCGATATGATTCAATGGTCATCAGGAAAAAACATTTCTTTTGAAACAAATATGGTGAAAAAGGAACTTTTGACACTTGTCAATCTTAATAAAGATCAGAAAAAATATGTTATCGATGAAATGGCAACAAATCGCCAAATAACGGTACTACGGTTACCACTTTATCATTGTGAACTTAACCCAATCGAATTAGTCTGGGCGCAGGTAAAAGGCGATGTAGCGCGAAATAATACGACCTTTAAATTAAGTGACGTGAAAATTTTGTTAAAAAATTCCTTGTAACGAGTAACTGCAGATAACTGGCAAAGATGTATACATCATGTACAAAAAGAAGAGGAGAAAATGTGGGAACTCGATAATTTAATTGACGCTACTGTGGAACCTATCGATATTAATCTAGAAGACGAAGACAATTCATGAGAATATTCAGAGGATGAATTTTAATGTACCTACTTTTTTATATTCTTTATTGTACATTTATACACACAACACTACATTTACTCACCATAATTTGAATTTTTAAACTACATATATTTTTGTGTGGAATAAAAGTCTATTCATTAAATTTAAATAAATATTTTGATAATAATATTGAATAATTTTATTTGAATTACTAAAAACCCTCTTAACCCAGTTATGATGTTCATGTTTTGAAATGCTGTTTTTATATTGTTTACTTATAAGAGAAATGGACCGAGAAATTGAAGCGGCATAGACAAAGACGGATTGTCGGGGGTTAAATTTTAGCTACCTGCTACAATTTAGTCCGGTCCGACCACACAAATTTTTTTAAAAGTACACCTCATCTATACCGATAATACATAATATAAAAATATTGAATATAAGCACTAGTACTACATTTATTTACGATTTGCATACATAATAAGCTTTTATTACTCTCTTTCATTTCTAAATAGATACTAATTCCAAGTCAGATAAACTAGTGAAGTATTCTCACAATGCAGAGCATGTTAGCGTGATGACAAAACGTTAGCCGGAATACATTACCCGCTGTTGAATATATCACATTCAAAGCGTTCAAAGATGAATTTACGGCCGTTCCAATGACAGAATTGTGGCAGTTTGCTTAGGAAATAAATCTGGAACAGATTTCAAATTGAGCAAATAAAAGCTCGCGAGCTTCCGACTAGCTATATACTTATACGTTATATTTATGTTTATTACCCCACTGATGTTTTAAATTTCATAAATCACAATCCCTGCGCAACTTTGAACTACTTATGTCTTCTGCAAATGTACATACACAGAGTTAAAAATACAATATGTCGGTGACATTGAACAGCTTGTTGAAATGAAGGCAAAGAAATTTAATGGTGTAAATCATTTGCAATACAACACTGACATTAAACGTTTAACGTTTAGTCTTAAAAAAATGTTGTAATTTAAAAGAATTTGAATTAACTGTGGATCCATTGGCATTATTTTCTTAATTAAAAGTCAAAGTTCAGAGCGAATTAGAACTTAAATGATAATTTATTTTATTCATGTTTCATGGAATCCTTTTAAAACAGACGGATGGAAATATTAATTCAGTTAGAGATTTGGTCCTTGACCAGAACTTTAATTTCAACAGCTGAAACAATTAAAGATCAAAGTAGGTACCTATAAAACGTACCAAGGAACATTATTTAAGTTTCGGCTACTGTTCAAATTCAGTGAAAATTGATAGTATATACCTTCGCCAAATCTGTTATTTACCGAAATAAATGGGATTATCTTCGTAAGTATTACACATGTATTCCAAGTAAATCTATACATAAACAGGGTTTAACAACCACTAAGTACAAAAAATGTATCCATCTGGAAGACCCAAAGGACAATGAAAATTGGCGCCTATGATAAGCATCGTCCCAGATGGCTTAGATCTGTCAACTGCCACGCGGTCGCGTTTTTATTAATAATTATACCTGATAGATAACAGTTAGTCCGGTTAGATACAGTATTTTGAATTAATTTTATCATCAGTTCGTTTCAAACTGTCAAAATTACATTTTCTCTCATTATAAGTCCGTCAGGATTACACACTAACAACAAAAAACACTTCGCATACAGTTTAATAAAATGCTCATTTATTTTCAGAAAATCGAACGAAAGGAATACCTACTAATAGATCATAGAAAACTTTGAATGCACCCGCGACAGTCTTATCTAATAACATTAAAAAAAAACAAAGCGGTGCCTGTTTTTATCTTATAAATAAGTTTGAAAATGAAGTATGGTTTCTAATAATAATACTGCAGAGATTACCACAATTAGTACGTTGTTTGCACATTTTCTATTCACTGAAAAGTTTTTGAAACAAATAGAAATTGAAGTGAAAATTATTTTAAATATTAACAAAAGATAAAATTTAATTTTTAACTGTTAAGTCGCGAACCTTGAACTTTTGAACCGAGGTAAATCGCTATATTTTGGCTCGAATAATACAGTACTGTAATTTGGACTATTCTTTACTGGACCCCCCAGTATTTTTTCTTAATGATCATTACTTATATAAGAAGAGATATTTAAAAAACAAAACACTTAATAATATTACTGTTTTAAAAATAAAAAAATCAAAAATTATACATTTTCTCTGGATAGATATACATGGTGATTTTAAACAGAGTAGCACAAACGCTACTTTTGCATCTAGATGAAAAAATAAGGCGGATGAACTAAATATACCTTAGACAAAAGTTGCACTCCTGAGGAATTACAGGGTCTTGAATGTTGTAGAGCCAACCAATATCTCCTTCAATTTATCTTGAACGATGTGGCGTTAATCATTTATGTTTGGTACAGACATTTATCCAGTGCGGACTCGTACTTTCTATTAATATTGTTTAAATATATCCACCAGAGGCGCTGCTGTCGACTACATGCAACATATTACTCCAAAGAATTTTTCACCCTGTATGAAAATACATATCTTATTTACATTTTCGGACGTAACAACTAAAATCAAACATATTTTCTCTCTTGCACTTTTTCGATAAACGCGATAGCTTTTTAGATAATTTACAAAAAACACACTTCGGAAGTATTACAGTGCCAATGGTTGCAGTAACAAACACATCAACACGCCATTCTGTAATAGTAAATACTTAACCTTTAACATTATACAGGGCGATACAGCTTTTTTTCCTAAATTAAAGATACGAACTGCCCATATCTCCGCCACTGGTTGTTCAATGTGCTTGATATTTTCACATTTTATGACACCTTAACAAACTACACTGTGTACCAAGTATGGCTTAAATATCTCCTCAAATTTTTTCTTCAAACTTTAACACTAAATCCGTATCTTCCTTATAAAGCCCCAAAATTATAACTATACGAGCCCCTTCCCATTTCAGTTGGCCCACCTACTGAAATATTAGTTTTTTGGCCAGCACCAAAACATAACAAATACTACAGGTTGTTTTCAGGCCCCAAAGTAATTAGCAGAGTATATTAAATAATGTCCAGTAAAAAATACCAAAGTCCTTGCTCTCTATTTAAATTTGCAAGGAAAAGCAAAAATTTTGTAAATACAGCAAATCAACCTATGTTTGTTCTGGTACAAAGGATGCCTATAATTCAAAGATTGCTGTGGAAAACTGACACCGTGACAGTTGCTAATATTCATATAGCTGTCAGTACGCATTTAGTATAGCTTCAAGTACTTGAGTAGTTGTGTTTTTTTAAAATGGGTAGAGGAAAGGTTATTGATGAGAAAATTCGTTCACTTATTATTAAATATTTCAATTCCGGCAAATCAAATTCGGAAATTGCAAATTTATTAGAGTTATCGCGGTATAGTGTAAGAAACATAGTTAGACTGTATAAAAATACCGGCTCAGTTGCTGCAAGGCCCCAATATATTAAAAAAAGCAAAATTACAAATGTGGATAGACGTTCGTTGAAGAGGATTATCCAGAAAAATAGGCGAGCTAATTACTTAGAGCTAAGTGCTCTATGGAGTGACGCTGTTGGGAGACGAATTTCGAGATCCACAACGCACAGGGAGGCTCATAAAATGGGTTTTGGCACTTATAAGGTAAATTTTTTAATAAGCAAAATTGCGGTAGGAAAATAAGAAATGACAATATTTTGCTTTAGGCCAAAGAAAAGCCGCTTTTAACACTGCAGCAGAAGAAAAATGAAAGAGTAAGGTGGGCAAGACAACATAAGGATTGGACAACTCAGCAATGGCGTGCAATACAATGGAGTGATGAGGCCAGATTTGAAGTGTGTGTTGGAGACAGTCGCAGTCGAGTTATTCGAAAAAAAAATGAGGCGTTTCATCCGGACTGTCTCAAACGAAAGGTGAAATTTCCTGCATCAGTCATGATCTGGGGTAGCATGTCAGCTAAAGGAGTGGGAAAACTTCATTTTATTGACGGCATTGTGAATACGGACAAATATTTAGCCATTTTGGAAGAATCGCTCTTACCGATCATGGAAGAATGCTTGACATCCCGTCAAGAATTTGTGTTTCAGCAAGATGGTGCAGCATGTCACACCTCAAAGAAAGCATTAAAGTGGATAAAGGATAATGGTATTGCACTTTTAGAATGGGTTTCTAGCAGTCCGGATCTATCACCAATAGAAACTTTGTGGCATGAGATGAAAAAGGTGCTACGAAAACATCCTGCTAGAAATATCCCTGAGCTGAAGCAAAGACTTCAGGAAATATGGGATTCTTTTACACCGGAATTATGTCAAGGCTTGGTTAATACTATGCCCCAACGAATTGCGGCTGTAATAAAAAATAAAGGCGATGTTACCCAGTGGTGAATTTTAAAATTGTTTTGTTAGTTTTACGCTACTTGTTCTTATTTTCTCTATTTGTCTTTATTTTCTGTTAGATATTGGTTTTCGTTGCTTCATATTTATTTATTATGTTTAAAATACTGTTTAAGAGATAAATAAATTTACAGGTTAATGTTGTACTTTTATTTTTGCTTCATAAAAACAAAATTTCTGCCAAATCCTATGGTGGGCCAACTGAAATGGGAAGGGGCTCGTATAATAAACTGCCATTATTTTCAAAGTTCTACTTACCCTCAAAGTTTGTACATTAAAAACTAAATCACCCGGTATACAAAATATTTGTTTTTTTTTTGTTCCTATATCATCTACATTTGAACTTTTAAAAAATCATGAATAAGATGAAAAACCATTTTAAATTCTAATTCGTTTAAAATAAAAACAAGATACATAATTTAATTTAGCTAGACTAGACTTTCAGTCTAGAAATTGAACTGAATTGAAATTTGATGCATGCAAAGATTTGTCCAATTGACAAAACATATTTGATGTATACTGGAAATATATTTAGAAGATAGAAAAACTGTTTTTAATTATACTCGTATATTTTCATTACTTATTAACCGGATAACATGAGCAATATCAATATCAGCAGAAGTATTACAAAGTATAATCTAAAAATATACATCTTCGCTCACTTGCAGATATTTCATGACCATGACTATAAGCCGGCATACAGTAAAAACAAATGGACTATAAGAGCAACGGGTTACTCTATTATTCCTATAGATGTCCCGAAGCTCTCGTATACCTTATGAAAGCATAAATCTAATGTAAAACACGCAAACTAAGTCGTATGATAAATGTATCTGGTAAATTGATATAAATGTGTACCCAGTGAATTTTCAACAAAAACATTGTCGGTAGCTCAAAATCCGGTTATATATTGCATGCTAATAAGCTCCTTCATACCGAACTTTCATAAGATAATTTAGTTTACTTTTAGTTTATTGTTCTTCGTTATGCAGCAATTGCATCGAAATAAGACTCTCGTAACAAATAAATCCGATAAAAGTTTACGAGCTTTTAGAACCATCGGGAAAAGTTACTAAAAAGCAGGAATTGTATATTAACGTTGTTATTTGTAATGTTATTTCTAAAAGAAAAGTGATGTTTTAATTTTCAGTCCCCATGCTGCGCTTATAATTTGCAAATTTCCTTTACAATAAGATATGGAGTTTACTCAACTTTGCACCGCATCTTTTACTGTTTTGAATACATCTTTACTTACCAGAAAAAGATGAAAACACTAGCCACATTTTTTGTGGAGAGGATTACTCCGATCAATTCTTCATATATCAGTTGTTCTGATACTGGCTACAACAGCTCAAATGATGTCTTTTGCAAAAGAAGACAAGCGTTTCTACTAATTTTCTGGTTAGGTAAAAGTGGTGGTTACTCTCGGTTGGATACAGTCCCGTTCAGAGGGATCAGGTAACTATCGATGTGACCGATTGTCGACAGTGGTCGATTGGTAAACGTTATAAAATATAGAAACGACCAGTCTGACATAATACGAATTAGGCCAAACAGAATCGGAGCTCTTTCAGTCAGTTTTGATTTTAAAAATAATTTTATGTGCTGGATGTCCTTTAAATAAAGTACATACCTACAACAGGAATGCAACATTTATGTTTTCAACTAATGTTCACTTAAATATTACCCCTTCTTGTATTTGCAAAACTTCCTGCCTAAGCAATATTTACTGTCATATCTCGCAAGACTTTATTTTAAATCTTGTCTTGTCTTGCAATTCGAGCTATCAAGTCCAGTCTCTGTCTTGTCTTGCAATGCAATAACAAGATAAAATCAAGATAGAACAAAGTAAGATGCCAACACTACCTGGTGTACGTGCAAGATATACATTGGACAAACAGGGAGACACGTTAGCTTAAAATCTAAAGATAATAGTGCCACCTAAGGAATAACAACCAAGACAAGACCAAGAAAGAGCAAGGTAACATGCCAATACTACCTGGTGTACATGCAATGTATACATTGGACAAGCAGGGAGACAAATTAGTATAAAATCTAAAGATCATAAGTGCCACCTAAGGAATAACAGCCAAAACAAAATCAAAAAAGAGGAATGTAAGATGCCAACACTACCTGGTGGACAGGGTGACCCAGAACTGATGGTTGGCCACCATTACGTAAAAACAGAAAGAGCAATCGAAAAAACGTAAACGTGGGTGTTTATGGTATGGTGTAGTGAGTGTTTACCATAAAATACCATCTTGGTAAATTTAACACTCAATGGACAGTGACGTCATCAAAATCATTTTTTATCATTATTGTTACATAATACAAAAGTCCTCATTTTTATCAATAACTTTCTTTAAAACTTTTTTTTGATATCACCTTTCGAGTAAAAGATATAAAACCATATGTATAGAAAAATTAAACAAAGCCTCTATCACGTATGTTAATGATTTTGACAACGTTGCCATGGAAATATCAATACTGTCAATGATATGTTACTCATATTTATCGATAAAATTTACCTGCCAATTGTTGTTCTTGTTTTAATTATTTATGTGCAGATTTACTGTTTACTAAGATGAAGAGTCATAATAAAAAGGTAAATATGCTTTTAATTTTTGGAGATGCTAGAAAAATTCAAAATTGGCAGCACGGATTTACAGTGAAAGATATCCTGACCGCCAAGTACCAGGTTACAGAAGCTTCTTGAGATTGGAACAAGCACTAAGACGGAACACACTCCAAAAAAACATTGAAAAAATAAATCCGTTTGCAACAATAATGTGGTGGCTCAAGTGTGTGAGTATTTCAATAACAATCTTAGAAAATCAATACGAGATGCCAGCCGAGAACTAAATATTTCTTATAGTTCAATTCAAAGAGTTTTAAAGAAAAACAAGTATCGCGATTATAAAATTTGTTTCGGAGATTATTGATATCCAGTTAGATGTGCCAAACATTTATAAATATATATTATGGACAGACGAGTCCCGCTTTGTCAGCAATGGAGTACCAAATAAAAAAAAATACGCACTATTGGGCAACTGAAAACCCTCACTAAATTCATCAGGTTGAAAATCAAGGACATTTTTGTATCAATGTATGGTGTGGTATTATAGGTAGACACCTAATTGATCCATACTTTTACAATAGTGCACTAAACGGAGAGCGTTATTTAACATTTTTAAGGAACCAGTTACCAGCTTTATTGGAAGAAGTGCCATTACAACTTAGAAAAAATATGTGGATTCAACAGGACCAGCAGCAGTACAGAATGCGAGAGAAGTAAAAAGATACCTCAATGAAAATGACAATGACCGATGGATTGGTACAGAAGGTTCTATTCATTGGCCTCCGAAATCCCCGGATCTATCCCCAATGGATTTTTATTTATGGAGTGCCCTGAAAAATGAGGTTTATAAGAAAGAATGTCATAATTTAGAAGAATTAAAAGAAAACATTAGGATGCTGGGGGATAAGTAGAGATACACTCCTAAAAGTTACCCATCTGAAAATCCGACATAGACTAGAAATGTGCTTATAACAATTTGATGGACATGTAGAAAACTTAACATAGAATTATTTTCCACGATGATACGTACCTAATATTCCTTGTTTTGTTCATATTTTAAATTTTATATAATTTTGTTATTAAATAATCGTTATAGCTTTTATTACGTATTATTTGAACCAAAAATACTTACTAAATTTATTTATTTGTTATACTCTTTTTGGGTATAGGTACACATAACAAACAATAAATAATTTTGTTGGAAAATTGGAAAATTTTGTTTTCCATGACAAAGCTGTCAAAATTATCAACATACGTAATCGAGACTTTGTTTAATTTTTCTATATATATGGTCTTATATTTTGTACACGAAAGGTGATATCGACAAAAGGTTTTAATAAAAGTTGTTTATACGCAATGGCGGCCAACCATCAGTTCTGGTTCACCCTGTACATGGAAGTAAGATGTACATAGGATAAACAGGAAGGCACGTTAGCACGAAATCTACAGATAATAAGTGCCATCTAAGAAATAACAACCAAGACCAGATCAAGAAAGAGTAAGGTAATAAGCCAACACTACCTGGGGTACATGCAATGTATACATTAGGCAAGTGGGGAGGCATAGTATGAAATCTAAAGATCATAAGTGCCACCTAAGGAATAACGGCCAAAACAAGATCAAGAAAGAACAAGGTATGATGCCAACGCTACCTGGTGTCGTGTACAATGTATACATTGGACAAACAAACAGCAGCACACATGGTAGCATGAAATCTAATGAGCATAAGTGCCACCGAAAGAATAACAATAGGTTCTTGTTGTTGAAGATAGGACAGATGCAGCGAATTCAATAGATCTTGATGAAACCAAGATTCTAGAGAGAGGTAACAGAAACTTAGAAAAGGAAAAATTACAACATTACACACATAATGTGTTATTATTCTAATCCCACATTTTAACAATAACTTTCACATATTTATAAACAAATGTTGTCACATTCATATGCAGAACTATTCAAGTTTAGGTTATAACAAAAATTTACATCTCCAGCTAAATTTAAAAAATATGTATTTTTAAATATTTAGTACCTAAAAATTTGTTGGTTAAATCGCTTTCAGTCGTTATATATTCGTTTTACTTCGGTACTTTTAAATATTCGTAGATGGCATAAAAATACTTACTTCTTAAATGTATAAAATAATTTGTATTTGTACAAGACACTTACTATTTAAAAATTAAGGTGCCTTTAAGCAAATCAATTAGTTCGTTACTTGCTTGAGTGGACAATTATTATGGTTGATCCTTTATAGTGTACCTACACGTTTAGTAATAAATTCGTTCTTTAACTTTATCCTGGTCGCATTCCTGAGTGAATTCTACAAATATTCGCTAGTTAACGTTCATACGAAAATATTCGCTAAAACGCTTTGTCCTGACATATCAACTAAAATTTTCAAAGAAATGATTATTTACCATGATGATTATTTGGGTATTTGATTTCCACTCCACACTTGCGTACCTATGTGACTATTTGTCAGTTTCACGACAATTCGTTAATGGATATATTCACAAATATCTTTTTAAAGCTGGTTGTTTGCCAACATAGCTCCGGAAATTATTCGTTTTAAATTAAATATAATTTCCATAGAAATTTAGTATTATCTAACTTTACTGCTACAATAGGGTTGTTCACAAAAAAAAAATTCTGTTTAAAATGGTTATAAATAGCTTTATACAACAGCAAATTTAAAAATTAGTTGTATGGAAAAAACCCAAAAAAAATTAATATCTGTTTGAATGCGCAAACACAAGCTAGCATGTGAGAATAAGAAATTACATTAGATTTTCATGTAATAGTCTGCCAGGTCTGCCTTTAATGACGTTTGCGTTGTGTCCTTGCATTTTATAGTTATTTTTTTAAATTTTAATTAAGGTAATGAAATATACTAACATGGAAGGTTTTCAAAAGGCACTCACATAATCTGCCAACTGTGAAACGACTTGAATTAGGCAGTGTTGTAAAAATTAAATTGCAAGTATTGTTCTATGTAAAAAAGTAGTGTACTGTACCAAACCTTTAGTAGTCAGTGTCACAAATTAAATGTGATAGCTTTGCTGCGTCGGAGAAAAGAATCCGGAAACCAATCGGGGTCCAATAAAAAATCTGTTACCAAAATGGGATGGAAAAAATGAATCACGTGGAGATTGAGAATCTTTAAAACTTAAGAGAACATTGAAATGTTAGGAAGTGATTTTATATTATCTACAATGTTGATAAAGAAATCCTTAACTTAATATGGTGAAAGTTGTGGACTCGTTACATTTTTACCATTATTTTATTCAAAATTAATTAATTATTTGCCAACACACTATATAACAATTACTAGTCTATAGAAACAGACGCTTATACTGCAAAAGATAAAAAATAGTATAAAATGATTTACAATAAAAATTACAAATCAGATTCAAAGAAAACGTTTAAGTGACCGCTGAGTTTTATTGTGAACGCTCTCACATCACTAATATATTTTGATTTTTCATTTAGAAATTCATTTAGACTGTATTATTTGCATCTTATATTTACTTCAGAAATTACATTTTAAATCTGCCAGAGAAAGTTTGTTGTTTATTTTGAACAAAAGAAAATGTAGACATTTTAATAGTTAGCATAATTTCTTTGGACTTATATTTTTTTATTTCAATTAAAAATATTGGACATGTATATTACACATACCTGATTAATATCTAGTTATTCAAAAGGTATTTGTTACTGAATATAGGTAGGGCTATAAAATAAAAATAAAAATTCATCGTCATTATTAACCACGTCATTTTTTCAGATACAGGACGTGCTTAAACATGACTCCATTATTTAAATTTCAAAGGTATCGTTAGGAATGACAGAAGACTCTTATTTCTTTTAGATCCCGCGCTTATTTAGAGTATAAAAGACTCGTCACTTCTAACAGCATCTCACGACAGTGTCAGATTAATTACTTCTTTCAGTGGCTTGTATTTTATTCATTTAGTGTTACATTTGGAAAATGTCGCCGCCAGAATTAGAATTCTAGCAATATATTTCTTTCAAGCAGCCTTCAAAGTGCACTTGAAATGCAATGAATATGAACTGAAGAAATTAGCTCTTTGTCACCTAATTTGAAACTGCCAAGATAAAACGCTGCGGATGTTGAGAACGAAGTAGATTAAACTAATAGAAAATGCTTTTGTTCTGTAGTCTTGAACGATAGATCTTATCTACAAGTTTAACATAATATCTATTTATAACTGTGATGCTTTCAAATATAAAATATTTTTACTTTAAAACGAAACGTCATCTGCACTGGAACACATCAACGAATCATGTACTTATGTCAATTAACATCTATGCGATAAATAATGACAGTTATACTGCCAAATGTATACGATCTACATAACAATATAATTCTTTGCGGAAGAATCTCAAATCGTTAATCCATAAAATCTAAACTTCCATAACTATTGCGCGACACTCAAACTGATGCAACGATCCATCGATATTCAGTTAGTAGGCAGGAAGAAAGTCGTCGATAAAAAGAAAATTTTATGGGAAGAGTGGGCTGATTTATTAGAAAATCATTGAACGTTGAGTATATTCAATCCCAACTGCATTTCAAAGCTATATCTATCATATTTTGCTTGATTTATGTCTATTTGAATAACTGAGATGGAACAAATATATCAAGCAAATAAGTATTTCTATAGTCTGACAACGTTTTATGTGTTTTTTTTCTCTGCCTGACTGTCTTAAGACAAGACTTTATATGGCGAAGTGACTTTTGTCAGAAATGAAAAGTTATTGACAAATATTCTTCAAACAAAATTTGCCATGATCTGTAAAATCCAGTAAAAAGGTTAGATCTAGAAAAATGTACAGAGTGTAAGAGAAAAATTAAATACTAAATAAGTGTGCAAAATTGCAGTGACTTTAATTTTTTTGTTTTATTCAACATTTTCTTTTTTGCTAGTTGAGTACCCTTCTGCATAAAATACGACAAAATGTTAATAAGGAAAGTTCCTTGGAATAATAAGCTATGTATGTGTGCAAAACAAATAAACTAAAATAAATACTGGACCTACTACGAATTTTGCTAGATTTTAAGTTAGGTTAGGTTAGGTGATAAAATATTATTTAAATTGACAATAAATGAGTAGTTAGTTCAAGAATTATGATGTATTTTTTTTGTGCTGGAAAATTTTTCTTCAGTTTAAAAACTAAAAAGAATCGAACTACTTATAACTCAAATTAGTTACTAAATGTATAACTTTTCAAAACACTATTAAAAAATGTATTAAATTAGCAATTATGCTTTTGGTTCCAAGGGTTTCATTTTAAGATTTTAGATAAGTTGTTTTTATTTATTTCATATTTATTTTGACAAGAAAGTGAACTCAAACAACCTCAATTTATTTAACTTCTGGAAACTAATTTTTCATACTCTACGTGTATTTTATTTACCTACATGATTAATTAATTTATTTATTTCTAAAAAATATTATATTTAGGTGGTACTAATTTTTAAAGCAAAAATTGTTTTGAAATATTGAAAATAATCTCACATTTTTTTTGAAATTTTATTCTAGCTACAAATATCCACGCGGGTAAAATCGCAGGCAACAGTTAGTAGGTATATAGCTACTATAAGTGCAAATGTGCGATTGATTCCAAAATGCCTCAATTTACTCTATGAATTGATGAAATTGGCATATCAATTCATTAATTTCACTTACTAATGCAGTTAATGGAGTGGCCAATAATCGTGTATTTAGTTAACTGAAGTTGAGTTCAAGAGAGATCTGTTGTAAACAGATGAGTGTAAATATATAATAGATGGATCATAATTTTTGAGCACTGTTAAATTATGTATCCTAAAATGTAAATATAACAAAGTATATTGACTTGTTTATATCACTCAAGTACATTAGATATTTATATTTACAAATATATTGTCCTAGATAGATAATAACTGAAAAATTAATTAATCCTTAATCTCAACTGTGATTATTTGACCTGCACTTGTTGTTCTCGGACTAGTATAATTTTTATGTTTTGAGAAGAGACCAATTTTAACTTTGTCATTTTATACCACTACTTTTTTGCGTATTTATCAATTATAAGTAAATCATAAAGTAATAATATATTTAAATAACAGTAACTAAATAAAAAATAATTTAGTTATAGATTATCCAAGAGGATTTTTTGCAGTAATACTTAACATTAAAGCAGACAGATTAAAAATAGGATTATAAAATTCCTAATATTTCTGAAGAGCTTGATCCATTAGATACCCAATAAAAACGAAAATGGAACAAACCAAAAAATTATTCTTCAATTTGAGCCGCCACTACTTGCTGTAACAATGATCGACCTCTTGAACGTCTTCCACATGCCGCGCATTCCCCCCTCGGATAACTAATAAATGCAAAGTATATAGAATAGTACAGCCTTTATAACTGTATCATTTTAACAATTATTTTCAGATTGTTGTTTACAGTTATTTACCACCTGTGTCAGTTTTTTTTCTTTTATAAAGAACGCAATATTTACGGAGATAGCATTCCCTTCTGTTTTGCTTAAAAATAAAAAAAGAAGAACTTCTGAGACAAATGAACAGTACTAAAGACAATAGTTCGACTTATCGTCAGTAAAAATTTGTAATTCTTTTATCAATGAACAAAAAAATTACGAAGAGTTAAATTGAGAGGTGTCAAATACGTAGGCTGAAATTCGTGATTTTTTCAACATTCTTACTAATAACTAAACAATGGGATAACGAAACTAACTGAAATTTTAACAAACAATGGAGTAATAGTGAGGCTATATATGGTAGCCCCTACGTTTTCTTAATATCCGTCTCCAAACTCAGGAGTCTATTTCATTATTTCGATAGTAGATATTGGTGACTTTTACTTTTGAATGACTAATAATTTATATGAAGAAATATAAAAATATAAATTCCTTAATTTTAATGAAGTTTTCTATCATTTCAAAGATGCAATCAATAGTACTGTATTGAAAATGTCGACATCAAACAGCCCTGGTAGTATTATTGTCGACAAGATTTCATTTCATTTTCCCTCTGATCTGTATGTAGCTAGAAATCCGAACTTACCTGCATATTCCGTATGAAAATGAAGTGAAGAATATGAAGTGAAAATCCTCAAAGCGATGCCTTGTCAACATTAATTGATTTATCAGACAGCAAGTTTAATGTAATAGCAAAAAAACAATATCTAACGAACATTTAATTAGAAAGCAAATTTCACTGCTTTTTAAATATCAGAACTGCTTTGATCAATCAGCAAATTAAATCTCGAATGTAAATTAGCTTTGACGATGGAAATTTGAAAGTTAATCACAATGGCTCCGCGAAATAATTTATGTTGCTTTACACAAAATATAATTTTGCAGCATTTTAACGAACATAAACCGTAGTTACAGACTGAAGATTTTTTCTGGGACAGTAATCAAGGAATGAGATTTTATTAACGACACAATTATACAGAAATATAACCTTGCTTTATCACTTTCAATCATCAAACTCGCTGAGATGTTAAGGTACTGAAATGTAAATTGACTTTCAGTTTTTAAATACACTTGCAAGCTAGAATGCTAGAATAAATGGGTATTTTATTTAACTATAAGCGGACTGTGTATTTTGTTACCAGTAGGTAATTCTGACAGACTTGTAATGAGTAAACATGTAGTTTTGGCAGGAACGATTGCAACATACTGCAGCTAACCCAATTAACTGCTATCTATCAGGTGGGGATTATCATTAATAAAAGTGTTTATTTTATTCTACATTTAGCAACGCTGTAAAATACGATTGCATGGTAGTTGATAGATCTAAACCATTTGAGTCGATGATTGTTACAGACGCCGATGTTCCGGGGGAAAAGAGGGTTTTGCCCCATCGAACTAGAATTATTCAATATATATTTTTTTATATTTTATGCCTCTGCATACGTATTTAAAATGTTTGTACTTAGTGATATAATTATTCTTAAACAAACACAATACTTTACTAGGTATATAAATTGTATTTTAATTCTAGTAAAATTTACGTAGGCACCTAGCGTAATAAAATTAAGCGATGATATATTCAGCCATTCGCCGAATTAATGTTGACTGTATGTTTTCTTGCCCGTCTACCACAACAGTTTATCGCCTTGTTAGCTTATTATACCAAGTGTTGACTCAAATTAAATCAGTATCAGACTTCATTAACACAGACTTTTAAAATAACAAATTGTTAAAATCATAGAAATGTTAACTATATATATTTTTATAATAATAATTTGTTTTCTTGTTTTAATTTTTGTATTGGTTTTATTTTTTGGTCATGTATGCCGGCTTAGCAGTTATTTGTATACGAAGTTGGTACTTACCAGTTATTCTTACTTTTTTCTCACAGTGTAAATGATATTTATAGAGTTGTAAATGCAGCATAACCAAATGAAGGTAAGTATAGATTTAAATTTTTATTGTGTGTACTTTTACTTGAAAAAATACCCGTTGTTAGGCACCAGGTTTATGTGTTGATGCAACCCATAAAGTCTAAATTTTTCTCCACTTGATTTGGCCACCCGGTATATTATATGGGGCTTAAACTTTTTTCTCAGGGGCTATTCACTTGACTAATATTTATTTATGAGATAATAGAAATAAAATGGATGATGTTAAGCATTTGAATAAATATATTGCAGTGATAATTTTCCGCAACATTTGCAAAGGTACAAAAGAATAGTTATTACTAAAAACCTAACTTAACTGTCTTTTGGTTAACCATTTCAAATCTAGCTTATGCTACTACAAGATAATCAAGGGATTTGGGCTATTACATTGCCTGTTTATATTCTAAATTGTCTCTACTCGTTGAAATTCTCTTTATACTACAATTGTTCAGTATTTTTATTAATCGTTAATGTTTGGAATTGACTTGCACTGTCTTCAATTTACAGAAGAGGACTAATTGGCATTCCCTATTATGCTTTATCTTACCTCCAATGTAAAGCAGGTGGTAGCGTTACCTATTTTATTCTCCGCAGTATTCTGTTGGCGAGAATATCTCTAAATCTCGGTGTTTTTCTTGGTAAAAACTTCCTGGACACCTCGTTGTCAAGGCAATTCCAGTGAAGTTCTTAATATTCGGTAAGTTTCTTTATTCTTATTGAGAATGTTCCTTTTACCTTAAGTCAATTTTAAGCAATCAATTCATATTTCACTTTTTATTTTAAATCGATTCACTACTTAACCTAATTTAAATTATTAATAAAATTATTTACCAAGCTTTGCGTTTAATTTTTGACATATGTCAAAATTGTTGTACATTACTCATAATTATTTCAGCTTCATCTACCTTATTTGAATTATTTCTTATTTCAGAAGTATTTAAATTTTATTATTCTCATGTTTTCATTTCATTCAGCACATTTCTTTGACTAATTTTATATCTGATTTTATATCTTTAAATTAATCTTCTTTATTATTCAATTCAACAAATTATATTTGGTGTGATTATGTGTTAGTTTTGTTCTTTCTGTTATACAGTGTGTTTCTTTGTGTCATATGTGCATTTTGTGTTTATCACAATATATTATATTAGTTTCTCACTCATCTTCAAAAATTGCGCATGCTTTGTTGTTAAAGGTATAGTAGATACTTCGAATCATGTATTAAAATAAGGAAAGATATTGACATGTAAAAAAGTGAGAAGAAAACAATTTTGTGTATAGCATGCATTTTATTACGTAACTCACATCTGTCCATATCTAAGTTAACCTGTAGCTAAACTGTTAGTTCTTCCAAAATTTTTAATTTTTAAATTTTTATTTTTTTTTAATTTAAAATTTTTGAATTTTTATATTCCTGAAATAGAGTTTTCTACAAATAAGAAATAATTTTAGATATTTACGAATTGAATAATATAGAGCTTAGCAAGTAACAGGAATGTTATATCATGGAACTTGCGAATGCTCAAAGGTACCAAAGTAAAAAGAATATATAGCGACAAAACCGTCTATTCAACAAATTTTTAGGTAGCGAAATCTTTCAAAATACGTAGTTTTTTTAATTTAACTGTATATGTAAATACTGTTATAACATAAACTTATACAGATTTGCATATAAAATTGTTCACTTTTGTTTATAAATACGTGGAAGTAATTGTTAGAATGGTAAAATAATGTATCTCAAACAAGTGATTTTTAAACATTATTTTAGATGAGGATAATTTAAACAGTAAAAGCGGATAAATAAAACATCAAGAATTTATTTTCGGTATTACATTTAGAGTTTTATTTTTCGAGATTTCTATACCTAAAACAACATAAATTTTATCATTACTCGACGAGAAATACGACGACCTTAGTTACGAATATTATGAAACAGATATTTTATGACAAATTTTTTAACCCATGGTTTATTATTGACTATGAAATTGACAGCTAAACAGTTTTTTACTTTTTTCTTACACTATATTTCCTCATACAATTCCATCTTGAAATATGGCTTTTGGCGTCACCACTCTGTATAAAAAAATGAAAATTATTTAACATAGACGCATTAACAAAACACAAATTTTAGTTATAAAACTATTTAATTAAACTTAATAGGTATATCGAATTGTTATTTCGGCACTGTTAAGCAATAACTGTTTTATTAAAAATTGTATTCATATATTATATCGCAAATATATATTACAAATACGTAATGCTTTATACCAATATTCCATTGTTGATATAACTTACACGTTCACCCAACCAAAAACTATTCTCTTTTAAAATTTCCTAAAATTGTAGCTGCAATCATTCAGTTGTGATACATTAAATAGTTGAAACAGTTCAAATAAATGTTCACTTGGGTAAACTTTATTTTAATATTTGCGTTTCATTAATATCAATATAATCCGTTTCATTTAATTTCAGATTGGTAAATACAGACACACACAGTTAACAAATACAGCAGCTACTTGTATATTTACTTCAAACGAAAATACATACAAAATTCCAATTTTCTTGGTATCAGATTTGGCGTCGGCCACAGTGAGTGTGCTCTCTAAAATTATAGACGTATTTGTCAAGCTAGAGATTTTAAGTTAGGCTGGTAGGTTACATCGGCCTACGTTTTTGGCAACTGGATAGTAGTCAACTTTATAAATACAGGTACTGCCTGCCGCAGAAAAATTTAAAATCAAATAAATAACTTGTTTTAAATTGGTCGGCTTAAATATTTTTATATTATCTTGGACGGAGTATTCGCAGTAGAATATATGTTACGTGGGGAAAATATGTATTTTTGTTGTGAAAGTGTTTGATTATAAAGATTTACAGAAAAAAAGATTTGATCTGGGGATCTGGACTACGATGTCTCATGTAGCGTGCCGAATCTGATGAAAAAAAAAAAAATAGTTCTGATGAGACAGTTCTGCTCTGCAGCCTCTCAATGCCCCTTGTGGGGCTGGGAGGAGTAACAAAAACTCTATATCGATAATTGGGATTTTCCAGATCACTGAACATGAATTTGGAATCAATTTTTTTGTATAACACCAGAGTAGTCAGCAACTACCAAAAGTCATGACATATTTGGAAGCTCAGGAAAGATTAGGGTCCTTCTGTTTTAAGGTTTTCAACAGTGACATTGAATTCTCACATCATCATATCATCTATCAACACTCATGACAGTCGCGAAGTCTACCGTGACCTGCTGCAGCATATGTCCCATTCCCAATCCTGCTGCTTCTGGTTGTTTGCTCGGTACTTTTTAGTAGGAAGATCTTAGTTAGTCTGAGTATAGTCCCGGAAATCAAAACCTAATACTACAACAAGGCATCTCCCAACAAATATTTAAAGTTAAAATTACGTTAATTTGACCTCTAAAGTGGTTTATTCCGTATTGGGAAAGTTTACCTATATTTGTGGGCCTTTTTCCTTAGAAGGGGGAAAAACTAAAGTAATATGTAAGTTAATAATGGGGAAGTTGCATGAATTTTATATTGATCTGAAATGTATTACAGAATAATCTTTCAAACATATTGAAAGGTCAGAACATGTGTCTGACGGCAATAATCACTTTATAATTAAAATATTAACATTAATAAATTGCCATAGAATGTCAACAAAACCACGTGATCGAAAACGCAGTGTCATTGATGTGACGTCAAATGCCAGTACGCCATCTTGCTTATGTTATGCCGATCGTGACGTAAATAGGAATTTGTTTCGTTTTTCGTGACATTTCTTTTGAGTCTTATGTATTGTAAATACTGCGTAAGGTACCTAGTGCTGTTATAAACAAGGTTCCCTGTTTGTGTGCTGTGCATATTATATATATTTACACATACCTACAGTTAAATTTAAGATTTTCAAAGATTTCTGTACCTAAAAATTTGTTGGATAGACCGCTTTTTTTCATTATTTATTCATACTTATTTCCAATTACTTAATCTTACATTAAAATGGTCTTCACAAACATGCAACGTAGAAATGCTGGAGAGCTTTACGTTTCTTGACTTTTTTGACTTTATTTCGTCGCGATTCATTGCCATCTGCCACATTTTTCTTGTCTTTTCAATTTTTGGCATTTTTGTTATTAGTCACTGTATGGGAAGTATTTGTACATAATGGCACAATGCAATATTTCATCCATTTCCCAGGTATTAATGCACTTTCTGTAATCATTTTACAATTTTCAACACCAGTCTCTGTTTAACACAATAACATTTAATAAATGTCACAATGTCACAAACGACAAACTAACTTCATGAACTCTTGTGTTTAAAAACTGAACTATTAATTTAAATGTATGTACTCCGTTGAGACTACGTTGTTCAAAAGCACATAACAATGTTTTGTGGTCCAAAGCACACTAAGCACAGATTATACAGGACCCGCGCAACTGGCAGTTGACGTCACAGGTTTTCAATATGGCGGCCACCGTTTTGTATGGGTGTGGCCATACTAAAACTTTAAATACCGTTTTTGAGCTTATTTTTTCACGAAATTGTCTGGGACAAACGCCATTTAGATTAAAATACTACATTCTTTCATCTCCACGTATTTGAAAAAATCATGCAATTTCCCCATTGGTCGGTAAGAATTTTATTCTAATAAGATAATTTTGCTTAAAAGAAATACAGACCAATTTTATGTTAAAATATCAAAATATAAAAGATATTATTACCAAAGAGAGATAATATTACATGTTTGGTTAAATACATTATAACAGCGAACATAGAAAGAGAAAGAGAGATTATAAGTCAGGCTGTAAAACTACAAGTAGAGTAGGAGTAAGTATATAAATAAGTACTTAGATTTTAACATAATATGAAGTCTGTTATTTTGGTTTCCATTCAACAAATTTTACAACCCAGGAAATTTTTTCGTATGATGTGATGAACAAACTTTCATAAAAATAATGCGCCTTATAAATACACATTTTTATTATTGCTTCTTAATAATATTCCTATCTTGAAAAATAACACAAAATAAAAACTTAATATATTTCGTGATAAAATGTGTTTAAAAATCTTTCTTCACAAATGTATTAACTAATATTATATATATTTTTGGTAATTGGTAATGTATTACCAACTAAATTATTACTAGGTATCTACATATAAAATTCTACTCCTGGATTTATTTGTAACTGAAAATTCAAGTTGAAACCAGTAATATTATGTATGCGTATAATCAATCAAATAAACAAAATAAATATTTCCGAACGGAACTAAATTAAAATTTCAATTCACATGCACTACTGAATTTATCAGAGACGATAACAGTGTTATCATATGGAATACTTATGATATGTTTATCGATATATTAAACTTAACTTGATTTACATAACTTGCAGTGTTGGCTTTGATTTTGATAGTCAGAATATGAACGTAATAATTATTTTTTAAATCGTTCTTTACAACTCTGTAATATTGTGTGGTATGTCACCTGTAGAACCTAAGTTGGTTTTTGCTGCAGATCTCCAAAACACAAAACAATTTCAACGCCCTATATTGCAGGAAGATCTGTCTGAATACATATAACAAAAAACTTGCTCCCTAAAATACCTTTTTGATACACATTTACGTCGAAGTATTATTAACAAGTAACTTTGTACCATAACATAGGACATTATTAGATTAATTGAAACGGTTAAATATTCCTTAGAAGTTATCAGTTAAAGTTGAAAATATAAAAAATAGAACTTTGCAAATTGAAGAATTTTATAGGGCAAAATAACTAGCTATTACCTTATTTTTAACTACTAGTTGAAGACAAAATAAGTTTTACCATTTTGTAATAAATATGTAAATATTTACCCACCTATTGTAATAATTTAAAAAATTTCTGGATATTTAAGACAGATTTGAAGGCGAAATTAAGTAAATTATAACTTCGTCTTAAGTTATTGGAATGTTAGCATTTGAAAACACAGAATAGTAAGCAATTTGTAATTTCGAACTATATAAATTGATATTTCATTTCACTTGGAACTGTTATTTAACAAATTTTTGACTAAAATTTTTGTATTATAAGATTTTGTAACATTGAAGATTATTTTAATGAAAGTAGTAAATCTGGAACAATTTAGGTTTACTTTCCCTGTGTAGTAGTCTATTATGCTTAAATGTTAGTTGAGCTACAAGTCCAGGGGGATCAAGTTTCTTCTAATCTGCTAATTGACAACTACAGGTATCATCTTCGAAGTTTAATGTGACTTGCTGCAGCATCTATCCCAAGAGCTAAGTTATACACTCCCAATCCTGCCGCTTCTGGATCCTTACCTGGTTGTATTCTTGGTACCTTTGTTACAATGTTTTAAATATATATATATATATATATATATATATATATATATATATATATATATTGCCAGTTTTATTTGTAAGTATAATGGATGGGTAAAATGTCTGAAGGTTTTATTCATCTTAGTTTTTTATATATTTGGCATTACTTTTTTAATTCCATGGGTTGGTGGTAAGATTTCTCTTGTCATGACCAAGCAAGCGAATTAAATCAATTTTTTTTCTTACTTTTCATTCTTCTAGACTAGCTAGACTAGTCTAATGAAGGGGGATTTATAACTTCCGCGTTGTAGATGCTGGCGCAAAGTATAGGAGTCTGAATAAGGATAAGCTGTTAAGCAAAACGCCAGTATTTTGTCTGGGAAGCACGAGCCGCGTGGCGTTAGAATATAATCTTTATGGTGTATCTTATGAAACTACGGATTATTGCTGTGGATAAATTTCGTGATTTGATTTTCCTGTATGGGGATACTTTGACTCTTCGTCTGAAGCTTAACCCTGCCATCCCCGATAATAACATTGGAATCCACCTAAAATCCAAGGTATTTGCTATTAATAATTAAATCTGTTTTTGTAGAACAATAACCGTGAATATATTGTTCATATTTAAAAAATAAACTACTCCAGAGCTTTATTGCTCCTACTCTTCCGCCCCTTCCTCCATTTTCCTGCATGGTTGTCACGTGAGGCAGCTTACATCATAGGTCCTTCCTTTTCGCCATATTGGCTAAGACCAGAAAAGCCTGTCTACCACTACTTCTTCTACATGTTAAGAACTAGGGAATCCACCCATGAGGAAATTTACATTATTTACATTCTTCCTTTTATATTTTCTTCTCACCATATCTACCACTATCTCTCCAATGTGTTAACCACCAGCAGTCCACCATTTTGGGCTATATCTGGTGACGTAACAATCTCGCCCGGAAATAACAAAACCGCAGATAAGTCTGACTATTTATTCAAAATTTTTATTGCGATTTTGACCCTTGTTTGGTGTGCCGTATTATGTAATCATTAGTCACCAGGATACATTTTGACTTCGTTAACGTATTTGTATATAGCTGTTGCTAATGATTGTTATTAACTATATATCATATAATATTGGTAACAATTATTTTTTATTGCTTATATACGTGTGTTTGTGTGTTGTATAGTATGTTCTTCATTATGATATTAAATAATAATTTCTGCACCCATCACACATATTATTTACTCACCCCACCGCACACTGAGCTGGCCAGTGCCGTTTTGTTCCAGTCCCTTAAAAATTAACAAACGGCACTTTAAATTTTTATCATTTTGATCGGTGCTTCTTTTCAATTAAGTTGAATAACTGAAATTTCCATATGATTATCTCATTTCAGTTGATTTATTTAAAAAAAGTACAGATTAATTGAAATCAAGTTAGCCAAATATTGCCGTAACACCTTTTCACAGAATAATCTTAATATTTCTAAGTACAGTCTTGACAAGAAAACACTGGACTACAAAGCATCTACCAGCCCAAGGGCATCAAGTTTTTATCAAAAATTGTTTAAGCTTCGTGTTATCAAATGATTGATAGCTGTAGTAACGTGAGAATTCAATATCGTCTTGGAATTGCTGCTCAGCTTATTTGAACGTTAGAGAATTCACAGCTTTTCTCAATTTGTAAATGTTGTCACAAGTGTTGACAGCACATCCGAAAACTTAAAGACTCCTACTTCTTCCTGAATTTCCAAAAACTAGAGTCAACATGAATAAAATGAGTTTGTTCTCAATTATTCTTACTTAACTGTAAAAGTTATTAAGTCAAGAATACGTGTCTTAATATTCTGAAACCAACAAAATGCAAGTTACAAGCTGGTTGTTGTTTAGAACATCACATACACATCTGTTAGAATTTCTGTTTATATTCACAATAGCTTTTCATTTTTGTATCGTTTTTTTAATAAGACTGCCCCAATTTCAGCTAAAATATTTTATGCTGCAGCTAAATTTGAAACAGTTTATATTTTCAATTATTCCAGTCCATTCTTTTAAATATAATAGAACCCTTGGGAAACGCTTCAAGAGGAAATAATGGTAAAGTTGCATGAATTTTATATTGATTTGAAATGTATTACAGGGCAATCTTTCAAACGTATTGAAAGGTCGGAAAAAAATGCTATAGAATGTAAACAAACCACGTGGCCGAAAACGTGATATCAGTGGTGTGACGTTACACGCCGTTTAACGCGGTTTGTTTCTGTGGATACAGATGCAGGTTACGGTGTTGGTGATGGAAACAGGCGTTTGTATCTTGTATTTTTTCGTTTATTGTGGCATTTATGGACAGATACATAGTGTAAATACTGTGTAAGTAATGTTATAATTATTAGTGGTGATGTGGTCATCTTACGCTATTGATCGGATAGATCCGCTCGTGACAATCACGGCGACAATGCTGTTGGATAAGTAACAGATAGATAGTTTTACTTGATATATTTATAAAATTATTCCATCTGATTTCAGACTGAACTACTTATTTTAATTTAAAAATAATAAGTAGGAGCAAATACAGAACATGTTATTTGGAATCGGAATGAAACACTGAATACAATAAATGAGAAAAAATGTAAATTTGCTTTACCATTGATTTTCTAAATGCCCTGTACACATTCTGGTAGCTTAATAGAAAAGTTTAATTGATTCTTTATAACTTTACCTTTTAATTTTTTCGATAAACTTAAACCTACCGATATTTCCAATTAAACTTACGTTAATGATTTTCACAAACAAATTATGTTATAATGCTTTCTTTCAAAGCGCTTTATAACCCTAGACCACATTTTTCTTTTCATTTTTTGACACAGTGACATATTTTTTATTAGGCGATGTATACTGTATTCGTTCATACTGGCAAAGTGCAATATTTCTTACTGAATACTTCTTTCATTTGGCTGGTAAAATGCAATTTCTGTGCCCATTTTACGTTTCTATTTTGCAACTTTCAATTTCAATAATAATATCACAAGTGACAAATTAACACTTCTAAACGTATGTACTGCGTTGTCCGAAACCATGTAAATCATATACACATCTGAACAAAACCACATTGTTGTATTTAGGTATACACGTACACACGTGCGTCTGATGTCGCAGTTTTATGCAGAATTAATTTTTAAATATCGTTTTTAAGGTTATTTTTCCACGAAATTGTCTAGGACAAACGCCGTTTTGAATAAAATAACACATTATTTCTTCTGCGTGTATTTAGAAAATTCATACAATGTCCCCATTGTGTTTGTTCATACTGTAACAAAGCCTGTCTCAATGTCGCTATTATACCCCACAAAGTGGAACATTGTGACATAATCATGAAAATATCTGTTAACACCAAGATGAAAAGAAATTATTTTCTTTAATATTTATATCATAGCATCCCTTGTTTCTAATTATTAAGTGGACAAATCTCATTATGTTTTACAAGAAGCAAAAGGGAAAGTTTCAACGATTTTTCCTTAATTCTTTCATACCTTCCAACGTCGTAGTCGGGAGAAGAAATAAAGAAATTATTAAATAATTACTTCTCGGTGCCTTCCTACTTCCTTGCAGGCTTTTGATAATGTCGAGGTCAAAGTCTTTGTAGAAGCTTTGACCCACCTAAAATTAAAATTTATTTCAAAAGTCCATCTATAAATTTTCTATACTCAATGAAGAATTAAAGTTTATCAAATATCAAAAAAAAAAAAGGGAATATACAATATTCTTAAGTGTGTGTATTTTTACCATGTCAATGGCTTAAAGTTAAGTTAGTGGTTTATCAATCACCTTAAGTAACGTTCAGATAAACGTTAGTGCAATGGCACTGCAGTTGTACTGTTGTATTGTAATTATATGATGTTAAATATTATTTACTCTGTTTACATAAAATTACTGTAGACTTAAGAAGTTGGGGAATTTATCCGCTGTAAGTTGGCGACATGCAAAAACTCAAGATTCTTGACCTTCAGAGAGGTTATGTTTATGTTTTGTCAACTACGTCTCTATCTATGGAAATTGTTGGTTTTTATCATTTGCCGAATAGTAATTAAAAGCCTACCCTAGATAAAATATAAGCCTACAATCTGCAAGAATAGATGGTCTATTTGAATGTTTGGTTAAATCACAGTATACTAGTATACTGTGGGTTAAATGAGTCCCCACTAATTCATTCGGGCGAAATGAAAAAATAATCGGGAATCTCATTTCGCATTTATTTATATAAATTATAGTCCTCTTCATCCATTTTTTTTTTTAGAAACAAATCAATTCTAAACTAAATATCTAAATTAGAATCTAATTTAAAAACTTAACCTGCAAAAATGTGAATCTTCTGTTTACTGTCAAAAAAAGCAGTTTTCTGATTGGTCCTTGTATGATTGTTGGAAAAGGATTGGTAAAAGCTAAAATGCTTTTAGCTTCTGCCATACAACTGCAGTACAAAGGCATTACTATTAAGTTTATCTGAACGTTACAAAAGTCACCCGTATTTCTCGCCGTTTTACTTCAGTATCTTTGAATATTTGCAGGTGGGATGAGTTAATATTCCTATTATTTGCTAAACCCTAGATGATTCAGTTATTAAATGTCTAAAATTATTTATATTTTGTAGAAAACACTATTTCAAGAATACGGCGCCCTTTTTAATAACTTTTCTGCAGTACCAATGCAACCGCACTAATCTTATGTGAATGAAGCTTTAGACAGTACCAGTTAATGTTCAAGGTTGCTAGACCGTTAATTTTAGTTGATGCCTGTGAAGTTATTGCTCTCTGTGTGTATAAGCTGATACTGATTTGGGCGAAGAAACCGCACATCAAGCTTGTATCACTGAAACTCCAATTTGTTCATTTAGTTTAATAGCGAATAGTTTCAGATTCCATAACTGAGATACGGTGATGAAAACGCGCTAAATTTTACAATTATTGCAATACTCACATTTGGTGATCCCAACTAACATTTAAGCATAATAGACTATAGTCTGTTTAGAAATGAAAGAGAGTAATAAAAGCTTATTATGTATGCAAATCGTAAATAAATGTAGTACTGGTGCTTACAAGCAATATTTTTATATTATGTATTATCGGTATAGATGAGGTGTACTTTTAAAAAAACTTTGTGTGATCGAACCGTACTAAATTGTAGCAGGTAGCTAAAATTTAATCTCCGACAATCCATCTTTATCTATGCCGCTTCAATTTCTCGGTCCATTTCTCTTATAAGTAAACAATATAAAAACAGCATTTAAAAACAAGAGGCTACTTTAAGCATCATAACCGGGTTAAGAGGGTTTTTAGTAATTCAATTATAATTATTCAATATTATTATCAAAATATTTATTTAAATTTAATGAATAGACCTTTATTCCACACAAAAATATATGTATTTTGAATATTCAAATTATAGTGAGTAAATGTCTCTTCTTTTTGTACATAATGTATACATCTTAGCCAATTATCTGCAGTTACTCGTTTAACAAATTTTTCACGTCACTTAATTTAAACGTCGTATTATTTCGCGCTACATCTCCTTTTACCTGCGCCCAGACTAATTCGATTGGGTTAAGTTTACAGTGATAAGGTGGTAACCGTAGTAACGTAATTTTGTGATTTGGTCGGTCTGCCGTGAATGGTAATTGGCATTATTAAATACTCTTCGAAAACATCTGCGTTCATGTCTTTGTGATAGTCACCTGTATTTTTAGATTCAAATAAAAGTAAACCGCCATCTACAAAACCACTGGCACTACCTATATGTGTCGCTATTAATCCTCGCTCTTTACCTGAAGATGCCATGAACCCTGTTGAAAGTCCATCCAAAAATGCTTGTCGAAAAGTTTTTACATTTTTATCTTGCCATACTTTTGTTACAGTATATCCCTCGCTGACCCAAGTTTCGTCTAGATAATAAATATGCCTCCCTTCGTCACGGAATTTTCTAATTGATCTTAAGTAGTCTTCGCCAACAAATAATTTCATCTTTATCGATAAGAACTGACTTCCTGTTCTGCTTTTCCCAGCAAAAATTCAACTCTCGTAAGACGGCCCATAATTTGCTTCTACTGATTTTTGGCAAATCGTTGTCCTCTGAAAGTTCACTTAAAATTTTGTTTAGCGTTGGTATTTCTTTTTTAAAATAAAATGAGTGTACTTTTCTGCGAATGGCATTTTTGAAGAAATCATCTATAACGACTTTTGACCTTTAAAAGTCTGTAGATAGTCGATTTTCCAATATCTGTCATTTTGGGAACATTTTTCCACGATGTCGTCAATACTGTTGGTAGGATTTTGGTGTTTCAATGCAATAAATACATTTAATATAATAACCTTCTCATTCTTTTTATGCGTTTAGCAGGTACGTAATCTGATAAGCTCGACATTTTACCCAAACAATATCATATCCACTGCACATTAGTCACTAAACACAAGTCGAAATTTACTCTACTGCACTAGCACGCCTTCGTATATTCAGCTCTAAGACTGGATTGATCTATCACAATACACTGGCTCCTGCCCTATGATGTATCTAGTAAAATATACTAATGTACACCCATTACCTATTAGCATTAGTGTTACCCGATAATTACCTGAAACGAAATATTACCACACCCATGGCCGGTTCTTATCTCGGGGTTTTATTACTCTCTTTCATTTCCAAACAGATTATACTACACAAAAAAACCTAAGAATATTCTTCAATGTTACAAACTCTTATAAAACCAAAAAATAAAATGAAAAATATGTTAATTTATATAGTTCGATATTACCAATTGTTTACCTTTTCTGCGCTTTCAAATGCAAACATTCCAATAACGCGTAAAACGAAGTAATAATTTACTTAATTTCGCACTGAAATAAGTAAAAATTTACATATTTATTACAAAATTGTAAAACTTATTTTGTACAACTATACAATATGCGCCAAAAGTATGGATTAAATTCAATAAAAATGAAACAATTATTTTTTGGGAAAAGTCCTCGAACAGGTTGATTTTTAATTTAAAAAATACATATTTTAGAGTAAAATGCGATTTTCAAATGTCATTTGTTTTCGAGTAATGACTTCATCGATTTTTTTTTAAACGGCAACACCATATTTTTTTCCTTGATTCTGAAAGATCGTTTAATTCTCTATCAGACAGTACTAAAATTTTGCCCTCTTACATAGGAAAGTTTTCGAGTAAATGACGATTGAATGTTAGAAAACGTAAATTTTATCCATAAAAAAGTAACAATTCTGAGGTATGTAAAATAAAATACAATTGATTAAATTTTATACTTACATTAAATGTTCGAATTGCCATCCACCAACTTCTTGACAATGCGCAAGTCTGTGAAGAAATTCTTCTTGCACATTATGAATGATTTCTGGGGTAACTCTGCGTATTTCGCCCCGAATGCGATTTTGAAGTTCTTCTAAATTACGTGGTTTATTAATGTACACTTTTGACTTCAAGTATCTCCATAAAAAATAGTCAAGAGGTGTAAGATCTGGCGATCTTGCAGGCCATTCTATCGGTCCGCGTCTGCCGATCCACCTCCCAGGAAAACAGTTGTCTAAAAAATCTCGTACAGAGTGCGTATAGTGCGGAGGTGCACCGTCTTGCTGAAACCATATGGTATCATCAGGAATGTCAGGGTCATTATCGTTAGGAAAAATAACTGCAAGGGCTGGAACAAGGTCATTTTCTAGAAACTCTATATATCTTTGTCCTGTAAGGGTTCCTTCAAAGAAGAAAGGCCCTACTATTCTGTCGTCAACTATTCCAGCCCACGCATTTAATTTCTGAGGGTGTTGGGTATGTGCCTCTGCCATCCAATGAGGATTTCCCCGACTCGAATATCTGCAAGTTTGACGATTTACTGTACTATTCAGACAAAATCTGGCCTCATCTGAAAAAAGTATTTGCCGGTGTAGATTTCAATTTCCTTGACATAAATCCATTAAAATTTCGCAAAAGTGTAAGCGGAGATCGGGATCATCTTCATTGAGTTCCTGCACAAGTTGAATTTTGTAAGGATGATATTTTTCCTTCCTCAAGATACGTAGCACTGTGCTCTGACTAGTGTCATTGTTTAATGCAACCAATCGTGAAGAATTATGAGGATTATCCACCATACTTATCAAAATGTTCTGTTCTGACTTTCATTAATGCTTGGATGTCCAGGTTTTGGAATATTAACAACATTGCCAATTTCTCTAAATTTAGACTCTACCTTACTGACTGTTGATTAGCTGATAGGGCGATCTGGATATTTTTCATTAAATAAATCGCAAACTTCCTGCTGAGTTCTAGTCATATTCCCGAAAAGAATTAAAATAAAAAAATAAATAAAAAATAAAATTTCAATTCTTTGAGTAACAGTTAAATGTGCCAAAATACTTGAAATAAATTGAATAATAATTTCTATGTCGCTTACAATACTTATTAGAAAGTCGGTGTGACAATGACACTTTGCAAAGATTTTGACCTACGTAATCCATAAAAGAACTATGGAATTCGAAAAACTAAACTTCATAACGTTTTTGGTTTATTTTAATTGATTTACGTTTTCTAACATTCAGTCGTCATTTACTCGAAAACTTTCCTATGTAATAGGGCAAAATTACTGTCTGATGGAGAATTAAACGATCTTTCAGAATCAAGGAAAAAAATATGGTGTTGCCGTTTAAAAAAATCGATAACGTCATTACTTGTAAACAAATGACATTTGAAAATCGCATTTTACGCTAAAGTATGTATTTTTTAAATTAAAAATCAACCTGTTCGAGGATTTTTCCCAAAAAATAATTGTTTCGTTTTTATTGAATTTATTCCATACTTTTGGCGCATACTGTATATTCATTTGATTTTTATTGTTACGTATAGGTATAGGTTTTATACAATATACATTTAGATATATTTTGTAGTGACTTTATATTTAAGATTTAGTTTTATGTGTTCTCTGTATGTGTTGTATTTTATATTCCTTTTTTCACTCACCCACGAGTTTTACTTAGGTGGGTATTTTCTTGTTTGTTTTCTACTGAAATCTTGCCTTTTGTAACTAGGTATCTTTCGGTTTTTGAAAATAAACAATACATATTATTAAACAAGCAGGTGTTGTCTGCTGGGAAATCATAATGTAGGTATTTTATTTAGGTGTTACAATCTTTATTTCTATATATTATTTCGAAGCATCGGCTTAGTGGAATCCTTTTTGTTACATCAAGCCATTACTTGCATCTTTGTCCAAAAATACGGCCTCTTATTAAATATAACTGGGCATCATCTACGCAAAGTGCCGTCTCGCTTGCTGCCATAATTTTTTGCTCTATTAGTTGTGCCCGTCAAGAAAAGTGCGGGGTTTAAAGTCTGTCCTGACCCGGACCCTGATATGAAAGCTGTCTGTTGCCTAAAATTTATTACATAAAAAATACGAAGACCGTTTTATGCTTTTATTAAAGTTTCACTTGATGATCCATCGATTACATATAATTTATCACGTTAACAAAATAGTACATTATACTATAAGGGAGAGAAATCCGCTATTTTGCAGAGGTGCAATTTGAAGACCGAGGGCTACAATGCACCGAGGACAAAATAGCATCTCTCCCGAATGGTATATACTATTTTTTCGACGGTCTCATTAACTTAAAAACACATATTTTGTCATTATAAAGTAAGTAGCACCAGAATTATTGTATTCGGATTTGAGCATTTATTTAGTAGTCGTTGAGTTATTGTCATAACTACAAAATAAACAAACAATAAGAATTGTCAAATTAAGGTGCTAGTTTGGTTTAGTTTAAAGTTTGTTTAGTGCACAATGAATAATTGTGAGTCGGAAGAGATTGTGGAGGTTGCAAATATTGCAATAAGCAATTTGCTGTCTACGAAGTCAAGATCTTTATACGATATAGCCTACAATCGGTTCAAAAGTGGTGTGCCGAGAAAAATGTTCAAGTATACAGCGAGAATGTTTTGTTGACATACTTCAGTGAAAATGCAAAGAATTACAAGTCACATTATGGGCGCAATATTCTATGGTTAAGTCATGCTTGATAATTTACGACAACATAGATATAAGCAAATTCCCCAAGCTGATCGCATTTTTGAAAAGAACCGGTAATGGATATCAAGGGAAAAAATCGAAAATATTGACAAAGGATGAAATCGACCGTTTTCTATCAAGTGCAGATGACAAAAATTTCTTAATGATTAAGGTAAGATTACTTTTGTTGTTATAGGTATTTCAATTATTAAGTATTTTGATTTTTTATAGGTTGGATTAATTATGGGGATTGCCGGAGCTTGGCGAACTGATGAACTAGTCAATTTAACTGTAGATGATATTGAGGATGTAGGCTCTTCCTTCATTGTAAAAACTACAAACACTAAGACAAAGATTCCACGAACCTTTCTGGTTACCGATGTGGGAAATATGCTTGAATTGTTTCGAAAATACTTGTCCCTTCGTCCTCCCCACGTCAAGCATAAGCACCTTTTTTTGTACCACAAAGCAGGAAAATGTAGTTCGCAGCCAGTTGGCAAGAATAGCATGGGAAAAATTCCGAGTGTAGTAGCTTCGTATTTAAAATTACCTAATGCTGCATGTTATACTGGTCACTGCTTACGAAGATCTTCAGCGACATTACTGGCAGATGCTGGTGTGGATATCACGACAATAAAGCGTCATGCTGGTTGGAAATCAATGACAGTCGCTGAGGGTTACGTCGAGAACTCCATTGAAAATAAGACCAAAATTGCTAATCAGGTTTTAGCAGGTACCACTACTAGCGCAATCACAAAAACAGTAAATGTAAGCGAAAGTAATATTCCTTCTAATATTAATTTTGAAAATTGTACAAATGTAACATTTAATTTAAATGTCAATAAATAATTTCAATGTTATCTTTTTTTTTGCATGATAAACGTTCTCCATAATGTAAACTCCCTTGGGAGCATTATACTCCCTTGGGAATAATCGACTACTTCTGTTTTAATTTTGATGTCATGAAACTGATTTCTACTCCCGACCGTGGAAAAATTGATTTATAAGTCTGCTATGGTCCTTTACGTGTAAGTTACTTCATTTTAAACTGATATACAATTAACAAATCATCAAGAGAAGACTTTAATTGTAAGTGTGATTCATTTTATGTAAAAGCACATTATTGACCTCATTTGTTCCTCTAAAGATGAATGTTACTTTTATATGCCACACTATTAATAGTAGACATACTTTCAGTCGTTTTTAGTCTATGTAAGAAAATTACAAACATAATATTTCTTTAAATATGCTCCAGTGGTTTTGAGACTTTCACGACTGGGCTTGATCTATAATGATTTTCCGGATCTTGGTAACTGGTCTCTACTATTGTATAGTCGGCCGCTTTCTGCTTGTGGTCGTATCTAGGCCCAGTATTAAGTAGACAGAGATCACAAGATGCAGACATACATTTCGCGAAGTCACGTCCTTTTGTCGGTTACAACAGAGCGAGGCTTTTTGTCAGTAGTTTCATTATGGCCTGCTGATGAGGAGTTAGCAAGATCGAAAGTGGTATACTCCTTGTGGCGCCACGGACGACTAACCGTGGCTGCTAGCTGTAAGTTTTTCAGATGTAACACAATGCTGGTCGGGGCATTAGCCCTCGTTCAACCTCCAGGTGTCGATTCTCTACTTCAGTGGAACACATTCTCATAAGAAAATGCAAATTTATATTCTTAACACTGGAGTTATTTTCTATAAAAAAAAATAGAAGAATTATTTCACATAGTTTTTGCCAAAGGAATATAAAGCTTCAAGAATTGTAAATATAAACATAGATAATACGATTCTCATGGGAATTTTTCACGTGGAATAAATTTTCACTCGAATTTATTCCACTGCATTCGAGAATCGAGGTCAAGGAGCTCTATTCTTGAATATCCGCAGAGCAATATGTACATTATTAGATACTTTTATCCTTCTTCCTACAGCGGTAATTAAGAGATATAGACCATATAGTTCCCAGTCGAATTTATTCCACTGCATTCTGGAATCGAGGCCCAGGTCAGAATTTTTTCCACCGCGAACGAGTGCACATGCAATATCCCTCTGAGTATTTATTTATTTAATTTAATACATTAATTTCTATATATAATAAAAAAAGAACATAAATACATTCAAACACAAGTCATCAAAACAACTACTAAGACTACACAGAACACATAAAATACAAAAAGTAAACTGCCTGCACAACCAATACACTACAACAAAAGACTATCAATATTAAATACTATTTAAAATCTATGATGATTTAAAAAATCGGTTTTTTATTTTATTAACCGAGCAGAAGAATATATCTATACTGTGCTCCATGGCACAATAATTAAGAATCATCTCACAATAAGGAGAATCCTTCATAGTATTAGTCCTTATAGGAGGAATATTATGTGCTCGAATTGACAATCTTGGCACTTTAATTGAAATACAAATATAACCTGTTGAGCTGTCCTACGCTTTTCTAGCGTTGAAATATTAAAACGTGCAAGTAATGTATCTTGTGGAAAACCTTCAGGACACGTTCCGTCAAGAATGGATATCGCTGATTTCAAGAATCGTCTCAAAACCTTTTTCAGTGTGTCAATATGCGTCCTATAAATAGGACTCCAAACGGTAGCTGAGCATTCCAATTTTTACCTGACAAAGGATTGATATAATAATCTCAAAGTATACATATTGTTGAATCCCTTAGAAGAGAGAATAATAATCCCTAAAGTTTTGTAAGCTACTTCGATATTTTTATTAAAAGATAGTTTGGAATCAAATATAACGCCACGGTCTATTAAATATTCTAGTCTTTGCAATGAAGAATTCTGAATTTTATAGTTATATCTAATGTGAAACAGTTTTAAGTCATCAGCATATAGCAAACACCATTAAGATATGATGTTATATCATTAATAAACATAATAAATAGGAGAGGATCTAAAGCAGATCCCTGAGGCACACCCGATTCCTGCAAGAATCTTTCAGACCTGAAGCCATGGAATTGAGCAAACTGATATCGATCCGATAAGTATGACATTAATACATTTCTGATGGATGTGGATAATTCAAACGTTTCTAATTTTTTCAATAAAATTCCATGGTCAAGTCTGTGGAATGTCCTAAAGAAATTGGTGTACACCACCACATCGATCAAGATTTCGATCGGTCTGTTCTTCATAAAACCGTGTTGTTCCGTAGTAATGTTTACCTTTTATGTAATCGTTTTCTATATATTTTTAGATATTAATAATATTGTGTGAAACTATCGACTCTGTGGACTAAAGCCCCAACCAGCGTTGAATTAGAGAAAGCATACATATGACTTCATTGATAGGAATTGTAGGAGATTTATATTAGCTTAAAATACTTTTCTAATACAGTAAAAAATGTTACAAAAGCTAATCATAAAGAATATATGGGTAGACATTGTGGATGTAATTCAACGCTGGTTGGGACTTTAATCCACAGAATAGTTAGTTTCACACAATATTATTAATACCTAAAAATATATAAAAAATAGTTATAAGGTCTATAGTCTATAGTTCATCTATATCATTCTTTTTATGAATAGGGCATATTCTTGATAATTTCCATAAGTCAGGAAAAAAAGAGAATTAGGTTAAAAATAAATATTAGTGGTTTGTCAAAGCTACACCCAAGTAACACAAGATATTTTATAGCAGTGGTTAAGAATGTTCGTGTAACTAAATTTTGGAGAGTTAAAGTTGCAAGGTTTAGTCGCATAAACATTTTATTGGCATCAATAGAGCAGCTAATAGCGTGAAATAGGCACATTTTATAAAGCATAGTAGCTGTATAAAAATTTTATAATTGTGTTTTAAGAATTCTATATAAAAACAAGTTATGTTTTAGCAATGAGGTTACAGTGTTGATACAACAAACTATACGATTCCAATAAAGCATGCAATCATGATAATGTCTTACAAAAACGTTATACAATTGTTCTGCTTTATTTACAAGCCCATCACAACTATAAAGCTAATATTCGACTTTCTTTAAATTTGACATGTGTCTTTTGTATCTTTATATTAGGTATAGTACTATGATATATTTATAAACTCAAAAATATTTAATTCAAAGTTAAATTTCAGGTACGCATAAAATTTTACTGTGATAAACGAATAAAGTAGGTCGAAAAGTCATAACGCGCCTGCATAGTACTAAAAAATAAAGATACCAGTTTCATTCACAAAAAAAAAAAACTGAAAATTTAAATACATGCACATTTGCTGCTAAAAAATATCCTGCGTTCAAATTTTAAATGAACATATAAAACTCTACTATTCTCTAACTAATGAGCAACGAAGTTATTTTCATGAAAAATTTCACGTAAAAGTTGTTGTTTGTTTTTTTTTTTCAAGATGGACGCTGAAAATTAATTGGAATTAGGTGAATAAACATGGCGCTAAAATAATAAAACAGTTTGGTCACTTCAGAAGCATTTAAAATACTTTAATTTTACGTAAAAGCGAAACATAAGACCATTACGTTTTGTAGAAAATCGTTTGCTCGTGTTAACTATCTTCAAGAAGTAGTTTTGCTTTATTGTTGCGCTAAAATATTTTAACACAGCATTTATAAAAATTCTGTAAATATACAGCTAAACAGCTTTCTCAAAGTAAAGTGCTGCATAAATGGCGTAAGAACTTTCTTAAACTAATTTAAATAACTTCTATAAAATACTTTTATTTTTGCTGTAAGAATCTTCTCAAATATTTCTCTTGTAACCACTACAAAATTGATTTATAACGCTTTATAGTCAGTCGTGTAGATTGCTGTTATAGATATTATACAGTTAAATGACCTCTTGAAGCAAAACTACTGTATGCAGACTAAGCGCAGACACAAGAACGTTCTGAAAATAGTTTAAATAATTTCTATAAAACGTTTTTCTTGTTGGGATTACATTATTCTCACAGGTACTTTAAACAGAAAAATAGCGGCCGTTAACAAAAAAGTCTCCAATGGAACATTAATACGATGAAATTGCTGTCATGTAACCGCTATATATCTTTTATGTAAATTGCTGGTCTTATAATTTTGAATTATAAGACTAGTGTGCTATTTGGGACAGGACAGTTTTTAACAATAAATGCAGGAATACGTTCGAGAACAGCTCTGTGAAAATAACTATTATTGTAACAATAATGCGGTAACAAAATTTACATTAAATGAAAGTATTACTACAAAATCTATAAAGATTAAAAATTTTATTCATATTTATTTAACATAATGATGTGATGGTCTTTTATCAAATTAATTTTAAGCTATACTCGCGACAAGAATTCAGACAACTTACGTCATACGAACAAATGAATAATTCATTATATTTTCATCAAAATATTTAAGAAACTGCAACTGACAGTAATAAAATTATACAGTATGCGCCAAAAGTATGGAATAAATTCAATAAAAACGAAACAATTATTTTTTGGGAAAAATCCTCGAACAGGTCGATTTTTAATTTAAAAAATACATATTTTAGCGTAAAATGTGATTTTCAAATGTCATTTGTTTTCGAGTAATGACGTCATCGATTTTTTTTTAAATGGCAACACCATATTTTTTTCCTTGATTCTGAAAGATTGTTTAATTCTCTATCAGACAGTACTAAAATTTTGCCCTCTTACATAGGAAAGTTTTCGAGTAAATGACGATTGAATGTTAGAAAGCAAAAACGTTTAGTTTAGTTTTTCGAATTCCATAGTTCTTTTATGGATCACGTAGGTGAAAATCTTTCCATAGTGTCATTGTCACACCGACTTTCTAATAAGTATTGTAAGCGACATAGAAATTATTATTCAATTTAAAGTATTATGGCACATTTAACTGTTACTCAAAGAATTGAAATTTTAATTCTTATCGGATGCGGGAATATGACTAGAACTCAGCAGGAAGTTTGCGATTTATTTAATGAAAAATATCCAGATTGCCCTATCAGCCAATCAACAGTCAGTAAGGTAGAGGCTAAAAATAGAGAAACTGGCAATGTTGTAAATATTCCAAAACCTGGACGTCCAAACATTAATGAAAATCAGAAACAGAACATTTTGATAAGTAGGGTGGATAATCCTCATAATTCTTCACGATTGGTTGCATTAAACAATGACACTAGTCAGAGCACAGTGCTACGTATCTTGAGGAAGGATAAATATCATCCTTACAAAATTCAACTTGTGCAGGAACTCAATGAAGATGATCCCGATCGCCGCTTACACTTTTGCGAAATTCTAATGGATTTATGTCAAGGAAATAGAAATTTACACCGGCAAATACTTTTTTCAGATGAGGCCACATTTTGTCTGAATGGTACAGTAAACCGTCAAACTTGCAGATATTGGAATCGGGAAAATCCTCATTGGATGGCAGAGGCACATACCCAACACCCTCAGAAATTAAATGTGTGGGCTGGAATAGTTGACGACAGAATAGTAGGGCCTTTCTTCTTTCAAGGAACCCTTACAGGACAAAGATATTTAGAGTTTCTAGAAAATGACCTTGTTCCAGCCCTTGCAGTAATGTTTCCTAACGATAATGACCCTGACATTCCTGGCGATACCATATGGTTTCAGCAAGACGGTGCACCTCCGCACTATGCGCGCCCTCTACGAGATTTTTTGGACAACTGTTTTCCTGGGAGGTGGATCGGCAGACGCGGACCGATAGAATGGCCTGCAAGATCGCCAGATCTTACACCTCTTGACTATTTTTTATGGGGATACTTGAAGTCAAAAGTGTACATTAATAAACCACGTAATTTAGAAGAATTTCAAAATCGCATTCGGGACGAAATACGCAGAGTTACCCCAGAAATCATTCATAATCTGCAAGAAGAATTTCTTCACAGACTTGCGCATTGTCAAGAAGTTGGTGGATGGCAATTCGAACATTTAATTTAAGTATAAAATTTAATCAATTGTATTTTATTTTACATACCTCAGAATTGTTACTTTTTATGAATAAAATTTACGTTTTCTAACATTCAATCGACATTTATTCGAAAACTTTCCTATGTAAGAGGGCAAAATTTTAGTAATGTCTGATAGAGAATTAAGCGATCTTTCAGAATCAAGGAAAAAAATATGGTGTTGCCATTTAAAAAAAATCGATGACGTCATTACTCGAAAACAAATGACATTTGGATATCGCATTTTACGCTAAAATATGTATTTTTTAAATTAAAAATCGACCTGTTCGAGGATTTTTCCCAAAAAATAATTGTTTCGTTTTTATTGAATTTATTGCATACTTTTGGCGCATACTGCATACTGTACTAAAAGTTTGAAGTATATATTGCACTAAATTGCAAAAAATTATTGCTTTTAACGCGATCAAATATCAGCCGTGACGTAAGACGTCTGAATTCTTGACGCGAGTATAGTACAATAATTTTCTATTGAAGTCGACCTTCCGCATCCTACCCAAATCTAATATAACATATAAATTACACTATTATTTACTTTAAATCTATGTAGGTTGTTGAACAAATTGAAATGCATCTGACTTAACATTAAACATGTCCATCAAAGAAGCTCTTTTGATCTCGATAATTAAAACGTCATCGCTTTGAGACTTACTGCACTATAAATAATTCTGACGGCAATCTATCCGCTACCGTCAAATGTTAAAGCAACAGGTATAAATGGGATAACTTTTCTGTGAATGTCAGGCGATGTGCGAGTATGAGCACGAAAAAAGTTACTAATTGTTTAACACAGTGTATTATTTTAACCCATCAACCCACGCTAATATTTTCCACTCAATAGATTTTTAAATGCCAATAGATTTAGGTCAGAAGGTTTTGTTTGCTAGTAATTTAATAAAACAAATTCCTGTTTTTAATTAAACACACACACAATATACGCGAAATATTGCGTCTTTGTTTGGTTACACTGGAACAATGTCCACTAATTAAACGCAATGTTTAGCAAAATGTGTCGATCAATGTGAAAGCGGCTGTATTTGTAATCATCGTAAAAGGTTTGTTACTGAAGAGAAATATATATACATGACATACGCCTTGTTATTATCTGTGACAATGAATTGTATCACAACACAGTGTAATGTTAATAATCTAATAAAACAGTAATACTAATAGGTAATTATATTTTCAACAGCTACAGGACTCAAATATTGTATTTCATTTGAATGTTCCCAACTTATCGGTTTGCTTTTGTATAAATAGAACTCAATCAAAACTTTATTGTTTCATCAGGTCGACGTTTCGACAACATTATTTTCTTCATTAGAACTAAAAACTCAGATTTCTATAACATATTTTAACAAACATTTTGTTTTAAATTTTAAAACATACAATTTTAAAAATTAACAATATAATATACCTACTACTTGTGAGTAATAATCTATTCAAATGCAATTTTTTAGAATGAATTTGATGTGGATGGAAAAATATACATATAATGTTATCAAACTGAAAGATCCTAATTATTTTTTAGAAATTTTAACATAATAATTAATAAATTAAAAAATAGGAATGTCAACTTCAACTGGTTCAAGGGCCGCTGTAAATAAAATTGTAATTTGTAATAGGTTAAAAAAAACGTGTATATTTGTATGTATTATTTTTGTTTATTTTTAGAAAATACGTATACACAAAAAAATAGTATGAAGTTTAGCGACGTTAGTTTTCAGTAATCAGTGTATCAATATTAAGATGAAAATTTCTTGATGACAATCGAAACTAAGGTTAAGTAAGTGACTTATCAGACAAGGAACATCTATATTTCGACTTTATAAATTTAATGTTGGAAAAGCTGTTTTCGCAAGGATATGTGCTTCCCAGTATTGTGCAAATTATAAGGCCTAAGTTTCACAAGTTGGAGTAACATTTTCCAAGAAGTAACTTAAAACAGTTCCATCTTATTTCGGTTGTTTCCTGATAAAAGGATCTGACTTCAAATCACACAATTCCAGGTCTTTAGCTTCAGTCTGGTCTGCTTACGTTGCCAACAGAAATAGAGAGTGATTGAGAAAAAACTGAAATTTCTTCTTCGATGGGGGGTGGGTAAATCGGTGTTAAAATTTTTTTGCAATTTTTTTTATGAAATATGAAACTTTGTCAAAGTCCTTAATTTCTTCAAATTGCTTTTTACAGCTTGGAAAAATGAAAAAGTATGCATTTCTGCTGAAGATTCGAAAACCTTAATTTTATTTTTAAATTCTCTTATGTAGTCAAATTTATTTCGTTAAAGTCTGTTAAAATTGGAAGATGTGATATAAATTTTTCATCTGTAATTTGATTTTCTAGTTCCATAGTGTCGAACTTTACCTCATTTTTAAGCTTCCTCGTAAAATATTAGTTATTTTAACAACCATTTTCATGACATTCATTTGACGTAAGGACTTTCCACATAGGGCTTCTTGGTGAACAATGCAGTATTATCGCAGGAGAATTGATACTGTTCTGTTCCTGCAAATCCAATTTTAGTTCTTATTATAGCTTTGGTTCCAGTGACAATACAGAAACATTCATCGAATCTCCTTTTTGAAAAATTCTGTTTGTTGTTTCAGTTTTTTTCTTATAATCCGTCCAATCCTTCTTATGATACCTCCCCTGTATACTACTGAAACTTTTTCTCGTGTAATGTCGTTCTATCTTATACTTTTTTAGAAATAATTGATAGCATTTGCATAGAAACAGTGCACTGAAGTTTACTATTGTTGTTTGTAATTAAATTGATAAAATCGAAAAAATAGTTTTTAATAAATGAAGAAATGTACAGTATAACTATGCTAAAAAATTCTGTTAAATTAAATGCAGTAGCTATTTTCGGTACAAGTTGCGAAATGATTGTGTTTTAGGCAAGCGACGTGAAGTTGGCAACAAGTTAAATGCCTGAAACACCTATTTCGCAACATGTATCGAATAAGATTTTTCGTAAAATGGTCAACTAAGTTGAGCCTATAAGGTTGTTGCACACAAACATTTAAAAAATTCTGAAATCTATGAACATTTGTGAACATTAAACCCCAATAATTAAACTCGGTATTAATTCTTCTTACAACTTCAATATGTGTGGCGCAGATTCTAGTGATACTGAAAATTTTTAAGGCAGAACACAGAAATCCAAGAAATTGTACCAAAAAACTACTACTATTTAGTGTGCCGAAAAAAATGTATGTAACATTTCGGAGTAAGCTATTCTAGCGTAACTGTCCCAGTTATTTCGAAAATGTACACCCTCTACATTATGGAGTAATTATTCCATTGTTTACTGGTTTAGAAAGGTATTTTAAGCTAATATATATCAAATCTCCTACAGCTCCTATCAATGAAGTCATATGTATGTTCTCTGATACCAAACATCTAGGTATGCTAATGAACAATTCCACAGACAAAGCTCTATTCAATAATTATCTAAAGAAATTAATCTATCTAAATTTACTAACCTGGTTTAATGAAAACACTATAGATATCTAACTTCTGACAGTGGGAACTCGAGAATTCAACCACAATAAATGAGATCTGACCTATTTCTGAAGCAATCCTAAAAATGAATTTGTCTTTATGTTGCCAGCTTTAGTATGCTTATGCGTATGAAATTAATATAATTTCATTAATAAGGCGTTTTTTAATTAGGTTTACTATCCAGAGGAAGACAATAAATATTATCGAAACGTTGACCTGATGAACTAATATAAATATTTCTGTATACACCACACTGTACTTGTTGACTGATTTGCCTGCTCTGAGATGCCTCAGCTGTTGCAATACACCGAGGACGCCCTGGATCTCCATCTCTTCCACGGCTTCACAATAAAAAAATATGTCGGAATTCTAGCTCGGTATTTAAAAAATGGGCGAAATCCTTTTTTCCTCCGGAAAATCGACGCTTATGATAAGCATTGTCCGAGATGACTTAGATCTGTCAACTAACATGCGGTTGTTTTATACAGCGTTTTGAAATATAGAAACATCGCCTGCAAAATCACGCCTTTGTAATACTTGTCTGTCGAATCAGCTTAATATCAATCTAGAATTCTGTAATGTGCCGTAGTGTGGCGACACCAATGTTAGTATTTGGAAATATACATACAGAATTTGACATTTGATATTGACTGTAATAGCTTATCTTTTAATAGAACCTACTTATTTAATTCGATTTGCAAAAATGTACGTATTTTTATCTGCTATTTTAAAATATTAAAATATGCGGCACTGATGGCATTCCAGTACTTCACACAAAGCTTTCTTGTGTAAATATATCAATTTTTTATAAAACTGTGTACATACGTATTGATAATGGCCTGCTGCATGTGCACTTCCACCATAACAACACAATACTTATTATTTTAGGTTGTATCAATTTATAAATTTAAAAATTATACGTAAACGGAAGCGTACACCTTAACAGATATTTGACATTTGCATTCCTTTTTCATTATATCGTTCACAACTAGTACCCACTACAAAAAGAAACACATTTTGCGTACAGTTAAATAAAATGTCCATTTATTCTAAGAAAGGAAGTGAACGGAATTCTAATAGATACAGAAAACATTGAATGCAATCGCGGCAGTCTTCTCCGAAAGAAGAGAACTATATTATATAAAAACTAGGTGACCCGGCAAACGTTGTTTTGCCATATGAATTATTTCTAGTGAATACTTTGGCAGTTAAATAAAAAATAACTAACTTATTGTAAGTGTGTGGAGATGTGGTATATGACTAAAAGAGGAATGGAGCACTGTGAACGATGACGGCCTATAAGAATAACAAAACACGAAACATTCATTTTTTGAATTATTTCGCGTACCTGCAATTTTACTTGTTTGACGGTCCAAATTAGCCCCTTTACGTCTTGTTGGCATTGTTCACTGTACAAAAAATAGCTATATAGTAAAATAATAGCCGTTGTTGGCGGGAGCTCGTGACACGTGTTGCGTACTTTTGAGGTTATATAGATCACTTTATTAACTAATAATGAGAACTACACTCAAAATTAATAATTTTATTAATTATTGATAAAATAGGAAATAAATAATTATGGCCCAGCAAATTAATAATAAATTTACTTAAGAATTACACTTGGAAGGTAAAATGATAATTGTAAACGTCACTATTACGCTCGATTCATACACAATAATAATGGTCGGAAACTGTGTAGGGAGTGAGAGAAGGCTTATTGTGAGAGAGACAGGAGATCGGTTTCGTTCTCATCCCTACTCCGTGCTGTTCGATCAGTTATCGACCAGGGTTAAAAATGATTAAATTACTAAAATGGTTATTAACAAATAGGGGCTTGTGATAGAAGGATGAAAATTAAGGGTTGTATGTATTTTTTAATGCCACATCATAAAAAAATTAAAATAAAAAATTTTGCCCAAAAAATAAAAAAAATTGTTTGGGGTGGACCAATGGACCACCCCTATCACGTAGGGGTATGAAAAATAGATTACGACCGATTCTCGGACCTACCGAATATACATATAAAATTACATAAAAATCGGTAAAGCCGTTTCCGAGGAGTATGGCGTCTAAAACTGTGACACGAGAATTTTATATATTAGATATATGTACCTCACACAAATTCCTTTATTTAACAAATACATTTAAAATTGTACTAAAAGCTGAACGAAAACACAAAATAATCACAAAGTATACACAGGATTTCAATTATGATAACGAATTTTACCGTTTAGTGTTGCTGGTTGCCTACTCTCTAAACGTCAAACGGGTCGCATAGTCAGCAATAAATAAGGGTTTAATATAGATTCCAAAAAAAAAAAATTTCAACGGTGGTTCATTAATTCCTATTTTTCTCTATCCCCTCTTTATATATTTGTACTTAGTCATAGTTGATCCTGTCTATTAATGGATATTAAATTTTATAAAAAAATTAAATTATAAAGAGATCAAATTTGCAGTGTATGTTGACTTAAGAACAGTGCTGTAGAATGTGTTAATAAAATGTGTGTGTGTGACTGTTTGAAAATCAGGGAGTTCATACATACTCCCTAAATTTCTGCATATTGTGAAAGAAAATTAAGATACAAATTTCATTTCCGAAATAATCTCTGGTCTTGCACAAACTTTGTTACTGGGCTATTAAAGAGAACTTATCTTGCATCTTCCGCTGCAGAACTACAAATTTAATTAAATGACTGCTAAAGAGGCTAAACAGCGGGTAAAGGGGTATCAGCCGCTTCATTGAACGAACGAATTAAATTTGTTGCAAACACGTGAGACCGGCATTACATCGACCATTAGAGGCGTATATCCTCAGGGCAATTCGCTCGCTTAGATTAAACTGAAACTACTGCATATGATGTACATGTAAACGTCACATATTTGCGTTTTCATTACGTTAAACATTAAATAATAATTTTCTTTACAGGGTAACCAAATTACAAAGTGTGAAAATTAGGAAGGTAATGCGTAGCAGAAATTTTCTAAATTTATTAGGAGGTCGTTATACACATAGTTCTACAAAAAGATATATTTTTCTGAAATATTTATTTATTTTATTTATTTATAGTTTACACCATCCAACAGTACTAAAACCATTTATAGGATGGGGAAAAACAAACATAATTACATACAGGGTGAACCTTAAGTAAGTAGAAATATTTTAACTGCAGGTGTAGTTAGTCATAAAGATGAGTCTATTAAAAGTCATTTTTAAAAATTGCAAATATTTACAGGTATTAATTTTTTTTTAATACCCATATTTTGAGGACCGCTGGCCAGATAGACCACTGACGTTATCTAATAAAATAAACCATTATTGCAGACGAGGTTGCCATATCGTCTGTAAGATAAATAATTTTTTAACGCAAATTCAATTTTGCTGTTGTTTTTAGCAATAACTATACAAAAATTATCATAAACAATTAAAATATGAATTTCTGCAAGTTCGATACTATCAATTTAGTTATCAAGTTACTTTGCTCAATGATTCCAAAAATTATCCATAAACGTGCAGCTTATCTACTTACTGAAACACCAACTATTTAAACAATTATCCATATTTCACAAGTTAATACCATTGTACACTGGTTATCACAAATTATCCTTAAATTATTTAAATTCTTACATTATTTTATGAAGAATAACAAAAAACTATGATTTTCACACAACATCTTACAGTTGATTTTCTGCACATAACCTCAAACAACGTGTCAGTGCTATCCATTTCGTACTTCGTAGTTTCGTAGTGGGTGAAACAGATTTTAAAAATAAACACGAAACATGAAATAACAAAATAACTAGCTTGATGTATACGTTCAATATCAAGAGAAGGCAGAGTCAATCTTATGCAAAAAAGAAACTGGTGTCGTAGACACAGGTGTCACGAGCAGTAGAAGAATTGTCCCGTACCAACCCCATCCTCTAGAACTGACAGGTTATATTGATACCGATGCACTAGTATGGTCCACGGCAAAGGACACGAGATATTTTTGCTTCTTGAAACCGAACTAAGGTAATAAGTAATGACACATTATTTACGTGTTTATATCGTCTTTTTATTTTACGGGTAGTAGTGTTTTTCTTTTAAGTGTGTTGTATATTTAATTAATATTTTTCGTAAAATACAGTGTGATTAAATAAAATATGGCGCATCTTTCAAACAGTGAAAAGGTTGACATGCTAAAAGCATATTTGTTAAGTAGTGATAATCAGTGATAGTGATAACGATAACGTATTGTGATACTTGAACTATGATTGTGAGTGGAGAATCTGGTGTATATTTTCAATTTATGTAAAGGAATGGCAAAGGGGAGAAGATGGCAGTTAATATTTTCACAAATTAACATCATTCGTTGACATGTCTAACAATTCTAGTTAACATTGTCGATGCCTATTCGAAGACATTAGTGTAACACTGGCAACGCTGTGGAAATCTCATCCACCATGATTCTTAAAAATATTAGTATCGGAGTCGGATCAGCGGTCTTCAACAAGTTTTCGATTAAAAATTCACGAAATTTATTTAAAATTTGCCTTTTATATTCCTAATTCTTTGTAAAAAAAAAACTATTAATTATGTGTTCTACACAGTGAACTGTACTGCTGGTTAAAATATTTGTAATCACTTAAAGTTTACTCTGTATACATTCAAAAACATATAAACAAGAAACAAACTACAGTAGAAGTACAATGTACAAATAACAAACTAATTGAAGTAATTGTTATATATAGATTCATCTATTAGCGAATACAAAATTATGAAATTTAACTAATAGGCTACAAAAACACCTTTTTTAATGAATGGTAGGAACAGTTAAATATATCATATACATTCTACAAGTTGTTACAGTTCCTACACATTAAATACAATGGCGAAAATTTTAATACGTTAGTGCACGGGGTGGGAAGATAAACTGTCACGTCGGGTTGCCGTTGACAGAACGGGAAATCTGAGTGGCTCAAGTAATTCAGGACAATCCACTTTATTATTTATCAGTTTATTCAGAAAAATCAGTGATTGAGTTTTCCTGCTATTTTCCAGACTCACCACAGAAAATCTACTTAAGAGGTCATTTTGAGGGGTCCCAATTAAAGGATAACTACCATCCAGAAAGAAGAGAACGTCGCTGAAAATTTTCCAAACTTTCCACATACATATTGTAGCCAGGTTGCTATACCAGCGACGCGTATTCGAGTCTAGGCTTGACAAAGGCATTGAAAAGCAGCATTAAAGTTTGTGTATCAGTGAAACCTTTTGGGTTACGGATCACAAATCCCAAATTTCTAAAAGAAGTTTTTATAACTTCATTTACATGAAAGTTTAAAGTTAGTTTAGTGTCAAACATAACCCCCAGGTCTTTTTAATGGAATGTGGTCGATTTAAAACTGCACTACCAATACTATAGTTATAAACAAATGGAAACTCTTTTTTCGTAAATGTCATATCGTTACATTTCACTGCATTTAAGGGAAGGTTAATTAAATTGCACCAACTGTTTACTTCATTCAAACAGTGATCATTCGTATATAGTAAATAAGACACATCTTTCCTCAATCATATCATTGATAAAAACTATGAAAAGAAGTGGTCCAAGAATCGACCCCTGAGGCACTCCTGATGCTACAGATAATTCTTCAGATATAAAATGATGGCATTTAACATGTTATTTTCCCTCTTTTAAAAAAAACTCAAAAAAAAACTCTAGAGAGACGGGGATAACCATACACGTTTAAGTTTTTCAAGTAAAATTCCATGATCCAATCTGTGAAAAGATCTGGAAAAACTACATCTGCTTGAACATTGTTATCCATGTTTTCAGCAATAAATTGAGTTACACAAAGCAGGTTACTTGTTGTTGACCTATTTACCATAAATCCATGTTGTTAAATGGAAATTTGTCCTTGAAGGTATGGATATATCTTATATAAAGCAATCACCGCAACGTTGGCAAAGTTATTTATAGTAGTAATTCTCAATATTGCTTTTGTCACCTTTCTTAAATATGGGACAAATTCGTGAATACTTCTAAACATTGGGGAGTGAACACGTACTCACCGCCAAATCAAATATACGCAATGTGGTGCGCAATCACAACTAATGAAATCAGGATATATAAAAATAAAATATAATATAATTAAGACATATGAGAATTATTATATCAAATAATGAGCATGCACTGATAAAAATTATTGTTTATTATTTATTGCCTAGGTCAATTATGTGAAATAACACACCATGTTATTTTACATGAAAGATGTAAATGTACGGCATTCACATAGAGGTTGTTGTAATACATTATGGATTTGGTATTTTTACATTAATGCATGATGTGTAACGTTACATTCATTTTTACCAATGTATAATGATAGTTATTAAGACACAATCATTATAATTACAATAAGTAACGCGCAGTAGCTTAGCTAGCGACCTCTATCGCGAAACGGCGATAAAGTTATGTTACAAATACGGAATTCCTGGAAACAGGACCAGGAAAACCTGTAGCAACCTCATCAGTATTGCATAGATGAGGTGACGAATAATTTATGAAAAATAGTTTGTTTCTATTATTTTTTAATTAATGTCAACCCTATTGATGTTCCAATACTTCATAACTAGTTTAAGAAGGTTTAACAATAAAAATGTTGATTGGTAAACGTTATAGAGCAATATCCTTGATATTGCCATTGCACTTTACAAAACAGAACCGGATTTAAAATTCTCGGTTTCTTTTATCTTGAAAATATGACATTTTAAAGTAGAGGCTGCGTAGTGAAAATTATTTATTTCGAAACCTTTATGAGTAAAATATTGAAATTTTCATTTTAGTATGCCGTGGTTTTAACTATAACTAAGACCCCATGTACTTAGTACAATGCATTTTTAGTGAATAGAATCTATTAGCCACGACACTGAAAACTTTAAAATGTATTGCCAAAATCAATACAACATGATAGAAACGGTTCTATTATGTGGAAATGACTAAAATGGGGAACACTTTTTTGGAGGCAGCTACGTTCCAACAACGTTTTTGCATCTTATACAAATACGTATAAGTCACGACGTGATTACGTGGCGAAAACGTCTCTACAGAAACTATACTAGATATACTTGTCTTTGTTGGCTAAATATTAGTGTGCAGCTCGGTCTCTTTCATATTATATTATTATTTCTGCCTTTAACTTTGCTTTTCCTGATATGTTTAGGAAAATAATAGTTATTATAATAGTGTAACATATAAACATGTACGAGCCCTAACAACTAAATGTTCGGACGACAGTTTATTTTTTCCAAATATATTCAGTTTCCATTTTGAATTCAATTAGAATTTTTTCTGCTGAAACTATACCAATTATTGTCATAAAACAAAAGTTATAATCTTTTCAGAACAATGTTTACTCCAAACATAAATTATTTCTTTAAATATCTAACAACAATCTACAAAATAAAGTGACAAGTAAATGTTCGGACAATCTTAATTAAAGAACGTTCTTAGGGAAATTAATAGGATGTAACGTCCCCTTTGCCATCTATTACCGCCTTGATCCTCTTTGGCATAGTATCCACCAAAGATTTACAATATTGTGGGGTAAATGCATTCCAAATTTCTTGGATTTTGGCCTTAAGTGCTGGAATTGATCGCTGGGGGCTATTTCTTAAGGATCTTTTCATGTGATGCCATAGTGTTTCGATGACATTTAAGTCGGGACTACTCGAGGGCCAGGACAAGGCACTAATTTGATTGTCCCCAAACCATTTTTTGGTACTCTTAGCTGTATGGCAGGATGCCCCATCCTGCTGAAATATGAAATTCCCATGTTCATAAAGCTCCATCGTACTTGGCAACAAGTTTCTTTCCAAAATGCCTTGATATTTTTGGGCATTTATGGTGCCATCTGCAAACTCAAGCCTGCCTACACCATTAGTGGACATGCAGCCCCAAATCATAACACCCTGTGGGAACTTTACTGTACGCTTAATACAATCTTTATGAAATGCTTCAGATTTCGTTCTTATCACCCGTTTCCAAAAATCGCCAACACAAACATCAAATTTGGATTCATCACTAAAAATAATTTTAGCCCAGTCTTCTTTGGTCCATTGTACTTTAGATTTTGCCCAAATAAGACGTTTTCTCTTTTGTATGTCAGTGAGCAGTGGCTTTTCTTTGGCCTAAAAATGTGAATTGCTTTAAAGTGCGCTGAGCTAATTATTACAATTTTTTGTATTTCAATCACAAATAATATTTACTTTATAAAATCCATATCCAGCTTTGTGTATCCACTGTCTGCAACATTCCCTTGAAACATTTAAATCTGCTTCTTCATTCCATCGTGTTTGAATATCCCGTACCGTACCCCTTCTTTGTTGCTTGCAAATTTTAACAAGAACCCTTTTTTTCCTTTCTGTTACAATCCTTGGTCGCCCAGAACTTTTGCCGCGGACATCAAAGGATCCCGTTTCCCCATACGCTTTTATTACCTCTCCCACGGTCGATTTGGCAATATTGAGGTCTTTTGCTATTTTTCCCATAGTTTTTCCGTTGGCATATTGTCTTATTATGATTTCACGCACTTTTTTATCAGTAGCAACTCCGCGAGCCATTTTGTTCGCGAATGCACTATTGCTAATGTCATAAAAATATATTAATTTTGCCATGGTGACAGATGGCATTTTTTTTTCAGAGCTTGCTTGCTTGTATTTCATTGATGAAAAGAATCTTTGTCCGAACATTAAGTTGTCAGCAAATTTCGTTAAATAAACATTTAAACTATTTGCCAAAGCCAGCAAATCGATAATTATTAAAATAATGAATGATTTATTGGTCAAAACACTTGATTTAATAATTAAGTTTATGTAGATTTTTTAAATTCCAGATGTAGTACTCAAAAACAATTTTTAATTATAAATATAATAGTCCGTCCGAACATTTAGTTGATAGGGCTCGTAATATAGAACTAGAATAATCTCTAGGTAGAAAATTAGAACGATTGATTTACTGTCAAGTATGGATGTTACAACCTGGAATATAAACAAGCGCTTTTGAATTTTTTTTTATCAGTTATTTTACCTGAAACAAATAATTCTGTAGATTTACGAAATTTCATGCAGTACTGATGAATAATAATATTTTAAAATTTCTCTTATAAAATGGCGATCTTAAACATACATCTGCAAATATCTCTGCTTTTGAAAATAGAATTTTGAAGTGATATACACCTAAAATGTGTACTTAAAGTACCAGTAGAAAAATGACGGAACATTATTCTGGCCAAAACATTCTCAAAGAGAAACTTTAAGACGCAATCTAACAAGAGCTCCCGACACTTGGTCTTCGCTTAGGTGCATTTTAAAATTCTCAGAATTAGAAAATTCAAAGATGCTCTTGAACTCAAAAAACAATAATGTTTAAGAGTTCTGTTTGATGTTTAAATGTTGTATAAAACGTAGCCGACTACCGAAAAGTGTTTTTTTCCGCAAATTTTTTGTTGCTACCCATTTTACACACATACACAGGATAAAGCCAGTAATAAACTATTGTATTTTCTCTAGCGTCAGAAGGTCATGTTACTATTAGGAAAAGGTTACTCCATAGTGGTTTTGGAGGTAGTAACAACTTTTTAGTAACTTTGATCCTTTGAAAAATGTGGAAACTACTTATAGATGAAGCAATAACCTAGCGACAATTGTATAATCAAATGCCGCCACATTAGAAATTTTTTAAAGGTTTCCAATACCTCGCCAAAACTATAACAATTTAAAGCTACTGTTGCTTCTAAGTAACCACTTTAAAGATTGGGTTACTTTTAGGTCCTCCTGCTTAGTTTTCACAAACTTCCAGATACTAAACCGCCCCAAAAAAAATTACAAAACCATGAAATGATTTTCAATGGTGAGAATTATCTATGAATATACAACTATGCTAACATAAATTGGAGTTATTTTTGCTAATATGGTGTTAGATTTAGTGTTGTTGCGGTACCAGTTTTCGTTACTATAATGCTACTTGGGACACCAAGTACAAATGTGTTGACCACGTCTTCAGGGAGGCCTAAAAGATAATAAGAAATGTATTATTATTTTTCTCTATCCCCTCTTAAAATATTTGTACTTAGTCATAGTTAACCCTGTTAAATCCTCCATATTCTCTTTTGCTTTTCAAAAGCAAATTTTAGCTTCAGAATACATAACAACGGACGCGATAGAACGCTACTAAAATTACGATGGGTTTTTTATTCCCCACCTACTCACTGATAGTCTACTCATCTAGACATACACAATGCTGCAGGAAGGGGAGCGATAACGGTCATCCATATACAATGTTATCAAAACATATTACAGGGTGCCGTTCAAAGAGTCCCGCAATGATACATCACTCTGATGACGTTCTTGTTAATGGATTGAATGAATGGAAAAAGAGGAGAAATTGCGACTGTACACGGGGTCTCTTGTAGGGTATTACGTTAGTGACAAATTGGCAATTCGATCAATATTATAAAGAGGTATTAACATTTTATTTAGTGTAAGTACTTATACAATTCTCCAAATCAAAAACGATGTAGGTTACAATTACCTACCAGCAGAAAGAAACATGTTGTAGATATAATCAGACACCAAGCTTTTTTATTAAAGATTATCAGTTTTTCTGCACCATTATGTATTTTATTTATGGAACAAATCCAAATTACAAAAACTGATTTACAGCTTCTCTAAATGAAAATAATTTCTTTTGTGGCAGTTTTTGAGAGCTACAACTACTTTAAGAAGCATATCTAACTTAATTATATCATTCATCAATAATCCCCAAACCAGTTACTAAAACGATAGAAATTTTGACAAATGTCAAATATCTGTTAAGGTATCCAAGCTAGCAAAGTAGTTTCTATAAATTTAGAGTAATAGGAGCTTTATATTCTGTTAATATTTTATAGTTGTATCTAGAACACTAAATTATTGCATTAATGTGGCACATGAGACTATTTTGTCTTCAGAAACTGAATTGTTTTTTAAATGTGTTGCAAGAACGTTCTTAGAGCATCATTTATAGAACATTTATAAGATAACTGCTAATGTAGTCCTATAAGTGTGTATAATAACACAATTTTACAGCAACGGTGCTTATAGAATTATACCATCTCCTGTGACACTCTTATAAAATTATTCTGTAATGTCGCTTATAGTTTAATTATAGAACTATTGTGTAAGGCGTTGTTAAGATACAATTCTGCTGCGGAAAACAAATTACAAATATGGATGCTGCTATCGAACTCAAGAGAAAAAGCTCTTTAAAGCAGTTATAGAGAATAATAATACAGTTGTTAAAAAATCAGTATAGAGTAAATACGTAACAAAAACCTTTTTGTTCCTTAAAATAACTAACATTTATATACTTATGTAGGTCTCCCATACTCTTATCTGATGAGACCTGCCTATAAAAGTGCGAAATATTTTGCTCAAAGTATAATGGGACGACTTGTAGAAATTATTATCTGCTTGCAGAAGGAAAATTTCATTACGATAGATAAGATTTATTTGATTACTAATAGAAACTGATTTCCTTATAGAAATTTAGTAACATACTTAATTTAGACCATTCCAAACCTTATTCATTTACACTTCTAGATGTTGAAGTTAAAGAATTTTATGAGCTTTATTAAATAAGATTGCAATAATTGATATTACCACAATAAAATATGACAACACTGTGGATATTAAGTGGCATATATCTGTTATAGTAGTTGCTTACGAAGCATATTTGCTCTATAATCATTGCAATTGACACAAAAATGTCATATTAGTGAGAATCCTTTGGAAGTACAAGATAAAGCCTTTCCTTCCGTCGCCATATTGTGAAGAAAGAAAACAAATCTTAATTAAAAATATATACAATATAAATAGGTGAAATGACATCAATAATATGGATATACTTACTTTCTGACTATTTTATATACAGTTGGTTGTTAAATTCATCAATTAAGAAAACCTTTTTTTTATAAAATTTCAGCATTATAGGAAATATAAGGTTAACTGAGGGCGCGTTAAAAAATTACCAGTACCAGTACTACACATTTCACGATAAAGCTTTTTCTGCATTAAAATGTACTGCTCCCTGATGGACAAACCAACAAAGCAATTCATAATGATGTGAGTACCCTTATGCAGGCTGGTTAGATCATCTTCTATCTTGGTTCTTATTGGCTCATCCATATTATTTCTAATATGTACGATGCAGAAACATTTTGTTTTTAAAAGATACAATTAAATGATATTAAAGTTCTCTAAGTAGGACACCATGCAACACAAAAATTGTATAACGAACTGGTATAGAATTTTTATGAGATTGCTTTGTAACTGTGTTATAAAAATACTTTAAGACATGTGAGAACGTTTATTCAACAATTCTATAAGTATATCCTGCAGACCTTACAGAATATCTTAAAGAACTAAAAAGTTCTATAGAACGGTGCCCATTTTTATGGTATAAGTGTTGTAAGAACGTTTTGAAAATGTTCTTAGAATAAACATTGCTCTATAAAATTTGCTCTGGAAACGTTCTTACAATTTTTATAGAACAGGAAATTGTTAGCTGGGATACGTTTCTATTTACGTTTCAGTTTTAAATTTATAAATTGATACAGCCTAAAATAATAAGTATTGTGTTTTATGATGAAAATACAGAGGTATCAGTTCACTATTAATATGTATGTACCCAGTTTTATGAAAAATGTAAAATATTTAGACACGAAAGCTTTGTGTAAAGTATCGGAACGGTGTCAGTGCCACGTATTTTAATGTATTAAAATAGTAAATAAAAAATACGTACATTTTTGCAAATCAAATTAAATAAGTAGGTTCTATTACTATAGTGTCAATATCAAATTCTGACATTTGTGGCATGATGTCCCACCTAACAATTTCCTGTTGTATAAAAATCGTAAGAACGTTTCCAGAGCAAATTTTATAGAACATTTTCAAAATATTGTTACAACACTTATACCATAAAAATGGGCACCGTTCTATAGAACCTTTTAGTTATTTAAGCGGTTCTGTAAGGTTTGCAGGAAATACTTATAGAATTGTTGAATAAACGTTTTCACAGGTCTTACGGAATTTTTATTAAACAGTTACAAAGCAATCTCATAAAAATTCTATAGCACTTCGTTATACAATTTTTGTGTTGCATAGTGTTTTATTTAGAGAACTTTAAAATCTCTTAATTGTATCTTCTAAAAACAAAATGTTTCTGTAACACACATGTTAGAAATAATATGGATGGGCCAATAAGAACCAATAAAATGGACCTAATCAGCCTGCACAGGAGTACTCACATTACGAATTGCTAAGTTGGTTTGTCATCAGGGAGCAGTACATTTTAATGCGGAAAAAGTTTTATCGTGAAATATGTAGTACATAATGGTAATTTTTTGACGCGCCCTCAGTTAACCTTATATTTCCTATGCTGCTGGAAATTTAATAAAAAAAATGTTTTCTATATTGATGAATTTAACAACCAACTGTATATAAAATTGTCAGAAAGTAAGTATATCCATATCATTGTTATCATTTCACCTATTTATATTGTATATATTTTTAATTAAGATTCTTTCTTCACAATATGGCGACAGAAAGAAAGGCATTATCTTGTACTTCCAATGCATTATCACTATCACATTTTTGTGTCGATTGCAATGATTATGGAACAAATATATTTGGTAAGCAACTACTATGACATATATCTATGCCACTTAATAATCCACAGTGTTGTCATATTTTGTTGTGGTATTTCAATCTTATTTAATAAATCTAATAAAATTATTTAACTTCAACATCTAGAAGTGCAAATGGATAAGGTTTGGAATGATCTAAATTAAATATATTACTAAATTTCTATAAGAAAATCAATTTCTATTAGCAATCAAATAAACGACTATGTTATACAAATTTTCCCATTATACTCTGATCAAAATATTTCGTACTTTTACAGGCAGGTCTCGTCAGATGGGGGTATGGGAAACCTACATATATAAAATATTATAGTTCTATAGCATTTCTTTATGGAGCAAAAATTTAGTAACTTTGTTACTTATTTACTCTATAATGATTTTATAACAACTGTATTATTATTCTCTATAACTGTTATACTGTTGTATAAAAGTGTCACAGGAGTTGGTATAATTCTATAAAGCAGTATTTTGCATCGGTTTTACAGTAATTTGATTCTATAAGCACCGTTGCTGCAAAATTGTGTTATTGTACACACTTATAGTGCAACTTAGCAGTTATGTTATAAATGCTTTATAAATTATACTCTAAGAACGTTCTTGCAACAAATTTAAAAAACATTTCAATTTCTGAAGGCAAAATAGTCTCATGTGCCACATTAATGCAATAATTTAGTATTCTAAGTACAACTATAACATATTAGCAGAATATAAAACTCCTATTACTCTAAATTTATAGAACTACTTTGCTAGCTGGGGTGTATGTTTCCAAATATTAGCGTTGGTGTCGCCACAATACAGCGCATTACAGAATTCTATATTGAAATTCAGGTGACACGATTTAGCAGACGATGGTAAAATAAACACTATTGCCATCCTTGGGGCTATATGTGCTGAGTTATTCAGATAATAAGAATACTACACTCTTTTTAACTGTTACTTAGTACAAATTGTATTTCCACTATTAAAATTTTCTGCAAAATACGGTCGTCTTACGGTGACGGCCCATTACAGTATTTCAGAGACTACTTCGATTTCAATTTAAAAAAATATATATAAATAGGCTTTGGGATTTCGGCGGTGCTCTCTGTAAATAAAATAATGACATTATTGAAGCACTTCCGGTTAAACTGGAAATCGCCATCTATTTGCTTATTTTAAATGAAACACCTTGTACATTTTTGCAAATTTGGATTATACGCTTAATTTTTGGGAAACTTTTATCAAACTTTCTTATCTCTATATTTAATGGTTTTCGAGATATTTAAATTTTATAAAAAAAATTGTTTTTCTACAACCTATTTCAAAATTGTCTATTTTTCACATCGTGCAAACTGAAGTTTTGATATTTAAAAGATATATAGGGAGATCTCTATATTTTGTTACATATATTTTAAAAACTGTTTAATTTACTTCTATCTGCATATTATATAATGTAGTCGTTTTGTAAATAGACAACTGTAGTTCAATATATTCAGCGTCTTCAATAAAATATGAACAATTTCATAAATGGCGTATCTTTAAAGCGATACAATTTACCATATCCAAATAAAACTTTTTTATTTATTCATTTTAAATAACGAAGTTTGTTCCAAAATTCAAAGTATTTCGATTTCTTGTTGAGGCAATGGATACTTAAATTAAATTGTATAAAATAGTTTTCAAGGCCTTCTCAGTTTGTTTTCTATTAAGATCACTCTAACTAATTGGATTAAGTATTTCATTTTATTCTCGAACGAGACTTCCTATTCCAACTCAGAAAGAAAGTATATGAAATACAAAACAATTGAACAGCATATATGCGAATTACATATGTATGTCTTATTTATATTTTAGCGGAAAATTATATTATTTTTAAGGATTTTTCATGATTTGCAAACATAATATGCCATGTATTTATCGACTCCAGATTTTCTCTACAACTGCACCATTTCAAGTAGCTACAGAACATCTTTCAATAGACATAATTATCTTAATATTCCTGATATTCGTATTTTCAACTTAACTGATACGACGTTTACAGAATTTGTTTCTTATTCTTAATATCGCTCTGTAGATTGAATAAAAGCAACATTTGATTAATGCGTGCACTGAAAAAATGATTTATGTAAATTTACCCTTTTTATGCCGCTAATTATCATGGTACTTGAGATTTGTAAAATTGCTACTGCTCTGTAATAGTTCAATGTAATTAAACAGACAATACATGTAAAAATTATATGTATTTTTATCGAGGAAATTATGCATTTTCACATAATATGTAAATTTTCTAATTATTTGTAAAATTAGAATTTGATTATTCATTTATTGTATGTAACAATTATGTATAGTTTACGATCGAAATGAAGTATCTACCTATATAGAGAGTGAATTAACTAATTTTTCCTAAAACTCAATGTAATTAAGATATACCTACATTTAACATATACATGCACAACTAAACCATACACACATTTGAAATATCCAGTGTCATTTTAATTTCAATTGCGGTACAATATGTATAACGCATTTTATTGTATAGAAAAGCCGATCGTTACCCAACGAGATGCAGTAGAATCATGCGTTAGAATGTATGCCATTGGAATTCTGGAATTTAGGGGAGGGTAGTAAAAAGATTAGAGCACTTAGGTCCCACTGGGCCCCTTGTCCCATTGGGAGATCAATCCACCAACCTAATAAGGAGAAAACGGTGGTGACGTTGCTCAGGGGAATCTCTCTAATGTAGTTCATAGAATACCATCGTTCTCCCAAAACGATTTCTCTTAATGACGAGATGTGTTTCGCATTTCCTCATGTAATAGAGGTACTTCTTTAGCCAGCAATGTCCAGTTTGAATAGCAACTCCTTAGCAAATTGACAGCCATTTGTTTCATCCTAAATGAATGTTTCCTAAACTCTTTGTGGGTGTCATCTTTGACAATTTCAAGAAATGCTGACAACGGAAGCAAACTGGAGAGACCAGGTCTAAAAATATTGAGACCCGATGCACCCTAGCCAACTTGTCAGCTACTTTATTGCCATTGCACCGGTCGTATACCTTTACCCAGCATACAAATATGCTGTTGTTGATTGAGACCACTACCAGTGCCTGATGGCATTCCCGCATGCTGATCTAGCTGTTGTCTTATGATTATGTAAGATCAGTAGTGATTCTCTATTATTTGTGTAGATTCTAATAGTTTAGCCAGTCTACGGGCAATTTCTTTGGTGGCTATGGTTATATTTGCTAATTTCGTTTCTACCAGGGTAGCATGCCTATCCATTGCTCACTGGTATCGAATATGTAAGGATCTGGAATAAATTCCACATCCTGCACCTCCCTTCTTTTTTTGATCTTACTACTGAGACAACTATAAATTTACAGTAATTAATATGGTAAATATTAAGCAAATGTCATGTCTTTAGAATTTTATAGACATTTTTTATGTAATTGATTTAATCGCCCTATTTTGATTCCAAGAATCTCCAATCAAGTTGGTACATTTTGTTTCTGGCGAATGCGCCAGTGACAAATCGTTTTAATTTTTAATGTAGATAAATACAATTTCCCTATTTTTGTAAACAAATAACTCCAGTTGATATATCAGACGGTGGCTAAATAACAAATTTCATGAAATGGGACGAATCGTTTGATTTATTTGGAAAAAAATGATAATTTTTAAAGATTTGGTAGTGTAACGCTAGATAGAATAAACCTTCAAAATGTAACACTTCACAATGTTGGTTGGACCTTTCTGGGTCGTATAAAAGTGGCCTGAACGTTAAATCAAAACGGAGATGGCAATGGAAAGAAAAATGGTGAACCTCTACATTTTGACTATTTTTATAACAAAGATGGGTGGTAAATCTGTAGTAGGGGTAACAAATAATTAATACCTAGGTGTTTTCAAAGGCAAATTAGGCGAAATATGTTATCATGACTTGGCAGACAGTTGGCGATATGTCGACGGTTGGGATTTACATGGTTATAGCGTCCTCGGCGATTTTAAGGCTTTTTGTGGAATTTTAGGACTAAATGGAAGAAATACACAGGATGGTATATTTTTATAGTTTTGAGTTATAATAAGGCTATTCTTAATTTTCGACAAAATTAACATAACCCCCTCTGTTTTTTTTATATTAGATATCATAAAATAGTTTAAATATTCAATAGACATTTTTTTTAAAAAACATGCCATGGCAAAGCGGTTAAATAGCACAACAGCCTGATCCAACTGATTTATCCATACTGTATTTCGAGGTGAGGCTGAAAATTTGTTTTAGTAAAATCGTTGCTTAATAATGACATATCTATTGTCATTTCAGTATAGAAATAATTAAGCACACATGCGTAAAAGTAAAATAACTAAATCTTATTTATTACAAATATTAATAACACAATCCTTCATATCAGATAATTGAACATTAGGTGAACACATATTTTTTTCTTCCCATCGTATAACTTCAATATTAGAAGAGGATATCACCTTCATCCTGGTGCACTGAGTTTTTGCGAATCATTAAAGTGGTATTTCCTTTCTCCCCTAGAATTTTCCTTGCTATCACCTGCTTATTTTGTATGGAATTTTATATGTACCCCTCTGCCACAGAAATCGAACGGCAACCTCCGTGTCACTTGAGCGTCGATATGTTGGTTCCTACATCTACAAGGACGGTTGCTGAACATCGTCTTAAGCAGTGCCTAGTATACTCAGTAATCTAAGAAATTCGGCAATCTTTTTAGAAATTGAACCTATGTTACTTATACCCATTGCTTGTGTAGTACTTTTGAATTCCTGTACGTGATAAAAACAATCGGTTGTCATTAATGGTGGATGGACGGAGATTTGCATATTTGCGGAAAATTTCCAAAACCATTGACTCATTCTATATCCCTCTGGTATTATAAATAATCTAGGAACATTAGTCTTGGTATTGGGAATAGTCACTTTAATGAACGACTTAGCTTCTTCAATGTTCTCTGTACGTAAATAAGTTAATTCTTCTCTACTATAGGCTCCAAATATACCAACAATCAAGGCAACTTTTTGGAATAAGTACTTGTCATCATCTGCCTCATTGATAAACCTGTCAACCTGTTCCTTGGAAAATATTCTGGATATTCTGGGTCTCTAAGCAATTAATTTACTTTTGAAGAAAGCAATAACATATCATATATTTACTAGTATTAATATTTTTATTCAAATAAATAATTGTAGTTCGCCGCATGGAATAATAATTATTCTATAATGTAGAAATAACTAAATATAACTGAGACAAGTATGCTAGAATACATATCAACATACTTTTTTTTGGCACACCAAATATCAAATTTTGCATAGTTTGCAATTGAAGATTATGTCGAAACTATTTTGAATATTTATTTGACGATTTTACGAAAAATCTTGTTCTTCGCATCACGTGCCACCGTTATTTGGCAACTTGTATCGAAAATAGCTATTGTAGTTGTTTGTAATAGATTTTATTTCTTTTATATCACTTTGAACTTATACATACGACTATATTTCAACTAGAAGGTGAAAAATCATTTGTAGCTTTTATTTCATGTTTAGTCCATTGAAATTATACATAGATTAATAATTATATTGCACAATAGAGAGTAAAAAATGATGTATAGACGTTTGTAGCAACTCTTATTTCATTTGGCATTCCTAGTCACTGTACTTTAAAGGGATACTCAAAAACTGCTTGTGGGTGTTTGTAGTAAATTGTATGTTGTTGTAGCTTATCGGAATCAAACATAAACAAAATATGTTGATGCCACAGATGTAAATTGTTCGAAAGATTCGTTTCCTTCAGATGATGACACTCCTTTGTCATCGGAATACGGTCGGAACGCGAGGATTAGCTCAGAAGTCAAAGACTTGTGCGGGAGAGGGCGGGGCATATTATTATTACGCAGGCCGCATTTGCGCCCAGGAACGACTTACGTTGGTAGGTCCTAACCACCGTGCAGGAATGAGAGAAACCTGGAAAACTTCATTAATTAGGAGGTAGTCAAATGTCGAGTAAATTTTATTTGAAATGTTTTTATAATAAATAATTTCCGATATACTAAGCTGTTTCCATTAAAATGGGACGCATTATATATAAGATGTGGGTTAAAATTCAATCTTTTATCTGAAAAAAAAGTTCCGTTGGCGGGCTCTCCTCCATTAACTTCTACAAGGTAAGAATCTTATGATTTGTAACGCAATGTCTGAATCTCATTTCCAGGTCCAAATGGAAGTAATACGGTTTCCTGAGAAATATTCAGCGATCCTTGAGATGAAATCATATATGATAATACCTCCCATATCTTCGTACACACAAGAGAAAGCTAAACTGAAAGACTAATATTCGACCCTTCTCTTTTTTGTTATTTTATGAATAATCTACGAGAACGTCGACTCGAATTTAACAAAAAACGTTATATATGGACCCTAAGATGACTTTAATACTTTTTGTAGCTAGTCGTTTATTATATGAAAACATATATAAATATAAATTTTTCACAAAAAACACTTGTTTACTCGCATTATCTTTTCTCACATGTGTGTTCAATTGATTTATTAACGTTTTCTACACTGTTAAATACTACAGATCTGTAAATGACTAGGATCGGTCGAGAAAAATTATTTATTATATAAATGGCTTATTTAAAAGCCTCACTAAGAAATTTAGAAATGTTTTGTTCGATTATATTATAGCACGACCAGAGTTTCATATTACTGCTTGCACGTGAAAGGTCGACCTTGGCATATAAATGTATGATACAAATGTATCATTAAAATAACTCGTCCAATAGTTGTAACAATTTTTTAAGAATGTGACTTTTTGTATTTCAATCAAATAAAATTATTTTACGAACAAATTTTATGATTGCCTTAATAGAGTTACATTAAGCATATCTTGAAGGATGAGATATTAACGTATTGTCACAGAATTTGCCCAGCTCGTACCCAATTCGACGACTGTGGTATCGCGAAACGCTAGATTGCCCCGATCGCCCCTACGCGATTCTGATAAACAAACAAATTTAATAATGCCGTATATCGATGCGCAACTGGAAAAATTGAGAATCAACGAGAATCGTTCGAGACATGGATCCAGAGATACTAGAAAATACCTGGAATATTCGTTTGGTCTATAAAAGAAAAATAAACAACCGAGTTAGTTAGTCTCAAATTACAGTCTTGAATTGGAGTGTTTAGTTGGAAATTTCCTGAAGATTCAAAACGATTTAGATAGTGATTAATTAAATAGTGCTAAGTTGAGTTATAATTAGCAATCAGTAGTGTACAGAGTAGTTAATAAAGATAAGTCATTAATTAACGGATTTTTTTTCTGGTAAAAGGAAAAGATGGTGTAGGAAACCCGTGACAATTTGGTGTCAGAAATGGGATTTAAGTGGAAGTTTGAAGAACTCTCTGGAACCCTGTATGAGTGAGACAAAGACCCAAGTGTGACATATCAGCGCACTCGTCGTGACGTAAGGAAGTGAACGGCGGTATTCGCGAGGGACAATCTCGAACATTCAAGAACTTTATACGGGAGTGAGACAAAGACCCAAGTGTGACATATCACCGCACTCGTCGTGACTCAAGGAAGTGAACGGTGTTATTTGCGAAAGACAATCTCGAACATTCTAGAGCTTTATGCGGGAGTAAGACAAAGACCCAAGTGTGACATATCATGACACTCGTATCATTCTAAGGAAGTAAACAGTGACACTTACAAACACATTGTAGAACTTTCCAAAGAAAATAGAATGAATGCCTGTTACTAGAAGTCAAGTCAATATGGATGCACAAATGGCAAAACTGTTAGAAATGATGCAAACAATGCAAAAGAAAATGGAAGATCAGTCCCAGACAATGCAAGAGAAATTTGAAGAAAAAGGGCATAAAATGAAAGATCAGATACAGACAATACAACAGGAAATGAGAGACCAGACGAAAGAAATGCAAGAGAAATTAGAAAAGAAATTAGAAGAACAAGGCTATAAAATGAAAGATCAGATACAGACAATACAACAGAAAATGAGAGACCAGACGAAAGAAATGCAGACAAAGTTAGAACAATTGGGGAATACACTAGAAGAAAAACTAGAAGAGCAGTCACATAAAGTGGAAACACAAGTAGAAAAGAAACTGTTAGCACAGAAAAAGGAAATAGACGAAGAAATAAAACAGGTTAGAGAAGAGCTTCGACTTAAATTAGACAAGATAACAAAGGAGGGCGTAATCAAATCAGAAGGACCTGTTATCCAAACTCAAAAAACGAAGCCTCCTGAATTCGACGGCAAGGTCTCCTGGAATGTCTATCTGCGTCAGTTTGAAGCAGCAGCTGCAGCAAACGAATGGTCTGATTGTGAAAAGGCTACTGCTCTGATAGTTGCTCTACGAGGGGAAGCTCTTGACGTCCTACAGGGAGTTCCTACTAAGCAGCAGAATGACAGCATATGGAAATGAGATATGGTGATAAGCACGTGCAGCAAGTGTACCAGGCTCAATTAAAGAATCGTCATCAACAGAGTGGAGAGAATTTACAACATTTCGAGATCGATGTTGCCCGATTGGCTTATCCAACAGCCCCGACCGAAATTGTAGATCAGCTCTCCATCCAAATTTTTACCGACGGCCTAAGAGATTGCGAAACACAGCAGGTACTTCGACTCGCTAGACCTAAAACTTTGAACGATGCTCTTTCGCATGTACTGAAATTCGAGACAGCAAAAATGGCATCCGGTAGACATGTTAAAGTTCGGGCCATCAGTGATAACAACGATAATATGGAAAATGGAGACATAATCAAAACATTGAAGGAGGTCATTGATAAACTCAGCCCAACTACCAAGCCGAAGAGAGAACAACCTGATAGCCCACCTCAATGTTGGAGCTGTGGGCGGAGGAGTCATCTAAAGGGACAGTGTAGAACCCCAGTTGCAGATCGGCAATGGCGCGACTTCCAGACAAGCAGGAAATATAGAAACACAGATGCCCCTTCTAGACCTTGTCCGACCAACTGTAGTAGTCTTGAAAGAAAAGATGACATATCATTTGTTCCTTGCAAGATAGTGGCAGCCCAACCTGAAGACCGATGGAGTTCAGCGGCGATTCGGAAAGACCAGCAAGCTGACTGTGACATCAAGCCTTTACTAGACTGGAAAGAAGCCAACAACCGACCTTCTTGGGCTGAAGCATTAAAGAGCTATTGGGCTCAATGGAATTCCCTGATGTTGGAAGACAGTGTCGTAAAAAAAGCATGGGATAACAATGACGGAACGGGAGTCAAGAAACAAGTACTACTCCCGAGGTCCCGGATCAAAAAAGTGCTACAGGAAGTACATGGAGGTACTGGTGGTGGCCATATCGCTGTCAATAGGACTACAGAAGATTAAGGAGCGAAAAAGACGGGGTAGGAAACCCGTGACAGTATGAAATACACTAACAAAACAGGTATAGCAAATTGCCAGTCATTCATTAGCAGCACACCAGACATAAACCGCTTTCGAGCTTGATAGGTCTCCTCAGTACGCCGTAGATGAGGCCACCGACGACTTCTCCGACAGAAGCGATCCTGACGGTCTATATAACCTATAATTTAACGAAGAATAACCTATTCTATATTTAATATTTTCTTCATATTTTAAGGGCACCGTGTTCTTGAAATAATGTTTTCTACAAATACAAAAATTTTAAACTGAATAATATATAGCTTAGCAAATAACAACAATGTTATTCCATGTCACTTGCAAATATTCAAAGATAGCGAATTAAAACAAATGAAGAATTAGGCGATATCTATATATTTTATGTATGGAAAAGTAAACGGAAATTCGAATGAAGTAAGGCATCTCTATTAAGATGTATTCTTCAAAGGAATAATTTTTCATATCTACTTATTTTGTAAAAAAATGTATTAAACACTAACTTAAACACTTAAAAAACAAGTCACTCTACGCTTTGTGTTACTTTTTTTTTGTGTATGTCTGACATGGAATTTATGAGAAACTGACACATGCCACCTAGATTGTTGTTTTATTAGTTTTCCAAAGTTGATCTATTGTAATGATAAATAATTTAATTTTTAGGAAACATTCCAAGAGACACTTTTTAAGCAGAATTAACTTGGCTTTAAGATAGCGATACCAATTTGTCCAAAAAACAGTAGCGTGCATTTTTTTGCTAAAAATGCGTTGCACGAACGCCACTGATACTAGTATATTACAAGAGAAATTTATACACGTGAAGGTAGCCCTTCACTATATGTACAATGTTATATATCAAATCTCATCTCAATATCTCGTTCGATTTTCGATAAATGTTACTACAATTGAGTCGCTTATTTCAGAAACAAATTATGTCACATTTTGGCAATTTTGAGTTTATTGCACCAACATGTATTTTTGGGGGTTACACACAATTTAATTCAGAAAGAATCTAAGTCCCGTAATAATCGTTCGTTTTATAACTATTTAAAATATTCTGAAACAACTTTAGTCACGGACTAGCATTGTTTCTGCACTATATTTGAAGCGGTGAAATGTCGGACAGTAATCGGGTGATTACATTAATGGTGTTTTGGAATATATATTTTATTTCTATTCCAAAAACAAGAAATTTGCTAGCTAAAATGTCAATTTAAAAGGCATATAAGGCCAGAAAAAGAAAATGAAAACTGCTCAAATGAATAGATCAAACCATTTTACGAAAATAATATTCGAACATCAAAAACTAAGAAAAAAATGCAAGAAAGCCACAAAATAAGCTGTATTTTATTAAAATAGTTCGATAATAAAAAAAATTCTTTTGAAACCTGTGTTTCATTTCAGAAATAACCTAAGTCCATTTTTAAATTTTTATTTAAAAAGTTTTATAAATATTTATAAGGCTTTTGTTTATTATAAAATCTTACTTTAGTGGTAAACTTTCGACCTCGAGGTCCAGTTTTACTCAAAATGTTCAGATACATTTACAAAACGTTTTTTTCCTCCTGAAAACTGTCGAAATGTGAATTAGTTGTTTCTTAAATAAGCGATTCAATTGTATTAGAGTAGTTTTTATAAGACCGCCAAATCTACAATGTCTACATCTACCGACTAGCCGGTAGATGTAGACATTTACTTTTCGCGCATTCTTGACCTTCTGTCGAATATGACATAAGATCGATACATGTTACATCACGTATAGTCAGGTTCACTTCTGTTCCGTGTTTTATCAACGAATTTCAAATTATATCGAAAAATATAATAATTGTTAAAGCTTTAGCAGTTTGAATTTTATATTTGTAATATATTATAAAAATTTCAAAATGTTACAAATTCTACAAATATCTGTTTTACTACTTTACTTTACTTTTTAATAAAATTTAAAATACATCGAAAAAAAGTTTCATTAGAATTAAAGAAGCCAATCTGAAAATTCCTAAGGGGAGCAATTTTTCAACTTTTTTTTCAAACTGCGAAAAAGTTCTCCTTCTATAAAAGTGGTCTATATACTCACAGTACATATATCCTAAAGTTTCGTCTGGGTTCTAAGTCTTGTCATTGAAATCTCACCAGCCACTGCTGCCATCAAGAGAACTTTTGCCTGACCCTATGGAATACCGATGAGAGCTAACAAGCTCGAATCCGGTATATGTCAGATGTACCACAGACGAATTACTTTGGCTGTTTGCGATAAGTCTTTGAGGTAATAATGCTAATCGAAGCATTAGCCCTCAGAGTAGTTGTTTTATGAGATTTCGCATTTATAACAGAAGTAGCAAAAATTTGAAACTAATAATATGTAATTTTTTAAATAATTCAACAGAAATCATTGATGTATTTAACAAACATTTCTATTCAAAAATGCTAGTAAATTGTTGCAGTCTTTTTGTGTCAATAAACTCACAAAATTTTTAGTAAATAGTACAACATATGTAGTATTTGGTAACATGGTTGTTATAGTAAAATAGTGTTTGGAGATTAGTACTAGGAGATTTTAAAGATAACAGTAATCTATAATCACAACAAATTGTAGTACACAGATCTACAATTGTGTAAGTGTTTACTGTCTCTTTTTTTCATTATAGAGTAAAAAGGGACTTGAAGGGAAAGCGTTTTGGAATGAAAATTTGGACAAATGCATTAGTGCTAGGGAGTTTGAAAGAGATTAAGTTGTATTTGAATAAAAATAGAGCGCATGCTTTTTACAAAGAAATTCCGATTATTTTTCGATCTCCCTTCGTATTATTAATTCATATCACCTAGCATAAATTCTGTAGATTTTACTAAAAGTTTTAATTAAACGGGTTATTGTTTATCGTGACGCACACGCGCTAATACAACTGTGTCTCACTGGAAATTTTATTTGTGGGTATAAAAGCTAATGGTCCCTTTCTCCTACTAGACCAACTTTCCTCGCTTTCCGTATTACCTGTGCCTTATTTCATACGCTTTTAATGTTTATTTCTGAAAATTGAAATTTCTTATTGTCGATTGTTTGCGTCCAATAAATGAGTTAAATGATTCTCTGGAGTATAACCCGGAAAATTTTGCGCGTTGAGAATCAAGAGAATATTTATCAAATTTAAAATTAATATTTTCCAATAATAAATCGGAACGTGGGAACGTTCTATATTAACAATGTCCATAAATCCAGGGGACAATAACTCACGAAATGGGTTCCGGATAATAAAAATTCTTAAATGACAAATCGTAATCATCATTTATAAATAATTTATTGCGGTAGTTTCAAGGCACTGTAAAGCACAAGGCATAATTTGATTTAACGTCCACGGAAATTTATTGCACATTAAGTAGTGATGAAATTCTGGTTTTATTGCGTGTAACTGACATAAATGTGGAATTTGTTTTATTCTCATGTATTATTACTTCTGTTAAATTTAAGAAGCTGATGAAGCGAATTTGAATATTTCCCATGAAAATGTGGCTAAAGCAGTAACTATTCTTCAGAAATATTACTGGAATGGTGTATAAAGTTAAAGAAAACCAATTTATTGGTAAGTCTACGTTTCGGCTATATTTAAATATTTTTCAGAACAATCCAAGAAAAGTTTTTCGTGTACAATACAAATATATAAAAACGGGAATAAAATAGATAATATAACATAATATATAAAACACGATAGTAAGTAACTTTATTGTAAGATAAAACGACACGATGGTATCAAAAAGTTATCAAATTTAATAATAATTTCATTTATTAGCAATTAAGCTATTAAAAACATACAAACACATACATAAAATAGTATACAATAATAATAATAATAATAATAATAAAGGACATAGCTCAACACATCTGAAAAAAACAATTACATATTATGTATCTTTACAAAATTATCCAGTTCCCTTTTAAATGTACACAAATTTTGTGAATTCTTGACAACATTTGGAAAGTCGTTACACATTATTAACCCCTTCGAAAACAAAGATTTTAGTGTACTGCATTTATTGAATTTTTCAAGGAAGAAATTATTTCCAAAACGCGTAGGATAATTGTGAACCTCTCTCACATATTTAATTTCACTAATCCCATTTTTTATTTTATAAATCGGTATCAATGTTTTGTAAACGATTATTTGATACACATGCATAAAATGTAGTACATTTAACATAGTATCAATTGGCGTATATCTATTACATTTTAAGATTAATCTCATTGCTCTATTTTGTCTCTCTTGTAACTGTTGAATTTGATTTTTGTTCAGATTAAAAAGAACAGATGAGCAAAATTCTAAATGTGGTGCAATTAATGTTTTGTAAATGATATTTTTTTCATATGTACTAAGTGATTTCCCAATTCTACACAAAAAATTTATTTTTGTTGACATTTTATTCATTATATAATTTGCATGACTTGATGTTACTATCAATTATTACACCTACTTTATTTCAAGTTAAGTTTACTTAATTTATAACCATCACTAATTAACATAGATTTACATTTATTTATATTTACGCATAAGTTATTATCATTAAGCCATGTAAATAAAATATCCAAATCACAATTTATAGTCCCAATCATATTTGGAAGATTATTTCCCGTAACATATATCATAGTGTCGTCAGCAAACATAGTTAACTTACAATTTTTTATACATTTCACAATATCGTTGATATAAATTAGGAATAAAATAGGTCCAACGACCGTTCCTTGTGAAACACCATGCGAGGTTTTTAATTCCGTAGATATATGATCTTTATATTAAACTTTTTGATACCTATTTTCCAGATATGACTCAAACTATTTCAACACTATATGCTCTTCTAAAATCAAGAAATACGGTTGCTACGAAATCACCTTAGTCGATAGCTTTAATCACACACATGCAATTTTTCACATGAATGACTTTTACAACTGAATGGGAATAATAAGACAATTTTTTTCACAATGGTTTATAAGTTATTCTTTCACTACAATTTCAAGCACCTTTTCATAGGGTGAAACCGTATTTATAGGTCAAAATTCTTCACATAAATTCGTATCTGACACTTTTGGAGCAAGAACAATGATCGACATTTTCCATCTTGAAGGAAGAACTCAACTTTCTAATGATTGATTTACAACATCCACTAATCTGTTATCTATCACAGAAAATGCATCTTTATCATTTATCATAAAAATTTTACCAAGGTTGACTACCAAAAAATCGAAATTAAATCGATTTTCTGCAAAACTGAACACCCTGTGTAAAAACTAATGCCATTATCGAATTCTACGCGCCATCTAGTGCCTGCATACTAAATTTCGTCGCACTGGCTGCAATAGTACCAGAGATATTCGCACTGAAGGAGGGAACACCCGGTATATAATTTTTAATGGATGGCATTTATTTACAATTCAGGAATACAACAGGTTAAAGACCCACAATAGTTTCCACTAATTTAAACACAAAATAACATGTATGAGAAAAAATATAAAATTACACTGACTAACACATACCTATTCCAACATAATATTGTCAAGAATGGAAATTTAATAGAAAATTAGTCATTTGAAAATAAGTCTAATTGGTAAATAGGTATTTTTTAAAAATAAAATCATTTTAAAACTCCAAAGCAGTCCAGTTCCAACCTAGTTTAAACTCATTGCATAAACCATATTTTATTTTAATTTCGTAACTATATTCTATACTGTGGATAAAAATGTAAAGTCGGCAGATTACGACATTCCCAGGTGCGTTGACCACGATGACGTTTTTACTGCCCCTCAGGCCACTGCTGATATTACAAAAATCATGAACCAAGGGTTGGAACTTGAATGTGGAGGTAACGAAAACCAGTCGGTGGTAGTGTAGTTGGTGAAGAAGTTCCCCCTTTTTTTTGGAATAGCGGTGTCTCCCCTGCAAATCGTGGAAGTTGGAAATAGGTAAGACCTATTGTTAACTGATATTTGTACAACCTCCAGCTATTTTGTTACTGTTTTTTTGGTGTAATTAATCTACATCTGTAGTTACCCCTAACAATATATAATTTAAAATAAAGCATCATAATTGCAAACGCATAAAGTCTAGATATCCCGGATTATTCCGCAAAACGGTATCAATTTTTTTCTTCACACGTTCAGCGCTAGCTCCTCACAGCTGGGAAACTGTCGCAAATAAAAAACATTATTTACTGCATTATTTATTCAATATCCTGCTGTCAGAGTTGCTTCAAGACGACGAATAACTGAAGATATCCGTGAATAATTAAAATGTATGTATGCTAAATCTTCGCGAATTCTAGGATCGTTAAATATCCGTTGAGTATATAAAATAGAAGTAGCATCACTTGAGTGTAGTCGCTGTAGATACTTTTTATGCCATCGAAATGAACATAGTTGGTTATAACTACGTATGCTAACGTTGGGTTCCATTGCAACTGTTTTGTTTTACAAATAGTAACCTGCTCTTAAGTCTAAACATATCTAAATAAAAACAACACTCCTGAGGCTTGATTTTCGAATGCAGTAAAATAAGCTCGAGTGAGAATTCATTTCACCTAAACAATTCCTGAGTATATTATTATCTATGTGTTTATTTACAATACTTGAAGCTTTATATTCCTTTAGCAAAAACCATGTAAAATAATTCCCCAATTTTATATGGGAAGTAACTACAATGAGAATGGCAAAGAATACAGGTCTGCATTTTCTCATGAGAATTTACGTCACTTTTTGAGGGAATGGGACTAATCTCGAGAATTTAGCCTCTGCAAGTAAATAAATCGGATGATTCTGTCGGTTAGCTGGCATGAATATGATTAAATTTGTTTTAATATAGATAAAGTATATTTAAATATTAAGGTCATGGTCAAGTCCGGACCTGAGATCTGCAAACAAAGGCGCTCAGATAATACTTAAGAGATACGCTGTATCTTCGACGCTGAGAAGGTGCGGAATTTGCTGGAAAACTTTGATATAAGAGGAAATATTCTACAGGATGACACTTTTTTTAAACTAAGCTTCTCTTTTTTATAATTTTATTATTGCAATGACGCTAACTCTGATCTCGCTTTGATATAGATTTTGTAATGGTATGTTGATCAATTTTAAAAATAACTAGAATAATATAGATTCACGTTTAGACCTCACCATCCAACGAATATAATCATTGGTACTAATTCATCTGTCAAGGAATCTATAAAACTAATGAGGACAACCGAAACAACTATAAAAATGTATCATCCTGTAAGTTCAAATAAAATTTTTGTTGTTATTGCTAATCAGATTTTAATAGAATATTGTTATGCTATGTATAGAACAGACCGGGATAGTTACGAAAATTATAGGCCCTATGCAGAATGACATCCCTATAGGGGGCGGTTTTCGGTTTCAGAATGATATTTTAACGGCTTTGTAAAAGTGTATAAATACCGATAAGGTGACCAGGTGTATTTTTATATCCATGAAAACATGTATATAGGCAGAAAAGTGAGGGTTACCAGCCGATGTGAATAACGTGTTCGGTCACTTCCATGGCACTCACTAATACCGCCGGAGGGGTTGGTTTATTTTTAAAATCAATTCATGGCAATCAAAGGGAATTAAACGATGAAATCGTTAGAGTGATACAATAAAAATCCCTGAATTGCCTAACAACAAACGCTGTTTGTTATAATGACAATTGTACGATATAATGTTATTACACTTTTATGTTATGGGACAGATTTTTGATGCATGAAAAAATACAATTTGGGAAAAACATACATTTGATTTCAATTGTATGCTTTAAATATAGATTTGCCTATTTAGTTGCAAAATAAAAATTGTTTAATGTACAGGGTCTCTCAAACTCGATAGTAGGCCTACTGTGAGGATAAAAAAAAATTAATAAAATTTGGGACACGCGGTGTTAAAACTTTATTTCATAAGACCTTGTTGTACAAAGTATTGAAAATTGTCAAATCATTAACTTACTCTTATTACCCTTACCCTTACAGCAAAAAAAAAACAAAAAAGTAGGGTAAAATAAAATGAATAAAGTATAAGTACAAACAACTAATAGATGACAAACATTTCTAACACAGAAACTTTATTTACAAACCAGACACATTAAAATCAAAGTTCATATACTCCTCAATAATAAAAGTCATTTTCTACTAGTATGCAATTAACTTGATTACGAAAAGTAATATAAGTGTTCAATTGCTTAATGCGTATCGACAACTTATTATACAGTTTAATGCACATAATAAAAGAACCCTTAGCCGATAAAGCCAGTCGATGTTGAGGAATATTAAAACAATGTAAGTCTCTAAAATGGTAGCCAGAAGATTGAGTCTTATCAGTACGTGGACAAAACTTAGAAATGTGACTCTTTACATATGAAACAGAACTCAGTATATACAGCGAGTAGACTGTAAAAATTCTCAAATTAACAAATAACTCTCGACAAGAATCCCGCGCACGTGATTTAGTCATTATTCTCATGATCTTCTTCTGCAGAATAAATAGTTCGTTCATATGAGAAGAATTACTCCAACACATGATACAATAATTGAAGCTAGATTGAACGTAATCATGATAATACATTTTTAAGATATCTATATCTACGAAAAGTTATAAACAATATCATCCTAGAAAGTATCAAAAGAAATACCATCTAAAAATCGCATTAGCGGTGCAAGGATCAAATAATCATGGGAAAATAATTGAATGTCCGTTGTGTAAAGTCCATAAATGACATTAAAAATAAATAACGATTAAACTCGATAATTCTTTAATACAGTCAAAATAAAAGGTGGTGATGACAATAGCATTTAAAAAATGAGGCAAACGCCCTCACACTCTATTATCTATGGATGGAATTCATAAATCACACTTAAGGTTAAGTGTGCACTTAGGTTTTTACAAGATAAAAATGCAAGGTGACTACTTACTAATATATTCATACCTCACTTTAATAAGTTTCCATTAAATTTAAGTTTGAAACGAAATACTGAAGGGCATATATTTTTAGGTATTAATAATATTGTGTGAAACTAACTACTCAGTGGACAAAAGCCCCAACCTGCGTTGAATTACACCCACAATATCTACCCATATATTCCTTATTATTAGCTTTTGTAACATTTTTTTACTGTTTTAGAAAGGTATTTTAAGCTAATATAAATCAAATCTCCTACAATTCCTATCAATGAAGTCATATGTATGTTCTCTGATACCAAACATCTAGGTATGCTAATGAACAATTCCACAGACAAAGCTCTATTCAATAATTATCTAAAGAAAATAATCTAATTTACTCACTCTATAAAAATCTAACTTCACTTTTTTGGCAGTGGGAACACGACAAATTCAACCACAATAGATGAGATCTGACCTATTTCTGCATTTTTAGGATTGCTTCTTCAGGTGGTCTCCTTTAAGTTGAATCAAATATCTAACTATAAAAATTATTATAAAAATTAAAATTATTTGAAATTAAATATCGACAATGACAAAAAAGTGACATCCTGTCAATGAATTAAATATGACAATACCTACTTGAAAAATGTTCACCTTTTATGTAAAAGTTTTTATATATTTTTAGGTATTAATAATATTGTGTGAAACTAACTACTCAGTGGACAAAAGCCCCAACCTGCGTTGAATTACACCCACAATATCTACCCATATATTCCTTATTATTAGCTTTTGTAACATTTTTTTACTGTTTTAGAAAGGTATTTTAAGCTAATATAAATCAAATCTCCTACAATTCCTATCAATGAAGTCATATGTATGTTCTCTGATACCAAACATCTAGGTATGCTAATGAACAATTCCACAGACAAAGCTCTATTCAATAATTATCTAAAGAAAATAATCTAATTTACTCACTCTATAAAAATCTAACTTCACTTTTTTGGCAGTGGGAACACGACAAATTCAACCACAATAGATGAGATCTGACCTATTTCTGCATTTTTAGGATTGCTTCTTCAGGTGGTCTCCTTTAAGTTGAATCAAATATCTAACTATAAAAATTATTATAAAAATTAAAATTATTTGAAATTAAATATCGACAATGACAAAAAAGTGACATCCTGTCAATGAATTAAATATGACAATACCTACTTGAAAAATGTTCACCTTTTATGTAAAAGTTTTTATATATTTTTAGGTATTAATAATATTGTGTGAAACTAACTACTCAGTGGACAAAAGCCCCAACCTGCGTTGAATTACACCCACAATATCTACCCATATATTCCTTATTATTAGCTTTTGTAACATTTTTTTACTGTTTTAGAAAGGTATTTTAAGCTAATATAAATCAAATCTCCTACAATTCCTATCAATGAAGTCATATGTATGTTCTCTGATACCAAACATCTAGGTATGCTAATGAACAATTCCACAGACAAAGCTCTATTCAATAATTATCTAAAGAAAAAAATCTAATTTACTCACTCTATAAAAATCTAACTTCACTTTTTTGGCAGTGGGAACACGACAAATTCAACCACAATAGATGAGATCTGACCTATTTCTGCATTTTTAGGATTGCTTCTTCAGGTGGTCTCCTTTAAGTTGAATCAAATATCTAACTATAAAAATTATTATAAAAATTAAAATTATTTGAAATTAAATATCGACAATGACAAAAAAGTGACATCCTGTCAATGAATTAAATATGACAATACCTACTTGAAAAATGTTCACCTTTTATGTAAAAGTTTTTATATATTTTTAGGTATTAATAATATTGTGTGAAACTAACTACTCAGTGGACAAAAGCCCCAACCTGCGTTGAATTACACCCACAATATCTACCCATATATTCCTTATTATTAGCTTTTGTAACATTTTTTTACTGTTTTAGAAAGGTATTTTAAGCTAATATAAATCAAATCTCCTACAATTCCTATCAATGAAGTCATATGTATGTTCTCTGATACCAAACATCTAGGTATGCTAATGAACAATTCCACAGACAAAGCTCTATTCAATAATTATCTAAAGAAAATAATCTAATTTACTCACTCTATAAAAATCTAACTTCACTTTTTTGGCAGTGGGAACACGACAAATTCAACCACAATAGATGAGATCTGACCTATTTCTGCATTTTTAGGATTGCTTCTTCAGGTGGTCTCCTTTAAGTTGAATCAAATATCTAACTATAAAAATTATTATAAAAATTAAAATTATTTGAAATTAAATATCGACAATGACAAAAAAGTGACATCCTGTCAATGAATTAAATATGACAATACCTACTTGAAAAATGTTCACCTTTTATGTAAAAGTTTTTATATATTTTTAGGTATTAATAATATTGTGTGAAACTAACTACTCAGTGGACAAAACAGTAAAAAAATGTTACAAAAGCTAATAATAAGGAATATATGGGTAGATATTGTGGGTGTAATTCAACGCAGGTTGGGGCTTTTGTCCACTGAGTAGTTAGTTTCACACAATATTATTAATACCTAAAAATATATAAAAACTTTTACATAAAAGGTGAACATTTTTCAAGTAGGTATTGTCATATTTAATTCATTGACAGGATGTCACTTTTTTGTCATTGTCGATATTTAATTTCAAATAATTTTAATTTTTATAATAATTTTTATAGTTAGATATTTGATTCAACTTAAAGGAGACCACCTGAAGAAGCAATCCTAAAAATGCAGAAATAGGTCAGATCTCATCTATTGTGGTTGAATTTGTCGTGTTCCCACTGCCAAAAAAGTGAAGTTAGATTTTTATAGAGTGAGTAAATTAGATTATTTTCTTTAGATAATTATTGAATAGAGCTTTGTCTGTGGAATTGTTCATTAGCATACCTAGATGTTTGGTATCAGAGAACATACATATGACTTCATTGATAGGAATTGTAGGAGATTTGATTTATATTAGCTTAAAATACCTTTCTAAAACAGTAAAAAAATGTTACAAAAGCTAATAATAAGGAATATATGGGTAGATACTGTGGGTGTAATTCAACGCAGGTTGGGGCTTTTGTCCACTGAGTAGTTAGTTTCACACAATATTATTAATACCTAAAAATATATAAAAACTTTTACATAAAAGGTGAACATTTTTCAAGTAGGTATTGTCATATTTAATTCATTGACAGGATGTCACTTTTTTGTCATTGTCGATATTTAATTTCAAATAATTTTAATTTTTATAATAATTTTTATAGTTAGATATTTGATTCAACTTAAAGGAGACCACCTGAAGAAGCAATCCTAAAAATGCAGAAATAGGTCAGATCTCATCTATTGTGGTTGAATTTGTCGTGTTCCCACTGCCAAAAAAGTGAAGTTAGATTTTTATAGAGTGAGTAAATTAGATTATTTTCTTTAGATAATTATTGAATAGAGCTTTGTCTGTGGAATTGTTCATTAGCATACCTAGATGTTTGGTATCAGAGAACATACATATGACTTCATTGATAGGAATTGTAGGAGATTTGATTTATATTAGCTTAAAATACCTTTCTAAAACAGTAAAAAAATGTTACAAAAGCTAATAATAAGGAATATATGGGTAGATATTGTGGGTGTAATTCAACGCAGGTTGGGGCTTTTGTCCACTGAGTAGTTAGTTTCACACAATATTATTAATACCTAAAAATATATAAAAACTTTTACATAAAAGGTGAACATTTTTCAAGTAGGTATTGTCATATTTAATTCATTGACAGGATGTCACTTTTTTGTCATTGTCGATATTTAATTTCAAATAATTTTAATTTTTATAATAATTTTTATAGTTAGATATTTGATTCAACTTAAAGGAGACCACCTGAAGAAGCAATCCTAAAAATGCAGAAATAGGTCAGATCTCATCTATTGTGGTTGAATTTGTCGTGTTCCCACTGCCAAAAAAGTGAAGTTAGATTTTTATAGAGTGAGTAAATTAGATTATTTTCTTTAGATAATTATTGAATAGAGCTTTGTCTGTGGAATTGTTCATTAGCATACCTAGATGTTTGGTATCAGAGAACATACATATGACTTCATTGATAGGAATTGTAGGAGATTTGATTTATATTAGCTTAAAATACCTTTCTAAAACAGTAAAAAAATGTTACAAAAGCTAATAATAAGGAATATATGGGTAGATATTGTGGGTGTAATTCAACGCAGGTTGGGGCTTTTGTCCACTGAGTAGTTAGTTTCACACAATATTATTAATACCTAAAAACATATAAAAACTTTTACATAAAAGGTGAACATTTTTCAAGTAGGTATTGTCATATTTAATTCATTGACAGGATGTCACTTTTTTGTCATTGTCGATATTTAATTTCAAATAATTTTAATTTTTATAATAATTTTTATAGTTAGATATTTGATTCAACTTAAAGGAGACCACCTGAAGAAGCAATCCTAAAAATGCAGAAATAGGTCAGATCTCATCTATTGTGGTTGAATTTGTCGTGTTCCCACTGCCAAAAAAGTGAAGTTAGATTTTTATAGAGTGAGTAAATTAGATTATTTTCTTTAGATAATTATTGAATAGAGCTTTGTCTGTGGAATTGTTCATTAGCATACCTAGATGTTTGGTATCAGAGAACATACATATGACTTCATTGATAGGAATTGTAGGAGATTTGATTTATATTAGCTTAAAATACCTTTCTAAAACAGTAAAAAAATGTTACAAAAGCTAATAATAAGGAATATATGGGTAGATATTGTGGGTGTAATTCAACGCAGGTTGGGGCTTTTGTCCACTGAGTAGTTAGTTTCACACAATATTATTAATACCTAAAAATATATAAAAACTTTTACATAAAAGGTGAACATTTTTCAAGTAGGTATTGTCATATTTAATTCATTGACAGGATGTCACTTTTTTGTCATTGTCGATATTTAATTTCAAATAATTTTAATTTTTATAATAATTTTTATAGTTAGATATTTGATTCAACTTAAAGGAGACCACCTGAAGAAGCAATCCTAAAAATGCAGAAATAGGTCAGATCTCATCTATTGTGGTTGAATTTGTCGTGTTCCCACTGCCAAAAAAGTGAAGTTAGATTTTTATAGAGTGAGTAAATTAGATTATTTTCTTTAGATAATTATTGAATAGAGCTTTGTCTGTGGAATTGTTCATTAGCATACCTAGATGTTTGGTATCAGAGAACATACATATGACTTCATTGATAGGAATTGTAGGAGATTTGATTTATATTAGCTTAAAATACCTTTCTAAAACAGTAAAAAAATGTTACAAAAGCTAATAATAAGGAATATATGGGTAGATATTGTGGGTGTAATTCAACGCAGGTTGGGGCTTTTGTCCACTGAGTAGTTAGTTTCACACAATATTATTAATACCTAAAAATATATAAAAACTTTTACATAAAAGGTGAACATTTTTCAAGTAGGTATTGTCATATTTAATTCATTGACAGGATGTCACTTTTTTGTCATTGTCGATATTTAATTTCAAATAATTTTAATTTTTATAATAATTTTTATAGTTAGATATTTGATTCAACTTAAAGGAGACCACCTGAAGAAGCAATCCTAAAAATGCAGAAATAGGTCAGATCTCATCTATTGTGGTTGAATTTGTCGTGTTCCCACTGCCAAAAAAGTGAAGTTAGATTTTTATAGAGTGAGTAAATTAGATTATTTTCTTTAGATAATTATTGAATAGAGCTTTGTCTGTGGAATTGTTCATTAGCATACCTAGATGTTTGGTATCAGAGAACATACATATGACTTCATTGATAGGAATTGTAGGAGATTTGATTTATATTAGCTTAAAATACCTTTCTAAAACAGTAAAAAAATGTTACAAAAGCTAATAATAAGGAATATATGGGTAGATATTGTGGGTGTAATTCAACGCAGGTTGGGGCTTTTGTCCACTGAGTAGTTAGTTTCACACAATATTATTAATACCTAAAAATATATAAAAACTTTTACATAAAAGGTGAACATTTTTCAAGTAGGTATTGTCATATTTAATTCATTGACAGGATGTCACTTTTTTGTCATTGTCGATATTTAATTTCAAATAATTTTAATTTTTATAATAATTTTTATAGTTAGATATTTGATTCAACTTAAAGGAGACCACCTGAAGAAGCAATCCTAAAAATGCAGAAATAGGTCAGATCTCATCTATTGTGGTTGAATTTGTCGTGTTCCCACTGCCAAAAAAGTGAAGTTAGATTTTTATAGAGTGAGTAAATTAGATTATTTTCTTTAGATAATTATTGAATAGAGCTTTGTCTGTGGAATTGTTCATTAGCATACCTAGATGTTTGGTATCAGAGAACATACATATGACTTCATTGATAGGAATTGTAGGAGATTTGATTTATATTAGCTTAAAATACCTTTCTAAAACAGTAAAAAAACTGAAGGGCATCTTATTTAAGTATACCTTAAATGAAAAGTCACACTTAAGTTACTATGAATTCCGCCCCTATATGACCACCTCTCATTTCAAGAAGCATATTCAATCGTTTATTACCATTTCGGCTTTTAACTCATTATATGCGTTGATTCAATATCTCGCAAAGGTGTTTTGTAAATCTTATTTTTTTAAATCCCTCATAAAAAAATCGAGAGGTGTTAAATCTGGTGTCACTGAATGGATCTATTAATTATATTCAATTTTTCTGGGAAAATGTTATCTAAATATTGATGCACAATCCTGGTCTTTAGGTAACTCGCGCTGTTCAATGTAGGTTCATAAAAATAAGGCCCAATTAAATGTCTGCCCGATGATGCCGCATCATACATTTACTCCAAAATGGCATTGGTTTACTGGACTGTTAACAGCTTAGAACATATAACAAAGAATCGGACAGTTTATTCTGTAACCTATAATTAAGTAGTTAGGTATACCAAGTGTTTTCGATGCTGCCACAAAATATTACTCAAGGTGTCGGTTAAGATGCGTTTGCCTTACAAATCATAACTTTATCACTTACTTTCAGCATAGGCAAGTTATTTTTACTAGAGAAGCACCACGTAGATAAGAGAAGGAACATATTTTATACCTCTAAAAAAAATTGCAAGTTCATCGAGTGCTTATACTGCAGTATAATTAGCATTACTTATACATACAAATATGTATACCTGACACATGATACATAACTCAGGAGATATAGTAAAATATATTTTTACCCTCTAAATAATAAAATACCATAAAACTCAAGATTACTCGGTTACGATGTGTTTACCTTACACATCATAACTTTATGACTTACTTCCAGCATGGACAAGTTATTTGTACCATATGAAAGTACCATGGAGGTACGAGAAGGAATATACTTTATACCTATAAAAAAATTACAAGTCTGAGTGCATGTGCAGCAGCACATTTAGCATTACCTATACATAGAAATATGTATACCTGAAAGGTAGGTAATTCGGCAAATATAACACAATAAAAAAATTAACCTTAACGTTACAATGTTATAGTAGCTCGATGGTAACACGTCTCTGCCAATTATATTTTTATCTAGATGACTTCAGGTTAAGACAACCAATTGTTAAAATGATTGATCTAAGTAATGTTATACAGCACATGACACTGTAGGTTATAGTTTTTTTGAAGTTGTGTTCACTTTTCTTCTACAACATATATCTCTAAATTCTTCTGTATGAAAATGCATACTGTAAATTCTTTGGTTATCTAGATAAGCTAATTTTTCTAATTTTAATTGTGAAGTTTACAGGGATACCCAACTAACATTTAAGCCTAATAGACTACTACACAAGAAAAATAATTCTAAATTGATCAAGATTTACTACTTTCCTCCATAAAAATAGTCTTCAAAGTTACAAAATCTTATAATACCAAAATTTTAGTCAAAAATTTGTTAATTAAGAGTAATATAATGACTTCTAAGTAAAATGAAATATATGTCAATTTATACAGTTCGAAATTACATATTGTTTACCTATTCTTTGTTTTCAAATGCTAACATTCCAATAACGTGTAAAACGAAGTTATAATTTACTTAATTTCGCCTTGAAATCTGTATTCAATATCCAAGGATTTTTTAAATTATTACAATAGGTAAATATTTAGATATTTATTACGAAATTGTAAAACTTATTTTGTCTTCAACTAGTAGTTAAGAATAAGGTAATAACTAGTTATTTTGCCCTATTAAATCCTTCAATTGGTTAAGTTCTATTTTTATTACAATATCAACCTAAACTAAAGAATATTTAACCATTTCAATTAACCTAATAGAAATATTGTTCTATATTATGGTATAAATTTACTTGTTAATAATACTTCGACGTAAGTGTGTCTGATAAAGGTTTTTTAGGAAACAAGCTTATATGTATTTCGACAGATCTTCAAGTAATACCGCGTAGAAATTGTTTTGGCGGTCTGCAGTGAAAACCAAGCCCTGCACAATATTACAGAGTTGTAAAAAACGAATTTAAGCCAACACTGCATATTATGTAAATCAATCTAATGATAATATATCGATAAACACTTCATATATAAGTATTCTTATAACTGTTATCGTGTCAGATGAATTCAGTAGTGCACGTGAATTGAAATTCGAATTGAATTCCGTTCGAAAATATTTATTTTGTTTTTATTATTACGCATACATAATATTATTGGCTTTAATTTGAATTTTCAATCACAAATAACTCCAAGAGTAGAATTTTATCTGTAGGTACCTAGTAATAATTTAATTGGTAATAAATTACCATAAAACATCTTAATTTGGAGGAAATCTCAACCACAAAGTCCTGTGACGTCAACATTGGCATAGGCAATTTGCCCTATAAGTTAAAATTTACAGACAAATTGACTTCAAAGTTGATTTTATTTGAGCGGCCATGTTGTAATAAACACTAAATGTTTTTTTCATTATTTCTAATTGATTACTCATTAAAATTATGTTAATACAGATAATATTAGTTAATAAATTTATGACGAAATATTATTAAACATATTTTATCACGAACTACATTCAGTTTTTATTTTAGGTTATTTTTCAGTATAGTAATATTATTAAAAAGCAATAGTAAAAATGTATATTTATATGGCGCGTTATTTTTATAAAAGTTTGGTCATGACATTATACGAAAAAATTTCCTGGGTTGTACAATTTGATGAATGGAAACCAAAAATACGGACTTTATTATATTAAAATCTAAATATCTATAAATATACTAACTCCTACTATACTTGTAGTTTAGTAGCCTGACTTACAGTCTTTCTTTTCATTCCTATCCCTGTTCGCTATTAGAATGTATAAAATCAAACATATAATGTTTTCTCTCTCTGGCAAAAATATGTCATATAAAGGGCATAATTAGGGTATATTTTGGTAATAATGTCTTTTATATTTTGAAATTTTAACATAAAATTGGTCCGTATTTCTTTTAGGTCCAATTATCTTATTGGAATAAAATTCTTGCCGACCAATTATTAACTTCCATATTACTTTAGTTTTTTTCCCCACATAAGGAAAAAGGCCAACGAATATAGGTAAACTTTCCTTATACGGAATTGGTCATGAAAAGTTTTTGACCAATTCAGAGGTCAACTTAACGTAATTTTAACTTTAATTGTTTGTTGGGTAATGCACCTTTGGTTCGTGAAGATTCACATCATCCAGCACTCTTGCTTAATTTTGTAGTAAGTGATAGCAATGATGTGAGTTTTTCTCCAAATTCTGAGAGTATAGCTTATAATTTCCGCAGAGCCAACTTTCCTGAATTATATAATGATATATTAAATACGGATTGGAGTTTTTTATCTCAAATTGATAATGTAAATGATGTATGCTCCGCTTTTTATGCTATTCTTTATTCAATCTTAGATCAACATGTTCCAACATACTCTTTGAAAACTAATAACAAATTTCCGTTTTGGTACACCACTGAAATAAAGAACAACATCAGACTGAAAAACAAGTATCGATTGAAATATAAAAATGAAAAAAATTTAAACTTTTTGCTTGAATTTAGAAGACTGAGGAGTCTGATAAAAAGTCAAATAAATAATGCTTACAAAAACCATCTAAATAATGTACAAAGTTCTGTAGTAAGTGACCCTACCAAATTTTGGTCATATATTCAACAAAAAACGGTACATCTAGAATACCTAATTTGATTACTTACGAGAATAATACTTTCCAGTCACCTAAATCTATTGTGAACGCTTTTGCTGATTATTTTAATTGTGTGTATTCAGAAACAAATAGTGACATAGACCATCCCGCTCAGCAATTATGTAGCCATGATGCAGCTCCTTTGCATATAATAAATCTAGCTGATGAAGAAATATTAAAAGCCATTAGGCGTTTAAAAGACAAAATGACATCGGGTCATGATAAGATCGCAGCTTTTTTTGTGAGAGATTGTTCAAGAGCTCTTTTATAACCCCTATCTGTTATATATAATTTAATACTAAAAACGTCCACGTTTCCTGACATATGGAAGTTGTCGAGAGTATATCCGATCTTTAAGAGTGGTAAAAATTCCGAAGTTAAGAACTATCGACCGATTTCAATTCTCTGTAATTTCTCAAAAATATTCGAGATAGCTGTCTATAATCGCATCTACCCTGCTACAAAAACCGTAATATCATGGGATCAGCATGGTTTCATGCAGGGCCGATCCTTGGTATCTAACTTGTGCCTACTTAATAATAATTCATTTCCAATGAACTTGATATGCAAGGGCAGGTAGATGTGATTTACACAGACATTGCTAAGGCGTTTGATCGTGTCGATCACAAAATTCTTTTACAAAAATTGGAGACCTTCGGTTTTAGTTCCAATTTGTGTAATCTCTTTGAATCATACCTTCTTAACAGAAAACAATACGTTACATATCTTGGACACAATTCTAAAATTTTCACGGCAACTTCCGGAGTCCCTCAAGGATCCAATTTGGGGCCCTTGCTTTTTTTATATTATATTAACGATCTAACATCTGAGCTGGAGTGTAAGAAACTATTGTTTGCTGATGACTTAAAACTTTTTAGTAAAATATCAGATATTGGGGATTGTCAAAGATTGCAAAACCAATTATATATATTGAACAACTGGTGCGCTAATAATTGTCTTCAGTTAAATGTAGTGAAATGCAAGACCCGTAAATTGCACCCAATAGAATATAATTACAGATTAGATCTGGAGATGCTTGACAGAGTGGACTCCATAAAAGACTTGAGCGTCTTATTTGATTCATTTTGTCAACATATCAATGATATTACTTCATCTGCTTTAAAGATGCTAGGCTATATTATGCGCAACTGTCGGTCGTTCTCTAACGAAACAGCTTTAAAGTGTCTTTACAACTCGTACGTAAGATCTAAACTGGAATATTGTTCGTTAGTATGGTATCCACGTTATGATTATCTGAAGCTTTGTTTAGAAAGTGTCCAGAGAAAATTTTTAAAATTTATTTCACTTAAAACTGATGGCTCTGATCTAGCAAGTATCAAAATTTTATACGATATATTCCATAATAATTTAGAATGTCCGTCTTTATTATGTCAGTTTTCTTTTCATGTTCCTCGATTAAATTCTCGCCAAAATTGTACATTCATTTGTACTAGAGCAAGGTCTCGCGGTCTTAAAATGTCTCCAGTACATATTATGTGTCAAAATTTCAATAAAATTTCAGATATATGTGATATTAATTTTAGCACATGTAATCAGATAGTTGAAACTGTTGGTCTGAGATTTAATAGCGATAATATTTAATATTTAAGTTTATTTATATTATAGTTTCCATATCTTCTTTGTACAATATTGTTAAGACGCTTTTGTGCACTACATACTGCATCAGATACTATATAATATGTTTACGCAATTCACTTTTGTTTTGTAAATAATTTGTCCTATAAATGGATTTTATCTGTTGGGCAATAAAGATTATTATTATTATTATTATTATTATTATTATTATTATTATAAGCAGTATCTTTTCGATTGCATCTTAGCACCTTCTATTCTGCTCTCTTTTAATTAATATTCATTTGGGACACTATGGAAAGGAATAGATTCGCCAGTTTCCTTTTTTCATTTTGATTTTACAAGTAGTCACAATATAAATTGTGCTAACGCAACATAATTTGAGATTTGACATAAAAGTGTGTATCTTTAACAGCACTGAAATAATAACCAAAACGTAACGGTAACTAATACCAGAATAACAATTATTACAACAAAACTGGAAAATAATTCCAGTAACACAAAAATAATAATACGGGACATAGGAATAATTCTAAAATACAAATAAAAAACAAAATTTATTAGCTAGCAATATTTGACATTTTCGTTTCAAATACCTGCGATGTCACTGGTGAGTTTGGGCCGTGCTGGTATGAAGGCATGCAGTTATGAACTGCTGCATTTGAGTGGACTCATTCACATTTAAGCATGGTATACTCGCGACAAGACGACTCAGACGACTTACGTCATACGAGCAAATGAATAATTCATTATATTTTCATCAAAACATTTAAGAAACTGCAACTGATAGTAATAAAACTATATACTACACTAAAAGTTTGCATTATATTTTACACTAAATTGCAAAAAATGATTGTTTTTAACGCGACCAAATATCGAAAACTACGTTGACAATATAAACAAATGTGTAGCGTCAGCCGTGACGTAAGACGTATGAATTCTTGACGCGAGTATAACTATAAGTAGTTGCCATTCTTCATAATGTGTTGTCTTGATTGATTTCATAGCACCTGCTATATTTGCCCACGCAAAACTCAAGCCAAATTGCTTGAAAGGTGAGACCTAGAATCACTAGTGTATTTCAGTATAAATCAGTTTTTTTAGTGTACGTCACTCGTCTCTGTCGATAATATAGATAGAAGTAGCTTGATACCGGTCACACTGCTTTGGAATAGTTTAAAAGAATTTTGTCATTTGTCGAACTTTACAATATTTTTTGCTAGACGGGAAGGAAGTACCTACTTTTGGAAATCGGGCACTGTGCGTAATCATGTTAGCTCCTTCAAAGAGCGTTCCAGTCCCTCCGCTATCTGCTTCAAGATACTTACGGCTAATAAGTCGAGGTTAACTGGATCGTAAATAATCGTGACCGCTTTTCCGGAGCGGCGCAGTGAAGCAACTCTTTCGGGGATTATGTTTTCCGGTGCGGGAATTATGGCCACAGAAGTCAAAGAAAAGCCGTTTATTTTATCCGCTAATGTGAAATTTATTACGATAATAATCCCTGACCACTCTGCTGCCTCACTTTTTCATTTATTAATTGGTGATTATATAACTTTAAAGTGAATTCTAATTATTAAAGCAATTTTCATATACCTTTCTCTGAAATGTTCAAAAAGAAGCTAGACAAAATAAAATTTGATAATAAATACGATAACTCAACCTCGATAAGTTCCTATTCCTTGGGGACGTTTATACTTTTACCTACTTTCATTTAGTAATGACAATTTTACTGTTCTATAAATAGTTTTGTAAGGACTAATGCTGTAACAAATGCTCTTACAGCACTAGTAATAAAAAAGGAAACGTTTTTATTTCCTCTCCGTTTTGGAGAAAAATGACATGTATTGATGGGTTACAAATGTCTTAGGAGCCGATGAATGGCAGGAAAAAAACTAAGCTGCCTTATCCCAACAGATCACATCCTAAAAGGAAGGTTTCTTTAAATTTCGATCGACATCTTCGTGAAACCGGAAAGTTTATGGATCAGAAGTTCGGAATTTGCGGCCTATATAAAAAAATAAGCCCTTAACAAAAGGAACAAATCTTAGCACTGGTAGAAGAAGAACCAAGCACAAGTACAAAGATTGTTTCTCGACCAATAGAAAATTGTACAAAAATGGATGTTCATCGGACTTTAAAAACCCAACTTCTGCACCCGTATCACATCCAACCCGTACAAACTATTCTTCCCCAAGCTTTTGCTTCTAGGATGCGATTTAGTCGTTGGTTGTTAATACAGAACGATGCAGATAGGGACTTCGTAAGAAAAATTCTATTCACTGATGAGGCAAGCTCTACAAGCTATGGATTGACAAACAATGGATTGGCATAACAGCCACGTATGGACGATTTGAATCCCCATGCAACCATTGAACCATTGTAGCACACCATCAATCATCACTTTTAAATTTTCTGCAAAATAAATTTCGAGATGTTTTACATGATTTACGTACGTGACGGTATGTGAATGCAGCTTAACAGTGTTCCACCCCATTATGGTAGAAAAGTCCGGCAGTATTTAAATACCCATTTACTTCCCATTCGTTGGATTGGTCGAGGATAAGACGCACTTATTCAATGGCCACCACGATCTCCTGTTTTTTTTTTGTGGGGTTATATGAAAGATATAGTTTATGCTGCAGAAATAAACGACATTAACCATCTCAGACAAGGAATAGTAATGGCAGCTGGTGAACTTACGCAAAAGGAGAATATCTTTCAAAATATAAGGTTTTGACTACTTAAAAGGGTACGTACATGTGTTAATGAGAAGGGTGGGCAAGTAGAACATTTGTTAAATTAATAGTAACTAATTAATTATTTTATTTAATGTTATTTAGGTAAAAAGTTATTATGATCGTTCATTATTACTATTACTAAATGAGACTATTATTTTTTGGTTAATAAGAGAACTGTATTACAGATTTTATTGTCATATTATCTTTTCAATTCATAAGTATTCCTCATTTTGTAACATTTAGAATTGTCCATTTTGTTTTAAATAGCAAATATTCATTCAATAAGTATTACGATTTGCTAAGTTGCCAAGGCATTGTAATAATAGGTATATCCACAAAATTTCAGTTTCACTTGAAAATGATAGTGAATTATAGATTTAAGGGCACTACAAATTGCCGTTTTTTTCCAGAACGGAGCATTTAAACAAAAAAAATACAAAAGAGATAAAATGATCAGAAGAAATTTCTCTGTTTGATATTTCAAGAAAAAGCTGCATAGGCGTACTAAGAAATAATTGGAGGGGATAAAGGGTACTGCATCCCTCAGTTACCTCCATTCGCCGTTCGATTTTTTTCACCAAAATTACATGATAAGTATGCCGGAATAAGATAAAAGTACGTGCACAATTTCAAGTCTGTATCTTATAAAGCAATGGAATTATTAACAAAAATAGTTTTTTAAAATGCAACTTTAACACTCTGTATATTGAAACAGGGACGTCCAAATAAAAAATGGCATAAGGAAAGTCGCATTATATTTATCCAAAGAATATGTGGTTAATGGTATGGCCTTCTATTTTGGGTCACCCTGTATATTGTGTGTCTCACTTAAGAGTGTAACATTGTAATATATCTTTGTATGATTTAAATCAAACATTCTCAAAAGAAATATAAATCACAATAGACTACTTTGTATTTATTGATTTTCATTTTTCCAAACTATTCCTGAATTCAAACTTTAATTAATCTATAGCAATTTTATAACCGATACGTGCTTTCTTTTGAAATGTGCCTCGCAATAACTACAACACTATGATTTTATAACCGTTTTAAGTGAGACTGTTCACAGATGTAAGTAGACTCGACTGAAATAATTTCACGCTTTTAAGTTTATACTGCCGTCATCATCATGCATGCTTCATGTATCTGTGTTCGTGTTGATAAGGGTTACTTCTACGTATTACATAATACACATTGTTTAGTACGTTAGACACCCCCATTTTAACTAGCGTAGTTGCATACCCATAAAATAGTTTAAGCAACATCCACTATCTCTACTATGAGCTGAAATATTCCAAACTGCTATAACTGTTAATCGCTAACCTAACCACTAAATTGCAGTTGCTCTCCACTCGTATGTTATTTAGGAGATTCGCAAGGTCTTTATCAAATAGAAAATGATAACAAGCGTTATCTACAGGGTGTCGGGAAAGTAATGGCATCCAGCTTAAACATAGCTTCGTGTGATGAAATCCAACCGATTTACATAAACTTAGCTTAGTCCAAAAGTGTCTCGTTTAGAAGTTACAGGGCTTTAAAGAAAAAAAATTGTTTTCTTGTTATAGGCATAATTAAGAAACGAAACGTCCAATCATGTTCAAATTTGGTACATTTATGTTTTAGATAAGTACAAGCATTGTGAATGAGTAAGAAGTGCCGTGCCGCATATCGTAGAGGGCGCTCTTGGCAGTTTTATTGCAATTCATTTTTATTGTATCTTTTCGTCGGTCCTATTCTGATATGCTTGACTGAAAATTATGATGGAGAAATTAATTTTGCGTAGAAAAACTATACTTGTTCCATGTTGATAAAATGCACCGTTTTCGGTAAAAACGCGTTTAAAAATTTCCGCTCATTAAAATAGAAATAAATTTTCTAATTCGATCAAGTTACCACTTGTCAAACTGATACTGATACCCTTAAATTAGATAAAATTTGATTAAAAGTCTGTCGCATTAATATTAATTATTGTACTTATCGTTATGTAGTTGTGTAATGTGTAAATAATTTTGAATTATTAGTATTATTTTGTCAAATTTTGAAAACATACCACGACATAATCAGTTTTCCAAATCAGAAACGGCATATATGATCGCTGTTTATTATCAAAATCAATTTAATGGACTTAATTTCTTCATCATAATTTTCCGTCATGCGCATCAGAATAGGACCAACAAAAAAGATACGATAAAAATGAGTTACAAAAAAACTGTCAAGAGGCCCCCTACTATATGCAGCACTACTTACTTCTTAGCAATGCTTGCACTTATCTAAAACATAACTGCACCAAATTTCAACACAAGTGCGGCCTGCTTAATAATAATATGCCGCCCCCTCTCCCGCACAAGTCTTCGACTTCTGGGCTAATTCTCGTGATTAGAATGAGAGGTAGATATATTATTATTATTATCATTATTATTATTATCATTATTATTATTATTATTTAAAATCATGGATCATATTTCCCAAACATTTCAATGAAACGGGTGAGATAAAAGTAGAAATTCGTTCAATTTTGAGAAAACCACTGACTTAAACCTGACATGTTTGTTATTATACAATGACTATGAAAACTAATAAAGCAAGAGGTGAAACTAGACTTCTACCGTTCTCTATGACACAAACAAATCAAGGTCCTTTACCGTTTCAAATTTGTTTTATATAATTGTTTGCCAATTTAATTTGAAGTTAAAATATACGGTTTTCTGTTATAATTGTTATATTACTATTGTTGTCTTACAACTGATAATATAATTATATAATAACTATATTACAGTTATAATACAGTTATTTGCTCTTAAAAATAAAATTGTCTCCAAGTATCTTATAATATAATAAATTTATAGGCCGTTAGAAATGGAACCTTACTAAAATAATTATAAAACAGTTTAGTTTTATTAGCTAAAATGATTTATAAGCTTGTCGCAAAAATGTTTATAAAGTAATTATAAATTTGCCGCATAAAACGTTTTATAATTTAGCTGTAACGTTCTTGTGATAAATTTATAACATATTTCAGTTACTGATAACAAGATACTTGCCGCTATAACAAATGCGTATTTCCAAAGCAATAATAATACAGCAATAAAACATAATTGTCGTATAACCTGAAAATTATAAAACTGTTTTGCTGGTTGGATGGTTATTATTATTATTGTTCTTTAAGCGTCTTGTACTATATTATTAATTAATATTCCGGCAAATATTGTTTCTAAAGCAAGTTCTTTTTAACACTGTTTTGTTCATTACTTTACTGTAAAATCAATCCGAAAGCAGCCTGGATGCTGGATGTATTGTGTTTCGTGAAATTATAATTGTATATTGAATTGCTCACAATGTAAAGTAAACCAACATTTGCATGATTAGCGATGTTCTCTCATTATCCGCTGTATTTCGTTTGCATGGTTCCGAAATTATTTAGCAATTTGTGAATATCACAAGGACACAGTGATTATTAAAATTTGGTTACATTCCTAGCGCACAATTTGCAAAAAAATATAAATTATTCGATGTGGCGATCTGTTTGCAACAAAATCATCGGGTTGATGTAATGAAATAAATATACAATAACTTTCAGAACGAAAAGTATATCCTTTGGTACTACGGCATCACAAAGTAAAAAAATGAATGTGAAATTTACACTAAAATGACATTCACGACTGGTCCGTACTTATTCACACTCATGAATAGGCTTATTGCACAGGAGTGGTTAAAGCAAAGCAATATTTATCAAGTTATGACACAGATTAGTGAGTTCACAGAATGGTAACAAATCTTTGGAAGCCAGAAAATGATACCCATTATTTTTTGCTTATGTGATCTTAAAATAACAGTAAGTTCCGTGTTAATAGTTTTACACACTATGGCTTTTTTATACGTTTTACACAAAATGTGTTAAAATTACTAGTATTATAATAAAATATACTGAATTTGTGTAATATTTACCAGTTATGTGTTAAAAGTAGACCATTTTGTGTAAACTTAACACGCACACAACTTAATTGTGTTCTCTATCCCTACTCCCGACTGGTTGAGCATAACTGCGCCGCTGCAGTATATCAGCTGATCCAACACACGTCACTACGCCATATTGGTCATGTAGCGGTGCTGTGTACAGTTACCTCTCGTTCACTGTGTTCAAATGGAGAATATTTAAATTTAAATTGAGGTTTAATCAAGGAAAATGGTAAGTACTTACCTAACTATAACAAATATTACTGATAATTGTAATAAAGCTAAAACTAATTAGAATATAACTGTTAAAAATATTAGGAGTTTATTCTGACGTTTTAGATTACTCTGTAATCTAACTATTTTGTAACTTTAGAGAAAGAAAATTATCTGTTCAGATCACTATCAGTTAATGTTCGTAAACTCCTATTATGTAGTGCCTAAATACATATTTGTTTGTTGTTTCATTGTTTATGATTTACTAGAACATTATTAGTCCCTTATTAGAATATATACTATTATATTGTTAATTTTAATACATACATAGTTTGTTAGCAGACTTGGTTGTTGTTCATTTGAACAGAATTTTATTTTTTTAATAAAATCATAAAGTTACACATGACAGTTGTTATATTAGCACAGTGGATTGTGTTAAACCTTTAACACACTGCTACATACAGAGAAACGTGTAAAAATATACAGAATTCCGTGTGGACTTCGATTAACACAGTATTGTGTTCTTTTGTGTTAAAATGTGTAATTATTTTATTACAGCGTACAGACGAAATTAAATATTTTCAAATAAATCAAGTTATACGGAATATGATACTTTTCGTCGATGTCCTGTTGTCCATTAGCTAGTACGAATAAAATCCATTTTGTCGAAAATAGATTACCTAAATTTCTAAAACGATAAGTAATTGATCTCACGATATCAAATTTTGAGTAATACAGTATTTGTATCTTGCATTATTTAAACGAATGCTCCAAACTGTCCAGCTGGCAGATAATTTTGTCACATTATAAACCATAATATCTTTAGGACAATGATAATGTACGAGATAATTATTGTATAGCAACGTAACTGAGTTCGGTCATAAAATTGTTTGACAAAAAAATCAAATAAATCGCAACAACTGTTATATTTATTAAAACTAGCAGATTTTTTCTAGCATATAAGATCAATTACGTAGTATGCATTATTTTATTGTGATGTTCCTGCTCTATATTCAAGTATGATTTTATAGAGTTTGGATTATGACCAGCAATTTTCAGCAATAGTTATTTTTGCACCCCATTTTTTATCAATTCGCTAACAGCAGCTATCCTGTTCATATGGTTTGTTATCTATCAGTATTTATATTCAGACCAAGAGCCTCATCAGACGATTTAATTCATCCGTTAATGGTATTTTTTCCAACAGGGACATTGTCGTACCAATTATCGGATTCCGTTTTACAGTGTTGATTTTGCTTTAAGAATAGCCGTGGTGAGGTAATATATTCGCCTCATTTTGATATCAGTATATGGGCAGCTTTGACTTTCACTATTTTACTTTACAGTAAATTTGACTTAAAAGTCCTCGACTAATACATTTCGCATGGCAAAGTTTATTATTACTAATAAACTTAATACTATTGTTAAAATCAGTAATAAGAAAACTTAGCATGCTCCTTTATTTTCTTGGATTTTACGGGTTAGCGGATAATAGTTTATGAATGAATACAAACATTTAGCCATGCTGTGGCAACACATATGTGACGTTGCTCGTTTCACCAGAGCGCCGTATTATAGGAGCTTATGGGTTGCTTCAATTCAAGAGAGATAGTAGTTTTTTAGATTTCCTGTCTTTCTTAGACCTTCAAATACGTGGTTAAAATTAACGGCATTATGACTGAATCACTCTGTATAATCTCGATATTCTTATGATACTAATGGAAATATTTTATCTATTTTCAACCTTATACAAGGTGATTCAGAACTTAAACAACAACAAAAATGTTTGAGTGTACAGGGGACTTTACAAATTTGCAAAAAATCAAAAAGGGCAATCCGAAAATGATTAAAAAATACACTTATGCACGCTACTGCAAACTTGTCCACAGTAAACCTGATCAGACAGCTTGCAGTCAACGATCGGACAAAAAATGGAAAGAAATTCCCAAGGAAAAAAATAAATAATATTTTATATAATCTATTTTATAGAACAAATTTAATTGCTTTTCCGCTATTCTTATTAATTATTAATAGAATTAATTTGTGGTTGTAATTAATAAAATAGTTTGAGATACCTGATGTTTAGAGCGCGGAAAAGTGTTCCTGCTAACAGAAAAGAAATTGTGAATTCAATATAGTTAGACTTTATTTTATATAATTAACATCAATTCTACAAAATAAAAAACAACTAAAAACAATAGGAATATCTATTATAAAAATAAGAAATCATAGCTGAACATCTGTACTAGAACTTTTGTATCTGAAATAAATTATAACATGTTTTTCTAAATTGGACATTGTAAAACTCTGTCTTCTGCCACTTAATAAATGTTTATATAAAGAAAAACTCCTCTCTACATCTGTGGATGTTACAGGACAATAGTGACAATTTTATTCGACGCTGTTTTTATATTAGAAGACTACCAGGAAATGTAGAAATGGCACTGGTAGTATTTCATTGACAGTGCACATGACATAGAACTGATTTTATTGCATTTTACATTAAACCATCCTAGCAGGAATAAATAATTAACTGGTCTATTTCACCGCATACATCATGTTTGACAGCACAAATTAATGATTTAATAGAACGCCGCATTCGTGATGATACAATGACTGTTCGCTAATGCTAGTCGTATAATCTCGTAGATGCAGAATGTTTATACAAGCTGTTGTTTGAATTTGACAGATATGTTTCATAGCAGTAATGATTAATTAAAATTCTTATAGTTATCTAACTTATAAAAATTGAAGGGGTAAAACACATAAATAGATATAAAATTTTGATTTTATTTAATAACGAAATGACATAGGGCATTGAAAACATCGTCGAACATTGTAGTGAGTAGTTCTCTTCGTCATTATTACAGTTGCTTTTCATCCTCTTCAATATCATTATACAAGGTGTTCCGTAAGTAATGTTCCACAGAGACATACTACATTTTTCACTTCAAAATATTACGATTTAAGCCAATGTGCTTAAAAAAAATGTTGAGAATAAAAAAGATACAGGGTGTCAAAGGTAGAATTTAAAAACTTATTTTTTTTGTAATAATTACACTGTATTTGACTGTATCAACTAGAAAATTTTAGAATAGATGCCTTTGTTGTTATTGTGCACTTTACTGGCAATTAATAAAGTCCATTTATTATTATAAATATAAGGTATCCAGACTTAAAATCAATTACATTACAAAATCGAAAAATTCTGAGACAATGATTTTTCATATTGAGATATGAGAGATGTGACTGTTATTTGTTGGCAATTAAATTTCAATGGACGTGCTGGGCAACGAGAATATTTGGAGGACTTCGAAATAGATTACAATCTGATAATCAACATTTTAATAAATATGTTTAGGAATTTAGTGAAAATTCACATTGCAGATTATCAACTAATTCAGAACGATGATCTTGAAGTGCAGGAATTAGTATGACTTCCATTTTAAAAACGTTGCATGCTGAAAAATACTATCCGTACCATTTTACAATAGTGTAAATTTTATTGCTTGTCGATCTACCTTCAACATACCCAATTTTCAAGGCAATTTTGGCGCCTACTACGTTAAAATATTGTATAATGAACTATGTAGCTGATTTTTGAAAAGCTATTTTCTAAAAAATGGTCAATTTCTAATAACAAGCACACCCTTTTCCCTGAAAACCAATGTAGGTTTAAGATATTTTAATAAAAGAAACGTAATAACGTTAAGGCGGTATAAACTTGCGAGTGAAAAAAATAAATGCCCTAGTCTCCTATGAGCACTAAGTGAGCCAATATTGGTCGCGAGTAAATCCACCGGACCATTCAGTTTGTTCGTTTGTTTCAATTTATTAAGACTTCTGAACAAGAAACTTTGTTTGCCGTGATTGTTGCAAGTGGCGCAGGTATAATAATGGCCAATTTGTATAAGAAAACAAAACCCCATCGTTGCTGGCGCACTGACCTATACAAAAAACGAAATGGAGCTGGATTGATGTTGGACATCCAGAATCCAGAGCATTAGTGGGCAGTATAAAAGTTTTAAAAGAATGTCGCCGACTGATTTTGAAAATTATCTTCATCTGGCCAGGTTGCCATGGTTTGACTCAAAAAGCCTGTCCACGCTTGCGAGCACGTAATTTTGCCGTCCAAACTGACACTGAGCATCTCTTCGTGCTCGCTGAAAAAACCGACTCCCTCCGGCTCACAGCAAGCGGGTCAAAGTCGGCTCGAACTACGCTCAAAACCCCGTCCACACTGGCGACACTTGTTACGCGAGCGGGTCTGTACGCGCCTTTAGGGTCAAAAAAGGTACGTCCACATTTACTTCACAAATTTCCTATATCCAAAAACAAATATTCCCAAATTTTTAAGTTAATACATTCAAAGACAGTATAATTATTACAAATAATCACTTTTTAAATTCCAACTTTGACACCCTGTATCTTTTTTATTGTCAACACTTTATTAAGGCAAGTTGGTTTAAATCCTAGTATTTTAAGTGAAAAATCTAGTCCATGTCTACATAGGCCATTACTCCCCTGTATATTTTTTAATATCATCTTTTTCATTTTAATCGGCGACCCAATTTGTATCAAATATTTAACTCCCACTAAAAGACTACACATTTTTTGATTAAATTTTATTTTGGACAGTTGCGTTATCGTTTGTGGCTGTATAGTACTAAGCTCCATTTTCTGTTTTAATAATGATCGAAACTTGTTGAAAAAATCGCCATTACTGCAAAATAAGTTGGTTTTAAGCGAACCAGCAACGACAATCAAATAGCGATTAGTCCACATTCAAAAGATGAACTACTATTATTTAGTTTTTTTTTAGACATACTACCCTAATAGCACTAAGACATCCAATGGACGTCCGTTTTTTGTTCGATGGACATCCATTGGAAGTCTCACGGACGCACGAACATCACAACTTCGTGCAACCCAGGGACGTCTTCTACTGTACCATTTTCAGACCCACAGATGTCCGCCTCTGTACCAAATTTGTGCTACCCATGGATGACCTGTTTTGGACATTTAATGGAGGTCTGCATTGGAATTATAGAAATACTTTTTGATAATATGTATTTATTGTTTTTCTAAATATTACATGAATAACAAGTACATAAATCATTAAGAGATACAAATAAAACAACTATATAACACGTAACAAGAACAAAATCATATATAATTCTTTAACAAAACCATATAATTACATTACTCAACTTAACCTAAAACAGCAAATAATGCGGAAACTCAACAACTAGAGTGAAAATGAAAACTTCTTTATCTAAAAACGAAAGTTGTCGGTTGTACATAATTATACTGTGACATAATTGTTTACATAAAGATGTTATGAATTTAGCCTAGCCAACAATTAATTCAATTACCTATTTATAAATAGACTAAAAGTAGAAAATACAACTTTACTTGCTTACAAAATGTGATTTATATTGCTTCGGTTTCCTAATTTATTCTTCTATAAGGTTTACTCAGCGTCTCCAAAGAAAACAGAACAGGTTGTTTAAACTTTAGAGGTTAACGTTACATCTGGATTATGGTCCCATTTTTTTTTCAATACACATGCGCTGCACGAATTTTAGCGGCAAATTCAAATTATAACAGAACATGTACAATACTGGACATCCATCGGACGTCCACATATGTACCATCAAAATATGACCCATAAAGGACATCCATCGAATGTTCATTTATAGTCCATGGTGTGCTATTAGGGTACATATAAAAAAATTTTTTTATTTATATATTATATATTTGTTTCCTTTTATGTATACTTATAGAAAAATGCATGGTCAATTATGTACCAGGTAACACATAAAGTAAAAACTGTTACAATAAAATTATGAAGGAAAAAACATAGATTCTATAACAGAACTGCAAAAAAATATATACAAATTGTATATTTAGGTCATATTTTAAAAGAAACACTATAGAAAAATTGAATCTTACGTAAAAAAGTCTATCAGAAGTAATTTTCACCGTTCCGATATCTCACCTATTCTCTGAGATACGAAGAATCCCTTAAAAATAGTTTTTTAAATTTTGCCCTAAATCTTGCAAACGAAGAGGTCTTGTAGTTTTTGAGACACTCTGCTATTGCAACGAAATTGAACATCCTGTACAGTTTAAAATATTTTAAATTGAATATATTCATAAACATTTCAAGTTAATTTGTAAAGTTCGAAATAAATTTAAAAATTAACTGCATTACATCAAAATAAATAAACAAAAAACTGAAACTTTTAACAGGATTCAGATTCTGATTTTAAGCTGATACATATACAGTGTATAATTTAAGGCCCTGTCATAAATAAAGGGGGTGATTATTCAAACGATTTTAGACCTAAAAGCCTTAATAAACCAGATGCTAGTCACTAGTTTTTCGAGACAGGTGGTGTTATTATGTTTTTAAGTATATTTTTTCAATTATCTATGATATTGTTTGGCATAGAATAACAAAATTTCAGAAAATGGTAACTAATTAAAAAGAATAATTAAACATATTTTCATGCAAATTTATCAACCAGTAATGTAACGGAACAGCATTGTCATTAAAACCATCAGAAAAACTACGCCAATGAGTTTTCAGAAAAATGAATGAGCGCATTTAATTACCTGTTATATTTTTAATAAAAAAAATGTAGAAAACTTATTCATTCACATTTAATCCTATAAAATAATTAAAAATTAAATTCAGTTTAAATTTCAATTTCTGAAGAAGGTCTAAGATCGAAACGACCGCTTTTACAACTACAGTTTGAACTCTGATTGTCAATAATTTATTAACATTGGTTTACCGCAAGACAGGAGTAAAACTAGGGTTAATAATTAATTAGAAATAGCTGAGAATCCTGTTTGGTAGACAGAGGTTAGACTTCTTACTTACTTGGATCGATGTACAGTATGCGCCAAAAGTATGGAATAAATTCAATAAAAACGAAACAATTATTTTTTGGGAAAAATCCTCGAATACGTCGATCTTTAATTTAAAAAAATACATATTTTAGCGTCAAATACGATTTTCAAATGTCATTTGTTTTCGAGTAATGACGTCATCGATTTTTTTTTTAAATGGCAACACCATATTTTTTTCCTTGATTCTGAAAGATCGTTTAATTCTCCATCATACAGTACTAAAATTTTGCCCTCTTACGTAGGAAAGTTTTCGAGTAAATGACGATTGAATGTTAGAAAACGTAAATTTTATCCATAAAAAAGTAACAATTCTGAGGTATGTAAAATAAAATTCAATTGATTAAATTTTATACTTAAATTAAATGTTTGAATTGCCATCCACCAACTTCTTGACAATGCGCAAGTCTGTGAAGAAATTCTTCTTGCACATTATGAATGATTTCTGGGGTAACTCTGCGTATTTCGTCCCGAATGCGATTTTGAAGTTCTTCTAAATTACGTGGTTTATTAATGTATACTTTTGACTTCAAGTATCCCCATACAAAATAGACAACAGGTGTAAGATCTGGCGATCTTGCAGGCCATTCTATCGGTCCGCGTCTGCCGATCCACCTCCCAGGAAAACAGTTGTCCAAAAAATCTCGTACAGGGCGCGCATAGTGCGGAGGTGCACCGTCTTGCTGAAACCATATGGTATCGTCAGGAATGTCAGGGTCATTATCGTTAGGAAAAATTACTGCAAGGGCTGGAACAAGGTCATGTTCTAGAAACTCTAAATATCTTTGTCCTGTAAGGGTTCCTTCAAAGAAGAAAGGCCCTACTATTCTGTCGTCAACTATTCCAGCCCACACATTTAATTTCTGAGGGTGTTGGGTATGTGCCTCTGCCATCCAATGAGGATTTTCCCGACTCCAATATCTGCAAGTTTGACGGTTTACTGTACCATTCAGACAAAATGTGGCCTCATCTAAAAAAAAAGTATTTGCCGGTGTAAATGTCTATTTTCTTGACATAAATCTATTAGAATTTCGCAAAAGTGTAAGCGGCGATCGGGATCATCTTCATTGAGTTTCTGCACAAGTTGAATTTTGTAGGGATGATATTTTTCCTTCCTCAAGATACGTAGCACTGTGCTCTGACTAGTGTCATTATTTAATGCAACCAATCGTGAAGAATTATGAGGATTATCCACTATACTTATCAAAATGTTCTGTTTCTGATTTTCATTAATGCTTGGACGTCCAGATTTTGGAATATTTACAACATTGCCAGTTTCTCTAAATTTAGACTCTACCTTACTGACTGTTGATTGGCTGATAGGGCGATCTGGATATTTTTCATTAAATAAATCGCAAACTTCCTGCTGAGTTCTAGTCATATTCCCGCATCCGATAAGAATTAAAATTTCAATTCTTTTAGTAACAGTTAAATGTACCATAATACTTTAAATTCAATAATAATTTCTATGTCGCTTGCAATACTTATTAGAAAGTCGGTGTGACAATGACACTTTGCAAAGATTTTCACCTACGTGATCCATAAAAGAACTATGGAATTCGAAAAACTAAACTTGATAACGTTTTTGCTTTATTTTAATTGATTTACGTTTTCTAACATTCAATCGTCATTTACTCGAAAACTTTCCTATGTAAGAGGGCAAAATTTTAGTACTGTCTGATAGAAAATTAAACGATCTTTCAGAATCAAGGAACAAAATATGGTGTTGCCATTTAAAAAAAAATCGATGACGTCATTACTCGAAAACAAATGACATTTGAAAATCGCATTTTACGCTAAAATATGCATTTTTTAAATTAAAAATCGACCTGTTCGAAGATTTTTCCCAAAAAATAATTGTTTCGTTTTTATTGGGTCGGTCAGTGGTCGCGCGGTTTAAGGCGTCAGTACTTGAATCGAGGTGACTAGATCGGTGTTGGTTCGAACCCAGCTGCCGGTAGACCGTATATAAGCTATATTCGTGGAGAGGTTTGGCGCCCTCTCTGCGGGTATGGTAGGGTGGAAGAATGTTGGCTTGGGTCAATGTGAGAGATTGATACCGGTTGATATTTGATTAGCCCTCTAATTAATGAGGTTTTCCAGGTTTCCCTCATTCCTGCACTGAATAGTGGTTAGGACCTACCAACGTAAGTCGTTCCTGGGCGCAAATGCGGCTTGCTTAATAATAATATGCCGCCCCCTCTCCCGCACAAGTCTCCGACTTCTGGGCTAATCCCTGTGATTAGAATGAGGAGTAGAGATATTATTATTATTATTATTATTTTTTTTTTTTTTCCAGTAACACCTTCCGAAGCTCCGACACATTCGGAGATGTTCTGAAGAGTCAAGCAATGACCACTCTCCACTCCGTGGAGTCAGTAATCATTGCGCCCGTATTATTGAATTTATTCCATACTTTTGGCGCATACTGTATATACAAAATCTAAAAAAAATTGATCAGTCTAAAGATTTTAATGGAAATAAAATAATGAAGATAGAGTGAGTCCAAATTCACTCACCAAAGGTTAGTACTTATTTTAATATAAAAATTATGAATATCAAAATTCTAAAAGCCGTTTTTAGGGAAATTTGGGAATAAAAACTACATTATAAAACCTTTACTATTGATAAACCTTCGAATATATAAGTTTTCACGAAATTCAAGTCAATTTAATTTTTTCCATAATGTTCTTTTTACCGATGAAACTTAATTAACAAAAAGTTTTAGTCACCGATATCGTCACTATTGGAATTATAAAAAATTACATTTTAAAGAGATCAATGCCAGCAAATACATAATCTGTAAATGTCTGGAAAAGTATTTTGGGGAACAGGACCGCAGATAAATGATTTCTGCTAGGAATTTCACTTATTGCATGATGAAAAACTAACAGTAATTTTTGTGAGAATACACTGTAAAAAAAGTTGGTGTGTGCACAAAATGTGTTAAAATTATAATTAAATATTATAATAAATTATACTCAATTTGTATAATATTTACTAATAATGTGTTAAAGGTACACTAATTCGTGTAAACTTAACACACTTGTTTTGTGTGTTCTGTATCCCTACTCCTAATTGGTTGTGCATAACTGCGCATGTACCTAAGGCAGCTGTTCCAACACACGCCATTTTAGTTGTATCGCGTTATTGTGGTTAGTTATCTAAGTCTTATTCCAGATGTTTACATGGATATGGATGAAAATTTAAGTTGAGCATTGATAAAAAAGCTATAAATACGTATCTATTAAATATTGTTATTAATTGTGATAAAGCTAAAGTTAATCAGAACTATAACTGTTAAAAATATAAGAGTTTTACGAAAATTCACATAGAGGTTTTAGATTACTGTTATAACTGTATTTTGTTGTTCTTGAAACTTTGGAGGAATATGTCCAAATCACTATTATTTAATTATCGTAAACTCCTATTAACTATGTACTACCTAAATACAACTTTGCTTAATGTTTGTTGTTTCGTTATTTATGATTTACTAGAATGTTATTTTAATTCTCTATTAGAATATGTACTACAACTGCTTCTACTACTACTAATAATATTGTTAAATATAATAGAAAACTTGGTTGTTCATTCGAACTGAATATATCTATATACAAGGTGAGTCAGTTTTTTTGTAGACAAACTTTAACAGAAGATAGAACACATATTTTTAAGAATAAAAGTTCCTATTAACATATCTCGTAGAAGGCTTCGTTTCCGAGATACCGGGTGTTGAATACTCAAACTGTATGGGAAAATTATTAATAATACACCCAGATGCCAGAGACTTGTGAGGTAGAGGGAGCGGCACATTATTATTATGCAGGCTGCATTTGCAGTCAGGAATGACATAATAGATCCTAAACACCATTCAGTTCTCATTAATTAGGAGTTGGGTCAAATGTCGACCGGTATCAATCTCTCATATTCACCCAAACCAACATTCTATAAATAATCCAGATAGCGTCAAGTTCCTTGGCGTTTATTTGGATCCTGGAAAATTATCCTGGAATCAACATACCAGTTATGTTTGCAAAAAAATTTCTAAGCATCTATATCTACTGAGAAGTTTGGTACATAAAGTGTCTTTATCTATTTTAAAAATCGCCTATCATTCTTTGATTCATTCAATTATATCATATGCGATTTTGCTTTGGGGACATGCTCCCACAAGTATTCATGTATTTTCACTGCAAAGGAAAGCCATACGGATTATTTCAGGTTTGGGATTCAGGGATGACTGTAAATATTATTTTACACTTTTAAATATTCTTACTGTGCCTTCAACTTACATATTCCACTGCCTTCTTTTCATAAAAAATAACTTGCATAAATTTCAAAACATAAGTGAGTACCACCACTATAATATTAGAAATAAAATGACCTCAAAAATAGTTACACTAGACTTCTATGGACCAGAAAAGGGACCGATTATGTTGGAATTCAGTTTTTTAATAAGTTACCGCAAAATGTACGCACTTTGCACTCAAGGTTATTTAAAACAAGAGTTAAAAATGTTTTATGCAAACGTGCTTTTTATAGTTTTGACGAATATTTTAATAGTAATTATTGGAGAGAGGTAAATAAGTAAAAAAACTTGTTTTTTATTAATTTTTCATTCGCGGATTTTGTTGAAACTGGATGTGTTTATTATTTTTTTTCAAATTAATTAATTAAATATAATAATAACAGTAATAATGATAATGATAGTGATAATAATAATGATAATAATAATAATATCTCTACATCTCATTCTAATCACGAGGATTAGCCCAGAAGTCGAAGACTTGTGCGGGAGAGGGGTCGACATGCTATTATTAAGCAGGCCGCATTTGCGCACGACACAACGACTTACGTTGGTAGGCCCTAACCACCGTTCAGTGTAGGAATGAAGGAAACCTGGAAAACCTCATTAATTAGGGACGTAGTCAAATATCGACCAGTATCAACTTCTAACATTGACCGGCTGCGAAGATCGATCTAGTCAAGTACTATAATATATATATATATATATATATATATATATATATATATATATATATATATATATATATATATATATATATATCTTACTATGTATTCTGCGTCCGTACATTTTAAATTTACATATCATTCAGCGTCCACCACCTTTCTACGTCCATATACGGACGCAGAAAAAACATTCGTCTTTATTGCAATCGGCAATCATCGCTGGATGATGTGGTACAACAGAAATGATGCAGTTTTATACCTAATTTAATATCTACCGAAAAAGAATTCTGTAAGTTATTTTGTGTAGCTGTACACAATTTCTGGTCGGACGCAGAAATATTAGTAATATGTAAAATAATATACATTTTAAGGTTCAGCAGTTTAACACCAGTTGGCGTTGAATAGAGTGGCGTATATATCCCGACCGTATAACCATTTTAATTATCTAAAACATTTTCAGATGATTGTGCGTTCACATCTTGGCAACAGTGTATTTAGTTTATTTCCTGCATGTCTCCACCAAATTGAACCAGTACTCTCTTTCCTCTTTTACCGCGCATAACTAATTTAACGCTGTTTTAACAACATTTTTTTCTGATGGATTCTGAAAATTTTTCATAAATTTTAGAGTTGAGGCCAATTCATATTTGGCTATTAATTTTATACTATTTATCACAACAAACAACGATAAATTTTGAAACATTGAGTAAATTTTTTGAAATTCAATTTCAATAGACTTTAGTCAGTTCCCTGGAGCAAATATCAATATGCTGTTCTCTATATACACAGTGATTTAACTTTAAATACAGAAATTGCAGGAATAGATAACTTGCCAAAAAATAAGTGTGCTCTATAAGCTTTTTTCCTGGGAGACGCGGTATTAGACATACAAGGTGTTAAAGTTTACAAAAAAATATATTTTCTGTAACATCTTCATAAGTACCATGCCAATAGTTAAAACCACGAGGTTAATATTACATTCAGTAAAAGGTAAACTTATTTGAATACGATGTAATAAATTGCATTCAACGTCAGCGCAATATGAAGATATTACAGAAAATATATATATTTTCTTGTAAACTTTAACACCCTATCTCGAATACCGCTTCTCCAAGAAAGAAGTTTATAGAGCAAACTACTTATTTTTTGGCAATTAATATGTTTCTGTTTTTTGTGTATTTAAAGTGAAATCACCCTGTATATTAAAACACCATGCCCCTAACGCACAAATGATGGCATCTTTTTTGCGATAGAAGATACTAGATCAGTCTCAAAATACTTTTGTTCCTATTTCGGAATAAACGTTTCATGTTGGGAGTAAAATATTTTGTGAACTACTGAATTTTTATTTTTTGGACAGGTTTGTTTATGTTTGAACTCCACATTAATTCGCGAGAGTTAAGACCAAGACAAAATTTATATGGGACATAATTACCTTCTAAACAGTCAACGTTAACTTTTGTACACAGATTTATATAAAATTTGTGAATTTGTTAGAAAATTCCCTTACTCATATTTGCTATGTTTTAGTAGCAAAAATAATGAAGCAAATACAAGCAATTTTTATTAGTAATTGCAATTTTTGTTGGTTATTTTTTCATAATTTTTAATTAGAACTATATGTTCCTTGTTTTGTTGAGCAATTGTTTTCTTAAGAAAGCTAATATTAATTTATTTCCGTCACTATTTTGTGATAATCGTATTTAAAATCAAAATTTGTATCACCATAATTAGCGTTATTAAACTCCTAACATTCAGTATACAAATAATTATATTAAGTCTCAGTTTTTACCTTACGTAATATCCGAATACCTAATTATAATAAACAATACTTGTAATGGAGTAATAGTAATAATAAGTTTTATTTTGCCCTACAGGCCTCGTTTAAAATTTGCTCTGCTTGCATGTCTTCCCCTCATTTCTTCACAATCACGCAGTAGATGTTCTATCACTTCTCTCTCTTCCCAACAGGCCCTACATCTTCTCTCACTTTCATCTGTCCGCCAATTATTATTTTCTTTCTCAAATGAATCTTGCTAACATTATCCTTGCCTTCTTACTCTCCCTGTTTAATTTTGTTCTTCTTTCTTGCCTTTCTATATCTGTGTCTCTTAGCTGTAATTCTTTCCTCATGTGTCTGCCTTCAGTTCTTAAGCGTTCTATTTCTGTGATTGCATACCCATTTCGTCGGAAGTATATCTCTCTATCTGTCCCTATATTCTCTCCTCCTTCCTTCTTCTTTTCTAACCCGCACTGTTGTAGTATCTTGCAGTATTTCCTTCTCATTATCTTTTCTTCGTATTTTACTGTTAGGTTTCTTGCTTTCACCCTCATTTTATCTCTTTTGCTTTCTTCTCTGACAATGTAGCCCGGAGTTTCTCTGTCTGTTCCTAGTATCCACCTTAAATACTTCTCCTATACTTTTTCTATTTCTTCAAATTCTATCCATCCTCACACATCAGCCCCATACAGGAGTATGTTCCCCACTAAACTGTCGAAAAATATTAGTTGTCTCTTATGTCTGAATTTTCTTTCTCTCTGTCCCCCAAGCTATCCCCATTGCTTGATTTACCTTCCTTATATTTATATGTGCTGCAAATGTATTCCAAAAATTATCAGTTTTGTGTTCTCCACATTCACTTGTTTTATCATCTGTTTCATTTCGTTCTCTTCATTTGCTACTATAATGATGTCATCTGCATATTATGGAGTACCCAAACCTTTCTCTGACCCACTACTGCTCCTCCTGCCTGAGCCATCCTCAATCTCTCCTCAATGTCGCCAATTAATGCTGCAAATAAGGAAGATCTTAGTGGGCACCCCTGTCTCACTCCTTTGTTTGTATAAAATTCTGTACTTTCCATCCCGTTCACTTTCACTCTATTCAACGTTGTTTTATATATATCCTTAAGTTTTCTTATCAGGTGTTTATCTACTCCTCTGTCCTTTAGGTGTTCCTACAATTTTAGTCTTTGTACATTATTAAAAGCCGCTTTTAGATCTATGAATAACGCATACAACTTTACATTTTTCGTCTGCGCTTCTTTGTTAATTAGATGATGCAATATGTATACATTGTCAATTGCACCCTTTCTGTACGCTGCCTGCCCGTCTGGTATAATTTCTTTTCCCTCCATTCCGCCTTCAGTTTTTTGTATAGCAGCTCTGTAACGTTTTATTTCTTAGTTTATCCCTTTTTTATAAATATGGGAGATTATTCCTTCCCTTCAGCTTTTTGATTTACTCTTTTCTCATTGATAATTTCACAGAGACTGTTTACTACAGCGTCTGTGCCGTAAATCCTGGCCTCATTTTGTATTGTGTCCTTTCTAGCATTTTTTCCTTTCCATAAATTTTTATTCTGTTCCACTATCTCTTCCCTATCTATTCTTTGGTTTCCATCTTCTATTTGCACAGTATTTTTTTCTTCATATTCTTCGTTTCCATTTAATAATTCTACAGACAACTTTTCCATTCTTCCATTTTTATCTGCTCGCTCACTTTTTCCGCTTCTTTCTCCCTTTATTAATATACTTCCACGCTTCTGTTTCCGTTTTTATTTTCTTAATATTCTTCTCTTCCTCTGTCTCCTAACTCTGTTTCTTTTCCTTACAACTCTATAGTTGTTTTTCGCTTGCATATATTCCTCTTTTGTAGTTTTGTTCTGTCTACATTTTCTCAGTTGTCCTCTGGCTTGTCGATTCAGTTCTCTGCATTCTTTATCCCACCAGCTGTTTCTTTTATCCCTTTTAAGTATTTTCTTTTTCTCTGTTGCTCCCCCTATCCATTCTGTAAATTCCCTCATCTTCTCATCGACTGCCTTTTCCTTAAAGCTCATCATCTACGTTCTTCCTCTGTACTTTACTATTTCCTCTTTTCCCCATTTCGTTATTTCTAGTTCCTCTCTTATTTTTGCTTGTCTCTCTGTTGCTTCTATTACGTTTTCCGGTCCCCTTAAAATTATTTCCAAAGGCATATGATCCGACTCCACCCTGTCTGCTATTTTAAACTTTCCACTTCCTCCCAAGCATCTTCATAGACTATTGCATAATCAATTACCGACTCTCCTCTTGGTCCCAGATATGTCCAGTTTCCTTTCTCGTCTCCCTCCTTATTTCCACTCAGTACATCCCATCCATTATCTTTTATTATTTCCTCTATTAATCTCACCTATTATCTATTTTATCTTTTCTCCCTTTTCCGACTCTTCTCTTCTTTTTGCCATTTATACCATTCGACCATTAAAATCTCCTGCATTTTGTCCTTGGAGCGGTCATTTACTTTTTCCTTAATTTGCGACTTCAAATCTTTCATCCCTGTACTATATACCGTTATTATTCTCCATGTATTCATTTCCTATGTTTACTCTGCTACTTATCATGCTCTTGTGTTTTTCATTTCCTTACTTTTATTCCTTCGCGTATCCCCATTATCAACCCACCCTTCGCTCTGCCTTTCGTCTTTACCCTTTCGGCCCCTTGGAGATCCCATTTGAAGCATTTTGGTATTCTGTACTTAATTTTTTCTCACGATTTCTCTTCTGCTCATGTTTCCATCATTGCCACTGTGTCAAACCCTTCCACGTATTCCCTGCCTCCTTATTTGTTACACTTGCTACGTTCCAATACAGTGCTCTTGCCTTTCTTCCTGATTTTTTCTTCCCTCGGTCTACCTGTGTTTTTCCCATCTTTTTCCCTCAGTTTGTTCCTAAAATTACTTTCCTCCTTCTTATCCATGTAATGGATTAAAAAGTTAATACTATTACACAACAAAATGCCATCTTCTTCAAATTTGAATTTAGATCAACGTGACACGTGTACTTTAACAAATGATTATGCTTAGAATAGAGTAATTAGATAATCTTTAGTTGTTTGCATTTTTCTCAAATGTGTTTCAGTAGGTGTGACTTATATTGTTTATTTTTGCGTGGATAAGAAACTTGTTTTTTGTTTTTCTACTACGCAGCGCGACGATAAATAAACAACGATTTTATAAATAAACTATTTTTTATGTTTTAAATGTATAAATATTTTTTTAATATCACGTTTAACATAATTAAAGATTATCTAGTCTGTCCTGTATCAAATAAAATTGAAAAGTTCAATGTTACCAATAATTGGTTAGTGAGCAAATTAATTATCTCAAACATTTCTATATCGCGTCGTGTCAGACCCAGGAAAGAATATACTATATAAATATTAAAGCTCGAAGTTCAAGGAAGTGGCAACTATGTCGGACGCTGAAACATTGTTACTAAGTATTATAATATACTATTGGACGCAGAAAAGATACAAACATATAAACGTATATCGGACGCGGAAATAATAGCAAAATGTAAGGACGCAAAATCATTGCAAAGTAGAAATCTTCTATTATTGAAGGCAGCAAAAAGATTTCTATTATATACTCTGTATTTTCAATTATAAAACATTTAAGACGCCACCTATGTCTAAAAATATTTCACTATACTTTAACGGACGTAGAATCGTTGTAATATGAAAAGACGCAGAAAAGATAAGAAGATGTATATATATATATATATATATATATATATATATATATAATTTTTTTTAAATGTATAAATCAATGTGAGATATTTATATGTATTTTTCTATCAATGCTACATAAAATCATTATTGTTGAGAAATAATTTCAACAAGTAAAGATAATGTATCCTTTAAGTTAACGTATTTTGTTTATTAAAAAGAAATGATTATTTCTATAAAAATACTACGAATCTAATAAAATGCAATTTCTAGATATGTACCTACATGCTTATACCAATATTATTTATCAGTCGGATCATCAATTATAATCATACTTCCATAATACATTGATACATATCAGCAACATGCATACAGAGACGAAGTATATCTAATATATACGAACGAAATGTCTGTAATATTGCGGCATAAAAATGGGACATTCCTTTATCAGATCCGAGAAAAAGAAAACATCCAGTGACACGAAATAAAATCACTGAGGTCTAGTTGCCTCGGTTTCAAATCTGTGATGTTTCAGATATAGAAGACGCAGCTTCGGATCCTAGATATTTCTGGCGGATTTTTCCACAACATTAATTCTTCAAAGATCGTTAGGATTTTTCCACACCCGAAAAAATTTAAGTCACAATTTACGGACGGAAAACAAATATCTTAAGGAGCAAAGACATAATTTAGGATGTGTATAAAAACACGATTTAACGGAATTTAATTTTAAGTAAACAGAGGGGAGATTTTTCCGTACCTTAATTACGAAGACGACAGGAGGAATAATCAGTTAAACGGAAAATGAATTAAGAGATTCGAGCTTACATTAAACCTGTTTTGGAATCTTAGCGTCTTAGCCTCCAAAATAAATAGTGATTAAAAGCGAAAAATATCTTTTGTTCCTTATCTCTGTCAATTCCACTTAGAAAATAAATGGTTATAATGTCAATTGAACATTGTCATTCCAGCTAAAAGCAACTGCGACGTGACTTACGCTACTTAAAAGTGGGTGAATTTATTTTCTTATCGAATCTATACCTACCATTTTTGTTTATCTAGTGTACTATTTATTTTATATTTTACATAATTAAAGGACAAACTGAAATCACTGAAAAGATATTGGTATGCCTATAAAAAAGTTTTTACAACAAATGTGCAAAAGTCCAATAAGTGTTTCGAATAAGGTGACTGGTCATTTTAAACATAAAAATAAAAACATTTAATATAACACGTTGTTTAACTGATAGAATTCTTGCACAATCCAACGTACCTACTCCTGATTCATGTGTACCTGCTACAATTTAGTATACATCTTAAGGCCCCATTTTGAATGATATTCAGGGATCGACGTTCATTATTAGTAAACATAAACATAATTGTTGGACAATATGAAAAATGCGCTAATTGTTCTCTTATAAATCATTAATTTAGTCCATGTATTTAAAGCCTGACCTATTCTACAAAGAAACGAAACCTTTTTAGCTACATATTCACAATGTTTAAAAAAACATAAATGCTCAGTGACTGAATTCAGTGACTGTTACAATTATATTACTATGTATTTTGATCTCCAAATTGTAACGATTCTTACTATACTTATTGTGGATCAATATTTTATTTAAATTTAAACTTAAAGTATTTACAAATATTTTCCATTTCAGCGTTAAGAATATTGTTTATTATCTCAATGTCATTACCCGTACAGTACATTAGAGTATCAATGGCATCGGCATTTTATATTACATACATTTATGAGGTACATTTTCTATGTCATTAATATACAGAATAAACAGAATGTGACACAAAGCCGATCCTTGTGGAACTTTACGTTGTACATGTCTTGACTTTGTCAAAGCACTACCATATTTTACTATTTTTACTTTTTGTTGTCCAAATATGAGGTAAACCGTTGTGTTACAGTATCCCTGATACCTAACTTTTCCGACTTCTTTATCAAGATATTTCTGTTATTTGCTTTAAAAGGATGTTTAAAGTCAGTTAAACACTGCACCTATATATTGATTTACATTTATTGAACTTTGCAAGAATCGATTGTAGTAGTGTGACATGAGCTGTTCTCCCTAAATCCTACTAGACGTTTCATTCTTTCACAACTAATTCTTATATGACGGCAGCATATTTATTGGGCGAAATTCATGACTTAATATTGTGTTAACCTTTTTTTCAATAGGAAGAATTGTAGATATTTTCCAACGATCTGGTTCTATTCCTTTTTGTAATGATAAATTGATCACATCTAAGAACATGGCATATTTCAGTGTTAATATCATCCTTGCTCGACTTCTTATTTAGCATACTTTTTAAAACATTCTTGATATCTACTATCGATAGTATAAACAACCTTTAATCAGGCCTATGATCGAACACATCCAGTTAGCATTAACAGGACTGTTAACGGTAACTGGTAGGTTAATCAGAAATTCGTATGATTGACACACCTGTCAAGTTTAATTTTCCCAGTTAGTTAACATGAGAATGATCACGTGACCCAGTTATGAAATTGCTTGAAATAACCTGCCGTTAAATGTAACAGGGGGCCTTTCATTGGTCAGAAATTTTAATTTCATTTCTACGAAGTCTATTTGACATATCATTTTACTATTTATTTGCCTAGCACAGATCAAATTCCTAAAGGTTTTGACTGCCTACGTAAACTGTGATTCATTCCTTAAAAAGTGAGAGATTATTTATTAATTTTAATTCTAAAGCCAATTTATTAGATTATAAATATTTAAATGTACGAAGCAAGTGTGCAAGTGCAAGATAGGTAATGTTTTTTAGTTATTTATTTGACCAGAAAAACAATTTATTTCATTGTAATTGAATAGCATGCATAGAAGTATAAATAAATAAATATTTGGTAAATTTCTTATAATAAGTAATGTAGATTCTTTAAACAAGTATGAAAGATACATTTTATCTTTTTTAACTAATATTTTTATTATTTATTTCTAATGAATTACAGTAAGACTGGTAGGCCATTTACACTATACCATATTGAATTAACCAAGGCGTAGTAAATAGGAATTAACACAATTTAACAGATTACATGCCTAAAGGTACATTTTTCATTGCCTACGAAAAACTACAAATATTTAATATTTGTATTCAGTTTTATTAGTTTTCGCTTCCTGATAAAGTTTTCTGCTCTTCCTTTTTACATACTGCTTTCACCCTGCAAGGACCTAATATATAAAAAAATAATTTAAATAATTATCTCAATTAATTATGAAATATTAAACGTACCTATCGCCATAGTTTTTTTCCTATGCCCCAAAGAATTTATATGTTTTATATTAACATCCATATTCATTGGGCTTTATTTTGCCTCCCAACAATATTTCATTACATTTAATGAAATTTAGCATTTCTTTATATTGGCATAGGATCGTGAGCCGTAATTTTCTTGCCATTTGTACCCACTGTTAAGTACCTATGATTTAAATTTGAATTGCGTTAGTTGACAATTTTTGACATTTGAGTGACAACAGACGTATGGTAAAAAATTAACTGCCATGACAGGGTTACCTGGCCATAAGTTTAATTTTAGGCCAGTTTCTATAATATGTAACTTTGCAAAGGTTCTTGAAATATTATTACACGATAATATCTAAATTAGTGTTAAAAACCAACTATCTATCTATGAACATGGATTTACAAAAGGCTGATCGACGAACACCAATTTACTTTGCATTACTCAGTTCCTTTCTGAATCATTGGATATGCAGACACAGGCGGACATAATTTATACAGATTTCTCAAAAGCGTTCGACAGAATGAGTCATACACTATAATTACACAGGTTACATGAATTTGGCTTTAGTGACTCACTTTTAAATTTGTTTCAGTCTTACTTGACTTCTCGTAGTCAATATGTTGTCTACAACGGTTTTAAATCATACAAATTTTTAGCTTCTTCTGGGGTATCACAGGGTTCGGTTCTGGGACCACTATTATTTAATATATTTATTAACAGCTTACCTGACGTATTAGATGTGCCTTGTTTACTTTACGCAGACAATTTGAAGATTTTTACAACTGTCAAAACCATAGAAGATTGTTGGCGACTTCAGAATAATTTATGTAATTTATCTAGATGGTGCACAATTAATAAACTACCCCTTAATGTTGCTTAATGCAATGTCATGTCATTTACAAGAAATTTGTCTTGTATTACTTTTGATTAAGATATAGATGGTATAAAATTAGAGAGACCAGCCACGTTCCGAGATCTCGGTATAGTCTTTGATCCAAAATTGACGTTTTCATCGCATATTCAAACTATTGCTGGAGAAGCCCTTCGAACGCTGGGATTCATTATACGTAACAGTCGTGATTTTGTTAGTGTAAGTACTCTAAAAATTCTTTACTGCTCCTTTGTTAGAAGTAAACTTGAGTATGCGTCGCTTGTTTGGTGTCCCAATTATAATATTCATATAAATATGTTAGAAAATATACAAAGAAGATTTTTGAAACTTTTGTATTTTAGGTCTCATGGTGTTTATCCACCTATGGGTTATCCACAATGCGATTTACTCAATGAATTTGCATTTTTGTCACTCAATGCTAGACGTGAATACTTTTCGCAGATTTTTCTTTACAAAATTATACATAATAATCTAGATTGCCCACCTATTCTGACTAAATTGAATCTATCAGTCCCACGAGAGAATTCCAGACAAACTAGAACCTTCCACCTAGAGGTTGCACGGACAAATTTGCTACAAAATTCACCACTGCATTTTATATGCAGAATCCATAATAGGATTTGCAGTAATATCGATATTTTTAACACCAGCCTTAATAATCTGAAGTCATATTTCAGTGAATTTCAATAGTTTATGTCAGATAGTTTTTTGTTTCTTTTTTTTTTATCTTGTTACAACCGCTACAACATAATATTGTTATTTATATTTTCTCACATGCTGTACCCACCTGTTCTGTAATTGGGTGCAAACCTGTAGAACAGTGTATATAATAAATAAATAAATAATAACAGGTACAGATAACTGGTTGTTCGTTTCCATTTCGGTTAAGATCTCAGTTATATCCACCCAGTTATCGTAACTTAACTGTCATCGGTTACGCTAACCTGAATGTTCAATCATAGGCCTGAATGTGTTTTAGCAGCTTGCTAAATATAGTGAAATAATCGTCCAGTCTACTAACATGTATAAACGCGCTTTTTAATTCTGAAATTGTACCAGCTATAAAACATAAAATGCTCAAATACTTCTTTACGTAAAGCTTAATGTAATTTTAAGTTTTTTTCCCTTAAAATTCTATATTATGCATCAGCGGCTGAGAGGGGTAAGTGGCCTTGTGAGATTGCTGAAGAGTCCTGCGAGAGAAATATATATTATGCATGGGCATCGGGCCCGCAATCATAAAGCTGTCGCAGGATCAACAAAACCGCTCTCCAGGTGCTTTGAGGGTGACCCTCTTAGGTAAAATGCTACGGTTATATATAAATATGTTCTTCAGGGACAGACAAAGATGAAGCAAACTACAAATTTAAACCTGCCCTTCCAAGCCGCAATGTAATGTGACTTTTCAAGAAAATAAAGATATGGTTAATGCGGCTATTCCAAGTGCAATACCATGGAAAATTAAATAACTGTGTTAATAATAACAGCATGTAGGAAAATGTATAAGTTTATGAATCCTCAGAAAACAGTAGGTATATTTCACATTTCTATTTGAAAAAAAAAAAATAGAAGATGCAGATTTTAATGCCAGAAGAATAGATTCAGGGTGATTCAGAATTTCTAAAAAAATTTTTTTCAATGTACAGAAGACTCTCAAAAATACAATTTTGTAAAAAGAAATCAAAAATGATTTAAAAATGCAATTCTTCACGGTATTAGAAACTACATAGATTTATTGTATACAATAAATAAAATTTTATAACACCTAATTCAACTGTTTTTGCCGCCATTATTATTATCAATTAACTAACACAAATGTTTCTGGTTCTTGTCCGTTTTGAATTCGTCAGTTATTTGCATAATAAGGCCTTGTGTATGAAATGCCACACTGTTGATTGGGACAATCGTTGTAATTGTTGAACGATTTACTTGGTACATATAGATTCTCTTGAAATGTGATTCTCACCTGCTGTAATACGCTATAGACGCGCTTTACTATGTAAAGCTTGCCATCTCTTTCGTTGCCGTCGTAGTTTGCACATCACTGTCTTACACAGTATTTGTATTATCTATGATACAAAAATGCCATGAAAAACGCAAAAACACAAGAAACAAATACCTATTTACAACACGAACACTGCAACACTGCACGTATATCTACGGAAACATAAGCCAGATGGTCGCGTTGAGGATCATGTGACGTCACACCAATAATATCGCGCTTTCGGCTACGTGGTTTTGTTTACATTCTCTAGCAATTTATTAATGTTATTATATTATTGCCACCAGACACATGTTCTCACCTTTCAATATGTGTGAAAGATTACCCTGTAATACATTTTAAACTAATATAAAATTTCCTCCAATTTCCCCGTTGTCGTTTCTGCATCACTCGAATCCATCATTTTCAGACCGTAAATACCATAACGAGAGTCTTTGCCATATCAAAACATCTCTTATACGAGATAAGAGACTTATATTCCTTAATAAATCATTATCATTATGATTATAACACAAAAAAAAAACACTTTTATCACTGTATTATTATAATAATAATGATGATGATGTTTGTTTGTTTATATTTTATATGTTTTATATTTAATGATATTGTGTTGTTAATTTTACTTTTGTGATTTTGTGTATCTTGTTATTATTAGATTTATTTTTAAATGTCTACCTTATTTTCCCTAGCCAGCTCTATGTTCTATCAAATAACTATTATTATACAGTATGCGCCAAAAGTATGGAATAAATTCAATAAAAACGAAAGAATTATTTTTTGGGAAAAATCCTCGAACAGGTCGATTTTTAATTTAAAAAATACATATTTTAGCGTAAAATGAGATTTTCAAATGTAATTTGTTTTCGAGTAATGACGTCATCCATTTTTTTTAAATGGCAACACCATATTTTTTTCCTTGATTCGTTGAAAGATCGTTTAATTCTCTATTAGACAGTACTAAAATTTTGCCCTCTTACATAGGAAAGTTTTCGAGTAAATGACGATTGAATGTTAGAAAACGTAAATCAATTAAAATAAAGCAAAAACGGTATCAAGTTTAGTTTTTCGAATTCCATAGTTCTTTTATGGATCACGTAGGTGAAAATCTTTGCAAAGTGTCATTGTCACACCGACTTTCTAATAAGTATTGTAAGCGACATAGAAATTATTATTCAATTTAAAGTATTATGGCACATTTAACTTACTCAAAGAATTGAAATTTTAATTCTTATCGGATGCGGGAATATGACTAAAACTCAGCAGGAAGTTTGCGATTTATTTAATGAAAAATATCCAGATCGTCCTATCAGCCAATCAACAGTCAGTAAGGTAGAGTCTAAATTTGGAGAAACTGGCAATGTTGTAAATATTTCAAAACCTGGACGTCCAAGCATTAATGAAAATCAGAAACAGAACATTTTGAAGAAGTATGGTGGATAATCCTCATAATTCTTTACGATTGGTTGCATTAAACAATGACACTAGTCAGAGCACAGTGCTACGTATCTTGAAGAAGGAAAAATATCATCCCTACAAAATTGAACTTGTGCAGGAACTCAATGAAAATGATACCGATCGCCGCTTACACTTTTACGAAATTCTAATGGATTTATGTCAAGGAAATAGAAATTTACACCGGCAAATACTTTTTTCAGATGAGGCTACATTTTGTCTGAATGGTACAGTAAACCGTCAAACTTGCAGATATTGGAGTCGGGAAAATCCTCATTGGATGGCAGAGGCACATACCCAACACCCTCAGAAATTAAATGTGTGGGCTGGAATAGTTGACGACAGAATAGTAGGGCCTTTCTTCTTTGAAGGAACCCTTACAGGACAAAGATATTTAGAGTTTCTAAAAAATGACCTTGATCCAGCCCTTGCAGTAATTTTTCCTAACGATAATGACCCTGACATTCCTGACGATACCATATGGTTTCAGCAAAACGGTGCACCTTCGCACTATGCGCGCCCTGTACAAGATTTTTTGGACAACTGTTTTCCTGGGAGGTGGATCGGCAGACGCGGACCGATAGAATGGCCTGCAAGATCGCCAGATCTTACACCTCTTGACTATTTTTTATGGGGAAATGGGAGTCAAAAGTGTACATTAATAAACCACGTAATTTAGAAGAACAAAATCGCAGAGTTACCCCAGAAATCATTTATAATGTGCAAGAAGAATTTCTTCACAGACTTGCGCATTGTCAAGAAGTTGGTGGATGGCAATTCGAACATTTAATTTAAGTATAAAATTTAATCAATTGTATTTTATTTTACATACCTCGGAATTGTTACTTTTTTATGGATAAAATTTACGTTTTCTAACATTCAATCGTCATTTACTCGAAAACTTTCCTATGTAAGAGGGCAAAATTTTAGTACTGTCTGATAGATAATTAAACGATCTTTCAGAATCAAGGAAAAAAATATGGTGTTGCCATTTCAAAAGAAATCGATGACGTCATTACTCGGAAACAAATGACATTTGAAAATCGCATTTTACGCTAAAATATGTATTTTTTAAATTAAAAATCGACCTGTTCGAGGATTTTTCCCAAAAAATAATTGTTTCGTTTTTATTGAATTTATTCCATACTTTTGGCGCATACTGTATTTAAACTTACCTTTATTTCTTACTATTGCTCCCACGTTATTATCAATTATACACTTTCTTTTAGTGCAAAGATGTAATATAATATATATTTTTTATTATATATAAATAAATAAATCAATATTCAAATTATATCATTACTTATGAGCTTTGACTCTCTTAAATCTCAATGGAGCGCGGTTCCTGCTAATTCGAAGGCAATTTCTAAATTTTCAGCGAAATGAATCATATGAATTTACATAAGAAAAAGGTATGCATTGCACCAATATTTATTTAACAAAATGTTAGTCGATAAACTTTAAAAAAAAAGTAACAACTTTATCTAATTTCGTATCTTTAATGAAGGTTAACCTTTTTTATTCAAAATCTAACTTAATTAGGTGAACAAAGATTAGTGCATTGGCACGTTTTAAACATTTAAACTCTTAACTTAACAGTGTCACTTTATATGCTACTTATAATATATTATATGAGTATCTTTGTGAGTGTCTATTTTAAGCAACATGTTATTGTCTTAATTAAATATTTTTAATTTCACGCAGTCTTGTTTTAAATTGGATTTTGTATTCACTTATTTTCCTGTTCCTTAGGCAATTTGAATTTCTTTCTTCATGTATTTCCACTTGTCGGTATTTCTTCGCGTTTCCCTCGCTTTAATTCTTTCGTTTCATCATAATTCTTGCAGAGCTGTCAAAATGAAGACTTTGATTTCCTTTGGTGTTGTGTTGGTGTATTGTGGACGCCTTTAATGGATTTTTAAATTGAATCTTGAATGAATCTTTAAATTGATGTTGTATCTTCAAGCTTGTGGCCGCGTCTCTTTAATTACTTGGCGTCGTTTCCCAATGTAACTATGGTATCCCCTCGTCGTCAAGGTAATGTCATGTATATCCTGTTTTTTCGTTAATTTTGTGGTTTTTCCAGTTCACTACATTTTCTTTTAATTTATAGTTTTAAAGAATATTTATGTCGCACTTCAATTTTAAAATTATTCACTTATTTAATTTCTGACCTATGCTTAACTTATTTATGCAATATTTAATTTGCTCATATTTTTCTTAAAAAGTTTATATAGTTATTGATTGATTCATTATTCTGGATCTCATTTCTGTTATTAGTCGAGGCAATGAGCATTATGATAGGAAATTTTTAGGATAGGACGTATCGGAATGCGGTTTTTCGCATTCGCTTGCAAAAATTATTTATATCATTCGTACCTACTTTTTACCTATTACAAACCGGAAGTTGCACTGATGCAGCCAAAAATGCATGCAAAAAATGCGTCGTTTGAGAGGCCTTTTGGCAAGTCAGTCAGAATTGGCTCAAGTCGGGTACTCGGGGATTTTCGAGGTAGCTGATCACGATTGTGATGTTCAAATTGACCCCCCGAATACCTGGAGCTCAGGAACGCCGACGAACGTCATCTCCGGGGACTATTCCAAACTTTATGCGAGAGAGGAGAGAAACTGGGCACCCGGGGGTTTTTTGGGTCGCTGAATTCGAATACATCATCGGCGAACACCCCACGGGGTGTTGGCCGATGTTTGATTTCAGCGAGCCAAAAAAACCCTCGTAACGATTTTCGGGTGGTTTTTTCAATTATGTCTGGAAAATTCTCGTGGATGACGTTCAGGGCCAGGTTAGGGCGCACCAGGTGTTCGGGTGGTCGTTTTCAACATAAAATTCGGATTCAGCGCACACAAAAAGCCCCCATAACGATTTTCGGTTCATTATTGTCGATATTTCCAGAAAAATTCTCGAAGATGACGTTCGCGTCCAGGTTGGGGCCCACCAGGTGTCCGTGGGGTGTTCGCCGATGGTAAATTCGAATTCAGCGTCCCAAAAAAACTCCGGGTGCCCAGTTTCTCTCCTCTCTCGCATAAAGTTCGGGATAGTCCCCGGAGATGAAGTTCGTCGGCGTTCCTGAGCTCCAAGTGTTCGGGGGGTCAATTTGAACATCATAATCGTGATCAGCGACCTCGAAAACCCCCGGGTACCCGACTTGAGCCAATTCTGACTCTTATTTACGAAGTTATTAAATTTGCCAAAAGACCTCTCAAAAGATGCATTTTTGGCTGCAGCAATGCAACTTCCGGTTTGTAATAGGTACAAAGTAGGTACGAATGATATAAATAATTTTTGCAAGCGAATGCAAAAAACCGCATTCCGATACGTCCTATCCTAAAAGATTTCCTATCTTTGGCCTTTTTAGTGATTCATTGCCTCGACTATATTTAACTCACAAATTATATTTTAAATTTTAAATATACTATGTCTCATATTAAATGTCCGTTATTGATAGAATTTTACTAATTTGAGTAGTACAGAAAACTTGTATGGCTTACTGCATAAAGTTTCTAATTTTGTGTTTCAGGTTTCTATTTTTGTGTTTATCACAGTATATTCACGATATTACTAAACCCATGTTTAAATAACGTAAATGTAAGTTGTAACATACCAACAAGGTAAATAACTGTTGAGGTATCTATTACTTGTGTAGGCCACAAACTTTAAAGCCTTGAAGAGTAATAATCTCGACATGTGAGTGAGTACATAATAATATACACTCACGATCTGCTAAAGTAACTTCAATGGGGAAAGTTAGTTAAACTGCATTACCGAAACCAGAAAGTATCCAGTTCAGCTAACATCTGTTAAACAAATAAGCTGCTAAGCCTTATATCTGAGGAAGAGCACTATAACTCGAAGTGCATTAAGTGATGAATTATATATGAGAAAACGCTGCGTATATTGTTTGAAATAATTCATGCATATGCAATTTATGAAAATCGTTTTAAGCTGCACGCTTACGAAAATTAATGCTGTATATGGATTTTGATGATTTCAGCCAACGAAAAAAAATCCGTTTGGTTGGAAAAATTTCTGCAAATTCCATATTGTTTTGCATAAACGTCCGAATGCTAAGTTATTAATTCAACATAGTTAAAAATTTTTAAATTATAAAATAGTATAACGTAATGATACTCCTACGAGGACGAGTTTATCATAAAAGTGAAATAATTATTTACCAGCGGAAAAGACACTTGCCGCACGTTAAGTACAATATATTTCCTCATTCGATCATGACAATTTTAATGGCAAAACAAGTTATTTTAATACCAATTTATAACATTAACAAGTCATTATTAAGTAGTTATTTAAACTAATAGGATATGTTAAAAACATTAACATTAAATGTACAATTTGTGGCATTTTGTAAATTCAGTGCTGAAGGAATTCAGTTGTGGAATTCTCTGTTGACAATGTACTACAGGATTAGCTTGTAGCTTGAGTGATGACAGAATAGCTGCTAGATGCTGTTTTTTAGACACGGAACATACTGTTACTGCCGATGTACTGTTGACGTAGGTACTTCAGTACGGTTTAGAAAGCTGTGAGCTATTTTCTTTTTGTTATTCAAACAATTCTCAGTGTATGACGTTGCTACCGCTCTGGACTTCCACCCACCATGCCATTTTATGCTGAACCCCGGGTAATAATGAGGCAGAAGAGCGCAGAAAACAATGTCCTGCATATGGAGATTAAAAGGCCTAAGTTAACAGCGATGTTTAGATGTCATTTTCTCGAAGCTGTTGATACCAACATATTGCTTAGTACATTTACGCCCTTTATAGAATAAGAAAAACCGATGGTGAGGGGTATCTCTAGGACGCAAAATAGTATAACTTCTATAGATATCGACATATTTAATTGTTTCTTCGTTATTCACCATAATTTTTTTAAAACATTGGTTTTCGTGTGTGGTATGGTAATAATAAGCACATCCCCTTTGTCTTCTATATCGTGGATCGTCATATTTGCTAGTTCTTCGCGGCGAAAGGCACCGGCAATTCCAAATATCGTGGCTACTTTGGTCATAAGATATACGTTGTCTGGGGCATTTAAGAGAACATTTTATATTTTTATTTTCTTTCTAATGCCTTTGATTTTTTTCGGCTTGTAACCAAAAATTGATTTTTTCAAATATGCCGTTAGCTTGAAATATTTTCCAATTACTTTGAAGCATAGTTTCAACATCGAATACTTCGACCATAGAGTCGACGCAATATCATGGAAATAGGACAAAAATATCTCTTCTTCTAAAGATGAAGTGTTCTTCTCCATGCGCCAAAGGTCGAAAGCAACAAGCTCCTTTTCATACCGAATTCTTGATTTTGCAGAAATTAATGCAATACTTGCATAATTAACGGCCTCCAATATATCTGTTGGAACATCATAGACTCCTCACTTATTTCGGGTAGTTTACAACTAAGTGAAATTAAATCAATTTCAACCTTCAAACTGAATTGATTGAAAATTTGAAAGTTTATGTCAAAAAATATTAACATACTTATGGAAACGACAGAATTTTTTTATCGGTGATTACTTGTGTCTAGCGTATTTCAGCGTCGCAGCAGTTTTACTGCCATTTACTGCATCGAGCGGTATTCATAAGCACCTTGAGAAAAATCTAACGCAAAGTTTTTGACTTAATGCTGCCTGCATTCGCTGAATTACGTTGAACACGGTTGGACAATCATTGTCGCAACAATACGATAGGCCTACTGTGTAATGTAACAAAAATTGTGCAGACACTTTTCCGCATGGTCGCAGGAAAAATAAGTATTCCTGCGAGTTGTACTTTATACTTTTTCGACTGCTCTTATGTTTGTATAAATAAAAATGGTTACACAAATCACTTCGTACACACATGTTTAATCGCTACTATATTAAAGTAAATAATGCTATACCGATACAAAAATGAACATTCCCGTACTGTTTGCCATAGTAACAGATGTGTAAATGAAATATCATTATAACAATGTTACGTTATGTTGCTACTAAATGATTCATAATATAATGTTTTTATAGCCGTAGAAAAAGTAATTCCTACAATTTGCAGTATACTGAAAACGTTGTAAATTATACGGCATAAATTTCTCATATTATCTTCGCCAAAACTCGCAGATGTATCGGAAAGGTGAGAAGGCATGGATTTGGTGGCAGAGACCAAGCTTTGTGTATCAGACTTATTTAGATGTGCATAAATTTGATTTCACTTGCACATTAGAGATCCCTCCTGAAGAATGAATACTCATGCTTCATATATGAAAGCATTAGAGTTCACAAAGGTCATAAGGAATGTAATCATCACAACTAAAATTTATTGCCAACAACTACATGCTCTTGTGGCTAAAATTCGAAAAAGAAGGCCATAAAAATATTATCGGGTGATTTCGCAGAATAATATTGATGCCAGTCCTCATCTGAAAAAAGTTGTTATACACTCTCTTTCAGGTAGGTATTCCATATCCACCGTATGCACCATTCGAAGAATTTCATTTAATGACGAAGTTGAACATCAAAATTTCAAGAAAAACGCAATGCTTAAATCAATTCAATATTTTAAAGAATATTACGAATTCCCGAAGTAAATTACATTTTTTAACGCCTTGCGTACTTTTTCAATTTTCAAAAAAAAAAGCTTAAACATATTCTTTTTAAATGTCTATCAACACTACGTCAAAATTTGAACAAAAAATTAATTATCACCCAGATTAGATCGGATTAAATTTTAGAAAGAAGAATAATCTTCCTGTAGGAATTAACTGCGATGTTCCGCATGCAAAATCCTCCTTATTTATAGCAAATAACTCGTGTTGCTAACCCTCAGCTGAATCCACACGTTTAATAGATCCCATGTACTAAGGAAACAAACCGGATATGATGATCACTCAATTACAGAATGTTGAATATACACATGCATAATCTATGAATATAATCGTGTAACGTATACGAGCCCACTAATTAACTTTATGTTAATTAATATCTATTCCCAGAAGGATAAAGTGCTCCGTACCCGCTATATGCTGATATAGATTTAATGCACAATGCTTCATGGATGTACCTAATTTTATTAGTTTCTATCAGTAACGTTCAGGTTTGTATAATATAGTAATCAAAATTGGAACACAGCAGTTATTACGGTTCAGGGTAAATCCAGGAATGATGGTTCAACATACAAAAAATTATTCGAATATTAACATCAATAATTTCCTTTTATAAAAGTTAAACCAAACAACTACAAGAACATGATGTAACGATAACGTCTTTTAAATATTTGATTGGCCATGTCACTCAATACATACGTGGACATGCTCCCGCAGCAAACATAAGGTGAAAATCATTTTAACATTTGTCCTACAATGATCCGTTTTCAAGTCTGAGAAAGAAAGGTTTTGCTTTATGACTTGTTCAGGGTATCACAACAAAATTCGAGGTAGACTGTATAAATTAATAATAAATTAAGAAGTGAAGGGAATAAATATATACTCGATAAGTGTTTATCAGTTGTTTCGGGATAAAAATAATAAAAGGAAAGGAATACAGTACTTACCTACAATTAAATTTCAATGCAAATACACAACAGACCTACATATATATCATATAATATAACAATTGTATAAAAAATACACAAATTACATCAACGAACCTAGATGCACAAGTCTGCTGGAACCTATTAATCCAGGGGAGTTGGGAAAAATAGCGGAAATTTTTAGGCACAGCAGATATCGAGATGCGGTTTTCTGCATTGTGTTCAGAAAGGCCCCAGGAAAACAGTCTATATCGCTGATTTAGCCATTTTTTGAAAAATGCATTTTCCAATTGCATCATTACTTGCACCATTATAGGAACGACTGAAAACTGGGAAAAATCGCTCGGAAATCGTTACTCGCGGGTTTTCGGGACTGCCGAACTCGATTCTGGCATTAGAATTACTCGGGGATGCACGGGGATGGCTCTGTGGGGGTGCGCAGGGGGTGAATTGGGGGAGAAATGGCAGCGTGCATGAAATCGCTCCAAACTCATTACTCGGGGGTTTTCGGGGATGCCGAATTCAATTCTGGCATTGGAATTATACGGGGGCGCTCGAGGGTGGCTCTGCGGGGGTATCAGGGGGTTCATTCTGGGGGGGGGGGAATTGCATAGTCCATGGGAAGCGCTCCAAACTCGTTACTCGGGGGTTTTCGGGGATGCCGAATTCAACGATACTCTACTCTCTTTATAGCTTTGGCGCCTTTTTCAAATACAGTTTCGAGGCACAATAGACTTCCAAAGCAATTGTTTTTATAATATGTGTAATATGTATTTATTTAATATTCAATGAAAAGTTGAATAATAAATTCATACCCCCGGGTAATTCTAATGCTAGAATTGAATTCGGCATCCCTGAAAACCTCAGTGTATCGATTTTGGAGTGATTTTCATGGACGCTGCCATTTCCCCACCAATGACCCCCAGACAACCCACAGAGGGACCCCTGAGCGCCCTCGGGGAAGTCTAATGCTAAAATTAAATTCAGCATCCCCGAAAACCCTCGAGTAACTAATTTGGAGCGATTTCCATGCACCCTGCCATTTCTCACCCAATTTACCTCCCCGCGCAGCCCCACAGAGCCGCCCTCGTGCATCCCCGGGTAATTCTAATGCCAGAATCGAGTTCGGCAGCCCCGAAAACCTCCGAGTAACGATTTCCGAGCGATTTTTTCAAGTTTCCAGTCGTTCCTATAATGGTGCAAGTAATGATGCAATCGGAAAATGCATATTTCAAAAAATAGCTAAACCAAACGATATAGACTTTTTCCTGGGACCTTTCTGAATACAATGCAGAAAACCGCATCTGATATGCCTAAAAGTTTCCGCTATTCCGGTCGATTTTGATCTAAATGCCCTGGACTATATTGAAAATATTCATACAACACTTCTCTAGGTGTTTCTAATAATAATAATATTATTATCTCTACCCCTCATTCTAATCACAGGGATTAGCCTAGAAGTCGGAGACTTATGCGGGAGAGGGGGCGGCATATTATTATTAAGCAGGCCGCATTTGCGCCCAGGAACGACTTACGTTGGTAAGCCCTAACCACTATTCAGTGCAGGAATGAGGGAAACCTGGAAAACCTCATTAATTAGGGGGGTAGTCAAATATCAACCGGTATCTCACATTGACCCAAGCAAACATTCTTCCACCCTACCATACCCGCAGAGAGGGTGCCAATCCTCTCCACGAATATAGCTTATATACGGTCTACCGGCAGCTGGGCGCGAACCCACGCCGATCTAGTCACCTCGATTCAAGTACTGACGCCTTAAACCTTATTTTAAGTTTTTTCTTGAATGAGGATAATGACGCATTATAAATTTTTAAAGAATCAGGTATCGTATTATATAATTTTAGAGCCAAATACATATTGGATCTTTGACCTATATTTTTTGCATTAAAGGAGGGAAGTATTTATTTCTTTTCCTTGTTTCGTAGTAATGTGTGATTAATTCGAATTTGTCCTCTACTAAATGGTATCTAGAGATACAATAATTATAATACAACATTTTTGTTACTGAAATATGAAATTTCAACAATTCATTCATTCATTCTCAATAAAAAAAACTATATTTTGCAGTTCTCGTATCTCTCATAGTTCTATTATTAAAATAAATATTTACAAAAAAAGTTTAAAATAATAATAACTTGGACTAGATCCTCATATTTTAGTCTCAGGAATTTGTGCTACTGTTTTGTGCAGATATTTTAGAGACTGGAACAAGCAAGGAAGAGAAAAAATACCAAAAGTAATAAAATATTTATTGATAGGACTCTCTACAGGGTAAATTGCCTATCGCTCTAATTGGTTTTTCTGCATACGAAAAATTGTTTCTAAATATCCTGTATTGTCTTAATGCACCAATTACTGATTGCAACTGACGAATCAGAAAAACAGTGCTTGGAAGCGACTTCGGCAAGAATTCAATATGACCCCCCAGTTCATCATCCAAAACTAGGGTGGTGTCTTCAGCAAATAGAATACATTTGTTAGGTTACAAGTAATGCTGAAAGTCATTGACAAAAATCAGGAATAGTATTGGTTCTATAATGAAACTCTGTGACACAACATGCTGTAGAGTCTCATTGTAGATAAAATTTTAAAAACAGCAATGGCTAGTCTCTTATTAAGTAGGGCTTTAGCTTTTTCAGTAACAACTCGTGTGGTATACAGTCGAAGGCATTTTATGTATGGCACGATTTGGAATAATGCTGTTAATGTAAGACGAGTGTATACAGAAAACTTTCATGAGAGGCGATTTTCTGACCGAAGAATATTTTAAATAGTTAATATATGGAAAAAGATTTCGCATAGTGTCTGTTGAGAAGCCATAACCTAGTGAACCAAACGAAGAATACATTCTTCAAATGGTGAAAATGACTGCGTGTGAATCATGTAAATCATAACACTTTGTCAACAGTACCTATTACTATTTTACCTAATTTCAAATACTTCGGGAAAACACCCATATTTAATTATAAATTAATTACATATGTAAGTGGACTTATGATAAGATTTAATACTTTAATAACAACAGATGACGGAATCTCATCAAAGCCTGACGATAAGTTGAAATAAAACAAAAAAACAGAAAGCAGCAGTGTGGACAGCCACACGGCACTGCTGAATCTAAAGGAACAGTATCGGTTATTTATCATTATTTGTTGATTTATATATTTTGTAAAAAATTCTCAGACACTATGTGTTTTCAGGACTTGTGCTTACTCTTCGGTATAATCATATAGTTTAACAATCTTAACTAAAATGTTCTATGAATATAACGGTTAACAGATTAAATTAATATGTGGTTTTCTGTTGAAAAGCTAGAAAAGCTATTGGCGAATATTGAAAACGCAGTAAGAGATAGGTATAGGGAAGGTTAGATTAAATGTATTACATGAGGAATCAAAAATAATAATGTTGACGGGCACTTCCGGTGTAACCGGAACCGCATCCTTGAAATATGTTTTTCAATGGCGCATATGCTACGAAAAGTGAGATCAAAATTTGAATTCAATACTTTTAGAAACATCCTGTATCTGGCGACTTCAATAAAAGCTAGGATACCCCGTATAAAAATCATTCCTGTTAAAACATGTTGAAAGCAGCATTTTTTTAATAAAGAACCACACAGTCTGGATTTCAGTTATTACTGCGATGAAGTTTTAATTACTAGAATTTCATTAATTGCGTTTTATTTAAACTTTATAATGATTGTGGCTTGAATTTCTGTCATGTTACCGCCAAAAAGTTTCAGCAAACCAGCTAATTAAATTCATTAGGAATTTATTCTTTGTCAATAGCGTGGCAATGTGATTTTCAGAAATTAATCAACTCTTAATAAAAAATGATTTACTTTAACAAAATAATATTGTACAAAAGCCCTTTGTATTATACATGCATAAGTATGTTTAACAAATTAAAAATATTATTGTTGGGTGGTACTTAAAAAAGGACTACAACTTTTTAAAGACTTTTCAGTGCTTTAGTGAAGCGTAAAGTATTTTTGAAAACTAATATTTTCTGTTGTAACACATAAATAGCATTGGTTTTTCATATTTAAAAAAAATATATTAATTAAAAAAAATTGCAATAACAATTCGCTCTATTTAAATTTAGTTTTTTAAACTTTATAAGAGGCCGATTTAATAATTGAATTGCATAATACTATACAGAGCTTGCGTGAAGAAAATATTGCGAATGGTCTACACCAATTAGTTTTTTAAATCTATTAATATTACCTACATGTCCCTGCCACGTCGCATTTTTTTTTAAATAAACGTACGCGTTTGATGAAGAGTATTACAGAAGTTATTTTAGTGGTAGTACATGTATATATCTTTCACTTGTGAAAGAGAAACACACAAAAAAACACAAAGGCAATATATTTACACAGTTACATTACTTATAAATTCTTCATAATTTTTCACAGTTTAATAATAAAGAAAAATGTACACATATATTATGTTAAGTATAATATAAGAAAGATATAAAACTTAATGTTTTTAGTGAAGGTAATGGAATGGCATTTGTTGAACTTTAAATAAAAAAATGCCAGAAAACATAAGAGTTTTTATATTGAGTGAAAGTTTTAAAACCATAAGCCCATGCTGAAAAATACCTAGAGGTGGAGGTGATAATATATATTTTCCCAAGATGAACGTTTAGAAAATAATTCGTGTTGTTCAACAATTATAAAATTCTTAAAGGATCAAACACAGGATAATAATATATTATTCAATGAGCATATAATGATGGCAGTAATTCACGAGGGTGTAGGTTACGGAAAATCAGCCGAGTGAATTACAGTCATTATATTTATTTATTTAAAATATCCAACAAAATAAAACCCATTAACAGGATAAGTTTCAGAAAAAATACAATACAACTAACAGTAAAAGATTATATACAGTAATTAACAGAAATATACAAACTAAAATACTCCTAAGAATGGACAATATTATTAAAATAAAAGCTGATATAGAATACGAAAGAATTAAAATCGTTTATATAGGGCATATTACATTACATATAATATGTATAACAAAACAAACTACGAAATGTACTCATTAAAAATAAATAAAAAATAGATATTGAGCAGCGGAAACTATTGTAATTGTACTAATCGAAACTGTATTAGCGTCTATTTATCATGTGGTCTATAGGAGATTGCATATGCATGTTAGTTTTATGGTTATTAATGGTAAATAGAGCACTACTTCTATTATTAATTATAGGTATACGAAAATCTATCAAAGTGAGTAGAGGCAAACAATTAACTTTATTGTGGAAAACTTTAGACAGAAACAGTACAATTGCCATTCTCCTCCATGCAAGAAATAATTGTAAGGTGTGCCTTTTAATGGATATACACCATCCAAAAACTGCATTTGCACCTTCCAATTGTATTCTGGACCGCATATACTGGGCGTCTTGCAAGTCGTTACAATCATTTTAAGAGGTGATAGAATACGTGATTTTCAGTAGATTGAAACAAACATACCTGTATACCAAGTGTTACCATATTTGTGATAATTATTTTTTTAATATTTTTTAATTTAACCGTATCTTTCTACAATTATTGAAGTGTAGAAGAAAAATAAATCTTTTTATAACAAATATTTCTATACTTTTTTTATTAGGAGGGAATGGATTATTTACCTAGAACTTCATAAACATGGTTTTTCTACTTTGTAAAAGCGAACAGTCTTGAAACGTGGATTTTATTTAAACTTTTGTGTGTAGATTTATTCAGATATTATTAAAAACTTACATAAGCAATGCTCTTTCAGTTTTTAAGAAAAGTTTCTTCATAAATATTAAAAAAAAATTAGAGAAATTAATCTTAACACGTTTAAATATGCAGACAGCGCGTTCGTCAAACAGAGGACAGCCGTTTAGTATGCAATAAAAATGATTTAAGAAATGAAGATATTTGCTAATAAGAACGCAACCTTTAGAAAATATTTAAGTTATTAAAATACCGGCGGATTCAAAACGCTAAATATTTACTTCAATTGCTCAAATCTTAAAAGATAATTTAAAATGCGAAAGGAAATAATTATGTGTATTAATTTTACAATTATGAATATAATAAAAAAGTCTAATGTAGATAATAATAAGTACCTACTATAGTTATCTTTCGTTTTCAAAATGTGGCCTTCTATTTCTTATACAGTACCATGTTAGTCTTCTTATTTCAGTTGTAGTAACTCTTAATAAAATCTCTTGTTTCATTTGTGTAAATGCAGCGTTGATTCTTTTTTTAATAAACGTCTAAGAATAGTACACTATAACTAAAACTCGCACGTATAGTTTGACAGTCGATCTACAATTACAGTTGCTATGGAAACTAGGGACAATTGTTTTCTCATGGCATACCAAGCTATTTTATAGAAACATTGCTTTTCCTTTTTACGACGTAACTTTAAATTAGCTTCGAAGATTTGAACAATTGAAATAAATATTTAGCTTTTTGAATCCACCGGTATTTTAATAACTTCAATATTTTCTTAAAGTTGCGTTTTTGTTAGCAAATATCTTCATTTATTAAACCATTTTTATTACATACTGAACAGCTGTCCTTTTTTGGCGAATGCACTCCCTGCATATTTCCACGTATTAAGATTAATTTTCCTAATTTTTAGAATGTTTATCAAGAAACGTGTCCTAACAACTGAAAGAACATTGCTTAGGTAAGTTTTTAATAATATCTGAATAGACCTACACACAAAGGTTTAAATAAAATCCACGTTTGACTCTTCGTTTTTAGAAATCAGAAAAACCATGTTTATGAAGTTTTAGGTAAGTAACGAAGCCACTTTGGATTTTATTGGTTGAATCATTTAAATAATCCATTCATTACTAATAAAAAAAAAGTATAGAAATATTTGTTATAAAAAGGTTTGTTTTTCTTCTACACTTCAATAATGATAGAAAATAATATAAATATTGTAGCACTTGGTATATAAGTATGTTCATTTCAATCGACTAAAAATCACGTATAGGATTCCATGCAATAGATGGCAGTTTAGAAATGACAAACGTAATAACGAGAAGTTCAAGAGTATTCATATTTTTAATTTAATTATATCATATTCCTTAATATAGATCAAAGAGTTTTAAAGACACTACTAAAAGTTTTTTGAATATGAGATACAAATGATAAGTTCTAATCAAAGATGACATATAGTTTCAGGCCTATTTAAAGTAATATTGTTCAACTTGTACTTATAAACCAGCACACGACGCTTGCGACAATATGGCATTACGTTGTAGTTGGCAACATTTAGGTATACTCGCGTCACGAATTCAGACGTCTTACGTCGCGGCTGACGTTACGCATTTGTTTTTATTGTCAACGTAATTTTCGATACTTGGTAGCGTTAAAAACAATTATTGTTTGAAATTTAGTGCAATATATAATGCAAACTTTCAATGTAGTATATAGTTTTATTACTATCAGTTGCAATTTCTTAAATATTTTGATGAAAATATAATGAATTATTCATTTGTTCGTATGACGTAAGTCGTCTGAATTCTTGTCGCGAGTATACCTTAGATGTTGCTGCAATGTATTACAGTCAGTGTATGATTCAATATTAGAAACAATCTTAACGTTATCATAAATTAAAACATTTACATCCAGGTCAGCAGTAATATCGGTAATGAATAAAATAAGCAATAAGAGACCAAGAGTAGATCTCTTTGAGACACCTGATTTTTGTAGGTGTTTCATAGACTGATAACCACGGTATTGCGATTTATCCGTTAACTATGAACAAAATAAGGCAATAAGATCAGTACTGCTTTTGAGAAATCTCTAGACAGAGTATGGTAATAGGCGATAATTGGATATATCACTCAAATGACCTATTTTTAACAACAGAAATCCTGGAAACTTTCTATACATCTAGAAAGGTACAAGTATTTAGAATAAGGTTAAACATTATATATAGTGGTTCACACAGAGTACTGTCACAATTTTTAAATAAAAATGCCTGATGAGATTAGGACCCATAGTCGTATTTGCCTTCATCTTTTTAACACTCGCCAGAACATCATTATTATTAATTGCATTTACTATAATAGAGTTATTATTAATGGCATTACTTGCAATTGTAAATGAACTAGAATTGATATAAGCAGTGGAAACAAATCTGCCAAATTATTGACAATATCATGGGGATCACACCTTAATTTCAGGTTTAACATTCGTCGTTTACTTCATACATTTGAAGAAGCAAATAAAACTTTAATTAGTAAACTTCTACCATCATTTGGAAACATATTGCCGTGACTGATATAGTGGGTAGAGTGTTTGGCTTTCAGATACTGCGACATTGAAGAATTTAAATTTGAGAACAGGAATGTGATTAATCATTAATCGCAAGTGAATAATATTTAATCACTGCTATAGTGCATTAAGTACATCATTATACTTGAAGAAACAGAACGAATAACGTATATATTATAATATAGTCGTGGACAAATTAAATTATTAAACATTAAATGAAATGAAATAATTGAAGAGTAAATTTCTTCAGACTACTTTTATAAAAACTTAATAATATATTACTTACACGAAATTCATCAATCGCGCCCGGGTCCCTTCTTTATATTTATATTTATTTTTTACGATCCCTCTATATAAAGCAATGACAGACTTCATTAGAATTCCGGGAATGTAAGAGCCGTCTTGCAGGAGCCTCCGTGCTTAGAAGCCGCTCGACTTTCGCCCCTGAGAACTCCGATATATCTTTCTATGGACGTGGCTCCATTAGCAATATATTAAGTCTGGAAGTCGGTTTTCGATAGGAACCATCGCATTAATGAACTTTTCGTTTATAGGTAGCTGTGTCGAGTGGAAAGAAGGGAGAAGAACTTCCGAAAAAAATTATAAACGAAATATGAATGGAATCCTTAAATATTTTCGATAGGGGTGATAATGCGGCAGTAGCCTTTATTAGATTATCGGGCTGGTATTCGATACCCTGAAATAATGTTCGAAAAACTTGTGAACAAATAGAGGAGCTATTACCAACAAATAGATGATTAAAGATTTTATAAACAGAGGCACTTTAATTCAATTTAAATCTCTTGTTGCTTCAAACGTACTTTATTACTATTTGTTTATTACTGATTCAACAAACTAAATCGGTCTCATATTATGCCAATGATTTTATTTGGACATGGAGATTTGGAGCTTTAACTGATATTTTTGTTCGTTTCTCAATTCTTCACTTAAACAGATACCTTGAAATAATGATCGAAAAACTTGCGAATAAATAGAGAAGCTATTACCAACAAATAGATGATTAAAGATTTTCTAAATAGAGGCACTTTAATTAAATTTAAATCTCTTGTTGTTTCATACGTACTTTATTGCTATTTGCTTATTACTAATACAACAAACTAGATCGGTCTCATATTATAAGTCAATGATTTTATGTGGACATGGAGTTTTGGAGCTTTAACTGATATTTTTGTTCGTTTCTCAATTTTTCACTTAAACATGGAAAAATACTAAAAATTTGCAAAAATATTTACAGTTTGTTAATTTTGCAGAAAGCAATAATGGAGAAAAATTATATATGCATAATAAAAATCTATTTGCTTACTTTAGGAAACTGAACCTAAATTATGTTTTCTAATCTCCTTGCAATTTTTGGCGATTGTTCTTTTTTGAAATATGTTTTATGTAGTTCCATTATTTTATGGTATACTGATTTTAGTAGGATGACGTAACCCCACTGTAACTAATATACTCGCGACAAGAATTCAGACGACTTACGTCATATGAACAAATGAATAATTAATTATATTTTCATCAAAATATTTAAGAAACTGCAACTGATAGTAATAAAACTATATACTACACTAAAACTTTGCATTATATATTGCACTAAATTGCAAAAAATGATTGTTTTTAACGCGACCAAATATCGAAAATTACGTTGACAATAAAAACAAATGTGTAACGTCAGACGTGACGTAAGACGTCTGAATTCTTGACGCGAGTATAGCAGTAGAGAATTTATTCCAACACCAAGACTGGTTGACACGGTCCATGGATCAAAGTGAATTTGTATAAGTTTACTTGGGCTAAATTAGTTTCCACGACATATTTTAACTTGGACATAACCACAAAGTATCTAGTCTATACTTTGTGGACACTGACACTACTGATAGCAGATATATAATATAGAAATGTGACTGAGTTGCGGGAAGGTATTTGAATAGTCGCTGATGCTCGAATCGTTTTTCACTCTTTGCTCTACAGTCACTTTTGTTGAATTGAATTGAAGGCAAGGTACTCCTGCTTCTATTCCTGTTTAAGCATTAACAGTACAAAGAACAGTCTGAGACAGGCGAAGAGCAATTCGATTTGTCAGCTAAACAAGATATTTATTTTAAGAAACCCTAACCAAACAAGAATTTTGTGACGAGAAAACTCTAGAGCAGTCCAAAAGAGTGAGGTAAAAACATAATTAGTCCTAACGGAAAGGCAACTCTGATATAAAAACTCATAGCCATTCACGTAAACTGATCTGCATTTGGTAGCAGACGATAGATTTGTGACGAACATAATCTCACTGCTCAGGTTTCTTGCCAGCAGTTAGAGTATCTTAAGGCTAGCATTTCAAGGGCAAAAAACGAATCGAAATATGTATAAAAAAAATTAACCCAGTCAACGTAGTGGGTTCTTATTAACATAATGCTAAACGACAGTGCTGTAATTGAATCATTTCCTTTAACTTTTGGAGAAAAAATTCTCTAGAGAACATAAAAGATCGTGAATTGTAACCTTATCACTGTGTACCATACACCGTGAAAAATATTTCATAATTTATTTCAATTCAAGTGTTAACAGCTTTTTAAAGAATTCTGCAGGATGTGATAATGTTTATAATGCCGTATATAAATTTCTCAAAGTGTAGTCTAACTGTAAAATTCAATAGATTTTATGATAAAACAATAGGCAAAAACATGCTTTTTTATAAACTTGTATAAGTATACTGATACAGCAAGGAAGGATTTTTTCTCAATCAGATTTTTTATAGACTGTCTCAAAAACAGCTATTAATTCGTTGAAAATCGTGTATAAAATCGGCTCCCTTATGGTCGCAATTTAATAATAAAGACCTGGACAAAGTAATTGAATGAATAAAAATAAAGGAAATTCAGTCGTAATGTCATTCATTTTAATCACGTATTGGAAGACCTATAAAGACAAAAAATCGAAAAAAAAATACTACTACTACTACTGGAAAAACAGGGTTATTGATCTAAATACAGTAGATCAAGATTTGGATTGTTTATCGTTGAATATGTTTCGGACTGTTCTTTGTTGACAGCACGAGGGTTTTTAAATACGAAAAACTTTTTTGCTACTCTTAATAATTTGGTGGCTCACCATTTATGTAATGAAATGTAAATGGTTTATTATTTGAACCGTTGGTCAATATTAAATATTTTTAAAATTGAAACTTAATATGTTAATTGTATAGATACTTTAAAAAAATTATTTATAGCATTAATTGCTATAATATTATTACAATAAGTACGTACCTAGGTATTAGGGAAATATTTAAATTTGGCAACGTCGCGTCAAGACGCGTCCGACAACAAGATGACTGGACTTTAAATAAGGACTTGAAAATATTTTTTTTTTCGGCGTTAATATGCATTTGAAAAATAATTAATCGTGTATTGTACTCATTTTTCCCTACATTGTTTTAAAACTGATGACATTATGACTGAATCATCCTATATATGTTATTATCATATATATAACGATAATGAATGATGATTTGGAGAAAAAATATGCAATATGCCACACGAGCCAGTATAATTAAAAAAAATTCTGACCTAATACTAACAAAGGTTTGTACGACATTACATGGTTGGTTGCCAACGTATCGGTTGTGTAAAATTAATTTAGGGCCAGGGCATATACACGTGGTAATTATATCCTGCAGGCCTTTAATTATGTCAAAGACACCAATAGGTTAATTGAAAATTCGTATTTAATGACCAGCGACAAAATGCAGCATAAGATATACAAATGGATGAAAGTTAAAATTATGCACGTCAAAGAAAGTCACAATTCTTTTAATTACTTCTCTATAAAAGCTTGAAAACAAATAATATTAGGCATTTAATTTTTTACCAATAATGCAATTTGAAGAAGACAAATTTCATAACGCAGGTTAAATCACGTAGCAAGTTTTTCTCAGCAAGTTTAGTCCACGATAATAGTGAATTTACCTGCAGTATGAACACAAGCATTAAATTCTATACTACATTCATTTCCACTAAGCAAACCTCTAGCTTCTAACCTCCTAGTAAATGATTTGCGGTATAAACGTGCCCTTAAAGCACCCGCAGAGTTTAAGGGTTAAACTAGACAGACACGAAGCATTTGAAATCGAAAAATAAGCGAATCGAAGGCTGAGTTAAAGCTAATTCTTTTAAACTTTATATTATAAAGCATGTGAAAACTTCCTGTTGTGGATGTAGAAGAAATAAATAGAGAAGAATAGATATATTTTTTATCAGTTCTCAGTTGAATTTTAGCGCGTCCATGACGTTGTTCGTTAGGATACCTAGATATTTGGTATCAAAGAACATAGTTGATTAACAGGAACTGTAGGAAAATGGATTTAGCTTAAATACTTTTACAACAGTGTAAAATCTAAAAAAGCTAATCATATAGAATACAGGATGGTTCAGAACGTATCAAAAAAAAAAAATGAATGTATAGGGAACTCAAATTTAAAAAGAGCAATTCGAAAATGATTTAAAAAATACACTTCGGCACTGGAAACTGATCACTGTAAAACATGCAAAGCGTGCATAAAAATGAACGGAAAAAAATTTAATGAATTTTCTAAGGAAAGAAATAATTAAAATTTTATAACACTTACCTATTTTACATCAATAAGTTCAAGTACTTTCGCCGCTATTGTTATTATTAATTAATTTGTGATTTTAATTAATAGCTATGATACGTTCGCGACCATCGTCAATAGTGTCCCCACAAAAAGAACTCCAAAAGATTTAAATCAGGAGATCGTGGCCGCCATGATACTGGTCCGCCTCGTCCAATCTATTGTCTTTGAACTTCAATAATATACTCCCGAACATTTTGTCGAAAATAAAAGAGGCACCATCGTGCAAAAACCACATTCGGAGTCGAAGTTCAGCTATTTCGAAGAAACTCGAGATACTGAACCCCATACATTCAATTTGGTAATATAAATGGTTCAATCAAGCTATCATCCCTGCCGAAACATTTAAGGAAAAGCGTTGTTGGAAATGATTCCGTTGAATCCCATGCGTATTTTCAAAATCCGAAATATGAATATCATGAATGTTATGCATCCCATACCGTATACTAACACGTCAGCTGTAAATTTAAAGCATTTTGTTGCAGCAACCATACACAAAATCTAATTTGAAAGGGATAATCCCTTGGTTTTAATACTACTACTAATACTCTGTACATAGTACGGATATAATTGACCCTCGTGTATGATACGCCACACTGTTGATTGGGACATTCCTTGTACATGTTGAGCGATTTGCCTGATATTTATTCGGGATTATCTTTAAAAATTTCTAAAATGTGTTTGTCAGCTGCTGCAAAACGTCGTGGACGCCATGGACCTCTGTGTCTCCCACAATTCTGTTGCAAATTTCCGGTGACATCCGCATTGCACTACTGCGGTAAAATTAGCTGCATTTGGCATGTGTCTAGCGAGAAATTGTTCCGTGTGTAGACGAGAAGCTGCTAAAGTCTTACTTTACCAAAAATCAACACGGTATCCACCAAATCCGAGTTTCTATACACGTAAGCCATTTTGACACTTGAAAAACTAATGTAAAACGTTAATACTACAATCAGATTTCAGTATTCGGAATCGTCCGCATTCCAAATTGCGATGACGCTAGAAGGTACAGTTGCCCAGCGATGTAAAGGTTGAAAATACTACAACTTCAACAATTCTTTTCTCGGATTTTACATTTTTTACGATATTGATTCCATTTTTCATAACACATCTAGTCCCAAATTTTAATTGGATAAGTTCAAATTGTGTATAAGGATAAATATTGTGGGCGTAATTCAACGCGAACCGGATCTTTAGTCTGCAGAGTAGTTAGTTTCACACAGTTTTCTATAGTTAGATATTTGATTCAATTTAGAATAAAAGAGAACACCTGAAGAAGTAATTCGGGATATACAGAAATAAGTCGCATCTCATCTATTGTGGCTGCGTGATCTTTATGTTTAAAAGTGAATTTGAGTTGGAAATGTTTGAATGATTTCATTAAGCCGGGTAAATATGTCTTTTTTGTTAGTAAATTTAGCTGGATTAATTTTTATGTTAGATATTTATTGAAAGCAAACTGGTCTATGGAATTGTTCCTTAGCATACCTATGTATATTTGATGTCAAAGAACATACAGATGACGTCATTAATAAGAATTGTAGAAAAATTGATTTATATTAACTGAAATACCTTTACAATACAGTAAAAACACACTGGGCTTGAAGTGGACGATTTACAAAATAAGCGTTCTTTGGCTAATTATGAAATATTAGCATAAACAAACTTTTTTTTCTGAATACATTAATTAAAATAACACATTTTTACATAACATGAATTTTAGATGATATCCTTTCTATTTTCTTCACAGCTCTCAGTTTCAAACATTTCTCTTAACTACAAACATCTGTCCTGCAGTTGTAAATTTTATCAAATACTTTTTGTATTTGTAATTTTCTTTTTCTACACCCGTATTATAACAATGCACTTATATGCCCATAATCCGTTTCATAATGATACCCAATATGATACAGATTTTTCATTACGATATAGATTTTATAATCCGTTTCATAATGATACCCATTACGATACAGATTTTTCATTACGATACAGATTTTTAAACAATAAAAACCCATAATTTTTCAATCAAGCATGCTGTGCATTTGACGTTTATCCTAGGTTCTTATATCAGCGATATAGAAGAATTACCATCGACTCCTCCACACATATCGGAGAAAGCAGAAAATGCAGTTCATACGAATAATTACTGTTACCTATTGTGTTCAATAAAAATATAAAATTTATGGTTTTTGATTATTTATCGGGTGCAGAAAAAATAGCGTATGCAACTCTCATGTAATGGTTATTAATACACTCGCCTTCGGGTCGTTTCGTATCCCGGTTAATGCTCGTGTATTAATAACCATCATTACATGATCGTTGCATAAATGCTATTATCTTATACTTCAGCCGATACCCATTATTACAGAATGTCATTAATAAAAATTTGATTGAGAAACATAAAACTACACAGTAATAATTATTACATTACACAAAAAACTATAATTACCGAAGTAATCATGTTATTTAAAACGACGGGAGCAGATACAGTTAATTTTCGACACGAATGTTCCAATTTCAAGACTTAATATATATCTATGCTTCCTTACATCTTTATTTCTACCAGCTGGAGGAAAAATATGAAAATTTAATTCTGGATTTTTTTTAGACCATAACTGGTGATCTTTTTCTCACACTCTCTTTTTAAAATAACTAGTGTTCAGAAAACAAACAGTAAACACTCAGTTTTAAATAATATACAACGAAATGTCATATTTCAGCAACAACAACAACAAACCACATACACACACACGTAAGAAAAATGTTTTAACTGGTATCTTTTGTCATCTGCAAGCGGTTAGTTCTTAGCTGCATTCGTGAATAAGAAATAGTTTAACAAACCCATCTAATTAACTGATTTTTCTCAGTGTACAATCTCCGAAAGCACAAATGCAATGAATGTACCTAAGTCTGACAGTCGACAATTGTATTTGATAGCTCTGCGCATGTTAATTACTTTTTGTGTTTGAACAAGACGAATATGGGTTTTCTCCAGAGTATAAAACCCGTATCCAGTGCTTAACAAGTTAAGGCAAACTCAAGTGCTCGTAACAACTTGTAAGACGATATTCCCGCCGCTTCCTCTTTAGCAGTAAAAGTTTAGCTGAGAGGTAGGTATACTCAGTAGAGCTAATCACTATTATGTAATTAGGCGCAAAATAGAACGAGCAACAAACCATCGTGTCAGATACAATTATGAGCTAACATTATGCCTTATGCGAAAGACAGCCTCAAATGTGCAAAATAAATTTATGTTTATGAAATTTGTTTGACAGTTCTAACAGTCATTTAAATATCGCTATTTTTTGCCATGTGACACCCAATCATTTAAACATTTAACTGATAACAGCATTCAGATATCTTTTCAATCACTATGACACCAAAATTGTTTAAGTTTGACAACTTCGTATTTCAAAGAAATTTCCAAATGTCACGTTTTGGCATTGAGAATTTTCATTCTATTAACCTATTAATGGCCAAAGGTGCGTCAACGCAACTTTTTAGTTCATTTTTCTTTTTTTTTCGAAATATAGATAAATATTACACCTCTATTCTAATTGTATTGTGTCTTAATAGTTATCAAATTATGTCTATAATTTTATTTAGCTTTAAAAATACGCAGTCAGTTGCCGTAATTTAGGAAGTTGTGCAGACCCTATATAAAATTTTTCAAAAGCAAAAACAAATTAGTGGAGATATCTATTTATGTCAAATGCATTATAAATATATGGATTTTGATCCTGACACATATTTTTAAGTTATATTTTGAAAATAATGTTTATAATGGCACATATATACAGTGGATTCCTATACGCACCTTTGGCCGATACAGGCCTATGATTGAACATTCAGGTTAGCGTAACCGATTAAGTTACGATAACTGGGTGGGCATAACTGAGTTCTTAACCGAAATGGAAAGATCGCTATGATCGAACAAGCAGTTATCTGTGCCTGTTATTACGGCCAGATAACCTTGTCATGGCAGTTAATTATTTAAAATACGTCATCTGTCATCATTCATATGTCAAAAATTGTCAATTAACGCAATTAAAATTTAAATTATAGATACTTAACAGTGGGTACAAGTGGCAAGAAGATTAGGGCACACGACCCAATGCCAATATGTAGAAATGCTAATTTTCATTAAATGTAAGAAAATATTGTTGGGAAGCAAGGTAAACCCAACGCATGTTAATATAAGTAGGTAGGTACTTTGGCAAGTTTTTGAAATACATATAAATTATTTAGTGCATAGACCGCAAACAAATCCCCAACAGTGGTGTTAGGTAAGTGAAGTATTTCATATTAACTTATTGATACAATTATTTAAATTATTTTAGATTCATGCAGAGTGGAAGCAGAATGTAAAAAGGAAGAGCAGAAAATTTCATCAGGATCAAAAACTAGTAAAACCTGGATGCACATATTCAATATTTATACACAGTTTAGGTGGGTAATCAAAAATGTATTTTTAGGCATGTAATCTGTGCTACTGTGCTAATTACAATTTACTACGCCTTGGTGGAGTCCATGTTGTAATATATTATAATTATAGGAGCATAGTATAGGATGCAGCATATCAGTGTTACTGTAATCCATTAGAAATTATTGTCAAAAACACATAACTATCTAATAAAAATAATATTTAAAAAAGATAAAATGTATTATTTATATCTACTCTTTATAGAATCTAAATTATTACCAATAATTAAAAACTAGGCACCTAACTTTTGTCATTGTGCCTTTCTCCTATTCATAAACTAATTATTAATAATATTAGGTAATAATATATATATTTCTTTTTGTTTGTTAATATTCATTTAGGTATCACTATCATACTCAGAATAGCAATCTTAATTGTATAAAATTGTAATCCCACTTAGAACAAACTTTGGTTTTTTTTAGGTTGTATATACTGTCAAACTATTAATACCGTATATTACTAATTATGTAAAACTATGATATGGCAATAAATTGATACTGAATTGTGCTATAGACAAATAATAAAATTATACATTATATTAATATGCCAAATGTCATACGTCAATTACCAGAAATAAAATTAAAATTTCTGACCAATAAAAAGCTCCAGTTACATTTAACGGCAGGTTATTTCAAGCAGTTTCATAACTGGATCACGTGATCATTCTCAAGTTAAGTAACTGGGAAAAATAAACTTGACAGGTGTGTCAATCATACGAATTTCTGATTAACCTACCAGTTACTGTTAACAGGCCTGTTAATGCTAACTGGATGTGTTCGATCATAGGCCCGAAAACAGGTCTCTGTTTTATCCAACATAATATTATAAAAGCGCGAAGTAGGGATGAAAATAAATTCAGTACAGAAATATTAGTGTTCTAGTGACTTAGTTTAATTGTGTGTAATTAAAAAGTTTTTATATAAAAAGCTATCTTTCGTGTTATATTGTTATATTTTGTAACTGTTGACTAGGGAACTGTGAATTAAGGTAAGGTAAGGTAAGATATAATTTAGTTTTGTTCTGGAGGAATATGCTACCTATTACAGCAAATATTTAGAATGGGAAATGAAAAGACCACTAACAGCTGCCGAACTAATGGATTGAGATTGTGAACATGCAGATTCGATTGGTGTTGTTTATGTATCACCACTACCACTGGAAGCACACGAAATCACGGATGAGGAAGACATCGACGATAATATTATTGGAGAAGGGAGGATTTAGACAGATATTGCAGGGACTTGCAAAATACATTTAAACGAAGATGAGTCTTATGAATCTGATGATGATACTCCCTTGAGCGAAATAGCAAAACAAGAACGTGCAAATAAGAATGACCTTGTTCAAACTACTTATACTACACCAAATATTACACCAAAATGGGAGAAAACAGACATTCCCACTTATTCTACTAAATTAGAGTATCGCTCCAATCGGTATTTAGAAAATATAAAAGCTTAGCACGGTGGCAAATCACCCATTGAATGTTTTTCGTTTTTTTTTTGATAGAGAAATGACTAATAAAATTCTGCATTTCACAAATATGTATGCTTCTCAGCACAACCGTCACGATTTTCAAATAAGTGAAATAGATTTGAAAAAATTTATAGGTATTTGCATTTTATCTGGGTATCACAGTCTACCGCAAATTGATTTGTATTGGTCAAAAGACGAAGATAAAGAGGTTCGCATTATAAGAGAAACCATGAGCCGAAATAGGTTCAGATCAATAAAACAAAATATTCATTTATCAGACAATACTGCGCTAAACGTAAAAGATAAATTTTTGAAGTTGACGGCAGTTTTTGATATAGTAAACCGAAAGTTTATACAATTTGGTATATTTGCAGAAAATCTTTCAATTGATGAGGAAATGGTTCCTTATTTCGGGCGCCACTCTTGCAAAATGATTATTCGTGGAAAACCTGTTAGATTTGGCTTCAATCTATGGTGCCTATGTTCTGATACCGGTTACTTATTTGCGTTTAATCCATATGGCGGAAAAGCTGAAAAATCTGTCAATACTCCCTTAGGAATTAGAGTTGTCTTGGAACTTTCAGTTGTCGAAAACCCACAGCACCACAGAGTATTCTTTGATAATTTCTTTACCTCGTATCAACTTTTTGCCATCTTAAAAAAGGATTTTTTGCGACAGGAACGGTAAGAGAAAATCGAACCGGAAAATGCCCACTTGATAACAGTAAATCTATGTCAAAAAAAAAAAGAGGTTTTTACAGTTGCGCATTTGACCGTTATTTAGAGGTTTTGGTGGTACGATGGAACGACAATTCTGTAGTCACTGTAATGACAAATATTTGTACGATTCTATCCCTACCACATGCCACACTACAATCGTAAGGAAGTTCTTGTTCTACAGCCTAATGTTATACAGCAGTATAACAAATACATGGATGGAGTGGATCTTCATGACAATGGTATTGCTAATTACCGCATCAGAATAAGGGGAAAGAAATGGTGGTGGCCAACGTTTACTAATATGATTGACAGTATTGTTGACAACAGTTGGAAAATTTATAAAATTGCGAATGGCTCCAACATGTCTCAACTAGAATTTCGATCGCAGTTAGTTTACAACTTACTTAAATATAGTGGAACAGCAGAACAACCTAATACAGCAGAGCAGAATTCCGCATGTGGACGCCCCTCTAGAAATGCCTTACCGGATGATATAAGGTTCGACAATATTGGACATATTATAATTAGAGTTAAGTGTGCCAGGAGAAAATGTACAGTTTGTAAGAGTAAAACTATTTACTTATGTAAAAAATGCAATGTACATATTCATCCAGATTGTTTCCAAAGTTTTCGTGCGTATACGCACCCACATGTTTTTGTGTAATCTTGTATTTTTTGTTTTGTTAAAAAATGGCAAAATAATTTTAGTTCATGTGTTTTAAAATCAATAAAAAAAATCCATACCAAAATTGCATTATTTTGTGGGATTGGCTGTTAATGGGTTAATGCGCTAATTAAAGAAAAAATACCACAAACAGTCACAAATAGACGTGGGAATATTTATGGAGTTTTACTGTGAACGAAAATACGAGTTAATTGAACATAGAAACCTAGAAGAACTAGCATTGTGGTAATAGATCTTCTATACTAGCAAAAAAAATAGCCATATAATGTTACCTTAACTTTAATAACTGTACTTTTACCTGCTATACTTTTAATAAATAAAAAGCTGTTTTGTTGTGACTTATTTATTTATTTATTTTTTTTTGTAAAAAAATCTGATCAAATATCTATCCCTCTGACAGTGACAAATGCCTCGTAATTTTATGTCATTCCTCAAGTATCGTGCTTCGATTGCCATAAAATTATCTCGTACATTATCAAAACCCTAAGGATATTATAGCCGAAAACACTATGAATTTTTAATATTTTTAATTAACAGAATAATGTGACAATAATGTCACATACCTATGAGAAAAATAAAATTTTGTGTGCAAAAAATCAAATTAGACCTAGGATACATATTAAAATTTTTCGTACATGCTCAGTCATTTTGAGAAACTTCTTAATAACATTTTATCGTATCTCATACAAAAACAGCACTATACTGGCGCAAGAGCTAGTTTTTTCCAAATTTCCAAGGCCTACTGGATACTATGGATTTTAAATCGTGGTCACCCATTTGAAATTATCATAAATTATCATAAATCCAATGGTGCACTCAGATTTGAAAGCGCAAATCTTTTCTTTGGATTTTTGCGGTTAAAAAAAATTAGAAGTTAGGCTTGAAAAGCTCTATAATTGAAAAAAAGTCGTTTAAATCGGCTAAAAAATTTAACTTTCAGAGAGGTTTCAAATGGATCAGTCTGTATGCAATTTTTAATACAGATACAGATAACTGAACTATTTCGCACAGTATCAGAATAGCCCACTTAACGTGACATAGCAACTTACATTTAAAACATAAATAATGAGCATGCGAAACAAGTGACGATACAACTCGTTTTAGACAAGGACCGAAAATGTTTATATTTTAAAATTGTATATCTCATATGCCAATAGAAAAAGAGTACGAAAAAAACTTCGTTAATTGATACATACCGAATTCAAACAAATTATAAAACAAAAATGTGAACTATAAAGAATAACTTATAAAAACTGTCACTACAAAATACTGTTTTTCAACTATTTCCGTTACTAAATTTTCCTATTATTCAATTAAATTAATAATTTAATGTATTTATTAATCTTGTTATTGAACTGCAAAAGATCTTTCATTTAAAAAGTACTTTTTTTCTGATTACAATTTTCACCAACTACCTTATATAAATAACATATTAGGAAACGCTTTTATAGATTCTGTTATCTACCTAAACATCAATTCATTTAAATAATAATGCAGCAATTTACAGCATCTCCCTGAAATCCTATTCTGAAAAGCTATTTTCAATCCAATTTTCAGTGGGAACCGACTTCAGAACGATATGAACCACCTACCCTCGACTATAAACTTTATGTAGATCGCAAGTCGGCTTGAAAATTGCCTGTTTTGCGCTTCGTGCAAAACTTTTGCTTTTTGCATATAAACTTAAAGTAATACGCTGGCCTGTCTCTCCGAGCTTGACTAAAAATTCGTTCTCGAAAATGCAAGCATAAAGAAAAAATAAATTTTTAGACAAAGTAAGTTGCCTAAACACGAGAACCATTAAAAAAAATATCAGTAGCTATTTCCAAAGAACTGTAGAATGTTTCCAAACTAATACCGTATTTAAAGGTCAAAATATATTGTTTATGTCTAATTTATCTAGATACCAAAATGCTTTCAAAGTTACCGCCCCTTAAATACAAGGTGATTCTAAAACTAGTATAACAAATTTAACTGCCTTTTCTATACTCCAAAATGAGACGAGGAGTCTGTATATACATACAGGATGTGATATCACCTAACAAATGTTACATACTTCAAGGGTGCCGATTTATCTAAACTTACTTGAACGAAAAATGTCGCAAAAAAATGTTACAGAGTGCACAAGTTTTTTATTTCTTGTTTCCTTCTTAACTCAGAACCAAGTTAACCGATTTGAGCACAATTTGCTGTTGCTTAATTTCTCTTCATGAAGTATGCAGTGTTTATGTTCCTATTATGCATATTAATGCAAACGAACATAGACGGCAGGTTGCTTTGCTATAGTTCGTGGAAATATAAACAGCAGTCGTCTTGAAAATTAGGTATACACCGTACACGTGGTGGACACTTTTTATAAAATTATGAAATTATTGAAGTAAATAATGACATCATTGTGCCAGCAGATATTCTAAATGCCGCTACGTTTTATGTGTTGTCATAGAAATCTAAAAGACGGTATTTAAAAGAAATGGAAAAATTCTGTCCGTGAATACGATCAAAAAACGTATCGGTTGTGACGGAAGTGGTTATGGTAAAAATTGATAAAAAAGTACACATCACCTTCCATATGGTCTACATATTCGATGTTGATATAAACATTATTTATTTATGAGAAAGTAGATATTAGTATTATTTCATATTTTTTAAATTATTAGATGTATCCACGTGATGGTTCAAGGTTCAAGACCTTGCTTGCGGTTTTGAAAAGCTAGTCTAAAGGGCACCAAATTAAGAAGACATTTGGTCATAAAGACGTTCAGAAATTAAGCTCCAGATGAGGTTTTCTTACATATATGAATGAGGTTATTGCAATGGGAATTATAACGCCTGTCGGTGCGACGAGCTAGTGAATCTAAAAACAACAGACATTGAAGATAATGGATATTGATTGTATTGATTGTCAATATTTTGAAAACTAAAAAATACAAGCCTCGTTCTTTTGTTGTGTCTGGTGCTGAAGAAAAGTGTTTTAATGGCTTAGTCACATCTTGCTGAAGGAAGATCATTTTTTGTTATCGTTCCGAGAAATGTACAGTGCAATCAATAGGTGTAAACACACTGTCCAAGATACCCAGATTGGTCGCTGACTATCTGAAGCTGAAGGATGCGCATTTATATACTGAATATTGCTCTTGCCGAACGTAAGCCACATTTTTGGCAAATGCTTCTGCAGATATTTTGATGTTTAAACGACATGGATGTTGGTATTCGTCGTATGTGGCAATAAGTTATATGAAAGAGTCAGTGGATAATAAGATTGAGATAACAAGAAATTCATGGTGGAGAAGGGACAAGTAAAAAAAACCACGTACAAGTTGAAGCAACAGAAGGTCTTGTGGGACCCATTGAAGTAGATCAAGTTTCAGTTGGTGGCATGTTAACTGTAAGTCCCTCTGTTTTTAATAATTGTGAAGTTAATTCTCATGTAAACAAATAAATGTTATGAATTTTATTATAGTCTGACAATTGGAAATTTGATAGAGTGGATTGAAGTATTTTACTCACTACTTTTATCTACCCGTCCCCATAGAAACAGCATGTTTCAATAGCAGGATTAAACAAACAAATTTACATAAATTACCTAGTTTTTATGAAACATCTGAAACAGTATCTAAACAGATTTTAAAATTTGGTAGTATTAAATTGGTAGAAATGTACATAGAATCTATTGAGAATATGTAACTTGTAAAATAATTTTTAACATTTAAGAAATCCGAATGATCTTTATATTTATATAATATTTATTATACCTTATACAAATTAAGAAAGCAGGTTTATAAATACTGTTGTAGTACTGATGTATATGTTCTACAAATGAACGATTTCTGGCTACTACAATTCGATTTTTAACATTTACAACAAGGGGATAGGTAAATTTGGAGACCGACGAACCTTCATCAAGTTCAGGCATTACCCCTTTATTCACTGAAATAAAACTGTCACAATGAGTCAACATCATCTGAATAAACCAACACACTTTGCCTTTCCCCGTTCACAACCCTTCAAATTTATCAATTTATAATATTTTCTTTCTACAAAAAGTTAAAACACCAGCGGGTAACAGTAGAAGACAAATTTCATTATAAGAACAATTAAATGCTAAATTTTGGATTAGCAATAGAACTATAAGAATTTTAAATGTATTGGTGCACAAATTAGAATCAAATGTACGTGGAGATGAGTATTTTATATTTTTAATATTAATATACACACAAAGTGTCTAGAAACTAGTGGTCAAAAATGGTAGGGCATATAAGGGGAGTCAAAATAAAGTACTTCATACACATTTCTGTCCTAACAGATATACAGGACTTCCAAGTAAGAAGTTAAATATTGAATTTCAGTTATAATTTCTCAACCGTTACCTTGACAACCTCGAAGTTTGGGTTATACAAGTAGGGGTAAAGTTAATATCAAAAATCATACAATTTCCTCCACACTTTAGCAGAGTAGTCATCGATTACCTAAATAGGATGCGTTTCTAGACCGACGGATGGGCCGAGGTGGTTCTTTCCCAGGGACACCTCGATCTCCCGACCTCAATCCTTTGGATTTCTTCCTTTGGGAACACCTAAAAGAATTGGTCTATTCCACCCCTATTGACACCAGATAAGTACTACATCGAACTGTCACGATTTGCGATTTCATCAGAAATTACACCAACATGTTTCTTGTACAACGGAGACAATTTTAGAAAATTTATGGAAAATCAACTTAATCATTATTTTTTTACCTGGAAATACTAACTTCATTATTAATAAATTATTATTATATACATCAAATATGCATTTATCTCGAAAGTGGTAAAAGATATCGATTAAAACAAAGTATAGATTTTTTGCAGAAAATTCATAGGGCAATAGAACTGCGAATGCAAAATTTCAATTTAGCAATAAAATCAAAATTCTATAATTTCTAAAACCTAATTTTGACCGTACCTGTATAATCCAGATTTAATTAACAAATATGTTTTTCATATAAATGCCAAGCCATATTTAACATTATTAATTAAATTCCATTATACTCGAGAACTAATTAGTCCAAAAATATGGTATAATATAATGAATAAGTACAAGTTTTTCCAACTTTATGAAATACGTAACAATGAAGGAATTAGTTGCAACGCGTATTTTTTTTTCATGTTGCAAGTACGTACCGAACTTGCAACTTTCATTGCTACCTACTTCGCAGAATTTCCAAAAGTATTCGAAAAAATATTGCAAAACAACTGCCGATAGATAAGTCAATATATAAGGTGATTCTAAAGATAGTACCATAAATTTAACTGCGATTTCTAGATCCCAAAATAACACGAAAGGTGGTGGTGGTCCGTAAGTAAAGGCCCATGGGAACATACTAGAATATTCTAAAAATATTACGATTTAAACCAACTCGTCTTAATAAAATGTTGACAATAAAAAAGATACAGTGTGTCAAAGCTGGAATTTAAAAAGTGATTTGTTGTTATAATTACACTGTGTATCAAAATTTGGGAATAGATGTTTTTGTGAGAAATAATAGTCTGTTGTATATTTTGACCTATTTCCTAGAGGGCCTTATTATGACGTAAATGTGAGCGTAACTTTTTTTTACCTTAACGTTATCACGTGTTTCAGTAAAAAATCTTAAACCTACATTTTTGTAAAAACCACAATCTCAACGACTCCGAGGGCCCTCCTACGCTTCGTATTCTAAATGCAAGTAAACGGTAGCGAGCGCAACTCGGCATGCTATAAGAGGCAGTGAGATTTGAAACATAATTGGCTATTAAATGAAAGAAAATAAACCATTTTTTATATTTCCGTACATATAAGCATTGACTAGCAGATAGTCCGGCACTCACACCTAATGTTAATGATTCATTTTGCGCAACACTTGCTTATCGCTTATAACTAAACACTTTTATGGGAACAACAACACTAACTAATCAATGCTTATATGTATAGAAATGTCAAAATTGATTATTTTCTTTGATATAAAAGCCAGCTGTTTAAAGTGCATCATGCAGATAACCACTTAAATATTAGACAACAATATAAAGCACCGAAAAATGTTTTATTTAGATGACACTAAGTGTAGGAAAATATGACGTCGATTTGAACGTTTATGTTTGTCATGATGACAAAACGCTGTAGTAGAATGACAGATGAATGCAATAAACATTTGATTGCAGTAGTGCAATAAAGAACTACTTTTTCCACTAAATATAGATCAGTAAAGTTTAATTTTTGCATGAACGTAGAAAAAAATAATTGTGTTCGTATAATTATATATTAAATATAAAACAGAGAATATGTAAATTCCAAGGATTTACAGTATAGAAATTCCTTAGATGAAAAGATTAAAAAAAAATTAAGCAAGAACTGGATTTTCAAACAAATAATGTAATAGGTAGACCATCACATAATATCAGAATTTAAAATGCAAGTGCTTTGTTTCAGGAACATGCAATCACTATAAACTTGATTAGTACTATTTAATTAAAATTTCTATTATACTCATGAAGTATGGCAGAATAGACATATGGAATATCCCACGATACGTTTATTCTATATCAACATAATATAGATATATTGAGAAAATATATTCTCTAACAATTGATACTGTAAATAAAAAAAATGATAGTAAAGGTTTATTTGTGTAGGCATTGTTGTATCTTTTATATTATTATAAATATGCCACTAGGGGACGCTTAAAATCTAAATAGTCTATTGTATTATTTATGATTATGATATGTACTGATAGAAAAAGTTAGAGTGCTATGAAAAAATAAACAAGACAGTTGTTGTCGATGTTTGTGTATGAAGAATATAATTTATTTCAACATTTTCAACCCTTAAAAGTATACAATAGACATCATTTAAAATTATACTATAATAATATAGGTTCAATTGTGCTGACCTAATTATGAATTGATCCAATAGTACCCATTTTCTAAAATACGTACCTACTCGTCGTCTTACAAGTGAATACAAAAAAAACACTTATCATTCTGCATTATAAAAATGAAAAATATTATCAAATCTTATATATGATGCCTCATATAAGGTATTTCTAAAATGATTATTGAAAATTTCAGTGCATGTATAGAGTCAAAGGATGACTAAAATTTTAGTATAGTTTTCAATCATTCTGTATGCAGATTTTTCTAATTTATGAATACAAAATATATAAATTTGATGCTTGTTATATAAATTCTTATTGAATAGGAATAGGATGCGCTATTACCGCGTAACATCGATTAAAAATTTTTATAACATGCTCTAAAATGCATACAGTTTTCAAAGTGTGCCATGGGAAAAATTGTAGGTTTGCGATAACAGGAATGTCAAGTATGAAAACCTGAAAGTGAATTTTACATTCGATGCAGCTATTTTTTCACATCCCTAGTATAAATTTTGAAATGTCTCTTATTGCATATTGGTAAGCACAAAAAGTTCAGTAGCTGACCAAAATTTCATAATTTAATATCATAGTTAAGGATTTAAGTTATTTATTGAAAAACAGTTTCGAGCCACAGTTTCATAGGCCGTAGTTGCCTTAGAAGGTGTTTGAGCAAAAACTATACTAAGGTAGAATATTGCAACACTATGTATAGTGTATTCGCCAAACATCTTGTAAAAATGAAAAAAAACACAGTTCTTTGCACAATCTATAATTAAATAAAAATTACCACCACTGAGGAGGCGACACCAACCCAATTAGTTATTTTTTTTACCGAATATTAAGCAATGCTTTTATTAATTTATTATTCATTCAAGAAATAATTATTTATAAAATATATCAGTAGCGGATGTAGATAATTAAAATACCTAGTCCCTTTTTGATTGGGCAGCATAGAACCCTTATAATTACGTAGGAAACTGAAATCTCGAAAGGCGTTGTATATGTGGAAAATATTTTTTTGTTCCTTTATTTTTAACAGCCATTTTTACGATGGCTACAGAAAGAGATAACTTCATTCATTGATAGAAATTGTAGGAGATTTCATATATATTAGCTTAAAATACCTTTCTCATACAGTAAAAATTTCAGTGTTTGCTTAATTTTGTCTTATACACACTAATAAATTACTAATGATGTATATATTATATTAATATATCATATTATGTATTTGTGGAAATAAGTTTCTCCATAACTGAAATCAAGTAATTTTTGATGCTGCCAAATTGGCAGTTGTGACGGATGCTTAGCAATAATATCAACAAACAAGATTTTCATGTACGTCATATTTAGTAGGTACGCAAAATAACAGATATTTTAACAATGATAAAATATGGAACAGTGATAGTAGTACAGAAGAAATGCCGAGTACAGCTCTTGAAATTTTTAAAGCGCCGGAGGAAGTGAGAGGAAGCGAAAGGAAGCCTGTTGCCGGGAAAATCAAAAAAACTCTACAACAAAACTTATGATGATTTTGTTAAATGGTGTTCCTTTAAAAACGTGAAACATTAGACTCAAAATCTGTATATTTTTTGAAGAAATGTGAAAACTGTAAGCCGTCCTCTTTGTGGTCGTAGTCTTCCTTGTTAAAGGAACAGAAAGGTCCTTTTACATGATAACATCCACAATAGCAAATATTCAAGATTACTAACGTTCTTAAAAAGAAAAAATAATGGTTACAAACTGAAGAAGTCGAGAATATTAACTAGAGAACAAATTGCCCTTAAAATAAAATGAACCTACATTATTGTTTTAATTAGGTGGCCCTGTTTTTTAGAATATGTGGAGCTTGCCTCATATAGAAAGATTTATTTAACGTAATAATAGATGATATTCAGGATTTAGGTAAAATATTGCTAGTAACTGTAAAATAATCCATGACTAAAATACAGTGCATATAGTAAAAATGGCAATGAAAACAATTCACCAAGATAGTTGGATAAAAAGATAGTCAACTGTATACTGAGGATCGACGTTTTCTTTTTATATATTATAACAATAATAAATGCTCCAAGCAAGCGCTTGGGAAAAATACGTTGGGTTAGATTCCGTACAAAATAGCAAACTTCTTAAATTACCAAACCTAAAGGAATATACCGGGCATTGTTTTCAGCTAATGTTACCGAAGGGTACACTGAAAATTCAGTGCTCAACAAAGTGCCCTTCAACTAGTAGATGCTCTTGATGTTGAATTTAAAAAAAAAATGGTAGTGTTACAAAAAGTACTCCTGCAAAACAAGTAGAAAATTAACAGAAACCTAATATTTCTTAATATTTTTATAAGTTGTAGTTCTTTATCTTTTTCATAAAATGTGGTATACAAATTGATATGATAATAAAAATTGAATACACAACATAGTAGTTAAACGAGAGTGAATATTTAATGCATTACAGAAATTATCTTCCGACGGCGATAATAAGGCCCTCGGGCGTTAAAGTGATACTTATCGCCAGAAAAATTTTACTATGAAATGCAATTTAACACCCAACCGTATATAAAATTATTTACATCTTTTTGAGTACTTACCTAAATATTAGTCTAATGGTAGCTGATAGATAATATTATTGCCAAATAATTTGCTTTACGATATTAATTTTATAAAAATACTACGCAACTAAACAATAACATTCCACAGCAATCATATTTGTTAAGTTACAATCTTTAACAAAAACTAAGTACCTACGTACTCCACATTATTACACATTTTCAAAAATGTTACATTGTATTCTAGAAAACTACTTAGAGATAAAAAGAATTGGGTCATAAGGAATAATTTATTAATTTGCATTAACTATTTATAGGAGACTTTTATTAGTTCTATTCAGATAGTTCATCGGTAGCGTTTGGGTACAGCGGTGCAGAATGAAAGTTTGCATTTTATTGCTCCTGGCAGTTTTTTCCAAAATTATTTTTGCGGCAGGTAGGACCTTAAGTATAATTAAGTACCTCAATTATTTTATACAGTAGCAAATTAAGCAATGCGAGGTGTTCAAAAGTAGTTTTAAATGTTGTTTAAAACTTTATCTAAATATGTTTCTCAAAACGTTTTATTTAGCAGATACGTACAAAGTATTAAAAGGGTTAATTGTTTTCTCATGCATGCTGCATGATTCGGCATGTTTTTCTCATATACAGGGTGCTGCACAAGTATATATAAAGCATTTAGAGGTAGTTAACTTAACAAATTCTTAGAGTTTTTTCATACACTTTTTTTCATTGGAGCCTCCTTAAAAAGTTACCTACAGCCTTTCAAAGAAGGAGAGGGTAGGGGTAACATCTGACTCTTTCAATTTTTCTAAAAAACATTAATACAAATAAACGAATTTTGGCAGGAAAATAATAATTAGAAAATGATATTTTAGTGGCAAATTGAGGTAAAATAAACCACACTTTCATGTTTATTTTCCAAATTTACTAATACTTTTAATTTTTCTTAATCGAAGTGAAATTTTAAGATAGTTTCGTTTATTCTGCATAGAAAATTAATAGTTCATGAAATCATATTATGCATAGTTGTATATTTTTTATTTTTGTCAAAGACTAAGAGTAAATAAAATGTTTGTATGACAAAGTTTGAAAAATAAACATGAAAGCAACCCGTAAAACAAAAAAAAATTGCCAATAAATAATAATATGAGTATTACGTTCTTGCAAAAACTAATTTTTATTATATTCAACTATTTTTGAGAAAGGTTGAAAGACACAGATTTTACACCCTTCGTTCCACCCTTAAAATTTGTCAAGGAAACTGCCTCTGAATTTTTTGTGTACACTAATGCAACACTCTGAACAGATACAAATGCCTTTTGAAAACACATTATTTTGAAAAATACATTTGCACCTTTAGATATTTGTAATTGCAAATTTATATATCTTAGTATCTTCTCATGTGAGGAGTAATCCGAAAAACAAAACAAAAATTGCCAATAAATAATAATATGAGTATTACGTTCTTGCCAAAACTAATTTGTATTATATTCAACTATTTTTGAGAAAAGTTGAAAGAAACAGATTTTACCCCCTTCGTTGCCCCATTAAAATTTGTCAAGGAAACTGCCTCTCAATTTTTTATGTACACTAATGCAACACTCTGAACAGACACAAATGCCTTTTGAAAACACATTTTTTTGAAAAATATATTTGCACCTTTAGATATTTGTAATTGCAAATTTATATATCTTAGTATCTTCTCATCTGAGGAGTAATATAAGATTTTATTAATGATAAATCGAAAAAAAAATTAACGAGGCAAAATAAGAAATGTACCTATTATGTATGTATTGCAATTGAAATACGTATACATGTGTGTATTATTATTAGTAAAATCGTGTTTTTCTCATAAATGAATTCTTAAATGGGGAAAATCAAAAGATATTGTACACAGCTACAGAAGTAGGTAGAAGGATTACAAATTATATATGAAAAATATATACCAAAATTGCCGAAGATATTTGAAAAAGTAAACCCTTTGATGAAGCAAGTATGTGCAGGGTTCGCAGAGAAAATGATCCTACAAAAGCATATAGCTCTTCAAAAGGTTCCAAAACTAGGAAAAATAGTGGAACAGCAAAAGTGAATAGTTACCCTATATTTTTAAATTTTACTTCTAAAATGTTTTTCTGTTAATTAGCTTTTCAATTAAATAGTTTTTATTTGTAAATACGAACTCTTATGGTACAAATTTCATAATTTTGTAAATTTTTTTTCTAACCTCTGCACGTTGAAAATATAATTTAAATACAGTGCTCTCGAAAAGTAACGAATAAATTCATTATTTTTGAAATTGAGAAATTTTCGAAAAAATTTCCTGGCACGTCGATTTTGTTTTAAAAAAGGCACTTTTTGACATACGACTCACATTTGTGACGTCATCCTTGGTCGAGATATGATGTCACCGACAATTTTTTTAAATAGCAACCCCCAATTTTGACCATGCCATTTGAAAAAGCGCGTCATTCTACATACATACATCATGAAAAATTATGGTGTTACATAACAAAAATTTCAAGAAAATATTTTTTTTATGATTTTAAAATTTAATTTTCACAATACTGAAAATGATAATGATTATGTAACAAATCAACTAAATTAGATGTTCAAATTGTGCACCGTTGGCTGCCTGACAGTAGCCAAGACGATTAATAAATTCTTTTTGGACATTATCAATCATTATCAACTACAGGAGGTATACGATGTATCTATCTCGTGGCGAATTCTTGCTTTTAAATTTTCAAAATTAACCGATATACTTTTCTTTTTTCGTATTCCCACAAGAAATAATCTAGGGGTGTCAAATCAGGCGATTTGGCTGGCCACTCAATTGGCCCCCTTCTCCCTATCCAACGATTCGGGAACAGTTCATCTAAATATGCACTGACATGTTGCATAATGGGGAGGTGCACAGGATTGTGAAAATTAAATTTTAAAATCTTCAAACATTATTTTCTTGAAATTTTTGTTATGTAACACCATAATTTTTCATGATGTATGTATGTAGGGGTTGCTATTTAAAAAAATTGTCGATGACGTCATATCTCGAACAACGATGACGTCACAAATATGGGTCGTATCTCAAAAAGTGGCTTTTTAAAAAACAAAATCGACGTGCCACTGTATATCTAAATATACGAAATTCGGTTAAATTGCTCATCTTAGTATTTTAAATATTTAGAAAGCATCCTGCATAATTCAGACGCTTATTGTTATTAAAATAGAAAGCAGGCAATAGAAAATACATTATGCGTAGGTAATGTGTTCAATAATGGAAATTTATCATTTCCACTATACACACTTCCAATAAGTAAGTGAATAATGTTGCAAACATAATATTTGGACAAAAGGTTTTTTGTTATTTCGAAAAAGATAATTATTGTTTCCTTTATCATTTTACTTGCGTATTTATGCAGCAATTACTTATTTATTTACTAACTGAGAAAATTAAATACGAATACCAAACAAAATGAATATTTTTCTATTTCAATATAATTATTTCAACAATTAGTATATTCTACACGGTGTAACAGCGACAACTTTCGAAAGAAATAATTCGTCAAACTTTGTCAATACTATATTGGAAATGGTTTAAAGCATAGATGTATGTACCCTTAATAAAACATTTTTTGCTAGTTTTCAAAGTAATGAAGTTTCATTGAATCCTACAGCTATGACCTACAAAAATTGAAAAATAAGTAGGCATATATATAGGTATATATAAAAAAACTATATTAACTATATTGTTGCTTAGAAGAATACAAATTTGTCCATAAATACAAATTTTATTGTATTTACCTAGGTAAAATAGTAAAATTCATTATGTTTTACATTTACAATTTAGGACCATTGTTCTTATTCATTTTTAATGATATTATTGAAAATATTAAGCATAGTAAATTATTTTCTGTATATAACAAAGATCTTTAAAATCATAAGAAACTAAAAATACATTAATGATATTGGCAGCCAACATTTTGACATAATATGCAAAACAAAAAATGCTTACAAAATGTTTGTATTTTTAAGAAATTCCATGGCATTAACAAATTATTTATCTCGTCATTTATTTCAGTGTGTATATTGTATGTTTGTGCAGGTTCTACAATCATACACCTATATCAAACCTGTTTTGATATTATTTTAAATTGTATAGAAACTCAGCTTAGGAGGTCTTATGTAAAATTTTAACATAACATTTATGACATTTTTATATTATTTTATAGTGTCATTATTGTGTCTATTTTTTATTATATGTGTTTTTCATAATTTATTCTTGTACACTAAATTTCATTTGTTTTTATATTATGTATATTCACACTTTATTGTCTTTTATTATTGTGATTATTTTTTATTATATGTGTTTTCTTATTTTATTTTTATTACACTAATTTTCGTTTATTTTTACATTGTGTATTCACATTTCAAATATTCAATATTTTAATGATAATAACTAATTCTTACCTTTGATTTTAGTTCTGCCTGAACATGACTACAGTAACCTCAAGTACCTCCTAGTAAGAAGACCAGACGGCACATACGAAGTCGAAAGTCTCCTGCAATCCAACGAAAGGTGCTCTGTGGCTTCTGAAAAAGATGTAAATTTTTATTTCTACAGCCAGCAAAACCTTGAAAACGCTACTATATTCAATACAAGAGAAGCAAGAAATATAGACACCTCGTATTTCGATATAAAAAAACAAACGCTATTCATTGTACATGGATGGAAGAATAATTACAGTTCCCCTGTTAACAAATTGATTAAAGAAGCTGTTCTGAAAGACCACGATATCAATCTATTTGTCGTAGACTGGAGTCCAGTAGCCAAAGAAAATTATATTTCAGTATTCTACAATGTACCGAGAGTAGGAAAATTCGTGGGAGAATTTATTAGTGATTTGTCTTCAAATTACAACTATTCTTTATCAAATGTTAAAGTCGTAGGACACAGTCTCGGTGCCCACGTTGCAGGAGTGGCAGGAAAGCACACGAATGGTTCCCTGGACTACATAGTGGGACTGGATCCAGCAGGACCATTGTTTTTCATCGACAACATCGATAATAGACTGTGCGAAAGCGATGCTCATTTTGTGCAGGTATGTTAATTGTACAGTAACAAAATCACATAGTATTTTAAAAATTTGAAAGCTCTGGCGTTAGCCCGCAGAGTAGTTGTCTCCTGAAATTCCGTGTTTGCAAAACGTTAATATAGATTGCTACATTCTCCTTTTCATTTAGGTACTGTTTTTAAATTTTATTCGGGTTTAGCTAAGTTCAAATCATTAAATGAAAGTGATTAATATACATTTAATCATATTGTAACCTCTACGTTGACTTAGCGTGGGAACACGTCACGTAGACAAACAAACTTTATTATCACTATTGACTACACAACAAATGTACTTCAACAAATTCACAACTGTCAAATTCTTTACTTTGACATTTCAGTTATTCGCGTTTGACTTCTGAACATAAACTGAACTACGACGGCGAAACCGAACCGCTTATATTGGTTTTTACGATTAGTTTCCGCGGCATCGAGAACGTGTTGAATCAAATAGAATATGGCCTGAAATATTCCAGCAAACGTCAAAATAAAGGTATTACAAATATTATCAATTTTAACGCAAACAGGAACATAATTAACAAACTCACAAGGTAGCTGAGCTTCCTTAACAATATTATGATCAACCACCTGAAAATACTATTAAAAATAAGCAATTTGATAGGAAACCATATTTTTTAGATAGTAGTTAAGGTAGATATAGAAAAATTTCGGAAAATATAGATAAGTAAAATTTGTTTAAAGATATGCCGAGTATCTCCAAGCAAACGTTTAGATTTCCGAGTTTTTGTCAAAGTATACAGCTCGGATCCGAGCAGTCGTATAACTCTTGCTTTAGAAGCTAATTCAAATTCTAATTGAATATTACTTCGCAATAGCTATTACTTATCTAATATTTTTATATCCAAATTGTAGTTGCAAATTAAGAAACAAAAATGTTCAAAGAAATCAACTACTATTCTTATTCTTAACTATGACTAACCTCTTAGTTAGAAAAATTAATTAACTCAAATTTATATCACGTTATAGTAATTCATGTATTTCTACATTTAAAGTTGTAGTTATTGAAGTAACTTTCTTTTAATGTACCTAAATATTTGATATTTTCCGATTAGTTTCAATTTTTATAAATTTTAACTTTTATAATTTACTTTTTTTCTCATATTTCATTTGATTCTACCCCCGTCATTGCACGCCATTGTTTTCATGAGACGAATTCAATATTTTTTTTAGGACTACGCTTTCAAATTTTTTTTCTTTTACTTCTATATACCAAAATATAGCTTAACACAAAACCTTGACACATATTTATTTATCCTTTAAAACAATATTTTTAAGAAAACTGGGTGTCGATACTTAAGCCATGGAAAAATTCATATAATTTATATCATGTAACATTAGATTTTAATATGTAAAATGGTTATAAGTACTGACACGCTAGAAACTGAACTGTTAAAAATTGTAACAAATATCTTACATATCCTGTCATTGCCAGTATTTTTCATTTTATTAGATTCAAATTAAACTACTGTGTCGATAATTGGATTTTTACTTTAACTATAGTTTATGAATAACAGTTTAATATATTTAAATATTTTCATATTTTTTGTTTTCACACTATTGTCTATTGTGCACTGGATACGTTTTACTTAAGGCGTTAAATAAAATTGTGCAGAAAATTATTTTTCTCGAAAATTAGTTATTACTATAACTGTTTCAGACAATGTAGATAGTCGCTCCGTATCCGTTATATCTGATGGTAAATTAATTTCAATATTTAGTTGTATTAATTTACGATAGTGCTATTGATTTTAAAAATTACTAGATCAACGAGGTAACGGAAATTTGGTTATTTGCTGATTAAAATGAAATCATGAAGGGAATTGAAATGTTTAAATGTATTTCTATATGGCATACACTTTTTTAGAATTACTATTGACACAGTATATAGAAACAGTAAATTAACTCTCCCTCTTTTGTGGACCAGAACCCCAATGCTTTAAAAGTCCAGTAAAGAGACGCGTGGTCTATGCGCAATAGCAATCCCTAGTCCACTTTGTAATTGGTTTTTATTTTACGCCACTTCCAAGTCTCCCAATATTTGTTAGTCCATTAAAGAACTAAAGAAAAAACAATATACGTAAAATTTAGACAAACATGTTATTTTACAAAAAAGAAACCCGTGTATATTACACTACAATATGTAAATAACAAAATGTATCAATGAAAACTAATATAAAAGTTATTTTTATATTTGAAAAAGTTATTCCTTGAAAATTATTCAGAAATATTAAATACAAACGATAAAAAACAGTCAAGAGAGTAAGACTTAAGGAAACATATATTATGAGATAAATAATATTCACCTATTTTAAGCAAAAATTAAATACAATATGGTTTTAAGAATAAATTTAATTTTACCGCTTAAATATATACAGCTCGATAATCCACTGTTTCCTGATCCAACAAACCCAGCTATTATGATTCATTAGTATTCTCAATACCACTCTATAATACGGTGTTCCCCTCCATTCAACTTAACAGTTTTGTTTTACTAAGAGAAACATAATACTTCACTCTAGGTCCAACATCAAAACAAGTTTTGACCAATGTATTATTATTAATTACTGAATACTTTTGTAACTACCTATTTGAAGATATATTTTATTTTGTCCAATAATTCGGCCTTTCCATTACTCCGACAAAAGGGAAATTTTTATAATGTCGCTTTATTGAGCGTGTACGATCTAAACTATTATTTTCAAAAAACCTTCTTCAGACAAATATGGGACATTTGTGCGAAGAATTAATAATATGCATCTTTTTATATTGGAATAAGAAATAATTTGATACATATTGATTTACAACTTAAATAAAACCTTTTATTATCATATGTCACAATTAGGAAACTCAAGGTTATAATTTTAGAGATCCCCTCGTAGTTTAACTTTGGTATAAATTTACAGCCTGCCCTCGTACTTCCCCTACTTACGCGCAGTCCCTGCGCAGTCATCTTAAACCGACATAAAAAGTCAAATCATGATCAATTTTTTATAAATGGGTTAGATAGCTAGTATTTTAAGCTAATATAAATCAAATATTCTACAATTCCTATTAATGAAGTCATATGTATGTTCTCTGATACCAAACATCTAGGTATTGTCACATTTAATTCATTGACAGGCTGTCACTTTTTGTCATTGTCGATATTTAACTTCAAATAATTTTAATTTTTATAATAATTTTTATAGTTAGATATTTGATTCAATTTAAAGGAGGCCACCTGAAGAAGCAATCCTAAAAATGCAGAAATAGGTCAGATCTCATCTATTGTGGTTGAACCCAGTGCCAAAAAGTGAAGTTAGATATTTATAGTGTTTCATTAAAGCAGGTTAGTAAATTAGATTAATTTCTTTAGATAATTATTGAATAGAGCTTTGTCTGTGGAATTGTTCATTAGCATACCTAGATGTTTGATATCAGAGAACATACATATGACTTCATTGATAGGAATTGTAGGATATTTGATTTATATTAGCTTCAAATACCTTTATAATACAGTAAAAAAAGATGCTCTTAGTATGCACCGTTTTTGAGGAAAATGCAAAAAACTGTGAAAGTCAAGGAAATTTCTGTAATAACACTTATTACACCTTATAAGTGTGTGCATGTATGTCAAACTCCAAATTCTTCCATACATATGTCATATTTTGTTAAAGAAAAACGGTATATTGTTTATTCTGAAGTTTGAACTGTACTTTGTTTTTTTATAGAATATTGTAAAGTTAAGATTTTATTCTGCTCTGTGTTTGTAATGCGGTACTGCATAATACTAATATAAACTTTGCGAGCTTATCCCTTGATTGGGTGTTGGTTCGTCTTTTATCGTTGTCTCCAGGGAAGAGAGAAGTTCCACAGTATTGGGTACGGAGTACAAAGCAATAAAATAAACACCTCAATATTTACTAGATTTACTGTCATATGTAGCAAAGTAACACACATATCAATAGAAAAACAGGCTACAAACAGATATAATAGTTCTCAGCGGACAGAAAAATAACCTAGCTGCTTCGAGCCAGCGGTGTCCACTACTCTTCGAAGACTGTCTAGTCCCCCCACCACTCCTTTAACTCACAGCGCCACCAAACACTGGAATTTTCACCATGCGTTAAGCGGTCCGCACACTACACTTTCTTACGTACTACAACTTATGCCGGCAGTGCAGATGTAGAGTTTTGGGGTAATGTTATAAGTAAGAGTGAGCAGTAGTTAGATGCTATTCCGAAAGAAATCCTAAGAAGCAGCTGCCAAACAGAAAAACATTTTTGGTAGTAGAAAGGCGCTGTTGAGAAACTGGTAATGAATCAAAAGAACAACAATTACATCCATACCATTACAGAAAATTATAAGAATATTTACGGAGCATCTAACTGCAGCGGCACTCTTAAAATATTCCCCAAGTCAACATCTGTACATCTGCATTGCTGGTATAAGTTTCCATTATTATTATGTAGTAGCGTCTAACAAACAGAGCAGAATAAAACAGAATCACATTTTTGACGTGATTACAGCCCAAGTAATATCTCCATGTCTTTTTGAAACACCCTGTATATATTTTGTCATGTGATGAAAATATGTGTACAGGCTTCCAAAAGTACAAAAATGTTTTATTGTATTTCATCTAACTGGATTTTATTGATTTAAATTACTATATACAGGGTATCCTATAATGATGTGCGCTCCTTTGGAGGGTGTGTTCCTTGAGTCATTGTAGGAGGGGTTCTTTCTATAAAATTTTTCGAATTGAGCCCTTTGTGTCTAATTAATAAAAACAACAGAATTTGGTGATTGCCACCCTTTTAGTCATTTGGTAAAAATAAAAATCTTACTCAACAATGCCATTTAATTAACTAAATGTACTCAACGATTTTCAGATTTATAAGTTTAACAGCTTTTGAGAAAAAAATGACCCAAGGAACACACAGTCCAAAGGAGCGCGCATCATTATGGTACACCCTGTATAACTATAACAAAATATTTTAATATAGAAATGATTGATAATCCGATAATTACTGATATATTTACTATACATCTTTTTTCAGAGGATACTGAAGTATTGAACAACAAGGTAATTTTAATTTCATGTGCAATATAATCAATTTTACAAAACAACTTAGAAAATATTTAGTTTAACGCAGCAGGCTTTGAAGTTTTTCATAAGTTAAATATTGAAATATATTTGTTCAATGGATTGTATCAGCTGAATCAAAATTATATTGATCAGTGTTTTAATTATCGACAGTAATCCATTTCCAAGCTTGTTTGACTCTGAAAATCCTATTGAAAAACAAACACTGACCCCGAGGCTGTAAATAACTCGATTTTCTACGTTCCCAGGAGTGATTGCTTTAAGATAAATTGGATTGTTTAATTTTTAAAGCAGTGCCCCTTCTCTCCTTCAGAGGAGAGTTTTGTAAATAAAATGGAGAGTTCATTATGCTGCGTCAGCGGTACTTCTCAGACATAAGATGTCGAAGTTCAACATGTGTGTATTGAAAATGAAATACATCAGATTCACTTAAATTTTCAAATCAACACTTAAGATATACAAGGTGTTCTAGAATATATGGGTAATCTCTCAGATTCGAGGTGAACATAAAAAAATAACATGGCAAGTTCCTATAAATTTTGTGCCTACGGTCCTTTCCTACAGAGGTACAGGCCTCTTATTTATTTACTTATTTATTTATTTAGAAGTACACCACCCAACAGCCTAGGCCATTAACAGGATGGGAAAATATAATACAAAAAGACAAACAAATAAAAATCGCAGTAACTAATACATAACATCAAAAGTACAACAAAAATATTAAATGAATTGCGAATATAAAGAGCATCCCAAAATAAATGATCTACAAAATCAATCAATAAATATGTTTAAAAAATATTATTAATACATTGGAGGGCCAAGAAATGCCTTCTTAATATCACCAGATCTACAAACAAAAATGTCAATGCTAGCCTGTACGAGACTAAAATCGTTTAAAATACATCGGAGAAAAATCTAAAATGTTAGTTTGTGCTAGCGGAGGATAAAACACATTTAAATTCCTGCCTAATAATCTTGGTACATACAAATTAATAAGTGATAGAAGTTGGGGAGAATCAATTATATTATTTAAAATTTTATATAAAAATAAGACTCCAAAATATTTTTGACGAGTTTCCAACAACTGTACATTAAATTTATTGATTAGCACATCCTGTAAAATAGCACGACATGGATAGACACCATATATATAAACCACAAGTATTTCACAAAACATCTTTGGACGGACTTAATATTATTTACATATAACATATAGCCAGGGTTCCAAACAATCCTGGCATAATCTAACATAGGTCTAACAAAAGCATTAAAAATGAGTTTAACTGAATCCGTCCGCAAAATCCACTTGGAGTTCCTTATAACAAAATCTAAAGTTCGAAAAGATTCTGAAACAATCTTATTAATGTGATAAGAGAACGTTAATTTACTATCAAACACTACTCCGAGATCATTACATTGGGAACATCTGTTCATGTTAACGTCATCATTAGTATAGGCAAAATTAGTTAATGTTTTTTTGCTGGTAATAGATAAAATATTACATTTAGAAATGTTAAGATTTAATAAATTAATATCACACCAATGAACCAGTTTATTAATATCCTCCTGAAGGATTAAGCAGCCATCTAAGGAGGTGATTTCGAGTAACAGTTTGCAATCATCGGCATATAAAGGAACTTTTGAATTCATCCCAAGGCAAAGGTCATTCACAAACAAGTTAAAAAGAAGGGGACCTAGGACAGATCCTTGCGGTACTCCAGACTTAGCAATAAAAGTGACAGACTTGAAACCATGATATTGAACAAATAATGACCTCTTGAAGTGATATGTTTGAGAAAATAAAACAAAGTTGTTGGATAAACCAAAGCTCGAAAGTTTTCCAATGGTCAAGTCTGTCAAAAGTTTTAGAAAAATCAGTGTGTAAAGTACGTCTGCCTGAGATGATACATCTAAACGGTGAGCAATATATTGTGTGACACAAGCCAATTTAGAAACAGTTGATCTTCCCTTAAAGAAGCCATGCTGGTTTTCAACAATCTGTGATTTAACATGAGAGTAAACCAAATCATGCAATACCACTTCAAACACCTTACTAATATTGCACAGAATAACAACTGTTATATCATGATTTGATCATGACATAATTTTTATTAAACCTACAATAAGAAAAGCTATCATCGCATGTAGCAAATTAAAGCCCTTTATATTCATTTATAGTTTTTAAGGAGCTAATATGCATTCTCTAGCTCTTAGCACTGAAGATTGTTGGATCCTCCACAGTACTTGAGCGTTAGTCCTTACTTCGCAAAAATGAAAAATAATCCTAAGTTTTCTTTAGTGTCAGTTGGATTAGCATAGACCTACAAAATTATATCTTGGTCACTAAGATATTTTAAATAATAATGTAGATACACATGAGGGGAGTTTTAAGTGACGGACTGTGTATATTACATTACACACCGTTTCCCGCGGTTTGTTTCCGTGAATACTGGTCAGGTTTGGTGTTGGTGATGTAAACAGGCGATTATTTAATATTTTTTTTTTTCATTTTTATGATATTTGTGGGTCATAGTAGGGTAAATACTGTGTAGGTAATGCCATAATTATTAGTAGTGATGAGGTAAACTTACGGTATTGTAACTTATTCCTTTGTTTACAATATAGATGCGCTCATGACAATTATGGCGACAATGCTGTTGAATAAGTACCAGATAAATGTCTCATATAATAAACATCACGTAAATGGTAGGAGTAAATATACGGAACATGTCATTTGGAATCGGAATAAATCACTAAAAACAATAAATGAGAAAAATGTAAGTTTGCTTCACTATTGATTTTCTAAACACCATATATACATTCTGGTAGCTTAATAGATTTTTTTTAAATGGCAACACCATATTTTTTTCCTTGATACTAAAAGATCGTTTAATTCTCTATCAGACAGTACTAAAATTTTGCCCTCTTACATAGGAAAGTTTTCGAGTAAATGACGATTGAATGTTAGAAAACGTAAATTTTATCCATAAAAAAATAACAATTCTGAGGTATGTAAAATAAAATACAATTGATTAAATTTTATACTTAAATTAAATATTCGAATTGCCATCCACAAACTTCTTGACAATGCGCAAGTCTGTGAAGAAATTCTTCTTGCACATTATAAATGATTTCTGGGGTAACTCTGCGTATTTCGTCCCGAATGCGATTTTGAAGTTCTTCTAAATTACGTGGTTTATTAATGTACACTTTTGGCTTCAAGTATCCCCATAAAAAATAGTCAAGAGGTGTAAGATCTGGCGATCTTGTAGGCTATTCTATCGGTCCGCGTCTGCCGATCCACCTCCCAGGAAAACAGTTGTCCAAAAAATCTCGTACAGGGCGCGCATAGTGCGGAGGTGCACCGTCTTGCTGAAACCATATGGTATCGTCAGAAATGTCAGGGTCATTATCGTTAGGAAAAACTATTGCAAGGGCTGGAACAAGGTCATTTTCTAGAAACTCTTTGTCCTGTAAGGGTTCCTTCAAAGAAGAAAGGCCCTACTATTCTGTCGTCAACTATTCCAGCCCACACATTTCGGCGATCGGGATCATCTTCATTGAGTTCCTGCACAAGTTGAATTTTGTAGGGATATTTTTCCTTCCTCAAGATACGTAGCACTGTGCTCTGACTAGTGTCATTGTTTAATGCAACTAATCGTGAAGAATTATGAGGATTATCCACCACACTTATCAAAATATTCTGTTTCTGATTTTCATTAATGCTTGGACGTCCAGGTTTTGGAATATTTACAACATTGCCAGTTTCTCTAAATTTAGACTTTACCTTACTTCCTGCTGAGTTCTAGTCATGTTCCCGCATCCGATAAGAATTAAAATTTGAATTCTTTGAGTAACAGTTAAATGTGCCATAATACTTTAAATTGAATAATAATTTCTATGTCGCTTACAATACTTATTAGAAAGTCGGTGTGACAATGACACTTTGCAAAGATTTTCACCTACGTGATCCATAAAAGAACTATGGAATTCAAAAAATTAAACTTGATAACGTCTTTGCTTTATTTTAATTGATTTACGTTTTCTAACATTCAATCGTCATTTACTCGAAAACTTTCCTATGTAAGAGGACAAAATTTTAGTACTGTCTGATAAAAAATTAAACGATCTTTCAGAATCAAGGAAAAAAATATGGTGTTGCCATTTAAAAAAAATCGATGACGTCATTACTCGAAAACAAATGATATTTGAATATCGCATTTTACGCTAAAATATGTATTTTTTAAATTAAAAATCGACCTGTTCGAGGATTTTTCCCACAAAATAATTGTTTCGTTTTTATTGAATTTATTCCATAATTTTGGCGCATACTGTATCTGCATTAATTTCCCCAGTCAACCAATGTGCAGACAATGTAAATCAGATAAGTTAAATTGTTGTACCTCACTGTAAAATGTATGTATATTTTGAATCTTTTTGATATAATAGATTTTGCTCTGCCTCAAATCTAAATTGTAATAATAACGATGATAATCCTAATATTAGAATTTAGTTTGTAAAATCCTGGTTAGACTCTTCCTAAACCTTCTGAAACAGACGCGCGAGAAACCCACTGTTGACACACCCTCTTCAAATTTAATTCAATCTCACACTTACCAAAGCACCTCATTTCCTCAGGTTATTCATACATGTACGAAAATTCTCGGTCTCAACCACAGTATCGGAGATGCCGACTATTACCCCAACGGGGGGACAGCGCAGACAGGATGCAACCTGATGGAGGACCTTGACGGAAGTTGCTCTCACAGCAGATCTTATGAATATTATGCCGAATCGATACGCGAGAGTAATGGTTTTATTTCTACGAATTGCGATTCGTACAACGAATATGAGAGCGGAAATTGTCAATACAACGCAAAATCAAGAATGGGTGGATATTTCGTAAACAAAAAGTAGGTATTTTTTCACTGGAACTGAAACCTCCCTATATGCTCACTCATATTGAGCGGTATATTTGATATGATACCATACACAGCTTACTTCAAAGAGTTCAATATTTGTGTGCAATATATATTTGAGTTCTGGGAAATAAATAAGTTAAGGTGTTTATAAATAGGTTGACCTATTTTCAAATTTGCAAGAGATTTTTGTATTTTTCGAAGAAGAAGATAAATTAACATTAACGAAAATATAAGTATACGTAGAAAATAATTGTGCAATAAAAGATCGAGCACATTATACATGCACAGATCAGCACAGAGCCGACCTGCAACCTACATAATTTCGCACACTTGTCCAGCACGGATGAACAACTTTTTGTGGAGGTTCTGTGTGTGGCAAACGTTTTGCAATTTTTAACTAGTAGTTGAGTGTAGCTCGAAAGAAGAAATTTATTTTAGCAATGATAAAGATGAGGGGAAAGATGAAAGGAAAATGAGAAAGTCCTGGGCTCATACTATCAATAATAAGAGAAAGCTGTGTGGTGAAATTCATCATTTATTTCCTGAACTGGAGACAGATCAACAAAATTCTTTTCAATATTTCCGAATGTCAAAAAATTTTTTCAAGCGTTTCGATTGTCCTCGAGTACATCAAAACAAACAAAACAAAGGCGACCTACATTGCAGCAGGTACTTAACGCAGACCTCTCGCCCTGGGCGACGAGCTATTAAATCTGTAAATGATACTACAGGAAACAACTACTCCGCGGACTAATGCCCCGACCGGCATTGAATTACTCCTGCAGTATCTGTGTGAACAGCCAAGAACCCTTGTCGGACACACCACCAGACATAGACCGGTTTCAGGCTTGTTAGCCCTGATCAGTATGCCATAGGTGAGATGACCGACAATTGAACTGGCTGTTCCTTCATATGTATGAGAGAGGCGAGAGGTCTGCGTTAAGTACCTGCTGCAATGTAGGTCGCTTCTTGTAAGTCGAGCCGCTTAGGCCGAGCAGGAAGTAAGCACACCACTTATATCTCACCTGCACTCAGTTAATATCTGAACATACATATAATGGAACAGCCAGTTCAATTGTCGGTCATCTCACCTATGGCATACTGATGAGGGCTAACAAACCCGAAACCGGTCTATGTCTGGTGGTGTGTCCGACAAGGGTTCTTGGCTGTTCATACAGATACTGCAGGAGTAATTTAATGCCGGTCGGGGCATTAGTCCGCGGAGTAGTTGTTTCCTGTAGTATCATTTACACAAACAAAACAAAATTTCGCAGAGCAATGCCATCTTACAAAATTTGCAGTTTGTTTAAGGTGAGTAAATAGAGGTTGTTGATAAGCGACCTTTGCAGTTCAACGACGCATTCACAACTTGACGAATAATTCTGAAAGTTTGAAATCAATCCATAACTTTTGTGGAAACCGGCTTTGCATCAACCTAGCGCAATCAGGCATAAAAATTGCTGATCACCGACACGAACTCTGCTGTGACGGTCGTTGCAGGTAACGGTACAACCTGATGCAGGTCTAGTGTGCGATGTTCCATTAAATAACATGGGTACCTTCAAGAGCAGGCTTTGCAGGTTCGTGCTGGTCCGTGGAGTTATAAAGTGTGCGATCTTTTTTAATTATATATCTATTTTCATAAAAATATGCTATAAAACGATATAACAGTAACGTTACAAATTTTGTCAAATTATTCACCATTGCAAAAAAGACATCACAACACAGAAACTATAACAAATGCCGAATTCTTCAGAACGATGAAACACGTATCTCATTTACGATATACGATATGCAATTTTTTTCAGTGTAACATTAATGTAAGGTATATGAAGAAACCTAGGCTAGTTACTTAAGTTGAGCTAATCATAGGTAAAAAAATATCTGTGTCAACCACTGCTACTAAAAAACTTACAATTTCAACGTAACTAATTATTTTATTAACTCGATTAGTGCATTTTCTACTACAGCGAGTCACAATTTCGTTGTAGTTGCCAAGTATTTCGGAAATTGCAATAGATAGAAGGATGCGGCTTTCTATTTTTTCGAGAACCTTATCTCCTCTTTGTGTTTAAGATAAGGGACGAAATTTAAAAAAAGTAAGGGATTCTTTGTATTTCAGAGAATAGCTGAGCTATCGGAATGGTGAAAATTGCTTCTGATATAGTTTTTACGCAAAGTTCAGTGGCGTACCTGTAATTTTTCTATAGGGTCTATAGGCCTTTTAATATATGAGCCAAACATAGATTTTTTAAATTGAAGACCCTGTATACTTTTATGCCAATCATTTTTTTCCCCGTTATAATAATATGTAATAATTGCTTATATTTTGGAATTTGTCAAAAAACATTACATTGATAATACTGATGTTGCGTAGTTCATAGTTGGGCCATACAATGTGTGTTAGAATAATATTCATTAGTATTGATAAAATGAAAATCAGAAATACATCCTTCTATTTATAACTCTTTTATAATTTGCTGACTATTTTCATGATTCTATTTAAAGTCTTCAATAGAGAACAGTTTTTAAATATTTTTTTAATATCAAAATAATTTTCAACAGTTTTTTTAACAACAATTAATTAATTTTTTTATGTTTCTGTTTATTTTCAAATATTATTCAATAAAAATATTTATAAATTACTTAATTAACTAATATAATATTCTTATTAAAATTATTTTTTGAATTATTGAAGAGACAATTATTTTTAGAATTATTAAAGTGAATTGATTGATGAACCTTTTTCTCTTCACCAAAAATACACCAGCTTCTTGTAGCGTCATTTGACACCTTTTGTGGTGTGATACAATGTGTAGAAAATGCATTGAAAATCATTGCTAAAACTTAGTTAATAAATTGAAAAGTGTAAGTTAAAATAATATATTTTAACATGATTTACAATAAAAACGTACATAATTTTTCCCGGCTGACTATAATACATTTTTTGTTTTCCAGGGCTAAAGGAAAATTCTACTTGAGAACTAAAGACGGAGAACCTTACGCATTGGAAACTGTAAATTAAAAGCAGAAAACAAGCAGCAACAAATGAGAAGATTATATCTAGATATAACAATAACGTTTTGTACTGGTTTACGTAACGAATATTGTTATTGTATATTACATAGACGCATAACAATTAGTATATACTGCCCTTGAATGTATGGGATGTCCGGAATATGAATGAGTGCCATTAATTTACTGTATGAATTATACCATACTAAACATATTTGATGTAACAATATTTTTTCTCTGACCAACAGTAATAGAACTATTGTTTGTACATAATACTTACAAATACACCTAAACATACTGTGAATGGTTTTCTTAGAGCTTATTTCACAACACAGAGCATATTGTGAAATAGTTATAAATATTCAAAATGACTAATTTTGTTTCTAAACAACGGTTATCGTACAAATGTCTCATAACCAGATAATTTTGTCTATATCTGCCACAAATTAACATGCCATACAGCTAGTCATGGTGGTTATAAATTGTACCATTTTTATTTAAGTACACTCACAAATATCAAACGAGCACTAAAGAAAAACCAAACGCACCAGCCACGATACTACTATAATAATTAATAAATGTTTTTAGGTTAACAGCAGCAGCTGACAGATTGTAACGTTGTAGGATGCTGTAGTACGTTACAGTTTTAAACATTTTCTGGGAAACTTCAATTGTTCTGAAATTTATTTGTAGAAAAACTATTCGTTTTAGACATTTTTTTCATAAGAGTTTTTTGTTGGTTCGTCGAATATACAAGCCCTTTCAGTATCGGCACTTACATTCCGAACATCCTGTATTACCACGATTACATGACTAAAAAAATCCGTTTATATGTTTAGACGCTCAAATATACTTACACATATTTAATATATGGTTTGGAAGTAAGATACATAATGTAAATAGTTAGCGGTAGACGCAGTTTAATTTGTTTTATTTATTTCATCGTGCATATAAAAAATGTCATTGCTTTATGCAAGTGATTCAGTAAATACATTTTCACCGAATATAAAAAAATATGATATATGATTTTGATTGCAGGGTGCAGGGTTTTTTTAGGTTCACTGCATGGCATGGTATTATATAATCAAATAATTCACATACAGATGATGTTTACACTAAAATAATTATTTCCCCATATCGAAATATTCAAAGCCATGTATAAGAATTAGTTTTTATTATAATTTAATGAAACTTGGTATACTTGGGTTTTAGAGGGCTTTGAACAAGGCGACGTTGGCAAATTTTTGATATAAAATCGCTAATATGAATTTCCGAAATAGCACGGGAAAAATCACAGGAAGGCCGTGGATAAGTAGGTTGTTGAGGCATATCTAAATGGTTTTTGATTATAAAAATACATATATTCATCAAAATCGTACTACCCACTACAAATTTATAAGGGCGTGAATGTGAGAAGAGTGCACACTGTATATAACATAAGTAATATAGAATAGTAGCACGAAAAAAGAGTATGTTAATATGTAAACATTACCGTCACCATTAACATCAAATAATTAATCATATCAGATACTTTATCCCACATCAGCTTTTGCTATGTGAAAATACAAATTTCAGGAGCATTAGGTATGTAAAAAGTGTTTAGCGATTTATTTTTTGCCGATCTTAAAGGAATTTACGAATCCTAAAAGTGTTATTAAGTCTGGATCTAATGAAATATTCCATAAATTGGAGAATTTTATGAAAACGTTGGTTCAAAGAATTGTAAGTCTACGTTTTGCTAAAAAAGGGAATAAAAAAATTAAACAGGGTTTATGTAGGCAGTGAAATGTTTCTTATAAATATATTATATTTCAAAAGATTGCTTAAGTGTGATGATGATGATGGTAGTTTACTTTTAATTACAGACAAAGAAACATTATATCAATTCATCGTTAATACGATTATATAACATTTTAAATAAATTGTAATATTCTACAGAGGAATGAGAATATCTGTAATTCACCGAGGAGGCATTTTAGAAAAGAATCACGAATAAAAGTTCAGAACACGAAAATACGACGTGGGGGTACATATAAATCAGGTCAGAAACTACTTAAACATCCAAACTTTGAATTTTGGGTTTTCTATACGTGATACCCATCGATAAACATTTTAAAACCAGATGGAAACGGAACTGAAAGAAATAGAAGGTTAACAAACAGATGGAATTAAAAATTTCTAAGAAAAATGCAAGGAAATAAAATATCCTTTAAGTTAAATATACAGGGCGTAATGTTCACAAAATATACAAACTATAATTCCATGAATATCTACTTATATTATTAGACAAACCAGCTGCATACAGATGGTCAGAAGGTTTATGTCTTTTTGGTGAATTTTCAAGAGAAAAGGACAAACTAAAATTAAAATTTATATATACAGTATGCGCCAAAAGTATGGAATAAATTCAATAAAAACGAAACATCCTCGAACAGGTCGATTTTTAATTTAAAAAATACATATTTTAGCGTAAAATGCGATTTTCAAATGTCATTTGTTTTCGAGTAATGACGTCATCGATTTTTTTTAAATGGCAACACTATATTTTATTCCTTGATTCTGAAAGATCGTTTAATTCTCTATCAGACAGTACTAAAATTTTGCCCTCTTACATAGGAAAGTTTTCGAGTAAATGACGATTGAATGTTAGAAAACGTAAATCAATTAAAATAAAGCAAAAACGTTATCAAGTTTAGTTTTTCGAATTCCATAGTTCTTTTATGGATCACGTAGGTGAAAATCTTTGCAAAGTGTCATTGTCACACCTACTTTCTAATAAGTATTGTAAGCGACATAGAAATTATTATTCAATTCAAAGTATTATGGCACATTTAACTGTTACTGAAAGAATTGAAATTTTAATTCTTATTGGATGCGGGAATATGACTAGAACTCAGCAGGAAGTTTGCGATTTATTTAATAAAAAATATCCAGATCGCCCTATCAGCCAACCAACAGTCAGTAAGGTAGATTCTAAATTTAGAGAAACTGGCAATACTGTAAATATTCCAAAACCTGGACGTCCAAGCATTAATGAAAATCAGGAACAGAACATTTTGATAAGTATGGTGGATAATCCTCATAATTCTTCACGATTGGTTGCATTAAACAAGGACACTAGTCAGAGCACAGTGCTACGTATCTTGAGGAAGGAAAAATATCATCCCTACAAAATTCAACTTGTGCAGGAACTCAATGAAGATGATCCCGATCGCCGCTTATACTTTTGCGAAATTCTAATGGATTTATGTCAAGGAAATAGAAATTTACACCGGTAAATACTTTTTTCAGATGAGGCCACATTTTGTCTAAATGGTACAGTAAACCGTCAAACTTGCAGATATTGGAGTCGGGAAAATCCTTATTGGATGGCAGAGGCACATACCCAACACCCTCAGAAATTAAATGTGTGGGCTCGAATAGTAGACGACAGAATAGTAGGGCCTTTCTTCTTTGAAGGAACACTTACAGGACAAAGATATTTAGAGTTTCTAGAAAATGACCTTGTTCCAGCCCTTGCAGTAATTTTTCCTAACGATAATGACCCTGACATTCCTGACAAGACCATATGGTTTCAGCAAGACGGTGCACCTCCGCACTATGCGCGCCCTGTACGAGATTTTTTGGACAACTGTTTTCCTGTGAGGTGGATCGGCAGACGCGGACCGATAGAATGACCTGCAAGATCGCCAGATCTTACACCTCTTGACTATTTTTTATGGGGATACTTGAAGTCAAAGAAGAAGAACTTCAAAATCGCATTCGGGATGAAATACGCAGAGTTACCCCAGAAATCATTCATAATGTGCAAGAAGAATTTCTTCACAGACCTGCGCATTGTCAAGAAGTTGGTGGATGGCAATTCGAACATTTAATTTAAGTATAAAATTTAATCAATTGTATTTTATTTTACATACCTCAGAATTGTTACTTTTTTATGGATAAAATTTACGTTTCCTAACATTCAATCGTCATTTACTCGAAAACTTTCCTATCTAAGAGGGCAAAATTTTAGTACCGTCTGATAGAGAATTAAAATATGGTGTTGCCATTAAAAAAAAATCGATGACGTCATTACTCGAAAACAAATGACATTTGAAAATTGCATTTTACGCTAAAATATGTATTTTTTAAATTAATCGACCTGTTCGAGGATTTTTCCCAAAAAATAATTGTTTCGTTTTTATTGATTTTATTCCATACTTTTGGTACATACTGTATTTGTTTCGGCAATGATTTATCTTAAACTTAAGTAGATTCTTTATAAATAGTAGTAAAAAAATGGTAATTGCCCAACTAGCACCAAAGTAACACTAACTGAAGCTGGAACTTGCAAAAAGTAATTATTACGTAACCATCACCAACTTTGTTACTTTATTGTATAATTAACTTCATAGAACAAAGCTACTGCCACGTATTTTCAACTACTTCTGGTTACTTTACAGTTATGTGGTTTCTAAGTAGCTCTCCTGTTTTTGGAGACGTCTTAGATATCAATGGGACGACCTTTAAAATTTCACAACTTGAAAATGACAAAGTATTGTAGCTGCGACTAACTCATGTTACTAAAATATGTCTTCAAAGTTGCAATTACTTTCAAGAAACTTCAATAGTTACTGCTATAACGTTAAATTCCTGCATTACCATATCTAGTTCAGATTAGTAAACCTAAATAATACACAAAATATTTGCCAAGTTTTATTTAGTGAAATTACATCTTTGAAGGCATATATAAATCGCAGAACCTCCTGTATATTCCAACGTGTAGTAGATCCTACAAAAGAAATAAACACACGTCAATTAAGTCCTATAAAAATTGGTTTGTATACTTACGTTTTCTAAAATGCTACGTCTCCGTGCAACTCATTGCAACACTTTGTTGGCATGGAAAGTGCATACTGGGCATAGGAAACCATGGTGTTGGTATTTGCAACGCATGGGAGGCATCCACAGTGCTTAGATGATGATTCGGGAGACCTGAAATAAAAATAAATTAAATAATAACCATAACATAAATTTTAAACAAGCTATAAGACTACTATTAAATCTATAAGTAAAGTTACAAGCATCTAATATGCAAAATATCGTATTAAAATGGATAACTTACCTATTTCAGTCACTTCCACATGTGTGTATCCCTGGAAATTTATCCGTAACTTTTGAACTATTTTCGTTGTTTACATTGGGCTGATAACTCATAACATTTTCTAGCCGTTTTCTTTTGACCCACGGTCACCTGTTGCTCGATGAAGCAGTTCGCCTACGTTTGCGCGTGGTACACTGTTACCAAAGTTACTTGTATTTGTATAGTTGTCCTTGTGTGAATAATTCATAGTAATATAACATTTAAATATTTGATACGGTATTTCTCATTTGTGGCATTATTTTTATTATGTATTTTTCCCATTGGTTACTGTTGGACTAATGGCGGGATAGTCTAGTTTTTTCTTCGAATTTCGTCAGACCACTTGCGCGAGAGTGGTTTACTGGAAGAAAATACAGAAGGCGGTGGTAATTTTTCGGTGTGAATTAAGTTGTGAGGAAAATCTGTGATTTCTGAAGTCATCTCTTAGCAGGACTATTTTTCTTCATAACTATTAATTAGCTTAGGATTCGTTTGGTTCCCTGTGTGGTATATTTTGTGGATGAGAACCTGAGTTGAAACCTTTCCAAGGGATTATTGCCACGCCGTCCTGGTGCCGAACAACCCTCCATACAACCCTCTAGGTGTATGCTTGATTTATTCAACATTGTGAGTAGTCTGCAGTTAGTTAAATTGTGACGCAGTTGTGACTAAAACCCACAGTTTATTATACAGTTCGTCGAGTGAAGGTTTCAGAGGGTGTGGCTAAATCGCGGCTAAATGCGCAATGAACACTAATGAAATTCATATGTACACAACGAAATGGAAGAAATTATATTTCTTGACAAATCACCGTGCCCCTTGAGCGCGCGAATGTGCGCGGCTAAATGCGCAGTCGTCTTTTGGTCGTCTAAAAAAACGAAATCTGGGACCTCTACATCAAAGGAGCCGACGTAAAGACGCCGGACTGTATAATAGACTGTGCTAAAACCTCTTAAAACTAAGGGTAAGTATATTTCTTACATTTTTTTTGCTTTGTTTAATAATGTCTAATGTATATATGCAACTAAATATTATATTGTGCATCTCATTTACGAGTATAAGTGCTCACAACTAATTTTTAGTGTAATTCTGTTACCTGAATGAATATATTTTATTTTTCGCTCGAATTACGACGTTGCCACGTTTATTAATTTTCAGATTTTGACCAGAAAAGTAACGCGGTCTCTATTTTCCACTCATTAGATAGAAATTTTTGATATTATTATTTTTTTCGGTCTGGGTTAATATAGTAATGTGATTATCGGGTATTAATTAGCACATGTACCTCAACTATATTACGTAACATTCAAGTAAACTTAGTGATTATTCTCTCTTATTTATTGAATTATATTGTATCTATAAGTAAGATGCTTTTTTACTGTATTAGAAAGGTATTTTAAGCTAATATATGGGTAGATATGGGTGTAATTTAAAAATATATATAAAAAAGTAAGGTGCTATTATTACATTTTTATTTTATATAGGGTTTTTACTACGGGTTTAAAACCGAGACGCCTACAGTTCCTGCAGTTAAACGATCTGAAGGTGGACTTATTCTTGTGGAGTGTCCAGAGAGAGTGTCCAGAGTGTTCAGGATCACCCTGGAGGTTCGTTCCTGCTTTTCGAAAACTCCACATCAGGATTGGTGCTGATTGCTCCAGCTGTCATAGCCAGTTTGGATCATTGGCATTGGTTCCAAGTGCAAGGTCCGAGCAGCCGAGACACCTTCAAGTCATCGTAGGGATACACGCAAGTCTCATATTCTAATTGCAATCATTTCGTCCGCTGCTCGCTGCTTATTTTTTTTGCTGTTGCTATAAACCGCTTTTTAATATTTAAGTCACTGCATGGCTTTGACAGTTTTTTTCTTACTGTTATCCTTCTTAATAAATTTAGTTTATATAGTTAATATAATAATAGAACTGACGTAGTTTGGTTCTGTAGATAGCCACTTTTTAGTGGTTTTTTTTTTAGATTAAATTTGATTTGTATACTTCTGTAAAGGTATATATATGCATGAGTTTGTTTCTTTAGTAGGCAGTAATTAATATTATTCTTTAGCTTAATTTTCGCTTATATTTTACAATTTAGCCAGTTGACTATTTTCATCACTATTGCACACTTACTCATATACTATATTAACACAGCTTCGCTTAAATGATTAAATCCTACCCTATTAATATCCTACTCTATAACTTGGTCTACTTGTCTATAATTGCATTGCATTGAGCAATGATGTATTGGCATTGAGTAATAACTAGTATACTCAATGGTTCATTTTGTAAGTAACACTCATGATGTTGAATTAATACAAAAATACTAAATAGTTTCAAAATACTGTAAACAGCTTATATATAATCTTTAATACATGTCATCATATTACATTTAACAGAAGCAAAAATCAGATTGCAGCAAGGGGTCAAGTTTCGTTTAAGGGAAATCAGCTATGAAAAAAAAAAAACAAATAACAAATAGCATTCAGAGGCCTCTATGAACACAGAAACATTACAATTTTCTCGCCGAAATACGTCATTTCCATTATAAAGGAAACTTTGTGGACTTTAGAACAAGGGAAATCAGTTACATAAAAAATATGTTTTGCTGTGAATTATAGACTTTCCTCTTAACACAGAAACGCCAAAATTTTCCCGCGAAAATGCGTCATTTTCATTACCTATATGGAAAAAATGTAGAAAAGTAAAAAATGTGACCAATTTTTATTTTTGAATTCTAAACGTATTTCTGAACACAAAAATCCAAATTTGGTAAACGAATATATAACAGAGGAAGTGTAGTTGAAGGAATGATTGCCGATAACTCAGAAGACTTAAGAATGGTAATTTGTCCCGAAAATAAAAGGAATGCAGGCACGTTAATTCTCCATTTGGAACACATGTAGAGAAAGGATCTATTATTCATTCGGATGTGTGGAAAGCGTATGAGAGATTCACTGAATATGGCATTAGACTGTTAACCATAGTGTTAAATTCGTTGCTGAAGACGGTACTCATACCCAACGGATCGAGTCGTCATAGTCGGCTGCAAAAAATTTTTTAAAAGGTCAGCATATTCCACCGGACGAATTTGCAGACCGACTCTGAGTACTTGTGGAGACGCCATTGTAAGAAAAACAGTCTAGATCCGATGAATGAACTCATTAATTATATAAAATTAGAATATGGAGATTTTTCAAATAAATAGTTTCAACATGAACATCATTATCCGTCACAATATTACCACAAAAGATACCTTAACTTTTAAATATAGAATTCTTACAGTCACATAATTTTTATTTAACATTTATATTTATATAACAAACGTCTATGTTGATATAATTAATATACACGAGCGAAGCTTAAAAAAAAGCTAAATTCAACTTATGTTTCTTACAATAAATAATAATATGTTAACTGCAACGACTGTATAAAGCTACAATATAAAGTTGAAGTTAAATTATTAAGAAATCCGAAATAATTTTTAACCAAAATTCCTTTTGTTTGTTCAATAAAACATACATAAAACACACTACTCTTAATAGCAACAGAGACAAATGGGATAGAATTTAACCTATTTAAGGAGATAGTGAAACAAACAAGAGCTCACCGAGAGTTTTATATTGAATCACCTAAAAATATATCAAAAACCTATGCCACAACAATATGTATTATTCAAGCAAAGCTTGGTTATGTCAAAAATGGAATTATTATATTTTTCCACATCTTTCTACATTCAATGCGGATAACTAATAAATTTTACCTGACTAGTCAAAACTTCTCAATATCTACATATTTAAATGTACGAGTAATGGCGAATTCCAAACTTATGACACATTTATTTATTTACAGTAACAAAATAAGAGAAATATTTGATATTATTATAATCAGTTAGAAATAAGATAATTCAGAAACTTACTCTCTTTAAATTATATAATACAAAACTTTGGAAGCAAATCTTTTATTTTGAACACTGCACAAACATAGTAAGCATAGGTTAAACAAATATCAAGCTAGAATTGTTTTATATACAAATATTCCAAAATATCTTGAATATCATGCAAATATAAGTTTATATTAACCAAATGTCATCTCATAACTGGAACAGTATCAATTTATAGAAGAACCTTTACTCCAAGATGGTTATCACAATCTGATAATATTCAGCAATTTATTTTCAGATCAAAGGATCAAAGGGTCCGTAGTCCGTAGTTTCCGAATAAAGTAGTCTCTGAAAGATCCATTTAAACTAAACTAAATTGAAAAGTATTAAACGATATTCTTCCGGTCAGTTGGTCAGTTCGCATAGTATTTTGAGGTAATAACATAAACTTACCCAATTAAAAAGGTAGCGTTGTTAATGATATCTATCAATCGCCAATTGAGTTTGACATTTACATGCAAAGTCTGTGACGTCACTAGAACATTTTCAAAATGTTTAATTCACAATCACCTTACAATCGGACTTTTATCCACATATTATATGAATAGACATTTATAGTAATAGACATTTCGTTTTCCTTACCGTTAATAACATTGTAACATTGTTCCCATCATATTCGGAACGCATAAAATTTGCCGAAGTTTGTGAAGAATTTCCATTTCCACAAATTACAGATGTCTCTTCTTGTAAGGAACAGTTATATATATTCCTTGGTTTTTCTTACAATAATAAGTTCGTTAAATATGGACTCCTCAACATAACTTTCTGCTACAGAGGAGTTCTTCCATCCTCCATGCCGCTTAAGTGTTGTAAGATCATTACCTTTATTGGCCAATAAAGTTATTGAAGTGCGCCTCAAACAATGGCCAGTATATGCTACTGGATTTGCGATATTTAGGAATGAAGCAATTATTGAGGGTACCTTCGCCAATGTGTTGATTCCATGTGATTGATGTATCTCAAAAAGAATATGTCTTGTGTTAAACGAATTGTGTGCATGAAAATAAATTTTCTGCACATTTCAATAGCATTCACGTAAAATCATTCCATAATTGTAAATTTTATTGACACGCCCGTCTTGGTGTCAGGTAGTAAACGAGGTAGGTAACTGCCAACGTCCTAAAATAATTCGAGGTTCACATCTAACATCTAACAGCATGTAAAAGTTATTCTTTACGTAGAACGTAGAATACTTTGACCACATAGAAGAAATTGCATATTTTTTCTTCAAATTTAGAAAATACGATAGAATGACTTCTTCATTTATTGTCATTACTATCCGTTTTTCCTTCCATTCGTTAACTTAGGCGAACACTACATTAATACATAATGTGCGTATGAGTTGTTTTGATTATGCTTGGTAATTTTGCAAATGTGTTAAGCTTCATTCACATAAGATTAGTGCAGTTGCATTGGTACTGCAGAAAAGTTATTTAAAAGGGCGCCGTATTCTTGAAATAGTGTTTTCTACAAAATACAAATAATTTTAGACATTTAATAACTGAATAATCTAGGGTTTAGCAAATAATAGGAATGTTAACTCATCCCACCTGCAAATATTCAAAGATACTGAAGTAAAACGGCGAGAAATACGGGTGACTTTTGTCACGTTCAGATAAATTTAACAGTAACGCCTTTGTACTGCTAAAAGCATTTTAGCTTTTACCAATCCTTTTCCAACAATCATACAAGGACCAATCAGAAAACTGCTTTTTTGACAGTAAACAGAAGATTCACATTTTTGCAGGTTAAGTTTTTAAATTAAATTCTAATTTAGATATTTAGTTTAGAATTGATTTGTTTCTAAAAAAATGGATGAAGAGGACTGTTTGGTTAAGAAATAGTTACTTTTGCTGCTCTTATTCGCAGCGACGTCAATATGTATAAAAACTATACATGCAAAAAAAAATGAAAAGAAGAACTCGGAGATGGTGGGCGCGACCTATTAACCGCAGATAGCACATGCAAGGTGATTTCTATAATTTATATAAAGAAATGCGAAATGAGAATGCCGATTATTTTTTCATTTCACCCGAATGACAGTGGCAGTGTTTGATGACTTGCTGAAATTAGTGGGGCCTCATTTAACCCACAGTATACTAGTATACTATGATTTATCCAAACATTCAAATAGACCATCTATTCCTGCAGATTGTAGGTTTATATTTTATCTAGGGTAGGCTTTTAATTACTATTCGGCAAATGATAAAAACCAACAATTTCAGTAGATAGGGACGTAGATGACAAAACATAACCATAACCACTCTGAAGGTCAAGAATCTTGAGTTTTTGCATGTCGCCAACTTAGAGCGGAAAAATTCCCCAACTTCTTAAGTCTACAGTAATTTTATGTAAACAGAGTAAATAATATTAAACACCATACAATTACAATACAACAGTACAACTGCAGTGCCATTGCACTAACGTTTATCTGAACGTTACTTTAGACTGAACAAGATAACACCTCTAGATAATGTATCAATTTCTTCATCATTCAGATTCTCATGAACTGAAATTATTAGAACACTGTCCAAATCGATAGACGAATATAAATACGACACACGATCGTCATCATCATCATTCAATGTTTCAAGAATGAAGTTATTAATGGCATTATGCAATTTTTTCCAAGCACGGTGCTTTCGAAAACTGGCATCAAATTATCCCGCATGTTATTGTATGTTGGATTATTGTAGTTGAACATTTTTTGACAGTTCTAGCAGCAATTTAAATTTCGGTTTTTTTTTTGTCATGTGACTCAAATCACTCTATCTTTAAACATTTAACTGATTGTACTGTACTGTATTCAGCATAAAGGAATATTTTCAATCACTATGACACCAATATTGTTTAAGTTTGACAGTTTCAAATAAATTTCAGGTTTTGACAATGCGAATTTTCTGTCCTTTAACCCGCTAACTAAAGAAAAATTCCAAAAAATACCACAAATAAGACACTTGAGAAATATTTATGAAGTTCTGATGTGAACGAAAATACTATTTAAATGAACATAGAAGCATAGAATAACTGTCATTAATGAGACAGACTCAAAGAAGCAACAGTAAAGACTATGAGGAATGCAAACTTTTGCAGGAGACTATAATGACTATACGATTATGATTGACTTTTTTAACAGCGTAGTATTTAAACCTGCCCGAAATGTCCGTGATGCAACCAGAAAGAAACTGCAAACAGATCCATGTAAACATAAGACCAGTTCAGTTCTATTAAGTTTGTCAGAAGTAAACCGAATAAAATTGTTCTGGCATGAAAGCACCCCTGAAGGTCTTATGCGAAAATTCTTCCATATTGCTGCTGCAGAAATAGTGTGCAGAGAAGGCAATGCAGTTACCTGTCTCTTGTTTTTTTTTTCAAATCGAGAAAAATAACGATGGTTCTCCAATAAATCGCATTGAATATAATCGGATGTTCAGTAAAACTTGCCGAAGTGGTTCAAAAAGCTGTACAAATTGTAAATGGTTGATTGCCAATAGTGAAAGTCAAAGCTGCCCTATACGCTTGTTCTTAAACTGATATTAAAACGAGGCGAACATATCACCTCATCATGGCTGCTTTTAAAACCTAATCGACACTGGAAAACGGAAACCGATAATTGGAACCACAATGTTCTTGTTGGAAAAACTAGATGAACTAAATCGTCTATACTGAGGCTATTGACCTGAATATAAACAAGTATGCAAGAAGAATAATTGCTGAAAATTACTGGTCATAACAATGCAAATTCAATAAAACCATACTTAAACCACTGGTTTTATAAGCTTTGATAACATATAAGTCAAAGTAGAGTTTCGGTTTTCGCGACAAAATTTAGGCCGTCCAGAGGGCATTGCGATTGACACAATTAAGTATTGCTATTATTATTTATAACATTTAGCACATTTATTACTCTATTAAAACAATACAAGTATCATATTACCTCTTTTTCTAGTACAAGTCCTGAGATTTTGTCGATCGCAATGCCTAACATTTCTTACAGTTTAAAAACCTCAGAAGTTGTGGGCAATATCGACAATTAGACGGATCTTCCTATGCATAATCATCAACCACGAACACCACAATAAGAACATAGAAAAATATGTGATGTCTGGAGGAATAGATAAAGAATAACCAATTTAATGTTGCGTTAAATTTTAATAACTGTACCTTTATTAGCTGTATTTTTAATAAATAATAGTTATTTTGTTGTGTTGGACTTATTTGATTTTTTTGTATAAAACTGTTCTGACCACAGTATACTAATCAGTCAGTAGGGAAACTCAGCTTTCCCGCGTCTTCCAAAAATCCGCCATCTTGTTGGCGACTGATAGTTATTACTATAATTTCTGTGTGTCAGTTATGTTTGAATTTTTGACATTATTACATGGTTATCCACTCGTTATCGTTATTGTACTTATATTCCAGCTTCGTATGTCGTGTTAAGTGTTTAGTTTTATTATATCGTTATTGTACTTATATTCCAGCTTTGCATGTCTTGTTGAGTGTTTAGTTTAGGGAGTAAACCAGACTACAAAAAAGCGGGAAACCGAGGAAGCGATGGAGAGAGGCAGTGGCAATACATCTAAGGGAGAAAAATGTAATGTAATGGAAAACAAAGGCGAAGAACAGAATGAAGTGGAGGAGAACGCAGCTCTGGGCCTAAAAGGCCTGTAAACAGCTTTCATATTAAACTTTGCTTAATTCTTAACTCTCCTTTTGACAACCCACCCTGAGCAGTAGAAGACCGACGAGGAGAATTTGGGAGTTGAAAGTTGTGGCCAAATAGAGGGGAGACCAAGTTAGACGTAGGATAGCTTAATTGAGAAAATCCTAAAGAAGAATTAAAACATGAAAGGAGGCTAAGCATTTAACTCAAAATAGGAAAGAGACTGCTTTCATACATGGATGAAAGAAACCACTCCATACATCTAATAGAGTAACGGGGGTTTTTGGTTTTGTTGCCTATATGTATTTTGTAAATCTCAAAATAATTATACCTAATATACGCGTTTTAATTTCATTTCGTACTTTCCTAAAAAAATTAATTAGTAAAAATATAAAAATTACACTGGGCTTAAATTTTATAATTTGCTAAGAAAATAAGGTAAACGTATACATCTTGACATAAGGCAAAAGGTACACAAAATATAAAAGAAAACTACACTACTAGTTGACGTAGTTTCCATGTTTTCGCAATTTTTTAAATACATTTATAAAATCCATACCGGTTTTATAATCAAATTCAAATTATATCTGCTAGAAACCTAAATTAAGAAAAATGTGACCAAAACCTTAATTTTCATGAAACTGCAACAGTTAATTAAGAATTATTGCAAAAGTATTAAAACTACGAAACAACTGGTTATGTTTACATGGTTTACACCATATTGTTAGCTATTTTTTCTAGAGTGGTGGTACTTGAAAATTGCCTAAATCCATGGGTCCGTGTCACTTGTTCGTATGTTCTGTGGGATCCGCCATTTTCTTGGCGACTTTTCTAGAGTGGGGGTATTTAAAAACTGCCAGACGTATTTCATTCATAAATTGTCTAAGATTCCGTACTGATTGATTAGTATACTGTGGTTCTGCCCGAATATCCCACTGATATTGACGAATAATTTTGTCAAATTTTTTAAGCACGTTGCTTGGTAACAGTCTTACGCCTCTTGCGATTGATATAAAATAATTATCTCATACATTATCAAATCCTAGAAACATTATAGCTGAAAACTTCCCTTCGGATCTATGATATTCTTTCATTTTCATATACCACTAAGAATTAAATTTTAACTCACCCTATAAGCTATTTTCAAGTTGACTATCCAATTTTTTTTTTCAAGTTCACTGCTTACTATCCAATTTTTTAGATTCCAAATTTTTATTTCAATAATAAATTCACACTAAAGGGGTGATTTCCAAGTAAGCTTTGTTAGACTTTACACAAAAATGTACAATACCATTTGTAGAGAAGGAAAGTATTTAAGTTGAACGAAGTCAATTGTTAAGTTGGAACTTGCTTATCAGTGAAATCAGAAAAACGAAGAAGCTGTGCCACTGGAAATGTTCCCCAATACATAAGAAAATCCGATAACGGATGTCAAGGATTTTTCTGGTTTTTTATTGTGCGTAAAAACGCCTCTTAAGACTATCTGAGAATATCGAGATTTGGCATCGTCAGTATTTCCAAATATCACTAAATACGAACGAATAAATGATTTCACCTTTCATAAAAACTCATATATTCAATAACATTATCTGTTAGCGTCTTAAATTATTTCATACAGTTGATTTACAGATATTTTTTTAATACTATAAAATATGTATGTACATACTTATATATTTTTTAAAGAAGGAGTAGGTACATTTTTTATGTAAATGTTATACGAATATATCTAAATGTATAACTTTTACGCGTCGCATCAAACAAAATATTATTTTCACGTCAAGCAAGGTAAATACATATATCCACAAAAACAATAACTATTTACATTTATCTACATTTAATTAATAAAATGATATGTTTATTTAAGCTCAGTGGCCCCTAAACTGATCTATTTGTTATTACATTTAGAGTAATTCCCAAATATTATATGTACAAAGCGAGTTAAAAAAAAATACTCTTGTATAACTTTGGATAAAGGAGGTTTCTTACACATTTTTAAATTAGATCATTTGTTTTCAATGTTTGTAATGTTTTTAATGTTTGAACATTAAATTTAACTAATACAATGTCTCAATCAGACTATATTGATGTCGGTTTATGTTACGATCGGAACTTAAGAAATCATTTTAAAACTGCAGTTAGGTCTAGATCTTCGTCTGGGTTGAAATTATTTCTATTGCTTCTCTGTAATATTAGGTGTGTACAAAATTTCATAAAAATATCTGGAGTGATAAGAAAATTATAATAAAAAAGTAAATTTTTTCTTAAAACTGTAACACCCTGTATCTCAAAAATTAAGAGGATTAGGACATATATTGATATTAAGTTTTCTTCTTAAAATGACCGAACGATTCACACCCTTAAGTATGGGCATTCAATTAATAAACACCCTGTATATAATTTATTTTTGGCATACCATTCAAACAAAGCATCCAAATCCTGCTGCATAGTTTCAAAATCCAACTCAGCTGTAACTTCTCTAAAAATCTTGAAGTCATCTGCAAAGTGTAATTTCTCAGACTGAATACATTTGGGAAGTTCATTGACAAAGACTAGTAAAAGAAGAGGTCCAAGGTTGGACCCTTGCTGCACTCCAGACTTTGCCAAAAATATAGACGCCAGACTCTTATATGATACAAACTGATACCTACTAGCAAAGTAAGATGACATAAGTACTATTAGATGATCATTAAGTCCATAATACATTAAGGGCTGCTGGTACTTTCATTCGGAAATTAATCAGACGATTCATTAACAGTGTTGTTAAACTAATCAAGTAATTTAATCATGATTAAGAATTGCTTTGTACTTTATTCCTACTTTAACAACTTGTTTGCAAATCGTTGATTAACCTTTGTTGGCAGCAATGAATATTTAAAAAATGGTTCTAATGTACCATGTACCACAGAAATGAGAGAGAAATAGTTCCCTGGTTTGTTGATTTGAGGTTATGTAACCTTGCTTAGTTTATACGTGTTAGATGTTGGATGTGCAATAGTTGTGGTGACAGGGTACGATACGCGCTTTTCTGCATTATTTGAAGATGAATAAAGAAAACAATAGAATAGCATTTATATTTTTTTTTATTATTCGACCTGCTGCAGTCTTGCGGACACCGATAAAATCCCCAATAAAAACTTCCGGTGCTATAAAATCTCAACGTCAATAAAAGTTGACTTCTAATGGAGACTTCATGATATCTACAATAGATATGATATGCTTCAGGTTCTACTATTTATGAGCGAGTTTGAAAAACTTACTGTATATTATCATTATGTAAATGTGGTTCTAATTCACGTCTTTTTTTTAAACTAAACCTACGGAAAAACTTTTTATCATCCACATCAACAAAATAATCTTTTCTTTCTTGAACTGTATATGTCCTCATATTCATTATAAAATCTATGATATCTTCATCATTATCATAGAATATTTCATTAAACTCCTCGAGATCCATTTCACAATTTCAATTAAAAATAAAAGTAGAATGACAGAGAAACCTCAAATGTGAGGTTACGAAACCTTGATTTGTGCATTAGGTCCGTTAACTCTATAGGTCCGTTAACTCACCACGCCCACATTTTAATCATGATTAATAATAATTAATGCCGAAAGTCCTCAAAAGACATCTGTTAAATTTGATCAACTGTTAAAGTACGTTAATCATGGTTAAATGAGACTGAAAGTACCAGCCCTAAGTTAGTCAGAAGAATGTCATGATTACTCTTGTGTACACTTGTCCGCCCACATCCAGGACCTGACTGACTTCATTGACAAACATAGCAAGATTAGTTTCTAAGGACCTCATTTTACGAAACCCATGTTGATTAGGAAAAATATAATGCTTAAGATGGACATGGAGCTTCTCATATAAAATATATGTTGTCATATATTTCTGAACTTAGAGGTCTTCCTGACGGTTTCGTATATGTAATTCCTCTTTCAAGTGTTCTAGTTCGCAAAAGGTGCCGACGATACCTTGTTTCTGGGTCGGGTGGCTAAGTGACTCAGCATTCAAATACCTATCCATGTGAGTAGTGTTATTAACCTCGTTATTAACATTGTGTTTTAATGTTCCGTCTCATTTTCTTTACATACGGATATCTAGGAATGAACGAGCACCATATTTTTGATTAATGTGTAATAAAAGTTTGTATATGTTGTTATATCCATGAAACCATAATGATGACTATCTATAAAATATTTCCTGGGAATTGGTCATAATAAAAAAACCATAGTTTAAAATACTATGCAATCATAGAAATTTATTACGATCGTTTCGGGATAATAACACTCAACACTCAAAAAAATTTTGTTTACATGTTTGTTTCAATAAATTAGTCCAATTGGTTAAAAGACATGACTTGTCGAGATATATAAAATTTTTATTTTTACATTTTTGTTAAAATCATAAAATTGTAAAAATAAAAATTTTATATATCTCGAAACAAACATGTAAACAAAAATTTTTTGAAAAATGTCTATTTTCTGAAGATGGGTGTTATCCCGAAACGATCGATACATTCCTACGATTGCATAGTATTTTAAACTATGGTTTTTTTTATTATAATCAATTCCCAGGAAATATTTTATACATTGTTATGGCACTTGAATAAAATGTACAAGACTTATTAAACGAAAAGTAAGTTTGCGTTACTACCAGATATGTTTTTCAGTGTGGAAATGGATCTTTGACCTGTGCCAAAACTTGACGAATTTCAATGTGACATGTGTCTACAAGTTTCTACACTCTACAATGATGTATTATAAGTTAACAGGTGTAACACACAATTTATAGGTGAACGAAACTTCCACAAGAGAGGAAAACTTAACTTTCAGTTTAATGCATTCAAATATTAATAAATGTAAAATGCTTAAATCATTTTTATGTTAAATATATTTGCTATAATATTGATTGTACGAACTTACAAATTATCTTAAAAGAATTTAAGATGTAATACTGTATTTGAAATACTTTTTTCTACTAAATATTTATTCTTCAAATTGATTGTTATTTATTTTAGTTTACTAATTAATTCGTTTTTAATAGTACTGGAAAAATAATGGTACTATCAATATTCGATAGTCCACTAAATTGTTTTTGTATTATTTTTGTATTCCAAAGCAACAAAATCCACCTTCTGCAGTAAAAAAGCATTTTATCGGCTTACAACCAAACTCAATTATAAATATTTGTGTATTATTATTGTTCTACATGTAGGATATTCCCATGAGTTTGCATATAAAAGGTACCTAAATCTATTTGCTTTACGACTATGCCTTGTTCATAAACTATGTAGACCAGCACTATATACGAAAATGGCCCGTAAAATTACTTTATTACATTAATGAATAACCGATTCGTATACAAGTGATCGACCTAAAATGTTTTATTAATTTGAATTGCATCCGATGGAAATAAAACAGAGGGCTGTTTTGCAGTTGCAATAAAAATAGGAGCACAAATATTTGAAATATTTCCCTTTTTATACATTTTGACGGAAAAAATAATGTTGTTACTTCGACTATTAATTTATTTATAACGTCTCTGCTGAAATACGTAACAGTAAAGTTATATTACCAAGAATATATATTTTAACATAAATATAATATAATAATTAAAAGATTTGGAAATCTCAATACATATGGTATGGCTTTTATAATGTATAAAAGAACAGCTTCTTGACATTATTTGGAATAAAAAAGTCATATATTAAAAAGTTAAAATTAACTACCACAATACGCAAAAAGGGCCGTATTATAAACGACGGTCCTTTCAATTCATCAAGCTTGTAAGACGCGACTGGCATATTGCGTTTGGCATTCATTAAAAAAGTCATGAAACACTACAACAAACCAATCCGAACAGGTATAGCTTGGTATAAAATTGTTAGTTGTTTTCTTGTTAACGAAATTTTATTTTACCTTTTTTTTCGTCAATAATTATTTTGTTCTTTTATAAAACAACACGCACCTACTAATAAATGTTAAGTTTTATTTTATGTGGATTTAAGGTGTTCCCTCTAAGACTTTCAGTGCGGATAACTCAGAAACCATCATAGCCAGTGCGACGAAATTTGGTATACAGACACTAGATGGCGCGTAGAATCTGATGATAACATCAATTTTTATACAGGGTGTTCCATTTTCCAAGAAATCGATTTAATTTTGATTTTTTGGTTCACCCCTGCTAAAACAATAATTACAAATTATTATCTAGCTTTAAACGACTATTTGATAGGTACCTACCTACTGGGTATAGTATATTTGCAGGTGATTCTTCCTATCAAAAACCAGTTGCTTTATTTCAGTTCTGTATCATGAAATACAGAAATTGTAGTTCATTGTTTACTATTTTACAGATGTAGAGTTCTTCTTAAACATAAGTACATAAGTAAAGTGCTGAAATATGTGGATACAAGAATCAATCATTTCTAGGTTATGCTTACGTAATATTTTCTTATGTGGGGCTAAGGTAGGTTCAGATCTGACTTTCAACGACAAACACGTTCACATTATAATTAAAAGTTTTAGAAATGGTTTTGTTTGAATTTATTTGTTGCTAAATAACTAATCAATAATTATTACAGCAGTTGGAAAACAGGGATATTCTTTAAGTACTTACACAATTTTGTAAATTATTTTGTCATAAAAAATACGTGTACCTAATTATTATTGTACACTGTAGTAACATAAAAACAATTTACTGAAGTTTTATTACATTATAATGGAATAATTTAAAAATTTTCACAGATATTTTACACAATCTTCACGCTGTAACTCTAGCTGTAGCGGTAGACTGCGCCGGCACGGCGACCACAATGCTCCAAAAGCCTCAACTCAAGTCTAAATTTTTATCGACAAGTCTCAATAACACCATTGTGCATACGTAAATTGCATTAAATCCATTATTTAGAGTTATTTATGTAAAATAAAATACTTCATGCCATTAATATTTGACAATTCAATGACAATTCATAGTTTTGACGTTCACCGATGTTAGTTTCTTCTGTGTAAGTCTGGCTCAAGGCTATACACATTTTACATGACAAAACAATGAAATTTGGGTACTTTTTGGAGGCGTTTTTTTATGTTAAATTTTGAAATTTTTGAATGTTTATTTATCAGAATGTGTTCATAATTAAGTATATTTCAATTTAAACATAAATTTTAGCAGGGCTGACAACCAAAAAATCAAAATTAAATCGATTTCTTGAAAAATGGAACACCCTGTATAAAAATTGATGTTATCATCAGATTCTACGCGCCATCTAGTGTCTGTATACCAAATTTCGTCGCACTGGCTATGATGGTTTCTGAGATATTCGCACTGAAAGTCTTAGAGGGAACACCCGGTATATTTATATTGGCCCATCGATCACTTAAAATTTATATTAAATCTGCAAAACTAAATGTTCTGTATACGAAAAGTAGAGAAATTACAGGATGTTACGTTTAAAACATAACTCGATATTATTATTAGTATTAGTAAATGATGGTAAATTATAGAAAAAATTAGCATGATTATTAGAAAGATTATAAAATTTTATTTAAGATATAGAGAGCAAATTAGAGACAAGATAATATTGTAAGCAACATATGACAAATAAGGTTATGATTTTATAAGTAAAAATGAAATAATAACTTATGATAAATATTAAGTTATGGTTATAGTTTAAAATTTTTATTGGACAAACTTGCGAAGTTAATTAGTTAATACATATTAATTCAATTATAGTCTGTTTAGAAATGAAAGAGAATAATAAAAGCTTATTATGTATGGAAATCGTAAATAAATGTAGTACTGGTGCTTATATTCAATATTTTTATATTATGTATTATCGGTATAGATGAGGTGTACTTTTAAAAAAAAACTTTGCGTGATCGGACCGGAGTAAATTGTAGCAGGTAGCTAAAATTTAACCCCCGACAATCCGTCTTTGTCTATGCCGCTTCAATTTCTCGGTCCATTTCTCTTATAAGTAAACAATATAAAAACAGCATTTCAAAAGGCTGCTTTAAGCATCATAACCGGGTTAAGAGGGTTTTGAGTAATTCAAATAAAATTATTCAATATTATTATGAAAATATTTATTTAAATTTAATGAAAAGATTTTTATTCCACACAAAAATATATGTATTTTGAAAATTGAAATTATGATGAGTAAATGTAGTGTTGTATAAATGTACAATAAAGAAAATAAAAAAGTAGGTATATTAAAATTCATCCTCTGAATATTCTGATGAATTATCTTCGTCTCCTAGATTAATAACGATAGGTTCCACGTCAATTAAACTATCGAGTTCCCACATTTTCTCCTCTTATTTTTGTACATGATGTATACATCTTTGCCAGTTATCTGCAGTTACTCGTTCCAAGGAATTTTTTAACAAAATTTTCACGTCACTTAATTTAAACGTCGTATTATTTCGCGCTACATCTCCTTTTACCTGCGCCCATACTAATTCGATTGGGTTAAGTTCACAGTGATAAGGTGGTAACCGTAGTACTGTTATTTGGCGATTTGTTGCCATTTCATCGATAACATATTTTTTCTGATCTTTATTAAGATTGACAAGTGTCAAAAGTTCCTTTTTCACGATATTTGTTTCAAAAGAAATGTTTTTTCCGGATAACCATTGAATTATATCGGCTTTCCTCCAAGCAGTCTTAGGCGTCCGCTCGGTCTGCCGTGAATGGTAACTGGCATTATCCATGACAATTACAGACCCTGGAGGAATAAGATCCAACATCTGTGTAAAATATTCTTCGAAAACATCTGCTTCATGTCTTTGTGATAGTCACCTGTATTTTTAGATTCAAATAAAAGTAAACCGCCATCTACAAAACCACTGGCACTACCTATGTGTCACTATTAATCTTCGCCCTTCGTAAGACGACCCATAATTTGCTTCTACTGATTTTTGGCAAATCGTTGTCCTCTGAAAGTTCACTTAAAATTTTGTTTAGCGTTGGTATTTCTTTTTTAAAATAAAATGACTGTACTTCTCTGCGCATGACATTTTTGAAGAAATCATCTATAACGACTTTTGACCTCCCTGTAGAAGATTTTGGGGGATTTACAGTATCTTGTTCATTTTTTGTTTTCTTTAAAAGTGTGTGTGTAAGTGTGTGTGTGTGTAAGTGTGTGTCTTGTAATAATACAAGAACCGAGAAGGTAGTTTGCGGTACCCAAGGATATGAACAAAAAAGTTTATTAACGGTGAGGTAGAAAGAAGCCTGGTGGAGCATCTACGAGGTTTCAACGTTTAAAAATACCAAATTTAAGAATTAAAACACTGCTGCAAAATCTCATAGACGGACCAGGTATATGATGTCAGCTGTCAAAACGGAAACTTTAAGTGGCAAGAAGGGACAAGGCACCGAATAGGTGAATAAGAGGTGTCCTGAACTAGACAAATCTAAGAAATTCACATAATAAAGCGGGAGAATGCAGTTGGATCATATTGTAAGAGTTCTATGCAGAATATTCCAGGAAAATATGAGAGTAACACTTTAAAATTTATAAAAATCAAGTGCAAATACAGTCAGGGTAAAATAATCGGAGATGAACTTGCTTAAGTTGATTGTGGGAAAAATTTAGAATTATTGGGACAATTTTATCATAAATGTATTTAGAATTAAGTATGGAATAGCTCATTTAGCAGTGGCACCCACTTTGGAAGCATAAGGTAGAGTTTAAAAAATCATCACTTATGGAATATGGTTTTTAAAATATATATAAATAAAAAAATTGTAATACTTACCTTTTTGTTAATTGAATTTGAGACCATTTTTTTTTAGTTAACATAACCTACTGAACCGCCCGTGATGGTAAGATGTCTTGTTCTAATAAAATCAGTAATAATAATTTCAATTATAAATTTGCTTTTAAAATAATTGAATATTTAATATTCAAACTCTATTTATCTATGTGCAATAATAATAATAATTTAACTAATAGAAGTATTCAAATTTGCTAAGGTAAGTGCAAACAATTCATGTAAACAAAATTTAAACATTTAAACAAATTTACTAGAAATGGTAAGAAATGCAAATTTGATGTAAAATAAAACATGAACGAAATTATAAATAACATATTCAAATTATATTATATAGCGTGTTCATTTACTAATAGACTCATTGTCATCAATAGATCTTTATTGCACATTAAAGGCGGTAATTTTAATAGCTTCCTTTGACTGTTATAGTAGAAAAATGTAACGCCAAGATTTTGAAAATTTTTAGTTTTACCTAATTCAGACATTCTTAGCTGTCTTGTAATTATCTAATTATATCATAACATAATGAAGTTGGCTTAGATTTATTGAGAATACTTGGATTATAGTAATTGCACCAATACTAACATTATTTTTACGTGTACCTATGTGGTTTGTTGTGGTTGCTGATAGTAGGAGACATTTGGTTGTATTTTATTTAAAGCTAAGTGTTTAGTGTTTGTTTTTTGTATTCTAGTTATTTTAATAGTGTGAGCAGTTTTGAACAAAAATAAGAAAATGACGAACTATTGTTGTACACTTTATAAATGCTCCTCATGGTCTAAGAAAAATCCAGAATAAAGTTTTCCCCTTTTTTCACCAGCTGGTAGAAATAAAGTTTACTTGACAACAAAATCTGGAAACCAAGAACTTACAGATGTCAGGCAAGCATGGATATTAAATCTTAAAATTGGAAAATCCGCCTTAAAATGCATATATATCTGCTCCCATCATTTTAAGGAGACATGGTTACTTCGGTAATTTGGCTTTTTTATGTAATGTAATAATTACTAATGTTGTAGTTATTTTTTCAATAAAATCTTTACTGATGAAATTATGTAATAATGAAAATTAATGCGTATGTACAATGTACCTAAACTATATATGCCAAACAGTTGAACATATTACTTTGTGACTGTCCAACTGTAGAATACAGATTAAAACTGCCTCTCTTTTTGATAAACAACGAGGTATTTAACTACACTGAAAAAAAGGTCAGTAACTTTACAAATTTACTTTGTAAGAATATCCTTATAATTGTCTTAAAATAATTCTAAAAATAATGATGATATTACACTGACACTTGTAATTTTACAAGAAAACTGCCAATATACAATAAAACCGTAAACTTCCTATATAATTATAATATAATTTGTACATTTATAGAATATATTGTAATACATTTACAATTAACAATGTGAAATCCATTTTTACACTGTAAAATTACTGAAAATACCAAATTTGCTATATAATTGACTGTAAAAATATGCCTAATGTGTATGTGAAGGTTTAAAACGCGCTAACCTAACTTAACCGTTGAGAGCGTTGGGTGGTGACGCCTCATTATTCTTGCTTCATTTCGATGAATGCAGCGTGTACCTAGGACCTAGGTACTTACATAATTAATTTAGTGAGTAGTGACTAGCAATATAAACATATCTAGAGTGATAAGTGAGTGTTTTTAGTACTATAAATAGTTTTGTCTAGTGCTTGTTTAAACATAACCTCAATGAGATTAAGAACTAATAGGTATGTAAGCTATACATAATTACTGAAACAAAGAAACATTGCATCTACAAAAATTGGGTACCCCACTGTTGTTTTGATCATCTTACATAATATATAAAAATATAATATTTTCTATTATATATTTTCTATTATATTATATTTTATACATATTTGATGAACAGGAGAGGATTAGCATGATTTCAGTTCTGGGTATCTACTTATTCTCTATGCTCATTTATATAATTAATATTACTTTGTAATAGTTAGTATAAGATCATAGATTTCGTTTGAATATTATAAAATGTTTAGTTTAGTTCTACGAATATATTTTTACATTGTCATATGTCTTGTATAAAGTTAAGTGTTTTGTACAAATAACCTAAATGTGTAGGTACCAAATTTTAATAAAAATTGCTGTAAAACCATAATATTTTATTACTTCAGTACCTGTATGTACATGTATTTATAAGCTAAAAAATAAGCAAAGGGCACTTAGATATAAGATATAATAAAGCTGTAACTACTAATTAGCTAACTGAGCCGTAATCGGAGTACAAAATAGCTATTTATATAATCAGTTAGGAAAAGTACGGTTTTGTGTAACAAATGTTTTTTACACAATTTGTCCAAAAATTTTAATTATAAATTTAAAAAGGATTATTCTGCTGATTTTAAGGTATACATCGAGGCTATAATAGAAATAAGTATTATTTTCAACTAAATGCGTCATAAATTCCAAAGTACTTAATTTTTTGTATATACATCTGAAAAGCATATAGAACACAAATCTATTGGTTCGAAAATGTTTGACTTCACTGGGGATATCATATCAAAAATTCAATATTACTATTATGTGTATTTGTTAACATTAGAAGCAATTGACATTCATGTTACTTAGGTTACTTAATATGAGTATATTTTTCTTTTGAAATAACATTCTGATGCAGTGATGCTATTGAGAAACTCACGGAAAAGCCTGATATGTTACTTAAGGTAAGTAACAATCGTTAATTCCTTACGATATTTAAATTTTTCTCATGTAGGCATATTAATCTATTAGTTATAAATGAATTGCTATTCAGATTTTTTTAGGGATTTAGGTATGTTAAAGCACTGTTAGTGAATTGGAATGTTGTAAACAAGATGTCCTGTGTACGAGGTCAGTTTCTACACTTTTAAGAGGTTTCTTTTATTCTCCGAAAAGATAGTCCAAATGTCACGGCAATATTTTTGAGAAAAATTGAATAACGAAAATTTCATTTCGATATCTTGATTAGTTTTTATATAGCATTTTTTTAATTTTGGGCCTTTTCTATGATGCCCCATGTTACATGTTACATACGTATGATGTTTCATTAAAACATATAGCAGCGGAAAACTAGAAGTTATAAAAAAATTATTCCTCAACACATAGAGAAAAAATGTATTTACAATGTATAAATATTAATATGATAAGTAGAAAAGTTACCACAGAAAACGACCAAAATTTAAAAATATCAAGTAGGTATTTCTTAAACAAATCAAAATATCGAAATGTGATTCTCGCTATTCAACTTTTCTCAGAAATTAAGCTCTAAATATCTTGGCTATTTTTTCTGTTCTTTCGGAAAATAGAAGGAACCTTCTATACCTAAGTGCCCAAATTGGACCATCCTGTACAATAAATAAAAAAAAAATTACATTGTAGTCATAATATAAAATGTATTATTACAATGTAACTATACAACTGCCTGTAAAGTTACTTTGTAATTTTATAAGTAATTGTGGAAGTTACATTGTAAAAATACTTTTTGTATTGTAAAATCACAAAGTAATATTACAATTTCAAAACCTAAAATTACACCATAAAATAAATTTACAACGTAATTTTACATTTTATTTGTAAAGTCACAATCGATAAGAAAATTACAGCAATAATGAGTGGTAAATAAATTGCCATCTATTTTAACTGTAATTATTTTTTACAGTGTAATAAATATATTCCACAATAAATAACCTAAGAAAATGTATCTTAACTTGAAATTTAAAAATAAACAATAGACATAAATAAGTACTTATTTATAAAATATCAGAAACCTATAAAATAGTAACACAAAAGTTAAACAGTCACAGTTGAATAACAAAATTTCTATTGTCACAGTTGAATAACAAAATTACCAACTGCATGAACTCCAAAGTCAAAATTTACGTGTCTCGGAGCTTACCGTTTTTGCCGCTTAATGTGCTTGCATCTTAAAAATTATCGCCTATAGTGAAGTTTTTTCAACTTCAATATCCTGTATCTATAAACAAAACCCTTTGCAACAACATTTTATTTAAAGTACTCCCTTAGCTTAGATTCATGACATTTGCCCGATTAGTAACAGAACACCTTGTATTACAAAAGTTGCTCAGAACTCATTTACATGCACTACACAATACTCTTTACCGAACTTAGACATTTTTTTCAGTTTTCGAGAGATCAGGAGAATTTTAAATATTCTGTACATTGATATAATTATTCTTTAAAAGTTCTTTGAGATGTCATATTTTGTTGGAAAAAGTACGTACATACTTCCGATAAATAAAAAATTATGAGACCCCTGCGGAGTTTCCTTTTCTCTTTGTGCCCAACTCACGTAGAAGTGCGTCCTACCCGTGTTACTAAATCCCCATCGAATGTTAATAAAACATTGAAATTGGCTTCGTTGCTGAGATATGGAGCATTGAAAAATACAAGTTACAGGCGTACGAATTCCTCTAATTGTGAATTCCATGGAAATGATGATAAAAGAATGTTATCTGGTTTCAATTATTTTTTAATTGGTGATTTTATTGGATTTTATTTTTACATGAAAAGAACTATCCTTTTGCCTTATTTAGTACCATACTCTAAACAGAAAATTTAGTTTCTATAATATTTGATAATTTATTTTTTGTCACTATGACTATTTTAACACACTTTTTTGTGCCTATCATAATTTTCACTACTAATATAATCAGCTGTAACTCGTAATATAGGGTGTCCAGAAATAAATGCAACATAGAGTAAGAGTAGATCCCTGACGACAAAATAATGCGATGTTGCCAAACTTACCTTAGTCAAAAGTTGATGGTTAAAAATATACAAGGTGTCAAAGTTAAAATTTTTTTTTCGATATTTGTAAATAACTTCTTAAGAAATCCAAATAATTACATAAAATTAGTAAATCGGGGACGAGAAATTCAAATATGTTTCTAATTTTGACGTCACTTGTAGAGGGCGCCACTTATGGCACCATCATGTTTCTTTTAAATGACAGAATTTTTTTATTGCTTAGTGTATCCATCTGACTATTGAAACAATCGATTCTTCTACCTGTTATATCTGAAAAAGGTATACCTTATTAGTCGTTAGAAGTAACAGTTTTCGAAATAATCTTATTTGAAGTATTCAATGCACCGATTGAAAACTGTTATCGTTTCAGTTAAAGTGCCTTTTCTACTGAAAATACAGGAAAATGTTACTTGAAAAAGTTGTTCAGAACGGTAAATTATGAAGATGCGCAAAATTAAAAAAAAAATCGGCCTGCTTTGATAAAATCTTTGTGCTTTGTTGAAAAATGGTTTCATCAAACCTCGCCGATCTTCTTGAAACACGTCTTCATAATTTACTGATTCTGAACAACTTTTTCAAGTAACATTTTGCTGTATTTTCTGCAGAAAATGCACTTTGCCTGAAACCAAAACAGTTTTTACTCGGTGCACTGAGCTTTTCAAATAGGATTATTTCAAAAATGGTTACGCCTACCGACTTTAGCAAGGTATACCTTTTTCATATAAAACAGGTAGGAGAATCGATTGTTTCGATAGTCAGATGGATATATTAAGATGAAAAAAAAGTTCTGCCATTTACTTGTGGTACATGGTGTGCCACAAGTGGCGCCCTCTATTAGTGACGTCAAAATTGGAAACATATTTGAATTTCTCATACGCAAAAACCCCTGATTTTATGTAAATATTTGGATTTCTTAAGAAGTTATTTACAAATATCGAAAATAAAATTTTAAATTTGACACCCTGTAACTCCGTTAATAATCAGTTGGAAAAAATATTATAGAAAGAGGTAGCATTTATTTTCGGTCTAGAATTATCCCCCGAATGTTTTCCTCATCATTTCCGGACACCCTGTATTGTTTATTTATTACAGTCGTGACAAAATTTGTAATAACTGAAATTGACCCAAGATATATCAAAATATCTTATATATAAAAAAACTTTTATCTTAATTACATAGAAGGAGGGCGGCAAAATGTAATCTTGCCCAGGGCGTTAAAATAGCTAGAGCGACCCCTGCAACTATTCAAGCCGTCGTTTAAGGGACGACAGACACCGCGGTTTGTGTCACCTCGGCAGTCGAATCGGCACAATTTATGGGGAAGACATTTTCAAAAAACGCTGTGCCGAATTGGTTATTGTTTACTAAGCGCTAGTCAGATCGTAACCGCCTTAAAGATAGCTTTGTATGGAGAGCAGTATATAATATTATAAGATATACAAAGTGTTTCAAAAATAGTTTACAAAGGGATATACTTAGTAAAGAAGGTTAATATAACAATGGTATGAATATAAGATAAAAACTCATGCCCGAAAATGTGCCATTTTGACGCAGAGCCTTAACTTACGGTCTAATTTTTTTTGTCAATATCAGTTATGCGTCATTAAAAGGCTTTACGACGCAATGCTAACCCGTGGAAAACTCGAAAGGAAATAACGTTACGTAACGTTAGCAAATTACTTTTGACACATTTTATCTCGTTGATTGAATACTTCCGCAATCCTATTAGAACATTGATTGTTTGTCATAGACCCCCACACACCCCCCTGATCGAGGGTTCAAGTAACGATGTTGAAACTCGGAAAATCAGTTTTCCACCTCCAAAATAAAATTAGCTTATTAGAGCGTTAATTCATATCTATGATATGAACCCAAAACCTCCATGTCAAATTTTCTTTAGGCCAGTCTATATCAGACATCTCTCACAAAATTCATCAAGTTTTCGGGACCTCTGTATAAAATCTATAATTGAGTTTTAATAATATTTACACTAGTGACTTGACTGCAGCATGGTAAAATAGCTGTTTCCTTTTATAGCACAAGCTTTTCTAATATTATTAGATTAACAAAAATTTAATTATATGTGTCTAAAACTTTGTTTCCCTTATTTACTTTGACAATGCCTTCTCGGTTTTGAAATATGTGCAAGCACCGATGGGACATAATGTATGCAATCTAAGATGAAAGTTTGGTATAGCGCAGCATAAGGTTGAGGCGATATGAAGAATGAAGGGTGCTTGTCACGGCCTGCTTTTCATTAATGAGATTGTGCTCTAGTTCATTTGAGGTGAGGTGTTTCTCCTTCATAATTAAGTAAGAATAACAATAAGATCTTACAATAAGATTTGGAGAGAATAAACGACAAAGGAGGTTATCTGGAAATATACACCTTTACAACTCAGTACACCTCCATTGTTATTAAAGCATGTTCAAATCTGCTAATTTCGTTAAGTGCAAAGTTAGTCGTAATACAGTCCGTAAATGTATATTGTATAAAAGTATATGTGTTCGAGCCTTTTAGAAATAGTAAACTGTAGTTAATAAAAATAGGTATCAGTAGAGGCCACTGTTTGTATCGATTTGTATTTATTTCTCATTCTTATCAGTCCGCGAGTAGTTTTTGCTAAGAAACTATTGATTTTAAAAAAGAGACACGCTTCGATACAATATAAACGGGTAGAACATTTTTCGGCAGTTCCGTAGTACGTATTTTCGCTAGTAAATTTTGATAAACATTAGTGAACCTTTCTATTCCTTTTTTTTCTTTCCTTTTTACCCCTACCTGCATCTTTGAAGTGCACATTTGTCCAGTTGGGTAAGTTTTTGTTTTTATTCTTAGTATACAGTCTGCTTAGACGCAACATTTTTTGGTACCTTCTCCCGGATTTTAGTAAAATTGCTTAATATTAGTTTAATTGCTTTAGTGGCGAATTTTCTATATTGGTTACTTGCACAACACTTGATATTTCTTAGTTGACGAGTTTAGTACGCTTAGTTTTGCCACTAGGAAATATTAGCAAATTATAGAATGTCTGAAAAAAAGGAAAGACAATTGAAAGCCTTAACGGCAAAAAAGGAGACACTTTTTAGGCGACTGCAACAGTTATACGAGGCTAGTCGAAAAGTTAGTACCGAAACCGATTTAAATCATTTCAGAATTAGATATAAATCTTTAGAACAAACTAAGCAAGAATTCGAGAAAGTTATTGATGGTATAATGCAAGTTTCGTTAGAGATGGATGGAGATTTTTCTCCAAATTTTGCCGCATTAGATAGTGTTGATGAATTATATTGCCATATTCAAGCGGTAGCTGAAAAGGTTATTGTTAGTAAATCAGAAAGACCTCAAAAGGCTTCTAACGAGGCTATTTCCAATAAATCTTTATCTCGATTACCAAATTTAGAATTGCCTAGCTTCTCTGGAAATATAAAAGAATGGCCGGTTTTTTACGAATGTTTTAAAAACCTTATTCACGATAATAAGGACTTAACTTCGGTTGATAAGATTCATTTTTTAATTGGTAAATTATCTGATAGTGCTTTGACAGTTTGTGCTGGTATTCCTCCCATAGGAGCTAATTACGATGTTATTTGGTCAGCATTAGTGGACAAATACCAGGACAAAAGGCAATTAGCTTCATCATACTTACAAACTATAATGGAATTTAAAGTATTACCAACCGAACCTCTTGTTAGCTGGAATGCATTTGTCGAAACTTTTGACGTATCTGTTGCAGCGCTTAAAAAAGTTGGGATTCCCGATTTGTTTGATTTTACTTTATCTTATATAGCTTTATCAAAACTCAATCCTGAAACGAGGGATTGTTTTGAGATGTTTAGGGAAGATAAGACGGCCTTGCCAACTTATTCAGAAATAATTAGTTTTATAAAATCTAGAATTAAAATATTAAATACATCGGGGAAAAGTTTGTCCGTTTTAAGTAAACCCTGTAGTAGTAAACCGGAAATTAAAGCCAAAAATAAACTTACGCATTCCTTTGTAGTCAATAAAACGGATTCAAACAAAAAATGTGTTCTTTGTCACAAAACTGATCATGGAATTACTCGTTGTCCGCTTTTTTTGAAATGTTCGCCTAAAGAGAGATACGAGTTAGTTAAAACGCACAGATTGTGTTTGAATTGTTTATCGACTCATAGAATCATTGATTGTAAATCAAAACTTAATTGCTCGACTTGCCATCGACGTCACCATTCTTTACTTCATTTTGAATATAAGGTTCCTCCTCCTGTAGATAATCCTCTTGCTGTAACGGATAATGCCACGGATAATCCTATACCTGGTGGTTCTACCCATAGTATGTGCTCTACTAATAGTTCGAAATTTAAATGTACTATCACGGTGTTGTTATCCACGGTATCGGTTAATGTAGTGGATAAATATAGTCAAGTTCATAAAATTAGATGCTTGCTTGATTCTGCAAGTCAAGCCAATTTTATTACGTACAAAAGTGCGAAACGCTTAAACTTAGCTATGCAAAATTTTCACACATCTGTAGTTGGAATTGGGTTGGTTTCTAATCAAGTGAAGGCGAAAACTAATTTTGTTATAACGTCTCGTTTAAATCCGAATAAAAAATATAACGTAGACGCGTTAGTCATTGAAAAAATTACGGAGCGGTTACCAAACTGTCCTATTCCGTCTGAGTTTCTCACTCATCTTACTAATTTACAGTTAGCGGATGATCATTTTAATAAACCCGGAGAAATTGATTGTATTCTCGGTGCAGAAATATTTTCACTTGTTTTAGAACATAGAAAAATTACTGGTGACTCGTGCAGACCTATAGCTTTAGAGACTAGTTTAGGGTATATCGTCATGGGAAATGTGCCTGTGATGCAAACTTCACAAAATGTGCAAACATTTTGTAATACTTTAGAACCGCCTTTAGAAAAATTACTAAAAACCTTTTGGGAAATTGAAGAAATTCCCGAGCCTTCAGTTCTTAATAAAGAAGACTCAGAATGTGAAAATATTTTTGTTTCTACTCATACTAGGGATAGTCAAGGTAGATATACTGTAGCATTACCATTTAAATCGAGTCCTTTAAATTTAGGGGATTCATATTCAATTGCATATAGGAGGTTCCTCAATTTAGAAAAAAAATTAGATTCATCCATTGCTTTGCGAAATAGTTATAATGAAATTATGCATGATTACCTTATACAAAACCATATGTCTAAATTAAGCAATAACGATTTTAGTGTGCCTAGTTATTATATACCACATCATTGCGTATTTAAATTAGACAGTGCTAGTACACCAGTAAGGGTGGTATTTGACGCTAGTTCAAAAACGAATTCGTCGTTTTCTTTAAATGATCTGTTGTATACTGGACCCAAATTACAATCCGATGTGTTAACAATGCTATTAAATTTCAGATTGTTTGAGTTTGCTTTAACCGCTGATATACGCCAGATGTATAGACAAATAAATTTATGTCCCGAACATAGACAATATCAGCGGATTTTGTGGAGATTTTCTTCTAGTGAGCCATTATTGACGTATCAGTTAAACACCGTCACATTTGGAGTCAAATCGAGTCCTTTCTTAGCTTTACGAACAGTTCATCAACTTGTTAATGATGAAAGTAAAAATTTTCCCATAGGCTCCAAAGTAGTAGCACGTGACATGTACATGGATGATTATGTAGTTAGTGTTTCAAATTTATCGGAAGCTAAGAATTTAGTAAATGAAATGATTCAGTTATTTAAGGCAGGCGGGTTCAGTTTAATTAAATGGTCATCCAATTCTTCTGAATTATTATTAGATATTCCTGAAAACATGCAAGCTTCTCAAATCAAACAGTTTGAGACTGATTATTTAAAAGTTCTTGGTTTACAGTGGCATCCGCAGCTTGATGTCTTAACATTTCAAGTAAATGCAGTCCCAGATATATTTTCTAAGCGCAATATCCTATCCACAATAGCCAAAATCTTTGACCCATTAGGTATTTTGTCAGCGGTAATTCTCTATGCGAAATTACTGATTAAAGAATTATGGTGTCTTAAATTAGACTGGGATGAGCTTCCTCCTCCGCATATTGTTAAAATGTGGTCACAATACAAAAACGAATTACCCTTACTAGCCAATTATCAAATTTTACGCCATTTGGGAATTTCAAAAAATAGTATTATTACTTTAGTAGGTTTTGCAGATGCGTCCCAAAAGGCATATGCCGCCGTCCTCTATGTAAGAGCAGTAACTGATAATAATGTCAGAATTTCATTAGTTTGTGCAAAATCGAAGGTATCTCCTCTAAAAATAGTGTCAATTCCTCGCTTAGAATTATGTGCGGCTCATTTATTAGCTAAAATGTTGCATTTTGTAATAAATACTTATAGTCAGCAGATACATATAGCAAATGTTTTTGCTTTTACCGATTCTAATATTGTTCTTAGTTGGATTTGCGCTCCTCCCCATAAATGGGAAACATTTGTAGCCAACAGAGTGGCAAAAATTCAAGAATTAGTTTCTCCGTCTCATTGGTATCATATTAGTGGAACTGAAAACCCTGCCGATCGAGTTAGTAGAGGTATAACACCTGCACAATTTTTAAATGATTTTACTTGGGTATCCGGTCCAACCTGGCTAAATTTAGATGAAAACTGTTGGCCTATAGAATCTCTTTCTGAAAATGATAATGAAAGAAAAGTTGTTACATTAACGAATTTAAGTGATTCTGAGACTGATAGTTTATATAATACCTTCGTCGTTCAAAGGTCATCTTGGTTAAAAATGTTTCACATAGTAGTATATGTATTCCGATTTTGCAAAATTTTACCTAATCGCGGTCTGATATCGGCATCAGACTTAGTTAAAGCTGAAGAATATTTAGTAAAATTAATTCAATATCGGCATTTTGCAACAGAAATCAATTTATTATAATCTGGTAAAGAATGCTCATTTCCATTACGCAAATTAAGACCGTTTTTAAAAGACGGAATATTACGTGTAGGAGGTCGGTTGCGTAACTCACAATTAGATTTCGATAAGCAGCATCCAATATTGTTACCTAAAAATGATCATTTTGTAAATCTATTAATTGACTACTATCATCAAAAAAATTTACATACTGGTCCACATTTAGTTTTGGCACTGATGCGCCAACGATATTGGATTTTAGCAGCCAGAGGAATAGTCCGGAAACGGATACAAACTTGCAATTTATGCTTTAGATTTCGTCCAAAGCCCACGTATCCGCTAATGGCAGATTTACCTTCATGTAGAGTACAACAAGCTAAGGCTTTTGCTCTTACGGGAGTAGATTATGCGGGTCCAGTAACCATTACTTTAGGTCGTAGAAGAGGGGCAGCTACCCAGAAAGCCTATATTTGTTTATTTATTTATTTGGTCACAAAAGCTCTTCACCTAGAACTTGTTTCGGATTTGAGCACTGCTAATTTTATTCAGGCCTTAAAACGATTTCTGTCACGCAGAGGACCATGTGCTGTCATGTATTCCGACTGCGGAACGAATTTCATTGGTTCAAAAAACATATTAGATGAGTTATATATAATTTAATCAATTCTAGAGACTATAAATTTAAATTTGCTCAAGAACTGTCTTTTAGAAAAATCGAATGGAAGTTTAATCCGCCGTCAGCTCCTCATTTCGGTGGTATTTGGGAGGCTAATGTCAAAGCCGTGAAAACGCATCTTTATAAAATTATTGGCTCCCAAATACTGTCATATGAAGAATCTGTTACTTTTTTAGTCCAAATAGAAGCCTTACTTAACTCGCGCCCACTTTGCGTTCTTAGCTCTGACCCTGCTGAACCATTGGCTCTCACACCCGCTCATTTTTTGAAGTTGACTCCTCTTCAAAATTTACCCACGCCAGACCTGACTAAGGAACCTTTGAATCGCATAAATCGATTCCAATTAATTGATAGAATGGTTCAGGATTATTGGCGTCGGTGGCATTTAGAGTATCTAACTACCCTTCAAATACGAAATCGTTGGACTAAAACTACTGAACCTATTAAACCAGGTACTGTAGTGGTGGTAAAATATGATGGAATACCACCAATGCAATGGCCTCTTGGTATTATAGAGGAAACTTTTCCAAACAAAGACGGGGTTGTTAGGGTGGTGACTGTTAGAACTAAAACAGGTCTATTTAAGCGTCCTGTTGTAAAGGTTTGTCCACTTCCCACACAATAAGTAAATATTTTGTCTTTGTTTTATTAGGTAGCTAATTTAGATTAAGGTTGTTGTTTTTCCTTTCTTTCTCTAGATAAATTTAAGGTACCTATATATATTTAAGGTTTATATTTAGTATACTTTACTCGTCAAGTACTCTTTGCATGTTTAATAGATTGTTATCCTGTATTCTGAAAATAATGTTGCAGTAGAGGCCACTGTTTGTATCGATTTGTATTTATTTCTCATTCTTATCAGTCCGCGAGTAGTTTTTGCTAAGAAACTATTGATTTTAAAAAAGAGACACGCTTCGATACAATATAAACGGGTAGAACATTTTTCGGCAGTTCCGTAGTACGTATTTTCGCTAGTAAATTTTGATAAACATTAGTGACCCTTTCTATTCCTTTTTTTTCTTTCCTTTTTACCCCTACCTGCATCGTTGAAGTGCACATTTGTCCAGTTGGGTAAGTTTTTGTTTTTATTCTTAGTATACAGTCTGCTTAGACGCAACAATATGTCACCAGTCTGTAACTTAAAACTTCTATATCTGCATTTGAGTTAATTAAATTTCCTATTTTCCTTGATAAAAATATATTTTTAAGCAACTAATTCACTTTTGTACAATACATTATCCTAACATAATCATAACTGAAAATATTTGTCTTTAATTATGATACACCTAATTTTAGTTAGAAGCAGATGAAAATCTGTCATTTTACTTAGGTAATATATTTTTATATAGACGTATAGGTCCTGGACGGACTTGTCAACTTCTACAGATCGAGAAAATTATCGTGCACACCATAAAGGAAAATCCTCCTGCCAGTTGAATAGCAAAACAATAAATCAGTTATATCCCTATCACATACAAAATATTTAAGGACTACAATATCGAGTTTTCCACTAGTACGAGAGATACTTGGATGATTAATAATCATAACTTACATAAACAACTATTTTTTCACAGTTCGGGTACGTTTTTACGTTCATGTTACTTTTGAAATTGACACTAACTTCAAATAAAAACATATTGAAAAATAATAAACCTACAGTGGCAAATACTTTAGACTGCTCGACAATAGTTAATTGTGTATTAGGACCACAAAGTGATATATTGCTGCTTTAAGAGAGAAGTTTTTTCTATAAATTTAAATACTGTCTTATGATTTACATCTATGTGTAAAAAACTATAAATGTTTATGGAATTCTTCTAACACTTCCTCCTTCTTTAGCAAGCAAAAGCAAGGCGAAGAATTAAACGGTATTAAGTGTCTGTGTTTGATGACAAACATGTAATACTTTGAAACGATTTGATTCAGTCCTCTTCTGGTAAAATAATTATTATATTTCGTCGACATTTGTGGTAACTTCTTTGAATTTTCTTAAAGAAACCATTCTTTGACATGTCGTGGTCGCAGTTTTCGATAAAGGCAGTCAGGTATATTAAATTGGAATGGCGTATTTAAACATGGCACAATTATATACAAGCATCACATACATATAATTTTGAAAACTTTCCATTATCTGATAATAATTATTGGAATAAATGTATTGACACATCAAATAATTTGTATATTTTTGCTGACAGCAGCGGCAAAGATGGCCTTCTTCGTCTTTTATAAGTTGACTGAATTGGTAAAAATAAATTGGTACTACCCTGCGAGACCAATGTTAGCCTATGGAGCTGTTGTCTAGTGGCTGAAAGTCCAACAGATGACAGCTAAACAAAGGCTCAGCTAGGTACGAAGGATTACCTGCCTAAGCATAACTGGAGCTATGCGTACGACCCACCATACCAATGGAGGTGATGCTATGTGTGCCACCTTTGGATATTTATCTAAAAGAAGTGGCTGCGGCAACTATGCTTCGCCTCAAAAATACTGGTATTATACCTGATGTAGGATGTGGAGAAGTTAGGAGTCACCTGTGGAATGGAGTCGTTAGAAAGATGCCCCTTTTGCAGGCAGACACTGACAATATTTCTCCCAAGTTCGAGATTCACAGACGTATCAAAAATGAAGGAAGATGCAGGGAGGATTTATTCCAGATCTTTACATATTCGATACCAGTAGGCAATGGATAGGCCGTGGTACAAACGGAATTAGCAGGTATAATTATAGCCACCAAAGAAATTGTCCGTAGACATACAACGGGCAAAACCATTAGAATCTACACAGATAGTATACAATCACTACTGATCTTACGTAATCATAAGATCAGCATGAGAATGGTATCAGACACTGGTAGTGGCCTCAATCAACAACAGCGTATCTGTATGCTGGGTAAAGGGACATTATAGGTGCAATGGCAATAAAGTAGCTGACAAGCTAAGTAGGAGTGAGTCGGGTCTCAATATTTTTGGGCCTGGTCTCTCTAGTATGCTTTCGTTATCAGCATTTGTTGAAATTATCAAATAGGACACCCACAAAAAGAGTTTAGGAAACGTTGGGATGAAATAAATGACTGTCAATTTGCTAAGGAGTTCCTAGAGTACCTTGCAAGGATACAACCAAAAAGTACTAGACATTGTTGGCTAAGGAAGCATGTTTATTACATGAGGAAGTGCGAAATACCTCTTTGTAGGGTAGGGGTTGCGAACAGCAAGACGAGGCAATACTTCATGCACTGCCCTCTCGTCAATACATCCGTGTTGGGAGAACGATAGCCTTCTATGGCCTACATTAGAGGGACCTACCTGAGCAACACCACCACCTCTTTCTCCTTATTAGGTTGGTTGGCGGTTCAGGTAGTTTGATTTTCTAATGGGAGGAGATACAAGGGGTTCAATGAGGGAGTTCGTCCCTTCTACACGCCTCGACGATACCCAAAATTAAGATTACTATTTTCAGTAAATATGTCTTATCAGTAGTTTCTGTTAAAAAGGTTTTTACTTAATCAAAATTTAAGGTTTTTGATTTTATGGGTTTTTGGCCAACAGCTTGACATTCTAACACTTACTTTTGTGTTAAAAGTCGCAGAAACACGTTTCTTTATTACGGTTTCCTTGGTAACTAAGCGAGCACTTTGGTTATTTTGTTGTTCGCCAAGCACCACAGTAAAAAAAAACGCTCGCTCCTCGGAAAAATGCAAAAATATTGTTTATATTTCGCAATCAGTGTTTTATGGCGCTTTCGAATGATTTTTAATCTCGACTTACGGTCTCAACCAAAAATTCACATTCTGACGCGCCATTAAAAAAATACTGATTTTGTGCGCTTAATATAAAAATAACAATTCATTTGTTTGTTTGTTTGGTGTCAGTAGTAAATAGAATGTTATACAACGGAACATGCAGTTTGAAAAATATAAATTTACCAATTTTGTAGTGATGTAGGTAATAAATAAAGATGCAACGTCACCTCGTATGGTAACACATGGCTTACTGGCAACTTCAGCCAAGCGAACAATTTGTTCTTCCAGACAATTTTATTCCGAGCATGTTGACGTTAAAAATATCATCAGAGTGCATATTTAGAGGATATTTATGAAAATGGCGATTAAAATTCATCTTACCGCTACTGTTATGAGTTTAATATTTCAGACAAGTCGTTGTATGCACACTATAAAACGTGTACGGTGCATTAAGATGAAGGCATGCATATGGTTACTTCAATAAATGTCTAACAATTTATCTTCTAAAATAACTAATAACGCACTGGTATTACCACATCACTTTACATGCTCTGTTCATAAGCTAGTGCATAAGCATAAGTGTTATTAAAAATCTATTTCACGGAAATTATTTGAAAAGCGTCACACAATCGCTTTCAAAGTATTTGTGTCTAGGAACAACTTAGTGCAGGAATGAGGGAAACCTAGAACACCTCATTAATTAGGGGAATGTTCAAACATCGGCTGATATCAATCTTTCACATCAACCCAAGCCAGGCTAATTTGATTGAAATATGAAATTATATTTTTCTAATACTTGTAACTTCTAAATAAAAACCAGTCGGTCCTAAGTTTATATAAAAAATATATATATTTGAAATTAACTCAGCATGCTACCATAAGCCAAAGTTTTCCATAGAGCTTGAAGAACATCAACAAAAATATATTTTTTCTGATGTAGACTTTATTCGGGTTAAATTTGTTATAATTTGAGATTTTTGGGAAGATTTTTTAATTGCAAGGAAACCTTAATACCTTTTTATGTATTTGGAATAGAAGTCTACACATAATTTATGTTCACAAAGTGCACTTATATCTGAATAAATAAATTTCTAGAGATTCAGTATTTCAAATTGCATGTCAGTGGATCAATATGTAACATACTTACCGATAATATTCCAATAATTTGACCGCAGTCAAGATTTTGCAACGGTGATATTACAGATATGTAAATTTTCAGATTCATACCGACTGCTAACTATATTGAAAATGTCTTACGTTCTTAAAAATATTATTATGTTCGGGTCTATTATTTTACTTTATGCTTTCCATCGATTTGAAACTACTAGTTGGTGGGAAATTCAGTACATTTTTTATTTTGCCTGTACTTTTGGCCAGACCCACCTATGTACTTTTATGCAGTGAATTTCAAGCCCATTTAGCTTAAACACCCCCAAAATGTTGAGTAAATTGCAAAAATACCGAAAACTCGCAAAAAATCACGATAGGGAACGTAAACATTTCAGGAAATTTCTTTCTGAACCTGATCAGATATAATTCTTATGTATTTTATTACGCTGAATTTGAATCTGAAGTCTATTGAGTTGCGTCATCCACAGATTTTGCAAGAATCGCAATAAATAGGTGGAAAATGTGAAAAATTATTAAAAATCGCCATAAAAGTACCACCCTACCTATCTTTATGTGTTTTGACGCACTGAATTCAAAGAAAAACTGCGAAAACGAAAAAAATTCGGATTTTTTTTTTTTCCTCACCAAAGTGAATTTTGCGATTTTTCGCTATTTCTGAGTCTGGCTAAAAGTACAAACCATTTTTTTTTGTTTATGCCGGTATAATTATTAATATTCTTGGCATTAATCAAAATAGATCATTATTTTATATTTCAAATTCGTGACTGTTGAGTAATTATTTACGGTATCTATTTATCCAAACTGATACAGAGAGAAACGAAAATAGAACAAAGAACATATTATTACTGGGCTTTTTTTACCTTCAGACTTGTAGATATAAAAAGAAGAAATTTTTCCAATATCACTCTTCAAGTGATATAATTAGCGTTCTTCCAACAGTTCACCGTGATTTTTTTACGCTGCCCACATTCTCCAGGCACCGACACAAAAGGCAGAGTAAAGATAAAAGTTGAAATACATAGTACAAACAAGAAATCAGGGAGGCGTAAGTTGCCATCGTCAAAGACAAATTGAAAATCAGCCGAACGGGAACAGAGAGGCGGTGGGCGTCCTCGTTATATCTTAACAAAAATTAACAAATGAACCGGGTTGCCGCTCATTTCCCCTTAGTGCACGTTTATATTGGAGCGGCACGCAAGGCCACGACAAAAGTCACACGCCGGATTGCACTCCAATCTCCAAGACAAGAGTTAGGAGGAGTGCGACAGTGTTTATGTTGGAGCGAAGCGCCAGAGACTCTTTTACTTTCTAAATTTCAATGTTCTAACAATTTGGTCAGTTTTAAACTTAAAAATAATAGAGTTTATTAGAATCAATGGCCAATTAATTGTATCTTCTTAATAAAATACGAAAAGGAAAATATTTTATATAGAGTGGGTCAATTTCGACACTTTTAGAGGTTTTCTCCAATTTCCCAAGGAGATATAATGAAAGTATTATCTAAGGTCGCATGAGGTCGATTCTTAAGAAAAATTGAATGGCTGGAACTGCATTTCGATATCTCGATTCGCTTTAACGATACAGGGCATTTCTTATTTTTTGCTTCTGTTTTCTAATATTTTAGATTTTTATAAAAACATTATTTATTCGGTTTTTACGTATATTTCAGTGGCGTACGCAGTTTTATTAAAAACTTTATATTTCTTTATAGCAATTTATGTGAAATCACAGTTTTACCAATTTTATGGTCAACTTAACTTAGTTTATATTTTATTTCTCTAGGTACATCTACGGTAAAAAATGTAATTAAAACCATGATTGAGTAATCTTAGTAACGGATTTATATAATTACCCGTTTAGCTTAATGATATATTAGAGAATAACCTGTTACTATTATTTTATTTTTTTAAGCATGTATTGGTAAAAGCATATCTCAAAAATCATTGACGGTACAAAAATATAAAACATCCTGTATTAACTAAATAAGTACTATGTATCTAAATAAATGTTTTCAGTTTTCTATCTGCAACAAAAATTACTGAGGAAATCTGATAAGTGTAGTCAATATCTACCCTAATACGATTATTTACGAATTTTCTAGTTAGCTTTGAAAAAAAATTAAATTCGTATACAGTCCATAGCATTGTTTTTATTTTTTGACAGCTGTTAGATGCTGGATTCAAATTTTTTGCCAACACTTACTTAACAAAAATAAAATATTAATAGCACCTTATTTGTTAATATATCATTAAGCTAAACATATAATGACACAAATTCATTCCTAAGATTACTTAACAATGATTTTAATTACATTTTTTACCGTAAAGAAATAAAATATTAATAAAAGTTGACCATAAAAAAGGAAACATTCCACATATACAACCAATGAAAAATACTATCGAATCGTGAGATAACATACAGGCAGTTCCATTTAAAAAACGTAACTTTGCATTATATTTTTTTAAAAAAGTAAAGAGTATGCTAAAAAACTTCATACGTCACTGAAATCTACGTAAAAAAAATGAATGTTTTTACAACAATATAATATATCAACAAATAAGAAAGTTATAAAGCTTTATAGAAAATGCAAAAAATTAGAAACATCCTGTATCTTTTAAACAAATCGATATATCAGAATGCGGTTTTCGCCATTCAATTTTCCCTCACCTCCCGTACTCATCTAAATGCTGTGAATGAATTACTGTATATTATTTTGGACCTCGGTATAGTACATTCACCACCGCGCCGCGCGCAAGTAATACCTTGCTAGATTCTCTAGTTTAGCGCCTGGCCCGCCTTTAGTACTTCACTATAAACACCTCCATAAGAATGCATGCATTGAATAGTCGTGCCTAGGCGCGTAGCTTTTGTCGTGGCCTGGTGTGCCGCTCCAACATAAACGTGCACTTACTTTCGCATGCAGCAGCGCAGCATCTTGGCCGCCGCCGATTCCACGCCGTAGACTATTACGGATGAGATCAAAGTTGACTCTATTCAATCCAGAACAAATGACTATCTGGACCGGACGTCTTTCAGAAGCCTTTCAGTTAACGTGCAAGCAGATCCGCTTGATTAATCTCCCTATAATATTTTCGAAGAAGTCTCAGACAGACATGATTTATAAATGCAAATGGCCAATTAGAAAATGATTGATTCTCTTCACGTCTTCTGTGCTGTATGAATATTGCAACCCTCGCTTTTTTGGTTTAGCATAGATTTCTATCGAATATAGATTTTTAAACATAACACAAAATAGTTAGAATTAAATCATATAAAGGCAAATGCTGTAATAATAATATTTTTATTATACTTCTTTCAAAACACCTTTTTTCATATGTATTATTAATAATATAATATGGCAACAATTAGAACCAAATGTTATTATTTTTAGTTGCTACAGTAACAACCAGAGTTCTTCATAATTAAACATTTATATATATATATATATATATATATATATATATATATATTAAAGAAAATTAAAATTAGTGGATAATATCAAACAAATTCTAATTTTATGAAGAAACAATTTGACACTTTCATTTCCTGTCACCACCTACCTAAATTTTTCTTCAAAATTATACTCATGTTTGGGATAACATTTCCGACACCTTGCGAGAAAATGACGCTTACCAAACTAAAATGCATGTGATAAAAACTTTCAATACGCACGCTTGTAAAAAAATATTTTTCTCGATCTGCGATTCTTTCAGTACGCTGAAAACCATAGAAACGCATCTTACATGAGAAACACTGTATTGTCAGCATTGCTTATTTTCTGTCAATTAAATTTGTCGATAAAATATAATCAGAAGAAAATCCCAAAATTACTGATAACATCCTAGAGCAAGCGGCACAAGTGAAACCAAATGTATTAGCAGTACCATCCAGGTCAAGATATGAACACGAACTTTTTACTGAATAAGTAAGTAGTTTTGCCGTAAACGAAAATGCTATCAGCAAATATCCAAAAACTATTGCTTTCTTGAAACGACAATCTGTAGAATATATACCGAAAAAGTTTAAAGTTTTAACAGCAGAACAAGTAACCAAATGTCTATGTGAAGCTCCAGATGAACAACAATTACTAGCAAAAGCAATTTTAATGTTTGGGATCTTTGGTGTGTCGAATAGATGATTTAATACGTTTAAATTTAAACGATGTGGTAGATACTAAGCGCTCTCTTGTCGTATTTTTACGATATGGAAAAACTCATGCATCAAGAAATATCACCATTACCAATGAATGATGTAAATGTGAGCCTTGTACACTTTATCGTAAATATGCAGCTCTTCGACCTAAAAATATGAACAGCAGAAGATTATTTGTTGCATATCGAAACGGCAGGTGTTACACTCAACACGTTGGATGCCATACCATCAGTGTTCCGAAAATTGTTGCAGAATACCTAAAACTAGAAGATCCCAGACTAAGGCGTTCTTTGACAGCCATTTCGGTGGAAAGCGGCGCTGATTTACTTACTCTAAAGAGTCACAGAGGATGGCGTTCTTCCAATCTAGCAGAAGATTATATAGAAGAATCCATATAAAGAAAAATTGAGGTATCACGAAAACTGTTTAACCCTTCTCACTTGCAAAATGCAACTGTATAATTCGCTCGAAAAAATCTAAATATTTGCGAAGAGTTTGCTTCGATAACTGCAGTTTCAGAAAATAAAACTCCAAAAGGATTAAACCTCTGCAATAATACGAATTGCACAATAAACATTGCCATTAATTAATGGCCATTAATAAAAATTCAAACTAAAAACATTATTAGTTGGGGCTGCTATTATTAATAGTTAGTTAATATTCAATAAACTTTACTAGTTACATGTGTTTCTTTTTATTCCTCCAATATGAAAATAAAATTGTTCCAAGTATGTTTCATACGTCTTTTTTGTTTTATTTTGTTATTACATTTTCGTTTTTAAAAGTGTAATAAAAAAATATCGTTCATTACACGTCCACAAATAGATTTTTCCGTGATTGCCTGACCATCCTCTTTGTAAAAGGCATTGACATTGACATTGACATTCCTGCAATTTTTCAGTTGCTAATTGATAAACATATGGTCTTATTTTTATGATATTAGAACACACAGTACTTTAAATGGACTTAGCAAGATAAGTATGTGTGCTCTGCCCTTTGACGGATTTTTTTAAAATTTTTGTAGTAATAATATGTAAGCTCAAATTTCCCATAAGGTTATGACTCAAAAAGATTTTTTATGAGAGTTATGGGTTTTATGAAAAATTGATAATATTTTTGTTTCTCTAGAACTTCTTGTCGATTTTGATGCCCTAAAAATATGTCATGAAATTTGATAGGGCAATACTGTAAAAAAATTGGTTGAAATGAGGGTGTTCCCAGTTTTTCGTTCTTTATTTTAGGAAAAAATACAGCCTGAAAGAATAATAGTTGTCTCTCCTATAATATTTTTCCCTATGACACTCCGTTTTCCTAATACAGGGCGTACAACTTTTAAAAAACTATTTAATTTTATTTTTTACCTCCTAAACAAATACATATTGTTACGGAAGTTCACCTACCTCGTTAGTTTGTAAATTACATTTCTATTTACGCGAGAATTTATAATTTTTGTGATACCTTTATTTTGACGTTTTCTGGAATACTCTCAACCACATTCTATTTGTGAATCAGTTCAATTTGACGTCATTAAGTGTAGTTGTGATGGGGATTTTGATGTGGTATGTGTGTGTTTTGGGTAATTTTAATAACTTTGGAATATTAAATATAATTATTGCTTCAGTGGGATTTAAGCGTAAGCGCTTATATGAAGATCCATTCATCAATTCATTCAAGAATGGTTATAATCGTCACCGTGCTAGTTTGAGTGCATGAGTTTATTTATCATTTCGTAAGCGGGTATGGCCTACTTCGGTTTCTTTTTAATTAATTAACTTTTGAGTGCATTTTTAAATCATTTACACAAGTAGGTATATACTTTCTTGTATTTACCTACCAATAGGCATATTAATATTTGTCTCTCATAATATTAACAAAAATATATAACGCCATAACATTCATCCTAGTTATTAGTCATAAATGAGTTTGTTTTATAATATATATAAGAACTGAAAGTGTTAATTAATATCGCTACATGAAGTTTGTCATAATATTGTATATATTATTTATTGTATATATGACTATACCTTGGGATTTGTATAAATAAGTGTGCAAAAAAAATATTGACAGAAACTTCTGGATTCTGAACTATAATGTAGCAGATTCATGTCAGAAAAAATGCTTGTACTTCTAGTTTTCAAAGAAAATATAACTAGTAAACCTGTCATCATATGATCTACATATAAAAATATGTCAATAATACTTCTTTTATGAATTATATACATGGCATAATATGATTAATTTTTGGAATTGTGGTCAAATTGTCATTTTTCACTTTAAGGTAAGTACAAAATTTATACTTAACATTAAATAAAAGTGATTCGTTAAAAATCTAAAAAACCTGTTAGGTACTTAAAGACCGAAAGCCATTATTTTCGATTGTATTAGATTACGCCACCATCGACAATTCCAATTTAGATGCCAGACCGCAACTAGAGGCTTGCGTCAATTTTCCAAACAAGTGAATCTAATTATTCCATATGATGCCATTTCCTGGTCATTGTTCGATCCAGAGCGGAGATCTCCTTTTTTATTTTGATGGCAAAGGTGATTGAAAATAATGCAGCAAAACCGCCATTACTAGAGTGAACTGTCCGCTGTTATCGACAGCTTTCATAGGCAATTTACTCTGACTGCAGATGTTTGCGCCGGGTAAAGTTATTCCCAATAACTCGTCAAAATGTGTTTTACTGCAGCTTGCCCAACAATTCATTTTTCAAAGGAAAAACTACAGCAAGGAAGTACGGAACATATTTTTCTTTAACAAATAATTAGTTACCTATGTCTTTAATATGAATAGTTTCCCATTGAATTACATCATTACTTAATAAAGAAATATAATTAATCAATTTTTCATATGGATAATAAAATAATAGTTGTTTATTGTATAAATGTTTTAAGTAGCATTTTATCCACGCAAGAACGCTTAAACGTGAGAACGTAGTTCGAGAGTTTAATATTCTTAAATGGACAAAGGGCAATTAAAACACGAATGCAATACAACGTTTTATTCATAATCACATCACAATCATATTTGTGGAGTCAGAATTATTGGAATTTAATAAAAAAATATTCGCACGACTTGATCTTTCTTAGTACTCAATGAAAAGTGAAAAGTAGGTTGTGTTATACCTACTGGTTGCTACGGTACGTTGATTATTATCAATTATTTAATAAAGAGAGAGAGAGAGAAGAGAGAGAAAGAGCTTTATTAGCAAAAATGCTAGCATATACTTACAACATAAAAAATAACGATAAAACTGCACGCTAAACTATATACTAAAATAGGTAATACATATTAATGTACACTACATATTTCAATATAATTTCTGTAATACTTAATAAGGCTAACGGTAAGTAAGTAGTAGTAAAAGTAAAGGTAATTAGTAAGTAGTTTAACTTCTGGCAAGGTACGAAAACAGTTTCCTTTTAAATATATGTGAATTAGAATTCCTTATATCGAATGGCAATTTGTTATATTCTACCACCTCTCCCCTATCAAAAACATTTTTCTTAGTTGACATTAAGTTCGTCCGAATTATGTCCAAGTTATTAATTTGTCTTGTATAATAATTATGTACATCGCCACGCAACTGCAAATCAGTGGACAAATATTTAGGTAATGAATTATTTAACAATTTATGTAAAAAGATCAATGTTTTAAATTTTATATAAGTTCTAACGGACAACCAGCCTAAAACATTCTGCATGCTTATTATATTTGTATATCTGGAGCAGCCTAATAAGAAACGCATACATTTATTTTGCAGTAATTGTAATTTATTTATATCACCATCATTAGCCATAAACAAAATTGTTGCGCAGTAATCAAAATGAGGTTTAATTATATAGTTATAGATCAGCCTCTTTGAGTACGGACTTAAATCTCTACAAATTCTATAAGCAAATGCCAATTTCTTAGAAATTTTTTTACATATATATCCGACATGTGACGAAAAATTTAAGTTACTGTCAATTATAATCCTCAGATATTTCACTTCGGAGATACATTCTAACATTTCATTTCTAAATATAATACTATAATTATTATTATTAACCTTAGTTGGTATACGATCTGTTCTTGAACCTATAATAATATATTTAGATTTATTAGCATTTATAATCACTTTATTACTTTCGTACCAATCACTAATTATTTTAAGGCAAATATTTAATTTTAAGACGACTTCATTCACATTAGATCCTGCAGAGTATATAATGATGTCATGAGCAAAGAGATGGATTTTACAGTCATTGGTGTTTAAATAAAAAATATCATTGATATATAATATAAATAGCAGTGGTCCTAATACGCTACCCTGAGGTACTCCACTTTCAATTAAAATTGTTTGAGATTTTTCATTACCGAGTTTTGTTTGTTGAAATCTTTCATGTAGATAGGAAGATAACCACTTATGTGCATCTGGTACAATACCGTAGTAGTTATACAATTTACTCAGTAATATATTTCTGTTAACGATTTCAAAAGCACGCCGCAAATCTAGGAAAACCGCTACTACAACTTGTCCTTTATCTATACTATATTTAAAATCATTTATCACTCTCTGTAATGCAGTTTCACAAGAGAATCCTTCTCGAAACCCTGATTGGTTATCATTTAAAAGGTTGTTGCTTTTAATATATGTTAAAATTTGTTTATGGATAATAAGTTCAAGATTTTTTTCTAAACAAGGTAATATATTTATCGGTCTAAATTGTTCAATATTTCTAGTTCCTGAAATCTAAGGAATATGAATAATTGTTGACAATTTCATAATATCTGGAAATACACTACTATTTATGGATGTATTCATAATATGTAAAATGGGATAACCAACCAGAGTTATATCTGAATTTGGTAAAAATGAAAGTAATTGTGTTCTTGTGGCTATTTCCGAAGAAGCTCAGGAAGCAATTCTACATTTATTGTCAGCGAACTCCAGGGAACATTACGAAAAAGCGTTTGCCGAATTTCACGTATGGAGGGGAAAACGGAGAGTAATGATGATAAATGCAGTCATGCTATCGTATTTTTTTTAATTTGAACAAAATATGTGCAATTTCATCTATGTTGGCGAAGTATTCAATGTTGAAGGCTACTACAAAGATGTACAAAAATATAGATATTTGAAAATATAACTAGCTTACCGCTTATTTGAAGACTGAATCGAGAGGGTACAAAGCAAAAAAGCTGTAGTATTAGAAAGATAACATATTGAAGAATTTTTGACTGGGGCTTCCGATAAAGAATATTTAATGATTGATGATCTTTACCTTTAGTTATATAGTGAACTTATATTAGGCTGCTTCCGGTACTTACTTGTTTCAATACCTGACACCAAGACGAGCATTTTAAGAAAATTTACAATTAGGCAAGCAGAATCTTGTGCTGCTGTTGAAATACACAGAAAATATACTTCTCTTAGTCTAATTCGTTTAATACAAGACAGGTCCTTTTTAAGATACATCAATAAAAAATTTACTTTTAGCATGTTGGAATCAACACATTAGCGAAGGTACCCTCAATAGCTGCATCATTTCTGAATATCCCAAATCTGCAAAGAAACATATGCTGGCCGTTGTATGTGGCACACTGCAATGGTGGATAGAACAACTCCTCTGTAACAGAAAGTTATGTTGAGGAGTCCATATCAGACAAACTTGATATTGCAAGGAAAATCCAAGGAAAATATACTTGTTTCTTACAAGAAGAGACATCCGTAACATGTGGAAATTATGCACAAACGTCGGCAGATGTTATGCGTTCCGAAAATGATGGAAACAATGCTACAAGGGTATTATTAACGCAATGGAAGTTAAATGTGATAAAAGAAAAAACGAAATGTCTGTTACTATAAATGTAAATGTTAATAAGTAAATAAATTAAATTTGATTTATTAAAGGGTTATTACTTTATTCCAATAGTGGATAAAGTATCATTGTATCAATTTAGATGGTTTATATGTGCGGATAAAAGTTCGATTATAAGGTGATTCTAGATAAAATTATTTTGTTTGTATCGAATACTTTAACAAAAGTAATTATGTGACCTGTTATATATTTCAAATTCAAATTGATTTGTTGGAGTTTCTGGTTTGCCTTACTGTACACGATTTCATAGCATAATTCTAATTAAATGTTAACTAAAGCTGCAGTTAATCAAAGTTTAATTATCAACAAAAGCGTTATAATGTGGTACATAAAATCTCGTAGTGACGTGTCACTAAATCCCAGTTAATTCCTGTATTAAATATACAATAGAGGAGTTTGATCTAATTAATGTTTTGTGTCCATATACACATTTTTAACACAACTGACACTACTAATAATTGTAATCATAAAATATGAATATACAAAGTTAAATTATTGAGTACGTTTTCACTTAATATTGGACATGACTATATAAACTCCACAGTATGCTTACAAGGAAAAACGTAATGTGTAATTAAGTATAGCATACTTAAAACTTTAGACTTCGTTCAAGTATTAATTCACTAATGAAGTACACACAACGTCAAAACTCTTGGACTCCCCCTGATTCTTGTTAAAGAAATCTGTTTGTCAGAAAAACCATATACATTTATAAAAGCATATTGTTGCCTGATTTTTTTTTGTGAAAAGAATGTGTTCGATAAACTGAGTACTTAGAAAATTTAAAACCAGCAAATTTGTGACATTTTTGACAAAAAGAAGTAACAAAGCAAGTTCTCTATTTGACTAACAGTCGGTATGACCTCCACCACGTTCCAATAGCATATTGACAGGTCTGTGCATTGAGATAATCAAGCGGTTAACGATCTCTTGCGGAATATTGTTCCATTCCTCTTCTGCCTGCCACGACTAACTCATCTAAGGTAGAGGAATGTGATTGTGAATGGCTCTAGCAACGAAATCCCACGTGTTTTCAATAGCATTCATGTCAGGAGAGTTAACTGGCCAATCTTATCTATTGATATGTTCGAGTGTCTCTTGAACCCTTCTTCCGCGACGTTGTAGAACGTTGTCGTCCATAAACACAAAATTTTCACCTAATTCATTACGTAGAGAGTAGATAATGAGCGAAATAACTTATTCGATGTAAATTTGACTGGTCACATTCTGTGGTATGCGAATTAATGGGGTGTGGCGGTTGAACATTATTCCACCCCAAAACATTACGGTACCCCTTCCCTTCATACGGAGCAACTTCACGGGAAAAATGAAATCGCTGTTGACGACTTGGTTCCCTCCAGACTTTTTGTCGATGGCCCCTATGCTCTCGCGCCCACTAGAGACGGGCAGCACGATGCCTTGGAAGTAGAGTGGGGACCCGTAATGGTTTTCTAGCACGTAAATTTGCGTCGTAGAGTCATCTTCAAATAATAGGTGTCGATATGACACGGCAAAACGTACCTTGAAAGTGGGCCCCGAGAGCTAAAGCTGAAGATATGCGGTGTCTACGGGCATATTGCACCAAATACCGATTCTCCCTTTCATTAGATACTCGAGGACGTCCACTACATGGTCTGTTTTCCACTGTATCAAATTCCACATATCTGTGTACTATTCCTACAACAGATGATCTACGAATGCCCAACATGTTCGATATCTGATAATTAGAATGTAAAGCAGTAAAACTTGGTTGAATACACTGCCAAACTGACCAGATTTGTAAAAACATTGGTAATAAAGTAGTAAAGGTTCATGGTCTGCAATTTTTTGTTGTCTTTTTTGTTCCCTAAATACATGTACTTTTTTACCACATTAAGAAAAACCACTAGGTTTAATCGAATCATTTTATATACAGGCCCAAGATTTTTGACGCTGTGTGTATATTTGATATAAATATTTACATAGTCTTGACATCTAAACATTCTTATACTTAATAATAATAATAATATTTTATTTTTCTGTAGACAAAATACACTTTGTATAGGAATAGTCACAGTTTTGCTTAAATTCTAACTACAATTAAAAAGCTCTTGTAAACTGTAAAAAACATTTGTCACAATATAATATTTTAAAATCCTTTTAAAAATGGACATATTTTCAACAAATCTTATCAAGACAGGTAGCATATTAAAAATTTTTAAACCTAAATAATAGGGTGAGTTGTATGTTACAACATACTTACACAAGGGCACATGAAAGTTGTCTTTGGATCTCGTATTTTTCTGTTGAAATTATTTGTTCAAACTAAAAACACCCTTATTTTTAAAAATTAAAAGACACAACTCAAACAAATAAACACCAAACACGGTAGGAATTTGAAACTTCTTAAATAATTCTCGACATGAATGATTTTTAGATACAACAGCGAGGCATTGAATAACCCGTTTTTGAGCTAAAAACACATCCGCTGCGTGAGCAGTCGGCTCCCAAAAGCATGCGCCATATCTGTCTTGAAGACACTTGTGCATGGTAAACCATGGTAAGATGTTCATGTGACAGGAGGGTGCGTAGATTTCTTATCAAAAAACAAACATAATTTAATTTTGAGGCTAACTGAGCACAATGATCTTTCCAATTGAGACACTTATCAATTGTAACACCTAAGAATTTTACTTTTTGGTCAAATAATAATGTTTCTGAGACATTTAGGGGTATGCTTAAAGGTTCACAATATTTTTGTCTATTGTGTAATCTTATCACATGTGTTTTTTGTATTGAAGTAAAGATCATTACAGCTATACCAATTTTTTAACAACTGTAGAACTTCAGTGCATTTACGTTCTAATTGTATGTCCGAGGTGTCGCAAATCAATAATGATTGATCGTCTGCGTACAAAACACATTTAGCTTCAGTAGTAAGGAATTCAAGTTCATTTGTGTAAAATAAAAATAATACTAGGCCAAGTACAGAGCCTTGTGGAATTCCCATATTTATGCAACTCTATTCTGAATTTACCATCTGAACTCTTGTACTATCTGCGTGCATTAAAGTAACAAATTGTTTACGGTCGCTTAAAAAAGACTTTATCCAGTCTAATGATATCCCCCGTATACCATACGAATCAAGTTTCTCCAATAATTTATTATGATTAACGCAGTCGAATGCGCTGCTGCGATCACAAAAGACCCAACAGGGCATTCACCTGCTTCTAGAAACTCCAGGAGTTTAGAATAAAAGTCATGTATTGCAGCTTGTGTAGACATAGTGGCTCTAAAACCATGTTGATTTTTTGAAAATAAATTATGTTTTGCAACAAATTTTAGGACGCGCTCTAGAAAACAATACTCAAAAATTTTAGAAAATGCAGACGCAATAGTTATTGGCCTGTAATTCTGCATGTTATAAGGGTCATCGTTTTTATAGATTGGTACAAATTTTCCTACCTTAAGTGAAGCCGGAAAATACTCCGTAGAAAAGGATATATAAGATTACTAAGTACGTAATTCAACACTTTTGTCTTAAAATGACACAATTTAAAATTGACTTAAAAAATAATATTTTATTAGAATGTTAATAAAATAGCATTAATTATAAAATGGGTTATTCTTTCTTAAATTATAGGTTTATAGTTTTGCACAAATTAAAATGATTAATATTTTGTAATTAATGTCATACTGTAAGATGCAGGTGGACCCCCAGGTTCAGCATGTTTCCTTCTGTTGGGTAAGTCATCGATTGCCTCGCCTCATATGGCATACTGAGAAGAGTTAACAAGCTCCAAAGCGTTATATGTCTGGTGAGCCTCTAATGGATGACTTTGGACAGTTTGTTATCTTATCTTATTCTACTCACTCACTAGTAATAGTTAATTATTTATATAAGGTGAGTAGAGTAGTAACTACTCTGGGAAAGAATAAAATATATCAAGAATATTGAAATACTAATTATGTACTTCAGTTTTACTTTTTCTTAATACAATGTTATTATTTGCTTTATACAAAATTATTTAATACTATTTCAAATATCTGCAGTAATTCTGTCAAGTCACTTCAAATAAAAAAAAAACAGAACTTTATTTTCAGAATAATAATTGTTAACTCAAGTAATTCATATTATCTAAGTAAAACAAAACAATTATTTAAATAAACATAACTTTATGTAGTAGTTTTCTTGATTCAAGTAATTTTTATTCTTAAATGAAGAATATACAATATATACTAACTCAAAAAATATAGTGCATGTATTCATATGCAATCTTTACAGCACTTTTAAATTTTACAATAATATGTGTAAAATTCCATTTAAATTATTTCATTTAATTTGTCATAAGTAAAGATTGATACTTGGTACGAAATCAATGGTTCACAAACAAATTTGAAAATCATTTAATAATAATTGCAATTATAGTTTTTTTATTAGTCGATTTACCTCAATGAAGTTGTGGGAGCTGGTATGTGACTTTTGAATTATGCAATAATTCCACAAATTTGAAAATTAATTGATGCAGCGTATATGATAAAAGGAATTATAATTTGCTAAGCCTATTCTACAACTGACTGCCCGCCTCTCAAGATAGAACAAAGTTCTAATTGTTTCGTTAACTTGAACTGAAATCTCGAATTTTCTTTTCAAAGTTATAAAGTTTAATGGAAACTGTTTTTGTATATTGTTTGTTTCACTGAGGGTATCTTGAAAGTTTTTCTCGTTGATATATTGTAGTCCACAAATTAATTTCACGGATTTTCTAGATGACAATAATTTATTTCTAGACAATCTTGTGCGGATAGAGTGCTATTCACAAGGCTGCTGCATTACAACTTACCATCCTTGGATATAATAATTCTTGACTACATAAGCAAAAGAAATATTCCTTTCCAGTTATTACTTCGTAAAGCATTGATAAAAATATTTGTTATATCACTAGATATTATATCTATATATTCTTTATTTGTGTAGCTATTTTCAAATCACGTCCCTCTCTGTGTATAATGGGTCCATAAATACTTTAAAATCTTACAGTACCCACGTCACTGTCTAATTTTGACCCAAATCAATGTACCTAGCAGAGAGTGTTTATTAATTTAATTTTGTCACAAGGGTTGGATTACATAATTTATCTTTGATAAGTTCCTGATGATGTTCTTTTTTTGTCACTGATTTGGTTATTTGATACAGGGTGTGTTCTAAGTAATCTAAAACGTCGAAATAAGAGGCATTTCAGGCAATCTTAAGAAAAAATCTTCGTAAAATCATTATACAGATATATATTATTTAAAATTGTTCATTCACTTTTGTTAAAAAATATATAATTTAAAAAAATAATTTCTGGAAACCTTTATTACACTTTTTTATTAATATATTTTACTTCCTATATATTTTTTAAATTACATAAAAAGATTCATGTTACTTGTCTATTCAAATAACCTTTGAATGCAAAAATAGTAGATGTTAGGCATAATAAATATAAAGTCACATTTTCACTTAAAAATGTTTCAGAATCCAATATCTAATTGAAAATCTATTTAATGTATACTAATAATATATTAATTTATAATAATACTAAATAATATTACTATATAAAAAATGTCCATTATTTTCATAAATTATTTTTATTATTTTAACTTCAACGCTCTGTAACTAAACTGTAACACTCTGTATAGTTAACTTGCTTTTAAAAAATTCTTACTACATAAATACCTCTCTGTAAGAACTGCTAAGAATATGTTATACCGCATCCATACCTCGGCGAGAGTGCTATACTCGCGTCAAGAATTCAAACGTCTTACGTCACGGCTGACGTTACACATTTGTTTTTATTGTCAACGTAATTTTCGATGTTTGGTCGTGTTAAAAACAATCATTTTTTATAATTTAGTGCAATATATATTGCAAACTTTTAATGTAGTATATAGTTTTATTACTATCAGTTGCAGTTTCTTAAATATTTTGATGAAAATATAATGAATTATTCATTTGTTCGTATGACGTAAGTCGTCTGAATTCTTGTCGCGAGTATATAGCGAACGCAATACTCGACGAGGACTCCATGCACACTCTCGTGCTCGACCGGTCTTGGACTGTCTCGCTGAGAGTGTGGATGCGGCATTAATTGGCAAAAGTTTTTCCCATTTCTTTCATAAAAACCGACAGATTATTAAATTTTGGTGATTCCTAAATATCAATTTTTTACTTCTTAAAGATCGTGCACATTAAGTCTGCACGGACAAGCACGGAATTGCACAGCACGTATCTGCAAACCTGCACGGTTTCCTACACTTGTCCAGCACCGACCAGCAATTTTTTTTACAGATTCTGTTTGTGGAAGACGTTGTGAAGTTTTAAATAGTAGTTGAGTGTAGCTCGGTAGAAGAAATGTTTATTTTAGTGATGTTGTATGAAGAGGAGGAGGGGGAAACACCAAAACACAAGATTTTGCAGAGCACTGTCATCTGACGCTTGTTTAAGGCAAGTAAATAGAGGTTGTTGATAAGCGAGGGTATCCGACAATACAGCGACATATTCATAACTTAACTGGTCGAATAATAGTTTGAAACCAATTTCTGATTTTTGTGGCAACAGAACTTACGTCGTTACGTCGCGCGACCTGACATATAATTTCTAATTGCAGGTCACCAACACGACCTGCAGTGATGGTCGTTGCAGGTGACGGTATATGAAGGTGCTGGTCTACTGTTCGACGCTCCATTAAATAACATGGGCACTTTCATGAGCAGGCTTTGTAGGTTGGTGTGTTGGTCCGTGCAGACATAATGTGTGCGATTTTTAAACTGCATATTTTAGAACTTAAACAGAAATATATGTTATTGTTTATATGTGCAATATCTATTTATTTTAATATTTGCTAATTTGCTTATTCACTTTACGGGTCTAATTACAGTGAATCATCCATAATAGGTATATATCCGAGATGTAAATATCTACATCTTGTCATTGGTTACTCAATACTGGGTGCAGGTACAACATAAGTAGAGAGCGAGTCACTATATTGTGGGTGTGGGTACTATGTCGATCAGGATATTAATCCGCAGAGTAGTTCCTAAAATTCGGCATTTGCAAATATCGCAATCGCCGAAGATGATAGAGGTGGGGTGCTTTCAATAGTAGGTACCAGTATAATGGGGTCGCTTCCTGCTTGTGGTGTACCTACGTCCAACAGTGACCATTTGCAATTATACAAATATTGAAAAAGGTGAGGCTTTCAATATTAAATACTGAGTAAACTATAATAATGTGTCACGTGTATGTACAGAGTAAAATATGTGCCACTTTTATGCATGTCGACATATCCCGTTGCCATCACTGCCGTTGTGTCTCTTTGGGTATACGTGAGTACCTATACTTTGTTCTTATCCAATTGATGGTCGTTCTTTATCTAGATTTTGGCTACAACGAAATGTAATATAGTACATTCACAAAGATTCTTCTAGGGGTTAAAATGCGTTGGTAGCGACCGCACTGCCGCCTCCCATCTACCTTAACCAGCCTAGCGAGCTGCCAAGCAAACCGCCAGGGAATCAGACAATATAAAGCATGAAAATGCAATTAAATTCGACCGTTTACAAGAGTAACGCCATATAGGACTCCGCAGACGAATTGATAAATTTGTCTTACACATTACTAAGAAGAAAATCAATACATTCTAAACACCTACGTGCATAATTAAAGCATTATCAGATTAATTTCTTTCAAAAATTCACCATTCTAAGTTGTACTCATGCACTCACCTCCTTTTATTTCCTAGATTTACATACTTTAGATAAGAGTCAGCTAAGTCTCTTGGTAAATTTTTGAAAGAGACATGTTGAACTTTTGATCGATAAGTTTTGCAATGAATTAGGATTTGAATTGGTAACTTTCTCATCGAGCAGTGCGACTAAGGCCTCTCTAACTTTCAACGTTCACACACTATCCACCAAACTTTCTACCACCCACCTGCAGTGCGACTTCAGGTCAACGGTTTCCAATTGTCGGGAGCATGCGCATGATGAAATTACTGATCACAAACTCTGACTGAAAATTGGATGTTCGTGCAGGATTTTCAAACTATCATCAAACGATTTGCTGATGGCTGAACTGATTGGAGATTTGTCTGTGGACTCCCAATTTGGATTACGTGATTGTGATTATTTTGTCAACTTTTTAAATTTTGGTGGCCATGGGGCTTTCTTGAAATTGAGTATAAAATTTTGTTTGTAAATATCTCCTCTATACCGATTTTAATGGAGTGCCATGGAGTGTCGATAGTCTGAACATTATTAATACAGTAATGTGTATCATATACAAAACTTCTTAATTTTGTACATCTAATATTTGATTAACTTTGTTAGACAAACAGTTTTGCGTATACTAAGAATATTAACGTTTTCAGTTTCTAAAAGTTTTTATTTGATAAGTAGATCAAATTGTAGGTAAAAATCAAACGTCTAACCAGACAACCGTTCTTGTAGTGCATATTATATTCTGTAAACTTTGTCAATGGTAAGCAACATCAGTGGCCATTTCAAAAGTGTTGTCTTATTTCGCAAAACAAGACAAGATTTTGTGTAAAGTGTTGTTCTTGCTCGATCTTACAAGATCATGTGTCTGCAAATACTCTTGCATGATTCTTGCGACACACTTGCATATAAATGAAAACTTTATTATGAATATGGAAACAGTGGTGGTTGCTCTCGGTCGGTTACGGCTCCGCTCGGATTGATATTTGACTGAGAAGGCTTCCTCTCAGTCGCAGCGAAGCTTTTTCGGAGTCATCACTGAAGATGCCGACAGTGAAGAGCGCCGAAACGAAACTGATAACGGATCTGCCCCCACAGAGCCTAACCCGAGAACAACAATGGCAGGTCAAAGAATCCCAGTGAACGCTAATGATATGCTCTTTCATTCTGTTACTAAAGTCATGACATAACAATACGGAAAATCTCTATATATAAGAAATAACTTACTGGTGGAGATGGAGCCAAATATTGTTTGTAACACAAGTAACCTTTGCTAAAGTAGCTACGAAAAATGATCACTCTCTTCAATATTGCTGACTGTGTTATTCCTGTTTTTCAAAATTTCATATCCTGTGATTGTTATTCGGTATAGCTCATTACTTGCCTTACCCTTATTAAATGAATAATTAATATGAAATTGCTGCCCCAAACCCTTACTTTAACCGGAAATCGAGCCAAGACAGCAATATCAGCTAATAGCACTAATTCGCACGTAAAGATAAGTACGGCAGCGAGCGACCTCCATAGTTGTAAATAACTTATCTTACGATCGGGGTAATTATGGTCTTAAACGCTGGGATGCCAAATAATCTGAGTCAAGTTTTTATCTCGACCTGATAATAGTGGAACGGTGAAAAAGTTGGACTATTAGAACACGTCCCAGGAGTACATGAACCGGTTACTTTAAACCCCGAGTGTTGGTTATAAAATTAGAGTTCCGCTCGTGATATCAAGAGAACTTTAAAATCACTTAAATCTAACAAAAAGGTACAACCCACCAGAGCGCTATGCACTGTATAAAATTAATGATCTCCCCTGAAGGCCTTTAAAAACTAAATGTGAATTTAAACTTGTATGGCAGCTTTAATGGAATATAGGGTACTGCAAAATATTGAAATAAATGAAACATGGAGGATTCTTTTACATAGTGAAAATGATCGTCAAATTTTAAAGTTTAATACATGCACTAGGTATACCATTTGTGCATGTTTAACATCAGAAAAACGCAATCACAATATCATTCTCTTTAAAAGATAATATTGTATACAGGGTGGCCCATTTTTCATGGCGTAATCGCCTATGGTGAGAGAGGTCAGGGCTTTCAATAGTAGTAGTACTTTTTTGTGGCTGTTCTAGCTCAGCAGTGACTACAAAGATGTAGACACCTACACCTCAAAGTTTTTAAACTATAACTATTCTTTGTTACAACTATGAGCAATATTTTTTATATTTAGGTACTTACCATTTTCTTTAATCAAAATTCTGCTTAAATTTAAATATTTTCCATTTAAAAACAGTTCATCAGAATTAACTGAACACAACTAATAGACGCATTAAAAACAGACCGATCTTATAATTTTGCATATCTATCTTTTGCATAATTTACCATTCTGAATAACTTTTTAAATAACATTTTGCTATATTTAATTTTCTTTACCTGAAACCAAAGCAGTTTCTACTCAGTGCACTGAATCTTTCAAATAGAATTATTTCAAAAACGGTTACTCCTAACAACTTCAACAAGGTATAACATTATCAGATAAAAATGGTTGGAGAAATGGCTGTTTCAATAGTCAGATGGATACATTAAGCCGCAAAAAAGTTCTGTCATTTAAAATAAGCATGATGTGCCATAAGTGGCGCTCTCTACTATTGACGTCAAAATAAGAATCAAATTGAATTTCTCGTCCCAAAAAACCCCGATCTCCAAAATGTACGCAAATATTTGGATTTTTTAAATATTTATATTTTATATTTTACAAATATCTAAAATAATCTTTTTACACATCAACTTTTAACTAAGGTAAGTTTGGCAACATCGCATTATTTTATCGTCAAGGATCTACTGTTGCTCTATTTCGCATCTATTTCGGGGCATCCTATATTTTCACAGTCTTCCTTAATAATTTATTACTTTCTACCTGACATGACCTGACAATTCAAATTGAAAATGTGGTTTTTTCCGTAAACTGTGACTTTAGTCATCAATGGTTTTTTAATGATAATACATCTAAGATTATTACAACGAGTGCGTTATTTGCATGCATGCTTTAGTTCACAAAAAATGTTTTGGACGATTATTAGCACATGAGAGACTGTATACAGCGCCACCTAGAAGCATATAATTTCGACCAAAATAATTTTTCTCATCTGAAAAAAAAGCGTACCTACTGCCAATTTTGAAGGAAATATCTAGGGTAGGCCCTTTTTGCCTACCCTAGCATCCCATCTCCACTATCCGCCCTCGGTCTTCCTCGAACCTACCCGACGCCCTGATGAACGCCAGGATCTTGGTCCATGGTAAGCCCCTCATCTCTTCCCTTTGCAGCCCTTCGATGCAAAGATCCTATATCTTAGTTTTCCAATTGCCGCACAATATCCTAGAAATGGATAGGGGTCTCATTTATGCCTATCAAGTTCAAATGCCTTCTGAGTCTGCAGTGGCCTGTCAGGACCTCCACCATTTGGTCCAGAGACCTTCGACTAAGGCTAATAATATTCACCATCGATGCTGAAAATATCGAACATCGAACTCTAACATCGATGTTTTGAAAACATCGCCCATCACTAATCTAAATAAAAGAAAACAATTCTTTATACAAACGGAACCTCATATTAAGTATTCTTGTTTTCAAGCAATACTTACTTTTAAAAGAAAAATATATGTTCTTAGTATACAAGAACAAGTCAATTTCAATAAAGTATTACTGTAATTGAGGAATAGTGAAACTAAGCTAGTGCTGAAATTTAACCTTGATGCTAGTATAGCTTTTTTCCATGTACTATTATAGATTGTTGGTTTGACAAAATTCAAGCATTCAGGAGGTATTACTGATATAGCACACATTGGACACTACTTATGTAGGTAAATATACAAAACATATTTTGTTGCAGAACATATAATTCAATCGTAATGACCCTCTGTCCTTAAAGTCAACAGAAGCAGAAGAATGTCAGGGAGAGGGTACAGAAAGGACAAATTAATTTCATGTATGGAAATTAACGCAAATACTACTTTTACAAAAAACGATCTGCGTTACAGCCTCAGTAATTTGTAACCTGTTCATGCGTGCTTGCCAAAGTTTATAATAATATAAAACGAAATTACGGCAATCAAGTTGATTCAATTAATGTAAATGAAATTCTGTGAATAATCGAGAGACGCTTTACATTTTGTAGCTGCAACTGTGTAAAATAGAATGAAAATTATCACTAAATTTGCAAATTACTTTTGAAACTTGGGCTTCATTGTCGATCTCGTGCATAAAAAACTTATTTACATTAACATTTAGCTTGAGGTATAGGATATTTAAATGATATAAAGAAAATGGAGGGCTCATCAACTGATTAATGATGTATATAATAATAATTTTTCAATAATGAAGTGTTTTCAAGTAAAAAAAATGATCCCAACAAGTTGTTTCGTGTACAAGGAGGTGTTTAGACAATTTTAGGAAATGTATAGAAACTCGAGGTGCTTATATTGAAAACGTTACTTAATATTATTCATTATTTCATTTTTTGGTCAGGAAATACTAACATTAAATATGCATTTATTCCAAAAATGGTAAAAAATATCAATTAAAACAAAGTATAGCTTTTTGCAGTAAATTGATAGGGGAACTGTGAATGAAAAATGTCAAATTTGGCAACCCAGTCATAATTGTATAAATTCTAAAACTTAATTTTGATCGTACCTGTATAACGAGGCTTGCCTAATTCAAATTTAAATAGTGAAAGTTGTATGGCTATGAGTTAACTACTATCAAATAAATTTTGAGGATGCTATGGTAACGGTTTAAAAATTATGACTGAAATTCAATACGTAACCCATTAATTGCAAGCTCTCTTATGTCAAGCGAGACATAACAAAAATGTATATGAAGTACTGACATTATTTTGATATCCCCATGATTTTTTTTTTACTACTTTCTGGACACCCTGTATAATAAAATTAGATAATACCTCCCGCTAAACCAGGATAGCGAATGCCATTGCATATGCTTATTATTTATATATTTAAGGGCGCCGTCACCGTCGCAAGACAGTAAGATTTTAACTATTTATGGTTCAAAAATATACCGATAACTGTATATTACGTCATCTTACTATGGTTAAGTATAGCGATAATCAAAACAATGTGCATCTCGACATAGACAATTTTAAGTTTACTTTTCTTTTCTACAAAAACGTTAACACATTTTTTTTATTGCAGCAAAATACACATAAAGGATGAACTAAGGAAAGGTTTGTATCCATTTTTCTTACTTTGGGTTTTAAATGTGAAAAATTACTTGCTGAACTTTATATAAAAATTCCATAAAAAGTGCCCACTTTCAATAAATATTTTAAGTATAAAATCGCTACATTTTGGCAATATAAATACTAATACAACCTAAGTTGAACTTTCTAGTATCCAATAATGTATAATTATTTTTGGCAACTTTAACAGAGTTTAAAATTCTTTACTTTAAAATTCCATCGACATCCACTATTTTGGGTCACAAATAAGGCTCCCTTAACTGTATTAAAAACAAAAATGTGTTAAGGAAAGTACTCGTATTATCATGTAAATTCTTGTACTCATTTTGAAATTATAAATATTGCAAATAAAGCGCATTAAATTTGTTGCTTATGTACTATTATAGATTTAAGTGATATGTCGACAAAACATTGTATTCAAAATGCGTTGCTTGACTTTTCTCACGAGAAATTAGCAATAGTAAAGTTTTCACCACTTTCATATGTATATTATATGACGACAGCTTCACTTTATGATGACGGTGATATGGCATTAAGAAATGTGCAAAATTAACAAAGTCCTTGAATCGTTATATACTAATTTCAATCTATAGACCTTTTTATTCTGTATTGTTGCAATTTTTGGCATTGTTGGAATCTGCTATGGACTGAACTGAAAAAGTATATTCCATTTTAATTATAAAAGTGTGTCCTCCGAAAACAGATAAAGAAACTGGAAGAAGGATTGAATTTAATAAATATATAGTAAATATGCGTTTCATTTTTCAACTATCGAAATGAAAAATATTCTATGTTAGCTACTGGCGTCAATATATTTGTAAAAGTACCCTGTAAAAATGTAAAGTATTTACGCCTCGAAAATCCACAGTGCTTTCTAGATCACTTGCAACGTTTAAACCATTTTTTTACTGAAACGTCCTATATATATTTTGACATTTCCAAGTGCATAGTTTTATTCTCTATCCATTCATATTACCCTTCCATATACCTTTCTTACTTTCTCTGTAAACGACAATTTTTGTTAAAATTAAGTGAATGCGTTATCTTTTAGCCAAGATAACTATAAAAACGACAGTAAATAGAACTATTACCTGTCTATGTGTCTTCAAAACGTCAAATCATGCCTACACAAGTATAATGGCAAACAGGAAAAATGGTTATTCGAACAATGTTAGTTATTGTTAGTTTCATTACATACATGGAGAAACCCAAAATTGGAAATAGAACCTGATATAATTGTCTAACATCGAAGGATCTTTGCATCCATATAAATTTAGTTACTAGAGTAAGTGCCTTTATATAACATGACCTTCAAAAATCTCTTTTGCAGAATATTTAGTGGTTTCAAATACTTACATGTTTACAGCATCACCCCACGACAAAATCCCATGATAAATGTTCTTTATTTGTCATGAATCCAGTATACTGCACATGTACTTAGATTTATACAAAATTTTTTATTATATAATTAATAATCGTGACAATCAAGAATATTTTACATTAGATCTAAGATGTTGTATAAGTGTCTACTTAAAGGTAAGTATGTTGTTTTTCCATATTAATAGTTAAAAGCCTATTGTGTAACCAGCTTTTGATATACATTTTGTTTTAGTTCAGCCCATGATTTCGACTTATGAAAAATTACAATATCATCAGCAAAATCTATTATGTTCCCTTGGTCGACAATGGGAATAATCATTTACATATATGGTAAAACCTATTGCACCTAATACCGTTTCTTGTAGAACACCATATTCAACCGTTAATTTATAAATGTCGGTGTTCTCCATTCTTACAAATTCCTTTCTATTTGATAAATAATTTGTAAACAGTAAACATATTCCTCTTACTCCAATATTTTCTAGCGATTTCAAAAATAAAAGGTGGTTAACAGTATCAAATGCGTTTCACAGATCTATAAAAGCACCCAAACATGGCATACCTTTATCTAATGTTAAAGGGATCTCATTTATCAAGGGTACAATGGCATCTTCAGTTGAAACATTTTACTTATAACTAAACTACTGTAATACCAACTATAGAAGCAGAAATTTGAGCTTGCTCAAAGTTAGTGAGAGCGAGTCTGCCCGAACCTAGCCAGAGAACAACAAAGGCAGGTCCCTACTATAAATGAAATTTATGGAAATTTGAAATACTAGTTTTAATTATTTAATAAATTTTATCTGTCGTCGCAAGTTTAACTGAACATTACAATATTACCTATAGTATCACACATAACAGTGTTTCAGGAATTCAGAAACGATAAAATCTTTGATTGAGAATGGTGAAAATGGTGATCTACATAGTCCTGTTTGTGATCATGTCTAGAAGCTAGATTTTTCATTTTATTTACCCGTAACAAGTCTTACAAGTTTGAAATATCCTAATAATCTATCACTTTCTATAAAGAATGCATTTTGCGCTACTTTCAAAACGTCTAAATTCAGGGATTGAAAATTTGAAAGCTACTACGTCACTATTTCTTTTTTAATATTTATGAGTTAATTAGTCATTAGGTAAATCGGATATGTTAGTACCATTTCATAGCAATTTTGTTAGGTTTTTAAAATGCTGAATTTAAAGCAAATTCTTATCGGTCGGAGTAGGTGGAATATACGAAAGGAGGCGAAAACAAATGACAAGCGAGAAAACAAGCTGAGGTCTCATTTCAGGATTCATTAACTCTGATTCACGTTTTTGCGATAAGAAAAATTTCAGATCCCTGATAGAGCAGCCTATTTGAAAGTAAGCGCTGTCGAACTAAATGATGTAGTCGTGTAGATGCGCACGTTATAGCTGTTGTAATCAGCAATCAAATCGATCGGATCCTAGAAATCCATGGAAAAATGTTGGGAGGCGAACAAATTAAATTATCATTAATTTTTTCCACATACGAGTGAGTATATTAGTGAATAGCCAAAACAGATATATAAATATTTTTTGTATAATACAATGCAAGCTGCCAAACAATTACCTCTCATTATAATAACGTTCCTATCCTTTTATTTTCATTAACTATACAAGGTGTTCGGAATGTGAGTATTTTTATTTTGCTGTATGATAAATTGTACCAAACAAAACATTTTTATTTCTCCGACAACGTCGCCACATACCATGTCAGGTGTTTGTACAAAATAATTCAAATACACCTAAACATCCCTTATTCTGTTCTTCAAGATATCAACCGGTAGCTAAGTCTCATTTTTTGTACCTTGCTAGATAAAAGTTTATTCAGCCCTAAATAATACAGTCCACTTAATTCTAGCTATTAGTGTCAAACCATAAATAAATATACCTATTTAGTAAAATTGTAGAATGAAATACTGACTTACGCAATGCAAGCAAAACATTACAACTTTATTTAAGACTAACGTGCTTATATATGGTGTCCGGAATATGATCGCCTCTATTCTGCTGCATGATAAATTGTACCAAACATTTAATAATTTTTTTCTTTGACCAACGGTAACAGAATTATGATAGCAAACAAGTATTGAATATGACAACGTCACTCACATACCATGTCAGGATTGTCAGGTGTTTGTACATGATAATTACAAATACAAACATCTTTAATGTCAACAGTTTTCTTAGAGCTCTTTTCACAACGCAATAAAATGTGAAATAACAGGTGGCGCAAAACTCATCATCCTATCGGAAGTTGTTATAATTTTTGCTAATGGCGAATATCAATTCTGCTTTGACATTTGTGAAGTAAACAGATACAAAATACACATCAACAAGACATGAATCGTTATACTCCTCAAGAACGCGGAATAATTGTTTCGATTTTTTTTGCGGAATAATTCGTCGGTAGTGTTGGCGCAGCGGAACTATAGGCGCAGATTTCCCGGCCGTCCGACACCACCTGGACAAACACTACGTTTAGCCGCTCGCCTTGAGGATGTCGAGGATGGACGGTCTTTACAGAGAATTTTGGTTAACGACTTGAAGATGTTCCCTTACAAAGTGCAGACAGTGCATCAGCTGTTAGTTCTTGACCGACAAACGTGTAACCTACGCTCAGGCCATCCTGAATCTCCACCACGAGGAAGAGAAGTTTTCATCGAAAATCATCATGAGAGACAACGCCCATTTCCATCTCTGTGGACATGTTAATAAGCAAAATTATCTCTTTTTGGGCGTCGAAAATCCGCGTATAACCGACAAAGAGCCATTACACCCGCTCAAAGCTACTGCATGGAGTGCTGTTTACGCTAGAGGCGTCATCGGGCCGTATTTTTTCGAAGACGCTGCGGGTCAAACGACTACTGTGGATGGCGAGCGCTACAGAGCCATGCTCAACGGCTTTCTCCTTCATCAATTGGATGAATTGGGACTGGAGAATATGTGGTTCCAACAGGATGGCGCAACAGTGTTTATTGCGCAACGCACAACCGAAATTCTGAGAGCTGCATTTCTGGGTTGTGGGGTTTTCTGTCATGAGTCTATGTGAACAAGCCGTAGACTCTTGAAGCCCTCAAAGAAAATATCCGTCAAAAATGTGAGAACCTATCACCGAAACTTCTGGCAAAAGTGTGAAAAATGCCATAAATCGGACCCGTATGTTAATGGAAAAAAATGTAAGACATAAAAAATCTAAAATTTTAACCAAGGAATATATAACAACATTTTTTTATATATTTTTAGGTATTAACAATATTGTGTGAAACTAACTACTCTGCGGACTAAAGCCCCGACCAGCATTGAATTACACTCACAATATCTACCCATATATTCTTTACTATTAGCTTTTGTAACATTTTTTACTGTATAGAAAGGCATTTTAAGTTAAAGCTAAAGCTAAGAAATATAACAAGATATCTATAAACAACCGACAATGAAATACATTTGTATTTAAAGGTGATTTTCAATATGCTTTCTATTTTTTCAACAAAATATTTGTTTTTTAAGGTCTTACTGATTTGTGAAATGGCGGGTGCCTCTAAAAGAACAGAACTGGCAAACATGTTAAAAGAATATGTTACAAATGAAGGAAGCTGCTTCAAAGTCCGCATTAAGGATACAACATCAAACATTGGTAGAAATATTTTTATAACCCCAGAAGACATTAGAAGGTGTCGATTTAATGGATACTATTAAAAAATATGCTGAAATGAGACCTCCAAACTGTACACATAATCGGTTACTCGTTACATACAGGGTGTCCGGAAATTATGCGTCAAGACTTCAGGAGGAGATTCCTCACAAGAAATTTGGGTCATGTCAAATCCTATAACAATTTTTCGAAAACTCAATATTAACGGAGATACAGGGTGTTAAAGTTAAAATTTTATTTACGATATTTGTAAATAACTTCTTAAGAAATCCAAATATTTTTATTTCTAATTTTGACGTCACTAGTAGAGGGCGCCACTTATGGCACATCATGTTTCTTTCAAATGACAGAACTTTTTTGCTGCTTAGTGTTTCCATCTGACTATTGAAACAACCAATTCTCCTACCTATCTGAAAAAGGTACACCTTATTTAAGTCGTTAAGAGTAACCGACTAAAAACTGCTTTGGTTTCAGTTAAAGTGCCTTTTCTACTGAAAATACAGCAAAATGTTACTTGAAAAAGTTGTTCAGAACGGTAAATTATGGATGTGCAAAATTTTTTAAAAATCGGCCTGCTTTGATAAAATCATTGTGCTTTGTTGAAAAATGGTTTCGTCAAACCTCGCCGATCTTCTTGAAATTTTGCACGCCTCCATAATTTATGATTTTGAACAACTTTTTCAAGTAATATTTTGCTGTATTTTCAGCAGAAAAGGCACTTTACCTGAAACCAAAACAGTTTCTCGGTGCACTGAGCATTTCAAATAGGATTATTTCAAAAATGGTTACGCCTACCGACTTCAGCAAGGTATACCTTTTTCTAATAAAACAAGTAGGAGAAACGATTGTTTCGATAGATTGATACATTGAGATGCAAAAAAGTTATGTCATTTTAAAGAAACATGATGTGCCACAAGTGGCGCCCTCTACTAATCTACGTCAAAATTAAAAACATATTTGACGTCCGCAAAAACCCCCCATTTACAAATTTTATGTAAATATTTGGATTTCTTAAGAAGTTATTTACAAACATCGAAAATAAAATTTTAACTTTAACACCCTGTATCTCCGTTAATATTGAGTTTTTGAAAAATTGTTATAGGACTTTGTGACCCTAATTTTTTGTGAGGAATCACCTCCTGAAATCGCATAATTTCCGGACACCCTGTATAGAAATAAGAAGTGTGTTAATACATAGATTGGTGACCCTATAAAATTGAAAATTTTTTTGACTCTCCAACCCTACTAACAATATACTGGACAACAGTTTCCGACATTCCTCAACATCAATATTAGCGAATACTGGAGCCGATCTTTTAAAGATAAAAAGGCATGGTGGGTGGAAGAGGTATTTTATTAAAAAATTAAGCATTTTATCAGTATCAACCAAGTGTACGTTTATTTACTAAGAACCTCTGATATTTCATATTTTTGTAGGCAATAGTCGAAAAAGTCAAAGCACAGAAACATTACGATAAATTTTACTTCTCTCTCCCAGTCGGTTGGAACGTATGTGTAAATTGTTTTTACCTACGTTATAATTAAAAAAAGTAATCTGTTTCTACATAAAATATCCTACAGAAAAATGGTCCCCTAAGTTCGGGATAACCTATCTTATCCTTTCCTGATTTATTAAGATATATGAATATTAATAACAAAGTAGGCAAATTGTCTGGTTTGAATTTGCTTTACTTGGTAACACATATATTAATTAATTATGTATTTTTTATGAAAACTTTACACTTCTCTTTGGAAAAAAAGAAATTTTGGGAGTTCTTTTAACATTTAAGATAACATTCATCTAGGTACATCCAGGAAATTTTTCTTGTGTTATTCTTTATAGGTAAAACATTTCTTGCAGTTACTTTGTCCAAATTATTTTAACTAAGTACACTGTAATTTCATTAACCTCTAGTGATTTTATGCTTATTTCTTTATACGTCTTAATTTTTGTAATATTTTCAATTCATTATTTCTTTCTTTTTTTTTTTCATTTATTGGTTTAAAAATTATTACCCATAAATCAGCATACTATTGAAATTTAAGAAAATAACGTAATTACAGTGTATTGGAACATTTTTTTAATTACTGTATTAAATAATCTATTGCATAAAAAATAGGTACAAGGTTACTCCTAAATATTGTTTGAAAATAATTAACCTTAAACAATATTTAATAACTCATTTCAGCTGTTTATACCCCCTTAATACAAAGTTATAAATCGTAAACCAATTAAAAACGAGTTTAGTATGTAAATTACAGAGGCGGGAAAGATTATTTCCCCTACTAAGTGATTTTAAAATGTATTCTATTAAGTATCTAGTTTAATCGCTGAAAAACCGTAAATTAACTTTAAGGCGTCAGGCAAAGCCATTATATTCAAACTTTTTAACGACGCAACTTGGTAAACAAAGGTTACAGAAAATTTAAGAGACATTACAAGGTGAATATTAATGTTCCCCTGCAGTTCTGGAATTTCTAAGTATAAAATTAATGAAATATATTTTCGAATTTAGATAGATGTTAGTGGATTCATCAACCTCAATTTAATAGTGTACAAGATAAGTAGTACATGTACATAACTAGTGGTTATACTAGGTATTTTCCAACAAGCATTTTCTGACATATTCATGATCAGAGGATCGAGGTATTATTTGTGAACCAGGACAAGAATGAATCAGTACTACTTTCCTGTTGGAATGGAATTAACTTATTTCTGGTAAGTTATTGTTCTTCATGTTGGTAATCGAATGTCAAAATATTTTGAATTTGTTTAATTTGTGATTATTCCTTCGCTAACTAGATTATAGAAATGGAAAGTGAGTAATTTTATATTGTATTACATGAGCTATGTAATGTTTATAAATGAGTAATTTCATTTTGTTTAAAGACAAAGAATTGAATGACATTACCAAGGAATAAATAACATTTTATAACACCTACTTTATACAGCAAATTCAACTGTTTTTATGCCAATTGTTATTAATTATTAATATAATTAATTAGTGGTTTTAATTAATAAAATAGTTTGACATACAGCAACAAAATTTTGAACCCGTCTGACCCAGTTTCTATAAACTAACATAAATGTTTCTGCTTCTTGTCCATTTTGAACCCGTAAATTATTGGTAGCAGCTATGATAAATCAACAATAGTGTCCACTTTGGTGTAATATACATTATTTTTTTAAATATTCACACAAAAAGAAGTCCAAAGGATTTAAAGTCAGGAGAAAGTGGCGGCCATGGTACAGGTCATGCTCGTCCAATCCCTTGGTATTAATGCTGTATATGGTACGAATATAATTGAGTGTATGATACATCACACTGCTGCAATACGCCGTGAACGCCTTAAACCTCCCTCTCTTCCACGATTCGGTTGCAAATTTTCCGCGTTGCACTACACTTATACTCACTGCACACGACGATAAGAGTAGCTGCTTTTGCTCTGCTAAAGCATTTTCACTTCTTCATAAATTAAAACGATATCTTTCAACTACCAGTTGCCATACACGTAAAACATTTTTGCGCCTAGCTAAAGACTACATATACTACATACTACATATTGATTCCATTTTTTGTGATGCACCTATACCCAATTTTTTTTTAGATAAATTGTGAATCTCCCTGTATAGTTTACAATTATTTACTCACGGGAAAAAAGATTTCATAAAAAATATTATGATATTTTTATTAAAAATATTATTTTACGTATAATAATCCCAAGACTTCTTAGGTAAGTATTTTTATTACAGTAGAGGATATCATATAACCTGCTAATTTGATATAGTCATAAAAAACACAATGTCAGTATCTATCAATTTATTCATCTCATATTTAAAAAAAAATGCCTGGAATTTCAAATTAAACTGCTATAAAGCTGGAGGTTTAAAAAGGGTAGGAAAACAAAGCGCACTTTGTCCATATTCAAAACATGTATGAATTTTATGAATGGAGCATTTATTGCATGGGCAAAAAATTTTTTAATAAACTCTCCTAAAAAAATCCGACGACAGAAACCGTTCTCCTTGGATATTCATCATATTTATATGACGTACCATAAATTATACATTTATTTGTAGTCGGGACCATCAACTGTCAAGTGTTAATACACATGTAAAATATATTTAACAAATACCGCCTGTGAATGTTTCACAGCTCGAAATATATTATAGAAAATGCTGAAACTTTTTGACTGGATAAATAAATAATTTTAACAGAATTTCTAAACATAGCTATTTGTTTTATAGGCAGTAAAGTATACAATTTAATGCCACGGCTGGTATTAGTCAAGGCATTAAATCTACTGCTAAATTAAACACAATTTTTTGCACCGATCAATTTTAATTTATATATTTATATTAAGATACTTCTTTCTTGAATAATAATAATTTCATCAGGTCGTCTGTGGTATTAGTCAAGGCATTAAATACACTTTACTGCCAACTTAAACATATTTTTTTGCGCCGATCAATTTTAATTTTGTCATAATAGCAAACAAAGCTATTTATTTTATATTTAGATACTTTTTTCATTAAATCTACTTTACTGCCAAGTTAAACACATTTTTTTGCGTTTATCAATTTTAATGTTGTCATAATAGCGAGCAAAACTATTTATACCATACATACCACCATTGTATGTATAAAGAAAAAAGAAGATGGAGGTCTAAGCTATACGGTATATCGGAAACCAACACACACGAATAGGTACCTACATGCAGAATCTCACCACCACCCATCGCAGCTACAATCAGTGATCAAAACACTAATGACAAGGTCAGAACGACTCTCTGACGACGACCACAAAGAAGAGGAAATTAAAAACGTTAAATTAGCCTTACAACAAAATGGTTTCTCCGGCAACAATATCAAGAGGGCTTTAAGACCTAGGCGAAACAAAGAACAGAAGGAAGAAGATAAACCAATAGGCAAAGCTCTCCTGCCATATGTCAAGGGAACTACAGACAAAATAAGCAGGGTTTTAAAGAAATACAAAATAGAAACCGTCTTCAACACGGACAGGAAGATTGGTAATATGCTACCATCAGCCAAAACAAACATTCCTCTAGAAGACCAAGGAGTATATGAAGTTCCTTGCGGAGGCTGTGAGAAGACGTACATTGGACAAACTAACAGAAGAATCCAAACCCGGAAAGAAGAACATAGGAATGCTGTCCAGAAAAATGAAAAAACTTCGTCATTAGCTCAACATGTAAAAGACACCGGCCACGAGATTGATTTCGATAATACCAAGGTATTAGCAAGAATGGAGCATAAGGCAAAAAGAATAATTAGAGAAGCCATCGAAATTAAAAAACATCCTCAAAATCTCAATACACGTGACGATACCCAAAGATTACCAACAGCTTGGAAACCTGTCCTGGGAATCAAGAAGATCAATAAACCAGTGACACGCAACGGTGAGAGTAGGCCAAGCAGAACACAAGAACCCACAGCACCATTAAACGCAAGACCCGTGACGCGCAGCCATGCGAAGAAAACCACACACCGGAACGAAAGCACAGTATATAACTCACCAAGTGGACAAACATCTTCCAGTAAGCCGAACGTAGTAACGCGAAGCAGAAGTAAGAAGACCTGAAGATGGTAAATGAGATTTTACCGAAACGTTGTCAAACAAATGGTTCTTTTGAAGACCATGCAGATTCATCGCGGAGAGGAACCCGGAGAAATTTTACAACCACATATAACACCCGCGGAAGCCTACGAATTAACATATATATATATATATATATATATATATATATATATATATATATATATATATATATATATATATATATATATATATTCCATTTTTTGTGCTAATGGAAGCATTCTTAATTTATACAACCAAATATACAGTGTGTCCCTAAAAGGATTTAGCTAAACTTACCTTAGTTCAAAGTTGCCCCGTTTAGGCGCTATACGACCCTGAAGTTGCAATTTTGAAATCTTTTTTTTTATAAATTTAAAATGCCTTAAGCGGACCTTCGATAATTCTACACCAATGGAAGAAAAGATTTTTCAGTATAAAATTTAGAAGTAAATTATTTCCTACAAAAAAGGTACTCTTGGTAAGACTCGATTACGCTCGTGGTTTACTTGAAATTTATAATTTTCATCATTGGCATCAATTTTGACATAAAAATTAAATTAGGAAAAAAAATATTTACAATTGTTCCTGATATTCTTGAAATAAAAATCAGACTTTTTAACAAACACGCTTATTCGTTTCCGCGTATTCCATATGGTATATACGGATTTTTCACAAGTTTCCAAGTACAGGTACCAGGTAAGTACAGTACACGTTTATGCAGACAAAAATCCGCACACAGTGAAAGTTAAGACCTTTTACAACACGAATTTAAAATTAATGTGTGGGCAGGAATTATTGGAAATTTTATTATTGATCCTGTCATTTTACCACAGAGATTAATGGGACAAATTTATTTGGAACATCTACAAAATACGTTGTCGGACTTGTTAGAGGATATACCTCTACAACTTCGGAGGTATCTGTGATTTATGATGGGGCTCCACCACATTTTTTTAATAACGCTCCAGTAAATTGGCCACCACGTTCTTCAGACTTAAATCCATTAGACTATTTTTATGGGGTCATCTTAAGTCCGTGGTTTATATGACATCGGTAGAAAACGAAGAGCAACTATGGCGACGTCTTTAAGATGCAACAAATGTTCTTAGAGGCGACGAAGAAATTATGCAATTATGTGTCAATTTTCGTCGTCATGTAAATCTTTGTATGTGTGTAAATGGTGGCCACTTTGAACAGCTACTGTGACATCTTTATTTATTTGCATTAATGTTTTCCTAATTAAATTTTTGTCAAAATTGCTACTAATGATTAAAATTACAAATTTCGAATAAACCACGAGAGTAATCGAGTCTTACCAAGAGTACCTTTTTTGTAGGAAATAGTTTACTTAATCTAAATTATATACTGAAAAATCTTTTCTCCCATTGGCGTAAAATTATCGAAGGTGTAATTACTAAAAAAAAAAAATTCCACGCCAATGGATTGATATTACTGATAATTTTGATATGGGGTTTATTGTCCTATATAGTAGGGTCAACTTACCAAATTTTAGTAAAATCGCATAAGGCGTTTTAAATTTATTAAAAAAAAAAACGATTTCAAAGTTGCAACTTCAGGGTCGTATAGCGCCTAAACGGGACATCTTTGAACTAAGGTAAGTTTAGCTAAATCGACCTATTTTGAGTTGCAATGTATCTGGTGGAGCGTTGTAAAGACCTTTTAGGGACACCCTGTATCTTAGCGTCATAAACAATGGAAAAATTGCATGATTTTTCCAAATATGTGCAGAAGAAAGAAATGGCGTTTGTCCTAGACAATTTCGTGGAAAAATAAGCTTAAAAACGATATTTAAAAATTTAGTCTGGCCACGCCCCCACAAAAAGGTCGTCGTCACAGCGCAGACCTGTGACGTCAGACGCCGTTTCCACGTGTATACCTAAATACAGCAGTGTGTTTTAGTTCATATCTGTATATTCCATGCTTTCGGACAACAGAGTACATACGTTTAGAAGAGTTAATTTGTCATTTGTGACATTATTAGGTATTAATGTGTTAAATAGACATTGGTGTTGAATAAAGTTGCAAAGTAGACTCACAAAGTACTCTCCTAGGTTGCTCCTACCATTTACGGGGTGGGATGTATAATATTATTTGAGGTATTTATAAGATTCTGTTATCTGACTTGACTACATTAAATCATCTGAAAACATAATAAACAAAAGTAATAAATAGCAACAAAGATTTATTATATTAATTTTTAAAAAAATATATGAACGGTAAATATAATATAAATTATTCATTACTCATACTTATTATTTTTCTAATTAATAAAACAAATAGTTTAATGTGAAATTAGATGGTATAATTTTATAAATATTTGTAGCAAAACCATGTATCTGGTACTTACCCAACAGTATTGTCACCGTAATTGTCACTAGCGGATCTATATTGGAAACAAAGGAAGTTACATTTAGCAATACCGTAAGTTCACCACATCACCCCTAATAATTATGACATTACTTACACAGTATTTATACTATGTATCTATGAAACACAAACATGCAAAAATAGTAGAAACAAACACCTGTTTACATCACCAACACCGTAACCTGTACCGTATCCACGGAAACAAACCGCGCTGAACGCCGCGTAACAACTTCCCCATTGTAAATTGAAATTTCATATAAAATATTTAATGATTTGCCTTTCACAAATTTGTAGGAGTAACTAACTACTTGAGTGTGATCATTATACCTCAGTTATTCATGATTTTGTGGGCCAATCAGAACACTTATTCATCACCGTTGCTAAGTGATTTTTATTTGTATTGCCAATACACATTTAAAATTAATATTGCATTAATTTGACCTTTCGATTGGTCAAAAAAATTTCGTGATCTATTCCGTACAGGGAAAGTTTACTACCTATGTTTGTTGGCTAACTAAAGTAATATGGAAGTTAATTATTGGTTGACAAGAATTTTATTCCAATAAAATAATTGGATCTGAACGGAATACAGACCAATTTTATGTTAAAATATACGACTAACTTCTCTCTTCCGAGAGAGAAAACGTTATATGTTTGATTACATTCTCAAGCTTTGTCCTAATAAATGGATGCGAAATTCAGGAAATTTCGGGAGAATTATTTAATGAGGGGGAAAGTCAACGAATTTTGCCAACTGCACGATTTTGTATCATTTTCAGCATAAAACTGCCATTGACTATCATGGTAGATTGACAGAAGCTAGAGTACCTACTGAACCCCACAAAATCAAGATATTAGTAATAAAATTCCTGTTCTTGCAAAATTCACGAAAAGTTGACACTTTCCCGCCATTAATAAATTAATTCAAAATCTGCAAAATTCGGGAGAATTATTGCTTCTTAATAATATTGCTACCCTGAAAAATAACCTAAGATAAAAACTGAATATATTTCGTGATAAAATGTGTTTAATAATCTTTTGTCATAAATGCAATAGCTAATATTATATGTATTAACGTAATTTTAATAAGAAATCAATTAGAAATAATAAACAAAACATTTAGTGTTTGTTATGGACGCTCAAATTAAATTAATTTTGAAGTCAATTTGTCTTTAAGTTTTAACCTATAAGGAAAATTTCCTATATGTCAATGTCGACATCACAGCAAACTAACTTTGTGGTTGAAATTTCATCCAAATCATGAAATCTTATGGTAATTTATTACAAACTAAATTATTACTATGTATCTATATATAAAATTCTCGAATTATTTGTGATAAAAAATTCATATTAAAGCTCTGATATACATGGTAATTCAGAAATGATCTGTAAAAAAAATCTAAGTGTAGGTACAGGGGACTCTTACAAATACAACTTTATAAAGAAAAAATCAAAAAGGGAAGTTCGAAAATGATTTAAAAATACACTTCTGCACGGCACTGGAAACTGGCCCACTGTAAAACCTGATGAGGCGGCAATCTGCGACCAAACAAAAAGTGAAAGGAAATACTCAAGGAAATAAATAATAAACATTTTATAACGCCGATTTTATACAGCAAATTTAACTGCTTCTGCTGCTCTTGTTATTAATTATTAAAATATTTCATTTGTGGTTTTAATTAATAAAATAGTTTGCCATACTTGAAGTTACAACAACATTTTTGGCCCGTCTTATCCTGTTCCTAGAAACTAACACAGATTGATGTTCCTGATACTTGTTCGTTTTGAACTCGTAAGTTATTGGCGGCAACTATGATACGTTTTCGTAAATCATCAATAGTATGTATCCACTTCAGTGCGATATACTTCATTTTTTAAATATCCTCACAAAAAGAAGTCCAAATGATTTAAAGTCGAGAGGTCGTGGCGGCCATGGTACCGGTCCTCCTCATCCAATCACTTGGTGTTAATCCTTGGACATGCTGTATATGGTACGGATATAATTGAGCCTCCAATATGAAACGTTACACTGCTGTAATAGGCCGTGGAAGTCCTAGACCTTCATCACTGCCACGATTCGGTTTCAAATGTCCCTCGGGTTGCACTGCATTTGCACTCACTGCACACCCCGATAAAAGTAGTTGCATCTGGCACATGTTTACCGAGAAACAAATTTGGCACATTTTCACACCGTAATAAATTAAAACGATATCCATCAACTCCGTTGCTACTATAAACGTAAGCCATTTTTGCCACTTGATAAACCAATGTAAACACTTGTGCGTCATGTTTACTCAGAAACTATAAGGATTTTATAAACATTTTTTTTTGCTGTATTTACATAATCTGCACTGTTGGCTTCGATTTTGTTAGGTGAAGTATGAACCCAATAATAATTTTTAATTCGTTTTTTACAACACTGTAATATTGTGTGGTAAGCCGCCTGTAAGACTTTATCTTCTGATTTACCCGTTCGACACAAGTCGGTTTTCACTGCACATCGCCAAAACAACTTCACACCCTATTGCATAAAAATGTATCTAAATACATATAACGAGAAGTTTGATCCCTAAGAGACCCTTTTGAGACACATTTACGATGTATTATTGAGCACTGATTTCAGGAATACCTTGTATAATTAAAATGAAAGTAACAGATTTTAATTTGAAATTGACAAATCTCGAAAGCATCTGATTTGCGTGAAATATAGGAGTTACTGAAGAAGAAAAAATTCACCGATATTAGAAATGGAAAATAGCGTTATGAAATGAAGCTTTTAGTAAAGCTCAAACATATTTAGGAACGGAGAAAAAGATTTAAAGATGTTAGTTGATGATGATCCTCATCCAAGAGGACCATTCGTATCGAAAATCGATGCAAATGTTAGAGTCAAGAAGTCATCCGTGCAAATCGCCATCTGTGAGAAATATTTGTGCACTTCATTCATAATAATGAAATCGGTTACCGGAAAAAAAATACCATTATATTTTATGCCTTTGATATATTTTTTATGATATAGGAGCCCAATCTTATTTTCACATCTATCTCTGATAAAATAATATTTCATTAGGTAGAGCGAATGAACGTAAGCGTACGCATTGTTGCAAGATAAACACCAAAAAAGAAACATTGAATCAAGAATACTATTTGCACACCGGAATTGAATTACCGCAAACAACCAAAGTCATTCGTCAGCGACTCACCAGTTTCGAGCTTATTAGTCCTCATCAGTATGCTTTATTAGATAAGTTAACCGTCGAATAACCCTGGTTATTATATCTGTATTAATATATAAATATTTTAAGGATGGAAATGGAGAATGCACTGATAATTATCCATTGAATTGTAATTATTAGAAATGGTTCAACAAAATGGCGTAAGCCCTTATAATTTGGCAATGGTGTTTCAATATTTAAATCGACGCTTTCCAAATATGTAATTTTTCTTTGGCATAGTCCGAAAAATGAAATTTATTACAAATTACAATACCTGTGAAAATGTAGATGACCTACGCAATTCAATTTTGATCTTTAGAGATATATTTCATAAAGTATTCAATACATGGTAGATAACATTAGATTAAGAACTGAATTTTGTGTGAGCAAAAATGCGCATCACTTGGAAGTATTTATGTAGGATCTGTTGAATATTTGTGTATATTGTTTGGTTAATTTTGTTTTAAGTCAAGAACAGCTAGATTTATTATTTAAATTACTGTATTTTTTAATTTCATGAGCTATTACGTGTTCGTAATTTTATTTTACATCTGTTACTATCAAGATCCAATATGGCGCCAATAAGAACAAAAATACTGAATGTTGCATAACCAAAACTAGTGACTAAACAAATTTTCTTTAGATGAAAATCGATTTTTCGTATATTCTTATCCCTATGTACCAAATTTCAACTCTTTCTAATGAGAAATAATGATGCTACATGGCATTCAACGCTGGTTGGGGCTTTTGTCCACAGAGTAGTTAGTTTCACACAATATTATTAATACCTAAAAATATAAAAAAACTTTTACATAAAGGGTATCTAAACATTATTCAAGTAGGTAATGTCATATTTAATTCATTGACAGGCTGTCACTTTTGTCATTGTCGATATTTAACTTCAAATAATTTTAATTTTTATAATAATTTTTATAGTTAGATATTTAACTCAACTTAAAGGAGGCCACCTAAAGAAGCAATCCTAAAAATGCAGAAATAGGTCAGATCTCATCTATTGTAGTTGAATTATTGTCGTGTTCCAACTGCCAAAAGTGAAGTTAGATATTTATAGAGCGTTTTCATTAAAGCAAGGTTAGTAAATTTAGATAGATTTAGATTTAGATTTTTAGATTTAGATTTCTTTAGATAATTATTGAATAGAGCATTGTCTGTGGAATTGTTCATTAGCATACCTAGATGTTTGGTATCAGAGAACATACATATGACTTCATTGATAGGAATTGTAGGAGATTTGATTTATATTAGCTTAAAATACCTTTCTAATACAGTAAAAAATCTGATAGAAGCACTAATAAGATACATAATAATATGATAGAAACACTCACGTGTCCTCAGGAACAAAATGAAGAAAATAGTCATTTGAATTTTTGTCCTGGCTTAATTTGTATTCAAGTTACAGGGATTAAACATTTTTCGAAAAAGATTTTTGTTTTATAACTTTATAATAATTAAAGTTGACGCTATAAAATTTGAAGAACTATGTCATCTAAGGATATGGAATTCAACTATAATCTCACGATTCCGCACTTAATAAAAAAATGTGTAACTTCGAGTGACTAAACTTTTAAGACATATGCACAATTGTTGAATTTTACTGTTTATTTTAAACGAAAATTGTGTCTCTCACAATTTAGAAACTAACTGAAACCGATCAAAAATATTGTGTAAAAATTCAACTGCCTCCACTAGTCACAAATATATTGAGATCAAAAGCTTACAGCTATTATTTATATAGGATTAACTAACTACAAAAATTTTAACAACGTGCTCAGGGAGTCCTAAAAGACAATAAAAAAAATATTTCGGACTTCTAACTCTATGTTTAAAAAATGGGACAAAATAATCTTTTCCCGCGGAAAATTGGCAGCTATAACAATCATCGTTCCAGATGGCCTAGAAATGGCAACTACCTACCTGTCGTTTTTTACAGCGTTGCCAAGTGTAGAAAAGACAAACATAAACATTTTTAATAATAACAATTTTTATTAATAATAGTACCTGATAGATAACAGTCCGGTTAGCTGCAGTATTTTGCATGCAGTTCTGCGTTACATAGTGCCAAAACTTCATTTTTCACTCATTACAGGTCCGTCAGAATTATCTACTAATGGAATACGTAGACCATGTTAATTAAAATAACCTTTTATTCAAAAAAAATTAATATAAGGAAAACCTACTAATAGAAAACTTTGACTGCCGTAGCTCCGCTCGATTTGACCTTGATTTTAGAAAAGCAAACAGTACACATCATAAGGTGAACTATGTTATAGGATATATCTGTACCCGACATAAATTACTTTATTTAGTTACTATACAACGTTTCAAACTGAAAATTAATCATCAATACTGAACCAGGTTTCGATTATGTTGACACCTGACATTTTGCATTGCAAGTTGCATACTCTCCAAACTTCAGAGAGTACTGTTCAAAGCTTAGAGGGAATATTCTAAGGGATGTTTACACTAATTATGTTATGCAAACATCGTCGATTACTTTTGCTATTATTAGTAATAACAGAATTTAATTTCCCAGCAACACAACAAGTTTAAGAATTTATCGGCGTGAAGTACATTTTGCGGTGGCGGCAGATTGCATCAGAATCTTTTAAAAAATAAACATCGTATACGGTAATTATTTTGATATAATTGTTTTTTTATAATTTATGGGAAGTGTGACAAGTGCATATCATCGTGTAGCAGCGTAATACAAAGGACGTTTTTCGAGTAGACAAAATAGTATGTCAAATCCTCTTTGAACCACAATGAATAACTGCTACAATGCTTTGGCGGTAAACGTGTGGCAGTGTTTTTATGTCGTTGTGTACATACGGCCGAAGGAAGGAGAGGTACTCAAAAAACGAGAAGTAATTAAAAAAATCTTTGCAACGGCAAGTTTTAATGTAAACAATAAAACTATTTAATATTCTTGAAATCTCTCCAAATATCAATCTTTTAAATAAATATCAGTAAGGTAGATATTACCTCCTTATGTTATCCTACCGCGTTTCTCATTAAATCATTAAATAATTATATACATTCTGCATTTTTTTTTGTTTTTCATTCAAACCGACGTAAATCGATACACGCGACAACGCTGTGCCCTGTCATTACTGCTCTTAATATCTTGGACTTGTGGCATATACTTAACCTCGAAGCTGACAGAAGGCCACGGTCGGTGATAAATAAGGGTTTAAAGTTCAAAAAATTGTTTTCGCTTTATAAATAGGTTTGGAAAGGATGATCGATTTGGTCAATTCTTATTTTTCTCTATCCCCTCTTAAAATATTTGTAATTAGTTTTTTTAATTTCTTAGAAGAAATTAGCGAGGTTTGAAGACGCCACTTGTGACAAGTGCATTGATGTGGTTTATACAAGAAAATCCATAGAGGTGGATAGTTCAAGGTGGTCATATAGCTTGGATAGCAAGACCGCCGGACCTCAAGACTCGATCAAGCTTTGGGCAATTATAATGTAGTGTAGTATCATATAAATACCCTAAGAATTTTTTAAACTAGTTCGCATTTTATTTCGCAACATCAAAGGCTATAATCAAATTCAAACGTCACTTTGAACATTTGCTGTGAATTTTACATGTCAAGTCTAAGAGCCTTTTCACACGGGCCACCGTGCAGCGCTTCTCGGAAGCGTCGTTGAATGGTCCGTTTTGACGAAACATTATTTTATATAAACTTATTCACAGAGACGCACCACAGAATTAGCAGCGCCACGGTGGCGCGTAGTCGCCGACTCCCACCGAAACGTCAACTATAAATCAGTGGCTCCACTCAGCAGCGCTGCACGGTGGCCCGTGTGAAAAGGCCCCAAGTGGTTAGAGTCCAGTTAGGCAAATTTTGTCGATAAATATGTTTCAATTTGTGTCTAAACTATGACACCACATTAAACAAAATTAAACATTTTTGTTAAGAATAAAATGTAAAATTTATCAATGGAGTGATTTGTAATAAGTGGCATCTCAATTTTGTTCCTAACATAACAGAAATATCCTGCTTAAGCAAGCTTTTTCTAATATCCTTCTGTTTCTAGTTGCAAAATCGATATTACTACAAAGTTCATGTGACTACTCCATTATACTATTAGGATAAGTCAATTATCGGATAACGTCTGTTAGAACTTGGTCGGTTAGTGGCTAGAGAACATTAAATTTCGATAGTTAACAAAATATTGCAAAGCTCTTATCCCCACTATTCGAGACTTTAGATCAGTGTACATTAGCAAGTATAATACAGGCTGTATCACATAAGAGGGCCACTCTCATGTATCTCGCTTAATATGCGAGATACGTCAAAAATCTTTAATTGTTTTTTGTTGCATTTATGGAGGCCTTTATGCCCGTAAAAACAAATTGGAGATCCATGGCCAACTTTATGAGTAACAACAAAAAAACCTATAAAGTGCCCAAAGTTTAAGGCTGTCTAACTTTTTTATTTTAAGAGATAGAGAAAACTTATTGGTAATAAATCTTTATTGCAAAATTCATACCTTCCACCTAATATAAACTGATTTTTGAAATATCGTATGTGGTTCGCTGCGACCTCTAGGCGGATAAAAAATTTTTTATTGAAGCAGGCTATGGCCACAAAACATTGCCTGTTTTTTCGTCTTTCATTCAATATACTACATGTTGCCCTTATCTTTTGTATTTATTACATTTTTTTCAATTTTAGTTAAAAAAAATGTACCTAAATATTTTCGTGTTGCTCAAGATAATGTAGAACCTGTTTTAAAGACGTCAACTGCAAAAAAATGATAAACAGAATGTACTTTTATATGCAAAATACAGATTTTCTTATAATATTATTTTATTGCTTTTCACAATAGAAGCAATTGGGTCTTTAAAATGATTTTAACACAGACAATGTAATAAAATAATATTATAAGAAAATCTGTATTTTGCATAAAAAAGTACATTCTGTTTATTATTTTTTTGCAATTGGCGTCTTTAAAACAGGTTCTACATTATCTTAAGCAACACGAAAATATTTAAAAATTAAAAATTAAAAAAAATGTAATAAATATGAAAGATAAGGGCAACATGTAGTATATTGCATGAAAGACGAAAAAACAGAAAAATTTTTTTGGCAATAGCCTGCTTAAATCAAAAATTTTTTTATCCGCCTAGAGAGCGCAGCGAACCACATACGATATTTCAAAAATCTGTTTATATCAATTGGAAGGTATAAATTTTCCAATAAAAATTTATTACAAATAAGTTTTCTCTATCTCTTAAAATAAAAAAGTTAGACAACCTTAAAGTTTGGGCACTTACCAGGCTTTCTTGTTATTACTCATATTTGTTTTTACGAGCATAAAGGCCTCCAAAAATGCAACAAAAAACAATTAAAGATTTTTGACGTGTCTCGCATATTAAGCGAGATACATGAGAGTGGCCCTCTTATGCGATACAGCCTGTATATGGGACATGTAATTTCTTCGTTATTGTTTGACATATGAAAAATAATTGTAAAGAAAAAAGCTTCATAGGCTTTTCAGCATTTACAGCTTCACACAATTGATTCTAAAATAGCACAAAATTGTTGAAAACGTAGTCTGGACCTGAAATAAGCAACAAAATAAAAAGTTGTAGGACATGGAAGACGAAATTTCAATGTATTGTTTATACCTGTATCAAAAACCACAACTCTACGCCTGCATTATATTTTCTTTATGTGTAGGTTCCTAAATTACCACACACAGAGAAATCGTTTAGTTTATATTTACACAATATCGCGCAATGCAATTTATTTGGGTACCTTTTAAAAGGATTGGAAAATTTTATAACATATGCGGAATTCTATACTTACATTTGAATGGTACAAATTGCTTAATACTGTAATTTTTACATTTAATTTTACTAATTTTTTTCATAAACAGCTTTTAATAATTTTGTAAAGTTTTGAAAGAAATTTATATACGGGGTGTCACGCATAAGAACCGACACAGAGCAGGGGGTTCCAAAATATTGCAATTTAACCAAAAATACCTATATAGATAATATTTCTGAATTGTTTTAATTAAAAATAATCAAATTTGATTTAGGTTTATTATTGGTATTCTTTAAAGTTCAAGTAAATTGAAACACTACAAGGTGTTCATTGAGGGTGAGTCACCCCTAAAATTATATAAAATTTTTTTCCATAGACCGAATTTAAAAAGAATGATAACATCCTGCGCAGAATTTAATTTAAAACTTTTTTTGCTTTTCTTGTTAAATTTTAAAAAACTAAGGTTTTCAAGAAAAAATGAATTTATTAAAACAAGTTTTTAATAGTGTTTATTTCACCACTAAAATTATATAATACTTTTTTCCAATGATCGAATTTAAAAAGAATGATAACATCCTGTGCAGAATTTAATTTAGTCATTCAATCATTTTTTTTTGTGTTTATTGTTACATTTTAAAAAACTCTAAAGTCTTCAAGAAAAAATACATTAATTAAAACAAGTTTTTAATAGTGTTTATTAGAAGAAATAAAAAAAATCAGTAGTAGGCTTTATCTTTGACTTTATAAAAATAAATAAATTTATTCAACGTAATTGTATGATTAATATTTTCATGTACGGATATATATAAATAATCAAATTTGATTTAGGTTTATTATTGGTATTCTTTAAAGTTCAAGTAAATTGAAACACTACAAGGTGTTCATTGAGGGTGAGTCACCCCTAAAATTATATAAAATTTTTTTCCATATATATATATATATATATATATATATTGCTATGTTATGTAATTTTGTTGGGCGCCAAATAATATTTATGTTTGAAATGTATTTGTGTTTCTTTAATGATTTGTGTTTATGTCTTCTGTGTGTAAAAGAAAATTGTATTTATTGGACTACAAACCTGTATCTTATATATATTTTTTTTTATTCTTATTCAATTACCCTGGCTGCTTGTAGAACATAGACTCTGGTAGTCGGTTCGCTCATCACGTCAATTCCTTTTTTTTTAACACACTGTACCTTACTTCATCAAATAAATATCAATTCAAAATGGACAATTTTTATTTCATAAGAGATTTGTTTACTACTTATTCAAAATTATTTAAAGTTTTATGAACATAATTTATAGGTAACAGATAAAATTTCTTTAAAGGCAGTTGCGTATTAAAAGTTGCCTATCTTTAATATTTTTAATTCTTAAAATTCGTGATTCAGTGGCATTCTTCTAATGGATGTTCATTGCTGGTGATGTATTATATTTGCCAATCATACTTTATTTGACAGATGGTCCACTAAATAACGAGTTTTAATATATTAAATAGAAAAGTAAATATTATTAACTATACTAAGGTAAGTAACTTATTATTTTAATAAGTCTTAGAGTCTGTGACTGTCTATTTTGTGAATTTTATGGCTAGCTAGCGTTTCTTGTCTCTTATTAAATTTACGTAAATTTCTGTGAATTTATGTGCACATAAAATACCTTTCTGATGTTAATTTTCTTTTTATAAGACTTCTACTAGAAATCCCTCTTAACTTGTGATTGGGCTGCTGATATTGATGGCTGGTTTTCCCACTATATGGTACTGCCAAATTCCTAGCTTGGACCTGGATCTCTGTTTATATTGTTACTCGACACTTTTCTTATGACGTAAGTATTACTTTTAACTATTACTTTACTTTTTCTTGCTCAATTTCTTATTTTTCTAGGACCTTTCTTCAAAAACCCACGCTGCTTTTCTTTCTATTCTTTCGTCTCCAATCAACAAACTTTTGTTTTTCTTAATATTTTTCTATCAATTTGATATCTTGATTCCTTGTTGTAAAATTTGCATACATATTATGGTTCATACATATGATCTTATTTAGTTTTTCGATGCACTGTTTTTTTATGTTTTCACTGAACTACTTAAATCTACTACAAAATTTTGTTATGTAATTACAATTTTACTTATATCTAATTATTAAATATTCTTCAATATTACTCTTTTTATGTACATTGTTATATCTCTTGTGAAGCCAACTTTAGACTTGACATTTGTCCATGTCTATGATATTTATTTGACATTTCGCAACATTTTATACCTTTTATTTATTTAAATTGCTAATATTTTAATTATCTTCGCTTGACTTCTGTCGATATGTGTATGATATTATTAAATGATCTTTTCTTTTTCTTTCTATATACTTTGATCTGGGTTTAACTCCTTTTTTGTTTATGAACTATTGATAAATATGAGATCATGTCCCACTATTTAATGAAATTTAACTATATTTTATTTTCAAGAATGTTAATTTATTTAATTTACACTATAATAACTACTTATATGTTCTGCATTGTCACTTTTTATATTATTTTGTTTAATTCTACTATATTTTAATTTTAATAACAATAATAATTTCTATTCTATTTTATGGTTTTTTAAAATAAACATGTAAATCCCCATAAGTATTGAAGCTGATATTTCATATTGTCTCAATATATATATATATATGGAGAAGCCCATCAGCCAGTGACCGATAGATGCTAAGATTATAACAATCCCGAAACCGGTATATGTCTGACGGCACTGTTGATGACTCACCGTGGACCTCCGCTATAAATTTTCCAGATGAATTTTATATATAAACATAAATGGTAGAAATTGATTTCGTGTATTCAACAAATGATGTAAAAAATATGTTTTTATATACAATAATAATACAATTGTATTCGTAATTCAATAGATAATATTTAAATTTGTAAGAAATAATCGTAGGTAAAAAAAATGTATTTACACAAATTATTCCTGTCACGATATTAGAATCAATTTAGAGTCCTTTACATAGATTTCTTTATGTGTGGAATATTTCATATCGTTCGTCATTAATTACTTTATATTCCTTAATCTAATGTTGACCATTAATATATCTTATGAATTTACCGAAATATAACCATCATTGCTTTTTATATTCACCACTGCAGAGGTAATTAATTACCTCTTTATTGTTAGACTTCATGGCCCATTTAACAAAATTGATTGATTAATTGAATCTGGAACGTCTCCATAATACCTTGAAGACATAAGATCCGATCCAACTATTCATTGTGGATAAATTTGAAACTGCAGTATATAACACTAACTGACTTTTCTGTTCAAGTGGGGCTCTTTTTTTCACTTCGGTTAGATGTTCTGGAGTCCTTCAGCTTTAAATTCTTGGATTGATCCATTTTTTAATCTACTGATTTACCACTTATCTAATATTACTTCCGAGGGGTGTTTCGCAGAGGCATTTTGGTGTACACATTGCAGGTATTTTGAGACATTTTCTTGAATCTCGAGGTATTTTAGGGCATTTTGAGGCATTTTCTAATATTTAGGGGCATTTCGAGGTATTTTCTGGAATTTTCGAGGCATTTTGGGGTGTTTTAGAGGCATTTAAGAGCATTTTTGAAAGAATTTTTGTATTGTATGTGTACACGTAATAGTTTGTCCACGAGGTGCTCGTTGAGATGGATTGTATAATTCGATATTAATGCGTCAGGCTGACCAACTAGGCTCATGGATGTTGAAAATTGTAAGTATGTGACCACTTATTTAATTATAATAGGTAACTATTATTGTTTTTTGTAAACTTCGTTTTCAACCGGCTTTGAGTGATTCACTTCGACTCACGACTTCTATAGTTGTACACATTGTATAAGAGTTAAAAACGGATGTAAAGAGGCGAAGCGGGCCCAGTGTATGTTTGTCCAGTCGATAACTTGACAAAGGAGATTTATTGCAAACCAGAAGACTTTTGAAAATATATAGGTGCATACATGCATATGCATATTATATGGGTGTAATTATTTTTACAGTTAGACTAAAGACGTTTTAAATGTAATACATTTTACATTAAAATGATATTCTAGTGCGACTTATACTTCAATAAATTGGACGGTTTCCGAGTTAAAACAAATTACTATGTAATGTAAAGCTTGTATTTTCTTAAATACACAATTAAATTTATAAGTTATTAATATCTAAAAATAACAGTTTTCCGTGACGTAGCAATTTTCAAGTACTATTTTACTCTGAAACGGTGCATTTTATCGAAGTCGAAAAAGAGTACCTTTATAATTTAAAATGCATTACATTTCTTTGGTCCAAGCTAGGGTAAAAATAATTTCTAACTAAAAAGTTAAACTATAAATATCTTAAGCTTCCTGCTTAGCACATATTTGTATCAAATGCTTAAATTTCCAGCGTTCAAAATTTCATTACTTTATCTTTTCCTTGATATTGGTAATCTTGAGTATAAACCATCTTAAGTTTGTTTTTATTTAATCGTTACCACTATTTACTATACAGGGTGTCCGTTAAAGAATGGGCCAAATCCACTAGATTCTACGACGAAAATTAATGAGCAAAAGTCATATACCTCCAATGTTGTTCATAAACGCTTAGTTTTCGAGATGATAAAGTTGAAAAAATAAAAACGATTATCAGACATATCTCGGAGATATGTTAAGGGATTGTTTTCATATATGAGCCGAAAGAAATCCAAATGAAAGCATTGTACTTTCAGCATGAGTTTAAGTTCAATATTAGGTTCGGAATATTTGACGATCAGGTTCTTGGGCAATATGAACTTCGGGCATCTATCTTTAAACGGCCAACATTATCTGCACTTTTTACAATCTAATTTAATTGAACTACTAGAAGAAATTGAATTGAACATTAGTGCTCATGTGATGTTTACATGATGGTGCCCCTGCTAATTATCTTATAATAGTAAGAAAGCATTGAGATAACATATTTCGTCATCGATGGATAGAAAAAGAAAATGAACATCCATGGCCGCCACGTTGTTCGGATCTAAATCCGATTGACCATAGTTTATAGTGCTGCCTCTATCAACAATAGAAATGAACTATGGCAAAGAATAGTTTCAGCTGCAAATGATATGAAAAACATGAACCCATCATTTTTCACTGTTTGGAGAAATTTTTTAGAAAGATATCGAACATGTCTTTAGTCAAATAATCGAAAATGATCTTAAGCATTATTAATGTTTAATTAATGTTTTTCATAGTTTTTCTTGTTATATTTTATTATTTACTTATGCCATACAAAAAATACTTATATTTTTATTTTAGTTTTCTTAATTGTGTGATATATTTTACAACTATATTACTTGAAATATATTATGTAAACAGTATAATGTTTGTTAATGTAATTTAATTATCAAAAAATTATGTTTCTATAACACAAGTTGCAAGTTAATGGAGTTACGTAATCCACGAACTGCACAGTGCACATCCTTGCCTACTTTAAACGCAGTTTATTTTTTTAAAAACGGTGCCTCTCAGCCATATTCAACAAATATACCTTTTTTGTTGAAAAATCATTGAAAATTTTAAAAACATTATTTATTTCCGCTTTATGCAGTGGGGCATTTATTTTTTAGAAAAGAATCTCGAAAATATAGTTTGCACGCCACTGTTTTTTTCGTATTGACGGGAAGTCGCAGCAAATGAAGTAAGTTGCCATTAGAACTCCTCATACCCAATTAGACAAAAATACCTTAATGCATCTCCGAGATAGGTATGCATAAAAATCGTTTTTATTTTTCAACTTCAACACCCTGTATCTGGAAAACTAAGCTTTAATGAGCAACATTGTATGACTTTTCCCAATTAATTTTCGTCGTAAAATGTAATGGTAAGGTTTGGCCTATTTTTTAACGAATACCCTGTATAAAAATGATAAGTAATACAATTAGGACAGAAAATGGTAACTAAAAACATAAGGCTCTTCGAGGTATTTCCTGACATTTAGAGGCATTTTGTGGTATTTCTGATAATTTCCGGTAACATTTCGGTGGCATTTAGGGCATTTCGGGGGTATTTCGAACATTTTTTAGCATATTGAGGTAATTTATGGCATTTCGGAGGCATTTTGGTGCATTTTCCGCGAGGAAGGAATTTTGGTGTACAAAATTTGGACTGCGAAACGCCCCTCGATTACTTCTAATTCAATGTTCTTTGCTGATGATGCTAAAATATTTCGCAATCCTGATTCGCATAAAAATGTGCTATCTCAAGATTTCCACTTGCTTGAAAAATGGTGTGACGTGTGGCTGTTGCTTCTTAACTCTTCATTTGGTTAACAGTAATCCCAGCTTAATTTACCATTTCGTGATGTAACTTTTCATCACTCTGTGGATTTACAAATGGATTTTGGAGTTATTAACAGCTCCAATTTGAAGTGACAAACTCATATTAGTTCTATGACGTCCCAAACCAATTCAAAGTGTTGCATTCTTTGAAAGTTGCAAATCGTGTCTTTAGCGCATGGAAACTATAAATGTTTTTAAAAATTTATATAATGCCATTTTAGAATGTGATTGGTCTTTTCTGATGCAATTTGATGATATAAATTTGGCTGTGCACGAATTTTACATAAAAATGTTTCATGACAATGTACCTCTGTATAGATCCTTTAAACACAAATATCCTCGTTGGTATAATGGTGATATTATTAGAAATATTAAGAAAAAGGCGAAAGTACATTTGAGATATAAAAAACGGGTGATGAATTGCACTTAGAAGAATTTAAGAGGTTACGTAACTTAAAGAAAAAATCAGAGTGGCATATGAAAATTATATAAACCAGGTTCAAGCTACAATTCCTCATAATGTCCAACAATTTTTGTCATTTGTGCATTCAGGAAATATAATAAGCAGAATCCCTGGGAGAATGTCTTATGACGACATCATACTAGATCAGCCTAAAGATATAGTCAATGCCTTTGGTAACTTCTTCAAAAGTGTTTTACTGTCTCTAATGAACGTTTTTTTCCTCGAAAAAGCAATTTCAATATTATCAGCATCCATTTTCAGTCAAAAACAGAGGTGGAGATTCTTGCTGCTGCTAATAAACTTAAAAATAAATTCACTTCTAGTCCTGATAGGATACCTTCATTTGTTGTTAAAGATTGTATACGTGTATTTGTTACCCCACTTTGTTGTTTGTTTAATATGGCAGTGAAATGTATTGAATTTCCTAATGTGTGGAAAGCTGCCAGAGTATGTCCTATTTTTAAAAACGGTGATAACAGCCTTATTATTAATTATAGACCAATTTCCATCCTTTCCAATTTTGCAAAATTGTTTGAAATTGTTTTGTATAACCGCACATATCTTTCTGTGCATAATCAATTAACACCATTTCAGCACGGCTTGTTAAATAATAAATCAACGATGACGAATTTAACTGTATTCGCTCAATTTGCTTTTGAAGTTCTTGACAGTCAGGGACAGGTAGATGCAGTTTACACTGACTTTGCCAAAACTTTCGATAGGATTAGTCATAATGTATTATTAAATAAATTGGGTAACTTTGGTTTTATTGCCCCAGCTCAAAACTTTATATCATCCTATCTTAGTCAACGAGAACAATATTTTAAATATAATGGTTTTAAATCTCCGGGATATTTAACAACGTCAGGGGTGCCTCAGGGATCTAACCTTGGCCCTTTGCTTTTTTTACTTTTCATAGATGATTTGAGTTATGTTCTTAATTGTCGTAACCTTTTTTTTTGCTGATGATTTGAAGATATATAGAGACATTAATGGAATTCAGGATTTTCAAGAGATTCAAAATGATCTTAATTTATTGACATGGTGTAATAACAATCAATTGTACCTGAATACTTCTAAGTGTAAAATTGTTTCATATAGTAGAAAAAAATGTATTTGTTATTATAATTACAAAATAGATGACATAGTTTTGGATCGCATTGACTCTTATAAAGATCTAGGCATTCTGTTTGACCATGAGCTAATATTCAACCAATATATTTATTTGAAAATCAGTGAAACGATGAAAATATATGGATTTATTATTAGAAATTGTAGAACTTTTACTAACATTGACGCGTTGAAAATATTATATTGTTCTTATGTTCGTTCCAAACTTGAGTATGGCCTATAGAAAGGATAACAGGATAGAAAGGATAACAGATCACACATCTGTTATCCTTCCTATAGACGTTACAAACTTGTCATTGAATTGATACAAAGAAAATTTTTGAAATATATAGCATTTAAAATGGATGGTGTATATCTTGAGAGAGGTATAGCCTATAGCCTATTAAAAAATAGATTTAATTTAATTAGCCTAAATTTAAGGCACAAATGTTCTGCACTTTCTTTTCTATATAAGCTCTTGAATGGTCAGATTGATTGCCGGGATCTTCAGAGTCAGTTAAACTTTGCTGTGCCTAGACCATCGATCAGACATAATGTAACATTTTATTGTTGTGCACCGAAGACAAATTTGCTATTCAAATCTCCAATTTTTGTGATGTGTGATAATTATAATAAGCTTAGTTATCTCTGTGATATTAATGTATGCACACTAAGGGAACTTATACAAATAGCTGTTCTGAATTTGAATGATGATGTTTTTACTTAAGTCTGTAACACACATATGTATATATCATAATCTATTAATGTATAAGGAATAATTATTATTTATATATGATTCTTTATTATTATTATTATTTTAGATATTGTACTGTAATTAGTTTAACTTTTGTTTTTTTCTGAAATTGCGCTGTAAATGGAATTTCTGTTGGGCAATAAAGCAATTATTATTATTAAAAATCGATTGGATTCCTATATTAGTAATGTTGGTCTGGTTTCATACAAATTATTGTTACCTTGCTGTAGAATAATTTATTTATGTTTGTTTTTTATTTTTGCAATATTAATTTATGTTATGAGCATATTAGGTTAATCCTTTGCCCTTATTCTTAATTTATATTCCACTGATTAAATAAGTATATTGTCGATTAAATTGCCAACATCGCACCAAAATGGTAAAAAAATCCATATCAGAACAAAAATTATTAGAGCAACGCATCATTGTACAAATGGGTGAATTGCTCGTATAATTAGTTTTTAAAAAAGGGTATTGAACAAAGAAATATTACATCCGTTTCATCGCGTTACATACTGGAGATGCTCCTCATTTATTAAAATGTTGTCGCTAGTTACTTCAACAACATGCACAAAATGATAGATTCATTTCGCTTGTCATGAGATCCGATGAAGCATGGAAGGGATGGCATAAATAATAGATCTGTACAGAAGTTTCTTGGAAAACAACCTTTTTGATTTCATTGATGAAAGAGCTTAATATAGAGGCAAGCAACTATTTGGTTAAATGATAATTCCCTAAATAAATGGAGGTTAACAAAACAAGGTCCAATAGCATGACCACCAGGTTCACACAGATCTAAATCCTTTGGGTTTTTATTTGTGAGGACATATAAAGCTGCTTGTTGAAATGTTGAAATCACTACCCGTCAGCAGTTACTTGAAAGAATTCAGGATACAGTTAATCAGATAAGACGAAATCTTTAGTTTACCGATGTGAAGCTTGAATTTGAGCCGAGGGTGGACATTTTTAATATTTTTTATAATGTTTGATAGATTTATTAATTAATAAATTAATAAAGATTAACTAATATTTAAAAACAAATAATTGTTATAACAACCATCATTTTGATTTATCAGGACATTTTAATTGAAATATGAAAATTCTTCTAAATAAAAAGAAATCGGACATATGTTCACAAAAGAAACAATGTTTATTATTGACCCAGCTACCATCTGCCAAAAAGAGCTACATCAAGTAAGTATACTAAGTACTTTAGTTAATAATTAATACTTAATAAAATTTAATAACCACAAGGTAAAATATAAATTTATTATCACTTCTCCTAGAATTCAATCAATCCGCAACAGAGATTTGTGCTTAATTCTAATTCAGCGGCACTCTGCATAACCAACACTTATCACTGATTTAAATCTCATAATGTAATGTTATTATAATGCTGAAGTAAATCGAAATCACTCAGTGAAAATCTAATAAGCAAGCTCTAATGGGTCCCGTTAATGGAATTTGCACTATAATTTCTATAAGTTCCAGCTTATAGCCTCACGTAGGGCGATATTGCACAGGTTTCGTGTATTAACGCCTGAACTGAATTCCAAAGCACATTACTGTTAATTAATTAATGGTTCAAGAACTACGTTGCGCTTAATCTTTTCTGAGAATTGGTACGCTGAGAGAAACGTATGGTAATTATAAATTCACAGATTTGTTATTCTAGCAAAAATCAATCACTATATAATTTATAACTAGTTATAGTTATATACTCGCGTCAAGAATTCAGACGGCTTACATCACGGCTGACGTTACACATTTGTTTTTATTGTCAGTGTAATTTTCGATATTTGGTCGCGTTAAAAACAATAATTTTTTGCAATTTAGTGCAATATATAATGCAAACTTTTAGTGTAGTATATAATTTTATTACTATCAGTTGAAGTTTCTTAAATATTTTGATGAAAATATAATTATTCATTTGTTCATATGACGTAAGTCGTCTGAATTCCAGTCGCGAGTTTATACATTTTGGTTTGCTCAAAATAATAGTTATTAATTATACCGGGTGTTCCCTCTAAGACTTTCAGTGCGAATATCTCAGAAACCATAATAGCCAGTGCGACGAAATTTGGTATACAGACACTAGATGGCGCGTAGAATCTGATGATAAGATCAATTCTTATACAGGATGTTCCATTTTCCAAGAAATCGATTTAATTTTGGTTTTTTTGGTTGTCAGCCCTGCTAAAACTTATGTTTAAATTGAAATATACTTAATTATGAACACATTCTGATAAATAAACATTCAAAAATTTCAAAATTTAACATAAAAAACGCCTCCAAAAAGTACCCAAATTTCATTGTTTTGTCATGTAAAATGTGTATAGCCTTGAGCCAGACTTACACAGAAGAAACTGATATCGGTAACGTCAAAACTATGAATTGTCAAATATTAATGGCATAAAGTATTTTATTTTACATAAATAACACTAAATAATGGACTTAATGCAATTTACGTATGCACAATGGTGTTATTGAGACTTGTCGATAAAAATTTAGACTTGAGTTGAGGCTTTTGGAGTATTGGGGTTGCCGTGCCGGCGCAGTCTATCGCTGCTACCGCTACAGCTTGGGTTACAGCGTGAATATTGTGTAAAATATCTGTGGATATTTTTAAATTGTTCCATTATAATGTAATAAAACTTCAGTAAATTGTTTCTTTATGTTACTAGAGTGTACAATAATAATTAGGTACACGTATTTTTTATGACAAAATAATTTACAAAATTGTGTAAGTACCTAAGGAATATCCCTGTTTTCCAACTGCTGTAATAATTATTGATTACTTATTTAGCAACAAATAAATTCAAATAAAACGATTTCTAAAACTAATTATAATGTGAACATGTTTGTCGTTGAAAGTCAGATCTGAACCTACCCTAGCCCCACAAAAGGAAATATTACCACAATATTACGAAAGCGTAACCTAGAAATGATTGATTCTTTTATCGATATATTTCAGCACTTTACTTATGTTTCTGGTATATAAAATATGTTTAAAAAGAACTCTACATCTATAAAATAGTAAACAATGAACTACAATTTCCGTATTTCATGATACAGAACTAAAATAAAGCAACTGGTTTTTGCTAGGAAGAATCACCTGCAAATATTAATAAATAAGGTATGAACAGGGTCTCCCAAAGTTAGCGTCTCGGGCCCATAACGAAAATCGATTATAAAAATTTATTATCTATCTCTAATCTAATATAATATCTAATTTATTATATTAATCTAATCTATCTCCATTATCTAATCTATCAAATAGCATAAGGTCCACAAGGTCCATTCTTCATTTGAAAAACTTTTTTTTTTCAAAGTTCAAGCACTAATTGACATTCCATACCATTAACGCCCGTATAGGATTTTCACGCGCTTTCTTACCTTCGATAATTCGTTTATTTTAATTGTTTTATTAGCAATTTAATTTGGTGAGTGTTTAAATATACCTATATGAAATAAGTGTTTTTTTAATCATGAAAAGTAAATTTGTGAATAGGTGAAAGTACAATACATTGTAGTAATTTTACAGCCTATATTATAACAAGATGTGACCTCATATATGTTTATTTTTTTGTGATAGTGATCTACAGTGTGACCCATTTCAAATGGAAACAAGCCTGTAAAAATGGTAATTGTTATCTGATTTATTTCAGGTTTTTTCAAAAGATGGAGCAGTAAAAACTCTATTCTGGCACAAAATATTAAAATTTGTTTTTTTTTTCAAGGCCTACTTCGAATTTTTTTCTCAGTAAAATTTTACAAAGACTGTTTACCGATTTTTTTATTTCAAATCTAACTACGGCACTGGATTTAGCATCCCGCAAAACGGTTTTATGCCAAGTTTCATAAATAAATATTTAATATTGAGAGGTTTATAATAATTTTAATGCATACTTCATTTTATTAAATACGATTTTAGTAATTTTCAAAAAATACAAGTTGGCTATGAAGAATGAATTAAAAATTTTGTTAATTAACTATTAATTCATTTTACGCTTTTAACTAATCGCATTAAATATAAAAACTTATACTTAACAATTAGCAATAATTAGATATTTTAATAAATAACTAAAATAACAACGGAACCGCGTTACATTAAAACTAGAATATAAAAATATAATAAATTTAACGTCACAATACAATGAAATTTTACATTTTTGTAGCATCTACGAGGCTACCGTTGATTTCGCACTTTTCGAATCCCTTACGAATATTTTTTTGAACATTCTGTAGCTGTTCTTCACAAATTTGTCTTATTCTTGCACACAACTCTTCATTTATACTCATTGTTATGATACCAATTTAACTAAATCAAGATTTAGTCTTTCCTGTAATATATTTCAAAATTAATTTCTTAGGAACTGCAAAAACTATGTCAAAAATCTTACAAATATTTTTTACTTGTAATTGTTGCGGGGTAATTATGTACACAAAGGATAGAAACCTTATAGAGTGCTATGAAAAACAAATTATTGTTGTAGACAAACGTCAAATTTTTAAAATACGTTCATTATCAGAGCATATTGTTATTAACATTGACAAATTAGTTTTCATATTGTAATTATGGATGAACAATTGAATTTTCAAGAAAAAATTGAAAATTTGCGGCTTACAGGAGATAACGATAGTACTGTGAGACAAGTATGTGAAATATTTAATAACAGGCACCCGAATAGGCCCCGAATAAAATAACCAAAATTTTTAATGAATGCGGCACTGTATCAAGACGTTTAATAAAAATTGATCCTATACAAAGACGACCCGGGTACGAGCAGATCGTTTTAAATTATTTTAATAACAATCCAAGCGCCAGTGTGAGAATAGCTAGTTTAGATTTAAATTTGCCCAAAGAAAATATCCGCCGATGCCTTCAAAAAATAAAATAAAACCTTTCAAACCCAAGTTTTTACACACGTTGGAACTTGGTGATCATGAGAGATGGATGGAATTTTGCTTATGGACTCAAGGAAAGTACCTCAATAATAGTAACTTTATGAAAACTATTTTATTCAGCGATGAGGCAACTTTTACAACAAATGGTGTTGTATCGGCACAAAATTTAAGGTACTGGGCTACAGAAACATCAGAGTGGATTATTAATTGTAAACGACAATATTCTCAAAAAGTTAATGTTTGGTGTGGGATACTCAATGAAACAATCATTGGCCCTTTCTTGTTTGTGCGTAATATGAATAGCATACAGTTTTTGCAGTTACTGAGAAATGAATGTTAGAATGTGAACTCCCAGTACAAGAGTAAATCTTCATTTTCAGTTGGATGGTTGTCCTGTCCATAATACAAGAATGATAACCGATTGGATTAATGCTAACTTTCCTAACCGATGGATAGGTAGAAATAGCCCGCTAATTAAATGGCCGCCGAGGTTCCCGGACTTAACGCCGTTGGAGTCCTTTTTATGAGGTGTTATAAAATCTAATGTTTATAAGTCACGCTCAGGCAACAGAGACGAATTGTGTGCAAGAATAAGGCAAGCTTGTAACGAAATTACCCCACAACAACTACAGAAGGTTCAAAAAAATATTCGCAAGCGATTCAAAAAGTGCATCCAAATCAACGGTGGCCTCGTAGAGGCTACAAAAATTTAAAATATATTGTCATGTTAAACTTAATGTATTTTTGTACCGTAGTTTTAGTGTAATGCAGTCACGTTCCTTTGTTATTCTAGTTACTTATTAAAATACCTAATTAATGTTAAGCGTTAATTAGAAGTTTTCACATTTAATTTGGTTAATTAAAAGCGTAAAACTAGCGTAAAAACTAGTGTAAAGGCGTAACTCACTTTTTTAAATTATTTTTCATAGCCAACTTGTATTTTTAGAAAATTACTATAAAAGTATTTAATAAAATGAAGCCTGCATTAAAATTGTTATAAATCTCTCAATATTAAATATTTGTTTACGAAACTTAACATAAAACCGTTTTAAGGGCTGCTAAATCCAGTGCCGTAGTTAGATTTGAAGTAAAAAAATTGCAAAACAGTTTTTGTAAAAATTCACCGACAAAAAAAATCGAAGTAGGCCTTGAAAAGAAAAAAGTAATTTTAATATTTTGTGCCAGAATAGAGTTTTTACTGCTCCATCTTTTGGAAAAAAAACCGAAATAAATCAGATAATAATTACTATTTTTACAGGCTTGTTTCCATTTGAAATGGGTCACACTGTATATATATTTTTTTGCGAATTTGAAATGTGAACTGTGTGGAATGTGTAATTTTTAGAATAAAGTAAATATTCCGTTATAAGGTTATTGCCATATGTTTTGATATTGAATGACAACAAAATATTCCAGAACCCTCAACGCTTCAAAGTAAAAAAAGTTTTCGTATTTTAATTGGAGAAAAAAAAAATCATTATGCAAATTTTCAAGTGTCTTTTATGATCCACGTCCAAAGGATGAGTTAATCGATATATGTTCTAATTTTACAAGCGTTTCAAAATCAAGCATTTGCAGGCCAAAAACAAGCAACGGCCGAAGAAAAATAGAAATAAATGAAGATGGCAAATATGCACATCATACATTTTTCATTAAAATTAATTTCTAACGTTAGAAAAAGTATTCCTAAAATGGGCAAGGTTGACAGAATCAGTTTCCTGATTGACAAATATGATATAGTTATAGACAGATTAACCAGGGACGTACAGTTAAAAAAGTGTGGCAAGATGGTAATGTAATAAATGCTCAACAAGCAAGAATGGCATCTGGAAAGGATCATGGTTTGATAGTGACATACATAAGAAGTGATAGCGGATTTCTATCTGATGAGAAACTGATATTTCAATCAAAAAAGACCGGAGATGAAATTACCACAAAGAGATGAATGCAGAAGATTTTGAAAAATATATTAAAACAATTCTTGAAAATTTAGAACCCCAGTCTCTTGTTGTTATGGACAATGCTCTATACCACAGTCAAAAATGTGGAAAAATGTCACGACAATCATGGAGGAAAGCAGAACTTCAAGAATGGTTACGAGAAAAAAGGATACCATTTGATGAAAATGAACTAAAAAAAATTGTGAGGAGAAATGCCAAGTAATATTAAAAAATTCCTGTGGATGAAATGGCACCGGCTTAAAAGAGCAATTGCAAAAGTAAGTGCGGAAAGTTGGCAAAAATGTATGTCACGTCCAAAGAGAAGACCAAAAAATGAGGGATTTAAATCTTGAAATCGATCCAATTGAATTCATATTGGAAATAATGATAGTAATAATGGTAGTGACAGTGATTGCTAATGAATGTTTATACCCTGAGGTACATTCTTATTGAAACACCTTGTACATCTTACATTATTTCCACAAACCCAGTCATGTATTTTAGGCCAGGAGGGTTACAGATTGGCATGGCTCTAACGTGACGTAACTTAGATAACTATTGCAATCGCTCGGGAATGGTATGCTTATTGAAAATATCGAGGTGCGCCAGCTTGAAAAGGTGTGCTATTTGCATAAACAACGAAAAAGTGAAAAAAATTGCGAAAATCGCGTTTTTTTTCGGAAACAATCGCATATAACTCGGTAAGTATGCATTTTACAGAAAAAATGTATACTTATAAATTTGTTCGTTATAAAATTTTCTACGATAGTGTTGGTCCGATATCCGTAGATTTGAAATGTTCGCTGCAAAATGCTCGAAAGTGCAAAAAAGTAGGTAAAAAACAAGGTAATTTTAAATTATTTATTTAACAATGAAAAAATAACCCAATCACGCCATACATTTATAGAAAAGTACTTGACTTCAGTAAAAAACGGCAGCCGTAAGGCCGAATAAGACCGGACTGACAGTTTTTACATAATGCAATTGTTAATTAACCTACCTGGAAAAAAATATCTTTTTTTAATTTTGTGCCAGGCTAAAAGTTATGAATATTTTTTTGCGCCCGCGCTTTTACACCTTCTTGGGCCCTTAAACTATCGTATACAATCTTAACCATTTTTCAATGTTTAATAATTTTTTGAGCGGTTTTAAAAAGTTTGAAAATGTTGACTTTTAATTAAATAAGCCTGTGAAGCGGGATTAGCGAGTGGAAAAAAATCGAAAACTATAGAAAAATAGTACTCGGAAAGACGCTTCTTTTTAAAAAATATCATCCAATTCGGTCCAGTAGATGTTGAAATATTAACTTGGGAAAGTTGGGAAGGGTATGTGGCGTAACGGTTAATGATGTAACAATAAATTATATACCAACTAGTTCCTGACTACTGTCATATTACGAGACATCAGTTGTAAATGTACAAAGGGCTGCACAAAATCTTGTAGTTGTGTAAAACACGGATTAAAATGTTCCGATTATTGCGCAGGATGCCATGGTAAAACTTGTAAAAATTGCGAAAAAATGTATTAGACACTAATATAGAATGTAGCAGACAGCGACGAGAAAATTCCGTGTAAAAGAAAGTAGCCAATTAATGTAATAAATGAACTTGTATTATAAATAAATTTCGACTCCGAGCGCACACTACACAATGTTTATGCAAATTTTTGTGCGTGATGCACACGTGCAATGTAATTTTTGAAAGCAGATATGAAAACATCTCGGAAAAACCTATCGATTGGTATATAATTTATTGTTATATCATTAACCGTTACGCCGCATACTCTTCCCAAATTTAGAAGTTAATATCTCAACATCTACTGGACCGAATTGGATGATTTTTTTTTAAAAAGAAGCGACTTTCCGAGTACTGTTTTTCTATACTTTCCGATTTTTTCCCACTCGCAAATCCCGCTTCACAGGCTTAATTATTTAAGAGCCAAAATTTTCAAACTTTTTAAAACCGCTCAAAAAATTATTAAAAATTGAAAAATGGTTAAGATAACAATTGTATATGATAGTTTAAGGGTCCAAGAAGATGTAAAAGTGCGGGCGCAAAAAAATATTCATAACTTTTAGCCTGGCACGAAATTAAAAAAAGATCTTTTTTCCAGGTAGGTTACTTAACAATTGCTTTATGCAAAAACTGTCAGTCCGATCTTAATCGGCCTTACGGCTCTCGTTTTGTATTGAAGTCAAGTACTTTTCTCTAAATGTATGGCGTGATTGGGAAATTTGTAAGCATACATTTTTTCTCTAAAATGCATACTTACCGAGTTATATGCGATTGTTTCCGGGAAAAAACACGATTTTTGCATTTTTTTCACTTTTTCGTTGTTTATGCAAATAGCACACCTTTTCAAGCTGGCGCACCTCGATATTTTCAATAGGTATACTATTCCCGAGCGATTCCAATAGTTATCTAAGTTACGTCACGTTAGAGTCATATTTGAAAAATTCTTTTCGTAATTCTCCTGGCCTATTTGACAACCTTGTAAAATCTGAAACATCAGACATTTCCAGATAAAACCGTCGCACTATACGGAGCATGCACTGTCTTTGTTCCGAGCTCGTAAAAAGGGTCACTTCGTGTTCTTAAAAGGAAACTATTCTTACTCTAAGGCTTTTGTAAGGTTGAGCAAGAAAACCTTAACCGAATGCACCACAGCTTCGTAAGCCTGTAAGTCTATTTGTGTGAATAATACATTTTCTTCTCTTTACTGCGTCTCAAATAAAAAGTATTTAGTGCAGCAGTTGAAGTCTGTTAATAGAAGGAGTAATTAAACTTTGAAGCAAAACTTCTACATCAGAAGGCAAGCAATAAATCTGCGTTACTTAAAAAGTAATGATGACTGGATATTGACCTAATTAAGACATTTTTGAAACGGGAATTATTAAATTAAAATCATTCTACGAAGCTAATTAAATTTAAAAGTTTATATTGATACTGTTAGGTAAATTTGTTTCTTAATTTATTGTTTCCTTCGGTTCCTTTTTGACACTGAAAACTTTTCATCGAAACAGATAAATTATTCTGAGTGAATACCATTACAATTAATAATAATAATAAAATTAACTATATTTTTTCTATAACTGCTGTTAAAGCTGTCTTTCGTCTACTAATAATAATAAATAATAATGCTTTTATTACCATTAAGTATTGAAATACAAATAAATATAAAAACAATATTATAGTAAAAGGCAGAGTTCAGAAGTCTAGAACCTTCTGCTCTTCCACTCAAACTACAATGAAAGAAAAAAGAAAAACATAAAAAAGAAAAAGCTATCAAGTTAAATACACGTATTCATAATTGATTTAAACAGTTCAATTCTAAATTGTTTATAAGAAAATTGTATAAAATAAAATGGTATTTTATTCCATAGATTTGCAATTTGATGGAAATCCTGAGAGAAAACTATTAGTTTTGTTTTTATGAATTATTATAGTAAATTTATATTTAAATGATGAACATCCAATCTATAAGTAATTTTGTTATAGAGATAAGTTGGGGTTTGACAAGAAATAATCTTATGAAAAAAACAACAGCTATGTAGATAATGTCTATTTTTGATATTGAGCCAACCAATTTCCCTAAAAGACGAAGACACCGAGTCATACTTATATAGTTCACAAATTAAACGAACAAACGATTTTGTATAATTTACAAACGTTTATCATCAGACTCTTAAAAAAGGATAATAATACTAACGCAGCCCCACAAAAAAAAAAGTTCATACACAAGAGAATGACATATGTATGTATTCCCATGTATTTTTCGACGCTGAATCCGATCCTGAGCTCAGAATTGGGCCTACACGTCTGGAATTGGCCCCAGGGGCCGAAAACGGACTGAAATGCGGTTCCCGGGATAAGGCGAAGCCGACGCTGAATTTTGGAGCTAAAGATGGATTTGTGCTCGAAAAGTTTATGGCCAACTGAAATTCCGGGTTTGGGTCCGGGAAAATGACCCCTTGGGGCGGGAAAATCCTGTTTTGGACGTCCCGGTCGCGTGTGTTTTTCAGTTCTGTACCTGACACTGGGTGTGAAAAGTTTTTATTCATCTGAAATTCCCAGTTTGGGTCCGGGAAAATGACCCATTGGGGCCGGAAAATCATATTTCGGACGTACCAGTCGCAAAAGTGGGATTTTCATGTATTTTTCAATCCTGGTCCTTAGAGTATGCTCAAAAAGTTTTTGGACAGCTGAAATTCCCAGTTTGGGTCCGGGAAAATGGCCCATTGGGGCCGGAAAATCATATTTCGGACGTACCAATCGCTACAGTGGGGTTTTTATGTACTAATTCCTGTATCTTAGACTGTGCTTGACAGGTTTATGGCCATGTGAAATTCCCTGTTCGGGACCGGGAAAATGACCCTTAGGGGCCGGAAAATCTTGTTTTGTACCTCTCAGTTGAGACATTGGTATTTTTATGTACTTTTAAATTCCGGAATAAGTAAATGAGAGATTCCAATCGACCAAAGGCATTTCAAACACAGTATGAGTTCCGGAATTTAAAAGTACATGAAAATACCAATGTCTCAACAGAGACGTACAAAACACGATTTTCCGGCCCCTAAGGGTCACTTTCCCGGTCCCGAACAGGAAATTTCACATGGCCATAAACACAGTCTAAGCTACAGGAATTAGTACATAAAAATCCCACTGTTGCGACTGGTACGTCCGAAATATGATTTTCAGGCCCCAATGGGCCATTTTCCCGGACCCAAACTGGAAATTTCAGCTGTCCAAAAACTTTTTGAACATAAGTACTCTAAGGACCAGGATTGAAAAATACATAAAAATCCCACTTTTGCGACTGGTACGTCCGAAATATGATTTTCAGGCCCCAATGGGCAATTTTCCCGGACCCAAACTGGGAATTTCAGCTGACCAAAAACTTTTCACACCCAGTCTCAGGTACAGAATTGAAAAATACACGAAAATACCACAGTCTCGACCGGGACGTCCAAAACAGGATTTTCCCGCCCCAAGGGGTCATTTTCCCGGACCCAAACCCGGAATTTCAGTTGGTCATAAACTTTTCGAGCACAAATCCGGCTTTTGCTCCAAAATTCAGCGTCGACTTCGCCTTATCCCGAGAATCGCATTTCAGGCCATTTTCGGCCCCTGGGGCCAATTCCAGACGTGTAGGCCCAATTCTGAGCTCAGGATCGCATTCAGCGTCGAAAAATACATGGGAATACATATGTCACTCTCTTGTGTATGAACTTTTTTTTTTTTGTGGGGCTGTGTAATGCTTCGCTCAAATATTTCTTTGTTTGTTTACTTAACATACACTTACTCGAATAAATCAATTTTAAGTTAGAAAAAGGCTTTTTTACAGCAAACTGTACATGTTCTATCAAATGAAGATCTACATCAATAATTAGCCCCAAGTTTTTTGATACCGTAGTTAAATCAAGATGATCGCCATATTAATCAATATTTACTTTATCAGTGCTCCTATTACGTGAAGATTCTTTGCCAAAAAGCATAACCTCGGATGTAGCGGAATTCATAAACAGTCCAAATTTATTAGATATATCAATAAGAGATGTAATGTCATGATTAATAAGGCGGCAACTGTAAAAAATATTATTTTCCTCGAGGGAATAATATAGTTGGTTATAATCGGCATAGAAGTGAGCGTTGCAAGATTTTAAAACATGACGAAATTTCAGCTGTATATAATGTAAATAAAGGCGGACCCAAAATCGAGCCTTGAGGAACACTCATATTAGCTGCTAATACATCAGAATCTTTACCATTAAGAATAACTCTTTGGTACCTTTAAGTGACGTACTGTTCCATTAACTTGATTGAATTTTCTTGAAACCCACAATAATATAAAATGGCTAAGAGAAGTCGATGGTTTATTCTGTCAAAAGCCTTACTATAATCGGTCAGGTCGGTCAGTGGTCGCGTGGTTTAAGGCGTCAGTACTTGAATCGAGGTGACTAGATCGGAGTTGGTTCGCGCCCAGCTGCCAGTAGACCGTATATAAGCTATATTCGTGGAGAGGATTGGCACCCTCTCTGCGGGTATGGTAAGGTGGAATAATGATAGCTTGGGTCAATGTGAGAGATTGATACCGGTTGATATTTGACTACCCCCCTAATTAATGAGGTTTTCCAGGTTTCCCTCATTCCTGCACTGAATAGTGGTTAAGGCCTGCTTGCGCCCAACGTAAGTCGTTCTTGGGCGCAAATGCGGCCTGCTTAATAATAATAATATGCCACCCCCTCTCCCGCACAAGACTCCGACTTCTGGGCTAATCCCTGTGATTAGAATGAGGGGTAGAGATATTATTATTATTATTCTTTATACACATTATAAGTAATAACCATACCTAACATCTATGAAATAACTTTGGATTGTAGGCTTCTGTGGCAGTTATCAATGATTGAACTACTTCCGGATTGGTTTTCACTTTGTCGATTTAGGTATCTTGACATTTAAATTAACATATTTCTCATCTTTAGAAGAGAAATCCCCAATTGGTGTTTAAATTTGTTGTGTGCATAGTTTGGAGTTACTGGTCTGTGATGTTTCGATTTCGGATTTACACATATCATAGTTATCAAATTCCAGGTTTTAGTCCAAGTGTTTTGTTCACCGAAAACACGTTGTGTTAACGACATATGGATGGAATGGTGATGAGACGTTTAGATTTTGTATGGGTTGATTCTCTATAAAAGTTAGCCCTAGGGTCCCCTTCAGTTTTCTCTTCAAAACATCATTTAGGAAACGACAGGTCTTTTTTTTCAAGTCATGGTAATATTGTTATCCAGCCTAGATCCTTTAATATCCATAACACCCTATATGATTATGCATCAACATATCTGAACTTTGGTATTATAACTTTTTGACACTAGGACTGTCTTTTTGAAGATATTTACTAGGGTACTAAACAACTAGGATACTAGAGTAAGGGTGAGCACATAGCTGCTCCTCCAATTTGCTCATAAGACTGATCTCTAAAGGATAAAATTTTAAGATCCATATCCAATACAGTTTCTTCTTCTGATACGTCTCTCTAATATTCAAAATATTTAAACTGTCAACCGTACCAATTTGTCCAAGAATTTTTCGATCAACATTATCTTAGTAACAAATAATGAAACGTGAATTAATCGGTTTTAAATATGTTCGCTCGTATTTTCTAGTAGATCTAAAGTAGTTTTTTTATTATAACTTCCCTGCAATATTTCAAGCGGTAATAGAAAATTGCCCTCAAAAGCAATTCAAGTGCCACATGCATAGACGGAAAGACTGTTGCACTTTCATTCACATGATGTTCTTTTCTTATGTCGATTATAAAATGTTATTTATGAAACACTTTACTCGCAAGCACATTCTATTTGTATGAATTTGCCCCTTTTGAATACTTTGTAGGTATATACCTACTTCATAATAGATTCTCCAATATACAAAGCTATAGTTGAGTATTATATTTTTATGCATCATAGCTAAACGCATATTATTATTCAATTCTCAATAATCTCAAAATTAGCTCGAAACATTTTAACAAAGAATTGTGTAGAATTAGAGAGAAATTGGAAAGAATGTTATATTACTCTTGAATGTGAATAAATTTTTTCTCATATATCTTCCAAACCATCCAGTATAAAAAAATAGAATTTCTGTTGTCAATCAGAAATTAATGAATAATTTTAAAATTTTACAAAAATTTAGACAATTATATAAATCTTTTCAACATATCTATATTCAAATATTGAAAAAAATAGTTAGGGTACTTTTTCCATTATATATCATTCTTGCTATGTATAAATTCGTAAGGCAGGGTATTATTACAATGATGCAATATATATTGTTGCCATGTATTTAAATTTAGGTTGTCACGAAAAATTAATGTTGTATCTGTATAAGAAAATTCACAAAATGTACATTACAATTGTCTGAAGCTATTTATTTGTGGCATAATTTTAGTTTTTCTTTAGTTTTATTGGGTTTTTGCCACACTTCTGAAAAATAATAAAAATTTATTAAATAAGCCCTTGCGCCAAACGGAACAGTCAAGGGTTATTTTTGAAACTAAGTTTGCCTAACCAAAAAATCTCACACTGAAAAAAGCAGATAAGTAAAAAATAACAAAAATCACATCACTATCGCGCACTTCCGTAATATTGACGTTTCGAAAAACTCTCTGTTTTCGCTTTCAAAATAGTAGTAAAATATTAAACGTTTGTCAAGTTTGACAGTTTAAAATTTGTTTATCTGCTTCCATAGAGATGTTAAATGATTTTTATTTTATTTTTACTTACTTCTTCTTGATACAACTGTAGCCAACAATGATCGATGTTTACTGAACAGTTTGACACACACTTATCTCCGTTCAACAAAATAATCGCGGTCTCTTTTAATTTTCTTTTTGTCGTGTTATCTTCCTTCTCTAAAATTTTTGCCGAACCCCATTGAATCACATGATCGTTTTCCCAAGCGTGTTCGCAAATTTTGGATTTTTCAAATTCCCGTCTTTTGATATAATTTTTATATTCCTCAACTCTAACATTCATAGGCTGAGACGTTTCTCCGACATAATGTTTATTGCATTCACAAGGTATACTGTAGATGCAATTTTCTGAATTTTGTATGTCATTTTTTGGACGCGTTTTTGACAAAAATGATCGTGAGGTATTAGTTGAAAAACTGTTCGAATATTAAATTTATTACCGATTCTTCTTAACTTTTCTGATAATATAGGAATGTATGGAATTTTTATTGTATGATTAATTTCTTTTATTTGTCTTAAAGTGTTAGTTTTATCTGCAATATTTTTGAATGTTCTATCAACAAAATTTGGAGGGTATTCATTATTTATTAAAACATTTTTAATAAATTTTATTTCGTTGTTAAAGATATCATTGTTTGATGAAATTAATTTTGCTCTATCATATAAATATTTAACAACACCTTTCTTAATATCGATGTGATGGTTAGATTTAAAATTTAAAGCGTCATCCGACGCTAAGCGGGCAGCCATGTTCTAACCCAACTGTCAAAGAGCTTTGTTTACTCTGTGATTTGTTGTGCTTATAAATATATTTTTTCGATTTGTGAATATTTGAATTTAATTATCCTGATCTTTGTGTTTCAATATTGACTGTTAGTTCAAATTTAAACATTTTACCATGGCTAGTTGTGCTGTGAGAGATTGTTTCAATAATGGAAAATTTTTACGTGAAGGTATCAGTTTCATACGTAAGTTGTTAATTGAGACTAACATAACTTGAAACTACGGTATAATACTTTTTCTTTACAGGTTTCCTAAAGGTGATTTACAGAAAGAGTGGCTACAAGCATTGGGTAAATCTAAAGAAAAATTTATCTGGTCGAAAAATAAAATTGTTTGTTTAGAGCATTTAAAAAGGAAGACTTTGTAAAACTTTCTGGTAAAAGATAATTGAAGCCTAATGCGATACCTTCACTGAAATTAGAAAAAGTTCAAATTGATTAATTTGACACCTTCTCGTTATCCAATATATAAGAACCTTCGACAAATACTATAGAACCTTCAACGAGTACTATATATAGAACCTTCTCCATCAATTATATAAGAATCAACATTATCGACGGATTAAAATATAATTAAAACACAAAAAAGACGAAAACGTAAAATAGTAACAAGGTAAATAAATTTCAAATACAATTAATAAGGTATTTAAGCAAGAAGACCATAATTATATAACAAAAATCACTTAAAACTAATTTAATATTACTGAAGACATGATTATGGTTAAGAGGATACCATTTATTTGAGAATTAACTAGAGGTAAACTGATATTGAGATATTTTAGATCTATCAAAATTGTAGAAGTAGATACCGCCCATTGTCCAGGTTTGGAGAATGTTTAAAGGTTTTATAGCAAGCAACTTTAAGGAAAAATCCTAACTGGTGAGTTGTAATTAATGTCAAAGTTTTTATTTTTATTACAATCTTTATTGACATGGGCTAGCTGGGCCTCTTTTCTATTCGGAACCAGCAGATCAACTAAAAAGCTAAAAATTACCAGTTATGGCCACACTGCTGTTGTCGTGTTTCTTTTTATTTAGGTGCTGACGGATATAGGCCTGGGACCTACCATTATCATGATAGCTTTTTCCAGGGCTGTGGTATTGTAATATCTTTTGTGTGTTACTGTTGATTTAAGTACTATATTTTGTAAATAGTTTAATTTATCATTACAGCACAATTACAGATATTTGTTTGAATCGGGGTTTTCTCTGCCGTGCTCTTTTCCCCCGCGAATTCAACGCTGAGTACGGCACTCTATAGTCAGGTTTTTGTTAATAATCTTCATTGTCGACAGAAAATAAATAAAGTAGGTGTATTTATTCTTTTTATAATCTTCCCCTTTTCCCTAATTTTGTACATAGCTAGCCTATCCAAGGTAAGTTAATAAATAAAAGAAAAAAAAATAAACACAAGACGTACCTAAATTTTAATGTAGCTCTAGTTAATCTTTATTATTTTGCTTTGCAAAATAGGACAATTAGATTTTCATTAATTTAAGTTTTATTCTCATATAATGAAGTGAGCCTAACCACCCATCCTACCTGCTCTGCTTTGCTTTGAGATGATGTCCACCGTTTGTCAAAATTGAGTTATAAGAACTGATTGACAAGACAGAGATTTATCTCATTTTTTCATAACTTCAAAATGTGCTAATTTGTGTAATATTTTTATTTATTTATTTATTAACATACCGCTTTCAGGCGTAACTGAAAAGTGGTATCTACTAAATTTTTACGCTATCAAAAGTAACACAGAGCGATAAATTTTTTTATAAAAATTGCACATAAATTGTTAAAAAATTAGTTTAACTTTCAAGATAAAGGAGATTTTTCTTATAATTGATATTAATATCACAATTGCGTAAAAAAGAATCATTTTCAAAATAATCCAATTTTTAAAATGTTTTTTTTACTTCAACATCAATTGCAGAATAGTTACAAAAATAGTTTTATTTTTTAACAATTTTTTATACGATTTGCTGCGTTAAACAATGTCGATGTAATTGTAAACAGCCTTGGTAAGTATAAAATATTGATTACTCCCTGTATAAAATTTGACATTTGGGTTAGAAGATGTCCGCGCGCTACATTAGGAAGTTTACGCATGTTGACGATCATTCCCCCTACTCCATTTCTCTGGGATCCATCAACACCACCAGGTGGTGTTGGCTCCATCCACACTCTCGTGCTCGACTGGTCTTGGACTGTTTCGTTGAGAGTGTGGATGCGGTATTAGGTATGCCTTTATATTTTTATTGTAAGATAAACCGTTATGTAATTATTGCATCTTTATTGTGATATGCTTTTATCTTATAATTTGTATAAATAAGTATGCAAAAATATTGTGGAAAGACAATTCTGGAATTCTGAAGTATAATGCTTTTTATAAATGGATTTTTAACGAACAAGTCCCTACACACTATTCACGAATTCCTCACAAACCACGCATCGTGCATCACGAATCGCGAATTCACGCATAGTCCGTAGCAAGCCTAATGTAGTTGATTCATTTTATCAGAAAAAAATTAATGATCATTTTCAAAGAAAATATAACTAGTAAGAAGAGTCATCTTGGCATGTGATCTGTATATAAAAATATTTTTCAATGACGCCTTCTATTTTGCATTATATACATTGCATAATATGCTTACTTTTTGGAATTGTGGCCTAATTATCATTTTGATGTATACCAAATGAATATGCACTTTAAAGTAAGTACAAAGTAAGTATACTTATATTGTCTAAAATACAGCTGCCTTATACAAAAGCATCCTCAATTATTACAGCATTACAGTCCACTTGTCCTTAATGTATCAGAAATACATTTAGTTAAAAGTTTTAATAGCTATAGCAACTCAGTTCAGATACTCCAGCAAGAAATTTTAGTCATTGCTGGTAGCCACAGTTAGATGAATAGTTTACTTGTGACTAGAGACTTTTATGTACAATGTCATATTTAATATTTTGACTACGGTTATTTCAACTGCGGTAACTTTAGGAAATCATACAAATTTTTAATATTTCAAAAAACACATCAAAATTTATAACAAAAACGTATTAACAACTTAATTCAAAACAGTATCTACAACAACTATTATACCTATATGCGACATTTCTCTTAAATAGTAATAACCAAAATAACAGTCAAATTGTAAGAAATTATCCTGATTAACTAATAACCTGCAAACTTTTGCATTTTAATTAACCAATTTATATAATAATATTTTAATTAAAAATTTAGATAATAATTTTCTACTTAAGAATAGGTTATAAATCATAATATATTTCCTGTTTGTTTAACCCAGTTAAAGACTAAAAGGGGATAAAATACACATTCTGATAAAACGGGTGGATATCCTGCCAGTATCCCAGCTGCGAAGAGCGAACTAATTTTCCTTCTAATTTATTTACGCCTTGAAAGTGTAAAGTATAGTGTTCATTACCGATAATAAATTGCATAAAACAACCAAAAGTGGAGTGACGTATTAACATTAAAACGCCTCTCCAGTATTATATTTATAGTCTTATGTTATTAAATTATTTTTTGTTAGCGGTTTACACTCTATAAAAATGATTGCGACAAGTTAACAGTATTGCTATCCACAAAAATTTATGTTTACCGCAATATTCTTAGTGCTGTTAAATAGAAACGTGGGAAAAGAGTACTGACAAGTTTTTGGCTTTTTATTTAGAAAAAAAAATATTTTTAGAAAATTATTTGTGTTTCTAAGACACACAAAAAACAATTTAATGCTGTATTTTAGAGTGTAAACCAAATCTCATTTTTATTATTTGTAACAGTGTTACATATTTGTCATGTTTGGACTTGGAATTAATAAATTACAATATACATCACACAATATCATGGTTTAGGTTTAGAAGAACTTGAAAATAAAGATTAGTTTGTAGGCTTCCGTGACTGTCGTTAATGGTCAGGTGATTTCCGGTGATGAAGGTGTCGCCAACATATCGGAGCCAGCACTGGAGATAACGGTGAACCCAGCTCCAGTCCTAGCCAATATATACATGGAAGCCTTTGAGAAGAAAGCCCTGGAATCCACAACATTAAAACCTAACGTTGACGACACCTTCATCATCTGGCCCTATGGACGTAACACCGTAGAAAACTTCTTGGATCACATCAATGGAATACATCCAGATATACAGTTCACTATGGAAGTAGAGATAAATGCCGCTCTCTTCTTCTTGGATGTGTTGGTTGAGAGAAAACTAGATGGCACTTTAGGACATCGAGTATATAGAAAGCCAACTCACACTGACATATTTAAATGCTGAGTCTCACCACCATCTAGCTCAGAAATAGGGGATCATAGATACCTTGATTCATCGAGCCCGGATTATTAGTGAACACAGACACTTGGAGGAGGAACTGGAACACCTACGCATGGCCCTGAGAGGAAATGGCTACACGAAAAGAAATATTGAACGAGCTATCAGGAGGAGACATACGCCCAGGGAAAAAATGGAGTACCTAGCGACGACATACCTACCTTACGTGGAAGGCTGTACAGATAAAATCAGACGTCTTTTGAAGAAAAGAAATATCAACACAGTATTTAGCACTGTGAAAAAGGTGGCGGCAGCTTTTTCGAAGACCTGCAACAGCGACCATCTCCAGGGCCCCGGTGTGTACAGCATCCCCTGCTCCTGTGGAAAGGTTTATATAGGACCGACAGGGAGGCACATCAACATAAGGTTAAATGAACACAAGAGTCACATCAAAAATAACAAATCGGCAGTAGCAGAGCATAGAGCGGACACGGGACACACGGTGGAGCTAAGTGAAGCCAGCATGCTAGTAAGAGAGAGAAGATTTTGGCCCCGACTATACAGAGAAGCTATAGAAATTCATAAAAATCCGAACAATTTCAACAGGGACGGTGGCGTGGATCTGCCCGGTATTTGGAAACGATTCATCCGTGAAAGCAATCCACTGGAACATCATGGATCAGTGACCACCTCACCGGAACATCATGGATCAGTGACCACCCCGCCGGAACATCATGGATCAGTGACCACCCCTGATATAAATAGTGCGACGACCAGTAAATCTCCAGTTTCAGAGCAACTTCTGAAGAAGAGAGCGATATGTCTCTCGAAACGTAAAGAGTTCTAAACCGACGACGTGGCAACCAGCCCGGAAATCACCTGACTTGAAAATAAAGAACCTGCATTCTATATCGTAAGAAAATTCTCTATAACTTTGATGTTTACAATTCTATAGGAAACGAAATAAGGGGTAGAATGTTATGTAAATATCTGTAGTGGCAATTTTCCGTCAAAAAATAAAAAAATGTTCATATGGACTTCTGTTAGCAAATGTTTCATTTTCGATATGTGACAAGCTTGACAAGTTTCGCTATGTCCTTTATTCATCTCCTTTGATAAGCCAGACAGCAGCTAAACAAAAGCTCAGCCACGTACAAAGGCTTCCCCGAGCATAACTGGAGCTATGCGAACAACATTCACCATAGCAATGGAGGTATATGTCTGCCAAATTTGGAAGACATGATTTTCCTCGACAACTATGCTTCGCCTAAAGAATGCTGGTATTAAACCAGATGTGTGATGTGCATATACTGACATTTTTCCCCAAAATTTGCGTTTAACAGAACTTACCCAGTACTTATCAGGAATGAAGAAAGCTAGTGTGGACGTAATCAACATCTTCATAAACGGATCAAAAAGGAAAAATGGGATAAAACTATCAAAATCTATATAGATAGTAGATAATCACTACTGATCTCACATAATTATAAGACCAACATGGGAATGTAATCAGACACTTGGTACAATGACAAAAACAAAAGATACAAGTTAGCCAGGATCGGGTCTATTTTCTCAAGAGTTTTTCTGAATATGGAATAGAACAAATAGCTATCAATTTGCCAAAGTACGCCTCCAAAGATACAGCCAAAAAGTACCAGGCTATATCTAGAACAAATCCTCGCCTGGCGAAAGCTATTCAAACTGGACACGGCTGGCTAAAAAAACACCTTTATTATTTTAAGAAGTGTAAAACACCTCTTTGTAGGTGTTATGAACAGGGAGACGAGACAGTATTTTATGCACTCTGTAAGTGCACTGCCGTCTCGTCAACAAGAGAATCTGTACAAGGAGCCCAATGGGGCCTAAGTGCTGTAGTAATTTAAGTTACCCTCCGCACAATTTCAGATTCCAGGTACTTTTTCTGATATTTCTCAATATTTGCGGAGAGATTAGGTGATCTTTAAATCTTATTACAATAATAGCTTTTTGTTGTGAAAGAAGATACATTTATTTGCAGCTCTCTGGTCATTTAACATATTGTGCATGCTGTTCTTTGTAACATTTAAAGACCGTCCTACACAAATTACAAATGATTTCAAATTCAGACACTTGCGTTTTGTGTGAGACAAGAGATACTCGGATATTTGGTTATTGCATTTGCAAATAAGGAAATTAGTTCAAATGCGATTCCAAAAAAGTATAAGGACAAATTATTAACTTCCATATTACTTTAGTTTTTTCCCCACATAAGGAAAAATGCCAACGAATATAGGTAAACTTTCCTTATACGGAATTGGTCATGCAAAGTTTTTGGCCAATTCAGAGGTTAAGTTAACGTAATTTTAACTTTAATTGTTTGTTGGGTTGTCACATCAGTAAAATGGTTAGTACGATATAACCTTCCTTCAGGACATTAATTATAAAAAATCGCTTACAAAGATTCTACAGCTTTCTCACATTTCCAGAGGTGTTTTCTGGAAAACGGCACTCACTGTAGTATGAAAATATATTTTGGGGTATTTTTAGAAACCATATTTATTCCGGATCTAAATATGTTGCTTCTCTTTATGTGTAACCATCCACATTATTAATTTAACTTTGATATGAAAACCAGTCGAATATTAGTCTGATATGAAATAGGAAGAGCTGCCCATATTTATAGCAGATTCATGCTAGGATTAGGATAGCCTTTTGCCATTCATATGCATATAAAATAGAACATATTTCTTCATAAGTAAATACATCCGGCCAGAAGGAAATACATATTCATATCAGGATTGTGCGGATAATCCTGAACCAAAAGTGCATACATAATAAAGAAAAGATCGAGTAACATTGTTATTTTTTTAAAGTTCTACTAAACCTATGAAAATTTAATTTCTTATGCTTATGTGTTAGTGTGCGTGAATAAAAAAAACGAAATAAGAAAGTAATTTAAGTAATATTTAATATTTCATTTAAGGTGGCCATACAGAAACCGACTTGCCAACATTCCAGCCGGAGGGGTAAACCTGTACTCTCAGTTATGACAACACGTTACTTTTTAATCGCTGGGTTTTGTTCAGTTTTGTATTAGTGTTGTATCCATGATCTCGGAATATGATTTTGCTAATAGGAGTCATAGTTGCTTTTTTGTATAAAAAAACCAAGAATAAATTAATTAGATTTTACCGGAACCTCATAATTATAGAAATTATGTGCATATGGGCAAAAATTCATATACTGAATTAATTAAACATATTTCTCCATTAGTTCAAGAAGAAGATGCTGTATTTACTGTCTTTAATTTTTCCACCAACGTATTGTAGGCAGTTAACTTCATAGATTTTAAGACCACGTTCTCATATCAGTTATTTTTTTACATAAATAAGTATTTCCGTATCAGAAGACTACGGAATATGTTAATCAGATTATTTCCCGTCGTTCTAACTCTCGGCCAGTACCCTACGATGCACACGATGCGAGAAAGCAAACAGGCAACCAGCTGTTGATTTTCCATTTTGTTATACTTCTACCTGTAATCTGTACATACACGCAACATTTTTTGTTTAAAAAATGTGTTTTGTTCAGTGCATGTGTAAAAAAGGAACCGTCCGATTTTTTGGGCAAAATGTCCGGCTAAATCAACAGTGACGTCCAGCTTTTCTAATCTTAGATATAACACTGCCGCTACGCTCGTCCTTTAATCTATAGACAAGACACACCAGGCTCATCATGTGTCTTTGACTGAGACTGGAACAGTAAGAACTATCAAGTAACCGTCACCAAATTTGCTACTTTGTATGAATAACTTCATACAACAATGTTACAGTCACTGTTGTATGTATTTTAAACTACTGGTTAATTTATTAGTTATATGGCTTCTAAGCAACTCTCCTGATTTTGGGAATATATTAGCTACCAGTGGGATGACCTGGAATGAAGTTTTCAGAACTTGAAAGTGGCAAATAATCATAGCAGCGACTATCTAATGTTTCTACAATATAACTTTAAAATTGCGATTACTTCCAAGTAACTTCGATAGTTGCAGTGACAAATGTTTCTTTAAAGTCGTGGAACTTGTAAGTAACATTTGTTAGTCCAAATAACGATATCGGTACTTGTAGAACTATTAAGTATAATCACTTACAGCAACTGTAAGGTGCGTATCACTCCTTAAATTCACCATAAAGTAAATTTTACCATGTTACCCAATGTTGAAAACCTTCATGCTATTCGCCATTGTGTAATGTCTGTATCTATTCGATCACAACACGTGTGGAGTGTACTTTTTGACTTCGTGAATATTATCATATGTTTTATTATTACTATTAATTTAGTGCGAAGTATGGACATCAACACTCCATCAAATGTAAACGTTGGATGTATCACGTTCAGAATGAATAATAGGAAAACTTGTTTTCACCATCTAGAGTATCACATTTACATATTAGAAATTTTTATTAATACATTTTAAAGGAGCCTGCTGGATTTGGAAGTTTTATAAGTATGTTTGTCAAATAAAAAATTGTTATAATTTTAGGGTTCAGAATAATGCACAATAATTTATTAATTTATTTCGATGTACCTACATGTCTCACAGCGTAAGTAATATGTAGCACTTATAAATTTAGCAATATTAGCTGCCAGACAGAGCAAGCAACATCCTGATATGAAAGAGAGGTGAGAAAGTCTTAAGTTTCTTAAAAGTTGTCGTTTCCATGCCGCCACATCATCTCCATGGACCTACAACGTGGCTGGAACGTGACCGTAGAAGTTATCCGGAAACGTCAATGGAACGTAGCAGGCGTAAAAAACTTATTCCCCATTTTTGTCGTAGGCACATAATGGGAACGTTTCTATTACAGGCCTATGACTAGTGGCAAAACACTCTAAGTACAAATAATAGCCGCAGTTATGTTCCAGTAATTAAGAATTGTGTCGGCTATGCACATGTAAATGCCTCAAATAACATTCTACATCACGTATATGGTAGGAGCAAATACAGAACATTCTTTAAAACGTTACATTTGAATTTTTTCGATGAACTTAAACCTACTTGTATTTACAACTAAACTTACATTAAAATGTTCACAAACAAACAATGTTGCAATGCTTCTTTCCGGCGCGCACATTTGTCTTTTAATTTTTTGGTACCGTAAAACTTTTTTTATTAGACGCTCTATGTAATCATACCTACATAATGGCATAATCCAATATTTCTTCCTTTTGTTCGGTGAGATGCACTTTCTGTGACCATTTGTCACGAGTTTAAATTTGCCTAGAAATCTAATAGATAAATAGTAGGCGTAAGATCTGTAACTGTATTTGAGTTCTTAACCTATAGTGGGAGCAATTATAGTATTAAGAGTCCTTATCCACTCCTTTCTATATACAATGGTTGAGCCATGCGTACCGGATAGTGTTCTGTAGCATTTTCAATCTTAATGTTCAATGTTGTTAAAAATATTATGTTGGTAGCATGCACGATATAGTTAAGTGGCAAGGCGATTAAAAATCACTTTAATTTTGATATAAAACAATAAGTAAGCACGTAGTAGAACATCCTATAGTTTAATTAATAGTGAAAGTTAATGCCAGGAAGTATTGATTCGTTATAGTTTGTTCAGTAGCAAAATCTTTTGCAATCAGCCTGTGCTGAATTTAACGCTACATTTAAAAGCCTTTTGGATAAAAGGTGAGTTGTCTTTATAGTAAATTTGAAAACCACGTGCCACGTGATTGGCCGAACATAACATTCTTATAAATTGTAGGCTTTTTATTGTGTATTGTTGCTATCATATATGAGGGCAAACATTGTGCACCTCGAGAGCCTGAGACACTGCCCCAGTTGTGAGGCTCAACTGAATTCTTAGAACCCTATACCTACGTCGACCCTCAAGTAAAGCCACCATGTCACCACCCTCGGGCCGAGCCATGCTGGAAGCTCTTTCGAAGGGACCCACACGCTGTCTCTCGGAAGGCCTTCAGACGACCTCTTAGAACATAGATAACTGTTTTGTCATTTAGTACGTAGTAGTAGAATAATATCATGGTTAAGGTCTTTATTAATATAAGTAACAGGACTCCGAACGTCCACCATTAGCTGTCACTAGCCGCAGGTGATCCAACTAGAGATCAGAAACCATTTTAAAACTAGCTGTAAGTTGTAGAATTATAATTTTAGGTCATCTGTGCATGTATATACTATTTTTTTGAATAAATAAGTTATTAACTGAACGTCTCTCCCCCTGTACTTAGGCAACCAACCCGTTACCTTCCGAGGTAGACAGTGGCCTCCGTGGCATTTTGGCGCCCAAAGTGGGGCGCTATTAATTAAATTATAGTATGTTCTACTACGTGCTTACTTATTATTTTATATCAAAATTAAAGAGAGTGATTTTTAATCGCCCTGTCACTTTTATAACTATATCGTGCATGCTACCAACATAAGATAATAACATTAAACATTAAGATTGAGAATGCCACAGAACACTATCCGGTACGCATTACTCATTGTATATAGAAAGGAGTGGATAAGGACTCTTAATACTATGATTATTCCCTCTATAGGTTAAAAACTCAAGTACAATCACAGATCTTACGCCTACTATTTACCTATTAGATTTCTAGGCAAATTTAAACTCGTAACACATTTTACGAGTCTATTTTGCAACTTTATTCAATACCAATGTCTATTTAATACAATAACACCTAATAATATCACAAATTAAAAATTAACTCTTCTAAATGTATGTACTGCACTGTCCGAAAGTATGGAAATCGTATACAGACATGAACTAAAGTATACTGCTGTATATAGTTATACATGTGCGAACGGCGTAGGACATCACAGGTCTGTGTTTTGTAGAGGCATAGCCAGACAAAATTTTTAAATACCGTTTTTAGGTTTATTTTTCTACAAAATTGTCTAGAACAAACTCCATTTCGATTAAGATAATACATTCTTTTTTCTCATTCCCTATTCATACTTTTTCTGGTTTGTTTTACATACTAGTCATATTTCAAATTCCATCAGGTTGTGTCTTATGTCTTATTATGAAAACTGTGTTAAGAAACATCTATTTTGAGTATTTATTTTAATATTTTTTAAAAAAAGGTTTTTTTATATAGGTAAATTTACCTAAATCATATTATTTTGATTCCCGGCGACTCTGCTTAAAAGATGCTCCGTCATTTCTGGGACACGCAGTATAGAGAAATTATATTATTTTGCTCAAATATTTGTCAGTATCTACCTAGAATGTTTAGTACAAAATCATGACCAGTTTTTTTTAAATGTGTTTGAGCTTTTCTGAAACGTTTTACGTTGTTAAGATATAAAGTACTAATCTGGCCCCCGCAATTCCATTCCTTGCAATATTTTTTCCCGGAATGGAGCTAGATCAGTTAACTCCCACAAAATAACCGGTTCTCATTCGGTCAAGTTCCAAACGCGTCCTTATACGCCCATGAATCTTGTCCTTTCTTACTTCTGTTTCAGGAAATTGCCCACCACTTCCAACCGAATTCTTCTCAGATTTCCAGCATTATGCTACTTCACTTACCCAGAAAATTCAACTGTATCGTCCGGTCGCAAAGCCGCCCCCACATAAATTACGCTCAACCGAGATACACAGCAGATAAAATTAAATAACAGGCTGCAGGAATTCCCAGCCAAACATTTATTGAGGAAGCGAAATATTTTAATTAAAACACACGACTGATCCTTTCGTTCTGTTGTACCTATTTGTAATGGGGTTTCTCTTCAAACGTATTCGTCTTTAGGGATAAAAGGCTTTGAACAATTGAATAAAAACATTTTTTACCACAGAAATTTCATTTAACGGAAAAAAAAGATCAGTTAGTTCTAGTTCTAACTAAAGTTACCACCAATTAAATGTCTAAACATAAAATTGTAAAAAATTCATATGGATATACAGGGTGGTCATTTTTACGACGTCCAGTACAGAGATCTCGTAAACATTATAAATGGCTTAAATTAGGAAAAAGTTGAGCATTTTTTATCCCTCTCAATTTTTAAAAATAGAAATGAGATATATTTTGTGCGATTAGTAAACTACCGGCTGTAATCTTTCCTTACATAACTTTTTTAATTTTGAAGTAAATGTAATTAAATTTAGGCGGAAAAAACATTCTACGTCTACTAGATGCCGAAGATTTCACGCTAACTTTTGATTTTCCTGTGGCCGCTATACTTGATTTTACTACTTAAAAGAGTGGAAAAAGGCAAATTTAATTTAATGTTATATAACACATGTGTATTTGGACATTGTTTTCTTGAAAAATTAACAATTTATTTTAAAATTAAAATTAAGTTACTCCCTTCAAGAAAATAATTAACCAGCGTTTTATTTTATTTGACCTAACTGAAAATATTAATATAACAAAAAATGTAATGTAAGATAATTTATAAAAATTTGGTGATTTTACAAGAAAATAATTAACCAGCACTGTTATTTTATTTGACCTTACTAAAAATATAAATATAACAAAAAATATAATGTAAGAGAATTTATAAAAATTTGGTGATTGTCCTAAGTTTAAATATTGTTATTTAGAATAATAACAATTTGTTTATTATTTAAATACTTAGTATACAACTTATAATACGACTCAAAAAATCTTATTAAATATAATTGACATTGTTCAACTCAATTTTCACATTCTAATTCAAATTATCAAGTGAACTTAAACCTTGTTTTACCAGCTATTACAAATCTAAATAAGTTACATAGAATATCCAGGAATAACAAAATAGCAAATTTATATTTGAAATCATACAGAAATGTCATTATACTCATAAAAAAGTCAACTTCTGAGAAGTCATACAATAGTGCAAAAAGTTAATCTTCTGTAAAAAATAGTAAGATATTTTTTTCAGCATGAAAAAATTGGCATTTACAAGTTTTCTGTGAATAGATAATTAGAATTAGATTTAATTTTGGAACTATTATTTGTTATTATTGATATTTGTTATTTCGCTGCAACTTATTTTTTACAGTAGTGCTACGCAAGTTATTATTTGTTATGACTATAGTAAAATAGTTTCCATTTCCATTTGGTGATTTCTAAATTAAAAAGTGAAAATTGAGGTGAAAAATTATAATCAACGTATACGGCATATAGCGGCCATCTCTTGCTGATCTTTTCGATAATAAATCCTGAATATGCACAAATTTCAACATATACTCCTGGCGAAAACACGATACTTTTTTACTACACGCTTTGCGTATGATTTTGCCAGATTTACATAATGTGGATTAAGTATAATAATAATTTAAGCGATATTTACCCTAACATGCGCTTACAAAAACTGTAAATATGTTCATGTTAATTCGAAATCAAAATTTAGTTCTAAAAGCGTTTTCAAGGAAATAACAATAATTAAAGTAACCTAATTAGGAGAAATAGTTTTAATTTAATATTTTAAGGCAATATGTTACAAATAGTTAATAATAAATTTAGCATCAGCCAATCCAACATATTCCTCATGAGCAAAGTTTTCAAACTAATATAAGTTGCATCATGCATGCAGTTTGAATTGCCGTCTAAAACGGAATTATATATTAATCGTTCGATTGCATACACAGAGATAACGGTGATGGCTACAGATATTTCTATCGGATCGGACACTGTGTCATTGTGTTTATTTGAAGCCATGTATTTCTAACTCAATCTGGCACAGTACTGAGACACCGATAATATCGTCATGTGTGAAACAGCGCTTACAGACCATCAAACAGTATAGCTGGAAGCGTACTGGCTCAAGCCACCGTGCATTACCCGTTAACTAAACTTCGCCTGCCGAGACCGGCCAGGTGAAAGAGCCATCCATTATTTTTTACATTAATAAAATATTAACATTGTTTAGGGTATGCATTTTTTTCATTTTATTAGATCCCACTACTTTTGATATACCAGAGATTAAATCCCCCCATCATCCATTAAAGTGGCTTTATTAATAGCATAATATGTGCAAAAATAAAAATGATCAAATATGCATAAAAACTTTTCAAAAGAAAATTCTTGGAAAGTCTTTCAAAACTATTATTGTCTTATCGAAATTAAAGAAAACCAGTTCTCGGGCCGATTTTGAGATGGCACTTTTTGTTTCTGAGCAAACTAGTTCTTTTTATATATAGAAATTTTGACTAGGTACGAAAATGCTGCGCAAATTTTGTTATTAGAGACATCGTGCCGAAATGGCAAGCTTACAGCGTTATTAAGAACAGGGCCTTATTTAGTACAGGTACTTTATAAGATAAATGGTTTATTTAAAAAATTTGAAATTAAATTGATTTACTGATGCTGAAAAAAATGGAAATGAAAATTTATAGGAGTTATTTTTTCATTAAGCTACTGCTTCCACAATATTCTCTTCTTAAGGATACTTTTTCATTAGAAATTTACTGCGGGTAGGTGCAGCTACAAATTTCCCATTCTAATGAATAATTAATTGAAAGTCTTGAAACTGTGATCCAAAAAAATCCTTCCATAGTTCTGCCTCATTGTTAACACTAAATTATATTTATAAACAGGTAGGACAAAAGTCAATAATTTTGATTAAAAAATAAGAATCAATCATTTTCAATGAATCAATCAATTCCCAGCTATAATGTTATAAATCCTAATTTATTTAACAACACTCAATCAACTCAATTGCTCCATAATAATAATAATAATAACGTACAGTTTAGAGTTCCCATTCACTTATTCGAATAATGCATGCATGTATTTGTACTAAAGGTGGCCACTTTGGGCTTCTTACATGACCTTAATACTGAATTTCTTATTTATTTCTTTTTGTGAAACACATTTTACTAAATATATTTTTGCAAATATAATAAGAAATTTTTAAAAAAGTACATATTGTAACGTCACTAATAATATCTACAACATATTTACTTAGGTAACTGTACTGCTAATGAGTAAATTGTTAAATATATTAAAATTATTGTAATTCTGGATTTTGTAGTGCTAAATATAGTTGGGGCAAGAATTCAGATGACTTACGTCCTACGAACAAATGAATAATTCAGTATATTTTCATCAAAATATTTGAACAACTTCAACTGAGAATAATAGAACTATATATTACACTAAATGTTTGCACTATACAGTATGCGCCAAAAGTATGGAATAAATTCAGTAAAAACGAAACAATTATTTTTTGGGAAGAATCCTCGAACAGGTCGATTTTTAATTTAAAAAATACATATTTTAGCGTAAAATGCGATTATCAAATGTCATTTGTTTTCGAGTAATGACGTCATCGATTTTTTTTAAATGGCAACACCATATTTTTTTCCTTGATTCTGAAAGATCGTTTAATTCTCTATCAGACAGTACTAAAATTTTGCCCTCTTACATAGGAAAGTTTTCGAGTAAATGACGATTGAATGTTGGAAAACGTAAATCAATTAAAATAAAGCAAAAACGTTATCAATTTTAGTTTTTCGAATTCCATAGTTCTTTTATGGATCACGTAGGTGAAAATCTTTGCAAAGTGTCATTGTCACACCGACTTTCGAATAAGTATTGTGAGCGACATAGAAATTATTATTCAATTTAAAGTATTATGGCACATTTAACTGTTACTCAAAGAATTGAAATTTTAATTCTTATCGGATGCGGGAATATGACTAGAACTCAGCAGGTTTACGATTTATTTAATGAAAAATATCCAGATCGCCCTATCAGCCAATCAACAGTCAGTAAGGTAGAGTCTAAATTTAGAGAAACTGGCAATGTTGTAAATATTCCAAAACCTAGACGACCAAGCATTAATGAAAATCAGAAACAGAACATTTTGATAAGTATGGTGGATAATCCTCATAATTCTTCACGATTGGTTGCATTAAACAATGACACTAGTCAGAGCACAGTGCTATGTATCTTGAGGAAGGAAAAATATCATCCCTACAAAATTCAACTTGTGCAGGAACTCAATGAAAATCATCCCGATCGCCGCTTACACTTTTGCGAAATTCTAATGGATTTATGTCAAGGAAATAGAAATTTACACCGGCAAATACTTTTTTCAGATGAGGCCACATTTTGTCTGAATGGTACAGTAAACCGTCAAACTTGCAGATATTGGAGTCGGGAAAATCCTCATTGGATGGCAGAGGCACATACCCAACACCCTCAGAAATTAAATGTGTGGGCTGGAATAGTTGACGACAGAATAGTAGGGCCTTTCTTCTTTGAAGGAACTATACTACTACAAGTGGCTGGATATTTTTATTGAGTTGAAAAATATTCCCCACGTTCAAAATGTTATTGTATTTGCATTTATCTAAAACCACCTGATTAATTTTGTTACTTCTTTGAAGGTTTTGATAAACTGACATAATATCAAGTTTAAAAAGCAGACACATTTTTTAATCGATTCAATGACAGTGAACGCACTTTTTTAAAAGGTAGTCCTGTTGGTTGTTCCTACGCCAATATTTGATTTTTTTTTCATAACACAAAACTCATGAAGATATACCTTTATATATAAATTGAAGATATAAGCTTCTGTATATTAAAACTTTCCTTAAGTAAAAAATCAGGACACAAGTTTATAAAGCTAAGTGCTATTATTTTTCAAAAATCATAGCTCATGCTGTATACTCAATTAATTACTGGTAGTGGGTGATATTTAAGAAATCATAAAATTATTTTGTGTACAAGATGTAGCTGAAATGATCGTAAAATTTAAAGCAGGTACTATCACAAATGATCATAAAGTATGTACGACCAGTGTGTGGGCAGGTTGATGTCTATTTGGGTATCTTCGTCGGTATTATAGTGTTGCTTGTCTGGCGTTCCCATTGGAATATCCATATACAAAGACAATATCTACATCAATCGTAAATTAATGCATTTCTTATTTAGCACTTTAACGCTAAGTGTCAAGTGAATAAAGAAAATGACACAAATAATAATTATTGTTATAGCAACCATCATTTTTTATTTATCAGACTACTGATTGAAATATGAATTATATTTTGTAAAATGCTTGTAACACCTAAACAAAAAACGAATCGGACCTATATTATGAGGAAAAATTTTTGACATTAATCCAGCTACCATCTGCAAAAGTTTGTAATAAAACTTGTAGAACACCCTTTATACCTACAGATTTCAACCTTTCCGATCTGACAACACTGCGTTCATACGCGAGTAAAGTGTCAGCATTATTGTATTAGATTTGTTCGCACAATCACAATACACAAATCAGTTTCCAATCGTTAAGTGCATGCGCATTTCAACTAACACAATGCGTTTTCAACTTTATGCTATTAAAAGACTAGTATTTATACCTGTACTCAGATGATTCTATGGGTATCCCAAACCTGCCAAAAATTAACTGTGGCTTCTACGATAAAAAATAAGAACAAATTTACATAAACAAAGGTCCGTAAACGCCCTCTAATGGAGCTATTGCTCTTTAAAGGGAGACCCCAAAATTTGTTGTTCTCCAAATATTTTCAAAACGGATCGAGATAAAGTAATAAAAATTAAAACTGAGAATCGCAATTAGATTGTGAATCTAATGTTCTAAAAACAATACCATAATTAGTCATAGGCGTGCCAAACTGGGGGAGTTATTGGATAAATATTGCTCTAACTTTTTCATGTCTCGAGGATTTTGCCGTCAGATCAAGAAATTAAGAATATTGAACATTTTTACAAAAAAAAAGGTAGATATATTTAAAAATTTTGTGACATAGGTACCATAAAAATATTAGATATGATATGCGAGCCATCAAATTGTCTCTAGTAGACTGAAAAGTTATTTGTCAGCTTATTTGACACATATTACATATGTATTTAAAAAATTTTGGAGTATTAACAGGCTACATAAAAATTCAAAAATTTTATAAATAATTACATTTGTGACATTACCACATTGTCACGTAAGGTGCCGTCAAATATAGGCCTATATATACATTAGCAAAATTCACAGATGCAAGCTTATGTTATGTAAAAAGCAGTAGCAAAATAACTTACCAAAATGGTGGAAAATGGCAGGAAGTGGAAAATTGTAAAATCGTACGTAGCACACCGTATGTCGATCGACCGGGCACTGAAAAAAGGAATTTGGTAGTTAAAAAAATATGTATAAAATGAATTTATAACTTAGTTGGGGGCTCTTAATATTAATTATTATTTAACTAACTAAATTACCTATATACACAAAAAATATATGGAGAAGAACGGAACAACATTACTGATGTGCATTTTAAAAGTATTTTAATATGTTAGAACACTTGAATAACACCTTTAATATCGGTCAGTGGCCGCGCGGTTTAAGGCGTCAGTACTTGAATCGAGGTGACTAGATTGGTGTTGGTTCGCGCCCAGCTGCCGGTAGACCGTATATAAGCTATATTCGTGGAGAGGATTGGCACCCTCTCTGCGGGTATGGTAGGGTGGAAGAATGTTGGCTTGGGTCAATGTGAGAGACTGATACCGGTTGATATTTGACTACCCCCCTAATTAATGAGGTTTTCCAGGTTTCCCTCATTTCTGCACTGAATAGTGGTTAGGGCCTACCAACGTAAGTCGTTCCTGGGCGCAAATGCGGCCTGCTTAATAATAATATGCCGCCCCCTCTCCCGCACAAGTCTCCGACTTCTGGGCTAATCCCTGTGATTAGAATGAGGGGTAGAGATATTATTATTATTATTATGTGTTAAATAAGTCTACAGTATTTTCTCAGAGCCTACTAGCGATATTTTGCCTATTTATAATTTCCATCTTAAACTTTTGCGGTATGTCACAAAATTTTTAAATTAAGATTACTCGAAAACAGAGCAGTTTATCGGATTGAAATAGCACTTTTCTCATGTAAAATAGACCAAAACTTCAAATTTTTTGATCTCACCATGAAAATCTCCAGATACAAGAAAGTTAGAGCAATATTTACTCAGTGACCCCCCAGTTTGGCACGACTATGATCATTAATTGTGATTCTCAATTTCAAATTTCATTACTTTACCTTGATCTCTTTTGGAAATATTTGGAGAAAATCAAATTTTGAGGTCCCCCTTTAAAGAGCTCCGTTAGAGAGCGTTTACGGACTTATGTTTATATAACTTGTTTTTCTTTTTTTTGATCGTAGAATCCACAGTAAATTTTTGGCAGGCTAATTTTGACACACCCTGTACATTCGTACAGGTCTCCAGCAGGTACCCTTGTTAATTTCGTTCAGATTTTCCATATACTGTCCTGTGTATTCGTATGTTTGAGAATATTGCTTAAACGTATATTTCAGAGACAAACCTGTTTGCCTTCATGCTAAGTAGTTCAAAAGTTTTAAGCAAATATCCCATTTTGTTATTACATACAGGATGTCCGGAAATTATGAGTAAATATTTCAGGGGGTAATCTACGTCAAATAATAATAAGAAAACTTCATGTGAACATATGTCGAGAAATGGACGCTATGCGAGCTAGATTCTTTTAAAGGACCGGCCCTGAAGATGGTTTTTGTTTAATATTATCGAAACGATTCGGGATAAAGTAATTAAATTTGGACCAATAAATGAGATTTTTATGCTGAATTCGAAAATTTACACGTAATTTAGGCAATTTATTCAAAAGTGTATTAAACAGGGCCGGCTTCGGTTATTTTCAGCCCCAACTTTTTTGTTAGAAATTATTTTTACCATTGAACTACAGAAATTTAAAATCTATAGTGTTTCACATAGAAAAGGTATTCTTGTCTGACTTCGATAAACTGCACCGTTTTCGAGTGAAAAGAATTTAAAGTGGTACATATACAGATTGGTATGTAACGGAAAAAAATCCTTAATGATCATATTTTACTGTTCCCAGGTAAGTTTTATTAATTTAATAAATAAATAAATAAATGATTATTATTAACTAACTTTTTAACAGTTGTTTTTTATAAAAACATTTCAAAATCGTTTCCTTCCATTTCTAAATACAAATAAATTCTTCCCGACACATGTTTATACTTCTTCTTAAAACTTATTGACGTGGAATCATCTCCTGAAATATTTGCTCATAATTTCCGGACACCCTGTATCTATTGGAAATTACTGATTATGACAATAGAATATGCCACAGTACGGAAACAAACAGTGGGGAAAACATATCAATTGCATCATATTTGCAAACAATTTTTTTCAAACCCATTTGAACAATATTAGATATCGCTTTAGGCTTGCGACAAGAAGACCCCTGAGCGTCTTGGAGCAAAACAAAGCGTAACGAGCATCATTCGAACGGCCCATTCATGCTACATAACAATACCGAATTCAAATTGGCATTAACTCCGCGGAGTGGAATGATCAGACTCCCCCGACGACAACTGCCGAACAGGCACAAGGAACACTCATTCGTTCGTATAGTAAATATGACCAAATTTAGTTAGTGGAATTTAGTTACCAATTAGATCGGGGGTAGATGAAACAAACACCCGCCGGATTCTGTAAGAGCCGCTCTAGGCCTGGGAAGGCTGGATCGATCGTAGTGAACGTAGAGGGCTCATCCAGTCACACCATCGTAGAATGCCATGAACGCGTATTACTACAGAAAACCCGAGAATTATTCTAATCGAAATCGAGGAGATGCGCCACTCTACGCTCAACTAAATGCACATTGAACCGGTCTCCCAAATCAAACGGAAAAGTTTTGTTTAGTTTAGTTTTTATTCTCCATTTGACAATATAAAAATTGTATAGGAATATGTCACAACTTAAACACTAAAACAATGAATAATAAATATAAAATGCACAAGCATAAAGTCCATTTACAGTTATTAGTATAAAATTATTTATAATATAGCACACTGGCACATGTAAACCCTTACTGACATACATACATAAATAATATACAGGCTGTATCACATAAGAGGGCCACTCCCATGTATCTCGCTTAATATGCGAGACACGTCAAAAATCTTTAATTGTTTTTTGTTGCATTATTGGAGGCCTTTATGCTCGTAAAAACAAATTTGAGATCCATGGCCAATTTATGAGTAATAACAAAAAAACCTGTTAAGTGCCCAAACTTTAAGGCTGTCTAACTTTTTTATTTTAAGAAATAGAGAAAACTTATTGGTAATAAATTTTTATTGCAAAATTGATACCTTTCACCTGATATAAACAGATTTTTGAAATATCATATGTGGTTCGCTGCGCCCTCTAGGCGGATAAAAAAATTTTTTATTGAAGCAGGCTATGGCCACAAAAAATTGTGTGTTTTTTCGTCTTTCATGCAATATACTACATGTTGCCCTTATCTTTCATATTTATTACATTTTTTCAATTTTAGTTAAAAAAAAATGAACCGAAATATTTTCGTGTTGCTCAAGATAATGTGCATATTAAGCGAGATACATGGGAGTGGCCCTCTTATGTGATACAGCCTGTATACATATAAATTACACAGTTACAGCTATTTAAAAAAGTCACCTACATCATAAAAATATTTTTCCAGTAAGAACTCTTTTAATTTTTTCTTAAAATAGATGAGCGAACCAGCATTCTTTATTGCGGTTGGTAGTTGATTAAATGCCTTTAATCCTATGTTACACGGAGACTTATACTTTATGTTATACTTACTACAAGGTACGTGAAAGTTATGCTTACTCCTAGTATCTTTACTATGAATGCTTGTATTTAAAACGAATTTATCTCGGTTTAAAAAAATATATACACATAATTCAAATATAAAAAGGCAGGGTTGTGTTAAAATTTTAAAATCTTTAAAAATATTTTTACAACTATATGTATTAGGTAACCCCAGAATTGACCTTAAAACTTGTTTATGTGCTATAAAAACCTTCGATGAAAAAGTGGACCAACCCCAGAAGCATATTCCATATCGAAGTAATGATTCGACTTGCGAGTGGTATACCATGAATAATTGTTTTCTAGTGAGCACTGCACGCAAATTTCTAAATAAATATATATATTTGAATGAATTTTAGAAATTATATACTCACAATGAGTTTTCCAATTCAAATACTTATCAATATGTAAACCTAAAAATTTTACATTATCCTTTTTGTCCATTAAATTGTCACTGATTTTTCTGCCAATTATGAAATCTTAACCTATGTGTTTTTTTAATATTAAAATGTAACGAGTTCTGAGCAAACCATACACTCATTTCCTGTAGAACATGTTCACAATCTATATGTAAATCACATTCAGATTTATTCGATACTATGACCGAAGTGTCATCTGCAAAAATAGTGAAATGCGCCCCGTTTGCGATGCTATTAATATCATTTATATATAGTAAAAATAGGACAGGTCCCAACACAGAGCCTTGTGGAACACCTAAATTTATTTGTAAACTGTCAGATTTCTTTCTATAATTTACCATCACGTACTGACTACGTCCCTCTAAAAATGAATTTATCCAATTAAATGGAATTTCATTTATACCATAATCTACCAGTTTACGACGTAATATGTCGTGATCGACACAATCAAACGCCCTGCTGAGATCACAAAATATCCCAACAAACATTCCCGTCACATTTAGCATGAATGACCAGTTCCCTCAGATTGAACTACTAGGTAAATATATTTTTAAATGTATAAAGTAAGTTCTAAATTTCTTATATCTTACAAAATTTGAACCCTGGAAAATATTATTTATATTGAAAATGCTCACTACTTAGTAACTTTCTTACTTTTGACTTAAACAAATACACGGGTGTTCTGCAAGCTCTATGATTTTGGCAGATGGTAGCTGGGTTAATGTCAAACCTTTTTTTAATATATGAACATGAGTCCGATTCGTTTTTGTTTAAAAGTCATAAGCATTTTTTTAAATATAATTTCATATAAATCAATCAAAGCAGCCAGATAAATGATAGTGATAGTTGCTATAACAATAATTATTTGTGTCATTTTATTTATTCATATGATATCATTAAAATGCTAAATAAAACATGATTTATTTGCAACTGATGAGTATGCAGATATTGTCTTTGTCTATGAGTATTCCAATAGAACCGCGAGACAAGCAGCTCAAGAATACGACGAATATACCCCAATAGACATCAACCTACTCACAGTCTTTAGTGCATCATTTCGTAGACTTCGAGCTCCAAAAAAGGCCATTCCTCCTACTGAGGAGAATGTACAAAATGAAAAAATATAATAAATGATGTCACTGACAACTGACAATTAGTGTTGGGCGTATAGCAAGTAATCTTCATTTATCACCGAATTTTGTATAACGTGTATTGAACAGAGAAATTTTACATCCGAGTCATTCATATAAAATAAAAAAAATGTTGCCGACCCATTTTAGATTTTGGTGTAACTTTGACAAACTCTACTCTAGGGTCCCAAACAACAAAATTTACACGAGTTTGATTTTTACAAGCGCTTGTTTCCGCCTATTTAAATAAAGACTCTTAAAAATTGCTATTTTTAAGCTTTATTAATTTTTGCTGTCAAATTTTTCTGTTTAAAGATATTTGAATGATCAAGACGGAATTCAGAGTGGGACAGATAGTAGTTTAAGTGTAAATGAAGATAATTGGCTCGGACTCTAACGCCTTAACTGATGAGAGTTAAAAATTCATGCTCCGCGGGAATTAAGTATACATATCATAGACAAAATTCAGCCACAAGTTGACCTAAGTAGACCACTCTTTATAGAAGAAAATTTTGCTTGAAGTTTTGAAATTTTTAAAAATCCCAATATTCAGGCTATGAAACGAGCGTGTTGACTGCGAGATAAAAATCTGATACTCACAAAATCTACTGTTCTTACCTTCAACTTTAAATGACTATATCACTTGTTTTGTTATTTTCATGTTTAGTGCATGTACGAGCCGTTTTTTTTACAGCAAGTACAAGAAATAAATCGAAAACGGTTAAATTTATCGATATAAAACAAGTATATCTTATTTGTGAAAAATTGATAGGAGATCAATACTTTCCTATTAAAACTTTCGTACACACACTGATAAAAAAGTTATAACCAGTTATTATCAACCAAGAGTACATTTCGTAGCGCCCTATAGCGTCTACAGTAAAATAAAGTACGAATTCTTTTTCCTCGTCCCAGAGAGTCCCCTAATCCAAATTTTCCTTTTAAAACTTTCTAAGAATTTTAAGAATTTCGAACATTGAACTTTAATACTCTGTAATTTTTTAATAGCCACAAACGGACCAAGGTAAGTTTGGCTTAATTGCATTATTTTGATGTAAGCAATCTACTCTTGCCTGTACACCCTGTAGAACTTTATTGGAATAAAACTTTTTGATTTCATTGCTGGCGCAGAGCTTAATATTTTTCAATATATTATCATCATCATCAATTATATTATGTGGTATCAGCAAGATGGTGCAGCACCACATAGAGGAAGACAAGTAACTGTTTGGTTAAATGATCATGAGTTCTTAAATAAATGGATAGGTCAACAAGATCAATAGCATGGCCACCGCGTTGCCCAGATCTAAATCTTTTGGACTGTTATGAAGCATATTGAAATCACTATTTGTCAGCAGTTACTTGAAAGACTTCAGGATGCAACTGACCAAATAAGAAATAATCCAAATTTCGTTCGTTGAGTGAATCTTTAGTTCACCGATATCAGACTTGCATTCGAGCCGAGGGTGGACATTTTGAACAATTTTTATAATCTTAAGATTTGTTAATTAGGTTAATAATGTTCAACTGTTCAAACTTCAAACACAAATAATAATTATTGTTATTGCAACCAATATTTTTATTTATCAGACTTCTTTGATAGAAATATATTTTTTAAATGCTTGTAACTGCTAAACAAAACCGAATAGGACTTATGTTTAATATAAGAAAAAATGATGACATGACATTAACCCAGCTACCATCTGCCAAAGTTTGTTATAGAGCTTACAGAATACCCTACTATATACAAAAATGTATAATTTGTACACAATGTAGTCGTTTGAAGATATCAAACATTCAATTTTAGAAAAAACAACTGAAGGGGTTTTTATGAGGTAACTGCCTCTCCATAGCTGAATAAAGAGAGAAAAAGTGATATGAATTTTTGTTGTACTCCCTATTACCATATTATGTCGCAATTACCACATTGTTTAATGTTATAATATATTATTATTTAATAGTTTACAATATCTGAAAACTAACAAACCAATCCATTGTTTTTTCTAAATAGTAATATTTAAAGTGCTCAGAGAATTCTAAATAAAAAAATATCGTATACCGTTTACCTCGCGGTCTTACGTTAAGAAAAACTATCCGGTTTCTATCTCATTTTCCAGTCCGAAAAATCGCGCAAGATCTTATATCCATCAGTGAAGGTAAGGTCTAAATAAAAAAAATGCATTTCCAAAATTTGTCATTACAATCCACTGTATTATTTATCATAAATTTAAATTTTTCTCAACCAATTTCAACCACAATTATTACGTTAAGTTGTGTACACAAGCTTTTTATGTAAAAATATGTGTTAGAACTGGACCTAAATGATTTTACATGTTCAGTTCAATTTGAAACTAAAAATATGGTATTTATAAAGTTTACTTTAATAATTTTTCAACTTTTAGGAGGTTCATTTTATTATTAATGTAACAAAACCCACTTTAATCTTGTCTGTTAAAATATATTACCCTTTAATATTCAGAAAATGCTCTTAACATGCCTTTCCTTTTACTCAGGGACATAAAATATATGTAGCAACGAAAAGGATCAGTGCTAAATTTTACGAGAAAGCATAGATAGCTAGCTGATTCAGTGATAAATTTAGCTTCTTAAAAGGTTCTAACCCACGGTTTCAACTTAATAGGTGGAATTATTTAGCAGAAGGTACTATATATTCTGCTAACAAATTGTTATTTTCTTCAAATATTTATCTTAATCGAATATAAAAATATTAAATATAAGAAAATATTCATTATAGAATATATAATATAGAATTATTACTCTTTGATGTATATATACAGGTTAGATAACGTTGATGCTACACATTTCTTCAATTGAAGGAGAAATAAACACCGAAATAATATGTTTTCTGGTAACGTTTACTTCACAGTGTATTTAAATGTATAATATAGGTTTATATTTTAATATCAAATAGTTGGCTCGACACTGGCAGGTATATATATATATATATATATATATATATATATATATATATATATATACGTTTACTTCACAGTGTATTTAAATGTATAATATAGGTTTATATTTTAATATCAAATAGTTGGCTCGACACTGGCAGGTATATATATATATATATATATATATATATATATATATATATATATATTTGGTACCAAGGTAGGTTGGTAGATCTTCTATTGTAAATTCACTACTGGTTGGTACATTAGATTAGCCCTCAGAATAGTTGTTGCTTGAAATATATATCTAATCATCACTGAATTATTACTATAATTTGAAAACAAAATTGTACCAAAATATATACTTTCTTATTGCTGTTGAAGAATACATTATATAAAACATTATTAAAGGTGATGTGAAAGGTTTTATAAACGTTAATAAAACGCTAAATAAAACGTTTTCGATAAACGTCTATTAACCGTTTAATTTTTGTTATTTAAGCGTAACTTAATAATGTTTAATAAACGTTTCTTTTTTTTAAATAACGCCTCGCATGACATTTTTTCGTTGTTTCAACCTTTGGTTTTCAACCACTTTTAAATGTTTTTTAACCGTATGCGTGCCCATTGCAAGGTGTCTGCATCAGTTCGAAGAAAGCATTGCTCTTATCCACACGCAAACTACATTCATACGCCTAAACAAAATTTTAGTTTCTCAAGACACATATACTAACTATAATTTGGAATAAAATTGAAGTAACTATTTAAATCCTAATTTACATGAAACCAGTCACTACCCACATAGCATGCAATATCTCTGAAATGTCCGTTTTATGTCCATTTTAGGTCGGTATACGTTCCAAGACCAGTTATGGATATCCATGAGACGTCCAACAGTGTAGCTCTCAAGAACGTTCTCAATATTACGTCCGTTGGACGTTCACTTTAAGTTGATATCTTCCAGGACACATAGCATGCAATATTTCTGAAATGTCTGTTTTATGTCCATTTTAGGTCGGTATATTATTAATATTACGTCTGTCGAATGTCCATTTTCGGACCACAAAAATTAAATAAGATTTAAAATGTATTTTGTCTTTTGAAAGCAACACTGAATCACTTTCAACCTTTGTACATAAAATATAGTCTAAGAAAAGAAAAAAATAATAAATTGCGTTTATTTATAGAGTAACTCTTAAAAATAAAACAAACTACTGTTACTGCCTAATGTCAAAAGTTAAAAATATCATTGCCTAGATGGTTGGTAGTTGATTGTGTTACTTTGTAAGAAATTATATATTTTTATTTTTGATCTAAGCTATATAATTATCTGTGATTAAGTTTTTTCTATTATTGTGACTTTTAAAAATTGAAAGGAATATATTAAAATTAAAGAATATTTTCAAGAACGTCCATTTTGCCAAATATCTCTAATCTATGCCTTCCTTAATTAAATTACAGCTAAAAATATTGAGTTATCAGTCATAACGGCAGTTTGAGAGCATCAATTTGAAATTATCGAAATACGAATGGCGAAGGGTCTTTAAAGTTTAGCAGTTAGATGCTGCTTCTATCCTGCAGATGGTTAATTAATAAAATTACACATAAAGTAGCAAGGCGAGCTGATGGCGTGCGTAAACAAGTACAAAATCAAAGCTTGGTTAAATGATGTAATTATCCAATGAGCCGTATGGAACGGCAACATTGTTGTAAATTGTTCGCAACTCCCAAGAGTCAACAATTCTAACAAAGTTATGTTGCCCGAAATATGTTATTAAGGAATTAACTGGTAAAGTATGAGTCTCAGAAGATGTCACCGGAAGAAATATAACTTCAGTGTAAGCAGAAAATAATTAATAAATAATTAATAATTACCTTCTCATATGGTTATGGAAAAGTTTTCTATAATGCATATAGCAGTGGCGGCTCGTCGTATGAAGCAACTGAGGCCGGACCTCACTGTAAAATTTGGCTTTCACTGTATATTTTAATACCCCCTAATTTACAATCCGATTGCCTACTACATTTATCAAAAATCAATGTAACGAAATAAAATAATTGCTTCAATTTTAGCCCTCGTATGTTATAACATACCTCTGGTTTACATTTCAATATCCCGCCGTTTGTATCTACCCGCGTGGGAAATCCGGGTCACCCACCAATCCCAACACAGTGAGGCCCAATTTTCCGAGCCTCAAATTGCGTCGCACATGCCTATACATTATGGTTTCCCCCACCACGCGAGACGGTTAAAATCGATGTTTTTTGCTCCATGTCCGCTCGAGACTGAGGCCCGATTTTTGGCGCCTCAAGTTTTTTGTTTAACGGCAAGTGGACGATATGATAGTGGCTAGTGACCGTAGGGAACTTGTGAACAGTGTTGCCAACCTCTGGAAAGAATAATTCGCAACAAGTTACCTAAAATTTTTCCCACCACCTATTTTTTATGGCGGGAAATATAAATATTGCAATATACTTATACAGAAAACGATAATTAAATGGTAAATAAAAATTCTGGAACGGTTCATAGTAACAAAATTTATTATATTATATTGCACATTATATTATAGTTCACATTATATTAATTTTTAAAATACATATTATGTATATGTAACTTTATGTGCTCTTTAGTTACACTGAAGTTAATGCAATTACTATTGTTTGTGGAGAAACTGCTTCTAATAACAGAAACTGCATTAAGTACATCAGGTCCTATTTTGTTTCTTTTTTTCGATTTAACATCTACTATTGAAAAGATTCTTTCTGCAGCTGCATTAGAATTAGGCAGAGATAGAATAATTCTTGCTAACTTTGATAAATTTAGAAAAGCATGTTTGTCATCAAAAGTTTTTAATTTGGAAATCTCAAACCAAATTTCATCTATTTTTTATGAATGGTACCTGTGGACTTGAAAACACGAACGGCTATTGGCTGCTCTGTAAAATAAGAGTTCTTGATTTTGTAAATAGCGAATAGACGCTCGTATGTCAAGCCCATGGCTCCATGCACAATGAATTACGGCAGTTGACCTTTAACTTTAACCATAGAACAATCAACAGAAGCGAGCATTAAATTACGCTGTCCTACCGAAAAATACTAAACATTAGAGAGTTATTGAAAATCCCTTTAATACTGGCAAACAGCATTAGGAACGACTTTATTTAAATACTGCTTGCCCTTATTTTGTTCAGAAAAATATAGTTATTGGTTAATAATTTGACGGATGGGATTCCTTTAATTCTTTTGTTTATATCTCTCAATTATTGCCATTTTAATGGTGAATGAGAAAAGGAATAGAAGTTAATATTTTGAAAAAATTAAGATAAGTTTACTTATCTTTATTTCAATTTTCATGCGACGGAATTTATTTTTACTTTAGGTTAGGACGGGTATGACCAATTACGGCCGAACAACCCGATCTATCAAATAAGGGATTGCTCAACGTTACCTTAATCATGCATAAATATGGTCGAGCACTATCCTTATTATTGCTGCCTTAATAGTACAGTACATATGCGCATGTTTAGATGTCAATATAAGGGAAACCTAAATACTGCTTAACCTTAAACACGTCCAATAACTCTCTATTAATCAGTAATTAAAATCCTTTACGAATCATCCTCAATGCTTAAAGATATCTCATAAAATGGATAAAATATAAGGACAATACCAATTTTTCTCACATTTTTCTCTTTTTTGTCATTATTTACCTTTTTCCCAAATTTGAATTTTACATGTAAAATTTCTCACAAAATGAGTAATTTCTCACCAGTTGGCAACACTGCTTGTGAACTGTAGAACTGTAGTATGACGCGATTAGTCGATTGTTCAAGTGTTAATACTTTTATTTATGTGTTTTGAATTCGCAGTGGTTAGTCTTAAATATTAATTATTATTATTAAAATTATTTATCTTAAATATTCTGAAGATTAGGTGGTTAGCGCGGTGAAGTTTTAGGGACAAGGCAGGTAGGATTAATTTAAACAAATAAAAAACAATTAACATAGAATAGGAACTTAATTTAAATATATATTATCGATAGGCTCGTCGATAATTATTTATAATAATGAACCGCCTCTTTCAATACGTAATGAAGTAGAAAAATGACAAATTTTGAATAGTCGGCCAACGCTTTATAACAAACAAATTTCCGGAAAAATTGTTTGATTGTTTACTACAAATGTATCCAAACATATTTGGCAAAGTTGAAAAACGAACTCTATATTTTGTACAGAGACGAACTATTTTATAATTTAGAAGTTCAGAAAACGATAAAAATATTATACAAGGAATTTAAAATGATATTTTCGGCAACATACAAATTATTTTGCTTAGTTTTAACAATTCCTGCAACAAGCGTTTCAGTAGAAGGAAACTTTCGTGCCTTAAGCGCATTAAGACACAATAAGAGCGCTTAAACAACTTATATATCGATGATGGCTATAGAAAAAGAACTGTTGCAAAGTCTTTCCCAATTCTATAAAGACATTATAAATAAATTTGCTAATTTAAAAGACCGACGAATAGACTTGTTTTAAAAGAAGTGAAAGTATTAAAAAAAATTTGGTAAAAGTGGCTTTGTTTTGTATATAAATAGATTAGTTGAAAATTGGTTTTTATATTTTTTCATAGTTTTTAGTGTTTTAAACACGTAGGAACAATTTCCTAAATTATTAGATGCTGAAACATATTTTTTTCTATTATTTATATTGTAAATAAAAATCGGAGTTCTGATGTTATTTAGTTTTTTAATTTATGGTTATAGTAGGGCTATTAGCGAACACCTCCATAATAAAAAATGGTCAACGCGTCAAGGAATAGGTATTACCTCAGGGGTGACGTGTAAATTTATTCCTATTTAGGTATTATTTGGGCCTCACCTCTTGCAGCTACCACGAGCCGCCACTGGCACATAGGTATACCTAAAGTTGCCTAGGTAGGTACCGAAAATAATTGTGTACTCGTGTATCTTTGTAAGTAAAAGTATAAAAGAATGCTTGAACTCATCAGTGTTTGTGTCTGGTTTTTATCTATTCCACTTCTATTCCCAATAACGTTGATATAAGGGTTATTAATATAATTTCGAGAAAGACAATCAGCTGCAAGTAATCTAGCAAAGTTACCACTAGTTGTCATTAGTACAGTAGATACCTGACCTCTATCGCGATTTAGCGATAACGATATTTGCAAAAATGGGATTTCGGAAAATAACTACTCTGTGGTTGGGGTTAGCACGTAAGCAGCTGTTTCCCAAAATTCGGTTTTCGCAAATCAGCACCAAATTTATTTTTAATTGAAACATCTTGTATATTATTTGTCATAAGGTTTTCCAAAGCTTTAAGAACTTTCCAATTATTGTTTGACCTATGCAGTACTTCTGAATATTATTCAATAAATTACAATGATTAGTTATACTGGGTGTCTGTAAATAATGCTACCAAATATTTCGGAGACCAAAATATGATGTTCTAAATCAAGTTACCTTGTCCAAAATTGTATAGTATTCGAGTTACAGGGTGCCAAATTTACAATTTTATTTTAGTTTTCCTCAGTGACTTAATTATTAATTGTAGCAAACATATAAAACTTGGTAGAGGGAAGTTTTCTGGCACAAGAAACTGAAATATGGCCTCAAATTTGCTGTAAAGGACACTACTTACAGTACTTCACATAGATTTAAATCGTGATAATTTTTGTGTGCCTTGGTGTATCGATTTTTTAATAAATAATTCTTTGATGTTTTTTCTTAAATAAAGGTATACTTGGTAAAATAATATGATCAGATCACAACGAATCAATTTTCGTAAACTACTATCGATAGTACCTAAATACATCTTTATTGATTTTCTAAAATGTTATTAGGTTTTAAGGAAAACTAAAACCAAATTTGTTTAATATACACATGGTTGTTGTTCATTAGAACTAATTTATATTTTGTCAAAACATCTTTTTTTAACACTTTTAACACACTCATTCTGATTATACATAAGACAACCAAATAAAAGGAAAAGACGTATCTTCTATTTAAGTTCAGTAGAGCCATTTATACCTTTTACGTAGAGAAAGAGACTTAGAAAAGTACAACATAAAAATGTTTTTTTCTTTCCTTTCAATAGTATATTATACAGAGTGATTTTGAATAGAGTAGCACAAACGCTACCAGTGAACTAAATATACCTTAGACCAAAGTTGCACCCCTGAGGAGTTACAGGTTCTTGAATATTGTAGAGCCAATCCATATTTCTTTAAATTTATCTAGAACGATGTGGCGTAAAGCAATCATATTTGGTACAGACATTAGTCCAATGCTGACTCATACTTCTTACTAATGTTGTTTAAATGTATCCACCGGAGGCGCTCCTGTCGATTACATACTGTTACATATGTTATATTATTCTAAAAAAAATTTCACCCTGTATGAAAACACATCTTATTCTCTTATTCACATCTTCAGAAGTAACAACTGAAAACAAATATGTTTTCTCTCTTGCGCTTTTTCGATAAAACCAACAGTTTTTTACATAATTTACAACAAGAAAAAAAACGAACTGTAGATGATATTTTACAGTTTGTTTTTTGTAAATTATCTTATTGAAAATATGCAAGAGAAAAAATATATTTTTTTTAATTATGTCTAAAAATGTGAATAAGATATGTGTTTTCATACAGGGTGAAAAATTTTTTTGGAACAATATGTTGCATGTAGTCGACAGCAGCGCCTCTGGTGGATACATTTAAACAATATTAATGAGAAGTATGTGTCACCACTGGACAAATGTCTGTACAAAATAGGAAAGCTTTACGCCGTATCGTTCTAGATAAATTGAAGAAAATAGGGGTTGACCCTACAACATTAAAGACCCCCGTAACTCTTCAGGGGTGCGAATTTTGTCTAAGGTATATTTAGTTCATTCGCCTTATTTTTTCATGTAGATGCACTGGTAGCGTGTTTTTTACTCTATTCAAAATCACCCTGTATAAGAAAGCCAACTTTCAGAATAGGTTTCCATCCGTGTAAGATAATGTGCATTTAGTAGGGCAAAGAATGCGTCACTTACTATGAATTGGTTTTAAGGACTGTAAGCAAACAATCACTGCTGGTATTTAGTGTCAAAAGCTTCTTCACAATTTTAGAAAAAAGATCGAAAATAATTCATTGACTGAATTTGTAATATCAAAACGTTAGCCTTCATACTGCTAACATCACAAAACAGCTATTCAAGGGTCAGGAGTTTAGTTAAGAGGTCCTCACACCACATCCGCCGTATTCTCCTTATCTCGCACCATAAAATTTCTATCTGTTATGCACTCCATTGAACAACTTTGGAGGAACTCCTACTACCTAACTAAATCGTTGTAAGACAATCACAAACAATATGTGATGCAAATATATTATTTAGTTCATGTATTTTTTAATTAAAAAGATACATTTTTATTAAAAATAAATGATATAAACAAAAAAAATAATAAATAAACTCAAAAATAAAAAACATCCTTTTTCCACGGTCGGAAGTAGAAATCAGTTTCCATGACATCAAAATTAAAACAGAAGTAGTCGATTATTCCCAAGGGAGTATAATGCTCCCAAGGGAGTTTACATTATGGAGAACGTTTTTCATGCAAAAAAAAAGATAACATTGAAATTATTTATTGACATTTAAATTAAATTTTATATTTGTACAATTTTCAAAATTAATATTAGAAGGAATATTACTTTCGCTTACATTTACAGCTTTTGTGATTGCGCTAGTAGTGGTACCTACTAAAACCTGATTAGCAATGTTGGTCTTATTTTCAATGGAGTTCTCGACATAACCCTCAGCGACTGTCGTTGATTTCCAACTAGCATGACGCTTTATTGTCGTGATATCCACACCAGCATCTGCCAGTAATGTCGCTGAAGATCTTCGTAAGCAGTGACCAGTATAACATGCAGCATCAGGTAATTTTAAATATGAAGCTACTTCACTCGGAATTTTTCCTATGGTATTCTTGCCAACTGGATGCGAACTATATTTTCCTGCTTTGTAGTACAAAAAAGGCGCTTATGCTTGACGTGGGGAGGATGAAGGGACAGGTATTTTCGAAACAATTCAAGCATATTTCCCACATCGGTAACCAGAAAGGTTCGTGGAATCTTTGTCTTAGTTTTTTACAATCAAGGAAGAGCCTACATCCTCAATATCATCTACAGTTAAATTGACTAGATCATCAGTTCGACAAGCTCCGGCAATCCCCAGAATTAATCCAACCTATAAAAAATCAAAGTACTTAATAATTGAAATACCTAACAAAAGTAATCTTACCTTAATCATTAAGAAGTCTTTGTCATCTGCACTTGATAGAAAACGGTCGATTTCACCCTTTGTCAATATTTTCGATTTTTTCGCTTGATATCCGTCACCGATTCTTTTCAAAAATGCGATCAGTTTGGGGAATTTGCTTATATCTATGTTGTCGTAAATTATCAAGCATGACTTAACCATAGAATATTGCGCACATAATGTGGAAGACTTGTAATTCTTTGCATTTTCACTGAAGTATGCCAACAAAACATTCTCGCTATATACTTGAACATTTTTCTCGGCGCACCATTTTTTGAACCGATTGTAGGCTATATCGTATGAAGATCTTGCGTTCGTAGGCAGCAAATTGCTTATTGCAATATTTGCAGCCTCCACAATCTCTTCCGACTCACAATTATTCATTGTGCACTAAACAAACTTTAAACTAAGCCAAACTAGCACCTTAATTTGACAATTCTTTTTGTTTGTTTATTTTGTAGTTATGACAATAACTCAACGACTACTAAATAAATGCTCAAATCCGAATACAATAATTCTGGTGCTACTTACTTCATAATGACAAAATATGTGTTTTTAAGTTAATGAGACCGTGGAAAAAATAGTATATACCATTCGGGAGAGATGCTATTTTGTCCTCGGTGCATTGTAGCCCTCGGGCTTCAAATTGCACCTCTGCCAAAATAACGCATTTCTCTCCCTTATAGTATAATGTACTATTATAGCATATTTCAGAGAGGGGATAAATATAATTTGATAAACATTTTCTTTTGCAGTATACATTAAATATGTTACTACAAAAATAGAGTAAGATATTTATTAGACACACTGCAAACATATCAGAATACTTATTTTTATTTAGGTACATAAGTACAAAAAAATAATTTAAGGAGGATCGCTAAGTTACAGCTTAACGAGCGAAGGAAGTAGAAAATTATTTAACAGACATTGAATTACCGGTTGAACCCACTTCAGATAATATCTTTTTGAACTTGATGAAAAATCTTTAAACGTTGGCGTGAAGATTTTCCCTGTAAATACATTGAATGCCCACAGTTCTCTCGTTTTAAAGGTTGCCTTTTTTTAACGAGCGGGTAAATGTAACATTCTGAATAGAAGGCTCGATTTGATCCTCTACTAATTTTGAAAGGTATAAGTAGGTATCTATACATTCATAAGTGGACACAATTTTGAATCCGCTTATAAACTTACCACTCTTATCGAAGGTTTTCCTTTTATGAAACGTAAAATTACTTGGTTCGCACTGAGAAATACTTAGTATTTAATAGAAATTGAAAAATATTAATAAAACAATAATTTTCCGGGAAAACGATCAGTCGTTGTGGACGTAAACTGTAAAAGTCAGACGTTTGGATGCATGAGATGTGATCAGCTGTAGAGGTGGCTATGGAAAGATCACCGTTGTTCATGGAGAAGTTCCGATCGTAGCAGACGTAATACCAACAACAGGAATTCAACAGAAAAATCGCCCAAGAACAAAAAGGGCAAGTCAAAGAATTCTAGCTAAAAAGTCTTTCTCTATTAAATATGTTTGAGAAAAGCTGACTTCTTGGTGAGTAAGATCCACCTTGCAGAAAGAAACAATTTAAAAAAATGATTTAACGATATGCGATATGTATTCTAATGAAGTTCGTTTTGTGTAGAAAAGAAACAAGAAACAAAATATGTCATAAATATACATAATTATTATTATTAACATAAAATAAGGGCAGGGACAATGTCTATTCCAATAGGTAAATAAAAAATAGCTTAATTGCTAATACGAAAACAAACAAAAAAAAACTTACAAAAAAGTATATACTTGTATAAACAGAAAATTCAAATAAATAATTAAAACACACGAGGCAAAATAGATCAAAAGTACACTAAATAGTTAAATTAATAAAAAATTAATAATTGCAACTGGCTATATCCGCACACGGAATTACAAACTCACGCACTGATACTAGCATGATGACAGTCACAATCATTCTTGAATGAATTTATGGATGTTGCAGCAACAACAGAGTCAGGTAGATGGTTCCATAGGTAGAACACTCGGTTTGAAAGAAAATTCTGACGTACTGTAGTTCTAAAATGTTTTTAATTTAAGGCGTACCCATTTGGTAAACCTTTTCTGTACTGATTCAAGAAGAAGCACATCACAGACAAGATGAGGAGACCAAATTATTACATTATATTCATGTTTTGGACGAACATACGACTTGTAGATTCGATTGAAGAACTCTGCTGAAAGATTTTTTTAAATATAGCAAGTTGAGTTAGCTTTTTTAACAACATTGCTAATTTGCTTGGACCAACTTAAATTATTAGTAATTATGACACCAAGTTCGTTTTGAACTGGAACACCATCGATATTATAAGGCAGTTGAGAATTATTAGTTTCAATATACATTTTGATTTATTGAGAGAGACCAGCCAGTCTGAACACCTTTTGTTTATGTTGTTTAAATTCTGAAGTGATTGGGAATTTATCAAGAGATTTGAGAATAATTTAAATCATCTGCAAAAGACGCATGTTCATTGTTTAAGTGGTAAGGCAGATCGGCAATAAAGATGATATAAAGTAATAGACTCAGAACAGATGCTTGTAAGTGATGAAATATTTAGGCGTTCTGTCATTGCAAATTTTTACATGAGAAAGGGGGCAATGGACTAGATTTTATTTCTTACGTAGTACAGAACTAGAATTAATATAACTAAATCGGAACTATTTTTATTATTGAATCGAGGCTCAAGTTGAGTACTTCTAAAGAAAATAAAACTGACACTTTTTATTTTAAGTTACTTTGTTGCTGGTATTTTTGAGTCCGCCACTTTCACCCCCAAGCAAGTGTGAGCATTACCCCAAAATATTTAAATGGCATTAGGGGTTGAGTAATATTTATTTTGAAAGCTCTTACAATTCTCTTTACAACGGACTTTAAATCTTATAATTCCGCTCAATACTTTCAAAAAAATTACCATTTTGAAATTTAAATTACGTTTAATTGCTTACCTACTACTTAGTTGATTAAATGTTCAAACTGATGACCGACCACTCCCATACAAGAATAAAGATTTTGTTCGAAACATTCAAACACATTGTGAAGCATTTCCGGAGTGATTTGACGCCATTCGTGGGCGATTCTTTTACTTTTTAGGTATCCCTACAAAAAATATTAAAGGGGCGATCCCGTGATCGTGGAGGCCACTCAATGCTGCGTCTTCTCCCAATCCAATTCCGTGGAAAACGTTGGTCCAAATACTGACGGACAATTAACGCATAATGCAGAAAAATCAAAGGATCTTCATCATACTTTGAAACATTTTCAATAACATCAATCAAGGCAGGGTCAATAGCGTCTTCCAGTAATTGCAAATACATTTGGCTAGGTAGAAAAAAAGGACTCACCAGCCGGTCACCGAAATTTGCAGCCCATACACTAAATTTTTCCGGTTGCTGTGTATGCATCTCTTGAAAAACTCTTGAGTTTGAATCTGACTAATAGCGGCAATTGTCCCGTTTAAGAAAAACTGTATTTATCAGAAAAACAGATGTTAAAAAGGAACTGCTCCCTCATTATTTCGCAAAACGCCGGTAATAATCATCCTCATGAAGTTCCTGGACTAAATGTATTTTATATGGATGGAATTTATTCTTCTTCAAAATAGTTTGTATGCTAGTTCGATTGATCCCAGACACAGATGCCAGCTGCCTCGTAATTAATATAGGATCAAGATGAACTGCAACTTCACTAGCTTCATTAACTATAGGTTTTTCTCATTTTTATTGGCTTATTGGCTACGTTCCCTGTCTCTTGAATTTTTTTTTACTAACTCTATAACATACTTCCTCCTGACATGTCGATCTTGATGTTGTTCATTAAATAGCTGAGTTGATCTATTCGCACATTTATTGTTCACAAAGTAAAGCGAAACCCAAATTAGAATCTCGTGGAATGAATTGTTACAATTTAAAAATGACTCTTTTCTTCTATCTTACAGAATGTCAGATATACTACTGTACTGTATCTACTACTTGACGATAATTAATAGAAAATTACAAGTTATACGAAGTTAAAAATTTAAAGTTGCTTGCTAGCTCGAGGTACGATGTATAAATGGATTAAAGCGTTTCATTCTTTAATTCGACATCTTAGTCTTTTCTATAAAAATTCATTAAATGCTATATAATACCCATACACAACTACCTGACGGGATGTGATCAACCAGATAGATATCGCATATTACCATCAAAAGCAATTATTGTTAGCACAGCAGTAAATATTAATCAGTGCACAATGACGACTGGGTAAATCATGTCCTTATAGAGGAAGAGTAGATTGTATTAACTAGACGTGATATAGTTAAATTTCATGTAAACTGACAATTTAAGTCAATTACATACACGCAGAATACATGAAATTGACTGTTGCGTTCGAGTACCACATTGTTATGCGCCGACAATCTACAGAGCAAACAGGGAGGTTAGGCTAATTTCTCATTCGGCCTTAATCCGCAGATGATTGATTATCAGCATTCATGTTTATGTCAGAAACACATGCGGGAAATATGCATCGGATACAACGGGCTGATTATTATAATGTTTCCTGTACCGGGTATAGCCACCCTTTATTCGAGGACCGAGATGGTAGGATAAAAAAATCAGTACAGAGTTGGTTGTATTGGGTGACCAAACAAAAGAGTAACGGCTTTGTTTTACTACATTGCATAGAACTAAATTCTTAAGACCAATCGCTAAAAATTATTAAAAATTTCTGAATTCGTCCGTATAGAGGTTATAATGACTAAAATTTATTTATTTTATATAGTTGCGACAAGAATTCAGACGACTTTCGTCACGGCTGACGTTACGCAATTGTTTTATTGTCAACTTAATGTTCGATAGTTTGTTGCATTATAAACAAATTTGTAATTTAGTGTAATATTCAGGGTGAACCTTAAATAATTACAAATATTTTAACTGCAGGTGTAGTTCGTCATATAGAAAAGTCCAGTGAAAGTCATTTTTTAAAATTTCAAATATTTATATGTTAATATTAATAGATATTAATTTTTTTTAAAATACCCACATTTTGGTGACTGCTGACCAGATACACCACTGACGTAACCAAATAAAATAAACCATATGATTTACTGAAGGCGAGGTTGCCATATCGTGTGTAAGATAAATAATTGTTTAACGTAAAATCAATTTTTGCTGTTGTTTCTAATTAAAAACCCTTGTTTTTAACAATAAGTAACATGAAACTATCATAAACTATTAAAATATGAATTTGCGCAAGTTCGATACTATCAATTAAAGTGTTTAGGAAGTTACTTTTTTCAATGATTCCAACCTTAGAGTTAATTTTCGCCACATAACCTCAAACAATAAGTCAGTGCTAACCATTTCGTACTTCGTAGTGTGTGAACCATATATTAAAAATAAACACAAAACATGGAATAACAAAATAACTAGCTTGATGTATGCGTTCAATATCAAGAGAAGGCAAAGTAAAATATTTAAAAGCAGAGTCAATCGCATGCAAACAAGAAACTAGTGCCCTAGGCACAGGTAACAGGTATATGTCACGAGCAGTAGGTGACATGTAACGTACCAGCCCCACTCTCTAAGAATCCACACACACACACACACACACAGGTTTGGTCCAGCGCAAAGGAATAAGCTGTGTGCAAGTTACAAGTGGAAACAAAACATGTAATATTTGTGGAAAGGGATTTGATAATTTCAATACACGTAAATTGAAAGTTAATATAAGTTACTTTGCATCTTCTGAAACCGAACTAAACTAATGATTTCTTTAAGTAATAAACTGCTCGACGCATCTGTTTTAAGAGTTGCAGCACTAACGTATAAAACATATTTAAATCGTCTTATTTTCATGGGCAGTGCTTTCTCTTGTGTATTCAATTAATACTTTTCGTGAAATACAGTGTGATTAAATAAAATATGGTGCATTATTCCAAGAGTGAAAAGGTTGACATGCTTTATATTTGTCAAGTAGTAATAATCAGTGATAGTGATAACGATAACGTATAAATCAGTTGGAGAGTAGTAAAAATGGATAATGAACAAATTCTGGATAACTATGATTGTGAATAGAGAATCTGGTTTATAATTTCAATTTATTGGTGAGGTACAGAAATGGCAAAGGGGAGGAGATGACCATTAATATTTTCATAAATAAATATATTTCAATCATTCGTTGACATGTCTAAAGATTCAAGTTTACTTTGTTGGAGCCTATTCGAAGACATTAGTGCAACACTGGCAACGTTGTGGAATACACCTCCATCATGACTCTCGGATCAGCGGTCCTCAACAAGTTTTCTATTTAAAATTTGACTTTTTTATTTCTGATTTTTTGATAAAAAAAACTATTAATTATGTGTTCTACACAGTGAACTGTACTGCTGATTAAAGTAATTGTACTTATTTAAGGTTCACCCTGTATAGTGCAAACATGTTCAGAACTCTCTTGGGAGTTATACTAAACAGTTATAAATACTTAACTCCCTCTAATGTATTTATAAAAATAAATCGACAATAATTGTCGAATTTTCCAATGAAATTATTTCCCCATTTGCAAAAATTTTCCGTTGAACTGTTTTTACTGCATATGACTGTAGTCAAGCATGAAGTTTATGTTCCATTTCTGTCATGTGACATGCCAGCCAACATTCTTGCAGTTTTATTGTTCAATTCTATACTGTCGGCCAAATACCCTTCTGCTACCTTTGAACTTCGCCATCCACCATGTATCTTCAATGTCGTCATATTTGCTCCATTGACCAAGGCAGTCGCGGAAATCCTCCGCTGACAATGTCTCGTGAAAGTTTCTAGATCTGGCAAACCCAAAAAACTTGTTCTTGACCTCTACAGCCCTCGAAATAACTCATAATCAGAACCACATGTACAATAGAGCAATAAATGTGTAATTCTTATAGTTTAATGTAGTCTTATATAGTAAATGTTCTTCATCGCAAGCATTCTTCAAAAATTTGACAATGTCATCCAGACAAAATATTTTAGATTTTTTTGGCTCTTTACTTTTTCGTTTGAAAAACGCTTCGAATTCTTGAAACTTAATTTACAGCACTTAGATGAGTACGGGAGGTGTGGGTTGCAGGAGACAAGATTCTATAAACGTACCACCTGAGAAGGATTCAAAAAATACAAAATTACCAATAATAAGTTGGCGTTGTGTGAACCTAGTACTTTAACAGTTTACTTTAATAAGTTTATGAACTTATCCGTATCATTCTCTCCAAAATTATAGAATGTCGTCCTTTTAAACCACCATCCAGTTACACCTACCTGATGTGCACTCCACGGATATCACACTTTAACACTTAAAATGCACTGCACTATACACACTACACACACTATAATGGTCACTTATTAATACTTATTATATGCTACACACTACACCACACTTTTTATATACAGTGCCGCCTTCCATATGACCTTCATTTATCCATGTTTCGTCAGTGTATATTCTACGATTCAGTTTTTGACCTTTTAACATTTATTTTAAATACTTTATCATATCACTATTTTGTCTTTTCAGCGTACTATTTCGATTTCGTTTTATAAAATAGAAATTCACGATGTATTTCCAAAAACATCCTATCTAAAAGGGTGTAATACAAATTTTCATCCTGTGAGAGAGCAACCTGATTTTTTTTGTCAGAAGCTCATTTTTAAAATACCATTCATGAATTGTTCTATGAATCGCATATTTTATGTCGTCATCCACTTCTATATTCTTCCTTCTTCGAGTTTCAACTATTTTCTATTTCGTAGTTGTATGTACTGCTTTACCAATCCTTATTGCACATTATTCACTACTCACGCACACTCTTGTTAATGAGCTACATATTTTAACCATATCACATCCTTATTTTGGTATCGTGCTTTAATTCCTTCATACGTACATGTTTTATATCATCCGATATTCCTCATTTATAAATTAAAGCGTCCAATCTAAATTAAATTAGTGGAGATAAAATACCGAACTACAGGGTAATTCCCAATGACCTTAGGCTAAAAGTAAATAGGGGAAATAAAATAAGTTTTACATTTTAAAAATACTGTATGAGATATTTCAGAACAGAAGTAATTTAAATAAAATATGGTTAACTTTATTTGGACATTTGAAAACGCTACATATTGAGTGCACGCTGACAAACCCTGAACATTTTTTGAATTAAAATCATGTGAAAAACCATTTTTAAAAAAACTTTGCGAGTGAATAAACTGTACTTGTCTATTGCAAAGTTTAATATAAAATAGTCCGATATGAAAAGCCACACACCATTGAGGAAAAACTAGTATTCGGAAGCTTATGAAACTATGTAAGGAGATAATGTTGTCTATCAAATGGTATTGTTGCCCATCAAATGGTGATATTGCTGAGAAGATATGCAGCATCCGCTTTTCGGGAAGTTGCGTAATAAATTGTTTTCAATTTAGCTTGATGAGGTAACAGATAGCAACAAAGATGCTCATTCAGTTGCTTATGTTCAATTTTATTGATATGTTGTAGAAAAACTACTTTTTTTCTATAACTAATGCTAAAGTTGGCTTTCATCTACTAAAAATCGTAGATAAAGTAATATTTTAACCACAAGAGTATATAAAATGATACTTGAACACCAAGGATGGGTAAAGATTTTTATTTTTTTTAAATATTTTTTGACGCTGTTAAATTATGCATTTTGATACGGCAACCTTGTTGGCCACCGATTTCTCAATGTATGTATCTGCTACCGAAGAAGATTGCCAACCACCCAACCGCTTTACTGTTATCAAGCCTGCGCCAGAATTTGCAACGATCGTAGTTGCAGAATGGCGGAAGCAAAGCCCAGTATACATTCCTGGATTTGGCAGCTTTAAAACCTCAGCTATATTCTGTCGAATTTTATAAAAGGTGTTCCTACAGGTTGACCAGTGCATATCTTCTGTCGATAGTTGATGAATAATAATTTGTTATGGAGCACGTTCTTAGGGCATAGAGCGATGCATTTTTGTATAAGCTAAGACGCTCTCTCCAGACTTCTTATTCTTAATACAGGTCTTTCTTGGTTTTGGTTTTGAAAAGATAAATAAGCATTAGATATCGTCGATCGTCAATGTTTCCAACTTCTAATCTGTGCAACTCATCCGAATGGATGAGCTCCATGTAAACCTATTCTAGTTACAACCTCCGATGGCCCCGACTGTATAGTTAATAGACAGTGGTACATATCTGCCTCACTGAAATGTACGATATGGAATGCGTTTAGTCCATTTGCGCATCCAAATAAAGGTACCAACCCTAGGAGCAGACAAAAGGAGGCACATGAAACTCATCAAAGTCATACTTCATTGGTTATGTATGTGGGTGCGAGAGAGACAACAAACTGCACGTACGATATGAATTGTGTTCTTAATTTCCCATTATTTTGTTTGTAAACACGTCATTGGCGTACAGTGTGGTTTCTTCATTTATCTTGTATCTCGTTAGTGTTATTCTTTGTGTATTTTTTGTGGGTGTTATTGTTGGAACATGTCATGTTTTATAAGGGCCATATAGCACGAAATAATTCTCCATATCCAGAATTCAATTTCATTTCAATTCACAACCAGCTAAGCCCCTACTGCTCCGCCATTGCTAGAGGCATAAAACAAAATATGGCGCTGATCATGAATAATCCATTTGCGCAGCTTTCAGCGCATTACAGTCATCATAATATAAAATTACATTTCAGTGATCTGCCTATAGCGAATAAGTGTTTGAGTTTCTTTATCATTCTGTGGTCTGTGGTAGATTGTTAGGTTGATGTCAAATGTCAGTGAGTTAATGACGTCATCGCGTTAGTGTTTATTTTCTGTTAAAGTTTTGTGTGTTTAAAGGATATACATTTTATATTTAAATGCTGCAATGTGATTTGCCACATCATATCACAAATACCTGATACACACCTGACTACAAAGATATATCATTTTATGTAATTTAGTGAAATTTTCTTTGGTTTCTGTTCAGAAATTAAGTACTTGTTTATGTGGGTGTGTCTCTATATTTTTTTCCAGGCGTATCCAAAATAGTAAATAACATGACATCGGTTTTGCAAAAATTTGGCTTACCCCTTTTTATATTATTAATAACATTCCGTAAGTTCAAATATTTAATAACATAATATATTTTAGTATGACATAGGTTATACATACTTCAATATAGGTATATTTATTATAAATACCTACATATATTTTTTGATTCTAGTTACAAAATGTACAGCATACAATTGTTCAGTTCCTTTAATTGTGAGAGGAGCCTGGTTTTCGTGGGAAAATGGAAGAAATACACTGACTGAATTGGACGCAACTACTATGACTCGCAAAGGTGTTTGTGTAGCAATGAAACATGATTTCCATGTGAATTATACAATGGTATTCAAAAGAGATTCATGCTTCACTTGTGTCAAATTTGTTGTAAGGACGGTAAATATCTTGGATAAAATGGAAAGTATGTAAAAACACATGACTCAATTTATGAGTCACATTCTAATTAATTTTTAATTTTATAACATATTCATTTTTAGCTAGTTGTATTAATTTGCCTGAAAATGAGGCTACAGTAGAGAATGTCTGCAGGGTATTAGATTCACATCAACAACTCATAACATTGTTTTCTGAAAATTATGTACCGGTCAATTGTCGATCTTCTTTAGAAGGTGTCTGGAATTTTGCATACCAAAATCGATTTAAATTTACCGGAGAATGTCGACATCCAGATGCACAAATTCGTTCTTGCCAAAGTGCAGGGTCGCAGTTTCTTATCACTAATCAGAAGTTTAATATAACTTATAAGAAATGTGAGGGTATGACAGGAACTTTTGATGGAGGTATGTGTACAAATTTAAATAAATTTTGCTTTTTTAACAATTTCTATTTTAGTGGTTGAATATAGTTGTCTAGGAGATTGGTTTGTCGGCAAAAATCACTATTTTGCAGTAGCTAATACGAAGGAGTCTCGTAAAGATGAAAAATATAGATGCTTTCTTAAAAACAGAGATGACGACTTATATATCGGTGTTTCGATAACTGCGGAGTGCAACACTTTAAAAACTGTGGAGAAAAGTCCTGAGAGATTGCGCATAACTCCAGGTAAGTTGCATAATAATTTATTTTACCAAAATATTCAAAATAATTTTTATGTTTCAGTGAAATCGGAAGTTGTGGAGCCAGGATGTCGTTTACCTCAAAATTTCACAGGAAAATGGATTAATACTGCAAATATAGATGCTGATATTTTTATAAATGAAACTCATATTATTGAAACTTGGTATCCTGATGAGGGTCGATATAGGAGAACAATTTATGTTTGTCGAGAACAAAGAGACACACGAGTTATGATGGCGCGATTGACTGTAGATGGATGGTATGTAGAGACGTACTCGAGATATCCCTACATGAGAGTTCAAAAATTTGTTTCTATTACACATTACTATTCAAGGAATCTAATTTTTGACAAACGTGTATAGTACTTTAATGTCGTTATAGTCGTATTATTAATTTGATTTAATATCAGGGGGAGGTCTTGGTCAGTTCAAATTAAAAGTTATCTTTTCATAACTTGTTTACCCTTACACTGTACAATTTGTAGTTTAACAGTGGCTTTACTAAGATGCCCTTTCATTAAAGCCGAGCTTTACCACAACATGTAAATTAGCTTTACTTACTTTCATTAGAGTTGTGCAAACAGTTTTCAACTAACTACAGCTCAAGACAGTTTAAGCTTAAGCCACAGATAAACTTTTGTACAATCGGCTTAATGTGTTTGCAACTAGAAGCAGCTCTTCTAATTCAGCAATTGGTTTTAAGCAAAAAGGGTGATCTTGTTTCATTACCATAATGTTGTTATATAGCAATTTTTCAAGTAAAATGAAATATAATAATTTCTGACTGCACAAATTATTTTAAATAAAAAAAATGGAAAGATAAATGCTCCAAATTTTTACTCAATCGCGAAGCAAAATTAAATATAATTTCTGAATGCATAAATTTAAAAAAAAAAAATGGAAATATAAATGCTCCAAATTTTTACTCAATTGAGATTATATGCTAAAGGCATGGAAGGCTGAAATAAAAAATTACAGTTTTAGCAACTTAATTATTCAGAAATTGACATGTCTACAGGAAAATTTTGTAGAAAACCGCTAATCGGGAAATAATAGCATCTAATTACTACAAAACTTGACTTGACAAAAAATTTTCATTTCATGATCATGTAACTATTAAGACAAATGAAACGTTTACATTTTATAGATTTATTCTCAGAAATTGGAAACAGTTTACAGACATCCAAGCGATTAAAATTTTGTATTACGTTTACGTACGTTCGAGGATAGAGTATGCCGTTCTTATCTAGTACCCTTTTTATAATATACAAAAGAAAATGGAACGTGTTCAAAGAAAGTTTTTAAAATATTTGGTATTTAAGAATGATGGAGTTTATCCTGAGAAGTATTGATTACAATATTTTAACTGGCCGTTTTGATGCCACTAGTTTAGAGAGTCGAAGAATATGTATTTCTGTATCTTTTTTATATAAAATCATAAATAACCTTAATTGACTACTCCAAATTGCTTTCTGCTGTGAATTTTTATGTACCTAGGGTGAATTCAAGAACTATGTTAAGTTTTAAATGTGATACCGCTAAAACTACCTAATATTTTATGAAGGTCTCCGATATATATTATGTGTGATAACTTTAATCGATTAGAGCACCCTTGTGATATTTTTGCCTGTTCATTGAATACCCATGTTAATTTAGTTAATGAGCAATACTCTCCCTTTCATTTTTTATGTATGCAACATTTTATGTGTGATTTTTTTATTTATTATTAATTTTTAAAAAATTTTTTTTTTATGTACAAAATGTTTATATTGTATATGGGAATGTTTCATGTATAAATTTTTAATGTATTATTATAGTACGGGATCCGGCTGCAAAATTAGTACATTCATAATGTAGTTAACCGAGATTTAATTTTTATGTATTTTTATAAATGGAGGAACCCATTTAACAAAATTATACCTGTTTACACCTGGGTGCAGAGAGATTACGGCTAAGTGATCAATAGCAACTGTGCCTTTTCAAAAGTCCTTAAATACATTGCCGTGAAGTAGATATGCTTTATTTCCATAGGAGGACGTAAACGAAATGTTTCACGAAAAGCCAATTAATAATATTTTAATTAATAATAATCGCGGGCAGTTTTTAATTGGCACCTCATGAGAAATGAGTTCCTCCAGTTATAAAAATACATAAAAATTAAATCTCGCTTAACTACATTATGAATGTACTAATTTTGCAGCCGGATCTTAGACTATTATTAAGTGTTAAATTGTTAATTTATGATTTTGCCCTGTAAATGGAACTTTGTGGGGCAATAAAGCTTTATTATTATTATTATTAAAACTTGTGTTAAAGCATTTGAATAAGATAGGTATAACTTACTTATTTCAGGAAAGATTGAAACTATTATCCATTTGCTTCAATGCACTATTCATATCATTTTATCAATGAGTGGTGGGTTCATCATGTTTTAGGCTGGTCAGCAGTTGTACTTTTACATTGACTTTTATTATCGATTGGGATTTACATAGAAACGTAGCGTGCCAAATTTGAAAAGGAGCATTTTTATCTTGCCTTAGACAATTTAGCTTTTGTTTTATCAAACATTAATACCCTGTATTTATGTGATGGTTCATTTTTGGAGGTATATTTATTAAGAAAAGTTTCCAGTTTTCATTTTCAGGTCTGTTTCACCTCTCAAAATTAATTTATAAAAATCTGGACCACCTTGCATAAATTGCTATTGCTGTAGAAACATATATATTGTAAATTAAATTTTTCAGTCAGAAAGATTACATCTGCTTCGATTTCGTACCTCAACACCATAACATTATTCGGTACAGAAGGGGAATAGCAGTAATCAAAGACGACTTTAGCACAGTATGTTCTTGGGTCCAGTTTCAAAATCAAGCAAAGTGGAAATACGATCTCTATTTAAAAAAAAATCCTGTGCCCATTAGATGTCCAGTAGCAGGAAAATTCAATTTTACTCAAAAAGGAGACGTTCCATTCGTTACTCGGTATTTTAATTTTTCATTGCAAAAATGTAAGGTGTTAACAATTTTCAATTTTAGAATCATTGGTGGAGTGACTGATAGCCCCCGTCCCAATATTTATTGCAAACAGAACATTTCCGATTTGTCGGTATGCGATTCGGAACAAAAGGAAATCGCCATCGATGAAAATTATTGCCTTTCGGTCGATCACCTTGGAAGACCTGTTGATATTTACAGTAAGTACAATTTCGAGTATTTTTAAAGATAATTCTCTACAGCCTGTTTTACTGTGATGGCACATTACAATATTTCAGAGATTACTTTTGAGTTTTGAAAATTTGAGCTCTGGTTTTCAGTGAGGATCTCCAAATAATGCTAGAATCTCTGGTTATACCAGAAGTCACCATCAATTTGCTTATTTTAAATGAAACACCGTATATTAATGCATTTTTTGAAATGTCATGAAATTTTGAGTCGAAAACATGTAGCATACTGGGAATCATTTTCAAATCATTCGAATATTCGAATTAATACTATCTATAAATTTGAATAAGTTTAAATATAAATAATGGAATAATATGACTATTTGAATATTTAAGCGATTTGAATAATTTAATTAATTAATTATTGAAGCTATTCTTTGGTGGCGAAATAATGTAGCGAAGTACTTATCTTATTAAAACTGTCAAAAAATATGTATGTATCCTAGCAATGTCCACTTCATCAAAAAAAAAGCTTTTTTGAAAGCTGATATAAAAACCTGTTTTTACCATATAGTGTTGGTTCTTTTTTTATTATACCTAATAATATATTTTAAAAATGTGTTTGAGGTATCCTCAAATTTATAACTTTCTGTTTCATTTTGTATGTATCTACAAAATTTCTGTAACTACCATTTTTGAAACTTAAAATGCATTTGAACTTTATATATTTTATAATAGTTGGAATATTTCAAATATATGGAATATTGAAGTAGTATCGAATACAAAATTTTAAATAAATTCCATTCCTAATCTAAACCCAGCTGTTTCGCAGTTATTTAATGATTAAAAAATAATAATTCACAGCTTGTGAAACTTGTTAGCATTTCTATAACTTTTTTTGTTACATGTAGGCCTCCTCTAATAAAATCTTAAATGTATGTTGTTTATTTTTAATACAATACTAACTCACTGAAACATTTAGTAACAGTTGGTCTGTTATTCCAATATAAAAGAATTTTTTATTTCAACAATATTGAAACGAGTGAGAGAGTGACTAATGTTATAAACCTGCTCACAATTTATAGCAGTCAACACAAAGAAATATACATGCAACCCGTATATTTTTCCTACAAAATCGTGTACCGCATATCTCTGAGAGCATACCCGATTACACAGCTTCTGCTAGGCATGCGCTGCTGCTTTTTGATTGGCTGCGATGAATTGTCAGATCCAACTGTTTCATTTCCAATGCTAGCATGGGTGGGTATATCGTTTGGGCGGGCAAATTTTCAATAATTTAATTATGAATGTAATTAATTTTATTAGTAATTTGATCGAAATGAGGAATATTGGATGATGACATGTATGAAGAGTTTAGAGTGAGAGGTCAAAATATGAGTGTAAGCGATGTTGAAATATGTATTTCATTAACAAAATTATACGTGAATAGCATATGTGTGCAAATAAAAAAGTGATAAAGAAGTACACCTGTGAAACGGAAAGTGATGGAAACTTGCGGAAGATTGTATTTTTAAAATGATTTTTCCAAAAAAAAATTCTATTGCTATATCTTACAAGATGAAACTTAGTCCATATAAATGAAATCGAAAAGAGTATACTGATAGAAAGAATGAAATAGTGATATGGCGAAGAAACTATTTAAAATGAATATTAAAAAATAAGAATATGGATCGAAGAATATATTAAATTTTGACGAAACATGGGCGTGTGAAGGTCATATGGAAAGCGGTATGATATGATATAATAAGTGTTAATGTGTGACCGTTATAGTGACAGGGCTAGTAACCAATAGGGCAATCCAACGAACTGTCAAATCACTTTTAAAATGGCGGCTGTAGGACAAACAACTCGACATATGACAAGCAGAAATTTGTGCTTTTGTGTAGAACTTTTAGTTATTGGTCTGTGTGAAGAACTGTGTGTTTTGCTCATTATATTTTATACCTATTTCGGAATACCAAGTATAATTCAGACTATCATAATGGTTTTGTTGTGTTGTGTTATGAATTGTTGGAGTAGAGGACAGCGAGAAGATCAAGTTAGATTTTTTAGGATTCCTGCTGCATTGAATTATAGACAGAACTGATCTCAATAAACTCTCATATAAGACGGCAAAAGTGGCTTAGTGCAACAAAACAGCAAGACCTAACTCAAGAAAAAATTAAATACAGTGTACAAGTTTTAAATATATTATTTATAAATAGGTACCTAAGTTCTTTTTTCTCTCCAACTAGTAGTATAATTACACCCTTGCCAGCCCTAGCAATTCATGGTCCTGGAGAATTCTATATATAATATTAATAAAAAAATATATTGATAACAATATTGGCAGTTATATATAATTAATTAGTAAACTATTACAGAGGTACGTAATTTGTTTTTAACAATTATTTATGCATAGATACATGGCAGACTCGCACAACAAAACAAAACCATTATGATAGTCTGAATTATCCTTGGTATTTCGAAATAGGTATAAAATATAATGAGCCAAACACACAGTTCTACACAAAATCACAAATTTCTGCTTGTCATATGTCGAGTTGTTTGTCCTACAGCCGCCATTTTTAAAGTGATGTGACAGTTCGTTGGATTGCCCTATAGTAAATAGTGTGTATGTATTCTAAAGCCTTTTATCCTTTTGAATGCAGAATTCGCAAATATTTGTGTGATTTATTTAATGGTGGAAAAATCTCTATTTGTAACAAAATTTGTAAACTACCTATAACATTATTTATAATAATAAAAGGAGCAATAATATTTGTAGTGTTTGACAGTTTCGCAAATTGCAATTGTCAATAGTTGAGATTTTTCCGCCACAAATAATTAAAACAGAAGTTGCAAAAATCCGTGAATTTCCCGTCTATGAGGACAAGGCTTAAGTGTAATATCCGCGATCAGGTAGGTGTAAGTCGGTGGTGGGCCAAAAGGACGGCATTCTAATCTGTAGTGAGGATGACACAGGTGGCACATTTAAAGTAAATTGTTAATATGCTAGGTTCAGCCGACGTTAACTTATTTTTGATAATTTTGTATTCTTTAACTATTCTCAAGTGACACGCTTAGGTACTCATAACACACATATCACAGTATAGGGAGACCAGTAGAAACACTCGCGCCGATATAATAAGTCGCGCATAGCAGCTCGCGCATCCATATCAAGCTGCAGAAACCTCAGTTTACATCCAACTCTGGGAGTGCGAACATCGGTTATACAGAGCCGTATTAAAGCAATATTTTGAGTATGATCGAGGAACGAGTCGCTGCGCAGCAGTTAGATGTTTAAATATATCATCTATAATAGTAAAGTTTTTTTAAATTTCCTAAAGGCATAAATAAGTAATAAGTAATCTATAATATACCGTACAAACCATAAATGATATTTTACTGCTATTGCCTTACCTACTAACTTATTTCTTAAGTATAACATTGGAATATAAATACTTCTCATGAAAGTGAAGTTTAAAATCTACATACATATTTATATTTTTCACAAATACAAATTTTTATTTTAGAGCAAAGTTCTGTGCAGAGGCTTCTAATAGAGAAGATTTATTAGAAAAGCTGCTCAGGATTAGTAATAGTTCATACAAACTATGTCAAATACATTTTTAAAATAATATGTTTTACTAACTATTCGCGCAATAGATTACGCAAAGAGGCCATTCCAACGTTACCTGCACAAGACGGCTCATCTTCAAATTATGTAGATGATCATATTTCTTGTAGTCGCTATAATGGGAGTCATTCTCAAAACAAAATAATAAAAAATATTGTTTTTCTAAATTTACATTTGACTGCACTTTTATCTCCAATTTAACAATTTTCAAAGTTAAGTAAACATATATTTTTTTTTGTTTTGAAAAATACTTGCCTTCTGGTTTACGTAGATCATTTAAGACAAAAAAAAGTCATAATAAATTATTTGTCCACTAAACGTCAAATTTTAAATTTAAAAAAAATAAAAAAAAATGTAATTATCGCTAATAACAAAAAAGTAAGTAAATAAATAAAAATGTTTTGTAGTACAATAATATATATTTTACTCTCTTTTTTTTTAGTGTCCAAAGAAGTAAATCGAATTTTCACACTGTATGTTAGTAGCAGTAAATGATAGTATATAATACATGTTGAATTACCCATTTATAACTGTATAATGAATTATTACATAATGTGGATAGATATAACGTAAACTTGCATGTGGAATAACTACTCTTTCACGTGCAAATAAAAAAATTCTTATTCCGGTCCTGATCACTGATTCTGTAAATTCTATCGGATGGGCTATCGCACTCACATTTCGAGGTCACCGCTGAAACTGAAAGCAGTTCAAAGTGCCGACAACGGAGTGAAGCTGCTGGTCTACCTATGCTGTGCACATATCTTCCGTACTCATCTCTGTGTTGTGAATTAGTCACTCTCTGTTATTTTCGACCTTGGGTAATTGATAATACAAGATAAAAACTTTAAATTTTGAAATATTTTTATTATTTTTATTATCTAACGCCTCGAAATTGGTAAAATCTGTTATATCACTGTTTCTACTCTAAAAATAGTGGATGTTATGTAATTTGTCATTTTTGTATATTTTTTATATCTGATTGCATTCAAATTTAGTATGCCTATGAAATGTTGCCCCCCGCACGCTTCGCCCATCGCGCTAGTCTATAAGCTAGCGATTAGTCACTCTCTACAATTTTGGAAGTCAACTATATCTACAATCACATCTTCCAAAAATTAGCATTCGGCAAAACAAAAAAATATATGTAATAAATTTGCAAGTTGATTGTATAATGTTTTTTATCCTAAGGCTCCTGTTTGAATTAAAAAATAATAATATTATGAATTAACTTTTAAGTATGATCACTGTGCACCAAGTTTGAACAAAAAGAATGTAATGGCAAGCCCATGAGATAATCCTGATTAGCAAAAGTCAAAAATTTTGATAATGTGTACGTACTTATGATTTTTAAGTGGAATAACCTATATATTTTCACCGGTGGGAAGGCCATTAAGAGTTTAAAAATATAATGCTGATTAAAACTTCTTTTCCGGTTGAGATATTTTTTATTTTTAAAATGAACCATCGCTCTAGCAAGCTGTCAGATGCGATACATTTTAAAAAATTAATTGACATTTCAACACGATTTTCAGGCGATCCCGACTATAAAATGAAATGTATCGGTTATTGGAAAGAAAATCTGAAATCATATCTAGTTACCTATGACGAGTTGGATCCGTTGTCTAAATATCATTGCTGGGTTTATCAGAGGTCCGATTTAAATCGAGTTTTAATGTCGCAAGGTGAGTAGAATCAAAAATTATTCTTATGTAACTGATAACAGTAAAATAAAAATTTGTATACTGAACAATTTTTTTTAGCTATTGGATCATTCTGTGATTTAAAACAAGACGTTACATCGTGGAATTATACAGAGGGCGCAACTGTGGCTATTGAAATGCAGGAATACGAGAGAGAACGTGAGTTAATTTAATTTTTATCTTATGTACAGGGTATTTGGAAACGAATGGGCTATATTTCAATCTAGGGACTTCAAATTAAATTCCTTAGATTCATAAATTACCGCAATAAACCGGTATTTTTGAACATCCATATTGGCAGTATTACTTCGATTTCCAATACATTTTTGTCAGAGTGCAAAAAAATTATACATTTGTGATAGAAAACTGTTAAATACTGCTCAAATTGTATTCCAACTTTTATTATTTTATTGAAATATGCCCTTGCAATAGAAAATGACATTTGTCAAACCTTAAGTTAACCAGGTACTGTAACGGATTGTTGTCGTTTTCAGATAAATGGTGATTTAACACATGTCATTTCATATGTTGTGTGTATTTTAGTCAAACAGTAAAAACTGTAATAATGGCGATTGATTGCAATACTTTATTAATCTAGGGACTTTAAAATAAATTTCACTGACGCGACATCTATCTCAAATGAGTTAAATGCTAACACATTGTGAATTATGAGTTTTTTTTCTTTTTAATCATTTTATTCCCATAATTAAATATAGTTAAATAACGATATAGAGAATGTGGATGAATTTTGATCAGCACATTTACAACATGATAACGAAACAAAAATTAGTTTATACCTATAATGCTATAACGAAATAATAATTTATTCTTATAGACTGAAGAAATATACATCTGTGAATAAATTTTTTATAAACAATTTAGTTCTATGTGTTTAAATTGAGTAATGTTCCTGGTGGAAAACATTTAGTGTACAATTTTATCTAGTTTGTTCCATTTTTGTTTTATGCTATGCTCACAAACATCAAGCAAACACTAGGTACAAAATAACGAAACACATTATTCACAATACAAACGAAGCATGTACGATGCATGACTAGTTTGAGGTTAACCACTACAGGTAATGGATTGCAATGTTGTCGCATTGCAGATTTTTTATGAAATCTTCTATTGTTTACCTCATAAAAACTGATACAAAAACAAATTTTTGCATAGTATTAATTATACCTTAGTTTGCCATTTTATAACAATTTGGATTTTATGGTCGCTGAATTTTTATTTTTTGTTTGTGAACCCCTTGTTTAAACTATTATTTTGTATTCAATATTTTAAAAATATTTACATTATAGGAAACTTTCAACACTGTGTTTCAACCCTTGATCCGCTAATTTCCATACACCCATGTATTCACGTTTATTTTTTAACTTTTTCCAATCTGAAGTTATACCCAACCGCCGAAAATTTAGAGAATGATTCATCGCTAGCATATAGAATAGCAGACGGGTGAAGCGTGAGAGGAGACACAGTTCATAGGAGAATTAAAATTAAAGGAGATCAGATATAAAAAATATACAAAAATGACAATAAAAATAATTGTATTAGATAACATCCATTATTTTTAGTAGAAACATTGATATAATAGTTTTTGCCAATTTCGAGGCATTAAATAATAAAAATAATAGGAGTGAACCTCACTCTCTGGATTATCGGCGGTTAGGTATAATATTGATAACAAGTGACAAGGCATCTGACCTGGCTACTTTTATTAAATGATGCATAATATTCCCTGATATTCTAGGCGATCAGTGTCCCATGCACTTTGATGATGGCAGCGACCCGTGGTTGGACACTGAAAATACACTTCAAGTGTTCCACTTCGGATATTACAGTCAAGGGACACCTTTATTGAGGACTTCGGTAACTGTGGTCCTAATTTCAATTTTGATCACGGTTTATTTATTTTCTTAATTCATTCATCAAGAAATGTATAAAGTTATACAATTTGATGCAGTTTACAAGTTACTGTTAGATATCGTTTTATAAGTTTGTTATGATGATTTTAAGAAGCACTTAACATGTCGTACAAATGTGTTTACATACATTTACAGTCAAGTATATTGAATTATAAATTAAAGAAAATATTTTAAGGTTGAATTTTTAAAATACCCTATTTGTGTCTGGAGTTTTCAATTTAAATTGACAAAATTAGGGAATGTTCAACATTAAAAATATTGAAAATAATTTGATTGTTTTAAACTTTTTTTTTTAGTATATTTTTAAGCAATTTTAATATTCTTAACGACTTTCGATACTATTTGCAATTGTACTGATACAATTTTAAAAAATGTAATTTTGAAACAAAAAATTCAATATTTATACAGCATTGTAATGTATTTAAAAACTATATTCTACCTTGTATATTTTTTGTGAAAACGAAAATCGATCAACTCGGATATAAACGATTATTCGTGAAATTTACCTAATTGTTTTTGCTTCAAATAATAGATCTGACATAAATATATCATTAGATCTGATTTGTCAAATACCGTTTTTTTGACAAAGTAAGGTGACTAGTCTGTTTAAAAAAAATCTCTGTTTTATACCCTCTGTTAACTGTAAGTCTGCATTTTATTTAGTTGTAAAGCTAACACCAAATGAGTAATACATTCCATTAATATTTCTACTTGTTACTCATTTATAAATCTCAACGCAACTAAAAGTAGAAACATTGACTTGCAAAATTGACAGCTGACTAGTAAAATTTTTTCAAGTCAGTAGCATTACTGACATTTGATTTCACAGACAAGTGCCGAAGATTACAAAAATTGTAGTAAATTTAAAAAACAACCACTCATCGTCAGGAGCTTCCATATTAAAATGTTTCCATTTGTTCCTTAGTCAACATATTTTCTTAACTAACACTCATTTTATCCCTTCAAAAATGCAATGGCATCAAAAAAATGTAAACTTGATGTGTGAATGTAAGCATCTTTCCTTTATATCTTTGTTTATTCTATGAGTTGATTGATGTAAGCATCTTTCATCACATGAACTATACCATTTTTCTATTCAGTTCTATTTTTTCTTTTCATTGAAATCTTACGTTCTCTTTCGTTCATATCTTGCAGTAAATTTTTGAAGGAATAAATTTGCAGCTTTTAGTATAGTTTATGGCACAATTATATGGAGAAAGAAATATGGAACTTTCTATATTAGGAAAATTTCAGTTTTTGTAAACTTCCCAGGAAGAAATTTTAAAGCTTTATGAATGTTTTTATTTAATATTTCTGATAATTTTCCCAAGTATTAGGAAAATTTCAGTTTTTGTAAACTTCCCAGGAAGAAATTTTAAAGCTTTATGAATGTTTTTATTTAATATTTCTGATAATTTTCCCAAGAAACTTTATAGAAAAGGTTTCTGAATGAAATGTTAAATTTGCTACAAAACATCAAACAATGAGCAAATTAAGGGAGTTTGTTCATAATTCCAGATCCAAGAACTTCATATTTTTGTAAAGCTCTCAATAGAGGAAAAGTTTCATGTGTCAGTTTTATCAAGTTTATCAATTTTTTGATAAATAATTCTATTATGATAACCCATTGTCGTGGTTTGTAATTTTTTTGAAATCTGATTTACAAATGAGTAACAACAAAAATATACATTATCTGGCAAGGTACTGTTTTTACTGGTTCAAGAAGGGGATTGACTAGCTTAAATGGCTGTTCTGTATTTCCTTTTATCACCAGTAAGAACCGTTTAACTTTACTAGTAATGCAAAATACTATTATTAAGTACTACGTATTTTATATATATATATTTTTTTTGAGATATTTTTTTGATATGTAAACGTTTCCGTCCATTCTAAAATGTTTGTATTTTTATATATTTGATTAAATGTATATTCTATACACCTTTGAATTGAGTTACATTTATTTATAACATTGTCTAAATAAGAAACAGAATGTGTTTAAAAAGAATTCCTGACTACAAAATAATGCAATGTAGCCAGATTTACAAAAAGTTGATGGTTAGAAATAAGGAACATGGTGTTAAAGTGAAAATTTTGATTTCAATATTTGCAAGTAACTAAAAAAAATATTTGTATACATGTTATTTGCATAACATTAACGTATACCCTTAATGTTAAGAAAAAGCTGGAAGATATAAGGTCAAGTTCCAACATTTTTTTAATAGTTTCTCTTTTATGAAATATACAAAAACAATATAATTGCTTTTCTGTTTTTATCGCAATTATTTAGAATAGGTACACAATTGAGCACTTTTTGATATATATACCTAATTACATTCTAATGCCAATAATTATATTTGAAGTAAATTAATTTATCACATGGATATTGGTGTTCGCACTCCCTGCCATATAGCACAGAACAACCATCATCAGTGATACCAGAGCTTCTTTGGTAACATGTTTTTAGTAATATTGTAGATTGTTTGTGGATTTTCTAGTTGTTGCATCATCACACATAAAATCCACCACACGGCCCTGACTACTACAGGTAGGTACGTAGATACACAACAATAATAGTAGATGAATACGTATATAAGAAAAAAAGTTTGAGAACAACGTAATGTTGCCGGCAACACTAAATCACATGACTTTCAGCCAATGAAATTAATTGTATTCGTTGTTGAAGTCGAGTAAAGTTCAAAATTTCCAACTTCAACTATCCGAGGGAGCAATATTTGTACATAACATAACCGACAAGAACAAAACCAACTTTATAAAATCTTTATTTACTGAAATTAAACTGGTGGTGGGGATGTTGCCAGTAATACTGTTATTGTCTGAAGCAGGCTTTATGCATGCATCAATGCCTAATATACTCGCGTCAAGAATTCAGACGTCTTACGTCACCACTGACGTTACACATTTGTTTTTATTGTCTACGTAATTTTCGATATTTAGTCGCGTTAAAAACAATCATTTTTGTAACTTAGTGCAATATATAATGCAAACATTTAGTATACTATATAGTTTTTTTACTATCAGTTGCAGTCTCTTAAATATTTTGATGAAAATATAATGAATTATTCATTTGTTCATAACGTAAGTCGCCTGAATTCTTGTCGCGAGTATATCAAAAAATGCACTCTTGATCGCTTTTTATTATTTTCAATTAGGTACTCGTTTTTGTCAATTATTATTAACTTCATTGAAGAAGCAAGTACATTTTGTATATATAATAATTCTGATATAATACCTATATGAAACTTTCTTTCAAGCAAATTTTTTAACAAATCAACTTGGTAAATGAAAAAAAAATTCAGACATGTTTACGAGACTCGTATACCTACTTTAATAAATTTTCTTACCTGGCACAGTCTTCAATCGAAAAATCCGTCCATCAATTTATTCTTCCATTACTGGGTATCGCAATCATGTCCCATCAATTTTGAATTTCCCTGTAATATTTTGAAGGTTACAAATGCAGAAAAAAGGACCCCTTCATTTGCAAATATGAAGAGAATCTCTGAATTCAAATTTCTTACCAAAACCGGGACGTTCGTTACAAAATCAAATTGATGTTACTAAACCACTAAACCACTAAACACTAAACTGAATCGTCTTTCTTTTTTTTTTTTGACAATGCTACCACCCGTAGTCTTTAGCGCCTTTAATCCAATCATCGCCTGCTAAATCGCGGCGCAAAAACCAAGGGCGCTGCAATTTAGCCGACGATGATCCGATTGCCCAATGATGGACTTGATAATTTAATTTGTATATATTATAGTAATATAAAATAGATTGGGTATTTAATTTCAATATAAAGAAAACTAAAAGGTCTGCATACCTACCTATATGATAACAGTACTTATGTCTGTCAACCAATATTAAAATTATTTGGCAAAAACCTTGAAAATTGAGCTCTGGAGATCCGTGTATGTAATTCCAAAAAAGTTTAATAGTGTCATTTCATTTTCGTTACTGTGTTATGTTGTATCATGCAATATACGTGAAAATCAATTAGAAATTTGATTGAATTTCAATTATATATTGTAGTTACATATACGGGAAAGGTTAGAATTCATTGAATTTAAATCAAAATAGTTCTAATGTCTCTGGCGTACCAATTATTTAAATTAGTAGGTAAATTGAAGTCGAATATAGTATTCTATTGTCAGTCGTGTTAACTATACCAAGATTTACGGATTTACCAAGAATAAAAAGCTGAAATATTTGGTAAGTTTTAAAATTTTTATTACTCCTCGTTATGAAAAGCGTGATTTTATTGATTATAAAACCAAATTACAAGATTTGTACATGAATTATAATAAGTAATAGGCAGTTTACTATTAATTATATTATAAGAAAGAAAACAAATTGTAGATAATTTTGCATGTACAATCTATTGCAATAATAATGGCACTTTTTCAAACGAATTTGGCCAGTTATGGAGCTGCTGACGTATTCGTAATCATTCGTAATGAAATCTTATTTTAAACTAATTCGTATAGTTACCAATAGAGAATCTAATTAAATTTCTAATATAGAACATATCTTGTGGCAGTGGCGACTGGTGGATTTCAGGTATGCCATATCTCAATATCCAGGCATGGGACCGAAAACAAACTAGGGTATATGTACTGTTACCATATCGAGAACTTTGGTAGAAGAAGAACGATTATACAGTTTGGAAAAAAAGTTGAAAAAAACATAGGCCTCACCTCAAATTTGCAAAATGGCTTCTTTAAATTTCGAGAAACATTTTTTTCATAAACTAGATGTAATTTTACGGATAGGTTTCAAGGTTTATTAAAAAATAACTATATTTGTAGAATTTATAGCATTTTGAAATTTTTATAATGTATCACAAATACAATATTAATTTTCAAATTGCTGTAACTTTAACAAAAATTATAATTTTTTAATAAAATCTGAAACCTATCGGTAGAATTATGTTTAGTTTATGAAAAAAAATGTTTCTCGAAATTGAAACAAGCCAATTTGGAAATCTTAGGTGAGGCCCACGTTTTTTTTAACTTTTTTCGCAAACTACAAAATCGTTTTCCTTCTACTGAAGTTCTCTATATAGCCACAGTAGGTATATACTAAAGTTTGGATCCCATGTCTGGTTATTAAGATATGATATACCTGAAATTTCACCAGCCGCCACTGTCTTGTGGTTCAAAGACTATGCTTTAAGAGAGTGTGTCATTATGATTGCAATAGATTGTGTGTCCTTAATAAATTCTACTTATATTCTACAGCCCATTAAATTTGCATAATAATTAATGTAATAATTGGACAAATTATTCTTAATTTTCTTGAAAATGGTGCAAATTCAGATTATAGATATTAAATAAGACGAGTTAAAATGTTATCAATAAGTAAACATTCCATTATTAAGTTTGTTCCTGCAGTAGAAATATTCAACCAGTTAAGTTGAGAACTAATTACCAGTGAATTTAACGCAACAAGTAGTTGGACGGACATTTCTGATAGCTTCAAACCGTTTCCAACTGCTACAGGAACAAACCTATTATTAAGAAAGGTGTTGTTAAATGTTTATATGATAGAGCAAAATTAATTTCATCAAACAATGATATTTTTAATAACGAATTAAAATGTATTAAAAATGTTTTAATAAATAATGAATACCATCCAAATTTTGTTGATAGAACATTCAAAAATATTACAGATAAAAGTAACACTTTAAGACAAATAAAAGAAACTGATTATACAATAAAAATTCTATACATTCCTATATTATCAGAAAGGTTAAGAAGAATCGGTAATAAATTTAATATTTGAACAGTTTTTCAGGCAACTAATACTTTACGATCATTTTTGTTTAAAACGCGTCCAAAAAATGATATACAAAATTCAAAAAATTGCATGTACAGTAATACCTTATGAATGCAATAAACGTTATGTTGGAGAAACGTTTCGGCCTATGAATGTTAGAGTTGAGGAACATTAAAATTATATAAAAAGACGGGAATTTGAAAAATCCAAAATTTGCGAACTGGCTTGGGAAAACGGTCATTTGATTCAATGGGGTTTGGCAAAAATTTTAGAGAAGGAAAATAACTCAACAAAAAGCAAATTAAAAGAGACCGTAATTATTTTGTTGAACGGAGATAAGTGTGTGTCAAAGTGTTCAGTAAACATTGATCATTGTTGGCTACAGTTGTATCAAGAAGTAAGTAACAATAAAGTAAAAATCATTTAACATCTCTATGGAAGCAGATAAACAAATTTTTTTTTACTACTATTTTGAAAACGAAAACAAAGAGTTTTTCGAAACGTCAATAATACGGAAATGCGTGATAGTGATGTGATTTTTGTTATTTTTTACTTATCTGCTTTTTTCGGTGTGAGATTTTTTGGTTAGGCAAACTCAGTTTCAAAAATAACCCTTGACTGATCCGTTTGGCGCAAAGGCTAATTTAATTAATCTTTATTTATTCAGAAGTGTAGCAGAAACCCAATAAAACTAAAGGAGAACTAAAATTATGCCACAAATAAATAGTTTCAGACAATATCTAAACCTATTATCATGTTATTAAGTTATTAACATTGTCATTGTTGACAAGACCTTTTTATATGTAGAGTAAAAAATTGTCTTTTTCTAAAATAATGTGCACCTACATATTCCTTCCATTACTGCTTGCTTCATTATCCAAATATATTGCAGTCGCAACTATACTCGCGACAAGAATTCAGACGACTTACGTCATACGAATAAATGAATAATTCATTATATTTTCATCAAAATATTTAAGAAACTGCAACTGATAGTAATAAAACTATATACTACACTAAAAGTTTGCATTATATGTTGCACTAAATTGCAAAAAATGATTGTTTTTAACACGACCAAATATCGAAAATTACTTTGACAATAAAAACAAATGTGTAACGTCAGCCGTGACGTAAGACGTCTGAATTCTTGACGCGAGTATAAATCAGTAGTTGAGAGCCTTTTAAACATTTTTCTTGTATTAATTTTAACTTTATCGTAAACGAACCGTGTTCCCCAAGCATCTAGTGTGAAACAACCTTAAAGGCAGAGAAATTTGTTTTACCTTAGTGCAAAAAACCAGTAATGGCCGATTCCCATATAAGGGTTTTTACCAGGGTTTTGGCCATGGGGTTTTATCAAAATGCATCAGTTGTTTGCAAGTCTTTTCGAGGTCGAGGACGAAATGCTACATACGTACACATTTGTGGATTTTTTCCAAGGATTTTGTAGATAGGTCAAAACTAGATAGTTTTATGTCTGTGTAATGATTCAAAAAGTTTTAATTTTTATTATTTTTAATATATATACTTATGAACGCAGAACATGTTTATGTAGTATGTGTCACCAACCCAAAAATCTAGTGATTTTTCAAGAAAAACCCATCCCCCACTGCAAAGAATAGAACATGCTCTAATATCAAGGGTGAAGACCCAGGGTTTTTCATAAGGCTCAAAATGCACAAGTGTGTATTGAAGTCTTACATACGGATTCATCAACAAGGCGTAACGTTAGTCAGACTAGCAGAGGTTACGCGAAAAATTTATGCCTCTGTTGCATCAATTTAAATAAAAGGCATACTCCTATTCACTACTATGTATAACACTTACTTTATGATATGTTAACTAATCCGTAGCACTGAAAAGTACTGTTTTTGAATATAAATACTAAATATGCAATGAGAAACGCAAGGAGCTACTGGGTCTAACTTTTAGCGCAAATATGGACGTTAATAAACAGCCTACCTAGCAACGCATGTTTTGTGAATGGGCGCAAAACTGGTTAGTCCGACTAACGCTACGCCCGTTTCATGAATCCGGCTGTTAAGGTTTTAATGCAGGGTGAAAACCAGGGGTCAAAATGCATAATGCGAATCGACCTTAAGAAGTAAGAGCAGATTTAATAATTGTTTATATGTATAAACTTTCAGTGATAGTATTATATTATTTTTTGTAAGTAGACATATTTAAAAAAAAAACGATATTTGCAGAAGTATTAAATTTTATTATTAAATAGATTACAATAAAATCTACAAAAGATTATGTTACTGCAAAAAATAATGTGCAAGTTAAATAAAATGTGCTGTAGGTACTTATTTTACTAAATGTACTGTTCACATGCAAAAGCTAAGACTAACAATCACATCCCTCGCACATATTCATTTCAACATATTTTTATCAGTATTTGTTAACAGTTAGCTATATACAGGATATTCAGTAAGAATGCATACTTTAAGGTTAGCTTCCTTTTACAAAAATAATATGATATAAATCAACTTACCTTAGTACAATAATTTTGCTTCAAGAAATTATAGGCCTGAGGAAGTACTTTTTCATTAAATTTTTTTGCTATATTCTTATTTGGTGGGTAAGTGTACTTAAATTTTGGGAAAGAAGATTTTTTGAGAGATGAACATGAATATCTAGTTGATTTTTTTTGTTAAATGTACAGGGCGTTCTGAGCACCAGTGCCACTGTATTATTCCTTTCAGATTTTTTTTAGGATAGAAGTTTTCGGAAAATTTTTAGTTATTTTGAAACAATCTTCGATTATTGTTAAAAAGGGTACACTTACTGCATGCCGCTAAAATGCACCATTTTAGAGAAAACTGTCTTTAATTTATTTGTTCAACTTGGAAATCACTACATAAATTGTAAAAAAAAATATTTCAAAAAGTTATTATAGTTATAGACAGCTAACTTAACATTACTAACTGTAATAACTTTTTAAATTAATAACTTGTGAGAATTTATGTAGGCATGGATTTCCTAGCTTATGAAATGCGTCAAATACAGTTTTCTCTAAAATGGTATATTTTAGGGGCAATAACAAGAGTACCTTTTTTAAAGCTAATAAAAGCTGGTTTCAAAAGTACTAAACATCCATAGGAAAAATCTGAAAAGGATAATGGTGGTCCAGGAGCTCAGAACGCCCTGTATATTTAAGCTAAAAATCAATCAACTATTCATATTTATCTCACAAAAAACCTGGTATTCCAAAATTTTGGTACAATTACTCAGGAAAAAAGTACATTCTCATGCCTAACTTTTTAAGGAAGTAAAATTGTACTAAGTTGATTTAAATCACATTATTTTTGTCCAAGGAAACTAGCCTTAAAGTATGGCCCATTCTTTACTGAATACCCTGTATATGTAAAAAAATGCTGTTACATAGAGTAAGCAACATAAACATACCCATAGGATAGGGTGTTTAGGATTTAAAATGTCTTGCTGGAAAGGATAAGGAATATTTAAACAATATATAATATAGAAAAAAATAATCAGGTATATTTGCAAATAATACGAGTTAAATAGTTCTAAGTAAAGGGAAACACTATATAGCTAGGTTTCATTTGAAAGCAAAGTAGTCAGCGTTCAATATTTCCACATCGTATCCAAAGTATGTGTCCAAATAATAAAATAAAAAACAAATTTAGTAAACTAATTCCAACAAATAATCGTATCTAAATATTTTTCACGTCATAAAAAATCAGTAAAATATATAAAAATTGTTTAAAATAAAAACGCACATTCTTGTATAAAAAAAGAAACATATTTTGGGGCAGTGCACTACCTAATTATTGCCTATTACATAGAGAATAACTAGTTAGATTGAATTTTTTTGTCAATTTGCATTTTTATTCCCCATAAGTAGAAAAAACATTTATTACATTAATTGCTTTAGTTATTAAACAAAATTATTTTTATAATATTTGTCGGGCAACAATGAAACAATGAACAGTCTACATTTTCTAACTACTTCCATTGAACAATTAGCAGTCTGAAAGTAAACATTAATAAATATTTCTATATTCATTCACTATTATTAAACACTCATATCTAGAATGACAAATAAGATGTACTTGAGCCGTTACTGATCTACCCAACAACGTTTAAGAGATCAATAATTTTATAATAGGTTTTGAAGAAACGGGAAACAGTAGTAACAAATATTTTCTTACAATTTCCCAGAAAAAATGTTTGGACACTCGAAACAGTTTCAAATGAACCTCCTTGTATCCTAGCCTAATTTTGCTCATCAATAAATAACGATTTTAACTAAAACAACTAAGCTTAATAGTAAGTCAACAAAATCTTAAAACTGAACAATTCAATTTGATTATGCTCCTGACACATCAGTAGAAAATCATCAGTATAAATAAAAACTAGTAATATATCAAGGAAAATAAATAATACAGGTACAGTTACTATTAATAATATTAAAGTAATTATTTATACTTTGGTACTGTTTTGTTTTCAACTTTATTTAAGCAATGTCGAAGCGAACACATTTTCCTTTCTTATTCTTTACCAGAAACCAGACGATTTTCCACCTGGTGGATTCCGTACACGAATACAGGATTTTCTCTCAACATCAAGGTCCTCTGCAAAAGCAAAAAATGGTAATATATATATATATATATATATATATATATATTGTATATGATATAGGTTACGTTAGCTTTTGGATTGGTTTAAAATATTTTTAGTAAGTTTAAGTACAAGCTGTTCTTATCATCATAAGCCTAATTTTATTTAAAGATAGCTTATGAAAGTCAGTTTTTCTTAGTACATATTGGTCTTAAAACAAAATAATAATAATAATAATAATAAAAATATTTGCCAGCCAGGTTTTGTCACACGTTCCCTTTTAGCCACGAGATGTATAATAAATAATAAAACTACCGAGGTGAAATTAGGTTAGTTGAATCGCAGCAACCATGCTTTTTCTAGTGTCCTATTGCCCGTTTGCAGTGAGTCATCACGGACATAGTCATCAATTGTTTTCATCAGTTATTTGACGTTTCATAAAGATTATGGCAAATGTCAAATATCTGTTAAGATGCATGTTTCTGTTTACATATTTTTTTAAATTTATAAATTGATACAACCTAAAATAATAAGTATGTGTTTTTGTGGTGAAAGTGTAGGAACAGTAGTCCATTATTAATATGTATGTACCCAATTTTGTGATAAATGTAAAATATTTAGATACAAAAGCTTTGTGTGAAGTATTAATTGGAATGGCAAGAATGCCGAATATTTTAATGTTTTAAAATAGATAGAAAATACATACATTTTATTACAGCCTGATGTGTATGTTTCCAAAAACTAACATTGGTGTCGCCACATTACAAGCACATTACGTTCTAAATTAAAATTCAGTTGATTCGACACGATTTAGCAGACGATGGTAGAATAAACGGTTGAACAGATTTTATCAGCATGTTACATAACCTAACTTTATTATTTTTTGATTTGTAAATTCCATATGAGCTACAATAGATCAGTCTGTTCAAGCAAAGAATCCGGAATGGTTTCAAACTGTTGGAAATATTCGACAGAAAAAATAATAAATAAATCAATAGATACAAATGTTCAACAAGTGCAGGACGCCATCATGTTTGATTGTCGCAGAACAATCAAGGGATTAAAAGAAATAGTGGAGTTCACGACAGAGAATCCTCATTCAAGATCACAAAACGTGTTGCAGCAAAGACTGCAAGGTTCCACAACTGTTTCCCGATGACGAGATGTGAGAGTCTTCCGGAATTTGAAAGAACAGTTACAAACTGAGAGATTTTCTTTCAAAAATCAACATAGGATGAATCTTGGTGTTACGGTTATGACCCTGAAATGAAGTAACAGGTCCGCCAGTGGGAAAAAGCTTCATTGCTTACCAAAAAAAGCGTGGCAAGTGAAATGAAATGCAAAATCCATGATGGTTCATTTTTTGACATCAAGGCCATTCACGTTGAAATTTGTTTCTCAAGGCACCACAATGAGCCAATATTACTATCTGCAAATGCTGTAGTGTTGTGTGAGAAAGAAATAATAAACTGAATTGTGGAGATCTGGGTACTGGACGTTTTATCAAAACACACCCCCATACAGCACAACAGTTTCCCAACCCCCTTACTCACTCGACTTAGCCCCTTGCGACATTTTATTTCCAAGAATAGAGAAAAACCTGAGGAGAATATCCTTCTGCGAGTACTCGTTCAATAGCAAACTAAGAAAATGTTTTCCTACTTTTACCTGTCGTTAACATTTATAACTCACATATTTGGGGTACTTAAAATATCCAACAAATTGCTTCAGTTTGCAGCACACATTTTTAGATCTGGTGGAATCAATCGCACTGCAATCGCAATATGTGGACAATATCCTTAACACTATCAAACAATAGCATTGACCCTGTTCTGTAGGTAGGTTTTCTAAATGTCTTATAGGTTTAGAATGCAATAGAAGATATTTAGTAAATTAAAACATTAGATATATAAACTCAGCTATCTGATTAGGCGTTTATCCAGATCTGGAAGGCATTGCAAGCGGCGCCCCCAGATATAACCATTTATCATAATAATTTATTACTTTTACTCAAATGACATCCTAATATGACAATTAATCAAATTTCTTTAACGTAAACATCTTTTTATGGCCCATGGTTGTTATTATCACCTAGCAGACTATAATGAAACTTAAAAAAGTAAGTTTTCTTGCTTTTGATTTTTCCAGCAGCAGGCCACAATTTTTAGCCTTTTAAATAGTTTCCTTGTCATCATTTATCTTAGTTCCGGGAGATTTCAATTTATTGTGTTTAAAACTGACTACCAAAACGTCAAATGAATTATCAATATGCCATGTCTAATATTACAGGCGTTTTCATGGTAAACAATAATAGTTATAATTTATTTTAAATATTTAATACATTAATCGTGCATAAAGTTTTGTATGCATTGCTTGCATAAGTAACTGGTTTTTGTGATCCTACGGCTCTTTTCTAAATAGAAATAGTGCCTCGGGCTCTAAAAACCTTATCATGTCCTTAATATTTAAATAACTATTATTTCATTTATTACTTTTACTTCCCTATTATAACAGATTAAGTAACAAAATGCCTCTTCTGGTCCTTAGAGCTGACAAGCTGAATGATTAAAATATTGATTGATCCAGAAAAATTTCAAAACTTTAAACAAATTAAAAAGTTTTGAAGAGGTTTAACATTCTTTAAGGGAACATTCTAAGCAACATTAGGATTTTCACATGTCTTCTTATAGGCTACACAGATATTAATAAACACATCAATAGAACCACACTAAAATACTTTGCTAACAAAGGCATGTACAAATGGACCACAGAATTGCATCACGTTTTCAGCAATCAAACAAAATGATGTCATAACTTCAAAACATTGTATATATTATTATTAAAAATTAATTACTAATAAATGCGCTGTTCGCAAAATTAATAAAACCAGCACAGAATATTTTATTTTATAGAATAACAGTACCTAGTGGAGTGCTTCAAATCTCCATAACTTTCATAAAAATTTACGTACCACTAATGGAAAATGTTGACTCTTGAATGTTTCTTTGCCCTTCAGGCCTAGCACCTCTACAAGAGGGAGTACCAACGACTGAATCAGGTAAAGTAGGAGTGGGGCAGGAAGTACCGTCTTCTAAGTGTACCTAAAAATGCAATTTCTTATAGTAATTTACTTTTATTTGGTTATTAAAGTACTGAAATAGTTACAGCTACATTTTTTCTCCTTAAAAATTATAATTTTAGGGTAGAAATTACCGTATGTATCCTTAGTAACTGATCCACATCACTGTCTACTCCATTCTTTTCCGCTTTTAAAGACTCGAGTTTTTCTGGATCATATATGTAAGGAGCAAAAGTTGGAGTTTCAATGAAACGTCCATGCCCTTCAGCAACACGCAACTGACCTTCGTCTACACACACTCTTCCGCTGACAATTACATATTGGGGTATTCCATGGCACTGCATACCCTAATAATCAAAATAATCATAAATTTTGTTCAATTACTGTTTTAAAGTATTAACTACATACAGTGTGTCCCCGGATGCGGTACCACACTCTTTTAAACTTGTTTATTGTTGATTTTTTGAGAAAAAGTTATTCTTGATAAAGAGTTTTGCTTATCTTGGAAAGCCATGACTAATAATCATATGTAATCAAACATGCTGGGCATTCAAAAAACTTTAAAATGTAAAAATTGCAAAGGGCCTTTATTTTTATTAAACACTATTTAACAAAGTCTAAGCATGATGTGCCATAAGTGGCGCCCTCTACTAGTGACGTCAAAATTAGAAACAAATTTGAATTGCTCATCCCCAAAAATCCCCAATATCTCAAATATATGCAAATATTTGGATTTTTTACAGTTATTTACAAATATCGAACATAAAATTTTAACGTTGACACCCTGTATCTTTTTTATCAAACATTATTTTGTCATCAGAGATCTACTCTTGCTCTATGTTGCATTTATTTTAGGACACTCTGTATAGTTTAAAGGCAAATGATAAAAAATTAATCATTCTTTTATTATTTACCTCAAAAATATTAAAATCTACAGCTTGATGATGTGTTGTGGCTGATATTGTCCTGATTGCAACAGGATCCCAAATGACTATGTCTGCATCCGACCCAACAGCAATACAACCTTTCCTTGGGTACAAATTAAATATTTTCGCAGCATTTGTACTGGTCACTGCTACAAATGTTGTGGGATCGAGAATACCAGTATGCACACCCTTTTCCCAGATGACAGACATTCTATCTTCTACACCATTTACTCCATTTGGAATTTTTCTAAAATCGTTCTTTCCCAGCTCCTTCTGAGACTTATTAAAAGTACAATTGTCACTGCCAGTTACTTGAAGAACACCCCTATGAGAAAAATTGTGTTGAATATAGGTAATATTAATTAAAATAATATCTGTCACATTTTGTTAGCAAGGGAGAACTGAGTAATGTTGCTCAGGGGTTATTATTACCAACTTAGATATTTTGTTCTTTGTATTTATTCATTGCGAATATTTATCGTAAAATTCATATTTTGATATAATTGAACTAAGATTTCATAGGATCAGTTTCTTGCCGATGCAACAAGTGAAGCTGCGCTGAAAGGTTATCCATAATTAATTTCACTTGCAAGCTGTAGATGTCGTCATTATTTAGCACAATTCAAATTTCAAATAAAATAGTTGTAGTTTATTATATAGGGTGTCTTGCAAGTCGTTACAATAATTTTGGGAGGTGATAGAATACTTGATTTTGAGTCGATTGAAACAAACATACCTATATATTGTGAAAATTAATCTTTTAATATTTTTTAATTTAACCGTGCTTTTCTGCAATTATTGAAGTGTAGAAGGAAAACAAACCTTTTATAGCAAATATTTCTATACTGTTTTTTATTGGGAATGAATAGATTATTTAAATTGTTTAACCAATAAAATTCAAAGTGGCTTCGTTACTTACCTAGAACTTCATAAACATGATTTTTCTATTTTGTAAAAGCATAGAGTCAAACTTAAACTTGGATTTTATTTAAATCTTTGTGTGTAGATTTATTCAGATATTATTGAAAACTACCTATCCTAGTTCTTAGAAAAATTAATCTTAACACGTTTAAGTATGTAGGGAGCGCATTCGCCAAAACAGAGGACAACCGTTTAGTATGTAATAAGAATAGTTTAAAAAATGAAGACATTTACTAACAAAAACGCAACCTTTATAAAATATTGAAGTTATCAGGTCGGTCAGTGGTCGCGCGGTTTAAGGCGTCAGTACTTGAATCGAGGTGACTAGATTCGTGTGGGTTTGCGCCCCACTGCCGGTAGACTATATATAAGCTATATTTGTGGAGAGGATTGGCACCCTCTCTGCAGGTATGGTAGGGTGATAGAATGTGAGAGATTGACTCCGGTTGATATTTGACTACCTCCCTAATTAATGATGTTTTCCAGGTTTCCCTCATTCCTGCACTGAATAGCGGTTAGGGCCTACTAATGTAAGTCGTTCCTGGATGCAAATGCGGCCTGCTTAATAATAACATGCCGCCCCCTCTTCCGCACAAATCTCCGACTTCTGGGCTAATCCCCGTGATTAGAATGAGGGGTAGAGATATTATTATTATTATTTTTAAAATACCGGAGGATTCAAAAAGCTAAATATTTATTTCAATTGTTCAAATCTTAAAAGCTAATTTAAAGTAATGATGTAAAAAAGAAATGCAATGCAATCTATTAAATAGCTTGGTATGCCATGAGCACAGTATACTAAGCAATCAGTAGGGAAATTCAGCTTTCCCGTGTCTTCCAAAAAACCGCCATCTTGTTGGCGACTGACAGTTATTACTATAATTTCCGTTTCAGTTAGGTTTTTTGAATTTTTGACATTATTACATGGTTATCCACTCGTTATCGTTATTGTACTTATGTTCCAGCTTTGTATGTCCTGTTGAGTGTTTAGTTATTTGTGTTTTTGTATTAGTGATTATTTATTAGTGGAACTATACCCAGTAAATAATAAATAAACTATGGGAGGAAATAAATGCGTTGTAAAAAACTAATGCATAACGCAACTCTGGGCGTAAAAGCTTTACATATGGGAGACCAAGTTAGACGCGATAGCTTAATTGAGAAAATCCTAAAGAAGAATTAAAACATGAAAGGAGGCAAAGGATTTAACTCCAAATAGGAAAGAGACTGCTTTCATGCATGGATGAAAGAAACCACTCCATACACCTAATAGAGCAACGGGGGTTTTTGATTATGTTACCTATTTAGGTATATATTTTTTAAACCTCAAAATAAATTGTACCTAATATACACGTTTTAATTTCATTTCATACTTTCCTAAAAAAAAAAATGAGTAAAAATATAAAAATTGCACTGGGCTTAAATTTGATAATCTGCTAACAAAATAAAGTAAACGTATACATCTTGACATAAAGGCAAAAGTACTACAAAATATAAAATAAAACTACACTACTAGTCGACCTAGTTTCCATGTTTTCGCAAATTTTTTAAATAAATTTATTAAATTCATACCGGTTTTATAATCAAATTCAAAATATATCTGCTAGAAACCTAAATTAAGACAAAATGTGACCAAAATCTTAATTTACATGAAACTACACTGGATTACAACAGTTAATTAAGAATTAATGCAAAAGTATTAAAACTACGGAACAACTTTGGTTATGTTTACGCCAAATTATTAGCTATTTTTTCGTATGTTCTGTGGAATCCGCCATATTCTTGGCGACTTTTTCTAGAGTGGGGGTATTTAAAAACTGCCAGACGTATTTCATTCATAAATTGTCTAAGATTCCGTACTGATTGCTTAGTATACTGTGGCCATGAGTAACAATTACTCTTTAGTTTCCATAGCAACCATAAATGTAGATCAACTGTCAAACTATATGTTCGAATCTCAGTTAAAGCGTAAAGTGCAAATATCTTCATTTCTTAAACCATTTCTATTACATACTGAACGGCTGTCCTGTTTTGGCGAATGTGCTTCCTGCATATTTAAATAAGAACTGAAAGAGAATTGCTTAGATACGTTTTTAATAATATCTGAATAAACCTACACACAAAGGTTTAAATAAAATCTACGTTTAAATTTGAGTCTTCGCTTTTATAGAGTAGAAAAACCGAAGTCACTTTGGATTTTATTGGTTAAACAATTAAAATCCATTCATTCCTAATATAAAAAGTTTAGGAATATTTGTTATAAAAAGGTTTGTTTTTCTTCTACACACTTCAATAATTGTAGAATAGGCATGGTTAAATTAAATTATATTAAAAAATTAATTAATTATCACAAATATTGTAACACTTGGTATATAGGTATGTTTGTTTCAATCGACTCAAAATCAAATATTCTATCACCTCCTAAAATTATTGTAATGACTTGCAAGACATTATAGGATTAATGTTACCCAAATCTTATTTGAAAATTTAAAAAATTACATTTGGTAATGCTGTGTAGCATGTGAAACAGCCATGAATGCTTATGAGTCTCATATGGGAAACCAGGGTGTGTAAATTTTGGTAATAGTTTTTTTCTTACGGCTTGAAAGAATTCTACAGGTTATGACTATAAATCTTTTTAAATTTTTGTGTATGAAAACGTTCTTTACTAAATAAAAATGATTACTATATTTCCTTTCAACATGTCAAACATATTTTAACTAAAATTCATTTATCCGTTATACAGGGTGATTCATTAATAATTGTACATACGCTAACTAGATAATCCTGGACTGAAAATATGAAGAATAGAGACATAACGCTTCGATAAAATATGGTTCCTTACGGAGTTACAGGGTGTTTTATTGAAAAAATTTTAAATTACTTTTTCCCATTACTTTAGCCCTGGTTGATATTTCCCTGCCATACTTGGTACAAAGTTTAGATACTTTAGAACATATTAAAAAATGCTACAAAATCGTTTATGACTACTACCAAAGGTGTACGACGAGAGTAGAGGGGCTGTTTCCCATTCGTAACTTCTAATAATTACATTCTAATGTAATAATTACCTAATAAATAAAAATGATTGTGCAGCCCTATGTTTAACTTAAAAAATCTCGATAATGAGTTTACCGCTATGAAGAATAGTAGGTTAACTGCATAGAAAGTATTGGGGAATGAAATATTGTATCAAAATAAAAATTCCACCAGGCGTAGAAGTTAGGAATCGGAAACTGCCCCTCTACCTGTCGTACGCCTTTGGAAGAAACCATAAACTGGGAGACGCAGTCAGTCTAAGTGTTTGGAAAAAGTGTAGTAGTTAAGGGTTACAAAATAATTCTGGTGCATGAATTTTTTAAGTGAGCAATACCCAGTTCTCCCTTAATAACAGTAAACTGTTGTTTAACTCAAATTTAGAATAAAGAAAAAACTTTAATTCTGAGCTTATATTTGAAATAGTTATTTTCTGAACATCCTACTACAAATGTAGGGCTATTCCTTTGCACAGGGATATTCACATGACATTATAACCCCTAATTATTTTTTAAGTAGATAATCACTGTTCACCATTAGAAAATTTTGCGAAACTAGATAAATATGTTAATATATGTATATGCAAATCTTTTCATGAAGGGCATGGTTTTTCAAATACAGGGAATTGACAATTATTTTTTATAAATTGTAGACGTTGCTTTATAATGTAGCAAATATTTAGTTTTACTCTATGAAATATCATGCAATTATATAAACATCTCTTTTTTTTAAAAAAAAAAGGAAATCTAATAAGCTTTTAAATAAGAAAGAAAATGGTTTAGATATTTGAAAACATGAACTTGTTCTATTGAGTTACTTTTTTATAATTTAGTTCAGAAACCAATCATCCCCACTGAATTAAATCAAATTTGCTCAATATAATAATAAGTAGGTACATATTTTTTTATTTACATCACGATCTTTCTCATTTAAAAATTTTTAACTTATTTTAGGTTAATTGTGTCTCATTGAAAAAGAGAAACAAAGCAGATAAGGCTTGCTACAGACTATGTGTGAATTTGTGATTCGTAATATGCAATGCGTGGTTTGTGAGGAATTCGTGAATAGTGTGTAGGGTCTTGTTCGTTAAAAATCCATTCATAAAAGCCCTACACACTATGCATGAATTCCATACAAATCATGAATTGCGAATTCATACGTAGTCTGTAGCGAACATAAGAGAATAGCTTGAATTTATCTGCAAAAATACTTAAAATAACAAGATATATTTTCTAATAAGATCATTACAGAAACTTAAAAAGAATTGAAAATCAACATAATACAGTCATTCATAATAAAATGATGTAATTATTTTTAACAGATAATATTTTCATATATTATTAATTAACGCCTTTCTTAAAACAAAACTATATTCAAAATTATAAAAAAGCAATTCATTAAACCAATTTGTAGTTGTACCAAAAAATAATTCTCTTTCAAAACCATGTCTCGTGAAAAATATTTAATCTACGGCCTAAAATTTTCTATATTGAAAAGTATACACCCTGTATTATAGATGAAATGTAGTCATATTTATTTCAGCAAATGTAAAACTAAAGTTTCTGATAATGAACTTTACTTTTAGTTTCTTTCAAAATAAATATTAATAATAATTAATAAGAATAATACACTAGATTTTATAATATTGTGACTGAAATATTACTTTTAAGTGATAAATGTGACAAAACACAAGATTTTTTTTTTATTACTTTATATAGTGAAATGAAAATGCTAATGGTTCTATGCTACAAGTCAATTCACAAATTAATTAACAAAGTACTTGAAGAAACATGAAACAAAACACTTCAAGGTTATGATGGAGATATGTACGACCCATGAATTACTAAATGTATACATAAAAATTAAAATCATAATAAACATTTTTTAAGGAAACATCTGGAGATTTTATGCACATCACATTATATGACAACAACTTTTAAAATCAGATTAAATTAGGTACAAAGTAGTATATAGAATTAAAAAAATTGGCATGTGTAAGTGACAAGGGGAATTTTTTATTTATAAACATTTGTATTCGTCGCGTTTCTATATTACATTAACCACTAACTGTATTACGTTAATAAAATAAATCATTTGTCAATTTTAACGATGATGATGTCTAAATTATAGCAACCTGGTACCTAGCAGAATTTGCTAATAATGCTTTGAAAGTTATTTAATTCTATATACGATCAAAATGTTAGTGGTTAATTCACACTTACGATGACAACAAAGCCAAAAGTCGGGATGAGTCAGAATTAGAACGAATTGGCGGTGAAGTAATCATGTTGGCATTAAGGGGTTCTCCTGTAATACCTACAGAAGATGCTTCGATCTCTCCATAGACCTTCTGACCACTGGAGCGTTTTGTACTGATAATCTCTCCAGATTTTTCTGATGTTATGTGTGCCAAATAAAGTGGAGCATTTACCTATATTTAAAATTATATAATGGTGTACGAGAACTTTGACGAGTTAGTAAATTGATTGGAAATCGTAGTTGCCACACAGAAGGGGTTATTTGGGATGCAAATCAACGGTGCAAACAAAACAAAATAAAGAAAAGACTTACTGTGCTAAAAGATTCATTAAACTTAAAGGTGTTGTGGGGTCCGGTCTTAGAGGAGGGCTAAGGACGTGGCCAGCCGAGTGATGGAAGCATTGGTGTTTATAATGAGAACCATCGGTACCGAGAGCTGCTACTAATGTCTCCCCATACACTCGGGTACCACTTTTACATGCTCGGTCTAAAGTTTCTGCGGCTGATTTACTCATCACATGCACTATATACAACGGGTTATCTACCTATAACCACATAACTTAAAATAAAAAAATAAGAACTTAAAAATTGTTCACTGTTTGGTCAGTCGGTGCTAACAATTTATTGATTCTGTGTATTATTTTATTGGCTTATACAAACATTCACTAATGTGCACTAGGTATAGAAGATAATGACTCTTTTCATAGAATAGAAATTTGGAAAACGCCATGCTTATTTTGTAGAAAAAATGATGTACATGTGAGTCTATTTTGATACAGAATAATAATCCATATTTCATCTCTACATGAAAATATTTAACTGACTTCTATTATCAAAGAGACAAAAATTTTGTTCTGGAATCCACCTAGAAAATTGTTAGCCCTAAAAGACATTTTTCAGCAAAGTTGCTTAAAGAACTTAAAAGAGAGAGAATTATATGAAGCACACTAAGGAATAAATGCTTATTTATTTAGTAAAATTAAAAAATAAAAAATTATGCCTTTAAATAATTCAAGTTAATTGAATTCCTTAGCTATATTCAAGATTTTGTAATAGTTTACAGGTTTTCCCTACAATCAATCTATACAGTGCTTTCGAAAAGTAACGAATATGTGAATTATATTTGAAATTGAGAAGTATTCGAAAAAATCCCTTGGCACGTCAATTTTGTTTTTAAAAAGGCACTTTTTGACATATGACCCATATTTGTGACGTCATCGTTGTTCGTGATATGACGTCATCGACAATTTTTTTAAATAGCAATTTTGACCATGCCATTTGAAAGAACGTGTCATTCTACATACATACATCATGAAAAATTATGGTGTTACATAACAAAAATTTCAAGGAAATAATGTTTGAAGATTTTAAAATTTTATTTTCACAATACTGAAAATGATAATGATTATGTAAAAAATCGACTAAATTAAATGTTCAAATTGTGCACCGTTGGCTGCCTGACAGTAGCCATGACGGTTAATAAATTCTTTTTGGACATTTTCAATAACTTCAGGAAGTATACGATGCATCCCCTCACAAATTCTTGCTTTTAAATCTTCTAAATTAACCAGTCTAGTAACGTATACTTTGCTTTTTATCCCCACAAGAAAAATCTAGGGGTGTGAAATCAGGCAATCTGGCTGGCCACTCAATCGGCCCCCTTCTCCCTATCCAACAGCTGATCTAAATAAGCACGGACAGGTGTTCATAATGGGGAGGTGCAGAGTATTGTGAAAATTAAATTTTAAAATCTTCAAACATTATTTTCTTGAAATTTTTGTTATGTAACACCATAATTTTTCATGATGTATGTATGTAGAATGACACACTCTTTCAAATGGTATGGTCAAAATTTGAGGTTGCTGTTTAAAAAAATTGTCGATGATGTCATATCTCGAACAACGATGATGTCACAAATATGGGTCGCATGTCAAAAAGTGCCTTTTTTAAAAACAAAATTGACGTGCTAGGGGATTTTTTCGAAAACTTCTCAATTTAAAAAATAATATATTTATTCGTTACTTTTCGAACTGTATATTATTTTACATTGAAAAGCTAATTTCTACATTTTTTGTCCATAACTTAAAAACTCCGCTCCCCTAATAGCCTCCTTGATAGTTATATTTCTTTATCATAAAAAAATCAGATTACGAAAAATTTAAACACTGTTGTAAAGTGAGATTAGTTCAAATAAACATTTAGATAAAAAAATAAAATGTTTGGCAAAAGCAAGTATTTAAGCCACATTACTGATGTAGTAAAAAGTTATGTACATAAAATCATGGCACAATATTTTATGATTCTATAGAATTTTAACAACAAAAATATTTTATAATAAAAATTGTGTTAACAAAATCATTTATTTATATTTTAGTGTTTTCAATTTCCAGTGTCAATTTTTTTAAATTGTTTTATTTAGCTATTAAAGTTTAGCTACTATAAAATTATAAGATGTTTCATGATAATGATATGATAATATAGAACAGCTTAATTAAAAAAAAAAATACAAACTTCAGGGATTGCAGGAAAAATTAAAATGAATGATTTTTGTCACTGACTTAGCTACTTTTGATATGCTGTATAGAAAATATCGTTAATCACGTAATTTTTATTTTTCAGTCAACAATTTTTTTTTATGGAAAATAGTCATATTTATAGTATTTTGAATACTCCCTAAAAGGATACAATACTGTTGTACCATTTCCCCAAGAATTTTTTAAATATTAATCATTATAATTTTTAAATGTTTATTATTATTCATTGGTCAAAAAAACTTATCAGTCCAAATAGGTTACCTGAAGTTCATGAAAATTTTGTAAATGTAACTAGAGATCAAAAGAGAAAAAGGTTGCATTAGATTAATCGGAAAACTCTGTAAAACAGCAATTAAAAAAAAACTTATAAAAATAATGAATGATGAATTTTTCAGATAAAAAATGAACAATTCAAAAATAGAATAGATAGAATTGAGTATAACTAATTTTACCTTGGAAAAAAAAACTTGAATTAATTTGCATTGTAATTTGTTTACCAAATTCTTCATATGTCTGTAATTAATGCAAGTATAGAAGTAAATATTTCTGAAGATAAAAATAAAATTTAAAAAATTTATGTATGGACAAAAAATATAATTTTAGCTATTATTTTTCAAAATGCTTTTAGAGGGTATAGAAAATATAGGTATATGAATTTTAACACTATATAGGGTTGCAGTATGACATGCACTACAAATTGTTCCCTAACAGACTAACCTGTTTTGCTATAACACAGGCTCTATTAACTGCTTCAGCCTCAACTTCTTCAGGTCGGGACATCTCGTGTCCCTCTGGTCCCGTAATACCTTTGGCTAACAGTTTTTCCGCGTTCTTAGCGATCACAAGCCCATTCTCTGCATGTACTTGCGCGATGGCCCCTAGTTTTTTGCACTGGTCAAAAGCACTGTAGAGTTCTGCGTCATTTAGCATAAAATCGTAGGCCATAAACATCTTGAAGGAATTAACTCCATGCTCCTTACACAGTATTTCCATTTCCTTTTTCACTTGATCTGACCAGGATGGCAGGCAGACATGGAGACCATAATCACAGCACACTTTACCGTCTGCTTTCTGTCGGTATTCATAATAAGCATCGATGAGGGATTCACCCTTCTTTGGAAACACAAAATCAACTGTAAAAATACGAAATTAAGTTAAATAAATTCGTTTTAATTATTTTAATATACAGTGTGTTTCGTTAAGAATGGGACACAAAAAACTCCTGAAGGTAATTTAATGATTTTTCACAATGTCAGTTATTATTTATTTAATTTAGGCAATATTATCACATTGAAACAGTTCAATAACAAATTGTATAGGGTGACTGGAATTAATTTGGTGTTCATCAAAACAGGCCACTGTTACACCATCCTGGTAGACTAAATTTCTTATCTTTTGTTTCCTTCATATAAGGATAATTTAGACTAACATCTGACCAAATTTGTCAAATTGGTTAAAACATTCAATTCTTTTCACTTATCGCATGTTACATAGAGATAATTATTAGAAATGGTTAAAGAAAAATTATTGGAATAGAGTACTAGGGGAAAGAAACTGTTTAAATATGAGCATGAATGAATGAGAATGTTTTAATTTTTTTTCTTTCTAAGTTACATTATCTTATGTAACTAATTGTATGTAATAAATTGATGGTCCTATTTAACATTCAGTGAAAGGTTTTTTTTATTTCAAAAGATTAAGAATTTTGACCACTAAAGCCATATATGGATGTTCGATAAATTATTTCATAGGCCAATTATATGGAGGGAAAATATTATAAGTAGCTATTTTAATCACTTTAATCATTCGATGCTGACGGGTGCTTTCCGCCTTATTATTTCGGCACTAACCTAAATAGGTCTCGTCTTGTGCAGCCGACGTTAATGAGTATATAAACGAATTGTGTTCCTCATTTTAAAATATATTCATTCTATCTTAGCAAATTTTATGGGTCTACTTAAAATTATCGATTTTGAGACAACTGAAAATATTGGTTTTATTTTTTGCTGTTAACATGGGGAAATTAGTACATGAGTTGATACATTATATATGTTGCAAGCTTAAAAAGTTTCCAAGATTACAGAAGCAGCATTAAATGGAGCATAAAATTGCAAGTTCAACGATGTCGTATGCAAGTAACCAAGGGTCAATCGAGTTTAATAAAGGCAAATCATAATAAATTTAATGTAGTGTTAGTTGTTAATTCATGAGAAACAAATGAAAATATATTGACTTCCAACAGGTAGACTTATATGCATATACAAAATTTCAATTACATTATTTTTTCGATAAGGTATCGCCCTCATTCGAAATTTTAAATTATTTTGTAATGGGTAGTGAAATTTGGCACCTCTTCCAGTTTTGGAGATTTCACGTACATCTTAAAAGTACTACCTATAGCCTTGAGCCTATATGAAAACTTCACAATTTACTTACTGATCATTGTAGTACCACCAGCTACCGCTGCTTTCGTTCCATTGTAGAAATCATCGACACTTTTAGTGCCCATGAATTCGAATTCAAAATGGGTGTGTGGGTCAATCCCACCAGGCAACACGTATTTGCCCCTGGCGTCAATCACCCTGGTTCCTCCTGGAATTATGAGATTCTTCCCGATCTGCTTGATGATGCCATCTTCAATGTAAATGTCGTCGTCGATAATCTCCTCATCACTGACCACTTTGCCATTTTTGATCAATAGTCGATTTTGTGAGCTCTAAAAAAATAATTTGTTCGTAAAATTTAATTATTTTAATTTTTGAAAGCTTATTTCATAAAATTTGGTCCCGTCATATATATTATATAAAATTTCTGTTTTATTATTCAATAATCATCAAAACATTATTAACAATTACGCAAATTTTGTTTATTTATTTTACCGATCTTTCGATAAAACTTAGTTGTTCAACTATATATATGGTTGCATGTGTGTCACTAATCGTATTTTTATTTATGATTCATAGTATTATGCATTTAAATAAAATTAGAAAGAAAGAATACATCTCAGAATATACGTATATTTGTACTGTAAAATCAACTAATCTTGAGCCAATATTTCATTATAGACACCTTGCTAATAAACTGTTTACAGAGACTCACTAAACAATACTTAAAAATAAATCCGCCCAATTTTATTATGAATTCTTTATTCGAATAAATTAAGTTAATGCAACGGTATATACAGGTTTTTATTATATTTTGATACCTATATTAAAATACGCACCAATAAATAGCGGTTAGAAACAAAAGGAACATCTAGTGTATTTGTATAGATTTAAATCTTACGTCACTGTATCCGAAGAAACCGTTCTAAAATATGTACAAAATATATAAGGTGTTCCATTCATAGTTGCCGATTTAAAGGGGGTAAGGGGGCGCTTAACCCCGTAAACCTGTAAGAGGGGCAGAACCCAAGCGTTTTTACTAACTAACCTCGTATAAAAACTACGCATTTCACCAATTTCATTTTTGTAGTTTGTGCCGTTTTCGAAAAATGATGACTGCTATCATAATATTGCACTGGCAGAAAGAACGATAGTAAAGCGATTTTTGCGCCACATTTTGTTGCTCTTCTAGTATTTTCAGGTGTTTTTTCCAAAAATAAAAAAAAATGATCATTCAACTGAGTAAGTTAAACATTTGTTTCTTCCTTCTACATTTGTCTAAAAACGAAAAATCAGATACATTCGCCAAAAACAAGTCCGGGTATTTTGTTGATAATTTGCACCACTAATTTCAATTTTGTAGCTTGTACCGTTTTCGAGAAAAATGGTGACTACTAGCGTAATATTGCACTAGCAGATCATCAAATTACTCAGCAAGATGAACAAAAAAAATTTCTTGTCCAGAACAGTTTCCAACTTCATTTTAATGATGCAGAAAATTATTGGAATTTGACTCTGATTTTTTATTTTTAGACAAACAGAAGACAACAACAAATTTTTAACTGAATGGCCAATTTTTATTGATTTTTGAAAAAAAAATTACACCTTCTGTAAGTACTCGTTAGGCAATAGGATAGCAATATGATCAGTTTGCTATCGTTCTTAGTTGCCGAGCAATTCAATGGTTTACTGCTGTTGTAGTATACTAGCATCTAGGTATCATTTTTCTCGAAAACGGCACAAACTCCAAAATAGAAATTGGTGGTACAAATTAGCAATGAAATAGCAACAAAATACCCATCACTTAATTTTGCGTGTCGCTGAAGTTGACTTGCTAGGGTAATAGACATGAAGTGGAGTTTTTTTTATTCAATACAGCAATAAGCTAACGCAATATAGGAACTTTCTATGTCACCAATGTTTGTATTGAGGTAATTTGGCCAATTGCCTTATTTTGGCCAGGTTTGGTTTGGTTTGGTTTTGACAATTTTTTTACACCTAATTATAAAATACGTAACTATTTTTGCTAAACTGTTATCTTTCGAAGAGAAATTCATAAGTTTAACATTAAGAAAACAAATTTTCGTTGATAGTGACGTAAAATTGAAAATTTGACAGTCGAATTCTTAATGAGTGGACTTTAATTTTTAACGAAAAAAAAATATGAAGTGAAATAATTTCGGAAATAATAGAATGATTAAGATATAATGGCACTTTCACAGGATTTGTGAAAGTTTGCTCTGAACCTACCAATATTAGTCCACCTTTTTAAAACAAGTTTAATGAATTGGAAGACAAAGGTGTAAAAGTGACGGTGTTAGTGAGCTACTAGGTAGTTAGGTTGGCTGAATATTTTAGTTAAAGGCCCCGTTTTAGTTAAGATTCCAAATAGTGTTTTCTACAAAGACAAGTGATTTTACACATTTACTAACAGAACTATCTAAGATTCAGGAAATTACGGGAATGTTATCTCATGCCACCTGACTATTTTCAGGGTTACCAAAAAAAAACACAGGAACAAATAGCAGTCGAAATTGATGTAGACAACGAAGTTTTAGATACCAAAAACTATTACACTATTTATATACTTTTTAAAATTTAACTGTAAATGTAATAAGTATTCTTGACATCACCTTGTTAGTACTAGATATAAAATTGTTTACTTTAATATTTAAGTATGTGAAAATAATAATTGTTAAAATTCGCATTAAGATAGCAAAGATGTGTCTTAAAAATGCTTTTTAAATGATTATTTATTTCAGCTAAATTTAAATATATAGTAAAAATGGATAAACAGAACAGCGAGACATTTATGTTTCGAGATTTCTGCACCTAAAGAACCAGAAATTTTATCATTTTTTTTGTCAGAAATACGGCGACCTTAACCGTGCTTGTAAAGATATCATATTTATAACTCTACTATAGTCTGTTTAGAAATGAAAGAGAGTAATAAAAGCTTATTATGTATGCAAATCATAAATAAATGTAGTACTGGTGCTTATATTCAATATTTTTTTATACTTTTAAAAAAACTTTGTGTGATCGAACCGTACTAAATTGTAGCAGTTAGCTAAAATTTAATCCTCGACAATCCGTCTTTGTCTATGCCGCTTCAATTTGTTGGTTCATTTCTCTTATAAGTAAACTATAGAACAACAGCATTTCAAAACTAGAGGCTACTTTAAGCATCATAACCGGGTTAAATCGGTTTTTAGTAATTCAAATAAAATTATTCAATATTATTATCAAAATATTTATTTAAATTTAATGAATAGACTTTTATTCCACACAAAAATATATGTATTTTGAAAATTCAAATTATGATGAGTAAATGTAGTGTTGTATAAATGTACAATAAAGAAAATAAAAAAGTAGATATATCATCCTCTGAATATTCTGATGAATTATCTTCGTCTCCTAGATTGATAACGATTCCACAGTAACGTCAATTAAATTATCGAGTTCCCACATTTTGTCCTCTTCTTTTTGTACATGATGTATACATCTTTGCCAGTTATCTGCAGTTACTTGTTCCAAGGAATTTTTTAACAAAATTTTCACGTCACTTAATTTAAACGTTGTATTATTTCACGCTACATCTCCTTTTACCTGCGCCCAGACTAACTCGATTGGGTTAAGTTCACAGTGATAAGGTGGTAACCGTAGTACCGTTATTTGGCGCTTTGTTGCCATTTCATCGATAACATATTTTTTCTTCTTCTTCTTTATTAAGATTGACAAGTGTCAAAAGTTCCTTTTTCACATATTTGTTTCAAAAGAAATGTTTTTTCGGATAACCATTGAATTATATCGGCTTTCCTCCAAGCAGTCGTAGGCGTCTGCTCGGTCTGCCGTGAATGGTAACTGGCATTATCCATGACAATTACAGACTGGAGGAATAAGATCCAGCATCTGTGTAAAATAATCTTCGAAAACATCTGCGTTCATGTCTTCGTGATAGTCACCCGTATTTTTAGATTTAAATAAAAGTAAACCGCTATCTACAAAACCACTGGCACTACCTATAAGTGGCACTATTAATCTTCGCCCTTTACCTGAAGGTGCCTTGAACCCTGTTGAAAGTCCATCCAAAAATGCTTGTCGAAAACTTTTTACATTTTTATCTCACCATACTTTTGTTACAGTATATCTCTCGTTGACCCAAGTTTCGTCTAGATAATAAATATTCCTCTCTTCGTCACGGAATTTTCTAATTGATCTTGAGTAGGATCTTCGCCAACAAATAATTTCATCTTTATCGATAAGAACTGACTTCCTGTTCTGCTTTTCCCAGCAAAAATTCAACTCTCGTAAGACGTCCCATAATTTGCTTCTACTGATTTTTGGCAAATCGTTGTCCTCTGAAAGTTCACTCAAAATTTTGTTTAGTGTTGGTATTTATTTTTTAAAATAAAATGAGTGTACTTTTCTGCGAATGACATTTTTGAAGAAATCATCTATAAATGACTTTTGACCTCCCTGTAGATGATTTTGGAGGATTTACAGTATCTTGTTCATTTTTTGTTTCATTTAAAAGTATGTAGATAGTCGATTTTCCAATCCCTGTCATTTTGGAACAGTTTTCCACGATGTCGTCAACACTGTTGGTAGGATTTTCGTGTTTCAATGCATTAATTACATTTAATATAATAATCTTCTCATTCTGAGACAGCGCACATCTTTTCACGCGTTTAGCAGGTACGTAATCTGATAAGCTCGACATTTTACCCAAACAATATTATATCCACTGGCACAATAGTCACTAAACATAAGTCGAATTTTACTCTACTGCACTAGCACGTCTTCGTATATTTACCTCTAAGACTGGATTGATCTGTCACAATACACTGGCTCCTGCCCTATGATGTATCCAGTAAAATATACTAATGTACACCCATTACCTGTTAGCATTAGTGTTACCCGATAATTACCTGAAACGAAATATTACCACGCCCATAGTCGATTCTTATCTCAGGGTTTTATTACTCTCTTTCATTTCCAAACAGACTATAGTAGCAATGCTAATAAATGACGTCATCAAATTAAGCAATCCAAATACAGTACGGAATTTGTATTAGTAGCAAATTTTAAACTATAAAAATATTAAATTACCCATAACAATATTTTTGAAATAGTACATCTATACCCATAATTATGGTCTATCTGTACAATTTTTTATAAAACCCAATCATACAGAATATAAATTCTATTAGATAACAACAAACTCTATTTTGAACTGTTAATTTTTGTTTTAATCATAGATCGTCTTAAAAAGAAAGTTAATTATTAGCTAGTGAATTTAAATATAAATTCATCTACATGAGATTGTCGCATCTGAAATGGTTTATTTAAAGAGCCAAGGACTATGTAGTCGCTAATTTTTTTAAGTACCCGTAGGTAATCCAATTATAGAAGCTATTTCGTCTCATTTGCATTCATATGTTACACATCCAATTCATCCGGTTTAAAACTTCCTTTGCTGAGACTAGCTGTAACATCTGCTTCTATAATTAATTAAATACTACAGAATCAACCAGGTACCCGTTATAGGACTATTAAGAAAGAACGGTAGGTATCCAATTTATTTGAACTATTTTATTCCTCCACTCATTTTAAATTTTGTAAACTTAGCAGGTACCTATTTATCTTTATCAACCTTTGATGTAAACATTAGTTTAACTGGCAGGTGGGGAACATCAAACTACTATTAAATACAGTAAAATAAAGTAAAAAGATTTTTTAATAGAACTTTATTGGAAAGTTTACTGAAACATGTAAATAGATATTTTTATAGAAATTTATTTATACAAGGCGTTATACATACAGTATGCGCGAAAAGTATGGAATAAATTCAATAAAAACAAAACAATTATTTTTTGGGAAAAATCCTCGAACAGGTCGATTTTTAATTTAAAAAATACATATTTTAGCGTAAAATGCGATTTTCAAATGTTTGTTTTCGAGTAATGACGACATCGATTTTTTTTAAAATGGCAACACCATATTTTTTTCCTTGATTCTAAAAGATCGTTTAATTCTCTATCAGACAGTACTAAAATTTTGCCCTCTTACATAGGAAAGTTTTCGAGTAAATGACGATTGAATGTTAGAAAACGTAAATTTTATCCATAAAAAAGTAACAATTCTGAGGTATGTAAAATAAAATACAATTGATTAAATTTTATACTTAAATTAAATGTTCGAATTGCCATCCACCAAGTTCTTGACAATGCGCAAGTCTGTGAAGAAATTCTTCTTGCACATTATGAATGATTTCTGGGGTAACTCTGCGTATTTCGTCCCGAATGCGATTTTGAAGTTCTTCTAAATTACGTGGTTTATTAATGTACACTTTTGACTTCAAGTATTCCCATAAAAATAGTCGAGAGGTGTAAGTTCTGGCGATCTTGCAGGCCATTCTATCGGTCCGCGTCTGCCGATCCACCTCCCAGGAAAACAGTTGTCAAAAAAATCTCGTACAGGGCGCTCATAGTGCTGTCTGATAGAGATTTAAACGATCTTTCAGAATCAAGAAAAAAAATATGGTGTTGCCATTTAAAAAAAATCGATGACGTCATTACTCGAAAACAAATGACATTTGAAAATCGCATTTTACGCTAAAATATGTATTTTTTAAATTAAAAATCGACCTGTTCGAGGATTTTTCCCAAAAAATAATTGTTTCGTTTTTATTGAATTTATTCCATACTTTTGGCGCATACTGTATGCATAACGCCTTGTATAAATAAATTTCTATAAAAATATCTATTTACATGTTTCAGTAAACTTTCCAATAATAACTTTGTTTCTAAATCCGCATCATTGCACTTAATGAATTCTAAATATACCTAGATACATATTTTAAGCTGACACAATATGCTAGAGTGTACTGCACTATACAATCAATATACTACAAAATATTGCAGTCCCTACTAGTTATTTTCATAAATGCCAGATTAGACATTTCGTGCTTCGATAACTTTAACTGAATTTCGTTTCCCTCAATATTTGACATAAAATGAAAAACTCTTATCATCGGAAACAACACGCAAAATTTATTGATTATACTTTCTACAAGGTAGGTACCAGACAGTGTGAGTTTGTTATATAAAATTAGCATTGCGGGCAATATATGTAACAGGCGCACTGAATCATCTGCTATTTTGCTTTGGCATGACTAAAGGGAACACCAAGCTGTAAACAAGTTATTTAATGAGAACTTTCCCACATTACATATGTTTGAGGACAAGGTCTTGAACTGTAAATTTGATAATGCCAAACATTAAATGTTGTATTAGAATTTTATTTTCTTTAGTGATAGGTTCATTTAATTTATACTGTTTTTTTTTACAAATTTATTTATTCTACCTACTTCAGTAAGAAATAGCAGTGTCTTAAGTGGTTTGTATACTTTTGACATTACTTAATATACTGTTAGTGAGTTAAGATGGTATTTATAAGCAAAAATTATCGTGTCTTTAACGGCGTCGCGCTGGTTTTACGCTCGTTTTCAATAAATTCATAGCTGTTTTTTGGCAATCTAAAAAAATCTGAGTATTGGAAATAATATATCTTCACTGTGTCATTTATACAAATTTTCTCAAGTATGTATAACAGTTTCCAGGCGAACAAGTAACTTATAATTAGAAAAAAATATATAATTTTCAACTGTTATGTTTTAACATAAAATCTCCTGAATTTTACATGTCAAATGCATATCGAGAAAATTGTATACGGCATTATAAACACTGTCACACTGCACAGAATTAAAAAAAATCTAGTAACACTTGTATTGATGTAAATTATTAAGTATTTTTCACGGTGTATGAAACACAGTCATAAGGTACAACAGGTTCTCTAGTGCATTTACCATACGATGAAGTTATTTTCACCTTATCAAGCAATGTTTGTTGTGGCTATTTTTTACATTTTTTTATAAATAATTCTCGATGCCATTCTGATCAACAATCAAAATTTCCATCTTTCTGCCATCACAATTAGCAATATGTAATAAATGTAAAAACATAAAATTAATTATATTGGATATAAATCACGTTATCAAAATGTGATAGGTTTTATATTATTCTAACTATTCAAAAATTATAAATATAAATATAGATATGTACATATATACGAATATATTTGAGCTATGATTACACCAGTCAAATGTGCATTGTTTTCTAGCTTTATAGCCATATTCAGCATCTTATATATGTTACAGGAAATATCGGATACACTATCCTATCGTTGTTAGGAACTTTTCATTTTTGCTAGGACATACTAATGTCGCCTGAGATTATTATTAGGAAATACCCGAATAAAAATTTGCATCCAAAAGCATCGATGGTCAGTGGTTTCTTAATCGGAATCGTGTAGCTATACCTAGAGTTTATTTTTGAATACGACACAATTCGTATTTCGTTAAAAAAATGTTGGAAAAGGAAGGGGGTACAAATGCGTGTTTGAGTAGAAAAGGCCAATTACTGTGCAATTCAAAATATCACAAAAGCATTTCTTGCTGAAACAACTTATTTGTTTACTGTTTAAAGAAAAACTATATCTTTTGTTATATTATTTAAATCATATTTACATTTAACAAATGGGTTCCATTTTAGGTTTATAGGTAACTTTGATCTCTTTAAAATATATCGCTTTTAAAGATAATATTTGCTTTGCTTCATCCTTTTACCCTGAATTAATTTTCGTTATAATGCTTTTTTTTTCAATAATTTAAATCAGATATTTTCTACCACTAATGAGGTTATTTTTTGTCCTAAAAACTATCAGGCGATACTAGGTAGTATGTCCTAGAAAAAATGCAAAGTTCCTAACAAGGATAGGAACTTTTAGTATGTCCTAGACTAAACTGAAATAGCCTGAAATCGGATATTTCCTGTAACATATACAAGATGTCCGGAATATGAGTGCCTTTATTTTGCTGTATGATAAATTGTACCAAATAAAACATATTTCACAACATTTTTTTTCTCACAACATCAACGGTAACATAGTTATGATAGGACACAGGTCTTGAATATGTGACGTCACTCACACGCAATGCCATGTTTCTGTACATAATAATTACAAATACATCTAAACATACTTATTGTGAATGGTGTTCTTAAAGCTCTTTTCACAACACAAAATAAAATGTGAAACATACATAGTTACTGTCCAAAAATAACTTAATGCTTTGGAAAATCCTTTATCGTACAAACGTCTATCCAGAGTTTTGCCAAAATTCGTCATTAATTAAAATATTATGCATTGAAATTGCAATATTTTAGGACCTCCCACATGCACCTGGTCTGTGTTTTCATGCAGAACACCCTGTATAAATACAATAAGTATACATATATACAAATAAATTATTATTACTATTACTTTTATTTATCTTAGAATTTTGTTTAAATTATGAATATGATTCAAAATCTTTACCCTTTATTTTTAAAGTACAAGAACAATATGAAATGATTAATGATAATAAATACCTACATAACCTACGTGTTATTAATAATTCTCGTGGTAAGTAAATGCAATTAAATCCATTTGTGTTCCAATGCAAACAATTTATTGACAAAGGAAAACCGAAGCCTTTTTACCTTTTACATGAATACCTACGTAGTATTAACTGTAAAAGCTTTTGTTTCTAGATGACAGGTATATACATAGACTTTAACTCCCCTCTTTGGTTAAAATTAATCTCATCCATCGTTGCGTGAACTATATACAATTTTCACTATTAAATTATAATTAAGTCAACTCGATGCGTGCTTGCGTGAATTTAGCTTAATTTGTAACTTAGTTGCACACGTAAAAACGGCGACTTAACAATGCTTTACAAATCAAGAAAATATTCATCATTAATTACTACTGACGGTTGATTTTAACCGTTAACTTTTATTTGCGTTTAACTGTTATGTTTGCGGTGAAAATTTTAGAAAGTAATTTCCTCATATCTAATATCAAACTAAAATACTTTTTTACTGATTATTTTTTCTTTTCTTCCTATACAATTTTTTCAAGCGTTAAGTGTTTTTGAAAACATTTTTTACTCTGAACCAGGAGTCGTGAAGTATTTCAACACATTTTAAAAATTTTCGAATAGAGAGTGAGCTACATAAACCTATTAGATCGAATAATACACCAATATTTTCGAAATTCTATTTATTCATTTTCAGGTTTCTTAATATACAGGGTGATTCTTAATCTATACCCATAAACTTGAGAAATTATAGCCGAGGAAAAATAATAACGAAAAGTGAAAAAAATGTAGTTAAATATTTTTAGTTTCGGAAGCAAACACTTATCAGATGAATTTTTTGTTTATAAAAACTAAGCAGTAAACAGGTAAGTACTTTGTTATCAGTTATGGCCCTATTCGAGTTTATTTTCAGGCGATCATAAAAGTATAGCGCATAATGTCTTATACGAAAAACTTATGGACATGATACTGGCATATGGGGAATCAAAATTCAGTGGTTGCAGCTCATCTTTATGTCTCAGAGATGTCATGCGATACGTGATATCTTTTTACGTGTGGTTCAGAGAACAGGCAATTTGCGGCCGAAGCCTGGGCAACATGGGGGAATCATTAAACCGAGGCAAATTGTGAACCTCGAGGAACAGCCTGGCATAAGCACTAGGACGCAGCGCAATTTGGGATATCACAATCTATAGTTTGGCCAATGTTAAGGCCCAACTATATTCATTGCACGTGCAGCGCACAAGCCTTACTTCCAAGGGATTCCTTTTCGAATGAACATTTGCGAGTGGTAGTCACATCAGCAGCACTTAAATCCAAATTTTACCACGAACATTTTAGTTACGGATGAGGCAGTTTGTGACTGGGATTCACAATTTTCACAACACGCACTGGACATTGGAAAATCCGCAGGTTACCCGACGAACATTCTTTCAACCACGATTTTCAGTAAATGTGTGGTCTGGAATTGTAAACGGAGTACTTATTGGCTAGTTCACTCTGGAAAATCAGTTAATAGATGCTCTTTATTTACAATTGAATCACTCGTTTCAAAAACAACATAAGTCACTAAAATGCAATTTTACAGGAGAAGCAAAAAACTGGATAATTACATAAATTTAATAAATTAAGTAACCAAACAATTTTAAATTGATGTGAGAATATGCTTATAACATAAAAAATACACACAATAGTTTTTACCAAACAGTGTTCTTGAGAAAAAAATAATTTTGATATCTTACGCAGTTTATGCAAAGAATAAAAGTAGTCTGTAATATTTTCTTACATATCAAGTACTACAAATTAAACACACTCAATGGACAGTAAAAAAACTTTTATTAACGTTATTACAAGTATTTTTACACTATGGAACGTAATCATATTCATTATCATCTTCTGTATCTTCTTCTGCAGTATATGTTGTTGGCCATCGCAAGATTTCTTGATAAAATGGTTTATACTGATCAAGAATGTGGGACTGAACTTATCGAATATTTTCTATTTTTTTGGGGTTTATTGGAACACAATTACTTGGATACGCCTGTTGTGTCGGTGGAAATGCAATGGCATGATTTGTGATAGTTTAAACCATCAATAAAGTCATGTGCTATAACAACTCCTTTTTTTATTGTGATTGTATTCAAAGGACATGAATAAGGACGGTGTAAATAACTGTTTTTGTTCTTTGTATACTATCTTCCCAAACGATTCATCGGATAAGCAGTTTCTTTTATAATGAAGAGGCCACCATTTACTGAAGTTATAAATCTGATATGTCTTAATGACAAATACTTTAAAATTTGGACTAGTATTAGTCATAATGGTATAGTACTGATCTGGAATAAAAACGCGATCATGTTTATTTTCCTTTTAGTGATACCAAAGTCCTGGTCGTTCCTGCTCGTCTTTGGTACTAAAGCCGTTTATTTTCTTTATGCAGAAGTTAAAGTCGTCTACCGAAAATGCTCGAAAGCATTGGTTTTTGCAACTAAAAAAATTACTTAGTTACTAAGTGGAACATAAATAAGAGTTTTGAATAAGCAAATCGCAAAAATGGAGTACGATCGACCGACTATCCATACCATACCTACTCGTATATAAAAACGTTCGGAGCAAGAACAACATAAGTCAACGACTAATGTTGGTTTTGCTACGAACATAGGATGCGACTTTGCATTATTTATGTAAGGGTAAATGGGACTTGTGTCATTTTTATTCGGAACGTGTGCCTTCTAATGAAGATTCGTTTCGTGGTAAAAAGTGAATTTCGTAAAAAAGTGACTTATGTCGTTTTTGAAACGAGCGATTCAATTTTTGCGTAATAATTTGCCGGTAAACTTAAATAGTATCACAACTTATAACAAAGTACTGCTACAAATACTAAATAATTGTCCTAAGTAGTTTATATTTTAATTTTTTACAAACAAAAAAAAATCACCTAAAATTTTTGTAAACTTTCGAAACTAAAAATATTTTACTGCACTTTTTTCATCATTTGTCACTGGTCATCAGCTATAATTTTCCAAGTTTATGCGTATAGATTAAGAATCATCATGTATGCCTGTGAACTACCGGATTTGTCCACGCAAGTTACAGTGATAGCTCGCGATCGATGGGTTGGCTAGCTCTGCTTTACTCGTGTATCATATTCTCTAGGATATACATCTCAATTCAGGTTTTTCGCAGAAATTTTATGAACATAATATGCATAAACGTTCCTACAATAATAATTCATAGTAATAAAATAGCATTATATGTCAGCTAATATAAGGTCTATCGTAATTAATACCAAGATGCGAAACGGAGATAAACTTTTCTAGAAAGTGATGGGAGACGGACTTGAAGAATTTCGCAGACGTTAGAAAGTTTTAATCAGATGAAATCCTAACTGAAATGAATTAATTAATATTACATCAGTTCTTTTACATAATAATTAGTTTTAAATAAGAAAATGAAATTTGTATTTCAGTTAAGTCAGAAAGTGACAAATGTATTCCACAATTCGTCAAAAGCACCGCAGGAACAAACCACATCATATTAGATTTTAAAAATGATATCAAGAGATAATAAAACTAATTTCATTACTTCAAACAATTGCTTTATTTGCAAAATGTATTCTTAATAAACACAATAAACTGGAACAATTATTTTTAGTAGTGCTTTGTAACCCTCTACGTTGATTTATTTATATTTTTAGGTATTAATAATATTGTGTGAAACTAACTACTCTGTGGACAAAAGCCCCAACCAGCGTTGAATTACACCCACAATATCTACCCATATATTCCTTATTATTAGCTTTTGTAATATTTTTTACAGTAAAAAACCTCTACGTTGACTTAAAATACTCCACGTAGAAAAACAAAATTTTGTCACTACTTGATTCACAATAAATATATTTCAAATAAATGCGTAACTGTCAAATCTTTACTTTGACGTTTCTACCATTCGCGTTCTACTTATGAACATAAACTGAACTGAGGAGACGAACCCATAGACAAATTAAAATAAGATTATTTGAAAGCATGCCAACATTGGCAACATTGCGCGTATAGGCATTTAACGTCAAAATGGTCAAATATCAAATTACTAATGGCACAAGCAATCAACAAAACAATAATTTGTACCGCAGACATAAAGTTTATTTTTGACTTTTTATCTCTGATTGGAGTAAATGTAAGATAAAAGTAATTCGTGTTATTGAAGTTTATGTTCAATATATTATCATATTTTGATGATTTCTACTACAATGTAAAAAAAATAGGTGAAAATGTAGGTGAGCTTCCGTAACAATATCATAGTTTTTCCTAATCTCGACATTTTTACCTTATGTGTACTGTACTGTAATGTACTGTATTGTAAACAATATAGCACATTAAAGAAAAATACGATTTTCGCGAAGTGCTTATTATTTTTCTTTAAACTTTTACATAAGTTAAATGTATGATACAAGCAGGCTAGAAAAAAAGGAAACAACAACTAGATATATCACATAACATAAAAGAAAGATCGCTGGCAATGGACACGGTTATGAGAAAAGGAAACGACGTAATTAGAACCAGGAACAGAAAGCAAAAAATACAGAACCAAGCTAGAAGGAAGGAGAGGAAGAAGGCATGAAAAGAGGGAAAGCAAAACTGCCCGAAACAGGAAAGAGGAATGAGAATGGGAACATGGAATTAAGAGGGTTAAACGAGGAAGGATCATTAAAAATTCTAGAAAGAAAAGTAATTAGATACAAAATGGACATAATAGCGATATAGGAGACGCATATAAAGGAGACAGACACATGGGAATTAGAGAATTATTTATTCTTTACGAGCAGAGGCGAAACAAGGCGTTACGGAACAGCATTTTCAAAAAATAAAAATATGTAGGATAAAATTACTAAATTTGAAGCGATTTCAGATAGGTTATGTATGATTAAGATTAGAGAAGAAATGAATATGGAGATATTAAATATGTATGCGCCAACAGAAGAAAAAATAGAAGAAGAAAAAGAGGAGTTTTATGAGAAGCTAGAAAAAAATTACGGCAGGCTGAATAAAAACACAGTAAGAATGGTGGCAATGACAATGGGCGTAGGCTGATTGGATTTGCAGAACAAAAAATGGACTACTCCAGATGGTGCATATACAAATCAAATTGATCATGTTTGCATAAATGAGAATCACAGAAGCATAATAACAAATGTTAAGTCATGCAGAGGTGCAGACATAGACTCGGACCACTGTCTAGTGAGAATAGATTTGAAGATAAAAAAACTATAAAAAGAAAAGGATTGCAAAGGAAAAAGAGACAACTAAATATGGCGGCATTACAAAATGAAAGAACCCAAAAGAAGTATGAAGAAGAGATAAGGAAAGGTTTGCAAGGACAGTTATTGGAAGCAAATATAAATGAGGAATGGATAATGCTCGAAAATGTCATACAAACAGAAAGTGAGAAAGTAATACCAAAAAAAGATTTTGCAGGGAGGAAAGGACGGTGGAGTGTATCAGAGAGGCGGAGAAGAGAAATAAGATAAGGATTGAAGCACTTTACAAGAGGAGGATAAGGAAATGTACAGGGAACAAAGACGAAAGGCAAGGAAAGTGTTTAGAAAAAAGAAGAGAGCAGAACAGGTTAAGAAAATAGATAAAATAGAGCATCATTATAAAAGAAAAGAAATACCTAACTTCTACAGAGAAATAAAAAAGGGAAAAAGGAGAAAGGAGGAAGTAATCTATGTGAAAGATGAAAGTGGCAATTTAATTGGAGAGGAAACAGAAGTGAGAGAAAGATGGAGGCAATACTTTGCAGATATGTTGAATGAAGAGAGCGAAAGGAAAGGAGGAGATGATACCAGTAAGGGAAGGGGAAGTGGAAGTAGAAGAACCTGCAAAGAATATGTGTATTTGGGAGCGCTAATAACATAACTGTCATGAGGAGTAAGAAATTAACAGAAGAATAATAAAATCAAACAGCAGTTCGTCAGCAGTCAACCACTTAATAAAATCAAAATATTTGTCCAGAGGAGTAAAATTTAGAATGTATAAAACAATTTTGAGACCGACAGCGCTATATGGCAGTGAAACCTGGGTGCTCAATAAGAAGTCTAGAGAAAACGTTTTAAGATGGGGAAGAAAGATCTTAAGAAGAATTCTAGGGGGTAAGAAGACGGAGGAAGGCTATGTAAGGAGAAATAATGAGGAAACATATGCAATGTACCTGGCACCAACAATAGACGAAGTTGTAAAAGCCAGAAGAGTGCAGTGTCTAGGGAATCTAGAACGTATGGCAGATGAAAGGACAGTTAAAAAAATTGTAGGGAGTAAATCAAACTACAAAAAAAAAGAGGGAGACATAGGAAGCGATGGAGAGAGGCAGTAGCAATAGATCTAAGGGAGAAAAATGTAACAGATTGGGAAAGGCGAAGAACAGAATGGAGTGGAGGAGAATAACGCAGCTCTAGGCCTAAAAGGCCTGTAAACATCTTTATATATATAAACTTTTACAACAATGTAGCACAATTCCTGCGCAATTCAGCACAACCTTTATTTTTCATTTTTATCAAAAAATGGGGAGTTAAGTTCACGCACATTAACTTATGCCTGTATTAATAAAGTAACACCAAAATACTATTGATTTTTTCGATATTGAATTGAGTAACTCTACAATTTTTAAAACAGAACTAACTTGAAATTGACAGTTTTTGAAATTTTACTAAACTTGCAGTACGGGTAATATACTTACACCTCAATAATATTTTCCTACAGGACATTAAACATATCCAATTATGTAGTAAACTTGAAAAAACAAAAAAAAAATTAGTTGCTTTTTCCCGTTTCGTAAAATAATGGCGGTTTTCACCTTATCACCCAATACAATGAAAGACTTAATAAATTTGACCTAGCTGTAGATTTCTTCCGCAAACATAAACAATTATTCCAAATTTGTTTTTGAGTTATTAATTATTTGTGTAAGCAATATTTATTAAGTAGCACCAAACCTAATGTATATTTTAGCAGTCATCCATCCAGTCAATTATAAAAAGTGGACTGGATTAACTGTGCCATATTCGAGGTTATTTCACTTTACAAGTAAGATGCTGGACCCATTTATTGTGATGAACCCACTAGAATTGCTGGCAAATTAAAATTAATCGTCATTGATTTTAGTATAGTATTATTAGTAAATAGCCCAGGTCAAGTGTATAAAAGTAAATAATTTTCTGAGTAAATCACAAAACGGATAAAAGTTTATCGCGGATCTATGTAAATATAATAAAAATTGTAATAGAAGATTAAATATTGATAACGGTTGATAAACTCACAGTGGGATTAAACAATATACGCAAATAATACTTTATCTAAATACGAATGGATATACGGTGAAATAAAATTTAAACAGTTTGTTGCTTGTTGCCTAATAATATTATGACTTTAATCTTCTAGTTTAAGCATGCATTTTTTAAAAACGTATTCATTATCCAAATATCTTGGATGTTTTTTTATCATCGAGCAATAATTTTGATTTCAAATAATCAACTCCCTTTCTAGCTTAACTTTCTAAGTACATCATCCTTCGTCAGTACACGATCATATTTTTTAAATAAAACATACCTCCATAATTCAAGTTTTATATGTAGCTTCTTTAAAAGCGATGAATTAGTTTATCCTTTAAGTATATATTTTTAAAAGTCCTTTGTAAAATTTAAATTAAAAATAACATTCTAAAGAGCCAACAATGTCGCCCTCTATTAAAATCTCAATGCAGGAAATAAATGCATTGGCACAGTCAGACGTTTTGGTCGACTTTACTTGCACCCCCTAGCAGACGTGATCATTTTGGAATTTGCTTTGGTATTTCATTAATGATTATATCCATCGCCGTCTTTATTGTCACAAGCCAATTTGAAATAAATATGCAATTCCTCGAAAAATATTCCTCCAAAATAGTGTTCTAATGTGAAATTGAATTAAATGAATTCCTTTTAGGAGATAACGCGCCGTATTTCAGAAATAGAGCATTGCGAAAGTGATCTTCGTCCCTTGTCTGTTCCGATAATATAAAGGGAGCGATTCTTAAGGGATTTTCCTACGAATACATTTCGTGAACGGCTTAGTTTTAGGTATAGGGCGTTAAAAATAAATCGAAGCATATCGAAAACTGTTTGGCATAGATTATTGAAATTTGAGTAGATAATTTAATCTAGTAAAGATAAATTCACTGAATTTGTATATTTGTCAGCAAGTTATTCATGGAATGAAAAACTTTAAAACAATAATAATAATTACCAATGTTCGAAAAAGCTGTACAGCTACATGCATCTAAATTCTTAATGTTTCGACACCTTTGTAATGGCTATGCAAATTTAATAATAAAACAGAATTTTCATCACATCAGAAATTTTGTTGTAAATATACCTGTTATTAGAACTAGGTCTGTTAAATTCCTTCATTTTACACTTGGCAAAATTGAAAGTCATGAAAAAAATAGTATTCTGATGCAATTGATGACCCAGTTGTGAACTTTCTTAATAAATGCTATTCATTTACCCTAAATCTCTTTCAATGATAATGATTCCGTTACAATTCATGCCTTTGTCATAATTTGGAAAAAACTTCGGTCACTGCTGTTTTCAACAGGCGACAAACTTATTACCAACTATCAACAATACAATATCGAGTCCACAATGCGAGGCAAACTGTTAGATTTTCGTATAACATCGAACGTCATTCCAAATCAGGAACCTGGTTTTTTATTCATTTGGCGTGTTCTTTAGTGACAAATTCTCTATACTAATTCCAACTACGTAGCAGTAGATTTGTTTCTGACATCACTTGAAACTAAACTTCCTGTATACATTATTTACTTCAGAACATTGCACAATGGTGCGAATATTGGATGCCTAGTACGTTTTTCTACATTTTAAACAATATAATCTTGATATACCCGCGGCAAGAATTCAGACGTCTTACGTTGTGGGTGACGTTAGGTAATTGTTTTTATTGTCACCGTAATTTTCGATATTTAGTCGTGTTAAAAACAATCATTTTTTGTAATTTAGCGCAGTATATAATGCAAACCTTTAGTGTAGTATATAGTTTTATTAGTCTCAGATGCAATTTCTTAAATATTTTGGTGAAAATATAATGAATTATTCATTTGTTCGTATGATGTAAGTCGTCTGAATTCTTGCCGCGAGTATATTATTATTATACCAAAGCCTGCTCTAACTACAAAGCCTATTCGCAAGTAAGCAAATTCTTCGGCAAACTTTTAAAACATTTACAATGGCAGCTTCTGTTTTTGTTCGTCTCTATAAGTTATGTTCTGAATTTGCTGAAAATTGTTGACCCTGGAAACCAGAGGCTCCTACGCAATTCCATTCGGCCCTATTTATGCTATCTATAAAAAGACAACGTTCGTTTTACGTCTGTCACTTATCGAAAATTTCATAAAGACCTAGTCACTACACATACAAGGTTCTCCACAATTTATTTGGAGCCAACTATTTTCGTTAAACTCATAAAACCGACTAAGATATCTATCGTTTGTGCACGTACCTTATCTGCTTATAAGAATATTTGGAGTAAGTAAACTGTTAACACTTAGAGCTTTGTGTATATTGCTCATATTATATTATGTGTTTAGAGGGCTGACTGTACCTTAATATGTGTTACTTGTATCATTGTTTGAATTACCTATATTTCTTGTATAGGTACTTTATAATAATGAAATAAATAACTTTACAATAACCTTTACCTAGAAAACTGAGCTATTTAATACACATATTCTTAACAAGTTTTTTTCTTAAAATATTTTGAAAAATCGCCTCTGTTGTCGGATCCTCAAGGGCCTTCAATATCGATTACATAGAAAACGCACTATATAAAGGCATCTTAATGCAGTCCTAGCAGAGCCGTATAAATAAGTAAGGGCGTTTCTAGAGGGGTGATAGATTTTTTCGTCCTCTGCTGTCTGCACCGTCTTCGCGCCGTGGACGACGAAAGGCGCCAGAGAAAAAATGGGGAAGTGGAAATGCGACAAAACTGATTTTAGTCGTGTTTACTAGCACTTCGGTTTACGAAACATAATATCGTTTCTGTGCTACTTGTATTAATTCATCCAGTAAGTGGGTTCTTTGCGAAGTTCAAATATAAACTTTGCATCTTGGAGCTTTTAGCTTGGGTAGAGAAGTGCTTTAATTTGGAAATACAGTATATGAAAGATTTCAAATTAGTAATAATAATTTTTCAATTAATAATTTTAATTGTAAAGATAAAATTTATAAATTGGCTCTAATATATTTTTTATTTTTTGCTACATTCTTTAGAAAAAAAGTCTCAGAAGAATACATTTTTCAGAACCCTATAGGGTGAATCCGGCCTCTTTTTCTCCCCTTCAAATATTTTTCAACGTACTCCTATGGTCTTGAATGTTCATTTGATAGCAAATTTGATATACATTTTTTTTGTTTTCTGGTATTTTACGATTTGAATGTCAGTTTTTTTATATATTTTACATTTTCTTAGTCCATGTTAATAACTTTTGCCATAAATAAACACAAAACAATGTTGAAATTGAATTCTTGAAAATATATTTTTTTCCAATATTTTTATAACACCCGAAGATCAACAAACGAAAATATATACTAGTATTAACCAAACTAAAAATAAACTAGCAATATTCGTAAAATGTTATTATTGTAAGTATTTATTTTTGCCGTATGTCAACATAAAGCAATTATTAGGGAAATAATGCATGACACTGACTTAAATATCTAAAAAATGGAGTTTTAATTCAATGTGTGCAAAGACACTTTTAATCCGAATAAAACATGCTATGTTTTCTTCAACCGAAATTCCTCATTTAATTATTATTAATTTGTTCTTTGAAATTATTCAAACCAAATTAGGATAATAAGTAAAGTAGATAAGTGGGATATATCGATGTAATCATGGATACTTGGTGAAACATTAGTCACCATATTGCTGAGTTCACTTGTGATTGTGGTTTAATTTGCTGAAGTCTGTAAAAATGAAATATAATGAAGATTTATCTGAGGAGATACTGGAGTGTGCAAAAGAGGGTTCTTTGAATTTCTGTGTCTACCAACGTTTTATGGATTAATGCAAAGAAAAACCATTAAGCTGTATTCAGAAGATGTATTGAGAGTGTATTTCTCAAATTTAGCAAATAAAATGAAGCCGACATCGCTTTGGTCACAGTATTCAATGTTGCGGTCAACGTTGGATATAAAAAAGAGGATTGATATAAGTAAATATTCAATTTAAAGTGCTTTGAGACAAAATGAGGGATATGTACCAAAAAAATTGCAAGTATTTACAACGGAGCAAGTTGATTGCTTTTTGAAGAATGCACCTGATAATTTATATTTGACGATGAAATCCGCCTTAAAATTATAAAAATGCCCAATACCAAAACCAAGAGACCACGTTCTTTTACTGTACCGGGAGACAATTATTTAAGTTTTTATCGCAAATGTGTTGCTTTACGTCCACCCTGATTGGTAAAACGTCGGTTATTTCTCAGATATGTTAGTGGAAAGTGTCATAGAACGGTGGTCGGTATTCATAAAATCAGTGCCGTCTCGCAAGAAGTGACAACATTTTTGAAACTGAACAATTTGAAAGAGTACAGTGGACACGCATTACGACGAACGTCTGCTAATCTTTTAATTGACGGCGGTGGTGACCTAACTTGTCTTTAAAAACACGGCGATGGCGGAAGGCCACAGAAATTTGATAGTGGTAATGATAAACCAAACACGGTTGTCATTACTAATTTTATATCTGAGAATAATATAACTATTAATGAAGACGTGTTGGACTGCTTTGAGAATTGCTTCAAGAATGAGGGTGGTGGCACTTTCAGTTTAATTTTAATACTTGTTCAAATTGTGTATTTAATATCAATGTGGATAAACAAAAATTATTGTAAATATTGTTGAACACTAATCTAAGGATTAGAAGTGTCAACTTTATCTCCTAGGATTAAAAGTGAATACTTTTGTTGCTAAGATACCATTTTTTTCACAGTAAAGAAAATGTCAACCTTGAAGACTTAAGACAGTCAAAAAATGTCACAGTTTTGTGACAGTTGGAGAAAAAATATGTTTAATCCTTGATACTCTGTATCTCGGCCTCATATTCATATGAACTTATTTTCTCATTCTAAAAAGTGCTATATCAACTGGTAAAATGTTGTCCTTGCAATTATGGACACCATGTATAATATATATAATTCGCAATTAATTCAAATTCCATAACATAATGTTTTCACATATTATCGTCAAAATTAATATAATGTCTGAGCTAATATTCCGCTTATAACATATTTCGTCCATGTCTTCGTTAATTATATTTTTTAACTTTACATACCAATATATATAGACCGTTTCATTAAAAATAATATAATTGAGAGTTTCTAACAACCTTCACTTCTTTTCATATTTCAAAATAAAGAGGAGATTCACCGTAACCACGGTGTCATTTCACTGTGCACCAATGCTAATTCCTACAAGTATGCACCAAACAGATATAATCAATAATCAAACAGATACAGTTATCAGTATTGCAGTACCTTCACGCAAGGGAAACATAAACCTAATCTGCGGCCATTTCAATCCTACGAAACAGATAAATATGAATTACAAATATTTGTTTCATTTTTAAATTTAGGGCCGGTTGTATAAAGATTTTGAACTCAAGTTTAATGTTAAACTATAAATCAAAGACAAAATCAGGTTGTATAAACGTTAAACGTCGATCAAATTGTAGTTTAAACTGACTGACCGATTTCGGCCGTTTAACCAAGTGAACTGCAGTTCAACGGTTTGACACTTGACAAGTGATTATAAACTCGAATATTGAATTATACATTTTTGAGTATTTTTCTGCGTTTTGTTACGATGGACTAGACTAACCCATAACAGATAATGAAGGGTTTTAGTAAATGCTGTCTTACATCCTAGAAGTGTCAATTTAGAGAACAATAATCAAATCATTTTGTAAAGTGAAGGGAAATTGATTTTTTGCAGCGATTGCGTTTGTTATAAAGAGTTATTACCTATATCTGTAGTTTATTTATGGAAACATCCTAAAAAATCCAAGAATTTTTAGTTGACTCCACTTGAAGCAGAGACTGAGAATGTAAACCATTTTGTATTTAATTATTATAACAGTTAATTATAAGATATTAAAGAAAAATATTATTAAAAAACTCCACACGTATCATTACTTTCTTTATTTGTTCTACAATAGCAATGCATTAAAATAAATGGGAGAGAAATACCCACTACTACTATCACTGTGAGTAAGTTAGATGAAACATGGATAAAACACTATATAATTTATTATTTAAGTAACATATATCCTAAAGAGAATGTTAAAGATATCTACTGTAAAACAAAACTCAAAAAGTAGAATATAACCTTACAAAATTGGACAAATTTCGCGCCAACTTAGGTTAAATTGTCAAATGTCACAGTTAAAAATCAAAATTCAGCAAGCCTCACTTCTACCAACCTCGGTAATGCATAGTTCAGCTGAACTACACATTAGTTTCGTTTTTACAACACACATGTAAATAAACCAGGTTCAAAATTTGAACTAAGTTCTATTGAACGGCAGTTCAGGTACTTTTTATACAACCGGCCCTTAAAGATCTGTAAAGTGACATTAGTACCTAGGCATTCACAAAAAAAAAACTGAAATTATTAGTCGTTCAACACCGCAATACGAAGAAGGGAAATTGTACGTAGTACTTTAAATTTACAATTAAAATTAAATTATTGTCACGAAAATTTATAATACTGAATATAAAATAAAATATACATGTGGTCATATAAAGATTGTAATCATTTCAATTTAGGTCAGTTTTGCCACAATAAAATAAATGTGTGGGATTTAAATAACTTTAAAACAACTGTTATACATACTGAAAACTGCAGAAATAATTATGTTTTAAAATAACTTTTAAAGTGGAAGTTATTTTATGCGGCGTTTTTTAACTGCATGCAGACACCATATAGACAGCAATGTAGGTATTAAAAGGCTGCCATATAACCACTTTAATTTAATCCGGAAGCTAGTCAATTGAATTATTAATGCATCATTGGCAAATTTGCACATCTACTAGGTGACTCAAACTCTTTATATTTTGATTTGAATTAGTTTATAAGTAGATAAATCGATTCTTGCTCGAAATTTCTATCACGTCAGGTTTAACCGGAAGTGGCCACAATTTCCAAAATTAAGTGGAAGTTTTTTTCCAGTTCGGAACTACATTTTAAATCTAACCGGAGTGCTTGGAAAGCCGCATTATTATTGCTACAATTTGTCAGAAAATGTTTAAAGTAAAGAAATTTTTCCTTTCTATATCTACTAGACTTAACTTGACGTAACTCAATTCAATGTACTCGATCTAGAGGATGTGATAGGCTGTAAATGTGTTTTTAAATTTAGTACAGTTTTTATATTTGTAATATACTTTAGACCTGCACCAACTGTTGATCAGTATCAATTATTTTTTGAAATATTTGAAAATTTAGATTTTTTGTATGGTGAGCAGTTATAGGAGACTTTAACATTCCCGAAATAGTAACAAATGACGTTAATAATTCTAAAGTGTCATTAGTAACTAATTTTCAAGCGTTCCTTGATCTTAATCAATGTAATGCAATATATAACTCTCTTTATCGATTACTTGATTTGGTTTTTTGTAATTTCGACTGTTCAGTGTCCCCTAACAACGCTCCTTTAGTTTTTGAACATACTTAGCACCCTTCCTTATTTATTATATGTAGAGTTAGTGGTAAATTAAAATGCTTTCCTCAAAATATGAACCAGAGAAGTTACAACTTTGTTAAAGCCAACTATGTTGAGTTATATTATGCCTTGTCTCATGTTGATTGGACTTTTCTTTTACATTATGATGATGTTAATGTAATAGTGACTGAATTTTATGCTACCATTTACTCGATTCTGGACACTTATGTGCCGCTATATAAAAATATTAAGACTAGTAAATCTTGGAAAATTTAAGAGGTTCAGGGCACTCATTAAAAGTCAGATTAAAGTAGCTTATGACAACTACATAATGGGTATCCAAAATGCTTTACCACAAGATTCTAAGCTCTTCTGGTCATATTTATCAGCTAAAAGAAAGTCAACTAGAATTCCGGGTTACATCAAATATAATGACCAAGTTTATACGCAACCTGGGGATATTGTAAATGCTTTTGCAATTTTTTTTAATGATGTTTATTTATCACACGATCATAATTTTGATAACTTCACACTGGGTTTTAATAATAACGCAACAATTTCTTTACCATCTTTTGAAATTCACGAAATTGAAACGGGATCAGGAAACTTGAAAGATTTATTTCTGGCCCAGACCAGATTCCAGCTTTTTTAATTAGGGACGGTATTTATGTATTTTCGTTGCCTCTTCAAATGATTTTTAATTTAGCCATTAAAACTAGTGTATTTCCTGATTTTTGGAAAATTATTAGTCGCTCCTGTACTTAAAAATGGTGATACATCACTTGTTTCATAATTATCGTCCTATAGCATTGTTGTCAAATTTTGCTAACGTCTTCGAAGTGTGTTTATATAATCGAATTTTTCCTTCTATTAAGCATCTGCTTTCATCTACCCAGCATGGATTTTTAACTGGTAAATCAACTAAGTAGCCTACTAGTTTTTATTCAATATTTGTCAGATATTTTGGACTCTCACGGCAGAGTAGATGTAATTTACACAGACATATCTAAGGCTTTTGATAGATCACTGTATTCTGTTGAAAAAGCTGGAAGGGTTTGGTTTTAGCCCTGCTTTGTTGGACCTGTTGCGTTTAATGGGTTAAAATCTTAGAGGCGTCCCTCAAGGGTCCAATTTAGGCCCTTTACTGTTCTTGGTTTTTATAAATGATATTTGCTCTATCTTAAAATGTGAAAATCTTATTTTTGCCGATGTTTTGAAAATTTATAGGAAAATTGATGGTATGTCAGACTGCTTGAGCTTGCAAACCGATTTGACTAATATTGAAGCATGGTGTAGGGCAAACCGGTGAGAACTTAATGTTTCTAAGGGTAACGTGGTTACGTATACGAGAAAATTAAATTATGAAAAATATATTTATAAAATTAATAATCAGAATTTGCAATCTGTGGAAACAATGAAAGATTTAGGAGTTTTGTTTGATTGTAGTTTAAGTTTTGTCGATCACATCAATCACATTCAGTCTATATTTATTAATATTAAAGCTTTGGAAATTCTGTACTATGCGCTCGTTAGTTCGAATGAAGTCAAAAATAAAAATGTTACTGAACTGGTCATTCTCGGTACGGGATCCTGTAAATTATGCTATACGGTCTCCAAATATTGCTATATATAGTACACCTAATTTCATTTAAATTTGTAAAATCATTTTTAGTTATTTGAAATAACTTTTTTTCAACTGTTACGGTACTAAATAAATATGTTACAGTAAAATTTTGTCCAAGAGTTTGTATTTTTTGGCCCTAGCGAGATGTAGTTCCTGTATACACACCGGGACATTCTGGATTTTCTCTACTACTTAGTAAATAATGATTATGTAATAAAAAAATAAATGTTCTTGGTAATAACGAATTTTGGGTCAGATTTCCATAAAAAAAACTCAGGTAGATGTAGATTAAATCTTTGTAGCCTTGTAGGATATAACCTCGTTTATATAAGCAGATAATATAATTAATATGATAATATATACATAAAAAATAGGGCATCGATTATAGTGAATCATACAACATACCTTGCCCTACTGATAGGGTTGTTTGCCCTTAAAGCACTACATGTAATCAAGACTTACGTAAATGACATACCTGCCAACTTGTTTTAAAGGGAGATAAATAATGTACATAATCCAGTGTGGTTCACTGGAGGTGAACTAATTTGAATAGTTATATTTGTTTTTAGTAGAGAAAGAGAATCGGTTACACTGTCACAAGTAGTAAAGTATTTCATGGCTATTAATAAGCCATAGTGAAAAAACTATTTTGTTTGTTATATTATTATTATTTCATTTAATATCGCAAGCACTCTTTAATTATCAATAAGGAAATACACAACAGGCAAAGTATCCTAAAAAGATGTTCCACAAAATAGGTTACAAAAAATTAAAGAAATGGGTGTACAATGTGGGAAAGAGAAAAAATAACAACACTACAAAAATGTACACTAGTACACTTATCAAGTAAGAGAAAAAAAACTACATTATATTAGAAGAAATAGTTGACAAATTTATTAGATAAATATTCATAATATGCTCTTTGAAAGTACCTATAGTAATATTAAAATATCTATATTAGAAAAATTCGTATTAAAAAACTTATACATTCTATTAATTGAAAAATTCTGTCCAGGTTGAGTTTTACAAAAATGTATTGAAAAAGGGTGACGTATTCTAAAATTACAGAGGCACATAAAAATTAATATTAGACAAAAGTACGGGCGCGAGTCTACATAGCTATGGAGCACTTTATAGGTGGTACATCACGTTAATTCTCATTGGTTCTTTAAAGATATAATATTAAATTCCTTTTTAATGATAGGATTAATGTTATATGCTCCACTGACTTTATAATACAAGAATTTAAGAAACTTGTTTTTGAACTGATTCAATTCTAGAAATGTAAATGTTATACTGAGGGGACCAAATTACAGTTGCACGTATGCGAAATACAATGTTGTCAATGCATCAGGTGATTTAAAAGATCTGCTATTTCTTCCTATTGCCTTTTGCAACGACATAATCAATGTGTGTGTTAAATAACATTATACTATCAAACATTATACCTAAATCTTTGGTTACAGAAACTTGTTTCAGATTAATTTGATTAAAATTATAGTGATATGAGTATTTATTAATATTCCTAGTAAAAGTAATAAACAAGCATTTTTCTATATTAAGAAACAATAAAAGGCAGTGGCCCCAACTGAGAACCTTGGGGCACCCCAGAAGTAGTTACATAAGCTGGATGAAACCCATTTAACGATACAATTTGCGACCTGTTGAACAGATAGGACGAAAACCAACGACTTCCGTGCACACCGAGTTTCATTAATTTAGCAATGAGTAGGTATGTTATGATTTAACTAATCAAATACTTTACTGAAATCAATGTACGCGAAGTCCACCTGTATCTGACAATCCAGTGCAAACAAAATGTGTTCAGAGTAATTTATTAAAATTAGACTCTGTGGATCTATTAGGTAAAAATCCATGTTGTTGCTCAATCACACTAGGTTTTACTTTGCTAAGAAGAAAATTATACACTATTTTTTTTAAAAGGCCTTGCTCTCTTAACTTTATTTTATAATTTTTTAATTGATTTATATCACTTGTTATCTTTCATTTCAATTTCGATAGTCAGCCAAAATTTTTTGTAAGTTTAAAAACATCTTTTCGTAGTAAAACTAAATATTTTATGGAATACTATGAAGTACCTATATCTACATAAATTATAGTCGTACTTTTGCTTAATATTGCCTCAGCAGAAACTGTAAAAATGGTAACAAGTTGTTAAGCTGCTGAAATTATTAATAACTAATATATTAATAATTATTACTTAATATTAAATTCAGTGTTTACAAGATCCAATACTATTAATAACAGATAATCGCTGCATAATAAGGATATCTGAAACTAAAATTTAATCGCCTACACTCTATTATTTTTACAACCAAGAAGTACGTGCTTGTAAATGTGGGGATCCTAAAAATAAAAAGAACGTGTCTAAGCTGCGGTGACTTCGGATTTACTTCAGTTTACTCACAATGATAGGTAAAAATTGTATTTATACAGTTGAAACTCAGAACAATATTCAGATACACCCTTTTTTAAATTCACCCATGGAGGAAGTATTACAGTAGACATGTCTATAATAGAAGGGACGTTGTATTCTTTTCAGTTTCAGTTGCTTAAAAGAATACGGAAGAACATTGTCAAAATTCACACAACTGCAGCACATATAGCTCCAAATATAAGTTGTGTCAGATCTTGCTAGAATTCATAGTACACTCCAAGTAGCATTTTTAGTGAATGAAACGTAGCAGTCACGACACTGAAAATTTTATACCAAAATCAGTACCACATGATAGAAACGGTTCTATTACATCAGAATGACTACAATGAGGACCACTTTTTTGGAGGCAGCTACATTCCAACGACGTGTTTTGCATCTTATACAAATACGTTTAACCTACATTGTGATTACGTGGCGAAAACGGGGGGTTGTGATTGTCATATTTAAAAGACAAGCTGGAGAAGCAGAGAAAGTTTATTAGATATACTTTGTTGGTTCGTATGTAGCAAATTTGAAGAGATTTACTAATGGCATGGAAATTAGAACAAGTATAAAGGAAAAAGTTGTGACGAAACGGAGTCACCACTGAAGAAGCCGACACTGAAAAACGGTCAACCAATCAGTGAATGCATAACTTTCTATTACCATCCGCCCCTCCAGAACCTAGTCTGAGCACAACAAGGGCAACAAGGTGTATTGTAATTCTGGAACTGACAACGAGGAGTTGCCTAGACCATGGCATAACAACTGAGAAACTATAAGCTATAGTTATAATTAATACTGTTGCAAACCGCTGTCAAAAAACTGTCAAAATTATAAAACATTAAATAATACCGATATCAATCAAGATCACAAAGATACAATTACAAATAAAAATGGTCGTTTTCAAGGAACCATAATTAAATCTTTTATGAATAATAGGAAACTAATAATGTCTTCCGTAGGTATGATTGACATGATTTTATAATACTAGGTTATGGTTTTTAACTGACGGATTATGATCTAGCATGCCTCAAGTAGATCAGTGTCAAGCTGATTCCATGTATCATTGAGCAAAAATAAACTCAACGTATATGTATGTGAATATAATGTTAAAATATTAATAGTCATCGTTATGAATATTGCACCGCTGACAATAATTCAGAAAATTAGCAGGTTAGGGGCAAAATAATATATAACTTCAATCAATCTCAATCTTTCAAATGATATTTAGATACTGTTCTGTTAGTTTTGCATAACGATAATTATTATTAATATTCAGAGGGAATTACTTCCAGCTTATATGTGAATTTCCGCTTTCGTACCCTGCATATTAACTAAACTTCTATCGCTACTGACACGGACAATAACGAGAAAAAATATTTATCTAATGCTCGTATTTATATGTAGTGCCAATTTCAACAAATTATTCATACTACAACGTTACAGGAAGTATAAAGGAGTGCCGTTTATTTATTTATTTTCCGTTCCTTATAAATACTAAATATGTACTGCACATCTGTTATCAGTATAAATGATGTATGATTATTGAATTAGGTATATAAATTTATCGGGATTTGAGATTTATAAAATTAGTTAAATTAATTTAAAACTGTAACAAGGTGAATCATAACTCATTTGTATTTACTGATACTTCCAATAATAAATATATTGATATATCTATAAGGACCATTTCTGTCCCTCCACCCCAGGAAGGATATGCTTCTCTTCGCGAGAAAGATATAACAAGCCAATAAAGGCACCAACTCTTCTAAACACTACGCTAAGGTTTTGTATCATTTGTGAAATATCTTGAAGTCACATTCGATGCAAAGCTAACATGGAATCTTTATTTCGAAGGAGACTAAAAAAATGGGTATATATCCTATGAGTAATGCCGCAGTATCGTTGGTAAAACCTGGGGAATAAAAGCAAAAATGGTCATGTAGCTATACACTGTCATTGTGAAACCAGTGTTAGCCTACGAGACTACGATAGCTAAACAAAAGCTCAGCCCTGTACAAAAGACCACCTGCCTGAGCATAACTGGAGCTATGCGAACAGCAGCGACCATAAAGTAATGCTATGTCTGCCTTCTTTAGATATCTATCTGAAAAAGTGGTCCCGACAACTATGCTTCACCTCAAGAAAGTTGGTTGCAAACCAGATGTAGGATGTGAAAAAGTTAGGAGTCGTCTGCGGAATGGGGTTGTCAGAAAGATGTCCCTTCTGCAGGCAGATTCTGACAGTATTTCTTCCCAGTGTGCATTTGACAGACACGCAATACTCATTATAAGTGAAGAGACCGCCAGTGAACATGTAATCAACATCTTCCCAGATGAATCAAAAAGGAAGGAAGGTGCAGTATGTGGGATCTATTCCAGATCCCTACATATCCGATATTACCGTTGTACAAACGTTAGCCTCAGTCCCCAACAGCATAATCTGTATATAGTTAAGGGGTATGAGCAGTGCAATGTCAATAATGAAGCTCACAAGCTAGTCAGGAGTGCATCGGGTTTCAATATCATTGGATCATGTCCCTCCAATGCTGACAACGGCAGCATTTATTGAAATTATCAAAGAGAACATACACAAAGAGTTTAGGAAACGGTGGGATGAAACGAATGAAACAAAGAGTTGTCAATTTGCTAAGGAGTTCCTAGAGGACAAACCTTCGTCTGGTGGCAGGTATTCAAACTTGACCCTGTTGGTTAAGAAAATAAATTTACTATACAAAGTGTGAAACCCTTTTTGTAGGGGTGTATTTAATGATCTCTGTGATTGTATTGTCGTCTCGTCAGCAAGAAAATCCTTATTGGGAGAACGATAGCTTTCTATGATCTGTATTAGAAAGAACCTTTGAGCAACGTCACTACCGTCTTCTTTCTAATAGGTTCATTAACGACGTAGATTGATCTCCTAATGAACCTAGTGCTGAAACTCTAAGCTACCTTACTCACAATTCCAGATTCCAGACTTCATGTTGATAAGATTTATACGAAATGTACCATATAGACACAAGATACTCTTTATAGTCTTTTTTTCTACTATTTACAGAAAAATAACATTTCCGTGTCTTTTATTATTGTTTGAGTAAATATAAACGTTTAAGAATGTGTATTTGTTGTTTTTTAACCGTATGTTAAAAGAACTAGTTTAACAGTTTTTGATTTTCTATGATTTTTCAGAATATAAAAGGTGTACTTATTGGATTTCATTAACATTGAACATTCCAGGGAAAACTGAATTACAATATCATTTTGATTAAGAATGATAGTTCCTTGTTTTCTCTAGGTGCCAAATTTCACATCACAGTCTCTAGAAAGGCTACAGCTGGTAAATCTACTATTCAAAAAAATATATCATGCACCATAAAACGTTGTTTCTTACTTTTATAGAAATTTACAAAAATTTATCAAACGTTTTTAGTAAAATCAGAAACAGTTTTGGTTCTGGAGATACAGCTACATACACAACTTACATAAATATAAAAAAAACTAAAAAATTGTTTTTTAATGTGTAAAATTATATTCAAAAATGATGTTGATGAGTAAAATAATTTGACATAAATGATGTTACAACGTTTTGGGTCCGTCTTACCCAGTTTCTACAAACTAACACAAATGTTTCTGCTTCTTGTCTGTTTTGAACTTGTAAGTTATTGGCATCAGCTATGATACGTTTGCATAAATCATCCATAGTGTCCACTTCGGAGCAATATATTTAATTTTTTAAATGTCCCCACAAAAATAAGTCCAAATAATTTAAAGCCAAGTGATCGTGGCGGCTTCCTCGTCCAATCATTTGCACTACACTTGCACTCACTGCACACCCTTGTAAAAGTAGCTACATTTGGCACATGTTTACCGGGAAATCGTTCTGCTCAAGCATTTTCACTTCACCATAAATTAAAACGATACCCATCAACTGCGAGTTGCTATACGTAAACCATTTTATTAATACTATAAGTAATCGGATATTTGAAAGCGCCTGGCTAGACACTATAGTAGCCCAGCGATGTAAAGGTTGAAACTACTAGAACTGCAATATTTTTTTTCTCGGAAACTGAAAAGATTTTACAAAAAAAAAGTTGTTACAATATTGACTCTATTTTTCATTACGCATCTATTCCCATTTATTTTTAGATAAGTTCTGAATCACCCAGTATAAAAATTTAATAATTAGAATTATTAAATACATTATAAAAATATACACGTCTAAAGGTATGACACAATCAAATGCATCCGGCTCATATCCACTGCAGAAACAGATATTGTGTATGGGAAATGTAGTCTACCAGTGTTTGTTTTTCTGTCTACCAATTTACCAGAACACGATCTAACATTGTGTAATCAAAAACACAAATGCTTTTCCGGATTGCCTACAGTTCGCCGTTCCCATTATTGTTACCCTAGTGGTATTATCAAACCGAAGCTTTTTTGAATTATGCCTTTATTGTTCATAGCATAAAGTATCTATAACTTAAATAGATTTATAATTTACATACGGGTTCGTATCATACCGACGATAAAATTAAAAAGAACATGAAAAAGGGTACTTCCGTAAACTCCAGATAGAAGTGCTAAACATGTCCGTTGTTAAGTTCCTGTGTATTTTTAAACCAGTATTAATTATAGCTTTATTTCAGTTATTTGTCGACCTCTTTCTATAGCATGTTTTCCACTCTGTTCATATAGCTGCATTCTAATTTCAGACGGGAAATTATGCAATTATTTCCTTGGATAAATGAAGTTCATAAACCTCTGTGGATAACATTATAGGTAGACCAGTATTTCACAAATTCATTTTCTACGATTATTTTGATCATTATTTTCAATAGATGTACATTTTCTAATAACAAATTTTACAAAATCTGGTTTTATAAAACTCTATATAATATCAAACTCGCATTTTTTTGAAACTCTATATAAATAAGCACTTGTCATATACGTAAGCAAAAATGATATAAATTTGGTGATGATACTTCAATTAATTCAAAAGGCTTTAAAGGTCATATCATTTTTTTTTATTTAAGGGTGCCGTATTCTTGAAATAGTGTTTTCTACAGATGCAAGCGAGGATAGAAGTAATTTTAGGCATTTAAAAACTGAATAATATAGAGGTTAGGAAATAACAGGAATGTTATCTCATACCATCTGTGAACATTCAAAGGTACTGAAGTAAAACGTATATATAACGACAGAAAGCGGTCTAACCGATCATTTTTAGGTACAGAATTCCAACTACGTATATTTTTAAATTCAACTGTAGATGTAAATATTGTTATAACATAAACTTACAAAGTTCTGCACATAGGATTGTTCACTTTTATTTATAACACAATACTGTGAAAAATTGAAACCAAAACGATCCGCGAGGTATGATGGGTTGCCACCCTATATATTGAAAGGCTGTGCTGAATATTTTAAAGAACCTTTGTTGCGTATATATAACTTGATTTTGAAACAGCATATTCCTCTAAGTTATGGAAAATATCACTGATTACTCCAATACATAAATCAGAAGAAGGCCAATATCGAGAATTATCGTCCAATTGCTGTACTGCCAGCGCCCGCCAAGATCTTTGATTATACTCGTTATTATGGAGTCATTTTAGTAATATAGTTAGCAGCAATCAACATGGTTTTGTCCCGAAACGTTCAATTAACACTAATCTGTTGACGTTTACGCATAATTTATTAGATTATATTAGACACTGTTGATCATGACATCTTGATAAGAAACTTTATGAGTATGGTGTGGCCGATGTGTTAATAAAGATATTAATGTCTTATCTCCAGGATCGAAAATTTATTATATTTTTCAGAAAAATATAACGGTTATTCAGGAGTGCCTCAAGGCTCAAATTTGGGACCGCTTTTGTTTTTGTATTTCATTAACGACTTACCTGATGCACTGTGTAACACAGGTGCTTTAATGTTTGCTTATGATATCAAATTATATAAACCTATAAGGTGCCTTAATGATGCATTACTATTACAACGCGATATTAATTCGGCTTATGAATGGAGCATAACAAACAAACTCGCCTTTAACATTGCTAAATGTTATACGATTACTTTCACTAGAAATAAACAGCCAATTACGTACAATTATTAAATTAACAATGAATCAAATCAAGAATTTGGCTCATTGTTATGGCATTATCAACCTAACACGTATGTAGATAATATAGAAAAAGTTAAAAAAAATTTTTAAGATGCTTATATTTTAAAAAATATAACAATAATATTCGCACTAATGATTTATGTAGGCAATTTAAAGTTAACTTGTTATATAATCGGCGGATAATTGCTCCATTATTGTTTGGATTTAAGGTGCTGAACTCTTTGATCAATGATTCTTATTTATTATTTCAAATAGGTATGTTTCAAAATTCCTTCTAGAAATACGAGAATGCACAAACTTCTCCATATCCCTCTAAGAACTACGAATTATGCTCCTATAGAAATAATACTAAGATTGTTAAATCAGGTTTTTCATAATAATGATGATTTTTTTGGTTCGTACAATTTGTTTTCAAATATGACACGTAACATTTATTGTTGAGAAGGCTATATTTGTTTTTATTTTTGTATATCTTTACGTTGGCTACACCTCTGCAAATAGTTATAAATCGTTATCATTTTTGTGTATTTTTTATTAATTTATTACATTTATAGTTTGCTTGTTTCTGTAGTTCAGTTAGGCATTTCCTTAATTCTGTATTATGTTAGTATTCCATGTAATTAGACAACGTTTTATCTGTTTGGAATGAATAAATAAATAAATAAATAAATAAATACATAAATAAATAAATAATTCAATAAAATAATGTCATTTTGATTGAAACACTGATATACCACCTACTTAAGTAAGTTGTCTGTAAAATTAAAGCACATACAATTTTAGATTTAGAAAAGTATCCCTGTCTACAACAGACAGTGAAATTTGTTGAATGACAAGGAATTAGGAAACTAATTATATAATCACATATCTAACGGTGTTTGCATTTTTCAGATTTATTTTTTATTTTTTTTTTCCTTTAACCTATTAGCTATCTTTCAACTAACTAGTTTGTAGAAGGACTTTGCATAATCGTTTTGGTTTTCAACGTTTATGCATATGTCTAACGATAAACATATAACATGATAAACTATAAAATTAACCATTTCACAGTAATACAACTACTAATTAAAACGTACGTATAAACGAATAAAGGAAATAATAATAAATATATAAATAAAATAATTTCAAATACAGTTGTAACTAACTTTTAACTGAACAAGTAAAATATTGACTAGTTATACACAAGGAAGTCGGATTTAAATTTGGAAAATAAATTTCAAAGTTATTGCTACAGGGTGTAAATGAAATGCTTGGCCGTCTTCATGCTATATAAATAAAATATAATTAACAAATAATGCTATTTCTGCTTAGCATTTGAATGTTTTGTTACATATTTAAATATACGGTATAAAATTTTTAGCAATAAGTACTAGTAAGAATATATTTTTGTAAAGGGTTTTATTATAAAATTGATTGCCACATTTATAATAGCTTGAAAAAAACAAATAAATAAAATGGGAGGAATACTATTAAATCCTTGTTCCATATTACACTGATATATGTTTGTAGTCGAACAAAAACTAACACCATATAAGTAGGTACTAGATTTGAACAAAACATTTTTTTCTTTCAGAATTTAACATCCTGTACTCTACAATAATACATACCTACAATGAACTTTTTTAAGTTTTAATATAATGTAGAATGCACAGTATTTTAGTCACATCCTGTACAGACACAGACACTGATTGCAACGTTCAATTCTATCGACAAGAATAGTGTATTAAATAAGTTTAAAAAAGCAACGTTTTGCTAAACGAATGTAGCTTTTGAATAAACGTAGCGAGCGAGTAATTTAAAAGCTATACGAGTTTAGTAGAATTGTTTTTCCTACGAGATTTGTTTAAGTATACTATTTTTTTCGCATTTTGTGTTAGTAGGTAATTATATATAAATAAAAGCATTACAAAGCAAAGTTTAAAAAAATCATAGCAGGTATTTGTGTAGGATTATAAAAATGAGTCTTGCTACTGAACACAATTTAGAAAATTGTTGAGACATTTTAAATAGTTTTAAATGAAGCATCTTCAAATTTACATCCTTTAAAATCCAAAAAAAATACGAGAAAAAATGTGCATTAAGAACTGAAAAAAAATGGAACTCCCAGATGCATCCAGTTACACTGGCCATTGTACTTTAATATATCTAACAATATTTCCAATATTTAAATAAACAATTTTCTGTCAAACTATTTTTTATTAACAGACATTACTATATAGTAAAGTGACATTTTAATGCGGTAAAGTGCCACTTTAGTAAACGATTTTGAATTTAGTAAAATAGTATATTATCAGTCAAAATGCGAAAATAGTTATTTATGTTCGAAGTGTTGTCCTACTCGGCCTGACAACCTCGTTGGATAATTTCACGTCGCGTGCAATACTTTTTGTAAGAGTTGCATACAATATTTTTTCTACGTTCATGCAAAAACCAAAAAATGTTCTATTTAGATGACACTAAGTCTAAGAAAATATGACGTCGATTTGAACGTTTATGTTTGTCACGATGACAAAACGCTGTAGTAGAACGACAGATGAATGCAATAAACATTTTATTGCACTAGTGCAATAAACCACTTTTTCCACTAAATATAGTTCAATAAAGTTTTGTTTTTAGGATGGACGTAGAAAAACGCTATTTTGTATTTCATTGTTACCTTAGATCAATTTGGCCTATTTAAAAAATATAATACAGATTTCATATCATAAAACGAATTTACCTCTACTTATGCAACATAAAAAATATTCCACATTTACTGATAACAACATAAGATGATGGCTATACTTACGTAACCATTTCTAAATGCATACCTACATACAGCACATTTTAGTTTTGGTGACTGATGGTACTCGGTCACCATCAGACCAGAACAGAGGAAGAGTCAATTTGATCTCATTTATTAAAAAGAAAAATAAATTGCGTCTGTTTATTAGGCTAATTGTGATCTACTTAATAGCGATACGAATGACATGATTATCAAACTGTAAAATTTCACACGCATGTACCTATTTTTAAAACGGTGGCAAATGCCTGATTCATGATTCTTGCTGATGCATCTTTCATTACGCAAAAATTGGAATGACATATTTCATGTATTCTAACCACGTACTGAATTCCACCTACCTCGAACAAATAATTTAAATGCAAACAAGCAATTCTCCGAACAAGTTTAAAGTATTTTTAGATAATTGCTTTTTTAAGGTGAACATTTCATCAATCGAACTACATAATAACTTCTATAGTAGGAACTAACAATGGCTTGAATATACCATTCACCTTTATGATACCTTTTATAATGGAGTTTTCAATGAAATATACCTAGTTAATAGAAGAAAATAATTAGGAAGATTAATAGAAAGATGTACCTAATTAATTTTTTTACTAATGTAGATACCTGAGATGGCATTTCTATGATAGAGTCATTCCATATAAAATAGTTTGAAAATAAAAAAAAATGTTGCCGACCCATTTTAGATTTTGGTGTAACTTTGAAAAACTCTACTCTAGGGTCCCAAACAACAAAATTTACACGAGTTTGATTTTTACAAGCGCTTGTTTCCGCCTATTTAAATAAAGACTCTTTAAAATTGCTATTTTTAAGCTTTATTAATTTTTGCTGTCAAAATTTTCTGTTTGAAGATATTTAAATGATCAAGACGGAATTCAGAGTGGGAAAGATAATAGTTTCAGTGTAAATGAAGATAATTGGCTCGGACGATCCCTTTGAATAATAGCAGCGTCCTGAAAATGAGTTTTTTAGTCATTTTTCGTGAATTTCAATCGACTCTAGCGTCTTAACTGTTGAGAGTTAGAAATTCATACTCCGCGGGAATTAAGTATACATATCATAGACAAAATTCAGCCACAAGTTGACCTGAGTAGCCCATTCTTTATAGAAGAAAACTTTGCTTGAAGTTTTGAAATTTTTAAAAATCCCAATATTCAGGCTATGAAACGAACGTGTTGACTGCCAGATAAAAATCTGATACTCAAAGAATCTACTGTTCTTATCTTCAATTTTAAATGACTATATCACTTGTTTTGTTATTTTCATGTTTAGTGCATGTACGAGCCGTTTTTTACAGTCTTCACTAGAAAAAAATATATTTTTTCCAAGCTCTTTAAAGAATTGAAGGATTTTGAAAAAGTTTAATATGTAACTACATTAACACAATTGCACAAAAATTTGAAGACCGATTTAGCAAGGAGAAATTTGAGTTTCTTCTCAACCACTTTACTATTTCTCTTGAGAACATAAGCAGAGCAGACCTTCAACTGGAATTGTGTGATTTGCAGTTAGATCCTTTTTATCATAGAATTGGTCTCTTTTACTCCCTGGAGAACGTTAACCTGCTCAATGCTGGGAAACACGTATCTCTGCGAAAGCAGCTTTTCCCAACATGAAAAGTATAAAGTCAAAATATAGGTGTTCCTTGTCTGATAAATAACTTACTCCGTTGCTTTTGTCAACAGCAAATATTAATATTAATACACTGGTTAGTGAAAACCAACACCCGCAAACCAATTTTTTTATATATCTGATATTTTTTTGAATCAATAAAAATAATTATAACTACACGGTTTTTGTATCTATTACAAATCTCTGATAAAATACATACGAAATTATTTTATGACGTTAGCCTTTGGACAACTTGAAGTTGGACAGTTCTGAACTATAACAAAGTAATAAGTAGATATCGCTAAAAAAAATCAATAATTTATTTAGGTATACATATGCAAACAAATATACAGGGTGCCTGTGAAAGGTTGGAAAATCTCTGAGCTGGAGATACTGGTGACCAAGAAAATTCGATTGAGCCAAATATGCCTTATCTAAATGTTGCTGGTTTCAAAAATACAGGGCGTTCAATACTAGAATTTTATTTTGAAATATCTCAATAATTTTGAAACCTGTTGGAGTATTAAAAAAATGACACAATTATGTTTTTTGCACGGTAAATAAGAATTTTTAACTAATTTTGACGTCACTAGTATAGGGCGCTACTTATGGCACAGCATTTCTTTTAAATGGCAAAACTTTTTTTACTGTTTAGTGTATCCATCTGTCTATTGAAACAATCGATTATCCTACCTGTTATATCTGACAAACGTATACCTTGTTGAAGTCGTTAGGAGTAGCCATTTTTGAAATAATCGTATTTGAAATATTCAGCGCAGCGATTGAAAACTGTTATCGTTTCAGGTAAAGTGCCTTTTCTACTGAAACTACAGCAAAATGTTACTTGAAAAAGTTGTTCAGAAAGGTAAATTATGGAGACGTACATAATTTCAAAAAGATCGGCCTGCTTTGATAAAATCTTCGTGCTTTGTTGAAAAATGGTTTCAAAATCAAACCTCGACGATCTTCTTGAAATTGCACGTCCCCATAATTTACCATTCTGAACAACTTTTTCAAGTAACATTGCTGTATTTTCAGTAGAAAAGGCACTTTACCTGAAACGATAACAGTTTTCAATCGGTGCACTGAATATTGCAAATAGGATTATTTCGAAAACTGTTACTCCAAACGACTTCAATAGGGTATACCTTTTTCAAATGCAACAGGTAGGAGAATCGATTGTTTCTATAGTCAGATGGATACACTAAGCTGCAAAAAAGTTCTGCCATTTAAAAGAAATGTGATGTGCCATAAGTGGCGCCCTCTACTAGTGACGTCAAAATTAGTTAAACATTATTATTTGCCGTGCCAAAAAAAACATACTAATTGTGCCAATTTTTTTTTAATACTCCAACAGGTTTCAATGTTATTGAGATATTTCAAAATAAAATTCTAGCATTGAACGCCCTGTATTTTTAAAACCAGCAACATTCAGATAAGGCATATTTGGCTCAATCGACTTTTTTTGGTTACCAGTATCCAGCTCCGAGATTTCCCAACCTTTCACAGACACCCTGTATATTCTTGATGCTCATATAAGTACTACAATTTTGACCTAAGTAAAAACTCTACAGTTAAAAAAAAACGTTTTAATCCCGGTTTTAATTAAAGAAATTTTAAGAGATTGCAGTTTGGCAATACCTCCTTGTTTGTTAGCTATAACATATAATCCTTGCATCACCGTAGGTACAGTAGTACTTTCGTTTTCCATAACTAAATCCGTGTTGGTAATTGCTTCGTAATTGATCCAATGAGAAATTTTTAATTCATATACATTAAAAAGCAATTTTTACATTGCTATAATCCTATAATCATCATAAAATATGTGTTTCATTAGCTACAAATGAGGTGTAAATACCTCTTAGTTTATTAATAGATCGAAAGGGTTTTGCCCTCGGTATCATTTCATTTGAGAACTGCATTATGATTCCATGTTAAAATTATCACTAATATATCTAGTTACATACTGAAGATACGCAGTTCTATCTATAACTAACAGTAAAATTTTCACGTACTACTGAATTCACAGCATACATTAAATTATAATGAAACAATATGTAATAGTTTAAATATAGATTAAAATGGGTCTATCATTCCGTTACGGTATTTTAGCGTTTACTCTTGTACTCTTCAATCAAGTCTCTTCTAACATATCAGTAATTCTCTGGATTAAAATCAAGTTGGTGTACAGTGTCAGTGTGAAGGCAACGAATACCATTTGTGCTGAACCTAGCTAGAACCATTTCCAAACCAAAACTAACTAATAACCAAAAATTAAACTATCACTGTAGAAGTTTATTCTACTAGGTCAAGGAAAAAATCAATATATCGATTCGAATCGATTTTATTTGTAAATTGATTCACCGATTCGGAGAAAAATCGAATCGGATTGAGTTATCGCATGAAATCAAAATGTTGAATCGAATTGGTGATAGACTGAAAATAATTATATCGATTAGAATCGAAATTAAGATCCATCGAAAAATTTAATTGGAATATCAATCCAAATCGAATCTGAATATTCATTCATATGACACTCATTAATTTAATTATTTAGTTCGATTCGAATTCATGTCATTCAATATCTCGAACTGATTTTTTTGATGGATCGATTTAAAAATACAAAATTGATTCGAATCAATATATCGTTTTATTGTACAGAATTAATCGATTCGACTCGATTCAAATAAAAACGATTCGATTAATCGATACAAATCCATTCTTTTGACTATCGAAAATCGATATGTTGTTTCGCCTTAAGGTCACAATTCAACAAAAAGTAAAACATATTCTCGAATATGATTACGTGTTTTGTTCTCGGTTTTGTTTAAGGTCGCCCTATTTCTCGCCGTAAAATGATCAAATTTGTGATGTTTTTTAGGTACTGAAATCTCGAAAAATAAAACACGTAGAGCAAAAATAAAAATATTGATGTTTTGTTTATCCACTTTTACTATTTAAACTCTCCTCATATAATATAATAACTTTTAAAATGCATTTGTATGACACACATTATTTCGCTATTCTAACCCCACATTTTAACAATTATATTCACATACCTACTTATAAACAAAAATGAACAATCTTATATGCAGAACTATGTAAGTTTATGTTATAACAATGTTTACGTCTACAGTTGAATTTAAAAAACACGTATTTTGAAAGATTTCAGTACCTAAAAATTTGTTGGATAGATCACTTTCTGACGTATATATATTTTACTTCGGTACCTTTGAATACTCGCAGGTGGTATGAGATAACATTCTTGTTATTTGCTGAACTCTATATTATTCAGCTCTTAAATGTCTAATATTACCTTGAATGTTACTTATATTTGTAGAAAACACTATTCAAGAATACGCCGCCCTTAAGTAAAAATAAATACCTACATTTTTAGTGCAATACCGAGTTCAATATGAACACATCCATCAACCCAATATTAAAAATTAATTTTTAAGTTGAAATGAGTAAAAAATAGTTCAGGATGTTCCCATAATACCGCAAGTACATAATCCATATCAAATATTTAGAGAATTATCAAGAATTTAATTTTAAAAGAAACATTTGCTATGGCCGTAGGTCTGGAAATGCTTAATAAATATATGTATAAGAGTTCAAAAGCACGTTTCAAAGCAATATGCATTTTTTGAGGATATCGATTGAACTTTGAATTGTTCATTTGTTTAAATAATTATGTCCTTCTGAAAAGCTATTGTCAATGTGCCTTCCCAAATTCAAAACCAAGTAGATACCGTTTCGATTTTTTTATTTTTGCACAAAACCTCTAGGTATTTAGTACTTCTTTTCTGCAGAATTGAATGGGTAACTCGATATCCTTAAAACAATCATGGATGTACTTAAATAGTTTAAGAAAGGACATGGAAGGAAACATAGGATTGGTGGTTTTTTATTGCATCTTACCGTTATAATTTTCACCAAATCTGAAATTCATATAATTTGATGTTTAAAAAATATCGCTCCAAAAACTAATTATACCTAATGTTAGTTTGAACGTCCACCCATATTTTGTAAGTTCGAACTTTTTTGTTAAAATTTTATGTTTTCCTATGACAAAATAGATGATGGAAGCCTTGTAGAAAACCTTAAGTATAAATCAAACTCATCAGTCAATCTCTTGTAACAAATCATCAACAAAAACAAAATATTTATTAATATCTTGTTTATTTACAGTTTGCATTTATCTAATATTTGTTATGAATATTCATTATTTATTTGGATAAATATTTCTATACTTATTTCTCATATAATTTCTAAGTTGTCTATTGCAATTATAATTACACTCATTAAAATGAATTTTATTTTTCATGACAGTTTATGTCGAACTGCTGATGTATTTGTAATTAAATCTACTTTCAGTATTAGTTTTTACTCACCAGTGGAGATCTAATATGAAATGTCTATTCAGAACTTCTAGTAATTCAAAAATTGATTTGAGGGAGTGCCATTATTACTGTAATAGATTGTACCTAGGCACCGAACCGGTATTTCTCATATCATGTTAAATAATCTACGACATCTTTTTAAATTTAAATGTCAGTAAAATACGTAAAGGTTTGTCAACAAAATCTAGTAAATTGGGGAAGACAAAAACTATGTTAATTTCTTTCACTTGGAGAGGCAAAAGGGTGTGGACTTTATTAAGTATGTTCATTATAAAAAGCCGGCTAATTGTAACTAGCTATAATTTTATGCGATAGACCGGTAGACCATCGCAATTTTGCTTTCAAGAACTTATTTTGCCTTTTAATTTTAATGCTAGGGTGCACAAAGTACCTACTATAAAATGAAGAAGGGGAAAAGGGGCCAATCGATATTTATAAAATAAATATACTTGTGCCTATTTATTTATTGGCATTACTCTAGGATTATTTATAGAATGTGGCCGTTTATTTAATGGTTTTGTTGAATATTTTAATTTAATTTATGTAAAACAACACCTGTTTTTACGTACCTGTAAATGAATAGGTACTTTCTTGACGGGGGTGCTCATATTTCCGCTTCCTTGGTTGCTAAACCCTTTAAAATCTCTAGCGTTAGTAGTAGCGGTACTATTTATTCCTTTATAGAAATAAAACGCGAATTATCGCACTACTTCAATACGGATACGGACAGACACTACACCCTATCTGAGCTGTAATAGGAACTAATGTGGAACTGGAAATGAATTCGGGGCACACGCAGCACTAACCAGGAAACATAGGGCACAAATAACGCGGAATAGCAGAGCGTTGAGAGCGGTCTTTTCACAAGTAAGCTCAACTCACACGATACCACCGCGATGTCGCTATTTCTCGAGACATGTGACAGTGGCGTTACTAGCGATTGGATTCCCCCATTGTATTAATAAAAATACAAAATTGTCACTTCCCAAACCGAAATTTATTAATTTACACTAGTTAATCACAATATACACATACATTGAAAATATGATTTATAAGATTAGTTGTAAGCATGTCCGGTTACTATAATTTATGATGAACGATGAATGTAATCCATCATCATTTATTTTAACCTTATGCCACAGAAGTGGTCAGTTACATCGCCCACACAAAAATAAATCTAGGATCTATATTTAGTACTTCTCTATATTATACCCCATCCCTATCTTAAAGATATCATAAGTCAAATTTGAGCATTTATACCTATTTATTTCTATAAAATATTATTCTTTTTATAGATATAAAATTTTATTAGTACGTTTAAGCATTGCTATTTTCAGATATGCGTTACATTGTTCAGCTATAGGCAAACGCCTATACGCAATGTTGTATATGTGGTTGCATAATAAAGATAAAATGCAATCATTTAAAAATTATACTTTGCGATTAATTAAATACGACTGCCAACAGAAGGAAAAACATCAAATAATTTGGATAGTACAACATTTTCAACTTATTTAGATTTAAAAAGGAGAATTTCTATAATAAACTAACGTGTTGCAAGACGAATTATTTTCTGATGGCATCGATCGTGGTACACCTCCCTCCTGTTCTAGTATAGGACAAATTTTAATCGTGCACAAGGAAAAATCATATCTCTTAAAGATGAACTGAAAAACAGATTGTGGAATTAATTTAAAGATGATGAAAGACTTCAGCCAGATTTTAAAACAAATCCTTGCTAGTAGCTAATAGAAATGCATTTAAAATCGATTTGTAGGGTGTTTAGTTACCATCCGGTCAAACGTCATAGTTTAAACAAAATTTTAGCCGAAAATGTTTAGTTATCGATAAAAGGGAAGGGGTGGGGTGTTAAAGTAAAAAACTTGAATTGCTATGTCAGATAAACAGATCTAGATGGGCACCTATAATATTATTTCTTGGTGCGAATTTTAATAATCCAATTTTTGTTCTAAAAATCAGCCATTTCTCTGAGACAGTTCGTTTTGGAGCAGGGAAGTTATTTTTTCTGAAATTTACAAATAGAGATGTAGATGTAGATTTACTGAAGCAACATTTTGCTGTTACCTTTTCATTATTTTAGATTACTCACGACATAAACGTGCCAGGTAAGTAGCTTCATTTAAGCCATTTTTTTTGGAAATCATGTTTCAACGTGTGCTGCTTTTTGTTGTATGACAAGAAGGAAACCGTTGAATTAAATGACATACAACAAATAATGTTTGTTTTTTTTATTTCAAAAGAAGTAATTTAACCAAACATACATACAGACCTTCAAAGTGGGGTAAAATATCTCTGAATTAGATTAATTGGTAATAACCAAATTTGGTACTTGATTTAGGTTTATTATTGGTCTTCTTTGACTATGAGTTCAAGTAGATTGAAACACTACAAGGTGTTCATTGAGGATGAGTATACCAAACTTTTTTCCCCTTGATCGATTTTAAAAAGAATGATAATATCCCGAGCAGAATTTAATTTAAAACATTTGTCCTACTCCTGTAACAAAATTTTAAAAAACTAAAGTTTAAAAAATACATTAATTATAACAAGATTGAAATACTGCTTATTAGAGAATATCAAAAAGTCGGTAGTAGGATTTGTCTTTAAAATTTGACAATTAGTAATAAAACTATAAAATAATATTAAAACTAAATGAATTGTTCGAAATGGGCACTATTTTCTCTGAAACATAAATGTACCCTTCACCGAAAATTTAAATTGACTCCACAAATAATCTTCTCGGGATTCAATTGGCTAGGAATAAACAAAATCCTTCAATGCCCCCAAAGAAAATAATTACGTTTGTTGAAGTCTGGCGATTGTGGTGGTCAATTTTGAGAACAATTATTTCCTCGTCCTAATTAATTTATTTGGAAACGTGAAATTCAAAGAGTATCTAACAGTAGTACTGAAATAAGACGGTGCCCCATCATGCATTAAACAAAACTCTAGTCTAAGATCCAACGGCAAGCCTTCGATTAAATCAGGGAAAATATTTTGAATAAATTTCAAATACCTTTCGCTATTTAATCGATTTGGCAAAATAACTGGTCAAATCAAATAACGATCAATAACACCGGCCCAAAAATGTATTTCAAACTCGCGTTGAAAATATCTAGGAGTTATTACATAGGGGTTTACATCTGAATATTAATGAAAACATTTGTAATTCATCTACCAGTGAAACAAGTTCCATCAGTGAAAAGAATTTTCTTGTGAGAATTAATATCCTGATGCAAGATAATCTCTCAAAACGTTATCCGTCGATTCAAATTTTGAGGCAACAGCTCTTGCACTTTTTTAATGTAATATGGATGTATTAAAAGAAGTTCTTGATAATCCAGTTTCTTGAGATAAACACTTTAGTACTTGTTTGTGGTTCATCTAAAACTGTTTGCAACCGTTAATACACTAGGACGTTCTCGGATATTATTGAAACACTTTCCTGTCTCTCGAGCTCTTTCAACAATAAAAAATGTTCTTCTATGGGGAATCACTCGATTTGGAAATCTCCTACGTATTCTTCCACACTTCTTCTCCAGTTTCCTTTACAGAAACCTAGCACAAGTAACATGTCAACTTCTTCACTGAATGTAAATTTTCCAGCAATTTTCATTAACAAACAGTAGCAGAAAAAAATAGTTTTATTATTAACCGTCAAATTTTAAAGACAAAGCTTACTACATTTTGATTTCTTCTAATAAACACTATTAAAATCAATAAAAAAAAATTCGTATAATTTTAAAGGTGACTCACCCTCAATGAACACCTTGTAGTGTTTCAATTTACTTGAACTCGTTGGCAAGGAAGACCAATAATAAACCTAAATCATGTACCAAATTTAGTTAGCCCAAGTTAAAATAATTCAGAAATAATGAACTGATTGTTGAGATCAACAATCAGTCAGTTGATCTCAACAATCTTACTTGTTCATGTATGTTTTGGATATATTCAACAAATGCCCTCTTCAGAGCTACCCATCGATCCTCAAATTACTATAACCCATTTTCAGTCATATTCAAGTTTTTATTTAAACTATATTGTTTTAACACATAATTTAGTGATAAAGTAACAGGCTAATTATAGTATTCCCCCATTAGTTTTGAATATAGAATAATTTGAAAATGAACCATTTCCAATAGCATGTTTATACAAACTTTTTTAACCTGTAACAAATTTTTCATTACAATTTAACCAAGCATACAATAGAATCGTACCTTTTACTCTTGTCGTGAGTCGTAAACTTTTGTTAGTAATTTTTTCCTGAATTAACTATGTCGAATCTACGAAGCCGTAGAAGGGCCACATATACAATTTTTTTAAGATTCAGACTTTAAACTATGAATTCAAAGTTTAATCTCTGAATTCAGACTTTTAACTCTGAATTCAGACTTTAAACTCTGAATTCAGACTTTAAACTCTGATTTCAGGCTTTTATGTCTGAATTCAGACTTTAATGTCGGAGTAGGACCTTCAATAGTATCTACAGTGTAATGGGTCGCTTTCTGCTTCTAACTTTGTTGAGACCCAGTATTGAGTAATCAGTCAGTACCAAATGTAGATACTACATGCTACGCTATGCTATATATAGTCAGGGCATTAGTCCACAGAGTAGTTATTTCCTAAAATTCCGCTTTTAAAAATATGGCTTTTAATAGTAGATACTCTCCATATAGTGGATTGCTTTCTGCTTGTGACCGTATTCAGGCCCAGCGTTGAGTAACCAATGACTACTAGATGTATACATACACACGTGCTACGTCCTGCGTACTCATGTTCTGTTAACTATTATGACAGATTGTGAACAACTAAGGTTGCGAGTTATTGGCTTGATTTGTGATATACTGATAAGAACTAACCAGTTCGAAACCAGTACATAAACAGTGGCACCGCTTGGTATAGGCATTTCAGGTGTAATTCAAAGACGCAACGTTATTTAGACTCCCAGTACTTAAATAATACTATTCATGGCAATGGTACAATCAAATTTAATCAGGAAATTGGTGTTAACACATCAGGGCAATCTAGATCCAGAAATAAAAATAGGTCTAAGGAAATTAAGTGGTTTAAATCATTTCCCAAACAAGTATAGTCGCACCTTAAATCGTCTCTAGAATCAGAAATAGTAAAATTTTACAGGGAGTTGTCATAGTGGATGACAAATACCATAAATTTTCATTTTCCCCTGTATATTATGTCCTCTAAATCTCAATTCTCTATCTAGAAAGCTCTGAGTGTTACACTTGTTCCATAATTTCGTTAGCAGTGTAAGTTCAGAGATTAAAGTCTGAATTCAGAGATTAAAGTTTGAATTCAGAGTTTAAAGTCTGAATTCAGAGTTTAAAGTCTGAATTCAGAGATTAAAGTTTGAATTCAGAGTTAAAAGTATGAATTCAGAGATTAATGTCTAAACTTAAAAAAAATTGTAGACATGGCCCTTCTAGGGCTTCGTACGAATCAGTAATAAAAGTTTTGTAAGGTTTACAGCCTAGAGGAGAATCAGGTATTCCTGCGCTACCCAGTCAAGAAAATTGGTATGTATAGTTAATGGACTATACGAGCTCTATGACAAGCTTTGGCAGATGCTGGGTTAATGTCAAACATGTTTTCTTATATGAACATAGGTACGATTCGTTTTTGTTTAGAAGTTACAAGCATTAAAAAAAACGTAATTTCATATTTCAATAGTAGTCTGATAAATAAAAATGATTAAAAATTAAAATGATTAGTAATGAGTAAACGCGAAATGGTAGTGAAATTGTATTTTTTTTTCAGTACAATCACTGGATTTATAATCTCTTAATAATATCCTAATAGCTACTATAATACATTATCTATTTTTTAATTGTTATATATGAAATATTAAATATTCAGCAAATTCAAAACTGCCCTATAAACAGAAAAAAAAAATCCATATAGTTAGGTACTAATTACAAAGCATTTCGGCTATATTACATGTAAATCCATTTTCTATATTGTCGACATCATCGACTTCTTTATTATTCTAAAAGTAAAAGATAATGGGAGGACGTGAAAATTTAACCAAAAAGAAAAAAACTACATAGGTTCCGCTGTAGAATAGTCATTTAATTAGTGCACAGAAATATTGTCTACTTGTAATTATTTCGATGATAATTTTGGTAATTTTAGTCTCACGTAATGTTAGAGAAAACAATTTTGCTCTTAAAAAATCTAATTTACAGAATTTTTGTAATAGCTTTATAGTAGTATATTTTCATTGCTTTCAGTGCTAACTAGTCCTATATACAATTATAATTATAAAACATATTTATTCAAGTATTTTATAATAGTGCCTGATACATTAATAAAGCGTTGTTATATGACGGTAAACAACACATTTCTGTTTTATAACCTAATGCCCTTTGACACTTATAGAACATTTAAGGTTGTAAGAGTATTGTGGAGAAAACAATTATAAAGCTTAATTTTTTATAAAAGTTGCTTTATAAACGTTCTTACAACTTCTATAAAACATTTTGTGCTGATTGAATATCTATTAAAAATACTGAAAAGGTTGCTGATCCCTGATGTAAAGGATGTCGTAAATAATTTATGTATAAATTTTTAATTGCTAATTGCAGTAATTAACTTGTCATATCTGTTACTAGTTTTCTTTGAGCGTTTACGACATTGACGCTGACTTCAAGATATGAACTACTGTTATTGAATTGTTTTTTTAGTTTTCCTGAAAATTATTTGATATTTATATTTGTCCAGTGAGCCTTTTTTCACATAGTGTGCATCAGTAGTACGTCTTTATTAAACTGGAAATTTTATTCCTCTATTTTGGAGCTAATCCAATAATGTTATTTGAGGAAGTCTATTTAGACAAAATTAAACTGAAAATTTCACACCAACGTTTTCTATAACCAATTAGAAGCTTGTATTTTGTTTCGTTGCCATGATAATTCAAAAAATGTCCTAAAATTGTTATCCTCTTTGTAGTAAGCTGCATCATAAATTTTTTTATATGTGTGTATCTATAGATTGATATTTTATTCAACAGAACTCAATATTGTAATTAGTTTTTGTTCTTAAGATTATATACATATAGACCATTAGCGATATAGTATATAAACTAAAACAAACAAAAACAGTAAGTGAGTCTCTATTATTTATTACATACTCGTATCTGTATTGTATATGTAATTATTTTCAATTCCAATCTAAATGTCGCACGTCATTTGTGCTTTCAAATTGATAGTTTGATGTTTTTGTACAATATGTATTTCTTTTTAATTTTGAATACATAACTTTTTAAAATCGTTGCCAGTTATTATTAGGCAATCAAGAGACTTGTCTATTTTATATAACTTTCCTTAGAAAAATTTAAATAGGTATATTGTTTCCATGCACTTACCTTAAACTTTTTATATCTTTGAGAACTTCTTCTTTAAAAAATGAAAGTTTTGATTTGTCTTTATCAAGCAGAATATATACTCAACATACCAGTTGTTAATATTAATGTAACAAGTGACAATAGCTGATAATAAAAAGTACGATTGGTGCGGCTTTTTTTATTTCAATTCATGACGACTCGATTTTGAAATGCCAGGTTTGATTTTCCATTTTGTTCGCAATTCGATGTGAAATTTTCTTACCAAATATTACATGTAAGTTCTACATAAATAATTTTCATAATATTTATGATCTCGAAAAAATCTCTGGAAATAACTTAAGCACTAGATATTAGGTCATACAGCAATAGGGTATAGTAAATATCAAATATGCCGTTTCTGCTTAATTTTGCATAATAAAACTAGGTGACCCGGCAAACGGTGTTTTGCCATATTATTTCTAGCGAATATTTTGGTAGTCGGCTTCGTTCTCATCTCTAGTCCGTGCTGTTTACTAGGTGAGAAGTGACACCGGTAGACGCCTGGCGGAGATAACTGATCTAGTGATAATCGATCAGTTATAGACCAGGGTTAAAAATAATTAAGTTACTAAAATGGCTATTAAAAATTAGGGGTTTGTGATAGAAGGGTGCAAATTAAGGGTTGTATGTATTTTTTAATGCCACATCATAAAAAATAAAAATAAAAAATTTTGTCCAAAAAATAAATCATAAATTATCACTTAGGTGTATGACAAATAGATTACGACCGATTCTCAGACCTACCGAATATACATATTAAATTTCATAAAAATCGATCAAGCCGTTTCCGAGGAGTATGGCATCTAACACTGTGACACGAGGATTTTATATAGATATTTACGGGTAAAGACATACAGGTTGATTCAATAAACTAAATTTACCTACTGAAAATTGGTGGTAACTCGAAAATGGTTGGGCAGATATGAGTCAAATTTGAAATAGTTATGTTTTAGAGGGCAAAAGTTTCAATTTTATAATTAGTGTTAAGAAATCTGTTAGAGACCACTAGTTACATAACATGGACTGCGTAAATTCTTGCAAATTTTTTTTGCTTATGACTTTTGGCCGTTGACCAATGCTGAATTAAGTTATGATTTTTATTTATACCCAGGAAAATTATAACATAGAAGTTCGGTTGCCAGATATCTGGCTGACCCAGAATTTTCGGGTTTTGATGATGCATTTTTGGGCTCCGGGTTAACATTTCATTTCTCCGGGTGTGTTTTCTTTGTAGAGGAAAAACTGTGCAATGAAATTATTCATATTATATATCATTTTATTGTACATTAGAAATGTAACTCATCATTTTCTTATTTATGTTTCTATTTTCGTTGTAGTTTGTTGCACAGTATATTATGTATAGTGTAATAGTTTTAATAACTTCATTTTTTAAAGACATTCAGTGTAAATGAGTGTGTATAAGAAGGCAAAATTTTATTTTAGAACCCCATGAAAATTTCAGATAGTGCCTCACTGACAAAGTTGACTGTCTGTCATGAAAAAGATCTGGTAACCCTAATTACAAGGTATGCTGATCTATATCCAAATCGACTTATTCCACATCGTAAAATATTTCAAAGGTTATTTCCGCAATTGCGCTGTCAAAAATTGTGGAGGAGAAGCCAAAACTATATCTGTAGACCAAGAAGGCGAGATTTGGGTCCGTGTACTTGAAAACCTTGAAATAAGAACTCGCCACTTACAAAATATTACTAATATTGGAAAATCAAGAATATTGCGAACATAGAAGTTACATCCATCAACCATATCATTTTTCACCGGTACAAAATCTATTGCCAAATGATTTTTTCCGTTTCTGAGTTACTGTCGATTTTCGTCAAATTTAGTTTAATTGCATTACCCCGTATCTTTTTAACCGTAAATAATTTATCAGAAACGGCCTATTTTGACTTCCACTGTATTCTGTTGTTGTGTGGCCCATTAGTTATGGGACACTCTGTATTTATATATTCGGACACTGAGTTATCAGTACTTTTGGATATTATATCAGATGCCGTGTTCCTGAGGCTATTCTCATGCTCTCAGAGTACTTTCAAATTATAGCTGTTTTATTTTATATAATAGAACATTATAAAGGTACTCTCAAAATGCTTTGAGATTATGAGATAGCAGTGGCCTGAAAACGGCGTCACAACAGACCTATATTGTTCCAAATATTCTAATTCTCTTCACAGTTTTCATTTTATTTTTGTTTTATAATTTGTTTATCTGGTATATTCTGATTACCTACCTCTATACATGAGTAGGAGTGGGAGCAAGGAAAATATATAAATAAATGTAATGCATAAAATGGAGAGAGCTTTACTTGTGTGTAACATAGCTGACATGACACATAGTACCTATACATACACAGGGCTGAGTATTAACACCGACAGATTATTATGAACTATGTACAGATGTATAGTCAGTAGGGGCGGTGTCTTCCTAAGTAAGGCATGACAAAAGGGTCGTGGAAAGGCCAAACAGAATATAATAATTTAAAGATACACTCCCAGGAACTGCGGGGACAGGCTGCGTCTCAGCCCGAAGATTCAGTCAAGCGATGCAAACATAACAAACGCCGCGCCAGCGCGGTGTGGCACACAAAGACAGGACGCCAGCGTCTACTGCCGCACGCGCCACCATTGCTGCACCTTCTCGGTCAGCTTCCTGCAGAGGCCCACCAGCCTCCGTCACATCGGAGCCTCGGCCTCGGACTCGGCCTCGCCCTCCTCAAGGGTGACCTGGAAGCGGATGCCTGGGCGCTGCGGGTCAGGTACTTCTTCTGCTGGCGGGCTGGGGGGGATGGCGCTCTGATACCAATCGCGGTTCTCCTCCAGAGTGTCGAGGATGTCTTGCGCGTCTGGGTGTACTAGATCGGCCCAGGTCTCCCACAGAGGATGTACTATGTAATCAATGAAACCTACTTGGGATTTTTCTATAGTCGCAGAGTGTCGGTCACACATAGGACTAATATCCATCTTAGCCTCACGCTCCTTGTCTCCCTGCTGGAAGAACTCCTCCATGAGCAGATCCACCCAGCGCCTGTACAGAGCCAGCGGTTTGGTGGGGTTGCTTAAGTCGGCGCAATGCACCAGGTTCTCTAAGACTTGGATGCGGTCTGTGTAGTTGTCCAGCAACAGCACACCCGAACCTGCCACCTTCTTGGTTTCCACCATGGTTTTTAAATCTGCCAGCAGACTCATGTGTTTAGACATATCAGTGCTAAGAACCATATCGATGACCATCTTGCGCAGAGTCTGTCTCTGCTTTTTGGTCATGTTGCAGAAGATATCACACCCCTCATTCGAAAGTAATTTAAAAGCGACTGCTAAATGATGATTTTCCAATACACTCTCATCATTGTACATTAATGCTAATTCGGAACTAGAATTTATTAAAAATTGATTAGTAAGTCCAGGGTGGTCTACGTCGTGGATGCAGGCAGCAAATAATGCTGCTGTTACCTCCAAAGGAGTGAATACAGACTCCAGAGCCGGAGTATTCAATAAGACATGCGTGCTTTGAGTAACATCGGCCGCATGTAGTGAATTATGGAAAGGATTATCTTTAACGTAGTGGTCTTCTAAAGTCATCATGAAAGTGATAAACGTCTTAGACGGGATGCCCATTGCTTTGAGAAGGTCTCTATTGCTAAAGGTAGTATAAGCTACACAGGTCAAGGGTCTTCCATTACTTAATTCTCCTATGCGGAAGATATCAATACCCCAGTGATCTATAACCATTAAACATTTTCCTAATTCCTCTTCATAAGGAGTTTCTACACCATGCAAAGGTAATTTCTCGCCAGTGAACGAGTTGGTATGACACAGCGGCTTGCGGTTAACGCCAGATATCTGGGACATCGTAGTGTGGGGGCCTCTTGGGCGCTCCTTGCGCTGCGTCCCTTTTGGCGGCTCTGCGGCTTCATCTGTGCGCAGAGTCGGTATGTCCAACTCCTGCTGTTTATCTGTAATTGAAACATATATTATAGCTTATACACCACACTGCTATACAAATATGTATATGAATGTCTTCTTTGAACTGACACCAAAATTACTAACGAAAATAGTTTTATACAAGGTGCTTCAGAACTTATCTAGACAAATGTGTGAATAGGTACGTTATGAAAAATGGTAGTTTCAACCTATACATCGCTAGGCTACTGTAGTCTTTAGCCAAGCGATTTCAAATATCCAATTACTTATCATATTAACATTTTTGTAGTGCAAGTATTTACATTCATTTTTCAAATATCATGTATAACAACTGGCAGTTGATGGGTATCGTTTTAATTTATGGTGAAGTGAAAATGCTTTAGCAGAATGATTTCTCGGTAAACATGTGCCAAAGGCAGCTACTTTTACAACGCTGTGCAGTGAGTGCAAGTGTAGTGCAAGGCGTGACGCGGGAAATTTGCAACCGAATCGTGGAAGAGATGGAGGTCCAGGGCGACCACGGCGTATTGCAACAGTGTAGCATATCATACACGAGGCTGAATTATACCCATACCATTTACAGCGTGTCCAAGCATTAATACCAGCGGATTGGAGGGGGAGGACCGGTACCATGGGTACCACGATCTCCTGACTTTAAATCATTTAGACTTATTCTTGTGGTGATATTTAAAAGATGAAGTATATTGAACCGAAGTAGACACTATTGATGATTTACTTACAAGTTGAAAATGGGCTAGATGTAGAGACATATGTGTTAAGTTTGTAGAAAATGGGTAAGACGAGCCCAAAATTTTGTTGTAACATCAGGTGTGTCAAACTATTTTACTAATTAAAACCACAAATTAATTTGGCAAAAGCAGTTGAATTTGCTGCATTAAAATAGGTGTTGTAAAATGTAATTTATTTTTTCCTTGGAAATTTCTTTCTATTTTTTGTCCGGTCGCCGATTATACGCCAGTGGACCAGTTTCCAGTGCCGTGCGGAAGTTTATTTTTACATCATTTTTGAAGTGCCCTTTTTTATTTTATTTCTACAAAATTGTGTTTCTAAAAGTCCCCTGAACATTCTATTTTTTTTTTTTGATAAGTTTTGAAACACCCTGTACATTTGACTGTGTTAGGAGGGTATACCTACCAAGAAAAGTAGAACAGATATATTCCGATATTTGGTTTCCAGATTTGCTCGACTCGGAGAAATGAGACAACTCCTTGTTGAGCATACGCTTGAACTGTAAAGAAAAAAAAATACGTTAGTAACTATATATATTCCAATTTTTAAAACAGTTTATATTTGTAGCTATAATCATGTAATTTTTTTTTTCATATAGTAGTTCAGACATTAGTTTGTACTAATTAGGCAAATATATTTAATAGTAATGGTTGTGTTGCATTCGAAGATCGCCAAATATGGACTCGATCCATAATTTTACTTGATTAACCCACGAAGTTTAAAACTCGTAATCACTAATATCAATGGACGATGCTAAATTTTTGTTAACATTAATAAAGGAGATTTCCCTAAGATAGATTTAGCAATAAACCTAAGGATTATTTAAGAACATCAATTAATTTCATAGGATATGGAAAACAAAAAGCATTGGCGTAATTTGTATAGAAGGGATTATTTATAATAGATCCATACAATTTTTTTAAATACCCTTTATCCCCTTGTTTTTTTGTGAACTCTTTAATCTAAAGCCAATTATCAAATAACAGATAAGTGCAACATTTCTATTTATTTAAATATTATTATAGATCAAGATAACTGTAATTACATAACTTGAAACAAACATAAAATTGTCGCCTCAGTAGGCTTGTTGGGGTCAAATTAGTTTCTTATGCTAATATTTGACGTGAGTGGTTTTGATAATTAATATGAGAAACCTATAAATTCTGCTACTAATTAGTAATATTTCATATGTGGAAGACAGAAAAGTGACTGTTAATAGAACACTTAAATGTTGACTTAATTAATGAATATGCATTAATCTTTGACTTAGATTATTGATAAAATCACATTATGTGGAGGAACAAAAACATATCAATTGCTGTTGACGCATGTTGTTATCGACAATTTCTTTTTCTTTTTGCGATTTTTAAAGCGATTCGCAATTAATTTATGAACAGCAAAAATGCGCCTTGTTTCCAATGGTAATTACAATTTCGACCGACAAACTAATTAGGTACTGAATACTTTCGCAGCGTTAACGTCAGAGAAGTTACCTACATCTTATGTTCATTAACTTAATCATTGATATGGTAATTTCAAATAATAAATAACTTATCAGCTTGTAAAAATACGGAGGTAAATATGAGAATGTATGTTTCCGCATAACGTCGAGTCATTAGATAATTTAACTTGAATGTGCAATATAATTTTTCAAAATGTACCTTAATTTCGGCTATGGCAGCCGTGAGGGCGATATCAGCCATGATGTTAAGCCAAGGCAGGGATTCAAAAAGCTTCTCAGAATTTGGCGGAACCCTCTCAAAAATATCTTCCTGGGATGTCGCTTTTTTTAAAACCCTTCTATGGGCAGTCGGATTTTCATCCGAAGTCAACATTTTAAAAATCCAGTATTGCACTTTATTACTTCTAAAACGACACTAGTAGTTTATTAAACTAGACAGTCAACAAAAATAAACTTCAATGTTTCGAGTGAAAGCGATGAGCACTTGTTTCACTAGGAGTTACTATTCCAAAGCTCGCTATGTTGCTCAGTGGAACAGCGGACCGTGACTGCCAACTGCGATACGAGCGTTTTCTTAAATACACCGCCGACTACGTTTTTCCGCTTATCCTGAAATGTTTATACTACCGGCTAAAAATTGACTCAGAAATCTGTTTGTGTGTGTCACACAGCTCGTATGCTCTGCTTATCATATCATATATTTTATCATGAACCAAATCTACGTCGGATCATTTGTTAGATTATTATTCTAATTAAAATCGTGCCAATAATTTTGGGCGTTGTTTTTTCATTTACGCATTGTTTTTGTTGACTTGTTTTTCCAGAATTTCCACGCTTTCCACAAATAAGGGTGTATGCAGCATATGCTGTTTTTCTTGTCAAGAAAATAAAGTGTTTATACGAACATTGTTTTTTACCGCGATACTTAGATTAATAACATACTAAATTTAAAGCGCAATTGAGAATCAAGTAGGGAAAGAACAAAGGGTTTGCCAATAATGTCAAAATAATCAAACTTTGTGACCTTAGAATTGGAGATTATGCATTAATCAAGTTTAATTGCATTCACTATTATTATGACTAAAATTGAGAATGTTGTTTATTGTATACTTTTTTATCCTTTAAAGTTGCAATCATGTATTAGTAACTACATATTCTACATTTAATATAAGCGGAAACAAATTTAAAGTAAGTACAATTTCGATACAATTGTATGTGGTATATGTATATATTATGTAGAAATGATGAAAAACCACAAATATTTGGGTTTGGAATTTATTCTAGATATTATTATTATGTAAAATAGGTTAAGTTATTGGTTATATATAAGCAATAAAATGTTTGGAATTTCGCATTTATTATACACTGATAAAAATTATAAGCGATATTACATGGTGGATCGTTGGTTATTTATTACCTATGAGATGAATAGTGTGAAATATTATACCAGAATGTAATGTACTACTGTAATAGAGAATTACTACATATGAGAATATGCATTTTTTCATTGTAAAACTGTGTTCTTATACACATGAAATGTAATTTTACAACTTTATTATTTATTTATAGAAAAAAAAAATGTAATTTTACATGGAGATTCTTGTAATACAGTATGGATTTCGTATTTTTTACATTAATGTATAATGTGAGCAGCGTGTAAATTTACAATAATTTTTATCAGTGTAGTTTAGGTTTAAGAAATACCTTTAATATTAGAAAATCTCGAAGTACTTGACATCTGTTAATAGGGGTGAACAAGAACAACACATTACTTGCATAATAGAAGTTCTGTGTGTTTTTTAATTTTTTTCTATATAAATAGTACCAGAACAGTTTTAAAATGGTATAATTTTATCTTGAATGGAGAGAAGAATTTGCATAGTACAATTTGTAATAAATTGACTGTGGGGGTGAACAACAATTCAACAAATCTGTTTTGTATGTGTAGGTGTAGTGAAAACTTTCTGTATTTTTAAATAATTTTGCAGATTTTATTGAGATCGTACGATATATTTACTTATCAAAAGTGTACAAAAATGCAAAACATACACAAGAGTATTTGCACAAAATCTAGGAAAATCTGTGCTCTCCCCAACCTCTCGTCAGTTCCCGTAGACCCGAAACTCTGTAAGCTGTGGAAAATTGAACTGAGAGTTGGAAAACCGATGACTAAACACAAGAAAGTATGTAGCAAACTTTTTCTTATAGAGGATTTTATTATAACAAGGTTATATTTTTAAATCTGGATTACACATTAGACTGCCAATTTAATAAAAAATGGATATTTCATGGGGTAGCTGAACTAAAGCAGACGCTGTAAATACAAGCTTTTGACAACATGGGGCTTCTCGCGTTCTACTCCAGACAAAATTATGTACCTCACCTTCTTTTAGAGGTCGCACACGATCCATAGGTAGTTCAAGATATCTCGAACTGAACCATTATATCTGAATCTGAAAGGTTACGAGCATACTAGGAATTCACGATACATATGCAATAGGAATTCGTTTTACATTGAAGCTAAAATAATCCTTTCGATAGGTCCTAAAATACACTTTCACCTAAAAAATTATATGAATACAAAGAATTACACCATAAAACACCCCTGGCAATTAAAAGCTTTATAACCTTAGCGGCAGTTGTAAACAAATTTTTGATCAGTCCATCCGACATCTTGAATTTTCCAGTGCCATCTAGTGGTTTGTGAATTTCTCGCGAATTGAAACTACTCTTGTCTATATTTTACCAACAAAAAATTTTGAGAATTTATCGCTAAAGGAGTATAAAATATCTTAAAATTGATTTGTGTAAGGATTTATTATATTTTTTGTACTTATTTACGATAATGAATACATTCCGATTATTTAAACTTAGTCGTTGATCAGTGCGTAGTGGAGGACGACCTTTAGGAGCGCATGCTTATGAAGGATTTTTTACTGTACCTCGAACATCTCTGTCCTTGTGGCACCACCGTGCACTCTGTCTATCCTCTACGCAGCTTAGAGGCCAAGTTTAAACGGTTGGTCTGCATTAACTAGTATATGTAAAGTAGGTAGACACCAGAAAAATAGTGAGCAAAAAATTACGTCACAGTGATCAGTTAAAGGCTGTCTTTAAGAAACTCATTTTTCCCTGCTTTGAACTTTCACAATGTACACTAAATATAAGGATTGTACAAAAAAATCAGGAGAATTTAGGAAATTCTCTGGTAAAGGATAATGCATCATTTTCTAATTGAGGGGTGTCCGAAATTTACTTTTTTTAATTTCTAAACAATTGACATATTTTTGTAAAAATAAATACTTATATAAATATGTCATTGTTTCATTTTTTGTACGACTGGATTATGATGGTACTTCTATCATATTAGTTTTTAATTAATATCGTGAATAATTAGAAATTAATATGATGATATTAATTTTAAGTGATATCTTATTTAAAAGTGACGCTTACAGCTTGTCGGTTAACCATGTGAAAAAATTTTAACATGTAACAATTTGAGAGAGTATACAGTTGCGGTAAGGATTCAGACGGCTTACGTCATACGAAAAAATGAATAATTCAATATATTTTCATCAAAAATTTTAAAAACTGCAAATCAGAATAATATATACTACACTAAATGATTGAACTATACATATATTGCACTAAATTACAAAAAAGGATTGTTTTTAACAGTAAAACAATTGCGTAACGTCAGCCGTGACGTAAGTCGTCTGAATTCTTGCCACAATTATAGTGGCACATGTGACCGAATATTACGTTCCAAATATTGTACAAGGTAAAACAAAAGTTTTTGTAACGTATGAATTAACCACTGGTAAATTTACAAGGCAATTTTACGTTTTGTAACCACTAGCACAGCAAAACCATTCACCACGTTTAGTAAAAATGACTTGGATATCACATGTTCTTTTACAACAAACTTAATTTAATTTCTACCATAGAATACGCTTCTGAATATTCTATCCGTACTTAGGGAACACCATGTATACAACACTATAAAACATAATGCATACATTTTGAAAACTGCTCCACATTTTTAAACTGAACGTTATTTATTATTCACTACTAGGTCTCTAATTACTGTATTTTAAAATTTGTTAGTTTACGTCTTTTTATCTACTGTATGATATAAAATCAGTTCTTCGTCTAAAACTAGATTTTATTTTTTAATTAGATTATATATACATTTATCCTTATTTGTTACGTTGCGGCACGTAATTTTCTCGTGTCATTTTACGTAAAGACTGTTACTAATACAAAATAAATTACATTTCGTTTATCTAGGATTATTCTGTCATTTTTGTGACGTTACTGTTCAAGCTGCAAAATATTTGTTTTTTTGAATTTGTAGCGGAATTAATAAAATTGTTTAGATATTTACATTGTAAAATATATTTTGACCATAAAATATAAAGCTCATTCAAAAAATATGTGTTTTATTTATTGTACACCTGTTTTGATGTTAGAAATACTAAAGTTAAAAGTATCAAGTAATATTTTAATAGCTAGATGTTATTGCGACTTGTTTTGATAGCATTTCATTTATTAATTTGAGTTTTATCTGTACTTGTGAGTTCTTAAATATTTAGTGCATATATTTGCAAATTTTATATTTTTAATATCTTATCTAAATATTTTGATAAATTCTTAAGATACGCTAGAAAGATTATAAAAAATGTTCATTATACAGGTACATTTATAGAATTAAGAGTAAGATTAATCATGACACTGAACAATATGATTATCCGTATTAAATCAATATGTCCCACTTGTGAATTTAAAATAATAACACGCTTCGAACGTCAGCTACATATATATGCATACTTAATATTAGGTGATAATGCACCCACCCATTCATTGTTAAAATATAACTGTGAAAATGTACCGACGGTTATTCCGACACGTTTTCTGTTATACTTATTGGACGTTTGGCGAAAAGCCAGAGCAATTCCCTTAATTGCTGGCTGATACAAACCGTTTTTATTAGAAATAAACACTAAATGTATTTTTAAAAGATCAAAATATAAAGAGCGCGAATGTTTGGGTAGTTCCAACGGAAATTGTGGATTCTTGAAAACTAGAATTTCATAGAATATAAATATGTATTATTATAGATCTATAGATAATCATGTAATTGATGTGTTCAAGTGTACATGATTACTACAGGGCGTTTTGAAAGTCCGTAAGGAAACTCCGGGAGGTGATTGTACGGATTAAAATAATAGCAGTGTGTCAAGAAAATTGTTTTCGAATTGTCAATTGTTTGCAAGTTACAGCTTGTCAAAGTTCAATTTCTTTTAGTTTCCTTTTTATATAATTTATTTAATTCAAGTTCAATTATTGTCTCATTTGGCACTAAGTAGATCGAGATCTATTGGACCAGTCAAAGAAAAGGTTTATTATGCGCCGCTAGAGGGTACTTTACCTAAAACTCAGAATTAGTTTTATTCATAACTTTTTTTTCTTACTAGACATCACAGAAATTCAAACATTACTGAAAATAAGAATAATATCAGAAAAAATTATGTACTCTTTATTCAAGCCGATAAATGTAACCGTTTAGCAGGAAATTGCTATTTAAGTTTTATTAAACATCAAATTTTAATAATTCTTTCTATAATTAATCAAGTTGCCGTGCTTCAAATAAATATATTTAGTAATTTTGGTGCTATAAATTGTAACGAAAATTGTTAGAAGCAGGTATAAGTTTGATTTTTCACCATAAGAATTTGAGAAATGACTCAGTAATGCTCAAGTAGGTATTGAATACCGTGACATGCATTTTTGTTGTGGACAAGCAAGTGGTAAAATGGTAATGGAAAACAACTTTGTCGAAATTACATAGACGGATATCCCAATAGAAGATTACCTACATTCACAAACATTCGTTAACATTCATAGACGTCTGGGGCAACAAGGTTCTTTTAAAAATGATAATTATGGCACATCTAGGTGTCATCTACGTAAAAAGATGTTTTGCTTCCGATGATATATTGGATGCCATTGGAGTAAATGAGAAAAAGCAGTGGACCAAGTACAGCACCTTGCGGGACACCGCTCGTAACCACTCTTTCTTCGGAACATACACCGCCTACTTTAATCTTGAAAAATCTGTCAGTTAAGAAGTTTCCATTCCATCGCCGGTTCAAGTCTACTCGAATTTCTAGGTGTTCAAGTCTGTGTAAGAGTTTTCTTACTGGTACCCTGTCAAATGCGTTCGAAAAGTTCAGATAAATGATATCGACTGGATTGTTCATATTTAAAGAAAGGGAACAATCATTAACACAATGTAGCAAGTTAGCTAGAGTTGATCTGCCCGGAACAAAACCATGCTGCTAGCTTGTCTGTCGTCTTGTAAATTGGAGTGATGGACAACTTCCAAACTGACGAGACATAACTTTGCAAAAAATATGACGACATTATCACGGATAGTAATGTTGCCGGCACATTGTTTAAAAAAGAAAGGTGGATAACCCATCTAGGTCAGGAGAAGAAAACTTCCAAAGTTTTAATAGATGTTTTCTAATTAGTTGTGGAATAAACTCTATTATGCCTAAAATGGATATCACACGTGGTCACAAAATAGCAGGAAGAATATAATTGATAGGTTTATTAGTAAAAACTTTCGTAAACCTAAGATAGAGCCTCTGAAGTTTCTTTGTTAGTTCCGCATAAAGTTTAGTTTTCATTATTGAGAAGGGATATGGAAACTTTAGAAATCAGTGATTGGACGAACAAATGTAAACAGCTTTTTGTAATTCACACTGTTAACAATGGAGTTCTCATAAGTTTTTCTTGTGGCAATTAAATGTTTCTTGAGAGTATGAGAAAATCGACAATGAGCTAAAAGGTATATCTTTGGAACGTTTGTATTTCATCCAGAGGTTTCTTTTGTTTCTAACCATACGTGAGGATTTCCAATCTATCCAAGCACTAAAAAGTTTTTGTGTAGTAATTACAGTTCTGTATTCTCAGAGATTTGCACATTTGACTTGAAAACAGTTTGGGCGGTACGCTTTTTACTTTATATACATCTTTATTTATTGTAGCGCAAATGCGTTACTAGAGTATTTATGAATATGACATACACGCATAAGTTGTGTTTGTGAACGGCAATGGTTATCTAATTCAGTTTCTCTAATGCAAACTTTATTTTGAAAGACTGTTTTTGTTTCCTTTAAAGGGTGATATCTCACTCTCTGAGTTTAAAATATATTGAAATATAGGATGTTCGAAAAGTGCCATTTTAACCTTCCAACACCCACTCCCCCAAAGCATTTCAAAAATATAAAACTCTTTGGATAATTTTAAGAAAACCGTAGTATGAACTCTTATAAATCATTTAAAAAAAATTGTTCTATAATTGCTTCTCCAAGTATAAAAACATAATTTTCGAGTACTACTTATTTTAATAAAATTGAACAGAAAAAACATAACATTTTTATGTGAAAATTATCTACATTTTCATAGCCATATACTTACACGTGTTCGCATAAAAAAATGTCCTCCGGAAAATCGGTTGCTATGATAACCATCGTCCCAGATGACTTAGATATCTGTCAACTACCATGCGGTCGTTCTTTATAACTTTTCCGAATATAGAGACGACCAAAATAAACAATGTTATTAATAATAATACCTGATAGGTAACAATTAATCCAGTCAGTTGCAATATTTTGCAAATGTGTTTTGTTCTTTCATTCCAAACTATCAGAACTACATTTTCATTCATTACAGATTCATCAGGATTATCTACTAACACACAAAAAACACACTCCGCGTACAGTTAAATAAAATACCCATTTATTCTAAGAAAATCAAAAGAAGGGATACTAATAAATGAAAACTTCGCTTTATAATTAAGTTTGATAATTTTGATAACAAGCCTTTTGTAAATAAACTATCAAATTTTTCAAAATTTTATTAAGTCAAATGATACAAATTTTGTAACCGCACGTGTTGTGTAGAATGTATGCATTACAAGGAGGTTGCCTCGTATTTTAGATGAGAGGATACTTAGTACGTCTCTGTTACACATTTAAACGGAAGCACTTAGGTATTTCATAAATAACCTGTATTACAGTCAAAACTATGCATGTGGACTAATAAGCTATCTTGTCTAAACCGTTTTGAAGAAAAAAACATTCTTCATGGTGCAACTTGCACAGTCTGTGTCTCGGAAACGGTTGAGTTTCCGACAAGTACGAGTGTGTATGGAATTACTTAACTTTTCACATCTAAATTTATTAAATAAAAAATAGAAATATTTTTAAAATGTGGTGTCACGTAATCATCTTTTCAAAAATCGGAAATTTGTGCGGGAAAAGGATCCTTGCTCCAAAATCGACATGTTCAAGGACTAACCCTAACACTTATGTATTTGACACATAACGATAAAAATGTATCCATTACTTAAAAACATTTATAGAAATATTTAAAGTTAATGCTTATTACTTTTGAGAAAGAATTGTAAATTTGATATTGATTTAATATTTTAATTCTATATTTGAAAGGATTAAAATAATTTAGAGCAAATGTAATACATATTTCATCAAGTAACAGCTTGTTACGCACTTAAAATGACTCAATACATCACACCAGCGCTGATTATTATCCAAATAATTATTGATAACCATAAAATTTTATTGGAACATTGATATCAAACTCGATTGGGTCTATTAAAGTAACCTATTGAAACAGGAGCATAGCAACTGCCTTGGCTAAAAACAAAATATATTTTAGATATTTTTGTTTACAATATTTTCAAATATTTTTTATCCGAAATTATTTTTTTATTGTTTTAATTTTATTATTAATAAGTAATCTTCAGGCTTAACTTGGAATGGAAATCCAGGGCCTGGATACAATATAAGATTTTTCAGCATTAATAAAAAATATAGTAACATTTATTAGGCAATTAAAATCGGTAATATATTTAAAAAAAATCACGTTGATATGCTTAAGTAATGCCTCTCATATCGCCCGGGCACGAATTCCTTAAGATTTAATCTGTTAGGTTCGACAATTTATAAATATGTTTAACTTTGTCCCGTGACTTTGATCGTCGTTTTCAACTTCAACTAAAAATAGTATCTGGTCATCGACCTTTTCTAGTATGGAATGATTGTTACCTTTGTAATTATTTAAATATTTATTTTGCCGTGACATATTGAGACAGATAAATAGAGAGATTTCAATTGAATTGCTAGCTATTAAATACACAGGCGGACTTAGAAATATAGATTATGAATGATGTTCGGCGACAGATAAAATTATTTTCACCATAGAAATACTTATTTTTTATTCTTTACTTTTCATAAATCTGTACTAATACCTATTCAGTATAGTTTAGTATACAGGGTGTCCCGCAAACCATGTTACAAACTTTAGGGTTAGTACATAAAAAATATGATTAGAAACTGTTATAAACATAACCTCATAAACGTGCCGTTTAAGAGGCTATGTTCTGTCACCACGCAAAATTTGTAACCGACACAGAGCAGGTGCATGTAGAAGGTTCGAAAATATTGCAATTTAACCAAACAGTCCTATATACAATGTTGCACACAGGCGGACTTACAGACCTTCAAAGTGGGGCCAAAAAATTAATATCTCTGAATTACTTGGAATAATCAAATTTGGTACGATTTAGGTCTATATTGAGTTATACTTATACTAGTGTTTACAATTTTCATAAATATTCCGATGTAAATGGAATCATCCTCAAAATTGGTCACCACAATCGCTAGACCTTAACAAATGTGATTATTTTCTTTGGGAATCATTGAAGGATTTTGTTTATTCCTCACCAATTGAATCCCGAGAAGTTTGTGGAATCGTTTTACTAATAAATATAACGTTATAAGAAACGATCGTCATTTATAAAACATTTCGATTTTCAGCGAAGAGTAAATTTATGCTACAGAGAAAATGGTGTCTATTTTGAACAATTTCTTTAGTTTTAATTTTATTTTTACTTTATTTTATAGTTTTGTTAGTAGACAAAACCTCCTACTGACTTTTTGATTTCTTCTAATAAACACTATTAAAATGTAGTTTTAATTAATGCATTTTTTCTTGAAAACCTTATAGTCTTTTAAAATTTAACTAGTAAAAAAAGTGTTTTAAATTCAATTCTGCGCGGGATATTATTATTCTTTTCAAATGCGATCAATGGAAAAATAGTCTGGTATAATTTTATGGGTGACCCATCCTCAGTGAACACCTTTTACTGTTTCAATTTACTTGAACTCATAGTCAGAGAAAACTAATAATAAACCTAAATCACGTACCAAATTTGTTTATACCAAGTTAAAGTAATTCAGAGATGTCAATATTTGGCCCCAGTTTGAAGATCTGTAACTCCGCCTATGTGAAACATTGTATATAGGTATGTTTGGTTAAATTGCAGTATTTTGAGACCCCTTACACGCACCTGATCTGTGTCGGATCTTATGCGGAACACCCTGTATTGGTTCTTGCGTAGTTGCAAAATTTTGATTTTGGATGTGTATGTATATTATATATTTTTTAAATTTATTGTGACATTCCAGATTGTTATTCTGTGGCTTAGGTTGCTACCAATCACAAAATTAATGTGCTGATCTTCTGCCTTACATGGCAGTCATCGACTTGCCCTTATTGTTCTTGGATCAATTTCTGTGGGGGTAGACCCGCTATTAGTACTTAATTCTGGCCACCCATATAGATAATAATTTCAGTTCTTATTGAGGTACTGCGACTACCACGGTCTCAGTTGCGGTGAAGAATGGCGAAACGTCATAAGATCGCTGTAGTTTAAGGAATGATTCCAATTGTAACATCCGTATTCATAATAAGAACGGAAGTCAACATATGGGCGCTATCGAGAGTACTGAGATTAAATGTCAGCTTCATCTATGGAAGTGCACATTAATTCTGTACCTGACATGGAACAGTTACCTAGTCCACGGCATAGCTCCCAGGAAAACCATACTAGATTGCATAAGAGATTGCATTTAAGAATTCATGAAATACAATACGTCATAAATTTACAATTTCACGTTTTCATTTTGAACATAATATTTACTTAGATTTAAGTTAAGTCATAAAATAAAATTTTTACGTGTAGCTACCCAAATAATCAATAATTTTTGCTTAGTATATTTGACACATGTATTAAAACTTACTTTATGGCATTTTTCTTTTAAATCCTGTTAATTACAAAAGATTAAAATTACATTGCCTTTATAAACATTATCATCGACAAATTGAGAATAAATTCGATTGACGTAAACTATTACCAATTTTATTTTTATTTTATTGTTGCAGTTTAAGCTATCTTTATCTAGCAAATCTTTTGAATTCTATGTAACGATTATACAGGAAAATATAATGTATTCGTTTATGTATATTGTAAAAATACCGTCTGAAGTTTCAACTCTTGCAAAAAAAGTATAAGAAAAATACCTTCATCATCTTTTACATAAATTGTAGTTTTAATTCTAGAAATAAACAAGCAGTATCTTACTAATAACAAAAATATTATAGTCGAAGCGACAGTGTTTCTCGCTGTAAAATGATCAAATCTGTGGTGGTTCGCGGTACAAAAAACTTTAAAAATAAAACATGTGTAACAAACGTAATATCAAAAATAAAATTCTTATTCTGTTATCCATTGCTAGGTATCTAAAATTTCCTCAAATAAAATAAAAAGTTTTAGTTATTCGTTTTTTCTTTCAGTATCTTTAAGAATTTGCAGATCTCATGAGATAACATTCCTGTTATTTGCTGAGCCCTTGATTATTCAGTGATTACATGGTTAAAATTATTTGTATTTGTAGAAAAAGCTGGTTTAAGTATAAATTTAGAAGGAAATATTGTTTTCTTTTTAGTATCCAATGAGTAATAGAACTAATAAGTCATTATTAGATAACATATTTCTGCATTAATGATGTTCACTGTGGGTATCAACTACAAAATTTCAACTAAGCTTGTATATGACAAAGTCGCCACATGTGGAGACCTATTCAAATCACAAATCTTTGTCACCAACTTGGTTGGTCTTAGTTGTGCGTGTGTAACGGGCTTAATATGAACACTTGATTTTACTTCCATTCCTCTCCAACTTTCTGTAGTTATTATGTTTTTATTCTTTTTCGGATAACGTACAAGTAAGTAAACGGGAAGAGAAGTTATTTATATATTAATGTTTTATTTTTTGTTTCTTGTTAATAAAAGCAACGAAAAAATATATATTTCTGACGTATTTAATTCCAGTCTGTAAAGTATACGTGTGATTAAAAATTGATTTATTGCGACAGTTTGGGACCATTAAATACGCAATTCCACAGTATTAAGTAACTAATCCCTATTGAGTTCAGTAAGTGTTGGTAACCCTGGTTTTTGTGGTACATTCTAAAATCTTAATTGTGGAGGGTAGTTCTTCTTACAGTTTTACTTTTATCAGTTGGTTGTGAAAATGTTATGAACACACAGGGAGATTTTTTATTAATTGGACATAAGGCTAAAAATTAAAAAAAAAAATCATATTTTTAAAGCGGTATAACGTAAAGAAGTAAAATTTAGGCTTACCATTAATTAATAGTAATTAGAGATCTAAAAGGGGTTAAGCATGGGTAACTTACTTCTAAATTTAGGAAAAAATTTACATAGTCGGTCGATTGCAAAATTGATAACTTTATTTAATCCTAAATTTTATTGAGAAACTATTTCTACCCTTACATTTTTACCGAGAATCTTTTGGTGTTGGTGTTTGGTGTTCAAGAAAAACGCGATCTAGGTACTAATACAAGGTACCATTCCATTTAAAGTAAGGCGTTCAAGAAACGTTTTTCATAAAACTAGTTATATGTCAGTTTGGTAGATTGTACTAGTTATTTATAAAAACGAACGGGGCACTTTATTTTAACGAGCACTGGCATTATTGGTCAAGTGCATCACATGTGAAATTTTTACAAAATTCGCATTTATTTTTTCACATTCAGAGGTAGGACGATCTAATTTATTTCTAATTACTATTAGGTCTGTTCAAGCAAGGAATCTGCACTGGTTTCAAACTGTCATAAATATCCGACCAGTAAAGTTATGAATTTGTTTTCTGCAAACCTCATGAAATAAATAGTTGAACGAACGTTTTTGACAATTTGGGACAAGTCTGGATTCTTTCCTTAAACAGACCTGTTAATTAAAGATAGCAATAAGCCTATGCCTAGTGTACTAACTGCTATTTAATTTCTTTACATTCTACCGATTTAAAACTATACAATTTTTTCTAAATTTTCGGCAAATTTTAAAATCTGAATACCTCCTAGGGGTGCAACTTGATAGGTACAGAAGTGAGTTATGTTAAGTCATCATATGTTTTAACCCTTAGTTCTTGCTCTATGCCTAATCAATAAAGAATCGCCCTGTATACCAATTATATTATCCTAGTTTATATCTAGATGTATAGACAATACGTATTATATTAGTAGTGGCTATTATTATTTTGTTGTTTATTTCCTACTTTCCTATTCAAGGTAAATAAATATATTCCTAAATGTTTCTATTTCGCTGAAGAATGTATGTGTTTGTTTATATTTGTTGCGACTCTTAACAGACAATTAGTGAACTTGACCTTTACAAACTTCAGTGTATTGACACCACACTGAAACGACTACTGATAATTTGTCTTGTGATTTGTTTCTTCAGAATGCAGAATGTCAATACATATCCAAGAATAAAAGGTTCGACAATAATGATATATTTATTAAAAAGTAAAGGAGTTCGAAAAACTGTATTTTCAAAACACATTATCAAATGCATTTTGTTATCGAAATGTTCTTTAAGACATAATTTAGAAAATATGTATGTTACGTATAATATGTTATATAAACTAAGACATACCCAAAATATGCATAAAAATATTAATTGTATGGTTTAACAAATTAAATATTTTAGGAGATACGGAGGGTTATTCCATTTTGTTGCATTTGTACATGCAACATGATGGTCTATTCGCTTATCATTTCTCTCTTATCGTAATCGTGTTTTATTATAAATACAGTTCGTAGTTAGAGTTCTATACAATTTAGTGGAGCACTATACTCCTAGGAGTGCCATGTTCATTTGCTACATATTTTGGACCATCCACAAACATGAAAGTGTGTCATATTTTTTTAACATCCTGTATATTTTCCGCGTGTACAGTTATTTTTGAACTTCTATAAGACCGGCAAAATATATACAGGGTGTTCCAGAATGATGGTCAAATATTTTACCAGTGTGTTCCACAAGTCATTTCAGGGGGGGATCTTCATATAAAATTTTTCAATTTAGGTCCTCCCTGTTGAGATATTCGAGTCTCAAAATGGCGGAAAAAATAGTTTTATTTTTGTTTCCTTAAAAACGGTTGCACTTAGATATTTCAATTTTGGTACACATTATCAGCTAGTCAAAAGCTATTTTGTGATTGTGTCTATTCCTTAGCTTATGTTTCTAGAGGGAATAAGCAACCCCTAGATTTATTTCTTTCAGAACTTTTCCTACAATAGCCGATTTCAACAAAACTTTTTTTTTACATAGTTCTCCTAATTTGACTACTTTTTTCCCTCTTGTAATTTTTTCATACAACCAACATCTTTTCGTCACCGGTTACTGATAACCGCAGTAGGCGGTTGCTATGATGATGTTTCTCTGTTGTCTTATGAAACAAATCAGTCTTGACAGTTTTTGCCAATATTTTAAACAACTGACTCTTCCGTACAGATATTAGCGAATAAATTGATGGAATATGCATACGGAAGGTTTGGCAACAGTTATAGGAATACCTTTGTTAAGAAATATTTGCAAAAACTGTCAATTATCAACCTAATAGCGATTTGTTTGACAAGACAATAGAGAAACATCAACATAGCAACCGCCTACTGCGGTTATCAGTAACCGGTGACGAAAAGATGTTTAGAGTAAAGAAAAGTATTTTTATTTTTTTCCGCGCAAACTGTTGGTTGTATGAAAAAATTACAAGATGGAAAAAAGTAGTCAAATTAGGTATAGTATTTAAAAAAAAGTTTTGTTGAAATCGGATATTGCAGGAAAAAGTTCTGAAAGAAACAAATCTAGGGGTTGTTTATTCCCGCTTTCCAGAAACATGAGCCAAGGAGTAGATATCACCACAAAATAGCTTTTGACTAGCTGATATTGTGTACCAAAATTAAAATTTCTTAGTGTAAACGTTTTTAAGGAAAAATAAAAAACTATTTTTTTCTGCCATTTTAAGACTCGAATATCTCAACAGAAAGGACCCAAATTGAAAAATTTCATATAAAGATCCCCTAAAATCGCTTGTGGAATACACTAAAATATTTGACCATCATTCTGGAGCACCCTGTATAATCAATATATTTGTTGGAACTAGGTATTTCTCTTAAAGTATGATTTTTTATAAAGTCAAACAACAAATTTAGACATTACTTATCTACCAATTTATGAATGGGTGCGTATTTTAACAAACTGTGTTTGTTTAAATTTTATATAATAATAGCTAATTTTAATATGAACTTGAAGCATAGTAATAGTTAAGAAACATATTTTGCAATAAAATTTAACCTTATTACCCTGTTTAATTTCGCAAATACTCTATAAATCATCTCCAAGGCGAATAGAATTATATGACATTTTATAACTTTTAGTAAGCTATACAATTAAAAAAATTAGGTTACAATTAGATAACTTGAACACATGATTTCAATGCGGGCAAAGATTGGGGGTACCAGCAAGGTAGAAATAGCAAGAAGCTTGCGTGAATCACGCTGATTCCATGCTTTTGTTTGTTACACAAGATTTTACCCCGCTACGTAAAAATTTACATTTGTGTATAAAATATTCCTTGGAATTGACACAAACTGCTTGTTATGAGCATTAAAGAAAATCGTTATTTTCCAAAAGGCCCTTGATATTTAGTCGACGGTAAGTAAATTCATTTTCGAAATAATGGGAAAAATTGATAATCATGCTTAACATAGATGTTTATCAATATCAACTTTGTGTAATTGAAATCCATCTCTAATTAAGTTACTCTTAGAAACGATTATTGCAATCATTCAGTTAAAGTTTTGTATCGTTACTGGCGTAAATGCTGTCTTTTCCCCATTGAGGTAACACAGGAGAAGTTTTAGATATTATTATATGTGTATTAAAAATGTTGGCGGTTGTTCTTACTGTTTTTGTTACAACCAACAATAGCTATTTATGATATACGTGTTAAAAGTAAGATTTTATTTTGTGAGTGAAGATGATTAAAAAACGAGCGTAGCAACCAGTGCTGTTGTTAGTTATGGAAAAAACGCAAAAATATTGACAGCATTTTCTAGTAATATTATAAATATAATCAATAATCTAGATAATGAGCTTAACGAATCCATCCCTGCTGAAATCGAAGAAGCCGCCAGTCGAGCAACATTGGAATTATTGCCGGCGAAATCAAAGGAACAGTACGAAATCGCTTATAGACGCTTTTCGGAATGGTGCAAAGGTCCCCGGGAAAATGTAACGAAAGTGTTTTACTGGCATATTTTGAGGGAAAAGCCAAGATATGGAAATCGTTAACGCTGTGGTCAAATTATTCCATGATCAAAACTATGTTAAAAATAAAGCAAGATCAATATATAAGCAAACATTATAAACTTATTGCTTTTTTAAAACGGAAGGGTGAAGGATATCAAGCAAAAAAGTCTAAAGTTTTGACGAAGACGCATATCGACAAATTTCTCAGAGAATCAGAAGACGAAAAGTATCTGATGATGAAAGTCGCAGCAATAGTGGGTGTCTTCGGGGCGTGTCGCCGGGAGGAATTGTGTCAGATGACCATCGACAATATCGAATATTTGGGCACTTCGGTTGTTGTGTTGTGACCATACCAGATACTAAAACGAAAGTGCCTCGGACTTTCAGTGTTGTTGGTGAATTCTATTTAAACTTTTTTAGAAAGTATATGGCACTCCGGCCACCCAACGCTGACCATAGACGACTTTTACTTAAATATATGAAGAATAAATGTATGAAGAATCCAGTCGGAATTAACATGTTTGGTAAAATGCCTACCGACATTGCAGAGTTCTTGAATCTACCAAATCCTCAACTCTACACTTGACATTGTTTTCGTCGTTCATCGGCGACATTGTTAGCAGATTCTGGTGCAAAGCTTACTACCATCAAGAGACATGGGGGATGGAAATCTTCGACGGTAGCTGAAGGCTACATTGAAAATTCACTGGAACAGAAGAATGAAATTGCGTGCCAAATACTTCCTACTGCTGCAACTACTAGCAAGACCACCAGTACTACCAGTAGTATTTCTACAGAAAATAGGTGTGTCACACATGTTGACAGTAAAACCAACTTATGTATGGGAATGACAATTCAAATTGTTCTAATTTTACTATAAATGTTAATAGTAATAACTATAAAAATTAAAATAAAAAGTTGTTCATGTGTTTGTTAAAACGTTTTATTAATTTTCAAAACAAAATTAAAATAAAATTTAAATAAACTTACTTTTAACACGCCTGTCAAAAAATGACTTTTTTTAACATCAAAAATGACAATTAAAAAGCCCACTTTTAACAGTTTTGTAGAAAAAAGTTCTTTGTTCGTTGGTGTTTCCATTCTGGACGACAAACTTCAAAACAAAATTAAGGCAACAAAGTGTGTACACAATGTTTCTCTTTTTTCAGTTTTATTCTCTAGACTTGTCTACAGAAACAGAAAGTTCCAAAAACATCTCCTCAATTTTGTGGATTTAATGTAGACGAAAAGTTACAATTTATTTAATGAGTCTGGAACAATAAGAAACAACAAAAAAACAGAAAGTTTATCTGTATTGCCTTATTATGGACAATGCTTGACAGTTATACTGGTCAGTTTCTTTAATTTATTGATAGTGATTTCAAAAATTGATTATTCAAAATCCATCCAAATTTGATCAGCGTGTGGCCATACAGTCTTTATGTACTGGAGGTTTATGTAATAGATATGCAAATGGAAGGCACGATTCTATACGTATTCAACTGTGAAGGAATAATATAGAAAATTTAACAATGCTGAAAGAGGGGATAAAAACTGCAAGTAGGTGTATCAACAAAAATTAGTATGGCACGTGTTAAAGATATTATTAAAGGAATGTTAATCAGTAATTTCAGAAAATATTCATATGAGTGTAGAACCTGTTCATATTACATAAATTGAGTTACAGTAAAATTTTTTCGTAATAGGTTCGCCGTCTTTTGAATGAGGACCTTCCTACAGCCAAAATAATAATTTGTTTCCTTGACGATTCGCTGACTTGAACAATTCTCTTCAGATAAAGTATCACTGACATTTTTTTCGATCACGAAAGATCCTTGCTGATAGAACTTAAAGAATAAATATCAATGAAAACCTATACAATGAATGTCTTCGTCAAGCAATAAGACGAATACATTCAGGAAAGCATTCACATGATGGCATTTGCTTTTCAAGATTATCGTGTCGCCACTGTGGTAAAAGAAAGCATCCAGCAAAATATATGGAGTATTCACCTTGAAGATACAGAAGATTACAATGTTATTATGAAATAATTCTTCAGTCAATAACCTAAAGTATTATGTTACCAGGATATACATAATTTGGTCAACCAATGAGGTATGAGCCTGAATTGTGGCGGCAATTATATTTCAGAATACATTTTTCTAAACCAGAGATGGATTTTAACTGAACACGCCTTAAAGCACCATATTTATGTGGCAAAACCTGACATCTTCATAATTTACTTAAAAAAATTATTAATTATAATAATTTAATTTTGAGGTGTTTTATTTATATTATCATATAAGGATATTTTTTACACAATAACAATAATAGCATATTTTAAAATTTTTATACAAATATATAAATGTTAGGTTGGCTTTGGTAATGTCAAAACCTAAAATATGCAGTTCTGGGATAGAAGTAGAAGTGGTAAAATCGAATAAATATTGTTTGTAATTAAGAAAATTTTGCTTATTTTAGTGTATTAAATCTTACCAACAATTCTTTCATGATAATCAATAAATAAGACACAGCAATACAAAAAACCTGAGCTTTCCGAACCTAATGTAATGTCTGCATTGAGTAGAATCATATATCTATCAGAATTATAAAGCAATTATAAAATTACTCAGTTTGTTGTCGATAGTGGGAAATTAGAGGCCAAATTTCAAAGAAAACACCAAATTTTCTCAATTGTCGACGTTTGTCACTTATCGTAACATCCTCAGGACACTATAAAATTTAATAAATTCAAAATTACATCGCAATTTATAAATAACAAACTAAACATTAAAGTATTAAAAAAGTGTGTTTAAAACATTACAATAAAATGAATACAACAATATCTATATAAACATGAAAAAAGAAACCACAATTACACACACACTAGCAATTATTATATGTCACAAATTTAAAAGCAAAAATATTAAAAATATATAAACAAAATGTCTTTATATAATGAATATTCAAATAATATGGTGAAAAACGAAAAATGTAACAAACAACAATCTGTGTATAATATACAAAAAAATAATATTAAAAATTAAATCTACGTATATTATTTATATGTTACTCACATTACAGATTTAAGTGTTTCACTGTGTTTTCCGAGTCTCGTTGTACATAGTATGTCATATAACAATCTTGGACAATGTAGATATAAGCAGAAAATAACGTACACATATATCCAGAACATGTATTAAAATATAAATCAAATTAAAGTTACCTTGTCGTACGAGACTAAGGGTGAACAAAAACCATACAAAAAGTTTACAAATATTACCTTTTTATCTCCCCTATAAGGTTAAAATATGATCTACTGAGAGTTTCAATATCCGATCTTTTATTTACCGAGTGTTTTTCTTTTTTTATGCATATCATTTCATCTAATAACCGTTTTTTTATATTATTTTGTTTGCCGATAATCTTAGTTGAATCATAATCAAAATGATGTAAAAGCTACTATAACAGTGTTCGGCAAGTGCAGTATTGTTACTTTTTTTGTCTTTGTGGGATTTAATATATTCATACAGTCTCTTTTATGTTTCTGAATACGAGTTCCTAAATAATAACTGTTAGTGTGTGTGTAATTGTGGTTTCTTTTTTCATGTTTATATAGATATTGTTGTATTCATTTTATTGTAATGTTTTAAACATACTTTTTTAATACTTTAATGTTAAGTTTGTTATTTATAAATTGCGATGTAATTTCGAATTTATTAAATTTTATAGTGTCCTGAGGATGTCACGATAAGTGACAAAACGTCGACAAGTGAGAAAATTTGGTGTTTTCTTTGAAATTTGGCCTCTAATTTCCCACTATCGACAACAAACTGAACAAACAAATAAGGCTGCTAATCATCATTAGTTATAAAATTACTTTATGAAACTGCAATATAACTCAAAATTAATTTTAATTATATACGAGAACTAATGGAACCGCTTACATTCCATGACATGGATTCCGCTCTGCAAAAATATTTTTCTGAGCTTGTTAGACTTAAGAACATTCTTAAGTCTACAAATTATGTTATACAAATTCTTTTGTAAAGCATATCAAAGAATCGTAAAATATCTACAGAATATTGTTTCTGCTTTTTATAGTTTTTTTTCTTATGTATCTAGTATCACCCCACTTTTCCATACACAATATACATAATATTGGTAAATCTAAATTCAAAATCGTAAACAATTAAGAATGCATGTGGATCACGAATGAAAATATTTCCTAAGTCTGTAGTTTACTATTTGACGAGTACATGCTACGTGACAAATGCTTGTTTACAAAATGTATGCCTTGTGATCTCTATTAACGCGTTTACAAAATTACGTCTAACATAAGTTCAGAACAATAAGAGAACAAGGACTATAGCAATTAAGCCAAGCTCTTTGCATAAAATATACATACGCGTGACACTTATTAACATGTTTCAATCAAGCCGATACATAGATGGTCTGTAGTATAGTAATTATTATACGAAGGTGTCTCACACCTACACGTTCTCTGTAAAAGGTTATTTTGTATGATTTAATATTAAAATATCAAATACCACAATGACATAGAGGATGATCCACGTGGTAATGAAAAAAGGAGTTGTTGACTTTGTTACTGGAATATACCAGGCGATAAATTATATTCTATTAGGGTGTTGAAAACCATGAAATTTAAAAGTAGGATGCATTCAAGATCCCTAAACAAAGTAGGTTGCTTATAATCGTCCAATGGCATTACAGTATTTTATCTTCTTTGATTAAATAATTTATAATTACTAGGTACTGGAATTTCTGGTGACCATACTTATCATATTGCAGCTTTCCACTCCGGAAGTTCACTTACTATCTTTTTTATTCTTTTTGTGCATGGCGTTTTGGAGATTTAGTATATTGGTAGTAATACTTGATGGAACAGTAGATCGATATAATATAATACCTGGATAAAGCACACAGCACAAGACATAAGAATTTTTTTTCTACAATAAAATTCTTATGCATGAAAATGGTTACTACGAAATCTTTGGTTATCTAGATAAAAAGTATATTTTCGATTGCATATTAGTACCTTCCTTTCCGCTGTCTTCTTAATTCAAATTCTTTTGATATGGAAAATATACAGTTTCGTTAGTTTCCTTTTTTTATATTGGCTTTACAAGTAGTCACAATATAAATTGTATCTTCAAAATTATAACATAAAAACTTGTTCTAGAACACAAATAAAAGCCAAAATTTATTAGCAAGGAATATTTGACATTGTCGTTTCAAATATCAGTGAACGTCACTCGTGAGTTTGTCTAGGAACCTTAGGATGTATCAACATATCTTAAATAGGAGTGGTAGATATGATGTAGATATAAGGTAAAAGCATCTATTTTCGACACTGACATATTGTGATACACGTATTGTGTGTTTGGTAACTGGACGGTCATATTTAAATGGAATATGTAAAATTGAATTGTAAACATAATACAAAAACTAATTGGTGTTAGTTAATGAAATATTCAGTTAAAATTAAAAAAATAAAATTCTATTTCGTACTTGCTCAATAATATATTAATTCGCTCAGCAACTAATTGTTTTAAGAGACCCCATAAATACCCCCATGGTGATGACTGGCAATTATATTACTCTTTTTCTCCTAGTTAGCAAGATCTGGCGATAACAAAATTTAATCAAGACCTGCAGAACATTTTTGATTGGTCACTTAAAAACTCGTTAACTTTAAACCCCCAAAAAACCGTTGCTATGATTATTGGAACTAGTGTACAGTGTAGTAAGGTAGACTTGTCAGACAAATTAATCTTGAACAATGTTTCACTACCAATTGTAAATGAGTGCAAAAGTTTAGGTGTTTTAATTGACAGAAATTTGTCTTTTACTTCTCACATTGATAATATTATTAAACAAGAATTTGGGGTACTCCGGTCAATTTTTAGATTTAAATATGTATTAGGCATTAAATTAAAGTTGGTAGAATCTTTAGTATTATCACTCTCTGATTATTGTGACATTGTATATGGGCCTTGCCTTTCATCTCAAGATTGTTATAAAATACAGTTAGTACAAAATGTTTGTATGAGATATAGCACTAATACTTTAAGAAGAGAGCATATGACACAATATTACCTTGAAAATAACTGGAACAAGATGAATATTAGAAGACAAATTGACTATGCTTGTTTTTTTCATAAAATAATAATCCTAAATCAGCCGAGTTATTTAAGAAATAAAATTGTTTGACAGACTGAAGACAAACATTCAAGCTAGGACGAGACGTAATCCTTATCTTTTATGTATTCCTAGACACATCACTTCTGCCTTTTAAGGTTCTTTTAGTTATTTTGTGTCCTATTTATATAGTTCACTACCTCTAGAAATTGAGTCCACACATATTCTATATACAATCAAAAATCACTTCAATACATAATTAAAATATATGTATAGGTGTATCGTTGCTTGTTGCAGTACGATCTATAGACATTGTTTTGTGTTTAGAATTAATTTTAGTTTGATATATATTTTGAGCCACTCTATATATAAATGGATACAACGTAGTGTTATGTTTATAAAGTAAGTTTAAAGATGTGCCAAAGACATCCTAGAAATAATTGATAAAACATAAATTTATTGGGGTGTCGATCCAATTTCGACATCGATAAGAGTCGACATACAAAATGAGATCAAAGTAGATTGAGATCAAAATTGTAAAACCGTAATTTTGATAGCAGGTATAGGCACAAAAGTACTATGTACCTAATTATTATATGCGCAAAAAGTAATTTGAACAACAAGAAGAAAATAAAATGCAAAATACACCTAACCGAATCAATAGAATTAATAAAACATTTAAATTAAATTGGGAAATGGAGTTGTAGAGATGAGAGCTTGTAAATTTTAGAAGAGATTTTGATGAGACATTTAAATAAATTTAAAAAACGACCTAGTTTTTGTTGGTCAATGGGGAAATCTGAAATAAACTGTCATTAAATCAAAAACAAAATATGGTATGATATTAGTGACATGAAATCATTTCCTGTATATTTGTCGGTTATGATTTGAACTTGGTTAACAACTAACCTCTTTTAAAGATTTAGGTAATATATTTTTAGATTAATACATAGACTAATAGGAAATGTGAATGACGACATGGACATGATATGATAGATACACCGTGCATTTTGAAGAGAGATGAATCACTTTTTAACTGATTAGGTTATTATTCAAATTTCTTCCGATTATCGAGACCAGTCTATAACTGTCTTTAGTGGGATATATTAAGAAATTAAAAGTCAATGAAGTCTTTGTGCCATTGCATAATTGCTTGAAATATTTGTAGGTGTTCTTTTCGCTATTTGTCTCATCAGTTAATGCTATTCAGATGTGGAACTTAAATTAGTTGAGTTCCAACTTTACAATAATAAGTCTAATAAACTGAATTATCCATTCACCTTTCCTTTCTGGTTTTATCATTCTAATTCTGGTCGTATATTGGTCAATAATAATATGTCAATTTTTTATTGAGTCGATCTTTCTGTGGGGTATATTTCAGCTTTTATATAAAGTAAGTCATTAGTCATACAGGGTATTTAGTAAATAATAGCCATACTATTGAACTAGGTTCACTGAATAAAAATATTGTAAATTAATCTCTATCCTCAAAAAAAGATGGAGATTTTTGGAAAATGATTAATTACGGCGGATATTTAAAAAAAATAAAGAATTTTGTCCGCGCTATTGTGTTTAGGTACAAGTGGTTACTTTTTTTTTATTACTTTTGAAATGTTGTTTTTCTTTCATGTTGTCACATCCCGCTGTGAAACAAATGGTCACTTTATTAAAGTGGACCGGTCAGTGGTCGCGCGGTTTAAGGCGTCAGTACTTGAATCGAGGTGACTAGATCGGTGTTGGTTCGAGCCCAGTTGCCGGTAGACCGTATATAAGCTATATTCGTGGAGAGGTTTGGCGCCCTCTCTGCAGGTATGGTAGGGTGGAAGAATGTTGGCTTGGGTCAATGTGAGAGATTGATACCGGTTGATATTTGCCTACCCCCCTAATTAATGAGGTTTTCCAGGTTTCCCTCACTCCTGCACTGAATAGTGGTTAGGGCCTACCAACGTAAGTCGTTCCTGGGCGCAAATGCGGCCTGCTTAATAATAATATGCCGCCCCCTCTCCCGCACAAGTCTCTGACTTCTGGGCTAATCCCTGTGATTAGAATGAGGGATAGAGATATTATTATTATTAAATACATGAAACAAATAATATGACTATAGTTACTTTATTTGTTTCATGCAAGTTTCATGAACACCCTGTATAGGTATTTAGTATTTATTTTGTCAAAATAATAACATTTTAAAAATGTCTGTGCATATACTTCACCTAACAAAAAATTGACACTGTATTATTTTCAATAAAATTGGAATGATTTAAATCATATTATGTAACTTTCAATTGCAACTTGCAAATCCTTCAAGAAAAAAATAATCCTTTTTATTATGTTTTACATTATCAGTGATGAGATCCTTTATCCGTAAATATTGCTGTAAACAAATTCTTAGGGAAAAATATATGGAAACTCCATAACCTTAAAGCTCTTGTTACAAATATATATTTATAATAATGTATATGAAATAAAAGATGAGAATGTGTAAAAGCAAAATGAAGGCTTCGTTACATTATAATTTGAAATTATTCCGTGGGTTGTATGCCTCCTACGACTGTAACATATTATTCGGTAGTGGTCTTGTTTTACGGATTTGTAGGTAAGTTTTGTAATTATATAACATATACAGCATGAGTATTAAATCATTGGATCAATTAATTTTTCCAAGTATGCTGATTTTTTATGAAAAACATTGTTCCATTTTGGTAGGTTGGCACAAAGAAATTCCCATAATACCTTCAATTTTAAAAAGACGTGCATATATATTCTGATGAATAAAACTGAATACTTTTGTCATATTTGAATTAAGTATCTTGTACAAATTAAGGCAAGAATTTATACTTGTGATATTATTTTGGTTTTACACTTCTCGTAATTTATGAATAATATTTATTGTAAAATTAAGCAGCTCTGGACAAGATAATAGATAAGTAGGTATTCACTTTATTTTATATTAATGCAGAACCAGTACTATATGTAAATTTACTAGGAGTGGGATGAAGGTCACTTTGCAAAACATTATTTTGCAAGTCAGATTTACAGAGGTACCTATATTGTTTTATAAAAAAAATGGTTAATGCCAAAAATGTTCCACTGCGTACATTGCAAGATTCACTGAACTAGATCTAAAAATATACCAACACGTTTTAACAAGAATTTTAACTGAAAGAAATGTCACTGTAATATTAATTATTAGAATAGATATTCATTGTTTTGACTACATTTTGCATACATTTTTAATTTTCTAATAACTTTAACTGCAGTGGATAATAATTATTTGTATACCTATTAAGTGCTCAAAATCAAAGTTTTTTTAATGACGTGTGAGATTCGTTGGAGTATTTGGAGCATGTAGGAGAGGAGAAATCACATTTTTGACAGTAGATGCCATAAAAGATTCTCCTGTGATTGTCAGTCATTTATCAGTGTCAAAATTCCGAACGCGAAAACTCATGTTCCAAGAATATTTACGATTACTGGGAGATCAATAGATGGTATCAATTTTTTAGATATATTTCGTAAGTACGACAAACTTCGACACATCAGAAATTTTTCTTGACATATCGAAGTAATAAATACTACACCTTGCCAGTTGGAATCAATACAATTGGAGATATGCCAAAACAGATGTGGAATTCCTTGGACTCTACAACGCTAATGAATATATTGGCCATTGCTTCTGGCGCAGCTCTGCAACAATGTTGACAGATTCTGAAGTGGACATGAAACTTTTAAAGCGACATGGAGGTTGGCGATCAAGTTCAGTTGAGGAGGGTTATATCGAAAATTCTAATGAATAGAAAAACGAACTAGCAAAAAGAATTATATGTCAGAAAGATACACCAAATAAGAAATTAAAAGAAGTTCATGCAGAAGCGGAAGCTAGCAGTATTGACACTACTAGGAATTTATTCGTTCCGACTACTTGCATTGCTGTTAGAGAAGAGAAGCTGAATGCTTCTAGTATTCTCTTTAATAATTTACATAATTGTATCTTTCACATTTATAATAAATAAATATTTTCACTGTTTTTAATGTTTCATTTTTACTTTTAGGCACTAGTGCCTAAATGAGTGTCATCTCAAAATTCTAATCAAAATTTGTCAACTTCGCAAAGCTTTCACAAAAATATAATTTTCGTCACTGAAAAATATAGTGACTTGTATTAGAGTACGACATCCAACTGCGTGATTATTATGTTATGTTTTTTAATTAAATTGCAATTTTAATAGATGATTATTAATAGAGGCATATACGTTGCCTATCAAAATATGGCAGCAAGTGTTTTGAATTATTATTTTTTTAATTAATAAGATTCGATAAACGTCATTTGAAACATCAAAATTGACAAAATAGAATTTTGTATTCGGAGACATTTTTAGGGCCAAAATGTATTACTCTAATCATCTATTAAAATTGCATTTTAATTAAAAATCAGATGGACATAGTAATGATGTGATCGGATCTTGGGCTATTAACAGTATTCTTATCTCAAAACGATTTTTGTAAGAACATTTCTTTTTACGAATATATTCATTTGTTAGATCAATAACTTTGTGACCTACTTCGAATTAATTTTTTAATAACAAAACTAATTTTTTTGTTGCTATGGGGATAATGACTAGAAATTTAGTAACAGTAAAGCAAAAACAATTTCAAAATAGCTATTGTCGTTTTATAGACCCATAAGTGTTTATCCATTTTAATAGTCATGAATTGATATCTTTGGTACTTACAGTTCCAATCAATAACATTTTAAAATTACTGTAACTTGATAGGTGGCTGTTCTTAATAATAATACCGAGTACGTGGTGGAACACACAGGGTGACTCGAATTACAGGGGTCAAACACTAGAACTTTTTAAAATAGCGTCCGACAGGATATCAAAAATTTTGAAAATATTTTTTTTTAATAAATGAAAATTGGCACAAATATTTTTTTTTATGTTGCTATTTTGGAAGAACTTGAAAAAATATTATTTAGAACCCAATAATTGCTGAGGCCCGACCCTTTTCTCCCCTCCAAATCTTTTTCAACGTACGCCTATGGTCTTGAAATTATGTGTATTTAACAGAAAATTTACATTTGTAAACTTTTATGTGTCCTGGCATTTTTCGATTTAGAGCCCAATTGTTTAGATATTTTACATTTTCTCAGTCAGTACCATATGTATTATTTCCCTAAGTGCTTTGTTGTGTTGGATTTAGTGATCATATTTTAGTGCCCAAATGACGGATGGATGAATAAAAACAGCATTGCGATATCTTTTATCAGAGCTGGCTATACATAAAAAATAATTTGCATTTTAAAATATAGGTACAATCTTGTACAATAATAATGGCATTCCCTCAAATCAGAAACTACTGGGTTGGGTGCAGACATTTCATTAGATCTCTATAGGTGAGTATATTATGAATTAAAAGTAGATTTTATTACAAATACGTCAGCAGTTCGAAATAAATTCCCAAATAGAATGCCATTATTATTGTAATAGATTATATCTGTATTACTTGAACATCTACAAATAAGCATTTTTTAATACTTTATAAGTAAGTACAGGTGTCACATATCATACGACAAATGATAATTAACAAGGAGTAGAGGTTACACATGTGAAAACTAAATAAATTTTTTCCTGTAAAAAAATGTAATTGAAATTCGAATGTACCTACCCCGTCAATAATAAAAACAGAATCCGACTGTTATACACGCAATGTAATTTCATGTAAACAAATACTACTACAAAAAGGTACAATTTGACAGTCAAGTTTCAATGACGGACAGTTTTACGGGTAAATTTCAATGACGGATACAGAATGAGAATGATGGGCTGTCCGTCACAATGATTGGTCACTTTAACTGAATTTAAAGACTGATTTATGACAAATTTCAATGACTAAGAAAATGTAAAATATCTGCAAAATTTAACTTTAAATCAAAAAATGTCAAGAGGCATAAAAGTTTACAAATCGTACGCTGAAACATATTTGGAAGCACTACAAAGTAAAAAATATTTGTGCCAATTTTAAAAATGTTAACTTTACAATTAAATTCGTTAATTCAAAAATTGATGTTTTTTTTTCAAAGTTTTCGATATCATATATTTCTAAAACTAAGCATTCCCGACCCACATTTATATAAACTTATTTTCTTATTTCAAAAAGTTCTAGCAATTTGGGACACTCTGTATAAAGCAATCGTATGTCATAGAATATTACGGTAACCTATAATATCTAATATTTGTCGTATTTTTTTTCTTTGTCGTAGTATTTCTGTCGTTCATTAGATCAATTTTATAGCATAACTAGGTGACCCGGCAAACGTTGTTTTGCCATATGAATTATTTCTAGTACATATTTTGGCAGTAAGTGTGTGGAGATGTGATGTATGACTAAAAGAGGAATGGAGCACTGTAAAGGATGACGGCCTATAATAATAACAAAACACGAAACATTCATTTTTTGAATTATTTCGCGTGCCTGCAATTTTACTTGTTTGACGGCCCAAATTAGCCCCTTTACGTCTTGTTGGCATTGTTCACTGTACAAAAAAATAGCCATATAGTAAAATAACAGCCGTTGTTGGCGGGAGCTCGTGACATGTGTTGCGTACTTTTGAGGTTATGTAGATCACTTAATTAACTAATAATGAGAACTACACTCAAAATTAATAATTTTATTAATTATTGATAAAATAGGAAATAAATAATTATGGCCCAGCAAATTAATACTAAATTTACTTGAGAATTACACTTAGAAGGTAAAATGATAATTGTAAACGTCACTACTACGCTCGATTCATACACAATAATAATGGACGAAAACTGTGTAGGGAGTGAGAGAAGGCTTATTGTGTGAGAGAGACAGGAGACGGGCTTCGTTCTCATCCCTACTCCGTACTGTTTACTGGGTGAGAAGTGACACCGGTAGATGCTTGGCGGGGATAACTAGTGATAATCGATCAGTTATCGACCAGGGTTAAAAATGATTAAATTACTAAAATGGTTATTAAAAAATAGGGGTTTTTGATAGAAGGATGAAAATTAAGGGTTGTATGTATTTTTAATGCCACATCATAAAAAAATAAAAATAAAAAATTTTGTCCAAAAAAAAATTAAAAAAAAATGTTTGGGGTGGACCACCCTTATCACTTTGGGGTATCAAAAATAGAGTACGACCGATTCTCAGACCTACCGAATATACATATATACTCGCGTAAAGAATTCAGACGTCTTACGTCACGGCTGACGTTACACATTTGTTTATATTGTCAATGTAATTTTCGATATTTGGTCGCGTTAAAAACAATCATTTTTTGCAATTTAGTGCAAAATATAATGCAAACTTTTAGTGTAGTATATAGTTTTAGTACTCTCAGTTGCAGTTTCTTAAATATTTTGATAAAAATATAATGAATTATTCATTTGTTCGTATGACGTAAGTCGTCTGAATTCTTGTTGCGAGTATAAAATTTCATAAAAATCGGTCAAGCCGTTTCCGAGGAGTATGGCGTCTAAAACTGTGACACGAGAATTTTATATATTAGATAATTTCACGCATTGTAATTTAATAAGTACAAAATTGAAAAATAATATTGTCTCTGGAGAGTTAACGTGCTGTTACTGATATGCAGTAGATTTTTATTTATTTTTATATTTTAATGCAAATATGTATAAGAACCTTCTTCTGTATAGCCCCTTTATAGAAATAACAGGGGGTACGTATTTCATTAGAAAAGCATGTTGCTATAGTAACATAATACGTTGTGTTTTTACGGAAAAGGGATTTTTATTTTGATAAAATATTTTGATATTGATTCTCCGAAAAACTGATTGCAGCAAAACAAGAAATAGTCTGATAAAACAGATAGACAGATTTGTTATTAAACATAGATTATTTGCAATGAAGGTAACGGAAATGCAAACGAATTATGTATGTTTATAAGTACCTAATATACAGTCACCTTTAATTAACAGCTACTATCTAATATGTAAACGCAAAATCATCTGGTTATTATTTTATACGTTATTTGTAGTTCTTACTATGAAATTCGTAATAAATTTCGTGGTTTTATTTTTAATATTAAATCTTTTTATACATTATTTAAAAGTTCCGCTAAAACATAGACTTGTATAATTAGAAAAGATAGACTTATACAGGGTGCCCGGAAACTCCGCGAAGAAAATTTAAGGGATAATACTACTCGAAAAGATGTGTCAAGTTCAAAGTTATTTTTTTTTAAATTTGTTTTTTGACTGTAACTTCTTTAATATTGGAAGAAATAATCATAACTTTTTTTGTCTTTAATTTTATTAAGATTTTGATGGCATTCCTTTTAAGAATAAAAATTTATCTAAAAATTTGATGCTTTGTTTGAAGTCAAATAAACCAACCGTTTGCGAGAATATAGACATGTAAATTTTAACATACTGATGAATCTCATTTCTTTTACAAATAGGCAAAGTATATTTTCAGAACAATTGAATGATAGTAGTCATATTGCTTTGATGAAAATTTCAAACCTTATATGTTTCGTTCATATAAGATAAAAGCAGAATTTCAACTTTTTATGAGAAACTATAGATTAAACTAGTTTATTCTAACCTTGGTAGAACAATTTCCAGACTGGTCACCACGTCGTCGGTTTAGCTTCCTTACGATTCCAGAGATATACAGGGTGTTAAAAAAAGAGTGTAAAATATTTAAGGAGGTAATAGTATGAACCAAAATAAGCAGAAAAGTCTCAATAAACATGGGTCCGCAAAGCAGCGGTTGCGGAGATATGGAATGTTTTATGTTTTTTAGCCCCTTTTTTATTTTGCAAAAACGTTGTATATTTTCTTATAATAGTTCGTTGATGTTTAGTGAAATAAACAGTACGTATTTGACAGTTGTTCTCAGTGCACAAGTTTTCTTTCGCTGTGGCTGGTTACTCTAACGCAGAATTAATAGACATGTATTTCATGTATGGTCGTGCTAATGGGAACGCCACCGAAGCGCGATGTCATTATGTTGACGCTTATCCAAATCGCCAGATTCCTTCACAAGGCATGTTTGGAAGAATTTACCAAAGATTGCGTGATACCGGTCCGTTGAGCAAACAGTTTATCTGGAAGACCAAGGTCGGTATCCACTCCTAGAAGAAGAAATTCTAGCACTGGTATAGCAGAATCCAGGTACGAGTATGCGGAGAATATCAGCCGAGGCAGGAATTAGTGGTCCTCTTGTTTGGAGAATCCTTCACAAGCAATTGTTTTATGCTATTAAACATTTGGATGGGTATTGTAGGTGACAGGTTTCTAGGTCCTGTTTAACAGGCGCTGCTTACCTCAACTTTCTGCAGAACACACTGTATGAGTTTTTGGAAGATATTCCTTTGAATCAGAGGCAACAAATGTGGTTCCAGCGTGCTCTAGCTCATTTTTCCATGGCCGTTAGAGAGCATTTACACCAAACTTTTCCACATAGATGGGTAAGAAGGGTCGGACCTGTGTTATGGCCTCCAAGATCGCCTGATCTGAACCCTCCAGATTTCTTTGTCTGGGGATATTTGAAGACATTAGTGTATGGTACTCCTGTAAATAGCCTGGAAGAGCTGCAGCTACGGATTAATCAAAAGTGTTCAGAAATCCAAACCAAAGAGGGTGTTTTCGAAAGAGTTCGAATATCATTGAGACGAAGATGTCGTGCCTGCTTGGAAATGGACGGAGGACACTTTAAACATATTCTGTAACTTTGTTTTTTGTTTGTTAAAAGCTTCCTTTGTCGGTTTATTCCTAATAAAATAAAATGTTTGAAAAAGGAATAGTGGTCCATATCTCCGCAACCGCTGCTTTGCGGACCCATGTTTATTAAGACTTTTCTGCTTATTTTGGTTCATACTATTATCTCCTGAAATATTTTACACTCTTTTTTAACACCCTGTAGATAAGGTTAAAGAGAAGTTTCAAAGTTACTTTTGAGGGAAATAACGATATGTCAAATTTCAAGGAAGCTAAATTAGTTAATATATATTTTCTTTATATGAAACTTGATCTCTATAAAAGTAGCAAATGTGCCAAATTTGAAAAAAATCGTTCCAGTTTTAATAAAGTTATAGCCAAGAAACAATTTAAAAAAAATACTTTGAGGTTAAGTACCTCCGTCAATATTGACAGTTTAAGCATTACATGAAGTTGACATATTATTTTTTCTAGTAGTATCAGCCCCTAAATTTTCTGCGCGAGTTTCTATGATTTTAATTGAACGTCTGAATTTTGTTTTGTTTCAAGTAACACGGAAATTCTAGAACAATTTGTTCAGCATTCGTTTGTAATTAAAAACGGAATACTAAAGCTAAAACGATATTGTCCGTTAACTAATTTTCAAAATTTAAAAAAAAATGCTGTTGTGTTAGTGTGTGAATATTAACATCTTTAACAGTAATTAATTATGACACCAGGACATAGAATGAACAAAACAGACAAAAAGGAGTCAAAACGTTTTATTTATTTTAGAGATATTATAAAAGTGTTATAAATCTACGCATTTAGAAGTTAAAAGTATACCTAGCAATTAAACAAAAACAAACATATGTATTTTTATACACTAGCAAATGTGGTAGGTATTTTATTTGCACGGCAATAAATCATAGGGATTAGTAGTTGTGATTTAACAATCCTTAGCCTGCTGGGTATTTATGTTAGCAAACTATTTACTTTTACTAATACTATAAATATATACATGCAAAAAACCTACAGTGCGGCTTTTCCATTTTAATTGTGTTAACTAAAATTTTTTGTAGGCATTCGGTTTACTTTATGAATAAAATATTTTTATAATTTCAACTTTAATGACGCATTTGGTTTAGCATTAGAATAAATAAATACCCTACAGTGCACAAATAAGTGTGATGTGGAAATAATATTTGTAATACCGCATCCAGACTCGCCGAGATACCTCGAACTATTAAAATACTGGACGAGGCAAAAGCTATTCCTGCCAAAATGGGATTAGCAATTACTCTTAAGATTTCTGGCGACCGGCGACAGCTATAAAAGTATTTACTATTTATTCAAATTGTCACCCCAAATAAATTAAAAAATTGATTATAGTAATATTCCTAGAGTGTATCAAGTTTAAATACAGAAAATTTCAGAATCGAATATTTTTTTGCTCTATAACATTTTCTTTTAAAACGCTTATAATTTTTCAGATACTGGACATTGAATATTTAAACGTTTTTGTAGCATAACTTTTTTTAGTTGCGTATGTTAGAAAGAGCACAAAACTTGCCTATTATCAATCACATGGGCATAGAAATGGGGCCTATGGACATTTGGAAATACTTTTTAAATTTTTTTATTCTTCATAATTTTCTTGACAAAACATTTCTTTTGTCAATTTTTGAAATTGTTAACTTTCCAGGAAATCGTTCAAATGGTATGACGTTTTTCACAGTATCTACACCTTCTCTTGGATTGCGACTTTGATTAAAATAATAAGAAAAAAGTAACACAAAAGCTGTTTCATATAGAGCTTACAGAAATTAAGCTGTTTTAGTCCTAGTACGGATGTAAATAATATTTTACCTTCCTGACTAAAAATAAAAATGTAGATATTGTGGAAAACACCATACTATTTTTTTTTATTTATAACTATAACAAAAAACGTCTCACAGTATTTTATCACTATATTTATGTAACTATCATTTGGTAATTTTGTATTCTTTGAACCCTTCACAAGTGGCACGCCTATGGAATGTTGTCTCCTGTAATCCTCACCTTCTGTACTCATATAGGTCCTATGTCTGCTGCAAATGAACTATCTATTATTTTGGACTTTGGCTATAGAAACAATAACGTCATCTCGCCTCGCCGTGTTTTACTGAAAAAATCCTTTAACTCGTGTCCCAAATACCGACATCGAAGCGAGAGCTATCAAGAGACACTCTCGTGCTCGACCGGTCTCGGACTGTCTCGGAGAGTGTGGATGCGGCATAACATGTTCTGCAATGGTTTATAATAGATTTTTTAATCTGAGTAACGATGTTAATCAAATTTGTGTTTTTTCTTTAGAGCAAAAAGTTCTGTAACTACATTCACTCCATAATAACAAACATTATTTCTATTAGCTTGGTCCTGTATACTCGTAAACAAATATTCGTCAATTCGACTAATATTCGCTAGCAAACGTTTGTGACTATATATGCCCTTATATAAAGCGTTAATAAAGTATTACAAAAAATTTTATTGTACAAATATTTTAAATCAGAAAAAATATACGAATTGATACTCCTTCAACAGTTTTATATATTAATTTATTTATTACTTCGCATCTTTTCCAAACAGTTTCCAGATGATGATCATCGATTGTAGGTATAGGGTCAAACGGAGTAAACGTGAAAAATCAAATTATTTGGGTAAAAATGAAACAAGACCTATAACTATATTTACTATTATCCTTATCCCAAATATTCGGAAGCATTGTACAGTTTCATGTCTCTGCAATATAGTTACAAGTCTTCTCCTTCAAGATCAAATTGAGTTTGCTGGAATATTTTTTGTCCTCTTCGAGACATTGTTCATTGAAATTTATTAGTTTCGCATTTTGTTGGCACCTATTGCATTCGGGATAGCTGATCAACACTCCTTGAATTTTGTCTTTTGGCATAAAATAAGCTCAAATATAGTGAAAGAGAGCTCTTTTAAGTTAGAATATCTTGAAAACTTTACGTGCAACGCAATCAAATCCTTTGGAAAGGAATTAGTGTTTGTGCGATATAAAAAAGTCTAAATGTGTTTCTATTGTATCTATATTGTACATTTGGAAGTTAAAATCTAAGAATAAATTAACTGCTAAATGTTAAAGTTACGTTAAATAAATTTCTTAGAAGGCACAGTGGAACGTCATTTTCACGTATACTGACGAGTAAAAACCGATATTATATAAACATAAAATATCATTGCTGGAGATACATTTCTAATACCTATTTATTTCCAAGATTTCAACATACATAATTAATTCTGTAGGAATGTTTGGCAACGACTCAAAGATTCACTAAAAAGTAAATACTAATTTTTGGAGGACTACAAATACAATGAATCTTGTAAAATAAATGGTTCAAGGAATGTTGTGTATCCAATGTGGAAAATATTTAATAAACCTATCTTGGTCAGGGTTTTCCCATCGTTGTGCGTGTATGAATATAATATAATAATTATATCTATACATATGAAGCTATTCTTTTGGTTTCCTGTTTTATACATCTTCTTAACATTTAACCTAAATAAAAAAAGGTGGCAGTCACAATATAAGAATGTTTTTAATGTTTTAACTGACAAGTTCCAAGGTCCATGGAGACAAAGCTTTCTATCCTGTACAATCTTTTTCCGTTTTCTATATTCATCCTCTCTACATTTTCGTTTATTTCAATTTATTGGTATTTCTAGACTTTTCTTGCTATCAACTGAATAGTTTAGCACTAATTTTTATGTCATGTTAGCCTATCAGACATTCTTAGGTCAAGTCACACCACGTCCCTTGTGCTCTAATCATTCCTATTAGATGTCTTTTCATTTTTTTAAATTTCCATTACTGCTCCGAAATTTCTGCGCTCCTATATATGGTAACAAAAGTAACTGTCGGTCATATTACTGTTTAATAGATTCTTTGTTTAGTTTTTCTTCTTAATATCTTATTTAGTGACTATTAAAAAGCATTAATCTAGTTTGTACCTCTTCTTGATCTGATACCTGCCAATCTGAAATAAGTGAGCATTTCTACTTGTTTAAATTGTTATTTTTCTTCTATTTATTATTATTTTGACCTCTAATTCTTTTTTCGTTGTTCACCGCATGTATTTGATTTTCTTTTCATTTATATAGTCCAATTTTATGAGCATTCGGTTATATTCGTCTTGTCACGATTATAATTTTTAAGCTTCTTCTTGCTGCCAATCATGGTACACTACATAGAATTGCTTAATTTTTGTATTCCTAATATAGCGGATTCCCATATCTTAATTCCTCTCCCATCTTAAATTTCTTTAGTGTATTATTATTTGTTCTTACTTTATTTTCTATTTCTTTGTATGTTATTGGAACAATTTTAATCAATTTGATTCTAACTCCTAGTTCCCTTAAAGCTTTACATCTGCATTATGTTTACATTGTCATAGGCCTGCTTAAAATTGATAAAAAAGTCAAGGTTGATATCTTGTGTCTGAAGCTTTCTTTGTGTGTTTATCTTGCTGTAAATATTTGATCTACACATTTACATATCACCCTATCGTATTTTGCTTCAATTTTTTCAGTTAGCAAGATTTTAATATAATGCTCCCAGTATTTTGTAAGCCGAATTTATAAATTAAGTGCCTCTACAATTTTGGCCCTTAGTTATATTTACTTTCTTACGAGTTTGATCCTTCATATTTAAAATCGTCCCCAATATTCCCAGTAGTTTCATATTTTTTTAATTCCTTCATTATTTTCTATATCGCCTTATTACTAGGTAGTTGTTCCTCGATGTAATTTCCTCCTTATATTTCTTATCTTTATTCTTGTTCTTCTCTGGTTCTTATCTTGTCCCCCATTTAATAGCTGATTAAAATATTTTTTCCGTATGTTTAAAATATTCTCGTCTACAATAACTCCAATTTATTTATCTCTGTAATAGATTGACGACAACAGACTTTTTATTTTATTGGTTTTAATTTGGGTTATCGGTACTAATACTATTTAAAATATTGATATTAAAATGATTTCTCACACATTGTTCGGCAACTGTGCCAATATTAATAAAGTTTTATGTTCTCTTCTTTCTCACGTTAATATTTACGATCTGAAAAACTTTTTATTGCACATTTAAGTCGCAGAAATGGTTGGTATCCACAAGGACATCGTTAGAATTAAACTATGTACTCGTATAAGTTGATAAACCATCGTTAGTGAAATATTTAATTTTTATTTCATGTGTGACATCTGTTACATCAGAAAGGTTAATGCGTAGGTCAGAATAGTTTCTAAATTAGTTGTCTTTGTCACATTATTTTGAGAGATATAAGTGCACTTAAAACTTTTATAACTTAAAATTAATATAGGTAGAGGTGATTTTGGTTCTGCCAAGGCAGTTACAATCATCAATACAATTACAATCAATCATTACCATTAATTAATTATTACGATTGCCCTTTGTTACACTAATGTCATAACAACGAGTAAGTTTTCTATATCTGTACCAATGAGTCTATATACAGGCTGTATCACATAAGAGGGCCACTCCCATGTATCTCGCTTAATATGCGAGACACGTCAAAAATCTTTAATTGTTTTTATTGAATTTTTGGAGGTCTTTATGCTCGCAAAAATAATTTTGAGATCCATGGCCAACTTTATGAGTAATAACAAAAAAACCTGTAAAGTGCCCAAACTTTAAGGCTGTTTAACTTTTTTATTTTAAGAGATAGAGAAATCGTATTGGTAATAAATTTTGATTGCAAAATTGATACCTTTCACCTGATATAAACAGATTTTTGAAATATCGTATGTGGTTCGCTGCGCCCTTTAAGCGGATAATTTTTTTTTTATTGAAGCAGGCTATGGCCACAAAAAATTGTCTGTTTTTTCATCATCATGCAATATACTACATGTTGCCCTTATCTTTCGTATTTATTACATTTTTTTCAATTTTAGTTAAAAAAATGTACCTAAATATTTTCGTGTTGCTCAAGATAATGTAGAACCTATTTTAATGACCAATTGCAAACAAAATAATAAAAAGAATGTACTTTTTTAATGCAAAATACAGATTTTCTTATAATATTATTTTATTACATTGTCTGTGTCAAAATAATTTTAAAGAGCCAATTGCTTCTAATGTGAAAACCAATAAAATAATATTATAAGAAAATCTGTATTTTGTATAAAAAAGTACATTCTGTTTATTATTTTTTTGCAGTTGGCATCTTTAAAACAGGTTCTATATTATCTTGAGCAACACGAAAATATTTAGGTACATTTTTCTAACTAAAATTGAAAAAAAAATGTAGTAAATACAAAAGATAAGGGCAACATGTAGTATATTGCATGAAAGACGAAAAAACAGACAAAAAAAAAAAAATATCCGCCTAGAGGGCGCAGCGAACCACATACGATATATCAAAATCAGGTGGAAGGTATCAGTTTTGCAATAAAAATTTATTACCAATAAGTTTTCTCTATCTCTTAAAATAAAAAAGTTAGACAGCCTTAAAGTTTGGGCACTTTACAGGTTTTTTTGTTATTACTCATAAAGTTGGCCATGGATCACAAATTTGTTTTTACGAGCATAAAGGCCACCAAAAATGCAACAAAAAACAATTAAAGATTTTTGACGTGACATGGGAGTGGCCCTCTTATGTGATACAGCCTGTATATATTAAATAGCTTAAATAATCAATGGTTGTCCTACAACATTTTAATTCGAATAATCTCGTACTCCCTTTGTCAGATTAACTTTGACCATTAACATCGCGTCGTCAAGAAATTGTATAATATTGAATGACTTATACGAGTAGGTACTTGATCAATTCAAAACTAGGTCTGATAATTGCAAAAGAATGAAGGGAGGTAAAGATAAGGTTTAGGATAACACTTATTCATTAAGTGGTGTCCTTTTGTTTAGTTGCAATTATCCCACGAAATATGAACTATTGTATAGATTAGAATCTAATTAATTATAACTCCAGTAATTACGAGTAGAAGAATTCAAAAATGAATTGTTGAATTAAAATAATACTTGAATATTAAAGAAAAGAATTGGGAACGGTAAACGATGTCATTTGAATTTTTACTTTATGTAAATTAATTTTACCTTGTGACATTATTGACATTGAAGTGTCAATGTGTATTTCTAAAAAGTAATAGTTAATAATTTTTTCTACGTTCATGCAAAAAACAAAAATTTATTGAACTATATTTAGTGAAAAAAGTAGTTCTCTATTGCACTAGTGCTATAAGATGTTTATTGCATTCATCTGTCATTCTACTACAGCGTTTTGTTATCATGACAAATATAAACGTTCAAAACGACGTCATATTTTCTTAGACTTAGTGTCATCTAAATAATACATTTTTTGGTTTTGCATGAACGTAGAAAAAACATTGTATGCAACTCGTACAAAAAGTGCTTATTGCACGCGACGTGAAATTGTCCAACGAGGCCGTCAGGCCGACTAGGACAACACTTTTTGTACTTGTTGCATAAATAACTATTATTTAGCTTCTACAATGTGTATTAGCTATGTTGGGATAGGTTTTCGTAGAGTACTAGGAAACCTCAGACCGCAAAAAGTTTTAAATTATATGGTTGGGATAGAGAAGATTCTCTGTAACATCAGATAACATTATAATTTTCAGATTATACGACAATTATGTTTTATTGCTGTATTATTGTTGCTTATACATTTTGTTTTATTATAGCAGCAAGTACCATTATTTTATTGTCAGAAATATTTTACAAATTTAACAAAAGAACGTTAATTATAAAATAGTTTGTACCACAAATATATAACTATTTTATAAGCATTACTGCGACAAGCTTATAAAACACTGCTAATAAAACTAAAGCATTTTATAATATTTTTTTAAGTAATGTTCCGTAATATTTCTAACACCTTTATAAATAAAATTATACTTGTTTTTTAAATGTGGATTATGAACCTATAAAACTATTATATTAAAAGATGCTTGAGAACAATTTTATTTCTAAGCTGTAAAACAAAAATAGTAATATAACAGTTACAATAGAAAAACGTTTATATTCACTCAAAATTATATTGATGAACTATTCTAGTGTGTCATAGCAAACGCTAGAAGTCTAGTTTTAACTCTTGCTTTAGCTATCGTAAGATATCAAGATTAAACATGTCAGATTTAAGCCAGTGGAAAAAAAATAAAAGAAGTGGCTCATTTGGAAGAAAAGTAAAGAAATAAAAACAAAGTATGACATATCAAAATTTAAAAAATCCTAATCTCATCCGTTTCATTGAAATATTTTGGGAATATGTAAAATCCATTATTTTATCATATATTATATAGAATCACGATTTCCAGTGTTGTATAGAAATTGCTTACTTATCATTTAACGCTGGTTTTTACAACCAAATTATTATATTTGTGGCAGCCATTTTGGCACAACCCTTGTGGCGTATAACTATAAAAAAATATCACAAATTTTGCCGGTTTCCTAATATTGAATAGTGAAAACAAAGACAATTATTAAAAGTTATTATGATTTTAATGCGTTACGCGCTAGTTTTAACGTCAAAAACCAACTTTATATAATTTTGTAAATAATCTCATAATACGGGGCATATAAAATTCACTAAACTAAACTAAAAACCCTCTTAACCCGGTCATGATGCTTAACGTAGCCTCTAGTTTTGAAATACTGTTACTTATAAGAGAAATGGACCGAGAAATTGAAGCGGCATAGACAAAGACGGATTGTCGGGGATTACATTTTAGCTACCTGCTACAATTTAGTACGGTTCGATCACACAAAGTTTTTTTAAAAGTGCACTTCATCTATACCGATAATACATAATATAAAAATATTGAATATAAGCACCAGTACTACATTTATTTACGATTTGCATACATAATAAGTTTTTATTACTCTCTTTCATTTCTAAACAGACTATAGATATGAGCCATATAAATCACAATAAAATTTTCTCCGTAATAAAAATTACTTTCACGGACGTAAAATGATATTGAGTCAGATACTATATTCCAGTTGCAGACATTATGATTAGAGATGCTCATTAGTATATAGATGGATTTTATAACATAAAAATGTCGTTGTGGCCACTAAAAATAGCAAAATAGGGCTCATATGAAATTGTTGTTTAATTCATTTGTTGCTATTATATAACAATTTTTTAAATTATTTCCAATAAAGTCTTACCAATTTTCAAAGGCGACTAAAGTGCTTTATAATATGGTGCCTATTTTGATTGTATAGTTGATGTGTAAATATTCTTACAATGTTTTTGTGACTTATGCTGTTTTACAAGATTTGTTTCGAAAACGTTGTAGCTGTTATAAAATACCAAATTGCTAGTAAGCAGTTTACACCTTTCGTCCCTTCTTAATTTCGATGTCATTAATTAATATTTATCAATAAGAAAACTGATGACTATCATCATTGTCCTTTAACTGATCAAAAACTGAGATAATATATATTTTTTGTTCTACCTTACACGTAGCTATATGCTTTTCTAATTTCGAATAATTCGAAAAGTCTGGGTGTCTATAAATGGTTTAGATACGTGGGCCATTCTTGGATGCACATCCTGTACATTATGACATAATTAAAACAGGTACATATTTTATGTCAAATATACCACGCTCATGGTACATCTATTTTAGGCAAGTATTACCATTAACAGTAGCGTTTGAAAGATGAAGTGGGTGGCTAGTCGAATCTCCATTTTTGGTTGTCCCGCTTTCTCTAACCATACCGAAAATTTTTGGTACAATAGGTACCTGTTAATATCAGATATACGCGTTTGAATTTCTCAAGCATTGACCTCTTCATTCGCAATAAATAATAAATACAATTTTGATTTCTGACCATAATTTTATTGCTTCTTATCAAAATGCAAACAATTTTTAAGTAGCTTTCTTAGCTTCTGTGCGGAGCGTTTACAGTAAGCAATGTAATATTTTATATTTTTACACATTCTTAGAAATTAATAGCGTCACACAACAAGGTATTTACAAGGTGATGATGGCAAAATAAATCAAACGGAACCAAGATATCTGCCGTCGTTGCTGAAATATTGTAGAAAAAACTGAAAATAGCGATTTTAGAAAATGACATCTAATCTAGTCTAGTCATTGTTTCTCAATAGAAAAAGCTGAGTACAGAGACATAAGAATATGTGCCGACTTTCGCCAAAAGAAAATTTCTGTGTCTACTACCCAGCTAGCAAAGTAGTTCTATAAATTCAGAGTAATAGGAGTTTTATATTCTGTTAATATTTTATAGTTGTATTTAGAATACTAAATTGTTGCATTAATGTGGCACATGAGACTATTTTGCCTTCAGAAACTGAATTGTTTTTTAAATTTGTTGCAAGAACGTTCTTAGAGCATAATTTATAGAGCACTTATAAGATAACTGCTAATGTAGCCCCCTATAAGTGTGTACAATAACACAATTTTAAAGCAACGGTGCTTATAGAATCAAATTACTGTAAAACCGATGCAAAATACTGCTTTATAGAATTATACCATCTTCTGTAACACTCTTATAAAATTATTCCGTAATGTCGCTTATAGTTTAATTATAGAACTATTGTATAAGGCGTTGTTAAGTTATAATTCTGCTGCGGAAAACAAATTACAAATATGGAAGCTGCTATCGAACTTAAGAGAAAAAGCTCTTTAAAGCAGTTGTAGAGAATAATAATACAGTTGTTATAAAATCATTATAGAGTAAATAAGTAACAAAAGCCTTTTTGTTTCATAAAGAAACTATAGAACTATCATTTTTTATGTATGTAGGTTTCACATCTGCCCCATCTGACGAGACCTGCCTGTAATAGTACGAAATATTTTGATCAAAGTGTAATGGGGAAATTTGTATAACATAGCCGTGACTTGTAAAAATTATTATCTGCTTGCAGAAAGAAAACTTCATTATGATAGATAAGATTTATTTGATTTTTAAGAGAAATTGATTTTCTTTAAGAAATTTAGTAACATATTTAATTTAGACCATTCCAAACCTTTTTTCCATTTGCACTTCTAGATGTTGAAGTTAAAGGATTTTATTAGATTTATTAAATAAGATTGAAATAAGTGAACTTACCACAATAAAATATGACAACACTGTGAATATTAAGTAGTTGCTTAGGAAGCATATTTGCTCTATAATCGTTGCAATCGACACAAAAATGTCATATTAGTGAGAATCCATTGGAAGTACAAGATGAAGCCTTTCTTTCTGTCGCCATATTGTGAAGAAAGAAAAAAAATCTTAATTAAAAATATGTACAATATAAATAGGTGAAATGACTATTTCATGTACAGTTGGTTGTTAAATTCAACAATTTAGAAAACATTTTTTTTTATTAAATTTCCAACATCATAGGAAATATAAGGTTAACTGAGGACGCGTCAAAAAATTACCATTATGTACCACATATTTTACGATAAAACTTTTTCCGCATTAAAAAGTACTGCTCCCTGATGGACAAACAAACTAAGTAATTCGTAATGATGTAAATAAGTACTCCTATGCAGGTTGATTAGACCCATCTTATTGGTTCTTATTGGCCCGTCCATATTATTTCTAACATGTGCGATACAGAAACATTTTGTTTTTAAAAGATACAATTAAACGATTTTAAAGTTCTTTAAATATAACACCATGCAACACAAAAATTGTATAGCGAAGTGCTACAGAATTTTTATAAGATTTCTTTGTAACTGTGTTATAAAAATTCTTTAAGACTTGTGAAAACGTTTATGCAACAATTCTATAACTATTTCCTGCAAGTTTTACAGAACCGCTTAAAGAACTAAAAGGTTCTATAGAACAGTGCCCATTTTTATGGTATAAGTGTTGTAAGAACGTTGTGAAAATGTTCTTAGAACAAACATTGTTCTATAAAATTTGCTCCAGAAACGTTCTTACGATTTTTACAGAACAAGAAATTGTTAGCTGGGTAGTTTCGGGTATGTCCGAAACATATAATTTATTACAATCCCTATGAAAATGTAGAATATCTACGCGACATAACTTCTGCTGCTTTTATGTCTATTTCACAAAGTATTGAAAACGTCGTAGAAAACATTATTTTGAAAAACTGAGTTTTATATATTTATATAGGATTTATAGAATATTTCTGTATTTTGTTTCGAAGTATTGAATTTTGTTTTACGCCAAGAACTAGGTTTTTTATTTAAATTCTTGTATTTTTATCTGTTATCCCTCTGTATCAAATTTCTATTCTTGACGTTAGATAGAATTTTCAAAAATCGGTATTTGCAGTTTATTTTAGAATATGTCAGCAACGGCAACAGATATCTTGGATCACTCACAAAAAAAAACTAGAAAAAAAATAAAACGTACTATGGCTAACATTTCTTTTAGGTTATTAGCAGCAGCCTGACACATTGCAACGTTGTTGAACGTTACAGTACGTTACAGTTTTAAGGAGTTTCTCGGAAATTCTTTACTTTATTACTGATCCAGAAACACAAATTAAGAACAGATTATGTTACAGGCGTTTTTACTTAACCTTAATTGTATCTTATTTTGCAATTTCGTAACATAATTTTGTATATTATTACAGTAGTATTTTTATTTTTGAAATGTATTTGTAGATAAACTATTCATTTTAGACATTTTTTTCATAATCATTCAACATTATGACACTCATATTCTGGACACCCTATATAGTATATCATAATGTCAGACTTTCCAAAGATGAGTTAATTCAAATAAAGTAGCAGTAAAATAATACTTTATTCAGATGCACCTTTGTAACTTAGTACCGAATGGATTGCGATTACGCAGTTATAACCTGGTTCGATATTGACGTGTATATACAGGGTGAATCTTAAATAAGTACAAATATTTTAACTGCTGGTGTAGTTCGTCATTTAAATCAGTCTAGTGAAAGCCATTTTTAAAAATTTCTAATATTTACGGAGATAATAATTTTTTAAAAAAATACCCACATTTTGAGGACCCCTGGCTGATTTTTCATCCAACAACGTAATGAAACATATGATTTGTTGCGAGGTTGCCATATCTCCTCCAATATAAATATTACGTTTCCTTTAACGTAATAGTTCTATTTTAAAAATACTTGTTTTAAGCATAAGTACAGTAAAATTGGGTATGTAGTATGATACGCAGCAATATTAACATAAATTTTAACATCTGAACTAACCTTACTATACTTCAACGATTAAAAATGAATTTCCGCAAGTTCAATACTACCGTAAAATATTTAGGAAGATATTACGTGATATTACTATGTCCAATGTTCAAAAATTATACATAAACGTGCACACAAGCTTACCTGTTTGTTAAAAAATTAACTATTTAATCAGTAATCCACATTTCACAAGTTAAATGTCATTGTACACTGTTAGAAAGGGACACAAAACACAATTTCCTTAAGTTATTTTATGAAGAATAACGAAAAACTATGCACGCGTTTTTTATTTAAAATGGAAAAAATGTCAACTTTTAGCAAATTTTATTGCTATTTTCATGCATTATGTGGGGTTAACAAGTTTGACTTGGGCATCCGATAATCTGTCATGACAGTCAATGACAGTTTGATAATAAAAAATAATATAAAATGTTACACTTGACAAAATTCGCTAAAAGTTGAGATTTTTTATTCCTTGAAGCAAAGACATTTGTGTAATACTGGCAACACTGTGAACCACACGTTCAGTCTGCAGCACTATGACTCATAAAAGTATGAAGGGTCGGTCTAGGCCAGCGGTCCTCAACAAGTTTTCTACTGAAAAATTACGAAATTTATTTAAAATTTCATTTTTTTATTTCTGATTTTTTTGTAAAAAAACTATTAATTATGTGTTCTACACACAAAACTATACTACTGGTTAAAATATTTGTACTTATTTAAGATTCACCCTGTATATACCTCATGGAGCAAACACTTCAATCTGATTAATTTTATGCATGTAGGTAAAAGGATGTGTCTAAATATTATTAATTAATACGTAATGAAAATAAAACACAATGAAAATTTTGCGCCTTTCCTTTGACGTTTGTTCTCCATGTTAAAAGTATTATTTATTCTGTGTAACCATATGCACCTGCGAGTATATTCACTCAGCCATTACATTATGATAATTTTGTGTCTCTAAGTACATACAAGTATGAGCTGCATTGATGCACATGTTTTATCTAAATTCTACGCATATTTGAATTTACTTGTATAGAAGCATTCGTGATAATAGTTATACGTCATTATATCATATGGAGATTTTCGAAATTTGCTATTGATAGCGAATTTAATGGCATCTCTTCTTATTTGACAGTCTATGACCAATCAAAATATGTCATATTTTGGTGATGATGTGATGGTGGTGGTTATTAATCTGCAGTTTGCAAATATTTCTTGAGATTTATTATCGTTTAAAATAAAATAAAGGAAATGCTGAAAGCAAAACGAGGAAGGGGATTAAAAAGGACAGAACATGTAGAAACGTATAGTAGTAATGAGTATGTTTGACAATAATGTACAGGGAAATGATAATTATGTGGAAGATCTAGATGAAATCTATGTAATTTGCATAATGAGGTTCCTTAATTCGACAGTAGTCCATACCATGTATGCGACTTTTGTGACAATTACGTTTTTATTAATTTGAAGAATACTATTTTACTTCTATCTGATATTCTTCATCTTGATCACCAAGTACTACAGTTTTTATACTCACAAGTGAGGATAGGGTGAAGAGTTGATATTGAATTATAAAAGTAATAAAGGCAGAGATACACCTGAAAATATAATATCAAAAATATTTCAATAAAAAATTTGACGATAGTTCTAAAATAGGAAACAACGTGTAAGGTCGAAATCCATATGAAGAAAACATGACTTTATATAATCAACTTTCCAACATTTCGTAATAATTATTATAACTATCGCAAGCACGGTAATCTGATTTTTAGCTAAATCTATATTGTATTAGTATATAGTATTTTCTTTCTTTGTGATATCCGCTGCATAAACGAACGGTGTCTTGAAACAGCTCAGTGATGGTATATCGAAAACACTTCACGGGAGTCTATAGTTTTCAGTGTCAGTATCTTGACAATGTTTCAGTAAACGTTAAGTAAGTAAAAGTTAGAAGCAGAAAGCATTCTGTAGCATTATGATCTGTAAGGTTCAAGATAACACACTGTCAAATATGAGAGAGCGTTTTCGTAGTTTTTCTCATAAATCTAATAACGTTTTTCTGTATAACTGGATAAACCATATAGATGAATACGAAAGCTTTAAGGCAAGGTCTTCACAAAAAAAAATGACAAAACGTGTATTAATACACAGGGATAGGTACCATTTGGAAGACATTTAAGTAATCCTAAATTTTTCTAAACATTTCTTTAAACTAATTAATAATTAAGAAGATAACAGTAGAAGCAGACTTACTAACGGTTCTAAGGTTAATGATTTCTAACTTTATAATACTTTCTTTATCTAATTAGTGATACTGATTCTCTATAACCCCTGGCCAATTTAGAAATTTGATACTATTCACTTATACAGGATGATTTTAAATAAAGTAGCAAAAATGAGACCACATTCCTTAGGTGAAAATAAACCGATTTAACCTAACCATAGACCTTATAAATCATGGACGCGCCCGAAATCGTTTTCTGCCTATACAAATCGTTGATGCTCAGATGTGTGCGACAGAGATAGAGCTACTCCGGGCAAAACCCACAGATCATTGGCCGAAAAAAACAAAAACCGTATATGACAGACGTGTGAAACACCGAATTATATTGGATATTTACTCATTTATTCCCAAATTTAATTTATAATTATATTTTGTATAATATCAATTTGTAAAGAAGGTTTTAATTATTTAGGAAAGGTTTTGTCAGGTTATGTTTATATATTTTTCTGTCATAGAACATCTGTTTTTGCCAGGACTAGCTTCATCCCTCTTGTACACATCAGGGCAGCGGACCTCTCTTTCTAGGGCCGGTCCATGATATAAGGTCTATAAACCTAACATACCTATATCCCAAGTCGCTTAATAAAAAAGATACAGGGTGTCAAAGTTAAAATTTTACTTTCGATATTTATAGATAACTTCTTAAAAAATCCAAATATTTACTTAAAATTTGTAAACCAGGGGTTTTTGCGGGTAAAAAATTCAAATTTGTTTCTAATTTTGACGCCACCTTAAGTTATTGAGGAAAGACTAGAATAAAATGGTATCTTCAACATCCTGTATAATATCTTAAACTATAAAATTTTGGACAAAGGTAACTTGATTTAGACCAACAGATTTTGGTATCTCCAATATGTGGTAGCATTTTGTCCTAACTTCTTACAGACAACCCGTATAGCTCTTTATGCATGCATGTTTTCTATTAAATTCGGAAATTAAAAATGAGAAACATTTTTTTTTAACTTTATGCTATCTCAGAATCGACAAATATTAGAAGCTACTTTTTGAATTAAAATAAATTTTTCTTAAGTATTAAAGTCCTTATCAATAAAACAGGAACATGCTGTATATTAGTTTATAATTGATTTTACTTTGACTCAAAATGATTTAATTGTTCTGATCAAAATTTAACTGCGTTTCTGGAACTATGAGCAGCGCTGAATTGCTTAATCAAAATCAATGATATTTAGTTTTGATTTGAATTAATTTATTATTTCAACCCTGATCTCTAAATGGTAACTTCCAGGACTAAAATATGATTTTGTAAAACATACTTTTGCACTACATCGTATTTAAACAAAATTAGTGGTCGGTCTGTCAATGTCTTATTATGTCGATGGCATAATATTTTATCGAACCATTTTATTTTTAACTACGCTATTTATTAGTACACTTTGTTCGACTAAACAAGAAAGGCCTTGTCTGCAGACTTTAGTACATACTCTGAAAAGGCTTATTATAATTATGTACCTACATTTTTATTGCAAAATAACTTTAACAGCGAAATAATAGCATTGGATCCGATATAAGTAGGTACTTTTTGTGTAGTGTAATATTCCATGCAACAAGCAATTATGTTCTAGAAAAATACAATTTCATTAGGGGCACGTTTCTTCGTGTTTTTTCCTGTTTTGCAAACTGCTACAAGCGATAATGCTTGTAATTTAGAACCAAAGGGTATTATTATTACGTCAGTGTTTTGTTTTTAGCACTGACAGTAATCGTCTGCTTTTATGTATATTCAGCTATATGCATTAAATTTATAATTAAATAGTGATAACAAATATTGTTTGCCGAAAGTATGAAATTGTACACATTTATAAATTTTATACAGGGTGTCCCTAAGTAAGTGTCGCAACGGAAAACTGTAAATTCCTCTTGAAAAAAGAAAATTTTTTTTCTTTTTCCATTTTTCTCTCCGGGCTTTCGTTTTCGAAATACACGGTGTCAAAGCTTACATTTTTTAGTTTGTTTCCAATATCTTAGGAACTGTTTGAACTAGAGGACTAAGCTTTTGTAAACATATTCCTACTATTAATAGCTACTTTTTCGCATCCTTCTCGAATTCATTGGACTTGCCAGTGGTGGAGATTTTAAAGTATCGGAAAGGTTTTTCCCCCACAACTTTTACGCCACTGGAAAAATTGACATTTGACAGCAAATTCTGAAGCGCCAATGAATTTTACACAAAACTAGTTCTCTTGGTTCATTGCTCTATTCTCTATTCGATAAAGGATGAAGGACTTATCTCACCTCAACATATCTCACTTCCTCTTGCTAGCGCTCGCTTCGATGTCGGTATTTGGGACATGAGTCTAAGGATTTTTTCCGCAAAAAGCACGGCGAGGCGAGATACAATATGTCTACTCCTGTATGGTCTCGTGTATTTTTTTGGCTATGCGTGCCGTTATTGTTTATATACCCAAGGTACCAAAGAAGTGAAGGGTTCAAAAAACACAAAATTACCAAAATATAGTTAGATGCATATAATATGAGACACTTTTTGTCAATTAAGTTATAAATTAAAAAAATGTCAATTTTTGAAATGGTTATTGACTGTCCAGGGAATCAATTTCAAATAGCATCGTGTTTTCCACAATATCTACATTTTCATTTTTAGTCAGGATGGTAAACTATTATTTTCGTCAGTACAGTTACTTTTTTCTTATTATTTTACTCAAAGTTGCAATCCAATAGAAGATGTAGATACTGTGACAAACATCATACCATTTAAACGATTTTCTGGAAAGCTAATAACAATTTCAAAAATTGACAAAAGAAATGTTTTGTTATGAAGATTAAAAAAAATATAAAAAGTATTTCCAAATATCCATAAACGTACATTTTGTTTTACAAATGGGGGTCCAAACCCCCATTTCTACGCCCATGTGATTGATAATGGGCAAGTTTTGCATCATTTTGCGCTCTTTCCAGCAAATTAACGATATACAAATTTAAATATACAAGGTGAATCTTAAATAAGTACAAATATTTTAACTGCTGGTGTAGTTCGTCATTTAAATCAGTCTAGTGAGTTATTTTTAAAAATTTCTAATATTTACGGAGATATTAATTTTTTTAAAAAATACCCACATTTTGAGGACCGCTGGCTGATTTTTCATCCAACAACGTAATGAAACATATGATTTGTTGCGAGGTTGCCATATCTCCTCCAATATAAATATTACGTTTCCTTTAACGTAATAGTTCTATTTTAAAAATACTTGTTTTAAGCATAAGTACAGTAAAATTGGCTATGTAGTATGATACGCAGCAATATTAACATAAATTTTAACATCTGAACTAACCTTACTATACTTCAACGATTAAAAATTAATTTCCGCAAGTTCAATACTACCGTAAAATATTTAGGAAGATATTACGTGATTTTACTATGTCCAATGTTCAAAAATTATACATAAACGTGCACACAAGCTTACCTGTTTGTTAAAAAATTAACTATTTAATCAGTAATCCACATTTCACAAGTTAAATGTCATTGTACACTGTTAGAAAGGGACACAAAACACAATTTCCTTAAGTTATTTTATGAAGAATAACGAAAAACTATGCACGCGTTTTTTATTTAAAATGGAAAAAATGTCAACTTTTAGCAAATTTTATTGCTATTTTCATGCATTATGTGGGGTTAACAAGTTTGACTTGGGTTTCCGATAATCTGTCATGACAGTCAATGACAGTTTGATAATAAAAAATAATATAAAATGTTACACTTGACAAAATTCGCTAAAAGTTGAGATTTTTTCTTCCTTGAAGCAAAGACATTTGTGTAATACTGGCAACACTGTGAACCACACGTTCAGTCTGCAGCACTATGACTCATAAAAGTATGAAGGGTCTGTCTAGGCCAGCGGTCCTCAACAAGTTTTCTGCTGAAAAATTACGAAATTTATTTAAAATTTCACTTTTTTATTTCTGATTTTTTTGTAAAAAAACTATTAATTATGTGTTCTACACACAAAACTATACTGCTGGTTAAAATATTTGTACTTATTTAAGATTCACCCTGTATATACATACATAAAACTAAAAAAAGTTATGCTATAGAAACTTTTAAAAAATAATATTCAACGTCCAGTATATGAAAAATAAAGCATTTTAAAAGAAAATGTTATAGAAGAAAAAAATTATATTTCGATGTACCTACTATCGATTCTGAAATTTTCTGTATTTAAACCTGATACACTGTATGTAAATGTTATAAGGATATTACTATAATCAGGCATAATTTTTCAATTTATTTGGGGTGACACTTTGAATAAATAGTAAATACTTTTATAGCTGTCGCCGGTCGCCAGAAATCATAAGAGAACCGCATTTTATCTGGAATAGCTTGCCTCAATCGAGTAATCGAGCTTTGATACAACTAGCGAAATTTTGTTTAATAAATAGCTAAAATCCTCTAAAGACATGCTAGTGAAGTTTTGAAATTCTCCAGTAGATTAGCAACTCAACTCTGAGAGCTGTTTTTCTATTCTACAAAAAATATATACTATTCTGATGATTAATAATTTATGTAATAAAAATAAAACCATCATAACTTCGATCTATTACGATGTGTTGCGCTGTCATTCACCACCTTCTTTTACAAAGTTTTCGATTTTTTTTACATGACAATTGTATATAATATAACAGTACCGAATTATAATAACTTATAGAGTAACGAGCAGTAGCGACTGTAATTTCAGTGGCATCCGTCTTGCCGTATTAACGAAATAAACGTGATAACTGATAACACGAGAGTGTGAGAGTACCTATGGACGCGGCATAATAGTGATTAAGTAAATTTAACAGTTTTTTTCTCGGTGTAAGACGAGCGACAATTTGTGTGAGGAAAACCAATAGCAATAGTGATAATTTTATACATCTTTTGTATAACATTTTGTTTCGCAAAGATCGTACTATTAGACGCAAAACTGAATTTAATTAAAATTAAATTATTTTTCATCGACCTATCTATAAACGTGATGTACTCTGATTTCATATAAAAAACATTAAATTATCTGATCATTTTAAAATTGTTTTATGTTTATTGTCTTATTTTGGCATATTTATTTCATACCTGAAAGGTCAATTAAAATGGCGCCGCTGTCAAACTATTTCATTAGATTGGATTACATCATACGTTATTCATGATTGTGTGTTATAACCTGTTTTGGCAATAAACTACAGTACCAGCAATTCTCTACAGTTACTCAACCACAACAATCGAATCGATCCGAACCGTGAGCGTGAGAAGGATAAAACTACGATGGCTGTCGCCTCTTAACCCCGTATATTGCTAAAAACTGAATATTTAGATGCCAACGGGTTTACTAACCTTGGCATAATAGGGGCTTAAATTCCTACATTGACGCAAGTAACTCGAAACAATTTTGAAGAATATCCGCGTTCTTTCTCCACTTTTCTCAATTTGAATTTCAAATTGACCAGTTAAGATGTTATTATTGGAGGTAAATATAATTAAAATACAAAACACAAAGCAAGTCAGTTATAAAACAAATTCTGGTGACCTCCATGAATCGGTTGTCTGTGATTTTCTTTAAAGGAAATATTTTTAAAAAAATATTTTTGAACAAAATTGTATTATTCTTCCTCAATTTGCCTGGTACTAATTTATACAAATTATTGCAAAATGTTTCCTTAAACGTGTTCAACAAAATAAATGTGTTAATTTGTTTCTAAATTACAAAACCTTTGTTAGAGTGAATATGGTGTTTATTTATATTTTTACACCCAGGTAGAGGGTTTATTGAAAGAATAAGAAAAAAATTTTTATACAAATATTTTATGGTTCTTTTATACTATCTTTTGGACACAAAATTATAAGCAATTATATAATATTTTGCTGAATATATTTCAAATTTGGATTAGAAACAGATCCACGTACATCAATCATAATAATTTATTTCCTTTTTATTTTCGTCTTTTGAGATATTATGAAAACTGTGCTGATCTAGTTTTGATTGAAAAACAGATAAGCAAGACATTTAGAATCTATCTGTAACAAATATTTTCGAAACTAAAACAAATTATGTATTTTATTATCAGGTATAATAAACCAAGGGCATTGATAACAGCAAAAGCAAGTTACTTGGCAACAAACCAAGTATAGAGGCGGAGAACTGTTGCCTGTTGCCTAAGCAACGTGCTTGAAAAATTTATTCATGTGCGTTGATTTTCTAAAATTTTTACCGGTACTGTTATCTATTTAACTGCTACAACAGTATTTGTTCCTATTAGAGCAGACTTGATACTATTGGTACTGTGTTTAAGATTACTATTATTATTACTATATTATTTGTTATTTGATTGTAACTTTTCAATATATTTAATATCTGATTGTGATTCTCATTGAAGTGAAATGAAACCTAAACCTCATGCCAAACAGAGTTGTCGAACACAATTCGGTAATTTAGCAAATGATAACAGCATTTAGGGATGTTAATAGTTATCGGACTAATGATCAAATTGGCCAAATATGTAAATATGCTAATATGCTTCATTGGACAACAGAACTGTTAAAAATCTTTGTTGAAAAGCAAAGCAGCAATCTTTAAGCAACGTATATCCGATTTTAGTTGAAGTTCCTCAAAACATCATAAAAACTGGGTATATAGTTTATATACCTTTCAATAACAGATAAAGTTATTTAAGAAATTCTATTTTTTAAATGCAACATCCCTTATGGACAATGGAGCAATTGACTATATTTATATTATTTTTTGTCCAAAAATCAATCAGAGAATAATTTGTTCAAGTATGTCAAGAATTTGCTACAGACATTCGTGATTTGTCAAGAATTCGTGCATAGTGCGTAGGGTGTTTACGAACAGATTTTTTAACGAAGAAGTCACACTATGCATGAGTTCCTCACAAATCAGGCATCGAACATCACGAATCGCGAATTCACACATAGTCTGTAACCAGATTTATACCTGTATACTGAAAGCGCCGTATTCTTGAAATAATGTTTTTTACAAATACAAGTAGTTTTATACATTTAACAACTGAATTATATAGAGTTTCTCAAATAACAGTAATGCAGTCTCATACCACCTGCGATTATTCAAAGGTACCGAAGTAAAACAAATATATACCTAACGACTGAAAGCGGTTTAGCCAACAAATTTTTAGGTAAATCTTTCAATATACGTATTTTTTTAAATACAACTATAGATGTAAATACTGTTATAACATTAACTTACATAGTGCTGCATATTGTTCCCTTTTAGTTACAAGTATGTGAAATTAAAATGTTAGGTTAGAATAGCAAAATAATGTGTGTCATACCGAATGCACTTTAAAATATATTAGGTATATTATTTGAGGAGAATTAAAATAATAAAAATCGATAAACAAAACATCAATAATTTTATTTTTGATATTACTCTTCCTCTATGTGTTTTATTTTTCAAGATTTCTAAAAATACCACAAATTTTATCATTTTACGGCGTGAAATACGGCGACCTTAATCAACGTCTTATGTTACGGGTATTTATTATTGCTTTTTGGTAATATATTTTTAGTGTAGTCTATTTTGTAGCATCCTGAGGATGTTATAATAAAATATCGAAACGTCGGTCTTTAAAAAAAGTTTGAGGTTTATTTAAATGGATCTACAACCCAAGAAGAACAATTTAACTATTAGACACAATGTAACTGTTTCTAAGATATACCTAGGTTAATTTTGAAGACTCCTAATATTTATCTAGCTCTATCTATATTCTTGAATTCTCACATTTGTTTTAAATATTGTAACAGTTTTTTTTATCGTAAATGATATTCCTTTAAGTTTGAAAAAGTTTTCCAATTTATTGAAATGTGTAAAGTTATGCCACAACTATAACGCAAAATTTTAATAAATTATTGAGTCAAGACTTTTTAAACGTAAAGCTCGTTTTAGGGCTTCTTGGCAAAGCATATTATTCTTCTAGGCAAAGAAGTTTATATTTGGTTGAAGCTCTTCCTCGGTTCAATGTATTTTTTGGACAGATTTTTCTACCGAATTTGGTATCTCTATTATTAAATTTTGTCGTAAACGTATCTCCTCTACAAATTTTTGTTAGTCATTGACTGCAATTTGTTTACTAATGGAGAAAGTCATTGTAATAACTACATTGCAAACACAAATATAGTAGATATTTAAAAGTAATAAAACATTTCAAATATTTTTAATTATTCTTCTTTCCGCCCCTCATATTGTTCTATTTACCAACAAACTTAAATGCCTATAGGATTCTACTGACACCTCATTTTAAAGGAATTTCATTCAGCGATAGCTCTGGTATGCCCTAAAATATTTTACATTAGGAGATTTTTTCCTTCAAATGGAATATAAGCTTTTGACTGGTATATAACACATTTTCTACTGTGGCTGTTTTTCACTGAAAAATACTGTATATTTTCATGATAAGAACTAATTAACAAAATCTAATGAAGTAAAGGAGAGTGACGTGGCGCTCTGCATGTTTACTATATAGAGTGGCCCAACGAAGACTTGCCATGGAGGTTGTGGGTGCTAATAGTATTGATATAAAATAATGTTCGGAGAGGTCATAGCTACTTTGAAGGAAGAAAGCTTATTTTCTGAGTTTCGACATCATTACTTCACTTCACTTTAATAATTTCTTTATCAGTAAATATGATAACTTGAAATTTTTATTATCAGTTTTTCTCTTTACCGATGATAAAGAATTTAAAATAATTGAAAAATTTTATCGAAATTTAAGTTTCAGTTTCTCCCTTGAGTAATAAACGTTATGGGTTCGTGACTTACTTCTAATTGATTTAAAAACCAAAAATGCTCCATAGAATTGCACAGAAGGTGATTGGTCTTTATTATGTCAACAATCGATGTGCTAGTAGGATTGCAGAAGTATTTAATCAACGACATGAAATTGTGTCTATTTACCGCGACAGTACGTTTCACAATTACTTGAAAAATTCTGGATCTGCAGCAAGTAAAAAACAGAAAATTGAGCGACTCGTAAGAAATGAAATGACAGAAGTGGCAATTTTACACTTGATCATACGCTGAGTGCAAGAAAATTGACAACTGTATCTGGTATATTACTAGTACCTAGTAACTAGTATTCAACGAATTTTGAAGACCCACGAGGGGTAGTTTATAATTTTGGGAGGTAGTAAGTGAGCGAGCTATAGAAATCTTTAATTTATTTTCAACATCTTTTTTAAACATAACGAATAATCACCATATTGTCGTTATTGGTCTAATTCCCAGAATATTTAATAAACAACACACTCCCTAAAAATTAAATATTTGTGTTGGAATTTTTGTTGATCATATCATTGATCCTTTTTCCCAGAAGACAATCTAACAGGAGAAATGTATTTGGAACTTCTGGAAGGCACAATTGACCCCACGTTGACCGAAGTTATTCTGAGGATCAGTTGATATTTCAACAAGATGGTCCTATTCAGCTCAATGCCTGTTTGTCAGTTTGGATCAATATTTTCCGGGTCATCGGATTGGGAGGAAAGGTTCCATAGAATACCTCCAGATCTTTATCCATTAGACTTATTCTACTCCACCTGCTTCATTGCATTGCATTGCAAGATCTACGTCAACGGATCACAAACGAACGTCGCCAAATCATCCCAGAAACACTTCATAATGTGCGAGAACGTTTTCAACAGAAGTTAGGTTAGGTTAGGTTAGGTTAGGTCCTGTATTATTGCATGGAAGCTAGAGGCAGGCAGTTTGAATATAAACTAAAGTGATAATGTAAGTAGCTGCAAAGTTCATATATACCTAGTTATCTACTTCAAATGTATAAATCTACAACCCATCGCAGGCCCCCCATCTGTGTAAAATAAGCTAAAGTTTAAGCCGCTGCATATATTCTAGATGGCAGGCGAATGAATTCTCTTGGTTTCAGTCATTCACAAACAGAATGTGTACAGTATGAATGGAGTGATTCACTCCCCACTCCGCGCCCTCACTCTTCTATACAAATTCACAGTTTGATACACGGTGTCCAGTTTAAGTGTTATAGGGTGCACCCGATAAGTTTAACATAAACTTAATTAGGTATTTTATCGAATAGTGACAATGGTTTCACATGGATTTCTCTGTATTGTTGGTTGTAAAGGTAATGTGCAGAGTTTAATGTTTGATATTTCATTTGCCATAACACCAGAATGGTAAAACAATAATTGTAACAAACTGAATACCAAAATTTACTAAAAGATGAAGGAAATAGTACTGGTTAGTATACTGAGTAGATATTTCTGCATAAATCTTTCTCGAAATAGTCATATGACACATATTTAGAATACTTACTGTAAGCCATCTAAAGCACTGAGAAGTCATTTGACACTTTGACAATGGCTCCAAAAAATCTTTCAAAATATATGTATATCTGTAGAAAATGTAATTTAAATAATTTCTGGGTTTACCATGCGCATATAATACAGTATGTTTAAATAATTTTCAGATAAAAAGGTTCGAACCCACACATGCCTTAATTTCCCATATAAATAATCTGTATCCTTATTTACATGAGTTAGAATTTATTAGACCCTTACATTTTCTAATATGGAAATAAAATGTCAGGAGTTCTAAAATTCCTAAATCCTAAATTACAATTTTACATATCTTTTGGGGATATGTTTCAAGAAATTTATTTGTCAGAGGAACAAAAATATAACTGTATTTTTCGCCGTAAAATGATCAAATATGTGGTCTTTTTAGGTAGGTATAGAAATCTTAAAAAATAAAACGCATAGAACAAAAGTAATATAAAAAAATATATTATTAATGTTTTGTTGATCTACTTTTACTATTTAAATTCTCCTCAAATAAAATAATAACTATTAAAAAGTGATTGTAAGATACATTATTTTGCTATTCTAACCTCACATTTTAACAATTATTTTCACATACTTATAAACAGTAAATCATATTATATGCAGAACTGTGTAAGTTTATATTATAACGATATTTACATCCACACAATTAAATTTTTTAAAACGTATTTTGAAAGATTTCTGTACCTAAAAATTTGTTGGTTAAACCGCTTTCTGTCGTTATATATTCGTTTTGCTTTGGTACCTTTGAATATTCGCAGGTGGCATCCTTTTATTTACTAAACTCAATATTATTCAGTTCTTAAATGTCTAAAATTATTTGTATTTGTAGAAAACACTATTTCACAAATACGTCACCCATCAATAAAAAATGTTGTTATTTATTTATATATAGAGTGGTATAAGGAAAAAACTCATGTTATTTTCATCTCCGTTACTATTCCAGACACCGAAAACTCGGGAAGAAGAAAACTTATGATTTAATTATGATTCTTGAACTGACAAAAACAATTCAGTGTTTTTAAAGCCTTTAACATAATTTGAGAACATGGATTCGCGTAAACTGCGAAAATTCAAATATTGAAGGTACTATTAAGGACACTAAAAAACAAGCAAAATTTAGATATTGTTTTGTACCCTCAGAATATATATTTTTTAGTTACCTATCAATAACGGAAAAATGGGAGAGAGGGTTAGTATTGACATAAATTTTCGCATACATATTTGTACAATTTGAAGAACTTAATTTGAATTTACATTAGGGAGGTAGCTAATGTTAATATGTTTTTAAGATAAAAACTATGTACAATCGTTTGCAATAATGATGACACTCTTTAAAAAAAAATTACGATATTTAGGAACTGCTAACGTATTTGTAATGAAATCTACTCTCAACTTTTATCATAAGTTCTTAGTTGTTTCACTCACCAATAGAGATTTAATGAAATATCTACTCAAAACTTTCAGCAGTTCAAAAACTGTTTTCAGGGTGTGTCATTATTATTGCAAAAACATGTACATAAAATTGTATACAAAATATCTCAGGTAAGTATTGTGCTAACTGGGTCAGCTTGGTCTAACATCATAATGAAAAAAGAAGAATTTTTGCACCATAACGGAATTTCTAGTAAGAATTCATTTTCAAACAATATTGTACAGATGGGAATACAGTTTTTAGTTTTTGAAAATTATTGAATATATGTTTTTTCTTCTTTGAGCAGCAGTTTAAGAACACACTGTACTTATACACGAGGCATTAAATCGAAAATTATTAAGGTTTCAACATATTATAATGATGTCATTCAAACTCTTCGACAATACGAAAAATAAAACACCAAAAAAAAAACTTTTCAAGTGCTAATTGAAGCACTTGAAAACCTCACAGCTGGAATAAAAAATATTAGGTATCAATTCAAATTGGATGCGGGCCCTAAATTGATTAATATTTAAAAGAATATTAGAATTATATTTTTTGACAAACCAAATACCTATTTTAAACATAATTTAGTACCGAGCAATCCATTCACATGGTAATTTGTGGTCACGTGGAAATCCCATTCCCTAATTAACTCATTCTTAAATAAAATACGTATACCTAAGTATTATACTATTTATACTGCGCTTTCTCAATTCTCAACTCTTATTTAAGTCGCACTATATGTGGCTGTATCTAGAAAAAACGCATAATTCGGCTTCGGCACGTGAATGTCCAGACTAGAACAAGCTCCGCCTTTAATTTCACTCTCTCACTCTTAAAGCCGTATTTTCTTACTCTAATTTACTATACCAGTTTCTCGTCCAACGTGCTTTTACACACATCGATTTTGTCGTCCGTTCAGAGGACGGTAAAATAATGTACGAGAGTAGATAACTAGGTATATATGAACTTTGGTAGCTGGGTTGTACTTCATAGGTATTTTCCCGTAAATAAATCATTGTTCCTTTTAAACAGTACATGTAATTTCCAAAAACTGCATACCACCGTTTAGAAAATTAAAGAAGCTTTCCAATAATGTCCTTCCTCGAATAAAATTGACCTATCCGAACCTTAGTTCACATCTATGTTATTACTCCTTTTCGTAGGACAGTTGGAAATAGTTTTCAACCGTTAGACGCACGCGCATTTACGAGTATTAATGCCCACATAAGATTGAGAATGCTTCGTTTTAGATGCATTGTACAGTTTTTGACGGCTGAAAACTGATTCTAGCGTGCTACTAACAAAGCTATTATAACCCAAAACCTTCATGTCGAGTTTTTGTTGGACCACTCTGTATAGAGTGAATGAACAAGACAATTTCCGTTAGGATGTCAGCTCGTGGCTGACAGTGACGTTACTTATTCTCTACAGAATTCCATAAACATTTATTTTCCATACATATTTTAAAGTATTTGCTGAAATCTTAATTTACATATTACAACAGAAAAACGTATAGCGTCAAACGATTTTCATTTAAAAGTATATGGATTACCGCCCACCAATAATACTTTAATAAAACTATGTCTCTATTAATAGAAAATTGGAAAACATGTTCTCAATACCTATATTTGCATAGTTTTATATGGGTGTGTTTTGTTTGCTCAGCTTTATATCAAATTCTATTCGTCTGCATTATGCGGAATATAATTCCAATTTTATTGCGTTCCCGATTTAAAATATCATGGATTTTGAAAATATGATATAATAACATTTCGCAGAGAACAATAACAAATTTATTATTCCAGATTTCATAGAACATTCATTTATTTATTCTTTAAAACTGTTTTATATGTATACATACAACATAAGCTACAGCAAGATTTATATAAAATCTCCTAATTTATAAAATATGTACATACTTTAAGAGATTAATTGACATCTAATGTTTTATTTGAGAAATATAGCGCTGTATTTTTGTAGAGGTACAGTTATATTTCTCGTTTTTTAAAAATCTAGAAATATGCATTAGTCGGTGCCTCCACCTACCTACCTAGAATATCTTTTACATTGTGTTAAAATGTTTTCTCCCAGGTGAAAGGTAATTTGCAAAAGTTTTACATTTATCAAATTAGTCAAATATGTCGTCATTTAGAAAAATAAAAAGGTTCAAGATGACTGACATTCTTAACATATATTAAAAAAAAGAACAGAATAACCCACGCTCAAAGAAATAGGTATTTAATGTACAGGGTGTCTCAAACTCGATGGTAAGGGCTTACTGTGAGGATACAAAAAATTTAAATAAAATTTGGGACACGTACATTTTAACAAGCAGATTTTTTTCACGGCATTAAAAGTAAAAATTTTCCCTTTTTTCAACTTCATCTGTCGGCACACTCTTTATATGACTACAAAACAATATTAATACATTTTTAAATTGGCTTCTGTTACACTATTCAGGTTAAACAAAATGAAAATATTTGAACTGATTGATGAACTCTTTGGTATATACCTACATTTTTTTAACATGTGCATATTGTTCTATTTTTTACACATGGATATTCAGTCATATATACAAAATAATATCAGTTATTGAAAAAGTTTTATCTGTGCATATTTTTCAATGGAATAAAGGTAAGTATATATAAAATATAAGAAATTTTAAATTATCTACTCAGTAAAATTACATATCTATATTTTACAATTTCCGCCTTAATGGGACGGTTCTGTCTAATCCCAAAGACTAGACAGAACCGAGTAATGACGTCATCAATTACATTTTTACCAGAAATATGAGTCTCAAAAGAAATACCACATAAAAATCACAACGGTGGAAGGATCAACTAGTCGTTGGAAAATAATTGTTCGTTCCAATTGCTGCGGCCGGTAGACCTTAAATCAGCTATATTTGTAGAAAGGATTGGCATGGATCAATATGAGAGATTGATACCGGCGTTTGACCATCCTCCTAATTAATGAGATTTTCCAGGTTTCCCTCATTCGTGCACTGGGTGGTGGTTAGGGCCTACCAACGTAAGTCGTTCCTGGGCGCAAATGCGGTCTGCTTAATAATAATATACCGCCCCCTCTACCAAGTCTTCAACTTCTGAACTTATCCTCGTGATTAGAATGAGGGGTAGATATATTATTATTATGTAAATATTGTTATAACATAAATTTGCATATCTAGTTCTGCATATAAGTATGTGAAAATAATTGTTAAAATATGGTGTTATTTCATAAGAGAAAACAAAGTTAAGTCAATATCTCTGTAGCGCGATGTTTTATTGTCTTTATTTCTTTTTATGAAAAATATTGATATCCTTGTGAATCATTAGTCACAAAATGCATGTTTCAGTTTTCCGATATCCTAGGGTATCAAAAGTTACAGTGGAATCTAACGTTTTTAGGTGATCACCTTGTACATTATATTGCAATAATAGTGGCACTCCTTCAAAACAGTTTTTCAACTACTGGAAGTTCTGAGCAGAAATTTCATTAAATCTATATTAGTGAGTGGAAAAGCTGAGAAATGTTGAAAGTAGATTTCATTACAAATACGTCAGCAGATTAAAGGGTGCCAAGATTATTGCAATAGATTGTACCTAGAAGAATAAACGTTTGAAAGTTAGAAATATCAACATTAGTTGTTGTTGTTTCATGTAAAAATTCTGTCATCTGGTAACAAAGCTACATAATAGTATGAATTTGACAATTTTGCATACATTTTACACGAGTTAATATCGCAAACTGAAATATTGTCACATTAGGTAAAATATTTGATCAGTTTCTCACATGAGTATCACGTAACAAATGTCTAATCCAAAGGTAGTCATGAATGGTGAAATTTAAATAACGATTACTAATATTTATGCTGCATGCTAAACAAGTAGGCATAACACTATGGTAAAAACCTTATTGGGATAAACTATTTTAGATATTTAAATGAATACTGTTTCTTGGGATGGCATGTTAGTCATTGAACTATCTATCGATACACATCTGAATAATGTCATTGCTAGACATAAAAAATATGATAATTTTATGCTAATATGGGTTTTCCTTAATGGGAGAAATTCTTGAAATTGTGTTCAATTATCCGTTTGCTCATACCTCTAATAATTTACAAATGCATTTAGTAGGATATTACGCTCTCGAAAATATTGTTCAGTATCTTCCCAAAATAACATTTGTATCTAGGGCTGTAGGCGTGCCTACATTATTAAGTACGTATAATATGTTCCTAGCTCAACTATAAAAAAATGTCCAAGTACCAAAGCAAAAGACATTTATTCTATTTCTGGATATATGGAATTATATGATAGCAGCTTCTGTATGGATGACAACGGTTTATTTCACCAATGATAATAAATCAACTAGGAATGGCTCGTCTGATCTCTGATCCTATCTAAAACTTATTCTGTTTCTTTTGAACACCAAATACGAGCATCGGCTTAGCCTATGGCAATTCTGAAAACGTAAATATAGTATTGACGATGAAATATGAGAATCATCTGCTATATCGACATGAAAGGTTATAAAGGATGTAGGAACACGCAACACTGCACTCGGCAATAAACTTGTACTTCTTTAGAAGTGTACAGATGATAAGAAACAAAGTGGTAGTTAGAGATAGGCTATCCAGAAATGAGATATACACTACAATTTTTGTTACACACTCAGGTGGTTACAGATAAATTTTGTTATCTGTTGTTTCCAATTAATCCAAAAATGATTTTGTAAACACTTGTAGCGGATTACTGCAGAAGGTTTTCATGAAACGGAAAAATACATTTGTCAGTTTTTATTAGCCCATTTTTCGTAATACACATAAGATATGATTTACTACCAGTGTAATATTTGTTAACCTTGCAAATTCAATTAAACATCAAGATTACATTATTATATAATGTTGAATTGTAGATAACATTAATTGCGAGTAGAACCAACTATACAGAGGGTTCCAGTAAAATTGATAAAAATAAGGACTTGATATTGGTAAGAAAAAATTATTCAAAAATAATCTACAAATTTCTGTAACTAGGAAATAGGTAATTTGGAATCGTTTTTAATTTTTTTTTATTTCACTAATCGAATCAAGAACTAAGCTGTCCAATACGCGTGCGCTGTGTAAAATCTTTATAGTTTACTGTAGTTTCTAGTGTCGTCGAAATGCAGACGATTCCGAATACTGGGACCCAATTTTAGTATTAACGTTTCTGCGACAGTGTTCACATTAGTTATCAAGTGTTCAAAATGACGTACGCGTATAGTAACTCGGATTGATGTATGTCTTTTTAATGTAAGGTGAAGTAAGACAAAATGCTATAGCAGCTTCCTGTCTGTACGCAGACCGATTTCCCGGTAGATATGTGTCAAACGCAGCTACTTTCCGCGGTATGCAATGCGGTCATGATACGGGAAATTTCAAACCGAAACGTGGGTGTCAAGGGTGTCCGCGGCGTAATGCAGCAGCTGAGGAACACATTTTAGAAATTGTTGAAGAGAATCCCCGATTAAGTACCAGGTAAATCGCTCAATCAACAGTGTGGCGCATTATGCACGCGGCTCAATTCTATGCTTGTCCAAGCATTAATACCAAGCGATTATCCCTTACAAATTAGATTTTGTGATTGGTTTCTGCAAAAAAATGCTCTAAATCTCAGATATACAGCTATAGATGTTAGTTACTGATTTTGAAAATTCACATGCGAGTTTGGGCAAGGATTGTCTTCACTTGATTTGATCATTCATATTATCAAATCGAATCGATGGGGTTCAGTATCTCGAGTTCCTTCGAAATGATCTGTCTCGACTTCTGGATGATGTGCTCTTAGTTGTCCGACTGCGAATGTGCTTCCTGCACAATAATGTTCCCCTTCATTTTCGACAAAATGTTCGTACCTTAATGAAGTTCAAGGTGTACGATGGATTGGACGAGAAGGACCGATACCATGACCGCCACGATCTTCTGACATAAATTCTTTGATTTTTTTTTTTTTTTTGATATTTGAAGAATGAAGTGGACACAATTGATGATTTATGCAAAGGCATCATGTTTGCTTCCAATAACTTACTAGTTCAAGGCGGACAAGAACCAGGAACATTGTTGTGTTAGTTTTTAGAAACTGGATAAGACAAGCCCAAATGTGTTTACACATTGGTGGACCAAAAAAGCAAAAATTATAGTAAATTTAGAAATACCTACATGTGATATGGATGATTTCTAGAGTTTGCGAATTTGCTATTCTTCAACCTTATTCGCGAGTACATTATAGTTTCATCAAATAAGTATTTAAATTTAGTAACTGATATAATTTATAGCCTCTCATTTTTTCAACATTTGCTTAAATTGATTGGATCTGTAATAATATTGACGAGACGTTCCTTAGACGTCTTTGGAACAGTTGCGATCGTAGTAGTAAGTAGCCGTAATACCAGCAACGTAAACCGAAATCAATACATGGACGAGCTCAAGGGTATTGATAGATCAGCCCCCACAGAGCCTAGCATGAGAACAAAGACAAGTCCTGGAAAATCATCATAGATCAAATTCTCAATATTACCTAACTTACTACTATTTTGAAGGTAAGATAATTTCCTAGACAGACATTCGACGCATGATTAAAACGTATTTGAATGTAAAATGTCCAGCTTTTCCGGGGTCAGAAATAGGTGTTCATGAAAAAAAATGACCTTTAAATAACTTTGAAAATAACCTTCAAGGTCAAATCCAAGCTCACCAGCTGCTTTGTCTCTCCAAACATGAAAACTTTTGTAGAAGTAATTGTCTCGATGCAGGGTCATCTTTTCAAGAAAATCAGACACTGTACCCCAAAATACGTCGCGAGAGAAAAAACTTACCTTTCATGCTTTGTGATCATGGAGAACTTTCATTAGAACATCAAGGACTACAATATATAACAATTTGAGTGAATTTAACCGACCAGCACTTTGCATATAGTCCGATACCTCCAATTTTTATTAATAATATGATAGTTCCACCGGAAATTAAAACAAATATTAACATTTCGTTACCGATTTATTGAATGAAAATTGAACAAAGCTTTGAACGGCTTTTAAGGTTTCTACAAATATGGATACGTAGGTGAAAAACCATTTCAGACAAACAAACCTTGCATATCTTATAAAGAAATCGAGTGGCGCCAAAATTTTATATAAATAATCAGATACGGCAGGCAACAATCAAGAAAACGTGTATTTTCGATGGAAAACAATGAAAGTTCTTGAAAACTTTTCTCGAATAAACACTTACCGAGTATGTGTTAACATATTTGTGGTGTATATTTTCTTTAGTAATAAGGAGGTCGGCCATAAATATATGTAGTGAGATTTCGTAGAAAAAATGCTAGAAGTCACGTTCCGTAAAATACCAAGCCGGTAAAGTATTTTCTATTCACCTAGATTTAAGAAATTAATTAGAAAAATTTACACTGCCTACTAAAATATGGTAATACTCTATCCTACTTTATTTTTTTGTATAAGAAATACCCATTTATATGCAGAAAATTAATTAAAGTTAAGAACATTTACAGCGTCTATCGTAAAATATGATAATTATCCTCTACTGTTCTAAGATGAAGTTGTTTTTTTGTTAGAAGAAAGGGCAACGCTCAGGTACATAAATCTTGAAAAATAAAACACGTAGAACAAAAATAACACCAAAAATAAAATTCTTGATTTTTTGTTGATTCAATTTCATTATTTAAATTCTCCTCAAATAACAACAAATTTTAAAAAGCTTTTGTAAGACACCTTATAAACAAAAGTGAACAATCTTATTTGCAGAATCATGTAAGTATATGTTATAACAATATTTACATCTACAGTTAAATATAAAAAAATACGTAGTTGGAAAGATTTCTGTACCTAAAAACTTGTTGGTTAGACCGCTTTCCACCGTTATACAGGGTGTCCAAAAATAGAAGGCCATACCATTAACCACATATTCTTTGGACAAAACTAATGCGACGTTCCTTATGCCATTTTTTATTTGGGCGTCCCTGTTTCAATATACTGGGTGTTAAAGTTACATTTTAAAAAACTATTTGTGTTAATAATCCCATTGTTTTGTAAGATACACACTTGAAATTTTGCACGTACTTTTATCTTATTCCGGCATACTTATCATGTTTGATGAAAACAGTCAAAGGGCGAATGGAGGAATGCAGTACGCTTTATCCCCTCCAATTATTTTTAAGTACACCTATGCAACTTTTTCTTGAAATATCAAACGTACAATTTTCTTCTGATCATTTTATCTCTTTTAAAATTTTTTGATTAATTGTTTCGTTTTGGGAAAACGGCAATTTGTAATGCCATTTATTCATTCACTACCATTTTAAAGTGAAACTGAAATTTTGTGGATATACCTATGATCACAATACCTTGGCAACTTAGCAAATCGTAATACTTACTGAATGAATATTTGCTAATTAAAATAAAATCGATAATTTTAAATTTTATAAAATGAGGAATACTTATTATGAATTGAAAAATAATATGGCATTAACAGTTCTCTTATGAACTAAAAAATAATAGTCTCATTTAGTAATAGCAGTGATGAACGATCAACATAATAACTTTTTACCTAAATAGCATTAAATACAATAAATAATTAATTACTACTAATTTAATAAATGTTCTACTTGCCCACCCTCCTGATTAACACATGTAGGTGCCCTTTTAAGTAGCGAAAATCTGATCTTTTGAAAGATATTCTCCTTTTGTCTAAGTTCTTCAGTTGCCATTACTATTATCTCTCGGAGATGGTTAATGTCATTTATTTCTGCAGCGTAAACCATATCTTTCATAGCACCGCAGAAAAAAATCCAGTGGATTAAGGTTAGGAGATGGTGGTGGCCATTGAAGAGGTGAGTCTTGTTCTCGACCAATCCAATGATTGGGAAATAGATGGGTATTTAAATACTGCCGGCCGTTTCTACCATAATGGGGTGGAGCATCGTTAAGCTTCATCCATATACCGTCACGTACGATAACAGGTAAATCATGTAAAACATATCGGAATTCATTTTGCAGAAAATTTAAAAATGAATGAATGAATTTAAATTATTTGGTATGAAAAACGGCATAAGGAAAGTCACGTTATTTTTGTCCAAAGAATATGTGGTTAATGGTATTGCCTTCTATTTTGGGACACCCTGTATATTACATTTACTTCAATACCTTTGAATATTCGTCAGTGGCATGAGATAACATTCCTGTTAGTTGTTAAGCTCTATATTATTCAGTTCTTAAATGTATAAAATTATTTGTAGTTGTAGAAAACACTATTACAAGAATACGGCGCCCTTAAGGTACAGGTTAATATAATTTCTAAATTAGCTTAAATAGATCATCAAACATACTAGTTTCTATTTCTAATACAATTTTGCTATAAGACACCTACGTATGCGTAGACTTTTGACATCATAGGAATGTTATATACTTGTGTGAATGTGGTTATCGCAAATTAGATTTCTTTATATAATTTTTATGGTAATTACATGCGAAGCTGAGGCTTTGATGAAGTAGATATTAACTTAATTAGGTTTCAATTATCACCGTTTCAACGGAAATAATTCATCAATACTTTTTCGTAACATTGTGACGTTTAACAAAATGAAAATGTCTAGTTATCTACTGCAGAAAAAATCGACTTTAATCACATAATCATAATGGCTCATTGAATACAGGGTGATTAGCATAAAGCTTTGCATCCGGATTACTTGATAATGGCAACATTGTTATTATTCTATAAAAGTGAACTAATAAAACTCCTTAATGACTTCAATAAAGAGATGCAGATTTAAAAAAAATCTTATCGTAGAAACTGAAAACAATTTATCTGCATTACCATTAAAGTTTAAAAATACTGATAATAGAAATTCAATATTTTTTGAGTTCGTATATTTAGGTTAAAGATACTCGAAACTTGCCATAATCATTTTTTAAATACTAAAAAAAGAATTGAATTCCGATTTCCAAACAGTTATATTTTCTAAATATAGCATTCAAAATGCAATTTTCTTGGTTAAGGTTAGACAAAAATAAGAATAAAATGTTTTGATGAAAATCAAAATAAACATCAAGATTTTAATAATTATATGTATATATGAGAAGGAACGTAAAATATGGGAGTTTTAATTTGAAGAAATAGAGTTGGGTATGGCTTAATTAAAATATCCACGCAAATAACAATAAAATGAGGGTGTATTTAAATTCCATTTTGTAGTTGCCAATTTTTTATTTTTCATAGCTTATCATTAACAAGTTTTATTGTTTGAAACAGTAATAATAGCTATTTATGATATACGTTTTAAAAGTAAGATTTTATTTTGTGAGTGAAGGTGATTAAAAAACTAGCGTAGCGAGTTTTTTAACTTCGCGAACAAAATAAAATCATTTTTAACACGTATCATCACCTTATCATACACTATTTTTTCTACAAAACAATCGGAAGAACTTTAAACTCAATAAAAATAAGAAATCAAAAAATACCACACAGATCGCAATGTTTATGAACCAAAATTTTCGTAGCAACCAGTGCTGTTGTTAGTTACGGAAAAAACGCAAAAATATTGACAGCATTTTTTAGTAATATTATAAGTATAATGAATAATCTCGATAATGAGCGTAACGAATCCATCCCTGCTAAAATCGAAGAAGCCGCCAGTCGAGCAACATTGGAATTATTGCCGGCGAAATCAAAGGAATAGTACTAAATCGCTTATAGACGCTTTTCGGAATGGAGCAACATTAAAAAGGTCCCTGGGAAATGTAACGAAAGTGTTTTACTGGCATATTTTGAGGAAAAAGCCAAGATATGGAAATCGTCAACGCTGTAGTCAAATTATTCCATGATCAAAACTATGTTAAAAATAAAGCAAGATCAGGATATAAGCAAACATTATAAACTTATTGCTTTTTTAAAACGAAAGGGTGAAGAATATCAATCAAAAAAGTCAAAAGTTTTGACGAAGACGCATATCGAAAAATTTCTCACAGAAGCAGAAGACGAAAAGTATCTGATGATGAAAGTCGCAGCAATAGTGGGTGTCTTCGGGGCGTGTCGCCGGGAGGAATTGTGTCAGATGAGCATCGACAATATCGAATATTTGGGCACTTCGGTTGTTGTGACCATACCAGATACTAAAACGAAAGGGCCTCGGACTTTCAGTGTTGTTGGTGAATTCTATTTAAACTTTTTTAGAAAGTATATGGCACTCCGGCCACCCAACGCTGACCATAGACGACTTTTTCTTAAATATATGAAGAATAAATGTGCGAAGAATCCAGTCGGAATTAACATGTTTGGTAAAATGCCTGCCGACATTGCAGAGTTCTTGAGTCTACCAAATCCTCAACTCTACACCGGACACTGTTTTCGTCGTTCATCGGCGACATTGTTAGCAGATTCTGGTGCGAATCTTACTACCATCAAGAGACATGGAGGATGGAAATCTTCGACGGTAGCTGAAGGCTACATTGAAAATTCACTGGAACAGAAGAAGGAAATTGCGTGCCAAATACTTCCTACTGCTGCAACTACTAGCAAGACCACCAGTACTACCAGTAGTATTTCTACAGAAAATAGATGTGTCACACATGTTGACAGTAAATCCAACTTATGTATGGGAATTACAATTTCAAATTGTTGTAATTTTACTATAAATGTTAATAGTAATAACTAGTTAAAATGTTGGTTTGTACTTATTTAAAATAAAAAGTTGTTCATGTGTTTGTTAAAACGTTTTATTAACTTTCAAAACAAAATTTAAATAAACTTTGATTTACTTTTAACACGCTTGTCAAAAAATGACATTTTTAACATCAAAATTGACAATTAAAAAGACCACTTTTAACAGTTTTGTAGAAAAAAATTATTTTGGAGCGTTATGAGGAATTTTAATTAGCTATAACATCAATCACGCGATATTTCACACCATTACATACACACTATTAAATTTTCAAGTCTTGTTTACGGAGCAGAATTTAATTAAACTGAATGAAACCAACTTTTGAATGCTAGAAAAATTCTACTTGAGCTTTTAATTGGTTGGAAGTTATATGTATATCATTCTGTATACTCACATTAGTTACACTATTGCTATGCTCTATTTTTTTGCAAATATTATACCCAAATTAGGGATATCGTTTTCAGCATTGTAGGCCTAATTTTAATTGATGACAACTTATGAAATGTTAATCCATAGCAGCTCGTTTGAATACATAGTGTTTTCCTACCAAGCCGAAGAAAATATGCACTTCAAAGAGGAAATTCCTTCTGCTAGTAGTTGGTCAATTGAAAACCAAGAAAATGTTTGTCACTATGTCGTATGGCGAATACAATTTTGTGAATAACTTTTCTGAAGTATCAAACTCACAATAGTCATATTTTTGTGACTTTTAGCCATCGTCGCATTGCTAACATTCATAAGTCGCACGTTTCTTTGTGGTACTGACAAAACACATGCTTTTAAACAACTCATTTTTAACAAGAATTGTCAGTTAATATCTGGACTGGTACCGTGAACGTGTTACTTACCAAACTACTTATTCTACTTTATTGAAATTATAAAAATTACATATTTCATCAACTGTCTCAAAAACAAAGTACTTAACAAGAGTAGATCAATTTCTGGAAGCTGATTTTCCGAAATACCTCACATATTTCTCGATTAATAGAGAAATTGTATTTTAGTAAAACCACACTTGAATTCCTAAAACCAATTGCGGTTTAAACATCAACGATGAACATCAGTATAAGGTCAATTTGTGGTGTGTGTTACAAAGTCTACAACAATTAAAATTGAATTTCATGGATCAAATGATATCTATTAGATGATAATGCATTCAACTAATTCTAGTTAAATTAGTTTTTAATGAGAGAGTTTTTAAAGAAATATAGTTATTGTTTGAAAACTCAATTTTACTTAGCAGAAATGTTCACTCAGTGCCAATGTGGGAAGCTCATAATATTTGAGATGGAAATTTGGCGTATTTATGCATTCATCGAGAACCGATACTATTTTAATGAATAAATTACAGAACATATTTTTATAGTTGATTCTGTGAAAACAATCAGAAAAATGCTACACATTCTTTTATTATTTAAATTATATATGCTAACGATAATAATATGAGGTAAGAGCATAATATGTTAGTTAAAAGAGGTGTTACAGTTCTCCTATTATATTATTTTACGCAATTTTTTTTATATAATTGTCTATTTATGAATACTGTTATGAGAAAAAGTTCTATACAGTATTCGGCAAAAGTATGGAATAAATTCAATAAAAACGAAACAATTATTTTTTAATTTAAAAAATACATATTTTAGCGTAAAATACGATTTTCAAATGTCATTTGTTTTCGAATAATGACGTCATCGATTTTTTTTTAAATGGCAACACCATATTTTTTTCCTTGATTCTGAAAGATCGTTTAATTCTCTATCAGACAGTACTAAAATTTTGCCCTCTTACATAGGAAAGTTTTCGAGTAAATGACGATTGAATGTTAGAAAACGTAAAAATAAAAAAATAAAGCAAAAACGTTAACAAGTTTAGTTTTTCGAATTCCATAGTTCTTTTATGGATCACGTAGGTGAAAATCTTTGCAAAGTATCATTGTCACACCGACTTTCTAATAAGTATTGTAAGCGACATAGAAATTATTATCCAATTTAAAGTATTATGGCACATTTAACTGTTACTCAAAGAATTGAAATTTTACTTCTTATCGGATGCGGGAATATGACTAGAACTCAGCATGAAGTTTGCGATTTATTTAATGAAAAATGTTCAGATCGCCCTATCAGCCAATCAACAGTCAGTAAGGTAGAATCTAAATTTAGAGAAACTGGCAATGTTGTAAATATTCCAAAACCTGGACGTCCAAGCATTAATGAAAATCAGAAACAGAACATTTTGATAAGTATGGTGGATAATCCTCATAATTCTTCACGATTGGTTGCATTAAACAATGACACTAGTCAGAGCACAGTACTACGTATCTTGAGGAAGGAAAAATATCATCCCTACAAAATTCAACTTGTGCAGGAACTCAATGAAGATGATCCCGATCGCCACTTACACTTTTGCGAAATTCTAATGGATTTATGTCAAGGAAATAGAAATTTACACCGGCAAATACTTTTTTCAGATGAGGCCACATTTTGTCTGAATGGTACAGTAAACCGTCAAACTTGCAGATATTGGAGTCGAGAAAATCCTCATTGGATGGCAGAGGCACATACCCAACACCCTCAGAAATTAAATGTGTGGGTTGGAATAGTTGACTACAGAATAGTAGGGCCTCTCTTCTTTGAAGGAACCCTTACAGGACAAAGATATTTAGAGTTTCTAGAAAATGACCTTGTTCCAGCCCTTGCAGTAATTTTTCCTAACGATAATGACCCTAACATTCATGACGATACCATATGGTTTCAGCAAGACGGTGCACCTCCGCACTATGCGCGCCCTGTACGAAATTTTTTAGACAACTGTTTTCCTGGGAGGTGGATCGGCAGACGCGACCGATAGAATGGCCTGCAAGATCGCCAGATCTTACAGCTCTTGACTATTTTTTATGGGGATACTTGAAGTCAAAAGTGTACATTAATAAACCACGTAATTTAGAAGAACTTCAAAATCGCATTCGGGGCGAAATACGCAGAGTTACCCCAGAAATCATTCATAATGTGCAAGAAGAATTTCTTCACAGACTTGCGCATTGTCAAGAAGTTATTGGATGGCAATTCGAACATTTAATTTAAGTATAAAATTTAATCAATTGTATTTTATTTTACATACCTCAGAATTGTTACTTTTTTATGGATAAAATTTACGTTTTCTAACATTCAATCGTCATTTACTCGAAAACTTTCCTATGTAAGAGGGCAAAATTTTAGTACTGTCTGATAGAGAATTAAACGATCTTTCAGAATCAAGGAAAAACATATGGTGTTGCCATTTAAAAAAAATCGATGACGTCATTACTCAAAAACAAATGACATTTGAAAATCGCATTTTACGCTAAAATATGTATACTTTAAATTAAAAATCGACCTGTTCGAGGATTTTTCCCAAAAAATAATTGTTTCGTTTTTATTGAATTTATTCCATACTTTTGGCGCATACTGTATATATATACGTGACTGATACTATTTTAGAAAACTATCCTTGTACAACTGTTGTGTTTACCATTTCTATTTAAAATTAAAAAAAAAACAAAATCCACTATAGAGTGGCTTTGTAACCAATCACTCTTTACACATCCAGCTATTCGAACACAAACGAATGGACTCATTCCATGTCGGTTTAAAAATTGGAAAGAATCGATAGAATGTAGCAGGTATATTTCCTGGTTACAAAAACGTGTAAAACGAAACCATTTGCTAATAGTCTCTGAAAAAATACACATCTATTGTTCAAAATCCATTATTGTCCTTCATAAATTTCAACTGACTATGACAACTGTTCAGAAAAGAATTCAAAGCCATTGTCGCAGTTGACGTGTTTTCCTGAAAATATTTTCTTTTATTTACAGTCAGTAGGCATTTACGCCTTCATTTGCATACTACTGTTAATAAGAATAAAGTAAATCGATATATTGGCGTTGGTAATTACACTATTAGATCGCAACTACCATTTATAACTACATTATTTAATTCAGAAATATTTTAGACAGTTTCATTCATAAAAATATATAATTATTAGGTAATTAAATAATTAGTTTGTGTCGTAATGAATTGAGTTTGCCAAAGATGACGAACAAACAGATAAATATATACTTTTATGGCATTACATTAATTTTTTTCTTTTACTGAACTCATCGATCTGATGTTAAGCTATAGTATACAGGGTGTCCCATAATTATTGCGACAAAATGATAGGGGTTGTTGTAGAGGGCATGAAAATAAGCAATTTTTCCTTCTATGGAATATCCCCGATATGTCCTGAAACTGTGCGGACGTGGCCATCACTCTTTCCAGTAGCTCTTGTTGGTTGGGAACAGGAGTTTCATACACTAAAGCTTTTAGATGGCCCCAGAGATGGCAGGCCAATGCCCAGGGCCACCTCGGCCTATCCACCTGAAATATTTCATTCAAATAGTGCCGCACTGGGAAAGCAAAGTGGACTGGGGCACCATTGTGTTGAAACCACATGCTAGCTCTGATGTCCAGTGGCACCTCCTCTAATAGTTCTGGAAGCACATGCTGCAGGAATTGAGCATAAACGTGTCCATTCAAATGTGGTGGGACCAATATGGCCCGATGATCTGCTCGCCCACAATGCCGGCCCAGATGTTATTTACAAACTGATGTTGGTCTCTACAGAGGGTTATTTTCATTCCAAATGTGACTATTACGGCTATTAAAATAACCATCCCTTGTAAAACAGGACTCATCAGTGAACAAAACGTAGCGACCGAAATGTGGTAGTTTCAACTCCTGCTGCAACCACCAACGACAAAAACGGCGACGCGGCAGATGGTCCTCCAGACCCATGGCTTTGACTTGTAACAGGCGGTATGGGTGTAGTTGTTGATCTCGGAGAATCCGCCAAACAGTACTTCGAATGGCACGCACGCTTGTAGACGTATTGGCCTCTACATGGTGCAGAACCTCTTCCCCAAACTCTACTGTCTGTATGGCGAAGAGCCACCCTGCACTGACACGAAGATGTCAATTAATTCTAGCAAAAATGCTATGATGAGGATGGTGACGTTCTGGAAACCGTTCGGTGTACAATCGCGCGGTTCTTCTCCCATTACAACCAGCTTCTCCGTAAATCATATGGATATCAGCATGTTCCGCATACGAATAATACTCCATTGTACCACCAAATTATTGCTATTTACGTTTTGCACACCACTGACTGAAACTAACTGAATCGTGTGCGTTTTTTGTTATGATAGCTAGTCATTTAACTGAATCGGTGTGGCGGTTAGGCCGACAAAAAACTGAACACAGCAAGCTAATGAGTCAGGGGGCACCGGCGCTGTAGCGGCTAAATGACATATTTCCGGACAGGGGTTTATAAGGTAAAATTCCTTATTTTCATGCCCTTTATGACCCCTATCAATTTGTCGTAATAATTATAGGACACCCTGTATATACTTTCAAATTGTAGTAAAATATTGCTGAGTGGTTTGATATGTTCCACCGCATAATAAATCTAACGTTACAAAGCGCACATTGCTAGTCAATGCCAGTCAGTTATAAAATAGATGAGAAATTAGTAATAGGGAATGAAATAAAAATGTCCATATTGCCTTAATCACTGTTACTGATATTTATGTAAGTTCCCATATAGACATTATTACTTTTTTTTTGCCAATGAATTACTACGTATATGCAATGTAATACGTTTTACGTAACAAAGAACAAAGGACTAGTTGCGCCATTAATAGGATTATGCCGCGATTTACTTCTACTCATGACATTACTAAGCTTTACGCTGCAGGAGAAGTATTTTTCCTTGTAATTTAAAAAGCAATTTCTTAATAGGTACTATTTTTATGCACCCGGATTTCCCTTGTTCAAAGGAAAATTGAATGGCACGCAACAGGCTACAGAACAATAGAAAAAATTGCCGTGAATCATATGCAACAAGTATTTTTTATGGCAGGTATTTCCATTTGTTAAATTTATAAAAAAAATATAGCAAAATACTCTAATAATAATATATATTTATTGTATTTATCTTTTATTAAGACACGAAAGTAATACAAAACTTTACCCGTAACCTACAAAAGATCAATGAAATAATGAATTATTGATGACAGTTGTGGAATAATTACGATTTGTTTTTGGGTGGTTAATTACGCTATCATAAATAGTTACTTTATGAGCTACAATCACAAAAATTAACAATAATGTGCTCGAATTAGAGATTGTATTCTTAGTGTTGGCAGTTACGTCTAGCACTAATGACCTTCGTTTTTTCTATCTTCTTCTTGATGAAACTAATAAATTTTCTAATGATAATGAAATCTTTAAATAAACTGAGGAATCAACTTTATATTTAATCCTGGCAAAGTCTAAAGATGCATATGAACCGGAATTTTTTGACTGTGGCGACTGGTAAAGTAACCAATTACTGAAACTGGTGGTAAATTTCTTTCTAAAAATATGAGAAACTAATTGTTTGTTTTTAAATTTCACAAACCAAAAAAAAATAAGGTTTTCGAACAAGAGTACACCTCAGCCAATTTTTACAGAAACTTTCATAATATGAGTATTTGGTGATAAAGGTAATAATTGCTTTTTTATAAATGAGTAAATACTACTGAGACTTATGATAATGACAACTAATGTCGATATAACATTAGTGTTTTATGAATATAAAATGCTAGGTATTAGCTTAATCGTACGATATATGAAAACATAAACATTTATACGTCTACGGTAAATTCATAACATGATAATTTATTTGTTATGAGTATAATAGTTTTACAGATGATACCCATTTAAGGACACAATCATTTAATCACCTCGACACACAGCGAACTGTCAGCGTTAAATGTGATATAATTATAGTTATTTTATTATTAAAAATTTTGTAAAAGGATTAAGTTTTACAGTCAGTTATTAAACAAAAGATAAGCCTACCGTAATTCTAACGTAGGAATTCCTCAAATACGTCCACTTGATTTATAACATTCTTTGATATCATTACTTTCAGTGAATCATTATTTGCGGGATCAGAGTCATCTATTTGCAATAAATTCCTTATGATGTATGAGTAGATCAAATCTAGCAACCGTCATAAAGTACGTCAAACTGGAAATGGGATAAATGAAAAATGCTACATTGTTCTAAATAGATACATCCTGTGTAATCGGGATCGTAGAATGTCTAAGTTTTCATGCTCGAGATAGGTATAGGTTATTAATAATATATAACATCGGAAATTAGATTAGTGTATTTTTAATAACACCTTTTAGAAAAAAAGAAACTGTTTAGTGGAAGAACGAGTCGTTTCAGAAATGTTTCTTTTTATTTTAAAATTATCTTAAAGGTTCAATAAATCTAAAATATCCAAAAAACTAAAAAATATACAAATTTACTTTTAAATTCAATGTAATGTGTAAAAAGTTTCAAAAATCTTGGTAATTTTTAATTCTGTAAGTGTAAAAAAAATCTATGCCAGTAATTATTGTTTGATCTCTTGACATACCCATGTCAACGTCACATGTCCACCCCATGTTCTCGCTATGGCACTCGAGCCTCTAATCGAGAGGAATGGGAGTTAAATTATAATGCATTGGAAAGATGGAGTCTGATGTGGTTTACTGGCTTTAAAATAGACAGTAGAACAGGAATTGAAGTAGTAAGAATAAGACCTAGGTGGTAGCGAAGTTATAGCCTGTGAAATTTTCGCAATTAATTAACGGTGTGTAACGGAGAATCACACAAGAGGCTACATCTGTAAATTCATCTATATATTCTCAGATAGTCAGATTGAAATTAAAGCCTTAGGCTCAAACGAGGTGGAGTCAAGACTCGCATATGATTGTTTGCAATTGCTAATTGGCAAGCACCAACACAGAAGAAATTTGATGGAAATAGAAAACCAGATTAATTTGCAAAAAAGAGAAACATCCTTTTTAGAACCAGAGTCCGCTTTAGACATTGCTTACAGCGCTGTAAAGCGAGCTCTCAGGGGGTAGGATAAAAAAGAACACCTACATACTAGGTTTCAAAATCAGGGCAGGCTTAAGCGAAGAAAGCCTTAGATTTTCCTTCGCAGAATGATCAAATGAACTGGTGAGCATGAGTAAGTAAGACTAGGCTTATGGAACATCTCTATAAGTTAAATTTAGTTGAGAATTCAACATGCTGCGGGTGCAATTGAGAACCGATCGACAGATGTACTGGGAGAATGCAAATGTGAGGAAATTGAGGGAAATATCGGATTTTGAACTTTGTGCAAAGGACAAATCTGTTAAATGAATGATTAACTAGTGAGAAACACAATATAAGTCGATTTTGGTGCTTCACGTCTCTGGCCCACTGGTAAAGAAAAACAGTGGCAGTGGAGCCCTGGAATCTCGTATTACTTTTGCAGCTAGTTTTAGGAAACTCAGCGGTATAAACATCATGTCGTTTCTTCAAAGCTAGCCTATGTTGTTACTAAATATAGAGTATATATATAGATAGATTATTGCTAAATATTTCTCCTTTTCCTTAATTTTAGTTGCGATATATAAATTTTCTTTTCCTTAATCTTATATGTTCGTCTGATCGCTTTTTAATTATTTTTGTTGGTACATTCATTATCTGAAAGATGGTCGTAGCTGCAGTTCTTCGTCCAAATGATCTGGCTAAAAATTGTCAGTGTTCGATGTATTGAGATATCTTATTTTTAGACCAGATGGTGATGAGACAGTGTGAGTAGGCTTTCTGTAAACATTCTGCCTAATATGCGATCTGGATCTTCCTATACAAGGATATCCAGCCCGTAACAAACTTTAAGTAAATATTCACTCAGAATCGACACAGCTTCAATTTTATAGATTTCTATTAATATGATCTAAAAGTAATGTTATGTTATCATACCCGTGAGCTATGAGATGAATATATCATCAAGATATTTGAACCACCACTTTGATTTTAGAATTGCCGACTCAAAGAACTTTTCCATGTAAAGGATTGCCAGAGTTAAGGATAAAGTTGGAAAAAAACTACCACTTTAGATTGTTTACAGAAACGAAGAAGTTGCATACTTTATGCCGAATTTATTAAATATGATACAACTTTGATGAAGTTTTCCTAAATATTTTATCCCCATTAGTATTTTCGTAAACAATGGAAAAACAGATAACACGTCAAGTCGAAACTTAGTATGATGTTATCTGGATCTAGATAATATAATTTTGACATTATCTTTCTCACGAAAACAGTATTTTGAACATAGGGTAAGATTCCACAATTTCAGGCTTCTCACTGTTGAACCTCATACACTGCATACTGCTGTTATATAATTATATAGTTTATTTTAGCAAAGGTTGCCTTGACATATTACTTTGCTTTTAAAATGGTTTCATATCATAACAAGTCTACATTTTGTTTATTCTTTGTAAAATGAGTAGTTATTTTCGATTTATTTAACTGTGTGGAACTTGTTTTAAAATTTTAAAAGTAATAACAAGAAAAGGTTCGTTATTTAAATAAAATGGGAGAAAAAGCACTAAATAAATTTTGAATATTTTCAGTGGCATCCTAGTGATAGTCATCCCCCGCGTCCCTGCTAGTTGACAAATTTGTAAGCCTACTTGACAAATGTTTATTTCAGTTTACATCAAATATCGCCAGGAATATTTGAGGAAACGTGATGTTTTGTCATTTTAACACCCTGTATTTCAAAAATAAAGCGTTTAATGTTTGATTCATATACTTTTTATTTAAAACCACTTGTCTTAGTCACGATTAAAATGTGGATCACCCTGTATTATTAAGATAAGCCCTTACTGATCTTAAGATAGCAGATTACATTTTTGTTTTTTTTATTCTAATAACGATAAAAAAATATTCCGAGAAAATTATTTTAATCACGAGTTCTCATACTTATTAATTGCTTGACAATTGCATGTTTCTATTTCTCAGTCTACTTAATTTGACAATGAGTAGTACCTACTTGAAATTGCATAAGAAAAATCTTATCTATGAAGGAGATCAAATAGATAGTGCATATTGACATTGTAATTTGTAAATTTATAATAGCAATCATGTTATTTTAAAGTGCTTATTATGCTTTTCCTCGTAGTTCAGGAATAATATGAACTAGTAGCAGTTAAGTAGTAATGAGATAAACTTTATTCCTCGTTCAGTGAGAAAAAAGCTATGCGTTTTCAAAAATATCTAAATAAAATGAATATTTTTTAAACGATAAAACACAATTTAAAATTTATTTTTTTATTTCGTGTTTATTTAAATTTTAGTCAATAAAAAGTTTCATCTACAAAATTAGATAAGCTTTATACTTTTATTATATAGAATTTAGTGGGGTTTATTTAGAAAGTTATATTAGCTCTTTGAAGAGTATTCCAAATATTTTACTAGACCCGAATTATTGGTTAGATTAGCATATTTATATTTACCTCGAATTCCAAACGAAATTGGACTTCATCATTTAAACATCACCTAGTAGTTTCTTGGAAAAATGTCATTAATAAGGTCAGTTATTTTTATATCATTTGTTCTAGTTCTTGGAAGAAAGAAAAAGAAATGTGAACTTAGCTGTACACAGAGTTTTGTGTTTTTATAGAACGTATCAACTGAACTTACTAATTCAATAATTTTAAATATATAGAAAAAAAACTTGCAGTCAATTTTAGAACACTTAACATATCTGCGTAATAAAGTTCATAATAAAATATTTTATCAAAAAAGCTGCTTACATTAAGAAGATTATATGTGAGAGAAATAACAAAGCTAATCAGAAATAAAGATCTGTATGGTAGGTATTTACACATACTTGGTGAAAAACAAATAGAGGAAATACAATTAAAGTCCAAAAATGAAATCACAGAAATGACGGCAAAACAGGCCCAGTTCGATATTCTGATTCTGGTCTCTGTCTTGATTTAATTTAAACTGCTGCAAATAATGAAAATGGTTGATAAAAAAAGGACATCGTGAAAATGTATCTTTCCCTAGTTGTATGTATTCTTCTAAAGAAATGTATTCTCTGACCTTGTTTTTGATATCATATAATATACAGAGGTTTTACATTCTCTAAAACAAGCTTTGCCAGATGATAGCTGGGTTAATGACAAATATTTTTCCTTATATCAACATAGGTCCTATTTGTTTAATGTTTAAAAAATATTATTTCAATTAAAGCAAAGCAGCCTGATAAATAAAAATGGTTGCAATAGCAATAATTATTATTTGCGGTTATAGTTTAAATATTAGTTAACTTTTATTAATAAATCTTAAGACTATAAAAATTGTTCAAAATGACCACTCTCGACTTGAATGCAAGCCTCACGTGAACTAAACATTCACTAGACGGGCGATAAAATTCTAATCGTTGATGAGCATCTCCAGCATATAACGCTTGTACGTTTTGGCGATGAAACGGATGTAACATTTCCCTGTTCACAACACGCCATACAAAATTCGATGATAACTGATTACTTGCTATACGCTTAACACTAATTGAAGAGTTGTCAATAATAGCATTTATTATACTTCTTTATTTTGTACATTTACTTCAGTAGGAAGAATGGTCTTTTTTGGAGTGGAGGGATACCTTCTTCTCGAAGTCTACGAAATAATGCACAAAGACTGTGTGGGCAGACTGATGTCTATTTGGGTATCTTTGTCGGTATTATCGGGCTGTTTGTCTAGTGTTTCCACTGGAATCTCCACATACAAAGACTGCATACTCTTCAGTTATAATTAAATACATTTTTTATTTAGCACTGTCAAATGAATAAACAAAATAATATAAATAATAATGATTGTTATAGCAACTGTTATTTTTATTTATCAGGCTACTTTGATTAAAATAAGAAATTATATATTTTTAAATGCTTGTAATTTCCAAACAGAAACGAATAGCACCAGTGGTCATATAAAAAAATATGTTTGACATTAACCCTGCTATAATCAGTCAGTTTGTCATAGAGCTTATAGAACACTCTGTATTAAAGAAATAATAATATCTTTACTCTTCTAATCGCGGGGGAAATAGGAGATTTGTGCGCGAGAGGGGTCGATATGTCATTCAGTAGGTCGCATTTGCACCCAGAAGCGACTTAACGTTAGTAGTCCCTAACCACTAATCAATGCAGGAATAGGGAAAATTTAGAAAATGTCATTAATTAGGATGGTCATACGCCGAACGGTATCAGTCTCTTACACTGACCCAAATCAACGTTTTTCCATTCTACATACCATACCCGCAAAGAGGATGCCAATCCTCTACAAGTATAACTGATCTATGGTTTTTAGCTGTGGAAATTGAACCCAGAACAGTGGAAAACGTCTATTTAAATATTGACAACTTAAACCGCTCGACCACCAGCATACCTTACACACGCGGTATAACCTTTTTTGGTAGTTAAAATTTGTAATTTCAGATAATAACGAAAATAGAGAATGGGCCTGTTCTATATGTTAAAAAGAAATTAAGCGTTTATTTCAAGCTCTTTTAAGGAAGCAGAAATATACTAACACAAAGGACAATGTTAATAAATTATAGTTTAAAAAAACTAAAAAAACACGCTTTAATAGTAAACCGAACTAAAAAGTAGAAAATAATTTTGAAGTATCAAGAGTTTGTTACAGCAATAGAAAATTCCGACAATCAATTACGACTAATTAATTGGGAATAAGATTAAATTAGAAATTAAATTATTAATAAAATAATTCAATTATAGTAAAAAAAAGCATGGGGTGCAATTTACTATATTTTCATAATGACTTTATTTTTATAAATAGCTGCACTACTGAAATAATGGTAACATTTAATATCAAGCACCCCACGCTTTTTTTTACTATAATTGAATTATTTTATTAATAATTTAATTTCTAATTTAATCTTATTCCCAATTAATTAGTGGTAATTGATTGTCGGAATTTTCTATTGCTGTAACAAACTCTTGATACTTCAAAATTATTTTCTACTTTTTAGTTCGGTTTACTATTAAAGCGTGTTTTTTTAGTTTTTTTAAACTATAATTTATTTTCTTAATTTTTAGTCTCAAAACAATAACAAAAGTAATTATAATTAAGAGCCTTAATTTTTAAAATATCTTATATTTGACAATAAATCTAAATTCATTTCATTCATGTTTACGTAACCTTTCCATTTCATATAGTTTTTCTATACATTTTTTTTTCTCCAGTCTCCTCTTTCTTTGTGTTATAGTTTCATTTTTCATTTTTGTTTGTTTCTATAAAATATGCAAATTAAAATTTTTGTCAACGTTCTCGTATCAAAATCTTTTTTTTTTCTTTCTAATTTTACAAAATTTTAGATTCAAAACTTTCTTCAAAATTCTTGCCAAAATTTTCAAATCAAAATTTCTTTGAATTTGAAAATTTACGCTCTTCAAAATTTTAAAATTCAATGTCTTTTTCGAAATTTTTTCTAAATTTTTGGATTTTAAAATTTTTCAATTGAAAATTTTTTCCAAAAATTTTTATTTGATTTTTTTTATAAATTATCAAATTTTTATTTATTTCTAAAATTTTTTAAATTTGATTTTATCATGTAATTCCACAATCCAAAATTATTTACAAAATTTTGTATTTCAAAACTTTTTTAAACTCCAAAATTTTATATTTAGAATTTTTTTTTTAATTTTGAATTCTGTATTTTTTCGAAATTTTTTAAATCAAAATGTTTATTTGAATTTTGTTATAAATTATCAAATTTTTATTTATTTATAAAAATTTTTAATTTAAAATTAGGCGAAAACCGAAAACTAATTCTGTCAGGTCGCCATCTATACGTGAAAAGCAAGAGCACGAATCTATTACAGTCCCCTGCCCCTGCCTTGCCTGCTTGGAAACAACACTGATGGATTGTATACACTTAACCTGCAAAGTAATCTAAATAGTTTTTATTCTGATGATCCTAGTCAGGACATTAGAACAAAGTTATTAAATAATTGTATTGTCATCAGTCCTTGACCCCTGTGCAAATTTTCAAGCTGATCAGACTTCTTGAAATTGGTGAAAATTACGCTGAAAGATTCCGTTACATACATACATACATACATACATACAGGTGAAGCTAATATAAGCGTGTTAAAAATAGCCGATTTTTGGCTTATCCGGGGGAACGCATAAATTATAAAAAAATCAATTGATTATTGTTAATTAACATTAGAAATGGTCCAGAAATACGTCAGATAACTAGGGAAATGTCGCTACTACCCCTAAACCTATATACCCTTAAATAACTTTAAATGGATAATCATTAATTATATTGTTATAAAATTCGTGTAGAATGAAAAAAATGCTTGAAAATGATTTGAACAGATAGTAGTCAATATAAAAAGTGATAAATGACTGTAAAAGTGCCCATTCAATGGCGAAATAGCGCCAATTGTTCTCACTTTGCGAGCGCGTACTGAAAAAATGGCAATTTATCCTTGCGCCCATTTTTCAGGTCGCAAATGAACCTTAAAAGTAATTTAAGCATTTTTTTCATTTCATTTTTTACAACAATAAGTAATGATTATCTATTTTAAGCTATTTAAAGGCAGTTTATATAGATTTAGGGGTGCAATTAATATTTCTCCACTTACTTAATGTACTCTAGTATCAGCTTTTGCATTTTTTGACAGTAATCTATATTTTTTTTCTAGCAATAGGCGTTCCCTTGAACATTTAAGCATTATCTATTTTTGATGTCAAAGTAAGCTCACCATTAGCTTTTGAAAGTCGTTTTTTTATTTTTTGGGGTGGAATGGGCATTTTTACAGTTATTTATTACTTTTTATATTGACATACTGTCTGTTCAAATCATTTTCAAGCATTTTTTTCATTTTACACAAATTTTATAACAATAATTAATGATTATCCATTTAAAGCTATTTAAGGGTAGTTTATATAGGTTTAGGGGTAGTAGCGACATTTCTCCAGCTATCTGACGTATTTCTGGGCCATTTCTAATGTTAATTAACAATAACCAAGTGATTTCTTTATGATTTATGCGTTCCCCCGGATAAGCCAAAAATCGGCTATTTTTAACATTGTCCTTTATTGAAGATTCAATAAACTTTTAATGATATTTATTTACATTTTAGTCTCATTCTCAGTAATAAATTAACTTTATGAAAATTTCCTAAGTATTGCCTTCCAATAATGAAATACTAGGAAAATTAACAACTAGGGAGTTCCAAGTAGAATACACTGTAAATTAAAATGACTATCAACATATAAAGTTGTTTAAAAAGTTTATGAGCTCCAATTAAATTCATGTCATATGAAAAGTGACTACATTAGCTGAAACAAAAATTATGGCACTGTTACTTTGAAGTGATGGTATAGTGTTGGCACTTCCTAGAAAACCAGAAATAGTTTTTTTCTTGTTAGCTGTTGTATAAAATATATTTTTAAAATGTAGTAAGTGTTATACATTCATCTTCCCGGTAACCCAAGATTTTAAACTTTTTATGTCCTACCCGCAACTGGACTAATTATAAATACATTTTCTGAGCAAATGCTAAGAATTATTATTTTAGGAGGAATTATTTATTCTATATTGTATTTAACAGTAGTATTTTTATAAAGGATCGTAGAAAATGTAATATGTTGTATTGCTTTTTTTGGGTCACATGTATCATAGCAGCTTAATTGTAATTAGAACTTCGATTAAATAGAAATTTTATTCTGCATCATGAACAACAGCCAATTATTTAGTCATTTGTCCATTTCTATATGTACGTATCATATTTGAATAACAAAATATGTTCTTCTTTCTCATCATATGCCAAACTATTGCTTACAAATGTAAGCTAATATAGTCAACCTTCTAGCTAAAATAATTAAAAAAAGTACACATATTATGTTCCTAAACAGCGACCAGATATGATTCAAGTGTACATTGTAATAATACGTGACCTTTGTTATTTTATATTGATAGTATTTGTTTTGTTATTTTATATTAATAATTGTATTGTATTTTGACAGTAATTTATTTATAATAATTATATTTGAAAATAGGTTTTATGGATTTTTTTATAATAACTTGAGTTGTAGATGACGAAGAAATGGATGTGTGACAATAATATGTGGAAGTTGAATACATAACAAAAAATAATTAAATCTAGAACTGAAGAATCAAGTTTTTTAGTTATACGATTTAGTATTAAATTACAACTTATCCTTTTTCAACTTCAGAAGACTTCCAGCCGCTATGTTTCATAAAATTTTTAAGATCTACTCCTGTATTTACTGATATGATTCCAGATGTTTGTTGCTTCTAATTGTATATCTGGTGCATATACCTTTTTGAAAATTTATATATGTACAGTGCTTTCGAAAAGTAACGAATAAATTCATTATTTTTTAAATTAAGAAGTTTTCGAAGAAATCCCCTGGCACGTCGATTTTGATTTTAAGAAAGGTACTTTTATGACATATAACCCACATTTGTGACGTCATCGACAATGTTTTTAAATACCAACCCCCAATTTTGACCATGCCATTTGAAAGAGCGTGTCATTCTACATACGTACATCATGAAAAATTATGGCGTTACATAACAAAAATTTCAAGAAAATAATGTTTGAAGGTTTTAAAATTTAATTTTTACAATACTGAAAATAATAATGTTTATGTAAAAAATCGACTAAATTAAATGCTCGAATTGTGCACCGTTGGCTGCCTGACAGTAGCCAAGACGATTAATAATTTTTTTTTGGACATTATCAATAACTTCAGGAGGTAACGATGTATCTCGTGACGAATTCTTGCTTTTAAATCTCCTAAATTAACCGGTCTAGTAACGTATACTTTGCTTTTTAAGTATCCCCACAAGAAATAATGTAGGGGCGATCTGGCTGGCCACTCAATCGGCCCCCTTCTCCCTATCCAACGATTCGGCAACAACTCATCTAAATATGCACGGACAGGTATTGCATAATGAGGAGGTGCACAGTATTGTGAAAAAAAAAAATAAAATCTTCAAACATTATTCTTGAAATTTTTGTTATGTAACACCATAATTTTTCATGATGTATGTAGAATAACACACTATTTCAAATGGCAAGGACAAAATTGGGGGTTGCTAATTAAAAAAATTGCCGATGACGTCATATCTCGAATAACGATGACGTCACAAATGTGGGTCAAAAAGTGCCTTTTTAAAAAACAAAATCGATCGACGTGCCAGGGGATTTTTTCGAAAACTTCTCAATTTCAAAAATAATGAATTTATTCGTTACTTTGCGAAAGCACTATATATTTGTGAACTGGATCACAAAGTGATTGTGAATGACTCCTGGATGCTGGAGACCAGACTTTCTTGTTCCTATACAGGGTGTTGCCAATTAGTAGGTCAAGACGTTAACCACATATTCCTTGGACCAAAATAATGGGACTTTTCTTATGCCACTTTTAATTTTGAAGCTCCATTTTCAATATACAGTGTCAAAATGAAAATTTAAAAAATGATTTTTATTGACAGCTCCGGTAATTTTAGACACATTTGTTTGAAATTTGACATATATTTCTATCTTAAGTCGACATTGTGTAATTTTGGTCTAAAATGTCAAAGACGAACCGGGAAAAGAAGAGTTGTAGTACCCACGGACCCCCAATTTTTTTTGAGTACGCCTATAGTTTTTGAACATTTTTTTTAGATAGAATATGTTGTTGATCTATTTTTTCATTCTTATAACATTTTGATTTGAGGTTTGGTCTAGGAGACATTAAAACTTTTATACCGACACCAATAACATCGTCCTATGTGAAACCGCGCTTATACTTGTCTGCGTTACCTGATTTATCCATAAAACTGATCTGATGTCCAAACTAAACTCAACTTTTTTCATTCAGGTTAAAAAAAATAAGACAAGATGAACCTTTGTGTCACTCATTTTTAAAATCTACTATATAACAGGCAAACCTGTAGAATATAACACAAATACATCAGCATGCACTTGTTCGTGTTTACAGTTTTCATTCAACTAGCCGATGTCCGTCTGATTAAAATATTTTCACACATGTTAGGTAGTTATTTTACAAACAGTAATTATTTTTTTATTCACGCTATAAAGCTGTAAATGCCTCTAAAACATATCGTTAAAGTCTGTGGATATTTTTAATAAAATGAAGCCACTATGAACGGTCAATAAACTGTTTTATAAAGGGAGCGTTTATTTTCGTTATTTAAAGAATGTATATCTGCGAAAATTATTTATATACGAGTTTTTAGGTATTAGAAGAAAAAAACGCATACCTAGCTCGAGTCTACAGTTTTACAATTATAATATTAAAATTAATTTAGACTCTGATAGGGATAAAAATTAGTTTACGTCAAATATTAATTGGCAAGTGAATTTAGTTGACATAATCGAGCTTTAAAAGTATAAATACATATTTTTCTATAAATTATTTCACTACTATACAACAATTTTCTTTGAGTACAACTTGCAATTTTTATGCTATTCTACTCAGTCTCAATTAATACGTACAAAGGTTCAACAATTTCCGGGCTGAATGCCACGTCGTTGGTTCTGGTAGTCTGACGTTTCAAGAGTAATGTCGCTCTCTTCTTCAGAAGGAATTTTGAAACTAGAGATTACGTCATCTGTTCGGTGCTTATATAGACCGTTGTGTGCACTGTCCCATAATATTCTGGTTCCTGATTTTCACATATAAGTCTTTTCCAAATTCCTGGTAAGTCTAAACCTTCATCTTCATTTCTATGGCTTTCCTGTAGAGTCTTGATCATAGTCTTCTCACTTTTACCAGAATTTTGGTTTCTCCCAAGTCAATAGAGTGTCCCGTGTTCGCTCTGTGTTCTACCGTTTTCTTCAAAGTTGTTGTTCTTGAGGTGACTCTTGTGCTCCTTCAACCTCGTACTGACATCTCTACCCGTTTGTGCAATATATAACTCGCCACATGTACACGGAATACTTTACATACCTGGGCTCTAAATTGCGTTACTCTTACTGTTGGTAATAGGAAAAGCTGCTCCTATCTTCTTCGAAGTGCTGTAAACTGTATTATTATGTCTTCTCAAAAGGTGCCTTATTTTATTCGTATATTCGTGTATGTAGGATAGATAGGTCTCCTTTTTCTTTATCTCTGGGGTCTTAATGGTTCGTTCGATATTCCTTTTCGTGCATCCATTTCATCTGAGAGCCGTTCATAAATGGTGTAGTTGTTCTTCCAGTTATTCTAGCTCACAACTGGAGCGTGCCCGATATATCAAAGTCTTGATGATACCATGTTTTCGAGCATGGTGATGATATTCGGTATTCAAATATCTGTCAGTATGGGTCCTGTATACACTGTAACCCAATGTTAATCTGACTTCCTCTTGACAAGAACATCTAGGAACGGTAGTGTAATTTTATTTTAATTCCATAATGAACTTAATATCTTGAAAATTTTAAGTTACCGAGTCCCTGAACTGCTGATTAAAGGGCCTCTGCCTTAAAGGCATCCATATAGGTAGATATTTGCAAGGCTACGACAAAGGTGAACCCTTAGCTGCTCCGATTGTTTATGGTAATGATCCTTGAAGGAAAAGAAAAGATCTGGGTGCATACTCTTGCTGAATCTAATACATTATTGTCTCTGCCTTCCTTAAACCTCCAATGAAGTTCCCCTAAAGCTTCCTTGGTAGCCACATTCGTGAACAAAGATGTTAAGTCGAAACAATCAAATATTTCAGGGCATATATCTGAAATACGGTTCCATGAGCAACATCAATATCGATGTAACGGCGAAGATTGGCCTACAATGCAAACGGTTTCTTATATGGTTAGCCTTTGGGATATTAATCAGTTCTAAAAATCAGTCTGTATATACTATTGCTTTGAGGATTTTACTGTCAGGGCTGTTATTCAAAATACTACGGTTTTTACGAGTTATACACAAAATTACTATGCACTTTTCTAGCCTTAAATAGGAATCATTGACTTATCCTTGTTGTTCTCCGGTTAGGTTGTGTGGAAGCGGACACCCTATCAGAAACCCAGATTCACACTAATTTGAATAAAAAGTTTCTTGGTTTAAGACAGTTCATATATGTCCAAATAAACTGTATCTTTGTTCTAATACAATAGCTTTTGCTATGTATATGTTTTGAGTAATATTAAAAATACAGTTTTTTAAAAATTTTATAGTCCTATAACATATTCTAACAAAGAAAAAATATTTAGTCCTAATTATATTTATAAAGGTGTATACCTATATTTAACCCTAAATTGTATTTTAGTGACAATATTTTAATTTTAAAAGCCATATGTCTTCCATAAAGGTATATATTTTTACAGAGTATATTTTATATGAACTTTTTAACCTAATCCTGATAAATAAATTAAATGTAAGCATTTACGGCATTTATTGTACCTTCTTATGTTAGAATCAATAAAATTTATACTTTTATTATTGTATTAGTTCCACACACTTTTTTTATTATAAAGTAAATACTATCCAATTATTAAAACTAAGTAGATTTTTTTTAAATCACTATAAATAACTGTATGGCAATCTACAGAAGTACTGTGATATCAAATCGACACATTGTTTTTCTGAAGTAAACATGCGGGAATGATTTTCTGTAATCACAATAATAACAAAACAGAAAATATCTCAGTTATTTTCAATGTCATACTATTGTTTAATTGTATAGTTCTCGAATTGGAGATAAAATTATTTGCAGAAAAAAATAAATATGAAGTAAAAAATAATTACTTTTGTTTTTGATGCATATCGAGAAAAAACATTACGAGTTATTTATTTATTTTTGTTTTAAAATTACTTATTTTGACTTGAATAATTCTCTACGTTCAGGAAGACAATGTAACACTTATGGTGATCTTTTGAACGTTTTGCCGCATCGACACTCTCGGCGAGACAGCGTCCGAGACCTGCTCGCTGAGACATCTTGGCGAGAAAGAGTGTGGATGCGGCATTGAGTTCCTTCTGGGGAATGTAACCATTACGGTTGAAGCCTATTACGAAAAACTATGTTGTCCAAGACATCATCGAGTAATTTTGTAGCAAGATAACTCGGAAAATCAGTTATGTATTTGATTGAGATTTATTCAACAACTGCCTTAATCTTCATAAGATTTCTTTTCCACTTTCTATCAAACTGCCTTTGAGGAATTTTCTCTAAAGGAGAAGTTGCGTTCCAAAATTGGTTTGGCGAATGTTTCATTTTGAACCCACCAGACTTCTTCAAGTGTCGAACACAAAATCGAGAAGAATATACTTATGTATTAGTAAATTCAGTAAAAACACTACAAGTGTTATACATATACAAGGTATAACAGTAGTATTCAAAACTTGTGAGCTTGTAAAACAAGTCGAAAAATTACAAAAAACCTTAGTAAAACTTTTGTCAGTGGCGGCTCCTAAGGGAGATACACTCTTTTAAAGGGGTGACCTCGGAAACAGTTTTTAATGCGTAACATCAAAACGGTTCAATATTAAGTAATATTTTGCTGAGATATTAACGTTGCCGTGCTTAATAAGTCTCATAAAATACATTTCAAAATTTTCTACAGGGGCGTGAGAAAATGCAAGGCTCTGGGAGAAATTTTTTCATATCTTTTTTGTAGTTAATTTTTTATTATTTCTGACTCGAAAATATTGAAATTTGAGATGTTTAACATAAAAAAGGTACTCTTGTTGAATTTCAATAAAATGTACCGTTTTTCAGTAAAATCGATTTCAATCATTCCTAACGTGCCCCACATTCAACATCCATTACATAGCCAAATAAATTAATTGCAGTGTGCCAAGGAAAAAACAACTAGTCTGACCAGTGCTGTCAATCAGTGTGTAATTACACGAAATACGTGTAATTTCAAGAGTAAGTGTGTAAAATTCTAACACTCTGAAAAAGTGTGTAATTACGGATATTTTAAGTATTTTAACACAAATTCTTCTTAGATGGTAATTCAATGCCGATGAGAGTATTTGGTGATTGTAACTGTAACCACCATGTGGAGTTTGCGCGACTTGGTTTATCTTTAATCTATGCTTCAATTGATTTTAGAAAATTACGAATGTTATGATTGTATCAGGATTGTATGTATACTGTGTTCTGTCATTATTGACTGTGGTTTGACCATAAGATTTATACAGGGTGATTCCAAAATAGTTGCGGTAAATAAAACAATGGATTCCTGACCTATTCCACTTGTTGTCACCTCACACACCTCTTTCACACAAAAATTTTGAAAAAAAAATGTCTGAATAGAAAAAAAAACCTTTTTTGTATCTACACACATTACTAAATATCTAGTTTACATACAAAAAAAGTAAAATTGAATTAAAAGCCAGCATCTCAACCCTAAAATTCTGCAAACGATACTTTCTGTAGTAGGTTCCTATCATTATAGTTGTCAATCGTTATTACCGGTTTATTAAAATGCTTTTTATCATTCTTATGATAAGTTTAGCTGTTGTTTCGACACTAAAAAAAAACATGGAAACTTGATTTCAGAACTTGCTTTTAAAGGGTTCTTAGGGGATGCTAAAATTATTTGCAAAGTAGTTGTGTTATATCTGGTCGCCTACCTGTGTGGTTGCCTATGCCCAGAATTTATTATACAATTTTTGGCCTATGCCTACACCATCGTCTGCTACATCGCATCGCCTTGACAAAACACGGCCGCTGCGATTTGAATGAATGTTGAAAAGCGTGAATAAATTAGCTTTAAGTTATAATGTAAAATAATTTTCTCTAATTTTTTAAATTAATTAAAACAATTGAATTTTGAAAACAAGAGTGTACCTATTCGTGTAATATTCTTCAAGTGCGTGTAATGTCGTGTAATTTGCATGTGTTCAGAGGATATTTTTACAATATGTCATTGGCAGCACTGAGTCTGACAGTTGACAGAAATGTCAAATATTTTTAGTTTAAAATTTGTGTTATTTGAATCTACATAGTGCTGTATCATAGTGAAAATAGTTAAAAATTATTTAATAATGCAACAGTATACATATTCTGAGTATGTAGATATGCTTTTAACGTTAGGCGAGTGTCATGGGAGCGCAAGAGCAGCCGCACACCGATATGGTATAAAATTCCCCAACAGAAATGTACCCAATTATAAAACATTTCTATGCACCGAAAGACGTTTGCGAGAACGAGGTACTTTAAAAAGAAACAATTTTGAGAGAGGCAGACGTAGAATAGTGATAAATGTCCTGAATGAAGAAAATATTTTAAATTTAGTTGAAGCTAACGCCACACTTAGTACCAGACGACTAGCAGTACAAAATAACATGTCTAATATGACAGTATGGCGGATATTGAAAGAACAACAATTGTATCCTTATCATTATAGACAGGCGCAGGACATTTTACCACAAGACAGGCCCATGCGCAGACAATTTTGTCAGCTGCTTTTGGACGGGCAAGTTAAAGATCCAATGTTTCTGTCGAATATTATTTTTAGCGACGAAGCTACTTTTACCAGAAGCGGGGTTTTTAATATGCACAACGAACATATGTGGGCCGAAGAAAATCCTAATGCTTGGAAGGTAACCCATTATCAGCATTCATTTAAAATAAATGTTTGGGCTGCCACATTAGGAAACAATCTGTTTGGATATCACATCATGCCTGGAAATTTAACAGGAGCAATGTACCATCAATTTTTGTCCACCAGATTGTATGACTTTTTAGAAGATATTTCTTTGGCGAGAAGGGGTTCCTTATGGTACATGCATGATGGTGCCCCTCCTCATTTCAACTGTCAATGTCGACAGTGGTTAAACAAGCACTTCCCAAATCGCTGGATTGGCCGAGGAAATGATGCTGCCTTAAACTGGCCTCCACGATCACCAGACCTCAATCCAATGGATTTCAACGTGTGGGGTCAAATGAAAGAAAAGGTGTATTTCCAAGCTGTTGACAGTGAAGAACAATTACGTGAACGTATAGAAAATGCATTTAATGAACTCAATGAGGAGCACAAACTATACCGGAACTTATTTTCTTTGGAAAACAGATTACGTGCGTGCATTAGGGCAAATGGCGGTTATTTTGAAAGATGAATCTAGTCTGTCTTCTTGACTGAGGCACATTTTCTGCTGAAGAAATTAGAATATTTAGTTTGTCAAATTACCTACTGTAAATGTTACGAAAAATTTTTAACCGTTTACAATAGTTTAATAAATAGGTAATCTCATATGTTATTTTTATATTACCGTATTTTTATTTGCACTATTGTTTTTATTTGTTACTCTTAAGAGTATTAAAAATACATTTCTATTAACTGTCGGACTAGTTGTTTTCTCCATGACACACTTCAATTAATTTATTTGGCTATGTAATGGATGTTGAATGCGGGGCACGTTAGGAATGATTGAAATCGATTTTACTAAAAAACGGTACATTCTATTGAAATTTAACAAGAGTACCTTTTTTATGTTAAATACTTCAAATTTCAATATCTTCGAGTCAGAAATAAGAAAAAATTAACTACAAAAAAGACATGAATAAATTTGTCCCAGAGCCTTGCATTTTCTCACGCCCCTGTAGAAAATTTTGAAATGTATTTTATGAGACTTATTAAGCACGTCAATGTTAATATCTCAGCAAAATTTCGTGACTTAATGTTGAACCGTTTTGATGTTACGCATTAAAAACTGTTTCCGAGGTCACCCCTTTAAAAGAGTGTATCTCCCTTAGAAGCCGCCACTGACAAAAGTTTTACTAAGATTTTCGCAATTTTTCGACTTGTTTTACAAGGACACAAGTTTTGAATACTTACTACTGTTACACCTTGTATAAAACCAAAATAGTAATTATTTTCGATCATAGATAAGAGAAGTGAAAAAACAATTTTCCATTTGTTTCACGCATAAATAAAAGTTGATATTTCGATCATTTTCAAAACAATTCTATTTATTTTTTAGGAAAGAATGGGAAGATAAAATTATATTATTTCGATAAAGGGGTGAACGGCACATGATATTTATATGAATTGATGTGCTCAAATTTAATAACATCTTAATAAAAAGTGTTTATTTGTGGATGACACGTCACTTAGTATTTATAAAATACAACCTACATTCTTATGCGCTTTTTAAAATTAAAGACGATCTTTCTTAAAGTTATGACGTCATTATCATACTACTGAGGTGACAAATTTTTCATATTTTTATTTTGTTCTCTTATAGCTGTTAAAATAGTGATGTGTCACCCAGAAATTTTATTTTCAAAATTCTTTGAAGCGAATTAAAAGCACAGTTTTACTAAGCATAAAAAAGTACTGTTTATTTATTTAATTATTTATTTTTAATTTTACTGGAAGGCACTATATGTAGTAATACTACCACTTTGTGTAACCCTGAAAATTAATGGAATAGAAAAATTGTTAGGAAACAGTCAAAGTCATTCGTCAGCAGCCCACCAGACATATACCGGTTTCGATCTTATTAGCTCTTTTAAGTATGTCAAACGTGAGCTAACCGACGAATAACTGGCTGTTTATGTCTATCAAATCCGACAGAAAAAGCCCTAAGAATGCGAAATGTAGCAAAGCTACATCTAATAGCCATTACCTACTCCATGCTAGAATTGAGAGGCTACAAATCAATGAAGCGTCCTACCATGCTGTGTACATCATTGAAAGCCCCCAACTTCTATCGCGTTTCGACAATAACAATATTTGCAAAATGGAATTCCAGGAAACAACTACTCTGTGGACTAATGTCCCCACTATCATTGAATTACACTTACAACAAAGAAGGTTCATCGGTTACTAATACTAATAAGCTCGAAATCGGTATATGTCTGGTAATCTTAAATTAAATTAAAAAAAAACTGAATATGTCATGTCTAATGCGTCATTTGATAAAACTACCATATTATTCATATTTATATACCATATTCTATTAAATTTGGCTTAGGGGTTTATTCATTTGCAAAAAAACAATATTTCTGGCAAATAATTTTCAGTTTGATTGTGTATCCAATTTTTTACTAGTATTTCTGAATCACTTTATATAGGTAACATATCATATAGTTGCAAAAACTACATTAAAATAATAGATCAGATATATTTCTTCAGATTCTGGTTTATCTAAAGTAACAGATTTATATTACACCATATATGCAATATACAACATAATTTCTTTATTTTATTAAGTACATGTAGCTGATAAGGTTTGGTAGTAACTAAACTAGAAACTATAAAATATTCTATATGTGCAATAATTTTAATTCTCACTTGGAATCTACATAATTATAGTATAATTATTATAAAATATGTACGAGGGTTGTAATATTGTTACAATGTATAAATACTTTTATGGAGTACACTGTAATAAGTACAAACAAATGCAGAAAGGAAATAACTACTATGCCAGCATTGAATTAGCCCGACCTCTATCGAGTTTAGGCGATAACGATATTTGCAAAACGCAGTTCGTAGTGTAGTTAAATTCCGTGTAAATTCCGTTTTTGCAAATATTATAGTCCAATCGCGATAGGCTTCAGGAGCTCTCAATATCTACTGCAATTTAGAACGCTTCTTGTCTGTGGCCAGTATGGAGTAGCTAGCGACCACTACATATAACTTCGCCACATTTCGCGTATAAAAAATATTATTTTTCAGGTTTGTTATAAACTTGATATTTTTATTGTATTCAATTATCAGCAGCAAAATTACATTTTTATGTTGTTGATAGAAAGGACCCCGCAGGGTCTTTATGGAAATTGGGTTTCGGTCAAATTTGATGAAACTCTGGAAACAAGTATATACTATTGTAAGTGTAAAACTAGTAATACTGCAAATGCGCCTAAAGTCGAACTTCAGAGAGCTATATCTCTAAACCATGAGACTTTTGGACTCAGTGGCCATGAGAACGTTTGTTCTACTCGTCGAGAACTAACAGAGTCCAGAGTTTCATCAAATTTGACCGAAACCCAATTTCCATAAGGACCCTGCGGGATCCTTTATATTAAAAAACTATATATTGCTACTTACTTCATATGTCTGATATCTTTTGTTTTTATATATTAGTAGCAAGTACTTTTATTTTTGTAGTCCTGTTATTCTTTAATTGTATGTGAACGTAATAGTTTATGTAGCTACAAAACAAATAGTCAGGATATATGAAATTTTTCATAAAAATCAAGTATTTGTAATTAGGAGAGCCAATAAGGAGATGCATATCTATTAATTATTCGTTTTCGGAGCGAACTTGCCCCGACCAACGTTAAACAGGCACCTGTTTCTTATCTTTTCGTTCGTACTTTTACTTATTTCCCCAAAATCTTGAATTTTACAAAGGTTATAAAGTATTTATATATACCTACTGGATAAAGAACCAAGTCTATGAAAATTTAACCTTTTCCGAAGCAAGTAGATGTTTTAAATTGGATTGATATATTCTGTGAGTATATATAGAAAAGTTAAAATGGCTCTTCTTTCCACGACATCCGTTTGTCCGGGGTACAGGTTATTTTCAACAAAGCGAGGGGAAATATATTAAATAAAATAAAACCTTCCACGCAAGTAATGATATATTCGCATCCAAATACTGAAATGGCAGGATATCTGTCAATTTACTTGTGTGTCATATAAGCCAAAATGTTATTTTGTGATTGTTATTTCAGACACTGCGAAAAAATAGAGACGAGAATGATCGGGAACTCATATTTGACAGAAAATAAAACATATTAGATCTAGATAACTTTAGGTAATTGGATATTATAACCACACAGTTTTTATCATAAAATAATTTAAAGGAAATTTATTCTATTAATTTTTTTTCACAGATCGAAGAACTGATATTATCTTCAGTATTATTAACTGAGCTCAGAATATGGTGTTATACAGGGTGATTCAGAACGCATCTAAAAAAATGAGGAATAGATACGTCATGAAAAATTGAGTCAATATCTTAAATATTTTTTTTTATAAAATCCTTATAGTTTCTGGGGAAAAAATATTGAGGTTCTAGTAGCTTCAACCTTTTCATCTTTGGGCTACTGTAGTCTCCAGCCAGGCGATTTCAAATATCCGATTTCTTATCGTATTTTTTTTTTTTTGTAATATTTACGTTAGTTTTTCAAATATCAAAAATGGCTTACGTGTAGCAACTCGCTGTTGATGGGTATCGTTTAAATTTATGGTGAAGTGAATGCTTTAGCAGAATGATTTCCCGGTAAACATGTGCCAAATGCAACACTTGTACAACGGTGTGAAGTGAGTGCAAGTGTAGTGTAAACGCAGGCGTGACGCGAGAAATTTGCAACCAGGGCGCCCACGGCGTATTGAAGCAGTGTGGCGTATCGTATACGAGGTTCAATTATATCCGTACCATGTCCAAGCATTAATACCAGGAGATTGGACGAGAAGGACCGATAGCATGGCCTCCACGATCTCCTGACCTTAAACTATTTGGACTTATTTTTGCGAAGATATTTAAAAAAATGAAGTATATACGCAAACGTATCATTGCTGCCAATAGCTTTATAAGTTCAAAACGGACAAGAAGCAGAAACATTTAAGTCGGTCAGTGATCGAGCGGTTTAGTAGGTTCAAAACGTTAGTACTTCCAATCTTCAAGTAGGTTCAAATCCTGAGGCAGGAAGGGTGCAAAAATACTCGGATTAATGTGAGAGATTGATAGCGGGTGACATTTGACCACCCGCCTAATTAATGAGGTTTTCCAGGTTTCCCTCATTCCTGCACTGAATGGTGGTTAGGGCCTACCAACGTAAGTTGTTCCTGGGCTCAGACACGGCCTGCATAATAATAATAATAATATGCCGCCCCCTCTCCCGCACAAGTCGTTGATTTCTGAGCTAACCCTTGTGATTAGAATGAGGGGAGATATTATTATATTATTATTATTAAATTATTTGTGTTAGTTGTAGAAACTGTTTAAGACGAGCCCAAAATTTTGTTGTAACATCAGCTATATCAAACTATTGTACTAATTAAAACCGTACATTAATTCTATTAATAATTAATAACAATAACGGCAAAAGCAACACAAGAGAATCGTAATTTGAATAAAATTATTAAATATTCGATAAAATGAATGGAGTATAAATTTGTCCTTTGTCGTCCATTAGAATATTCGAAATTTCTAGGACCATGGTATTTTAGATCTCCAATAATTACATGGTACTCAAGAAAAGATTTGCAAAAAGCGATTGTCTTTGTGAAGCAAACGGATCTAAAGCTATTTTCGATTTATTCAACGAAAAATAATGTATTCGTTTTTTGGAACATAGAGCAAGAAATTTAGAATTAAATTTTCTAATAAATGACAGTGGCGTCGATAGTCTAGCCTACCGTTACTTTTTTCAATGCAAAATAACAGTGACTAAGCTAATAAAATCAACCCTCTTATGGCATAATTTATTTTCGTTAAAATATATAGTTCTTTTCAATGGAACCGAAATATCACATTTAGGTTCTACAGTGTGAGTACAAAGTTCGGTATATTTATTCTCTACATAAGTTATGTCTCGATTTATTCTGAATATAATTATCTGAACGTTCCACAAAGCTCATATAATGACGGAATCTGGAAAATAACCACCGATAGATGATTTGATAGCTCCAGCGCACAGACTTAGTTTAAATAAATTGACAGACGAAAGCCCCAGAAATACATTAACGCGAAAATGCAAAATATAAATTGTTCATATCGTTGTTATAACGTTCGTCCTCGTCCAAGTAGAAAATTTTCAAATCTAATGAATATATTGTAGATTGTAATTATTTTCGAGTTATAAAATTAAAAAGAATTAACAGTTTGCACGTCTTTTTATAGACAGATTATATTTTGTTTATTTATTTATTTATTTAAAATATCTAACGGGATGAAACCCATTAATAGGATAAGTTTTACAAGAATACAATAAAAATAATAGTAAAAGATAATATACCCGAGTTAATTAACATAAACATAACAAACTAAAATACTCCTAAGAATGTACAAATAAATATATAAAATTTTGTGTAAAAATAAAAACTAATAAAGAATGCAAAGTAATTAACATCGTGTATATAGGGCACATTACAAACATTTACAAATACAAACATAATAAAACAAATTAGGAAATGTACACATTAAAAGCAAATAACAAATATAAATTCAGAAGCTAAAAACTTTTTTATGTCTGTAATTGTACAGACAAATATATCTAAATGAAACTCTATTAGTGAGTGACTATATATAGGAGATTGCTTATATATGTTAGTTCTATAGTTCTTAATATTCCACTATTTCTGTTATTAATCCTAGGCACACGAAAATCTATCAACTCACTCTTTCAGTTGCCGTGTTATGTAGTGCATATATAGGATTCCATACAATAGATGAATAATACTGCAGTTTAGATCTGACAAACATGACATAAAGAATTTTAAGAGTATTTATATTTTTAAATTCCTTCATATTCCTCAATATGAATCCAAGACTTTTATAGGCATTACTAACAGTTTTTTGAATATGTGGTACAAAGGATAGTCTTGAATTAAAAGTGACGCCGGGATAGCATATAGTTTCGGGCCTATTTAAAGTAATATTGTCCAATTTGTAATAAAAAAAGCAGCACACGAGACAATATGGCATTATATTGCACTTGGCAACATTTACAGATAATTTATTACTAACACACCACAAATTAATAACATTTAGATTTTGCTCCAATTTATTACGGTCGGTGTATGACTCAATATTAGAAAGGATCTTAACGTTTACATCCAGGCCAGCAGTAATATCGTTAATAAACAAATTAAACAATAAGGGACCAAGAGTAGATCCCTATGTGGCTGACTTATGTGGATATTTCTCGGACTGACAACCAGGTATTGCACATAGTGCTATTTATTCGTTAGGTATGAATAAAATAAGACAATAAGATTAGTACTTAGACCAATGTCATCCAATTTGCCCAATAATAAACCATGAGATAGACGGTCAAATGCTTTTGAGAAGTCGGTATAGACAAATGGCAGCGTCCATGAAAATCACTCCAAAATCGATACTCGGGGGTTTTCGTGGATGCCGAATTCAATTTTGGCATTAGACTTCCCCGGGGGCGCTCGGGGGTGGCTCTGTCGAATTTTCCACTGAAATTATTTCCCGAATTGCAAGAATTTTCCGTTGAACTCTTGTCACTGCCTATGGCTATAGTCAAACATGAATTTCTTTAATGTGACATACCCTTCTGCTACCGTTGAACTTAGCTATCCACCACGTCTTTTCAATGTCATCAGATTTTCTCCTACATTGAACAAGGCACTTACGGAAGTCCTCCGTAGATAATGTCCCGTTAAAGCTTCTGGGTCTGACAAACTAAAAAAACTAGCAATTTTGCTTGGCATTTTTCTAAATGTATATTTCCCAACAAACTGAACTGTGCAACGCTTTTGGCGATACGTTAGAAAAAATCTTTCTGAACCCGACAGACGAAAGACATATACTTCCTCACTAGACCCAATGCAGACAACTCGTTTTCTTTCACAATTGTAAATTTCTTACAGATATCTATTTTACTTTCTGGAATGTCAACCATCATAACCGAGCCACTCTCTTCAATTTGATTAATCTTCATATTCAAAAGTTCTTGACCTCTGCAGCCCTCGAAATAACCCATAATCAGAACTACCTGTACAATAGAGCAACCAACAAAATTTGGTTTTCATATTGCATTAGTATGAAATAAAAATGTTTATCTATCACGCGAGTCATTGGATGTCTCGAGCAAATTAATAATCTTTCGGGACTAACGTCCCCCGGGATTGCAATCTGTTGCCCTCGATAATTAACATCCACATAACTCCCTTGATACATAAATAACTATTACTACCCTAGTAAAACAGTATATGTAACAAATCGGTTTTTTTTTCTGGCATGGATCATCATAGATCACAATGGCTTTTGATATTTCTAACGACCTACAAACATCAAAACAGTTAGACAATTAGATTGACCTTTAAACGCATCATCCCAATAAAACTCTGTGTAGGTTTATACTTATTCGATTTTATTAGATGTTCAATCCGTCAGGTAGATTTCTCCTGGAATAGACATTAACAAGCCACGTTACATGCCTTCCTGATACACAAACTACGATAACAACTAAACAGATACACCCACGCATTTTTTTCGGTCCCAAAATCGACAAACTACGAAATAAAAAGGAAATTTCGGGCTGAAATAACAGAATAATTGGTATCTAGGCGAACTTTCCTGAAGCAAATGTTTTATCTGGTTTCCCCGAAGCGTGCTATTGAAGGGCGAAAGAGAAACACATCGAACTATTATTACATTGGGACTGATGTGGGTTCCCTACTCGATTTAAAGTTCGGTTAATGATCTAGAAGTTTAAATAATGAACGCGAATTCGATTACATAGCCTGTAATTTCGTCGTCCTCTGAAATTCGAAAAATTATATTTAAGTGGTGTAATGTTATTAGTATTCAGCTACGTGAGGCTCCCTTTAACTAGCTTTTATATTTTATCCATGCCCATGTATGTAATCGCATTTCATATTTAAAAAATAATATAATGTTATGCATCATGTCAAATTAAATGACACCAAAATAAAGGCCATTTCCCGTGATGTAAAGAAGAGTATTTACTGTCATAGATAGGAAAATTGTTGTGTCACATCACTGGATATCTAAGCTCAGGTTATTTATTGGTAAAAAGGAATCAAAAGGAAGTAAATATAAATATCGTAAAACAAATAAACAACAGCACTTTTGCGCAAAATATTTACTGGCCAATTTACCAATTGTATTTTTAACTTGACATTCTATTTGAAACCATATTTATAGAAAGCAAATCATATATATTTTTGATTTACAAGTACTTAATTCTAAATTGTCTGTCAATACAGTATGCGTCAAAAGTATGGAATAAATTCAATAAAAACGAAACAATTATTTTTTGGGAAAAATCCTCGAACAGGTCGATTTTTAATTTAAAAAATACATATTTTAGCGTAAAATGCGATTTTCAAATGTCATTTGTTTTCGAGTAATGACGTCATCGACTTTTTTTTAAAATGGCAACACCATATTTTTTTCCTTTCCTTCTGAAAGATCGTTTAATTCTCTATCAGACACTACTAAAATTTTGCCCTCTTACATAGGGAAGTTTTCGAGTAAATGACGATTGAATGTTAAAAAACTTCAATTTTATCCATAAAAAAGTAACAATTCTGAAGTATGTATAAATAATAAAATACAATTGATTAAGTTTTATACTTAAATTAAATGTTCGAATTGCCATCCACCAACTTCTTGACAATGCGCAAGTCTGTGAAGAAATTCTTCTTGCACATTATGAATGATTTCTGGGATAACTCTGAGTATTTCGTCCCGAATGCGATTTTGAAGTTCTTCTAAACTACGTGGTTTATTAATGTACACTTTTGACTTCAAGTATCCCCATAAAAAATAGTCAAGAGGTGTAAGATCTGGCGATCTTGCAGGCGATTCTATCGGTCCGCGTCTGCCGATCCACCTCCCAGGAAAACAGTTGTCCAAAAAAAACCGTACAGAGCGCGCATAGTGCGGAGGTGCACCGTCTTGCTGAAACCATATGGTATCGTCAGGAATGTCAGGGTCATTATCGTTAGAAAAAATTACTGCAAGGGCTGGAACAAGGTCATTTTCTAGAAACTCTAAATATCTTTGTCCTGTAAGGGTTCCTTCAAAGAAGAAAGGCCCTGCTATTCTGTCGTCAACTATTCCAGCCCACACATTTAATTTCTGAGCGTGTTGGGTATGTACCTCTGCCATCCAATGAGGATTTTCCCGACTCCAATATCTGCAAGTTTGACGGTTTACTGTACCATTCAGACAAAATGTGGTCTCATCTGAAAAAAGTATTTGCCGGTGTAAATTTCTATTTCCTTGACATAAATCCATTAAAATTTCGCAAAAGTGTAAGCGGCGATCGGGATCATCTTCATTGAGTTCCTGCACAAGTTGAATTTTGTAGGGATGATATTTTTCCTTCCTCAAGATACGTAGCACTGTGCTCTGACTAATGTCATTGTTTAATGCAACCAATCGTGAAGAATTATGAGGATTATCCACAATACTTATCAAAATGTTCTGTTTCTGATTTTCATTAATGCTTGGACGTCCAGGTTTTGGAATATTTACAACATTGCCAGTTTCTCTAAATTTAGACTCTACCTTACCGACTGTTGATTGGCTGATAGGGCGATCTGGATATTTTTCATTAAATAAATCGCAAACTTCCTGCTGAGTTCTAGTCATATTCCCGCATCCGATAAGAATTAAAATTTCAATTCTTTGAGTAACAGTTAAATGTGCCATAATACTTTAAATTGAATAATAATTTTTATGTCGCTTACAATACTTATTAGAAAGTCGGTGTGACAATGACACTTTGCAAAGATTTTCACCTACGTGATCCATAAAAGAACTATGGAATTCGAAAAACTAAACTTGATAACGTTTTTGCTTTATTTTAATTGATTTACGTATTCTAGCATTCAATCGTCATTTACTCGAAAACTTTCCTATGTAAGAGGGCAAAATTTTAGTACTGTCTGATAGAGAATTAAACGATCTTTCAGAATCAAGGAAAAAAATTGGTGTTGCCATTTAAAAAAAAATCGATGACGTCATTACTCGAAGACAAATGACATTTGAAAATCGCATTTTACGCTAAAATATGTATTTTTTAAATTAAAAATCGACCTGTTCGAGGATTTTTCCCAAAAAATAATTGTTTCGTTTTTATTGAATTTATTCCATACTTTTGGCGCATACTGTATATTGAAATGATAAATTTATTTTAAATAAAAAATAATCATAAAATTCGAAGGTGGCTCATTTTCTAAATCAAATGTAGGACATTTTTATTCTTTAAAGTACAGTTAAAAATCAAATTAATTTATCGAATTTCCAAAATATTATATTAATATTATGTTAGTATATCCGATTGTGCCAATTATACAATTTTTTTACGTTGGTTTTAGTTAAATCATTACATGTCATCAATACCTACATGTCAAACATTTTTAGAGATAATTATTTAAAAATCTTTAACGCTGTCTTAAAAAAACTAATCCGTTTGGATTCTTGCATAATTTTGTGAGCGTAACATTGCAATACCACTGTTCACCCCTACCATCCATATCACCCGAGTGAATTAGAGCCATTATATGCATGTAGAATACTATACTCGTACTTTGTTCACTACTATTAACAATATTTTAGCAAACTTTTTACTGAAAACATTACACAATATTTTGACACTCATTACCGAAAATTTAAAACTGTCAAAACACCTTAGTTTTAAGTTTGACATTTGTCGTTCACTTGATAATTAAAAAAAATAAAATTGGTACTTTACGTAAACTGCATTCTATATAATTAGTAGGTATAAACCTACCTACATACTGAAAAATTATGCCAAATTCTCTAAAAATATCTCAAGGGGTTTACAAGTTATGAATTTTATTTTTTTTTATCAACTTTGGACACGGAAACGACGCCCTTGAAATCTTATGCTAATTTAACAAAATTACCTTTTTAGCCATAGAATATGCCTCTGGATTAGGAAACACTCTGTATTACTAGAACTGCATGTGAAAAAGCCTATCCACAAACTTGTGAAGAAATTCATCTACCGTAACTAAAAGTGAATGATGAAGAAGGAAACAGTCACGTAGGTAGGTACTTCATTTGTAATGATCAGTTTTATTCCGTCGCTATCTAGGATCAATGTAACATATCGACCACCAGCTTCTGTTCTCTCTTCGGTCATCTTCGGATGACCAAAGAATTTGAAAAACATCTACAACGTTGCACTCGGTAGACCGTAGATCAGCTATAATTGTGGAGAGGATTGGCACCCTCTCTGCGGTTATGGTATAGGGTGGAAGAACGCTGACTTGGATCAATGTGAGAGATTAGTTCCGATTGGCATTTGACCATTTCTCATTTCTGCACTGAATGGCGGTTAGAGCCTAATATGCCGCCCCTCTCTCGCACAAGTCCCTCACTTCTCGAATCTTGATTTGACGCATAAGTCAAATGCCATAGTCAAAATGTAAGAGATTTTGTGTTTTTCCACTAACTTGGTATTAATTCTTGGGTAGAACTGTTTGAAATAATGATACCTTTTTGAAACACCTAAGAGGAATTTCTTCCTCTACTATTTAGCCCACTGAATATTTCTTTTTCTTAATTTGAAGTTGCTATTTGCTGTTCTAATATTTTCCCATAAAGTTAGACGTTGGTGTGTATGAATTCATAATTATCAAATCATGAATTGATTATATTAATAATACTTATCACCGAAATCGTCAGATTGCTATTGCAATATTTAATAATAATTGCGCAGCCAAGCGAACATAAAATATAATATAATAACATCAAATATAATTACGATTTTAAATAGGTACTACAAGTCTACCGAACATTAAAATTGTATGCCAGTTTTGACAATTTTTACTTTGAGATATAAGCTCTACATACAAACTTTGCTCCGAGTGACGCGTAGTAATGCGATCATCCCCATCAGGCAACCTAAGCTGTTTTTTTGTGACGAACCGTATTCATCGACTGTTTCAAAACGTATTCAATGGTGACGTCACTTATGTATTGCACCAAGAAAATGTGTAATTTGAAAATATAACGTCATCAAATATTTTTGTTATCCTATTATATATATCACCTTCCCACTCCTTGCGATTACTGTTTACACTATTGTCTACACTAGATTTGGATTAAAATAGAACGATTATTAATGGTAGATACCTATCTCTGCATGTTTTTGTACATATATTTTGAAAATGTGTGAACTTTGCAACAAAAACATAGAAGTTGATTTTAGCAATTGCAAACCAAAAACAAATACCTAACATGTTTATATGAGTGACAGGTTTATGAAATTTAGAAACGTAATTGGATTATGCTTTTGTATTGTAATTCAGGATGTGTAAGAATACGTTTAAATTTGCAGAGGTACATACAAAAAACCACAACCAACTCCTTTTTAAATAAACAAGAATAAGATGTATCAAAATATCAATCATTTTAAATATTAATCTAAAAATTTAAACCACACCAATGTTCAAATCTCTACTCTTTGGGCAACTGCTGTATAGACCAATAGCAAACCATCTAAAGAGTTCAAACCGGACTCGGTGGACGTTTTAGACAGTTTAAACAGCGACATGTGTCACGTCACTGTTTCAACGCAAAATTATAATGTTTTGAACCGGATTGAACACATTTTGTCTAAAAAAAACAGCTCTAATCCTTGTTAATAACCTTGTCACGTGATAGTAAGTTACATGGGATAAGTTTCTTGCACTTTACTGATTTTATTTTATCCATAATTTTCTACTACACTATCTACATCTACAATTTCTAAAGTCTACTAAATGTTGTGATCTTGAAAAGTTACATATACATATTTTTATTTAAAAAACGAGATTCTGTATAGGCAACAATAGTTTACTTTAGTCAGAAATATTTGACTTGAACCTTTATTTACTCTACTGTTTGACCAACGTTACCCCCACGTTTTGACGGCGATTTGGGCTACAATGTATGACGTCACCCATTTTCGTCATTTCAGACCTTGCGTCATTCGAGTTTACAAATCAAAAGTGTGGCGAGTACTTATCCTTGTTTAACTTTTAGGGTGGGAACGTGATCATATCGTAACAATAATTGAATTTCTGCCCGATCCATATGCTCTACTAGTCGGCGGTTATTTGACTGGATAAAAAGCTGGCATTTGACGTGATTCTCGAAAGGTGTTGATGGTGAAGATATAAACATTATCTACGTACGATGTTCGAGTCATATATACAGGGTGTAACTCTAAACGGGGCTGTATTTATACGAATGCAATCGTTAGCCATTAGACACACATCACATAAGTTTGTTTTATCAATTTATGTCATACAAGGTGATGTTTTAACCTTTGTTTTCGTAATTGTATACTCCACTGCTGGACAGGCCAATTTCCCATTTCTTTCACCCACAAATCACAGATATCAATTTGAATAGTGCCATATTACCGTTTGTTTGATCATTTACAAGCATTGTTGGTCGGTGTAGTATGAGATTCCGTAACCGACGTATCTATACCAGGGCCGTATTTTTGGTACAAAAAAAATGTATCTAGTAATTATTAATTTCTGGGTAACAAAATAATGTACCTAATTGGGGATAAAGTAAAATGTGAAATTATTTGCGAGAACTTGCTGCTTGCTTGCTGAAGTTTTATTTAGAATTAAAATTTTAGATTTCCTAAAGATGAAAAAAGAAAGGACTTTTGGAAACCTGCACTAAATAATAATAATAATAATGCATTTATTGCCCAACAGAAAATATTCCATTTACAGGACGAAACAAATAGATTCATATAATATAAAGCATACTAAAGTAAAGGAAATGGCGGAAAAAAATATAAATTAAATATATATAATTGAAATTAAACGAAAACAAGAAAAATGATAAATGGAAACTACAACAAATAATGAAAATTATTGAAATAATCTGATGCAAATCTTAACAAGTCTTTAATATTACAATGAAATATATAACACCGATCTGCTATTTTGTTATAATTATTAGCCATTAAATAAATAGGAGATTTTAAAAGTATATTTGTTCTAGCATTTCGAAAATAGAACAGTGAACTCTCACGAGAGCCAGGTCTCGGAACACGTATATTGAATAAATTGAGTAAAGCCTGAGAATTAACCATACCATTAAATAGTTTAAATAAAAAACTTAAACTAGTAATCACTCTTCTAGTATACAATAACTGTATCTTTGCAAAAGTAACTGGTGAGCATATCCCCTGTGAGGATGATACTAATTGGCGAAAAGATAGGAGTTTGAGAAAGATAATCTGCTGTCAAACACTACACCAAGATCTTTAATTTATTTGCAACGTGTTAAAGGTGACATACCTATATAATCAAATATTAGTGGCTGATTTTTGAGAGAATACGTACATGTTTTGCATTTATTTATATTAATAGGTAAATAATTATCAGTACACCAAGTATAAACATAATCTACAAGGGCTTGCAGAATCAAACAGTCAGTCGTAGATGATATATTCAAGAACAATTTCAAGTCGTCAGCAAACAAAAGATGCTTAGATTTTAAAGAAGAACCCTGAGGCACTTCTCATGTCGCAATAAAGGTGCTCGACTTGAAACCGTTATAAGAAACGTACAGCTTTCGTTGATACAGGTAAAAATTAAACAGGTGGAGTACGCTGTTACTAAAACCATAACGTTCCATCTTGCAAAGCAATATACTATGATTCACCTTGTCAAAAGCCTTTGAGAAGTCTGTGTAAATGACATCAACTTGTCCTTTGTCATCAACATAGTTCGCCGTATACTGAGTAAATTCAGCCAAGTTAGATAATGTTGAACGGTTAGGGATAAAACCATGCTGATTTGGTAATATGTACGACTTAACATTGTCAAATATTTGCTTGTACAGACACATCTCAAAGACCTTTGCGATGTTCGACAATATGGCAATAGAGCGATAACAGCTCACATCTGCAGGGTTAGCACTTTTTAGAATTGGGCACACTCTTGTCAGTTTCCACCTATCAGGAAACTCGGCTGTTGATAATGCAATATTGAACAGAGTAAGCAACGGAGTGCACATAACCCTCGAATAATTTTTTAGCAGAAAACTAGGAATCTGATCGTCACCACATGATATTTCGCTTTTTTAATTTATGAATTGCTAGGAAAACATCAGAATCCGTAAATTGTTAAGAAAATAAAAGGAAAAGAGGATATTTTTCAATATGCTAATGTGTGCTACTTTCATATAAAGGAAATAAACATCAAAATATTAAAAATAATTCTTTATCAAAATTTGTTTTAAAATTTAAATATTTATTTTGAAAAACAAAATGTATTTACTTGTCACTATTTAAATCTAATTAAACTAATTTCATTTATAACTATCAGACTTAAATACATATATTACAATAAAATGTAATTGATAAACGTAGAAGCTTAAAACTAATTTATAATAAGCTACTTTTATTTAAGGTTCATTGAGTTTCACGTTTTATGTGTTTTAAATTTATAATAAAAATGTTTAATCAGTACGTACCGCTTTATTAATTATACTTTTATAGATTTAAAATATACTACATATGAGAAAATGTGTATATATTTCACATTTCTCATAATGATAATGTTAAGTAAAAATAAATGATATTCAACAAATAATTTAATACAAATTAATATAAATTAGTAATCAGTGAGATTTTGATTTGTTTTATGAATTACTAAAAATTTAATAGATACTGTAATTTTCTTTTGTTTTTGTTTCAGTATAACTGTAAATCACGATGAAAAAAATCTCGGGTTTTGAATAGGTAGGTCCCATAACAGATACAAAAACCATTTGGTATTGATCGAAAAAAAGTGTTATTATTAAATATGTACATTATGCTTGTTTCAAAACATTAATTATTCATAAAAATGGGTAATCATTGATCACTAAAATAAAATTTCCTGCACTCAGTTGCAGGAAAAGAGGCAGCAATTGCGCAAGTAAATTTTAGTCATTCATTGTTACCTCTATTTATTCCAATCTCTTTGTGCGAACCAAACAAACAATCAAGCATAGCAGATGCAAGCACGTATACAATTGTTGTTAAATCTCAAAATTTAAGAGGGAATTTTATAATTAAAAGCAAATTTCAACTACCCACCACCAAATAAAGAAATATGTTCATAGAAGGTTATACATAAACTACACAATACACTTCACTAAATATCATTTAACTTAACAAAGCTCAACTCAACTCAAATTTACTTCCGATTTAACGTCAACCTTTTGTTTTTTACCCGTCTACCACTTTCTTGACATATCATAGCAGATGTTCACCTAAACTAGGTGATATCAGAGGTCATTGCCACTGAGACTCAAATATTAATCATAGAGAAGCAAATTGTTTCTATACAATTATTTTCTATCGTTGATATTCCGTTAGTTTCATACAGTTTGTTAAAAAAGGTAACACCGATTAACACGTTGAGAAACTGAATTCGGGTACTATCCACTAGATACAAGTTTAGTGGGAACTTATTACCCCAAAAAAACTGAGCTTCTCTTATAGTTACACCCTATATATTATATAAGTTCCTGATAAGAATGTGCGAAATGAGCATTGAGGTCAATATTAGAAAATTACATATTGCATAGATCGTTCTCTGAAAAGTCATGATCCCATCAAGTTACCCTGAATTGACATTTTTTCAATAAAGAAGATGTTTGGAGCGGTCACAATTTTAAATAATAAGACAGAACAGGCACTTTTTATGAGTTTGCAAAAGATATATTTAATAAACAATAGTTTGTTTAAATCAGTCAATAAATAAAAATGTTACCTACTTGTACGACTATCCTTTAGGCAGAACATCCTGTAAAATATGTTTTTTAGTTTTATTAGATAAGAACATTTAAATTTCGTACTGGCCTCCCTTGACATATCAGAATTTGGCAAGTTAGTATTTAGTCATGGGTATAATGGGAAATAAATTATTTAATGTAATGGCAAAATGTCGTTCAAATTTATTATTTCTTCTCCTTTGGATACATCGTGGACTGATTTATTACATAACACAAGTTTCGCATTTGGTGGTAGTAGGTGACGTTTTTTTTTTCGTGTAAACAAAATAGAAACAGGTGAGCTATTTCAAGAAATGTCTAGATTCGTAAAAAATCATCTTCCCATTGAATATCATTTGAAAACTTTTATATTAAATTAAATTTATTATATAACTTTTGGTAGGCGTACTTCATGATATAAGCCCGCTAAACGAAAAACAAACCGTTGTAAACAAGAGTGAATGACAGTTTTATTGTGTTTTGTTCCCACGAGTTAATATAAACCAATCTACAGTATATTACTATACAAGGTGTTCCACCTGGAACTTCCTGGATCTTTACAGAATAGAACTAAAAGACAATTTCAATGTGCACAAAACAGAGCAAAAAATATATAGTGTTCCATTTGGAATTAAAAAGTTATAGCTATTTGAAGTTGTCAAAATGTAATAGCAACAATAAAACGCTTGACATTTAATTTACCATATACCATAATTTAGCGTCTTCTAAGTTCTTTATGCATACCAAAAATCAACTTGATATCTATTTCCAGGAAGAAACTGCGGATGCCTCCGCTCACCTTAGCATACCTCAATATATTGCAAAATCTATAGCTCCTAACTATAGGCAGTGTTATAAAAAATTACCATAAAATTTTCCGCAGAATTAAAAAAGCAATAATATACGGGGTATTCCATTTAAAATAGCGAAGTTGGTGTTGGCTTGGGGTGCTGGAGAGTGTTAAATATTTTAGTGTATTTGCCCCATGGACTTTGCCATATTGCCGAATTTTTAAATATTTCGAATCAGTACTTTCACAACAACTAAAAAATAATGTGTTAATCATATAACATTTTTATGAAAAGTCAGTATTAACATAACTATCATATCTTCACCTATCATGTGGAGTTTCTACTTTTAGAGCGCTGCTATTTTAGAAATAATTTGCATCTTCACAAAAGTAATACGTACGTCAAATTTGAAAAACATTGGTCCGATATTAAAAAAGTCAGAAAATCTAGGGCTAATTTCACGAAATATCAATATTCTTCTTTAGATATCACTTGAAGGTAAAAATTCTTTGTCTGACTTCTTTCACACATTTCGTCGTTTAACTCATTACAAGCTTTTGTGATATTTTCTTTCTAATGGTTAATATCTCCCGGAGGTGTTTTGTAAATCTTATTTGTTTAAAAAAATCGATGGGTGTTAGATCTGGTGACTTTCTGGGCCACTGAATAGGTCCATTAATCCCAATCCATTTTTCTGGGAAAATGTTATCTAAATATTGCTGCACAATTCTGTGGGGTGGAACTCCGTCGTGCTGAAACCATAAGTTTCTCCTTAGCTACAAATACACATTCTCCAGAAGTGCAGGAAGTTCTTCTTGTAGAAAATTTAGGTAACTCACGCTGCTGAATGTATGCTCAAAAAAATAAGGCCCAATTAAATGCCTACCGATCATGCCGCACCATTCACATACTCCAAAATGGCCTTGGTTTTGGACTGGATTGACAATCTGGGGATTTTTAATGGACCAGTAGTGTTTGTTGCGTCTGTTTGGCAAACCATTACTGAAAAACTGGCTTTCATCCGTCCAAAGAACGGGCCGAAAAAGGTTCTGATCAACAGTTTCTACATTTACTAATTTGAGGTTTAAAATTAAGTCTGTTTTCAATGTGACTCTCAGGCAAATACTCCAAATTGTGAATTTTGTTCGTAATACTGTAACAGTCTAGCTGTATTAACATTGTTTCTTATCCTTCGGTCAATTATTTGATTCTTTCGAACAGAAAATACATCTTCATTTCGTCGCAAGGTCGCCTCCATATAACTTTACAGTTCTTCTTGCATTTTTTTGTGACTCGCCGAAAATTAGCAACATATCAACTTTTTCTGAATGAAAAAAACATTTAAACACAAAAGATATATATTTGTATTGAGTAATATCAAGTATTTTGTAACAATTATGCACTTCAAACAACGAACATTCAATTACTTCCAACGACTACTTGATCCTTCCACCGCTAATATGATTTTTAAGTGGTATTTCTGTTGAGATTCTTTAGGACGATGTTGCTTATAACTTTTAAACAGGAATATAGTACAATTACAATCGTTACAATTTATTTTATATACAACGTTACAATACAAATTGTAACGATTGTAATTGTACTTATTGGCCAAACTAAACAATATTTACATAAAAGGATCTATAATCACAAATATAATATTAGAGTTCAAAATATCAATAGTATAGTATAGTTAAAATTCCTAACAACGAAAGTAACTTTCATAAAAGATGTATATTAGAAATGATCCAAATTAAAAAAAAAAATGAAAATTCTATTAATAATAATAGTGACATTGAAGGTTTATCACGTACCTATTTTGATCTTATTAAATAAATAAATGAAAGTTGCAAATTCTTGCTTCTTCCTTAACGTAGTTTTAAGTATATATTAAAAATAATATTTCATGTCATTCTGCCTTTGACCTTGTTGATATTAACTGGTCTGATTTTAACAAAAATGTAAAAAATAAAAATTTTAATTGGACTAATTGGACTAATTTGTAAGTTTCGATGTTTTAATATTTTTGCATTTTATTAAACTGTTAAAAATTCCTTTTAGATTGAAACAAACATGTAAACAAAAATGTCTATTATCTGAAGATGGATGTTATCCCGAAACGATCGTAATAAATTTCTATGATTGCATAGTATTTTAAACTATGGTTTTTTATATTATGACTAATTCCTAGGAAATATTTTATACATTTTTCTGTATCGTCACAGTAGGCCCATACTACCGAGTTTGAGACATCCTGTACAAATTACTTACTATTTTTTAAAAGATAAAAAATCGGCAAGGCTGAGAATTTAGCTGAATGTTGTTATCAATATCTCATTAATAATCAGCTTACAAAATTGTATTTTGGTGTGAAAAGTCTTAAAAATGACTTAGTATGGGCCGAAACGTAATTAGAAATTAAGTGGCAAAGGAGCCACAATTATTTCACTTAAATAAATAAATCTTGATTCGGGGAATGATTTCCTTAATTTCCAAACGTCTCCACAGACAAATAAATCTGATTCCTAATTCAAAATATTTTTCTATGTAGTAATACAATAACTAACAATATTCTATTCCAGCATTTTATTTTGTGTCATAATCTTTGCCAGGACGTCTTGTTATAGAATGGCTATATTTGCTTTTATTGGCAACAATAACAATAAGTTTTAGTACCTACTAAAGTTTTCATAAAATGGTTCTACTACCGCAAGAAGATTAAAGTTATGTTGGCCATATGCTTTTATTGTTGTCTTCTTTCACTTTAACATGAAATTAAATTGTTTCTCATACGTGTAAACACAAACACGTATTTACTCATCCTTTTAGTTAATCTGTTTAAATTTTCTGTTGATAACGAAACAATAGTCAGATTATATTAATTCGACTACAATGTCATACGGAATTTTCCTGTTTTCTGAAATTATTAAACTATATACCAAAAACTGTTTGTATTGTACTTATATAGATTTGTATAATTTCCTAATTAACTAATGTAATGCAACTGATTGAATTTTATTATTAAAATTTTCCATTATTTTTTTAGCAGATGTATATTAAGTTTTCCATAAAAATATATCCCACATATTGGATTTAGGAATGTTAATATACACGCAACGTCAGGTGTCCCTCAAGGTTTGGTCTTAGAACCATTTTTGTTAAATTTATTTATAAATGACATCAATCTTGGTATTGACAGTAATAAGTTGTGGTATGTAGACGACTTAAAATTGTTCAGGTTTATCAAAAACATCGAAGACTTTTTGAAACTGCAAGGAATGTTTTTGTATGTCTTTTACAAACAAGGCTCTATTAATGATACACATACTATTGATACGGTATACTTGACAAAATGTGATCAATATAAGGATTTAGGTGTTTTGTTTGACGTTAGACTAACTTTTGTTAATATTATTAATGACCAAAAGTGCGTATAAATATCTTGGATTCGCAATTCTAAACAGTTTTCACTGAACGCTATTAAATTACTTTATTATTCACTAGTTTGCTCTAAACTGAAATATGCTAATGTACTATGGAATTCAGGCTATGACATTCATAAAATCAACTTAGAAAATACACAGAGGCAATTTCTTAAATACCTAAGTTTTAAATCTTATAATATCTATTCACCTCACGTAATCCTTCAATCCGATCTATTAGTCAGGTTTCAACTAAGTGGCTTAGCTCACATATGACTATTTTTTTTGTTTTGTTTATATAAGCTTGTAAATGGGGTATTTTATTGTAGGGAGTTACTACAGTATTTAAATTTTAATATTTTGGGAGAACTGCAATCTTTTATTTTAATTGAAAACGCCAAAAATATGTTATCAAATTTACTTCAATAAATGTTTTGTGCTCGAATTATCAGTGTTATCAGAGTCATCTTAACATTTTCTGTTGTAATGCTCTCAGTATAAAAACTTGTATCCTCAATAGAAGCTAAATTATTATTTTATGTATGTCTTTATATTGTTCTTAGACTTAGAATTTTTTTTGTCTTTTTTATTCACTTGTGTATTTTCGATTTCTGTTTTACTTATGTTAATGTAAATTTGTTTCCTTTTTTCGTGTAATCTATTATTCCTGCCTTATAATTGGGTTTTGTCCTGTCTTGGTTGTGTTTCTAAATAAATGAATGAATTAATGAATATTTTAATTGACGACATGATTTTAAATAGTTAAATAAATAGCCGATAGAAGATATTTTTTAAAAATTTGATGAATTTTATTCAAATAGAAAATGTTAACCTATATTGAACATTCATTTATTTTACTCATACATAAATTTGTGCAAAAATAGTTGTCGTTTTTACGTATCGAGCATTGATTATATAAGCTTCGCTGTCAGATACGTCAAAAGAAGGCTTCACATTTATACAGTATGCGCCAAAAGTATGGAATAAATTCAATAAAAACGAAACAATTATTTTTTCGGAAAAATCCTCGAACAGGTCGATTTTTAATTTAAAAAATACATATTTTACCGTAAAATGCGATTTTCAAATGTCATTTGTTTTCGAGTAATGACGTCATCGATTTTTTTTAAATGGCAACACCATATTTTTTTCCTTGATTCTGAAATATCGTTTAATTCTCTATCAGACAGTACTAAAATGTTGCCCTCTTACATAGGAAAGTTTTCGAGTAAATGACGATTGGATGTTAGAAAACGTAAATCAATTAAAATAAAGCAAAAACGTTATCAAGTTTAGTTTTTCGAATTCCATAGTTCTTTTATGAATCACGTAGGTGAAAATCTTTGCAAAGTGTCATTGTCACACCGACTTTCTAATAAGTATTGTAAGCGACATAGAAATTATTATTCAATTTAAAGTATTATGGCACATTTAACTGTTACTCAAAGAATTGAAATTTTAATTCTTATCGGATGCGGGAATATGACTAGAACTCAGCAGGAAGTTTGCGATTTATTTAATGAAAAATATCCAGATCACCCTATCAGCCAATCAACAGTCAGTAAGGTAGAGTCTAAATTTAGAGAAACTGGCAATATTGTAAATATTCCAAAACCTGGACGTCCAAGCATTAATGAAAATCAGAAACAGAACATTTTGATAAGTATGGTGGATAATCCTCATAATTCTTCACGATTGGTTGCATTAAACAATGACACTATTCAGAGCACAGTGCTACGTATCTTGAGGAAGGAAAAATATCATCCCTACAAAATTCAACTTGTGCAGGAACTCAATGAAGATGATCCCGATCGCCGATTACACTTTTGCGAAATTCTAATGGATTTATGTCAAGGAAATAGAAATTTACACCGGCAAATACTCTTTTCAGATGAGGCCACATTTTGTCTGAATGGTACAGTAAACCGTCAAACCTGCAGATATTGGAGTCGGGAAAATCCTCATTGGATGGCAGAGGCACATACCCAACACCCTCAAAAATTAAATGTGTGGGCTGGAATAGTTGACGACAGAATAGTAGGGCCTTTCTTCTTTGAAGGAACCCTTACAGGACAAAGATATTTAAAGTTTCTAGAAAATGACCTTCTTCCAGCCCTTGCAGTAATTTTTCCTAACGATAATGACCCTGACATTCCTGACGATACCATATGGTTTCAGCAAGACGGTGCACCTCTGCACTATGCGCGCCCTGTACGAGATTTTTTGGACAACTGTTTTCCTGGGAGGTGGATCGGCAGACGCGGACCGATAGAATGGCTTGCAAGATCGCCAGATCTTACACCTCTTGACTATTTTTTATGGGGATACTTGGAGTCAAAAGTGTACATTAATAAACCACGTAGTTTAGAAGAACTTCAAAATCGCATTCGGGACGAAATACGCAGTGTTACCCCAGAAATCATTCATAATGTGCAAGAAGAATTTCTTCACAGACTTGCGCATTGTCAAGAAGTTGGTGGATGGCAATTCGAACATTTAATCAATTGTATTTTATCTTCCTCAGAATTGTTACTTTTTTATGGATAAAATTTACGTTTTCTAACATTCAATCGTCATTTACTCGAAAACTTTCCTATGTAAGAGGGCAACATTTTAGTACTGTCTGATAGAGAATTAAACGATCTTTCAGAATTAAGGAACAAAATATGGTGTTGCTATTTAAAAAAAGATCGATTACTCGAAAACAATGACATTTGAAAATCGCATTTTACGCTAAAATATGTATTTTTTAAATTAAAAATCGACCTGTTCGAGGATTTTTCTCAAAAAATAATTGTTTCGTTTTTATTGAATTTATTCCATACTTTTGGCGCATACTGTATTACTATAAAATAAAAAATAATCAGTAGTACAGAGAAGACAATATTCAGATAATATTTTTATCTAATTAGATCTCGAATTATACAAATTTTCGATGATTTATGAAAAGCGTTTATTTTTACTGCAAACTTGACCTAGTTTAAGACATGAGCAATTCGATTTCCCATTGGATATAGGTGTCAGCCGCCCGAAATAGTTTTACTTCGAAAAACTGTCTCAGACGTTCCTCTAATGAGATTAATTTAGGCTGTGAAAGCCTACTCTACGTTATACAATTGCTCGAAAATAGATATTTCCCAGAATGAAAACTGCTGGCACGGTTTTCTTCCAGCTGACCGATTACCCAGGACGACATGAGGAAACTCCGTCCCAATTAACTAAGATCCGATCAACAAATAAAGTTTAGGAACTTTGACGTCATCTGTGTAGGTTACACAATACAGGACGTGCAGCTTTCGAATTTCGTAGTAAACGAATATATCGCGCGAGTGATGAATACCTCTTTCATCAATATTTCAATATTTTGGTAGCAGTATTAAACACATATTTCTATTTGGATCTTCATATCATTATCAAACATATGCATTTTCATTTTGTATTGAACCAAAAGGAATTAATACCATTTTCAAATTAGATTCTGAAAATTGCGTTATTTATCATTTCATTTTCTATAAGAAAAATTTTAGTAATATTTACTATTAATTTTGAGAGGGATGTGCCGGGTATATCGAAAATATGGTCCCAAATGGAAAAAGTCATATTAAGAAAAAATGTTCCATGAACATCGAACCAAAAACGATTAGTAAAAAAAGATGACAAACGTGCATTTCCAAAACACAATTTGTCAAATAACTACAGTGGATGATTAAATAATCCTGGAGATACGTATTCCAGAAAATGAGTTGTGTTTGTAAACCAGTTATGTCTTGGAAAATCGTTAAGATGAAGAGATCGGGTTTTTAATCTCATATATGTATCTATGAAACACAGGATCATCGAACAATTTTGTTTACTTTATTATAGACGAAATTTTTTAATTGGTAATTTCAAAAGTGACAGGGCTAGCTTATTGCTAGCTATCTAAAGTGCTGCAGCAAACTTACCACGAAAGAATTATTACTTGTGAGATATAAGTGGTCTGCTAACTTCCTGGTCGGCCTAAGCGGCTCGACTTACAGGAAGCGACCTACATTGCAGCAGGTACTTAACGCAGACCTCTCGCTCTGGGCGACGAGCCATTAAATCTGTAAATGAGCAGGAAGTTGGCAGACCACTTATATCTCATATGAAGGAACAGCCAGAATTGTCGGTCATGTCACCTATGGCATACTGATGAGGGCTAACAAGCCGGAAACCGGTCTGTGTCTGGTGGTGTGTCCGACAAGGGTTCTTGGCTGTTCACACAGATATTGCAGAAGTAATTCAATACCGGTCGGGGCATTAGTCCGCGGAGTAGTTGTTTCCTGTAGTATCATTTACAAATTATAACTTGTATTATTAACTGTTTTAGTTTGATGTGGCACAATCAAGATGTCTTAAATATTTAGGCAGCTACATTGATGTTAAAGAAAAAGAGACATTTCATCCAAAAAAATATACGCGAATGGTACATTCCATGTGTGCATCTCAGGCGCTTAATAGAGTAGCCGAAAACATAAAGAATAGTTTTGTTTTCGTAAAAATCTTATATCAAACAATCAAACATCAATTTTTGTTTTGTTAAAGCCTCTACAAGAAGAGATGGTTTAAGGATATTTTACCAGATACACCTTCGCCTTCTGAACCAGTTTTAAATAGAGTGACTGATGTTATAAATTCGCTCACAATTTATAGCAGTCGACACAAAAAAACATATATGCAGCTAGTATATTTTTTCCTATAAAATCGTGTGCCGTATATCTCTGAGAGCATACTCGATTACACAGCTTGCACTGCAGCAAAAACGCACGCGCTACATTGAAACGTTAGGCTTCTATTGGTTATTTTTTACTGTTTTAGAAAGGTATTTTAAGCTAATATAAATCAAATCTCCTACAATTCCTATCAATGAAGTTATATGTATGTTCTCTGATACCAAACATCTAGGTATGCTAATGAACAATTCCACAGACAAAGCTCTATTCAATAATTATCTATGGGAACAAGACAAATTCAACCACAATAGATGAGATCTGACCTATTTCTGCATTTTTTCCCACTGCCTAAAAGTGAAGTTAGATATTTATAGAATGTTTCATTAGAAGGTTAGTAAATTATATTTTCTTTAGATAATTATTGAATAGAGCTTTGTCTGTGGAATTGTTCATTAGCATACCTAGATATTTGGTATCAGAGAACATACATATGACTTCATTGATAGGAATTCTAGGAGATTTGATTTATATTAGCTTAAAATACCTTTCTAAAACAGTAAAAAATGTTACAAAAGCTAATAATAAGGAATATATGGGTAGATATTGTGGGTGTAATTCAACGCTGGCTGGGGCTTTTGTCCACTGAGTAGTTAGTTTCACACAATATTATTAATACCTAAAAATATATAAAAACTTCTATTAGTTATAATGGATTGGTGGTTCTGATGGATGTGTTCCATCTCCAGTGCTATCATGGGCGGATATATCTTTCGGACGTGCATTCGGGTATATCTTTTCGCTAATTTAATTATGAATGAAATTAATTTGTGATTTTGTATTCTTAGTAATGGAGAATAATTCAAGCTTTAAAGCATATTCTCAAAATCGTAAACGGTCTAATTTAACAAGTGAGGAATATGGGATGATGACATGAAGGGTTTAGGACGCGAGGTCAAAATATGAGTGTAAGTGATATTGGAATATCTAGTTCATTAACAAGAATACATTTGAGTAGCATATATGTATGTATAGTGCAATAAAGAGTGTCAAAGAAGTACAACCGCAAAGAGAAAAATAGTGGAAACTTGCGGAAGGAAGATGGTATTAAAAATAAGCTATGGGCAATAAAAAATTGGGTTGATATATGATGAAGATGACAAGATGAAACTTTGCCTAGAATATATGGTATATGAATTTCGCATATAAATGAAATCTAAAAGAGTATACTGATAGAAAAAGACGAAATAGTGATATGGCGAAGAAACTATTTAAAATAAATATTAAAAGGTCGGAATCTGAATCGAAAAAAATATTAAATGTTGACAAAACATGGGTACATGAAGATCATACCGAAGGTAGTTACCGCTATAGGTGTTAATATGTGACCGTTATAACGTGAGTGCTAGTAACTAATAGTAAATAGTATTTATATAACGAATTTTGTCAACTATAACATATTCTATCACTTTAATCATGAAACAAACTAAAAACAAACTTATTAACACCACATAATAATTAAAGTAATAATAATATTTGTATATATATATTTGGATATTTAAAGTAAACTGTTAATATGCTAGGCTTACTTGACGTCAACTTATTTTTGATAATTTTGCGTGCTTTGAACCCTTCTCAAGTGGTACGCCTAGGTAATCATATAACCCTCGCCTCCTGTACTCATATCTGTGCTGTGAATTAGTCACTCTATTATTTTTGACCTTGGGTATTTGATATTACAAGAAAGAAAACTTTAAATTGGGATACTGCTCTATCATTTTTATTATGTAACCCTCTAAATTGGCAAAAACTGTTTTATCACTGTTTCTACTAAAAACAATGAATGTTGTGTAATACAATTATTTTTGTATATTTTTTATATCTGATCGCTTTCAAATTTAGTACGCCTATGAAATGTTGCTCTTCGCACGCTTCGCCCGTCGTGCTTGTATATAAACTAGCGATGAGTCGCTCTCTAGATTTTCCGCGGTTAGGTATAGAAGTCATAGTGTATTTAAGACATTTCGATAGCATAAAGTATTGCCTTTAATCCCAATGAAAGCAACTCCATACACAAATTACAAAATTTACTGAAGAACGTAGATACGTAATAATACATACTTCATATTAATAGGCACTAGGTATCATTTCCATTAGTGTAACAAAGAAAATGCACAATATAATTTCATCTAAATTGAAAAATGAAAATGTAAATGTCGGGTAAAATATTTTCGTAGCGTTTAAATATTCCCTTGAAAAATGTTACTGAAGTGACTTCAATTGGTAGATATCTGTTTAAAATGACATAATTATTGCGATGTACCCTTCTACCAAAGGCATTTACAGTCCTTTTTAATATAATATATCAACTATTAAAGGAACAATTACATATATTATTTATGTTTCGTTAAGACAAAACTAAAATACTTTCTCAGTTTTGTGAGTTTTTACATCATGTATAATTTATTTAGTATAAATAGGTATTAATTAGATACAATTACAATTAATCGCCGGGAATTCTCGAGCTCCCGTTACCCAACTTGCTTTGTTAAAATGATATTTAAATTATGCAAACAGTTGTATCACAGCGAAAGAATTTTTTAATTAAACATATGTAATCTACCTATCATAAATTTCTTCTCAAATTTAACCTAGATCGGAATTACCAATATTTCCGTCTAATGTTTGTTCTAATGCGAATTTAGAAGCTACAGGTGTACCAAATTGTTGTTTATGAAAAAATAATGTTTATCGTCTTAATAGTGGATTCTAAAACAATGAAAAATATTGTTGACGAAGCCAAGATGATAGTCCTATTTTTAACGTTGCCAGACTTGTGTTACGTGACGAGAGGAGCATAGTTCTTAGCATTTGACTCCACTTTAAAATCAATTGGAGATAATAATAGTAGGCTCATTATTGTTATAACTCATAGCTTGTGTTTATTTTAACAGATCACATGGGGCTAGTCAACATTACTGACCGCAAATTAATTTTGAGGTATGCATTTATAGTCCAGGCTAGTGAAATTGTTGTTGATAAAGCCATCATAATAAATCTTACCCAAATAAGGGTAATTATTTTTTTAAACAATTTTCAGTTTCTCAGGTGGCAGGTATATTTGCGATACCTACCGATCAGTCAGTCAATTTTCTACTGAATTTTAGTAGGTAGGGGAGAGCGCGGCACAGTGGTCCTATTATAATTGGTTCACTGCCTTTACGAAGATGAATACGATTTTATCTTTACGGATTCCAGAAGCGACTTCATCGGCAGGAGCAATGGGCTTCAATAAAGTTGTCGAGAAATTCTACAACAACCTAGAAAAATAGGTTCTGCGCAGACCTATAATATGGATGAAACAGGTTTGATAACTGACCAACAACCCACAACAATTGTAAGGGAAAAGGCTACAAAACAGATTGGACAATTACATCGGCCGAAAGAGGTCTCATAACTGTGTGTTGCGCTATTAATGCAGTTGGGTATGCAATTCCGCCATTTATGATCTTCCTATGAGTTCATTTTAAACAGAACATGATTAAAATTGCACCTCGAAGAACTGCAGGTTGAACCACCTCTTCAGGGTGGATTTCAAGTGAAACGATCGTTGAATGGATGAAACATTTTATCGACTTCAGCAAACCAACAAAAGAATTGCTACTGCTTCTAGTTATGGACAGTCACGAGGCCCACACATTCTATGCTGTTGTAGTACCGGCTAAAGAACACCATGTATTACTTTTGGCTCTTTCTCCGCATACCGGTCATCATTTGCAGATATTGGATATGTGCTTATGTGGACCATTGAAACGATATTACAATAATACATGCAGATCTTGGCGTCTAGCTAATCCAGGTAAAAGGATGACTATTTATAAAATTGCTGAATCGCTACAGAAAAACTCACTGAGAGTTTTTAGCAGCTTCCATTGCTGATACGGATAATCCAATAGCATAGGTTAGTAACGATACTTTACCTACTCTCAGGTACACCAGTAGGTCTATTAAGCGCCAGTACTGATCAACCCAGCACCAGTCATGATATATCAAGCACCGGTCACGTACCAAACACCAATCATGATGTACCAACTACCAGTCACGATGTACAAAGAGTAAATCAAGCATTCTTGATGGTAAATCAAACACGTCAATAAAGCATTAGTCAAGAATCTGACTATGAGTGTGAGTGTAAAACTCCTACATATACGATAAGGAAGGCTGTTGTAACGACAGCCATGATTAGATCTTACCCAAAATCTTCAGGTTTGTCCAAAAACCATCAAACTCTAAAGAAAAGAACTATGAGTAATAATTCTATATGATATATTCAAAATAACTGAAAGAAAGAAAATGAATAACATTGTGAACAACAGTAGCAGTTTATATTTAGATTTAGAGACAATTCGTTAAGGCATTTTCATATTAGTCAAGTTTGCAGGAAAAAAACATTTCGTGGGAAAAGTGTTGTCAATACCAAGCACTGATGAGTTTGTCGTCACATTTTTGAGACAAAAACAAAATAATTTTATCATGGGATAAGGCTTGGTCATTAATAACTGGAAAAATCTGATATTATTATATCAGAAATATATTTTTGTATTACCTTTTAAATAAAATAGTAGTGTCTTCCACATGAGCTCCATTTATTTTTTGAGCAGTGAACTCCACCAATGTGACCAGTGTATCCGATTGGGAGCCCATTGGTCACATTTTCTAAGAAAATATATCGTCTTATCATATCCTTTAGGTTAGATTTTTGGAAAATAAGTACCAATGCATGATACTTTGTAACTGCAGTTACAAAATTGACTAAAAATAAGCGAAATGCATTTGTATTTTCGAAAGCATTTTCTGACTTGATTTGTTAGTTAATAATTAACTGGACAGTCATATCGACATTTGCTGTCTGGAAACATTAGTATCAACAAATTTCACTAGTTCCTGGACTATTATGGAATAAAGCCAATTAGATTGGAACAAATTATTCCTATGGGCACAGTTTTTTAGAATTATTTTTCCTGTGACAGTTGCAAGAATTTAAATAAATCGATCAATACAAAAAAATAAATAAAACAACAGCATAGCTTTTGGTAATTATTTATATCTAATCCCTTTGATTTATTTGAGGCAGCTATATCTGAACATTTAATACAAGATCGGTTCATTCACCCACTGAATTTAAAATTTAATTTCAACTTTCCAAAGCGATTAACTTCAACTAAGCGAAATTGAGTTAGAGTAGATATTTTAATTAGTTTTAAAGATACATAGGGCACAATCAAAAACATATTTATTTCGGAGTAAAAATAGAATGTTCTCGAGTCACTAAAAATAAATAAAATTAATCGATTACATGCTTTAAGATAAATTGCGCTAACGAATTGTACTAACAAATGCATGTCTGATTTGCTACTATTTTATTTCTGTATATCACTTTGATGCTTTAAAATATCCGGAAAAGTGTTTGCTTCTTTGAAATGTGTTTCTATGAAACTCGTGTGCACCTGTTTTGTTTAAATAGGAAAGTCAGAGGCCGTTTTTATCCCTGTATATACAAGGTGTTCAGATATTTATAAATAAATAAAACCATGATTTCATTCTTCTACATAAATCACATAACATTGATACTAGTAATATTTTGGTCCTATATTGTATTAGACAGTCTGGAAATATTACCATTCAGGTTCAGCAAACAAAAGCTTAGCCAGGTATAAAGAATCGGCTACCTGAGCATATCTAGAGCTATACGAACAACACCCACCATAGCAATAGAGATAATACTATGTCGGACACCTTTGCAAATCTATGTAAAAGCAGTGTCCTTTACAACTATGCTTTCAAATCAGATGTAGGATGTGGACAAATTAAGAGTCGCTTGTGGAATTGGCTGTATTTTTCCCCAGACCACACACAGTACTCATCAGGAGTGCGGAGGAGACCATCAGTGAGGTTGCAATTAACACGTTTACAGATGGATCAAATAGGAAGGAAAGTGCAGGATGTGGGATCTATTCCAAATCTCTACACACCTGTTATAAGTGAACAATGAATAGACATGGTACCGTGATACAAACAGATTTGTTAGGTCCAAGCAAATCACTCGTAGGCATACGACAGACAAAAACTATCAGAATTTACACAGATAGTAGACAATCATTATTTTTCTTGCATAATCATGACTAGATCATCATGGGAATACCATAAGACACTGGTAGTAAAGAATTCCACATTTGACACCTGCATATTTAGTAGAGTCGTATGAACGAAGTAATCAATATGTTTTGCATTTCTGTTCATGGTCCTAACTGTATTAAATAAAGATGTCCAAAAATAATTATATAAAGGCTGAGGTACAGAAATATTTTATGGAAACACATACAAACTGAAGTGTTTCGAGAATATATCCCAATTTTGGTCTTCCAAAAAAGACTATATTTGTCAACATTCAAGGAAAAGATTTTATTTATATGTTGTTCTTACTGATATAGAGACATGTGCAGCTGAAATTAAAGAAAATATCGATTTAAAAAATTCTCCTTCAATAACATTCGCTGATATAATCTCACTGGTGAAACTACCGGAAAAATAACTCACGTAATCATCTCTAATGAAAGTTCATATGAAGAAAATGCTAGGGATAATTAACAACAAATTGAAGAAAATTGAAACGCCATAAGAGTTTTCCGACTTTTGCATCTCAACAAGTAAACCTCTATTCAGAGGCAAACAAAAAATTAGATCCAACCAACTGGAATCAGCAGAAGAAAAAAACAGAAGGTTATCTTGTGGATCTTGTCTGATTCAATCTGGGTGACTTTCCAACGCAGTAATAGGTAAAAGAACAATGAACAGATCTGAGGATTATGTTAAAAAATGTTGTGTGGTTAATATTTAATAATTATTAACACAGTATTAACAATTCAAGATTGTCCTAACCGCAGCAATATCTTATTATTATTCTTTACTAAGTCTACAAATAAAACCTCAATCGCATATTTCCGGCTTATAAAAGTGTTGAAACCGGTGAGGGTTTGCGTGCCTGTCAATATTACAGATTTTAACACTCTTATATTCACATACACTAGCATCTGCAAAAATGCACGTACATGTCTTAGGACATGTAAGTAGTTAAGCATGGATAAAAATATTGTATGTACTTAGTTCCTGGAGTGAATGAAAACAAACAAATAAGTTTAAACTAGATTCATTACAGTTATAAGTATGTTTGTATATAAAAGTATTATCTTAAAATGTAATATCACTATCAAAGGACTAAAGAATGTAAACAAAATTACTAAAAACATATATTGGTAAAACCAAGAGAACAGAAGCTTTTAAATGATAATGTAGTACATAAAAAATATTTTACGACTGTTTTGTGTTGTATTTATATATCATTATCTTGAAAACAAATTTAAGCATTCCACATTTCCACATTCCTAAGTTGTATTATTCAAATAAGAAATAAACCGTACAGAAAAACCTCATTTTTCGTCAAACCGCTTTTCAAATACCACTGACCCCTATACATAACCTTTTTAATAATGCTAATGGATTGTCGTTTCACAAAAAATATATTTCACTTTTCTTCGTGGAAGGAAGTTTGCCTTAACATGTTTTTTTTTAAATAAATCCGATTGCTGAAAGTGGTTTGGGGTTAAAAAAGGAGCTCAATAATTAAATGATATAGGTACTCTCAAAAATAAAATATGGAACTACCTCACAAAATTTTTTTAAGAATATTTATGTAATGAAATGATGAATTATTTCTTTTACTATTTTTTTTATGTGAAAGGCTGAATAATAATTTGCACAACTAACTATGAGCAACAAAATTAACGATAACTACGTACGTCAGGCACAGTGTATTCTAAAAATTCGCCAATTTTATTTACAAAATATAGGAAAACAAGTCAATACATCCTTAATTCTGCCTTGAAACTAAATGAAACATTCCCTAATGAAACTGTTTATCGCTGGAAGTAGTGTGAAACGATAGAAATATTAAGGTTATTTTAGATGATTACTTTTATGTATAAATGCACAAAAATTAAAGGACACTGAAATGATCGTGATATAAGTAAATTGAACTATAACTAAACTAACCGTTTAAACACACTTTTAATAAGGAAAATTCTACATAATACTATATGTAAAATACTTAATGTCAATTAGATCATCACTTATTTTGCAAAATTGGAATTAGGGTTTTATGGCATTTTCTAGAGGGGAATGTCAGAACTACAGGGGATTGGTCTTGCTGAATGTGGCATATAAAATACTAACCACGTATATAAAAACAGATTGGTATCTGAAGTGGAGGGTGAAATTGGGGAATATTAATGTTGCTTTAAACAAGAAAGAAGTACAGTAGATCAGGTTTTCACTCTACGAGAAATTCAGGCTGAAAGTTTTGAATATGGTAAACCAACCTATAACTATAAACAAGTCAATGACAAAAAAGTGAAAATAAGGTTTTAGAAGAATTGGACGTCGGCAAGAAGATAGACAACATGATACGCTTAACACAGATAATACACACGGAAGAGTTTGGAGTAAAAAACGGAATGAGGCAAGGAGATTCATTATCATCAGATATTATATACTATAAGAGACATGAGAAAATAGACACAAGTCGGGGGAAAATATACAGGTAGAACAATTCACACATTTAGGATCTATATTTGCCAGACAACCGAAATTAGAAGAAAAAATTGAAGCCAGAATAATGTCTGGAAATAAATGTGTAGGAAGATATATAAATTTAAACGAATAATACTACAATTATACAAAATATTTGTTACTTTTTTCTTTGCTATACTTTCAAATAACATTTTTCAGAAAAATATTTAAACAACTTTAACCAAGTGAAGCAAAAGTAAACACTTAGCTTTATACAAATTTACATAAATAGGTATTATTATTTAAAAAAGTAAAATTGGTAACTAAAACAAAAATAATATAGATATGGTTTTAAATTGTGTACCACAATATAGTCAAATAGCAGTCGTAATAGTAAAAAATCCGATAAAATAGTAAAAAAGTAGCAAGAATTGAAATTTAGTAATTTTCATTCCATTTATATCGGCAGTTCTACATATAATGTTTTTATTATATTGTTAAACTGACGGTTCAACGACTGCCAATAGGTCTATACTATCGAAACAGAAATATCTGACTCCATTCGATTGAAAACAGAGAAGATAAAATACTTTAGATGAATATTTTGGCAAATGTTGTCAAGTAAAAATTGAAAACAATTCTATTATACTCGTATATAAACACTTTGACTGTCCCAATATAAACAAATATGATGCCTTCTGACGATTCGAAATAACAATGATAAACATCAAAAGAATAACAGAACAAGAAGTCCAGACAGAGTCAGTTCAGATCGGTTCCAGCTATCAAGCGTAGAAATTAATGGCGTAAGTATATTTTTTGTCGGTTAACTAGATTTTGTAGATAATATATGGTTTATTTTCTTTTTCGTTTCCGAGAAGCCAGCGAAAGACTGAATGCTTTGCCGTATCATGTGTTGCAAAAGCTAAATTACCATGTATCACGTGAAATTTAAATGCAAATGTGTTCTTTATCCTTTCCTTATCTTTAATTTATCAAAGAGTAACGTGCGTCACCAAACAGTCTCAGCCAGCCGACATTCTCAAACAACAAAGTAATAGGTCGAGTAATTCCTTGATAAGGACCGACTTCTGAACTATAGGGTGACCCTTGACACCGATCTAATCTATTTTTAGGAACGAGGATGCTTCTGCTTTACGTAACTAACAACGTAAATTTTTAGAAGAGTCCTAGGGATGACCTCATCTTTCACTAGTGAAACCTCAAAAAAAGAATAGAGCACTGAATAGAGAAAGTTCTGTTAATATTTAGTCAGAGATGTAACAAATAGTGCAGAAACCTATTTCGTTTTGTAATTAAAATATATTATTTTATATTCGCACAATGAAATAAATGTGATAAAAATGTGTAATTATTGTTAGAGATAATATTTGTAGAGATCCATAAACTTATAAGGTTTCCCCATTCCTGTATGGGTACCAGGTTGGATGAAGCCATTATCATAAGAGTCATTAAGTACAAAGAAAATGTTTTATATATGATAAATGACTAGATCATAGAAACTCGACTATACTTTATTACACATTTATATTACTTGAAATGTATTAGAATAATAGTTATTTACGATATTGCAATAAATGTTGTAAAATTGATGTTTTTATTAAACTCTGTTGACGCCTCGTTTGATAACTTTAACATCTCGTGTTGTAATATGAATTTAGACAACAAGAATATTATACAAAATTTTATCTACTCTCATTTAATACGAAAACATGAAAATAGTATATTATTTAACGAGCGGTAATGCAGGTCATAAAGTAACGTTCAGATAAACGTTAGTGCAATGGCACTGCAGTTGTATTGTTGTATTGTAATTGTATGGTGTTAAATATTATTTACTCTGTTTACATAAAATTACTGTAGAATTAAGAAGTTGGGGAATTTATCCGTTGTAAGTTGGCGAAATGCAAAAACTCAAGATTCTTGACCTTCAGAGAGGTTATGTTTTGTCAACTACGTCCCTATCTACGGAAATTGTTGGTTTTTATCATTTGCCGAATAGTAATTAAAAGCCTACCCTAAATAAAATATAAGCCTACAATCTGCAGGAATAGATGGTCTATTTGAATGTTTGGCTAAATCACAGTATACTAGTATACTGTAGGTTAAATGAGGCCCCACTAATTTCAGCAAGTCATCAAACACTGCCACTGTCATTCGGGTGAAATGAAAAAATAATCGGCATTCTCATTTCGCATTTCTTTATATAAATTATAGAAATCACCTTGCATGTGCTATCTGCGGTTAATAGGTCGCACCCACCATCTCCGAGTTCTTCTTTTCATTTTTTTTTTGCATGTATAGTTTTTATACATATTGACGTCGCTGCGAATAAGAGCAGCAAAAGTAACTGTTTCTAAACCAAACAGTCATCTTCATCCATTTTTTAGAAACAAATTAATTCTAAACTAAATATCTAAATTAGAATCTAATTTAAAAACTTAACCTGCAAAAATGTGAATCTTCTGTTTACTGTCAAAAAGTTTTCTGATTAGTCCTTGTATGATTGTTGGAAAAGCATTGGTAAAAGCTAAAATGCTTTTAGCTTCTGCCATACAACTGCGGTACAAAGGCGTTACTGTTAAGTTTATCTGAACGTTACAAAAGTCACCCGTATTTCTCGCCGTTTTACTTCAATATCTTTGAATATTTGCAGGTGGGATGAGTTAACATTCCTATTATTTGTTAAACCCTAGATAATTCAGTTATTAAATGTCTAAAATTATTTTATTTTGTAGAAAACACTATTTAAAGAATACGGCGCCCTTTTTAATAACTTTTCTGCAATACCAAAGCAACCGCACTATCTTATGTGAATTAAGCTTAACTCACGCAGATGAAGTTTGCAGCACGACCCGCAGGCGAGTGCTGTAATTCATCAAGTGAGTTATGACCATTACCGCAAGTTGAATACTATACTTTACCTACGACTATAACAATAAATACTAAGATACAAGTATCGAGAAAGAAAATTGATTTGAAAACGTCAAAATTATTTTGTTAAAATATCAAATGACGTTAGTCTACTCAATGATAATAATTGACAGTTCCGCCTACTGACAGGCGTTGGCAATTTAATAATTTTAAAATCTTTTAATTATACATTCCTTTCCACTTGATAAAAATTCTCTCCATTTTACAGCAATGGAACGTATTTATCGGCTTAAAAATTTCCAAGGATTTACTGCGTACACTATTTACATACCGAATTATCATTGTAGAAGCCCAACATGAGTTATAATAACTCACTATAAAAACTCACGCTATTTGTTTATTGATACTATTAATTGCTCAAAAGCAGTTGAATAATTAATATATAAATTAATAGGAGTAGATAAACATATATTTAGCAAAAAGTGACAAATGAAACGACAAGAAGCTGGTGTAATTTCTATGAACAGAAAAACGTAACCGCTAAGTTTTCTTATGTTACTTTCCGCATGATTACTGTTGAAACTTTGTCAAACAAATCCATAAATATAAAAAGCGCTTTTGAAAATGAGTAATGATGGACGTTTACCCTTTGATATAGAAGGAGCGGCAAACGGAGCGATCTGAAGTCTAGTTCCGACAAAATCCAAGGCGCGGTATGAGTTGAACTACCAAAAGTTTCAAGATTGATGCAATATTAACAATGTAAAGGAAGTGTCTGAGAAAATCCTTTTGGCTCATTTTTCCGGAAAGTAAAACCATCTACACTATGAACTCAGTACTCAATGTTGAGAACTATGATATTAGATAAGAAACAACAAGATATAAGCAGATTTTTTCCAACTAATTGCATTTTTGAAAACAAGTTCAGAGAATTACAAGACCAAGAAGTTCAGAATTTTTACAAAGGAAGTATATACGTTTCTAAGTGCTGCAGATGATGAGACATATTTACTCATGATAATCAGCATTTTTGGGGTCTGTCATCGCAAAGAATAAACTAAGCTAATGTTAGATCATATTCAATACAATGACCTCTATATAGAAAATGTGATTCCATGCATGAAACAAAAATTGTCCGAGAATTTGTTATTACAAAAGAAAATGTGGCAGGTATCAACTGTTTAAATATTTTTAGAAGATATGCTGCACCTCATCATTCTAATGCAACTCACAGGCTGTTGTTTGTATTTTACAGACAAGAAAAATATACCACCCAGCCTGTCGGAGTTAATATTCTTGGAAGCATTTCAAGAATGATTGCAACAAAGCTTGGATTGGACACTGAACATTATTTTAGAAAGTTCTCAGCCACTGTTATGGTTGATGGCGGTGCAGATATGCAGATGTTAAAGTGTCATGGGGTTGCAATTTTTCTTTTAAGGCTGAAGGCTATGTTAATAATTCGTTATAGAATAAGAAACACATAGCAAAGAAGATCATGGGATCCAACACAGATTGGAAAATCGAAATTAAGCAACTCCACTACATCTACTTCTGGTATATAAATTTATATTTGTAAAAAATATATTATTAATGTTTAAACTTTAGGTTTTATAATAATTTCGTTAATAATAAATCAATTATTCATCAAAAAAGGGGAGGTTGTAAAACAAAAATGTTAATAATAATATATTTTTTTCATAAGTGCTGTTTACAGAACTGTACAATTCATATGAAAGTAAATAAAAATTAATTTATTAGTTCTTTTCACCAAATTAAATGTGTTAAAGAGGGAGCGCATAGAGAACGACATATTGCGACTGATTTTGTAAAATGCCGCGATAAGCTGGGTACAGAACGATCCACGAAGCACCTAGACCGCGACCACATAGTGGGTTCTCTCCTTTATTTTTCACAAATACGAAAACAAATGTTTATCTTTTTTTACATAACGATATAATAACAAAAAATGATAAAATATGTCATAAATATTAAAAGCGATCTTTTGAAAAATATTATTTAAAAAAATGGAAATTCAAGTTATTTCTGCGTAGAAAAAAAAGCTTTATTTAAAAGCTATATGGTATTAGTCCTTGAAACGGCATTTCATTAAGATCTAACGTAAGGTCCGACTCAAATTTGGTTAGTTTGTAAGGGGTAGAGAAAGCAATAAAAATCGACTTGAAACAAATCTGCGTTAGTGGCTAACAGAAAGGCCTCTGACTCCTTTTTGAAGACGTTTTCTCCGTTTATGAGATTTTTCAAAGAAAAATAGTTTATATTTGAGTGATCTCATCATATTTTTTTAAGAGAATATTCAATTTGCTGCTCCAAAATATTAGCAGTTGACTGTATATCTGTGAATATACAGTCAGTAATAGAGTATATTATAAATTTATTGTGCAGGTTTGAAATGCTTAGGTAGTTGTAGATGGGTTCAATATAAGCAAAAACAGGGAACAAAAATGGTACATGCCCAATGGTTTGAAATTTGCACAATCGATGTCGATTTGGAATTAATATGTTTTTATAGTAAAGCCAGTGGCGTACAAAATAAAGAATATTATTAAGAAAATCAGCATAATACATGCGGTATTTACAAACAGATACCTACCACCATTGTTGAAAAAAAAGATTTGCTCAATTTAAAATCAGAAACACCCCAAGGTATTTTGATAATAAGTAATGGGCTATGTGCCTAAATTTGAAAAAAGCAGAACTGAATACATACAAAGAATCGGTTAGAAGACAGAATATCGGAAAAACTGTTTAAATTTGCCGCTGAATGTTATTGTTTATTGGACCATATAAAAATGTTCTCTCCTACTGTGTAAACAAGTCATCTATGCCACAACTGACGTGGCTGACATGCAGACATCATTTTTGAACATGCGTAAATTGCCAACCACTAAGGTAATTGGAAAGGTGTTAATTATGTTGGTTGATTTAGACATTGCAATGCGAATTATCCACTGATTTGTTATATAAAAACGAATATTATGTATAAGTTCAATGAGCTGTAGAACCTAATTTCTCGATATATGTAGGTGCAAGAAAGGCCTTCAACTTAAAATTAAATCTTATGCAGAAAGATCAAGTCCTAAACTGGGGCACCCTGTTTGATAATAATTTAGAAGAATTCTTGAAACTAATTTGAATTAGCTATTAAAACAATTTAATTAATGTGTAGAATCCGTATACAGTTCCTGACCTCAAATACGCACAACGAGGATACAAGATTCTAGCAAAAAAAGTATTTAAAATTAATTTCTGGTTGATTGATATTGACGTGGCTGAAGATAATCCAGTTTTATGTGATAATGTAAATGAATTAAGCTTAATTTAGTTTCAGTGTATAAACGTCAATTCAATATAATTCAGTTTCAACCAGAATTTTCAGCATTTGAATGTTATGTGTTACTTCCGTTTTAATTGTATGGAAAACTATATAAAAAGTGTACGCTTTTTTAACCTGGTTAATGACTATATCTTTGGATTTGCAATCTTCAATCCAAATATAATAATAATAATAATAATAACGATTTTAGATAAAAAAAAGAAACCTTGACACAAAATATTATATAGCATTACAAAAACATTTACGTTTTTATTTCTGAATGATTTGAAACCAGAAACGGAAAATTTTCACATAATAAATAAACAGTAAAAAAATAAACTCACGGTATTTACAGAGAGAAAATAAATTTTAACCAATCAACTACAATATTACTTTCTCCGAGTTGTTTGAACTTTGAGCTAGTAGATAAATATTTAAAATTAAAGTATTTTAACTGCAGCAGAAGGTAGAATTCGGTTTTTATTACTTTCTAGCAGTAGATGGTTAAAAGTAAATCAAGTTTTTAATTTAATGTTCAGAGTGTCGCAATTGTGCGAACATATATTATTATGTATCACAATGAAATCTCATAGTCAGTTTGACGCATAGAAAAACATTTCGCTGAGAATACAATCGAATTTTTTTTTCACTTTCACAATTTTATTAGAAAGATTATATTCTTTTTACAAATCAGTTCAATCCATCATGTCATCTTTTTTCTTTAATTTGTACTAGTCTTTTTTTAATACATCAAAAAATCAGCGAGTTATTATTATTTAATTCGATTTAAATTTAAAAATAAAATTATTGAATTTGACGATATTAAATCGTAAATTTACTTCTTTTAAATAAATTAATAGCTATTTTATTTTACTGTAAATGTAATACTAATTCGCATCCAATTTCCTACAATATCATCCTGCGGCAGGTAGACCGCAGACCAACTATATTTGCGGAGAGGATTGACACCCTCTCTGTGCGTATGGTAGGATGGGAGAATGTTGGTGTGGGGCAATGGGAGAGATTGATACCGGTTGACATTTGACTACCCTCCTAATTAAAGTGGTTTTCCAGATTTCCCTCGTTCCTGGGCGCAAATGCGGCCCGCATAGTAATAATATGCCGCCCCTCTCTCCGACCTTTGGACTAATCTTCGTGATTAGAATGATGGGTAGAGATATTATTGTTAGTATTATCGTTAAAACCTAATAAAAAAATGTATACAAAATTAGTTGCTTAATTTGGGGCAATTAGCAGGGAAACTCGAAGGATGTTCTATTCCCTGCAGCCAATTTAATCCTGAAATGCTAATCCAAGGACACCGACGGCCACAGCAACCACAGTTACTATAGCAGCTTCAGATAGCGATTGCCAACCCCCCAAATTATCAGTGCGTTGCGAACTAACTAAAGTTTAGCTAACATTTATCCAAGAGTTCAAATTCCATTTGGCTCGCTTAGTTGTGTAATAAGTTATTGAAATCCTGCTTGATATTAATTACGTCAGAAATGTCATTGCCTCTATGATATTTTCTACAGGATGTTGAACTTTTAGAAAAATTCACACTGAACAATTCTGATATTGAATATTTCTAAGCCTACAGTGTTTCCGAAACATTTTGTCAATTAAAGACTAAAGCTATTGATTTCTGAAACATTCGAAACGTTGAATCTTTATTTCTCTAAACATTACATTTAATTAGTGATCAGCATTTTATTTCCTTCTTGCAAAATGTTGATGTATCAACTGATTTAGAAGATATCGCAACAAAATAAATTTTAGTTTTCGATCTTTTTGTGGTGTCACATCTAATTGTATTTCACAGAAAACGTGTTTCACAATAATATTTTGTAGTGTTTAATTTTTTAACTATTTTTATTTTAAATTTGAAAATAGTTAAAACATATTTAAAAATATGGGTTCCTATTTATATAGCATATTTACAAGTATCAAAATATATTTAAAATAAATGTATACTTATATACAGGGTGTTTCAAAACAAAAGCGAACAATTTCAGGGTGCGATTCCTTGTTGAAAATAAAAGGTAGTTTGTTATATAAACGTCACAAGTCAACCATTAGGGAGATATCGCGTTGCAAAGATGGCGGAAAAAAGAGTGTTTTTATTGTTTTTCTCGGAAATGAAAAGCGTGGGAATGGTAAAATTTTGTGGTAATGTTACCATCATCAAAAGACATTTGTGACATATTTTTTCACTTTTTGAAAATAATTGGAAAGGGTTAAAATAAACTACCCCTTTCAGTTTATTTAACTATACTTTCAAAAAACTTCCTTAACGACGTAGAAAAAAATAAATTAGGTTAAGCCGATTCATTTAGCAACTTTTTTCTCTCATATTTTTTTGATAAAATTATCTGTTTCGACGTTAAAAAATAAAATGTAAAGTATTGCACGTCGGGAAGAGGCAGTTTTACTACACCCATTATTAGGGAAAACTCGAGTTGGCTGCTGTCAATTTCCGGATGTTTCCATTGTTGCTTTGACAGATAGCAAATGGTTTGTACTATTTTAACATTTTGAGAGTGGTTTACGGGATAATTTGCCTTCCGTCGTGTGATGTGTTTGATCGCGGAGTACGTTGGAATTCAATACTAAGTTAATACAACAAAAATGGTTATTTTGACAAATGCAGAAATGACAGACATGCACTTTATGTACGGCCGAGTAAATGGAAATTCCTTACATGCTTGTCGCCTTTATGCAGAAGCGTATCCTAATCGTAGAATTCCTCTTTACAGTATATTTGCTAAGCTTCATCGAAGGCTATGTGAATACGGAAAATTCAAAATAAGAAATTTTGATACAGGCCAACACCGGGAAGTTCGAACAGCTGAAGTAGAAGTTGCAGCCCTAAATATTATTGCAGCATATCCTGAAACCAGTACAAGGAAAATTGCACAGGAATTAAATACTAATGCATCTACTGTATGGAGAATTTTAAAAGAACAACAGTTATACCCTTACCACGTACAGAGGGTGCAAGCTCTCTTACCCAGATTTCGAGTCAAGAATGGTTTTTTGTCAATGGCTGTACCGAATGAATACTGAGAACCCTGGGATTTGTTCTCGGACTAATGTAGTTTTTCAAGAGACGCATTTCAAAACATTCATAACACGCATGTTTGGCCAGAAGACAATCCTCATTCAATAACAGAATCTAGATATCAGTATCAGTTCTCGGTAAATGTATGGATAGGAATTCTTGAAGACTATCTAATTGGGCCACATTTTCTGCCATTGCGGTTAATCGGTGAGTCCTATTCCCATTTTCTACAAGAAGACTTGCCTCTTTTACTTAAAGATGTGCCACTTCAAACAAGAAATGAAATGTACTACATATATGATGGCGTCCCAGCACATTTCAGTTTAAATGTGCGTATTTACTTATAACGTACGTATGAAAACCGCTGGATAGGAGGAGATGGACCTCAGTTTTGGCCATCTAGAGCCCCAGATTTAAATTATCTAGATTTTTGTATCTGGGGATATCTCAAAAGACTGGTATACACTATCCAAGTGCAGGATGTCGAAGACTTGACAAACCGCATAATTGCTTAATGTAATGTTATACGGAATAATCTAGGCATATTTCAGTGCATTAGAGAGTCAATGTTACGCAGGGTAAATGCATGTATCACATCGGAAGGTAGGCATTTTGAACACTTATTATAAAAATTCATTTGCTTCTCTCTACGAAATTGTTATGTTGTTGTTTAGTCTAAATAATTAGTTGGCTTCTTAATTACTAACATATTTAAATCACACTATATCCGGTGTAAGGTAGGTTAATGTCAAAAATGTTTGAAAATAAAATATCTACACAAAGTGCATGTCTGTTATTTCTGCATTTGTGGAAATAACCATTTTTGTTGTATTAACTTTGTATTGAATCCAACGTACTCCGCAATCAAACACATCACACAACAAAAGGCAAATTATCCCTTAAGCCACTCTCAAAATGTTAAAATAGTACAAACCATTTGCTATCTGTCAAAGCAACAATAGAAACATCCGGAAATTGACAGCAGCCAACTAAAGTTTTTCCTAATAATGGGTGTAGTAAAACTGCCTCTTCCCGACGTGCAATACTTTACATTTTATTTTTTAACGTAGAAACAGTTAATTTTATAAAAAAAATTTGAGAGAAAAAAGTTGCTAAATGAATCGACTTAACCTAATTTATTTTTTTCTACGTCGTTAAGGAAGTTTTTTGAAAGTATAGTTAAAAAAACTGAAAGGTGTAGTTTATTTCAACCCTTTCCAATTATTTTCAAAAAGAGAAAAAATATGTCGCAAGTGTCTTTTGATGATGGTAACACTTCCACAACATTTTACCATTCCCACGCTTTTCGTTTCCGAGAAAAACAATAAAAACACTCTTTTTCCGCCATCTTTGCAACGCGATATCTCCCTAATGGTCGACTACCTTTTATTTTCAACAAAGAATCACCCCCTGAAATTTTTCGCCTTTGTTTTGAAACACCCGATATATTTTTAATGTAAATTATTTATATAAGGAGTCTCAGGAAGGTATGAGGAAAATTTAAAAATGACTTTTATACTAGTATAGTAGAAGAAAAAGTTCATATAGATATAGGTTCACGAGTACCTGTGTTCAAAATGCAGGTCATTGAAAAATAGTTATTTATGATTTATTTTGTTAGAGACTGAAGGCGCAGTATCATATCTATTAGAACAAAATAAAGTCACCTTTAGCACACATATCATACATGATTTTTTCTACAAAAACCATTAATAGTTATTAATTATATAAGGGTCCTCTCGAAAAAATGTAACTCTCGGCTGTTTTATCTCGTGTATTAAAGGCTGGTTAATTTCCCGAATGTAATTCAACGTTTTATCCACGACTACGGCCAAAACCGGTCAATTAGTAGAGAATTAGTGTCATATTTGACAAATTTGTTTTAATCAAGAATATTGTTTATCAGCTGAATACTAGAAAGTCTTGGAATTGTTTCTATGACATACGTTTGTTTATTTGTAAATAAGAGAAAAAATTGCGAGATCGACATAAAAAGTGAGTGAGTGAGTGAATGAGCGAAAATCAAAAGTGGGTACGAGAAAGAATTCGTGGAATTCGATAACTGGCGACCAATTGACTTGAGAACGAGTTACGAGTGATTTTAACGTAAATAGCATCTAGTTGGGTAGACATTTTGACAGTTCCAATGTAATCCCTGACTGCTCCTGGTGTTTAAGGACATTTTTAGCAATGTTTGATTCGATTTCGTAACAAATTTTTATCATCTTAAGCCCGAGTATAATAACCTGCAATAATATTTTCTTGAAAATAATCCTTAATGGAATTATTTTATCGTAGTTTAGTTGAATATTTAAAGAATAATTTTATACAAGTTCACAAATGGATAGATAAGTACCGAGAATCGCTAGTATAAAACTGACAATTTTGTTTCGTGAATTAAATAAAATATTATATAACAAATCTTTATAGGTTTTATATTTTTATTCTGAGAACTTCCTTAGAACTTATATGTAGTACAATTTAGTAATGAAAAGCAAAAGATAACTTTAACAAATAATATAAAAGTATGCTATGATTATAGGAGCAACTTTTTAATTGTCTAGTAATTTTAATTAACTTTTAAAGCAAAGTTGTATCTTGGTAGGTAAAGTTTTGAAAATATTTAGCAGTAGAAATACTTAAATACACAGCATAGTACTAAATTATGTTGTGCGCAAGCAGTTTTCCACAATCGTTAAGCCGAGGAGAAAACACAGATTACGGAGATTTATTATTTCCGACAAAGAATATGATTTACGCAATTTTTATAAATCATAAAACTCAACATACCTGTCCTAATTGGCGTGTGGATGTAAAAATAATATTTTAAAAACGTGTGCCCGTAGGATTTGCGCCCGAGTTTCCGTTAATTTATTTTTAATAAGCGGGCACTCTATTCATTCGGGCGTATATTTTCAGGCAATAATTTAATTCGGAGAAGCAGCTCGCTTTTCAATATCAGCGCGCTTATTTGTGTTACTTACTTCACGTTTAGTACGTGGCGCCGTATTTCTTTAAAAATAATCTAATTAAGAGGTACATTTGTAAAGGGGGAAATTATAAATAAATAAAACCAATTAAAATACGAGATGGAAATGTGGGAACGTTGTTATTTAGTATATAAACGTTTAAGATTAATTTTTAAATAATTCTCTGATGAAATGTTTACAAAGATTTTATAAAAGCCTAAAAGAAATCGTAAACTTTTATATATTCAAGTTATTTTTTACGTAAGTGGATAAATAATGTTTCAAAAACATATACAATGTTTAAGATAAAATTTACTTCCAATGTAAATTTAAATTCATGAATTTATTAAGTGTATAAATTTTGAAAATTTCATAAATTCAGTCATTTCGAATATCTTAATAAGAAGTGAGCTATGTTTATTTTAGTTTTCCCATATACCGTGAAGTTCTGAAAATACTGTTATAATATAATAACATTATTTCTCAAAGCTTACAATTTTTAACATTGGAAATGCTTAATGAGTTGGTTCATATTGAGAAATTATAGCTGAAGACAAATAATGGCGAACACGTAGTAAAATATTATTAGTTTCGGCAGTTTACAAAAACTTATCAGATGAAATTCTTTGTTCATAAGAACTGAGAAGTAAACATTTATGTACATATAAATATTGATTAACGTCAAAATTGTTTATCTTATTTCATTTAAAAGCTAACTACGTTTCACGTTCCATAGATTTTTTGTCGATAAATTGTTGCCGACATCGAATTTAAGAGTATCTTTTCTGAGTATAAATCCTAAGAGTTTTCATTTTTGTTATGAAGTTATCCTCCCCTGACCTGTCTTGATTTCTTTTTAGATTTTCAAATTTCTATAATTATAAACCGTCATCAAGAACTACCTTTCACACCCTGTATGTCGAAAACAAAACGTTTTAGGATTTTTATATAGACTTTCCGTCTTATTTTGAGGTTTAGAAAACGCAGTTGAAGTTATGCGTAGGTTAAGAATCACTCTGTATAAACGTTCAAAATGTAACAAATGTTCGATTGTGACCGCTGGTTGCACGTTGTGTCGTGTGTAAGTTGTTCCTTTATAAATCGAATGGAAAAGAATTTCATGATTACAGGGGTTGTAATGGGGACAAAATTGGTGAATATATACATTTTGGCTATTTTTATAAAACTTTGTGGACGTTTTCGACTATAAGTGACCTTAACATGAAAAATATATTTTCACAAGTGTATATGGTAAAGGGTAAATAAATGCGCATGTAGAGGTGGCAAATCAATATGTGGTTTTCAGGCAAAAAAGAGAAACACTAATTATTTCTGTAATTATAGAGGGCAGGTAGGTGGTGGAAATATATACAGCATGATATTTTTATAGATTTCGGGCTATACGATGATTCTTGATTTTTGGCAATATTAATTTTCTATTCTAGGTATCCTAAAATGTTTTAATATTCCACTGGTACGTTAAAAAAACCACCTAACAAAGCGGTCAAGTTGCAGCACTTGAACCAACCGAGTTGCACATAATAACGCGATCGCATTTGACCTTGCACAGTCAAGATTTGGCAGCGGCGATGTCACATTGATATAAATTGTTCAAGATATCCAATGATTTTCTTCAGATGATAACAATATTCGTCATCGTGGTATAGTTTGTGCATTACAGTTCGTACTGACTATTCTAAGTTAGTTCCGGTAAAATAACCGGAATTTCTTTATAAAAAGCATGTAGATGCTCTATTTGTATTCAAATACAACTTTAATCTCCTCCAAAGTACTCTCCACTGGCTCTAACGTACTTGTCCAAACGTTCATTCAATTGTTGGAAGCACTTCTCTTTGATATCTGTTAGTGTCGTCGTGATGTCGCCGATATCAATAAAACGCTTTCAAGATCTTTTTTACCTTAGCTAACAGGAAGAAGTCCAAGGGAGCCAAATCTAACGAACAGGACGCGTGGGTCAAGGTAGCAGGATTGTACCTGAAAGGTTTGTTCCATTACATTAGAACTGGTTCTTAACAGCAAGGACCCTTGGGTTCAAAACAATTTAAGACGCAATTCTGATATGTGTTAGAACAAACCTTAAATTGGTTTTATATAGTTTGTAGATTTATGTTTGTATTTCATTTGCATTTTACCAAAGTTCTTTAAGAATTCAATTCGTTATCAGTATAATATGATTTCCGATTGCGTATTGCTCAATGAGCTCCTTTGTTTCCTCTGAGGATCAGTTGAACCTTCTCCTGGGTGCTATCAACAAATTATTTTCAAAATTCCAATACACTGGAATTACCCATGCTTATCTCCGTAAATAAATGTATATTCATTTGAAAGAAAGTCTTCATGAGTGCAGATAATGAAAGCCGCGAATGTGTCGATTTACTTGCACCAATCTCGAGACCATCTCGCGAATTTTATTTTACTCTCAAGTGAAAGTGCGCTAACAAACAGAATAGCCTTTTATCTAATTGCGGCTATAAAAATCAGATTATCAGACAGACAGCAAGTAAATCAAGACAAAATTAATAGATAACAAGCACGTGTATAGTAAGGTGTGTTGTCTGTACTGTTTTGGTAAACATAAGAGCACTAATCATATCTCGACTGCCTATCATTATTTTATATATTTTTCCAATTTACCATTACAACTTCCTCGAACTGATAGACGACGTCGAGCGCTAGGTTGAGGTTAAAATAGAAGCATTCATTTTATTACCGTCTGTTCTTATTGCACTGACAATACGGGTACAGATTTACATACGCGGAGAAGCCAAGCTGTCTGAGTGATAAATGTTTTCCACATTCATACGTGTTTTAAATGCCGAAAATAAAATCACGCTATTATAATTCTGATACTGAACATAAGTAATATATCATAGATATATGTACGACCTGATTTTGAATTTTACACTAAGTCTATAAATAATTTGTTTTTCTTGCTTCACCCTTATTTCATAACGTGTAGATATTTTGAACATTGAATTCTGGACAGATTTATTACAATCACATTTTGAACAAGTTAGCAACGAGAAACCAAGAATAATACAGATCTATTTTTTATTATTTATTCAATATTTTCAGATCACAAACAGCCGTTCAGTGAGTAGTAAACATGGTTTAAGAAATGAAGATATTTGCACTTTACTTTACACTTTAACTGAGATTCGAACGTATAGTTTGACAGTTGATCTACATTTACGGTTGCTATGGAAACTAAGGACAATTGTTGTCTTATGGCATATCAAGCTATTTATTTATTTATTTATTTATATATAATTTATGTATAAGTATGATACAATTTATAATACACAAAAAATTGTTTTACAACTTACAAAAAAAAATCATTTTCATTTTAGTAGAAAAATCATGTTTATGAAGTTCTAGGTAAGTATCGAAGCCACTTTGGATTTTATTAGTTAAATCATTTAAATAATCCATTCATTTCTAATAAAAAAGTATAGAAATATTTGTTATAAAAAGGTTTGTTTTACTTCTACACTTAATAATTGTAGAAAAGCACGGTTATATTAAAAAATATTACAACATTAATCATCACAAATATTGTAACAATTGGTATACAGGGTGTTAAAAAAGAGTGTAAAATATTTAAGGAGGTAATAGAGTGAAACAAAATAAGCAAAAAAGTCTCAATAAACATGGGTTCGCAAAGTAACGGTTGCGGAGGTATGGAATGGTTTATGTTTTTAGCCCCTTTTTTTATTTTGCAAAAACGTTGTGTATTTTCTTATAATAGTTGGTTGATGTTTAGCGAAATAAACAGCACGTATTTGACAGTTGTTCTCAGTGCACAAGTTTTCTTTTGCTATGGTTGGTTACTCTAACGCAGAATTAACAGACATGCATTTCATGTATGGTCGTACTAATGGGAACGCCACCGAAACGCGACGTCTATGTTGACGCTTATCCAAATCGCCAGATTCCTTCACAACGCATATTTGGAAGAATTCACCAAAGATTGCGTGATACCGGTTCCTTGAGCAAACAGTGCCATTTATTCGAAAGACCAAGGTCGGTATCCACTCCTAGAGCAGAAGAAGAAATTCTAGTACTGGTAGAGCAGAATCCAGGTACGAGTGTGCGGAGAATATCAGCCGAGGCAGGAATTAGTGGTCCTCTTGTTTGGAGAATCCTTTACGAGCAACTGCTTTATCCATACCATGTGCAACGAGTACAGGCCTTAAATCCAATAAATGATCATCAAGCACGTTTGGTTTTTCGCCGCTGGTTTCTACGTCATGATGCTGAAGACCCTCGTTTTCTTGCAAACATTCTTTTTACTGATGACGCCGGGTTCACAAGAAATGGAGTGTTTAATTTTCACAATACACATATTTGGACCGACGAAAATCCTCATGCTCTAATAGAATCTGGACATCAGACACGTTTTTCATTAAACATTTGGATGGGTATTGTAGGTGACAGCTTTCTAGGTCCTGCTGTTTTACCAAACCGATTAACAGACGCTGCTTACCTCAACTTTCTGCAGAACACACTGTATGAGTTTTTGGAAGACATTCCTTTGAATCAAAGGCAACAAATGTGGTTCCAGCATGATGGATATTTGAAGACATTAGTGTATGGTACTCCTGTAAATAGCCTGGGAAAGCTGCAGCTATGGATTAATCAAAAGTGTCAAGACATCCAAACCAAGGAGGGTGTTTTCAAATATCATTGAGACGAAGATGTCGTGCCTGCTTGGAAATGGACGGAGGGAACTTTGAACATCTTCTGTAACTTTGTTTTTTGTTTGTTAGAAGCTTCCTTTGTCGGTTTATTCCTAATAAAATAAAATGTTTAAAAAACGAATAGTGGTCCATACCTCCGCAGCCGTTACTTTGCGGACTTATGTTTATTAAGACTTTTCTGCTTATTTTGGTTCATACTATTACCTCCTGAAATATTTTACACTCTTTTTTTAACACCCTGTATATGTATCTTTTTTCAATAGACTCAAAATCAATTATTCTATCACCTAAAATTATTGTAACGACTTGCAAGACGCCCTGTATAACTACATAATTGTTCACATTGAATTAATTTTCTAAGAAATCCATGCAAACAAATCTTTAGAAATATTGACAGTCAAAAATTCAAAATTTGCAAGTTTCCTTTATAAATGTCTAATTAATAATGGTTTACAAGTTACAGGCTGTTGAAGTAAAAAAATCAAGTATGTGGATAAGTAAGAAATAAACAAGTTATGCTGTGTAAGGAAATACTCTTAAATGTGGACGTGGAAAACTATCTATTTTTGACATGCTATATTATTATTGAAAATTAAAATTATACATAGTGCTATATGATAGGAAACAGAGTTTGTATTCAATTTGAATTTTTATATGATTAAAAAACATATCCATTTGTTTTTTGTTGAGATTACAAACAAAATTAAACGCATTACATTATTATGATTGTACTTTAAATAAAATAACTTTTAAAATAACACAGTTCATCCACATAATGTAACAAACCAATATTGAATATTTTTTGTATAAATTTACAAATTAAAAACTGCAATAGAACTCATGTTTGATTTAGTTTTTTTGCCTATGCAAGTTTTAATTCATTTGCTCCAAACATGTTTGAGTTAATATCTTTATGGAAAACCAAACCATTCAAATAAATACAAAAAGCACATAAATTTGGCAGTAAGAGACAAAAATATTGTTTTTTGTGAATGACCAAACCAGTAAAAAATAAAAGTAATTATTTTTTTAGTCACATCACGTCACCTAGTCACATATAGTACAATCTTATGTTTAATTCAATTAAACTTGAAATTCGTATTTAGATTAATCTTAAAAACATCGTTAGATAGTAAATCTTATACAAAATATTTCCTGAATATAATTTTTTAGATGAACAGTTTTGTTCCCTCATTGTAATTTGCTGAAATTTATGCTTGATGCCAATTTTCAATGCCTACGAGGCATCTGTTTGTAAGATGTTCTAGTTTTTTTGTATTATATTTTAAAAATGAGTTTATTAAATTCGTATTACCTACATGAGTATAGCTATCATCAAAGAAGAGAAAAAAAACTTACCTTCAACGATGCCATGTCGGAAACAGATCGATGAGTTTGGATGGTTTCCAGCTGATCGAGACACCAATCCAACTCCTCCATAGTTTCCAAAGCCAACTTCATGTATGCCTCATCTGAAATAGAAAATGTTAAATGTGTTGAAGTTTTAGCAATAAAGAATTGAGTTGACATTTTATCAGTAAATTGAATAAAAATTTTTACATTATGGTTTGTGCTGCCCCTTTTTTTTTTAAATAAATGATATTGACCAAATTGATAAATACAATACGAAATAATTATTAACTATTACAATCATTTTGTCTAATTGTCAAAACTATCTTGACATACGTAACAGATCGTTGAAATGCGATTTTCTTGAAAATTTCACATAAATGTTTTCTAACCAATCTCATATTTTGTTCCCTTACCATGGTAACTCAAAAAATTTCTGGAAAATTTTTCATCTTCCTTGGGGTAAGCTGCACGTACTTATACTGGAAAGTTTTTGACGTTTATATTATTTTATTTTTGAGTTTTAATCTAAATAAATTAAAAAAAAAACAAAAACAGTATTTATTAAAGGTATTCCGCATTTAATTATTTTCAATTACAAAGTCTAAATATCGTGGTTCTCTATTTCTACCTTCCAATTATCTAACTTGATGTGAAATTTTCTTACGGAACACAAGATTAAATTAATTACCGAACATTTTTCCTCACTCATGAATATTTTTAGAAAATTTCTAAATATTCATGACCTTGAAAAAATGTCCGGAAATAATTTAAGCACTAGAGATATATAAGTGAAAACGATTTTACGAAAATAATGTAGGTTTAATATTTTTTAACAAAATAAGCGTTAACGTTACGGATAAAAAGTTATGCTCATTGGCGTCCTCTAGAAAATACATACAAATAAAAAACAAATTATGATTTCTCGTATCCAAAAACATCTACTTCCAAATTTATAAGTTCATTCCAAATCGTTATAATTGTTAAGAAAATTCAATTTTTTAATTCCAACTTTAACACCTGTATGTTTTTTATTATCAACATTTTATTAAGGCATGTTGGCTCCGATTGTAATATACTTACACACCACCCTGTATAATTAATAGAAAAACAAAATTAGTAGAATTACTAAATGTTGATTTTGCTCAATTTAGTTTCGGAAAGTGGCGATTTCAGTTACAAAGTAATTAAAATTAGAAAGCCAGTAATTAATTAAAAACGCAAATTATTTAGTTATCGCCTTCTAACCGTGAATCATTTCAAATATTTTTATAGAAATTTATTCGCCATTCATATAAGTAGATATAATAACTTTTCAGCCAATTTGATTTCTATGAATGAAACTGCAGCTAAAGTGAGTTGAGGTAAATCGCATATGTGTGTATCTTAATTTTTACATCACATTTGACGTCAGTTTTGCAACCATTAAAATGGTACTGAGGTGGTAAACATAACACTTGACTGCCTGAAATTAGGTACTGAAACTGAAATCAAGAAGTGCAAAGTATATAAATTGCTTCGTATTACAAACTATTCTTCTAGAACTGTTGAAAATAATTCATATCTTGACCCATAGGAACTAATATAACAATAATATTTTTCAATAAGTCATAAATTTATCGAAGAAATACAGTACGATCAATCGTGAACTTTGAATGACGTAAAGTAAAATTTCAATTAATGGATTGCTATAAACAATATGAACAATTAACTTGTTTTTACCAAATGTTTTGTGTGATATTTAAAATCTATTTTATCTCTTTTACAAATTGTTGTAATTATACTCATTTTCGATTGTGTCTAGATTTGCTAGATTTGAATCCGAAACAAGCCCTTAGAAAATTTGATTATAATCTGGTATTTTATCAAAATTTATCAAAATATCACAGTCTAAAAATAACATACCGTAAATAGTATATAGGGTTGATCGCTTCCGAAATACAGAGTGTTAATTTCAGTTAATCAGTCAGGGTAGGAGATGAGTTTTCTGGGGCAGGAATATTGGAATATCCGGCGGAGCTTTTCGCTGGGCACATACCCCACCGTTTTCCCGGCGGAGGTGTTTGCTATTTTGATGGTATAAAGCAAGGAAGAAGTAAAAAAAATTGCATAGAGAAGAAAATCTTCATCTGCTCCGATAGTAAGGCTGCACTTAGGGCCCTTAGCTCTCTAAGGATGAGATCCAGTCTGGTTCAGGAGTGTGGAGATGCCTTGGAGTCTCTGGCCAGACAAAGGGAGGTAAAGTTGATCTGGGTTCCGGGCCATAAAAAGAAGGTATGGAGGATGTAGACAGGCCCATGACTTCTTCAATGAATCTAATAAATCTAGGACGATGTGGGTGCTGAACCTCAGTCGAGGCTACCCGGAATGTAGATAGGGAGATATAGAATTTTTGCGCTGAGGTTCTGCAAAGGGAAGAGATGAGAGGCCTACCATGGATCAAGATCCTGGCATTCATCAGGGCGTCGGGTAGGTTCGAGGAGGGCCGAGGACAGATAGTGGAGAGGTGATGGGATGGTAGGATAGACCAAAAGGGCCCACGTGTGACTTAATTGCCAGGCTCTTGCCGACCGCTACTGCTGCTACTACTATTCAGTCAGTTTAATTCTTAATTTTTTATTAGATGTAGGCGAGGTGCTGCTGGTGGCGCCGTCTGCAGTATACACCGAAATTGTGATATCGATTTCTCATCTTAAAAAATCCATAATTACCAAATTTTTTGCGAATTATGCTAATATTAAGATAAATATTTATAAAAAAAATGTTTTAAAAATAACAACTGACATCCTGTATTTCGGAAACTTTTGGACAAAATGGGTTAAATCCTCATATTTTGGCCTTAGGTATTTGTGCTAGTGTTTCGTGCAGATCTTTTAGAGATGCCCTGTAAAAGAATTTACTTTAGCTACATAATAACGATTTTTGTTGTCTATTAGACAACTTTTGAGTATGTATCACATAACATTGATTTTGATATTTTTGCTAAAAACACGGTCTATTTGCCATAAAACATAAATAAATCTTTTTGAATACATTACAGTTTCAGAAATCTAAACGTATTGTAGATACTCAAATAATAAAAAAATAGAAAAGAAATTGTAAAAAGCAAAATAGGCATTGGTGACTAAGTATATGAATCGATTTATTTTGATCTAGAAAGCATGTAGTAGAATTTTATAATGACGTTTTACAGTCACCTATTTCATTAATCAAAGTGACAAATCTTGAAAACTACTACACTCTTAATTTTCAATTTGTGATTTTTATGATTTAATTAATTTACAGTCATTCAAACATTTAATACCTTAAAACCTCACCTAAATAATCCCAATCCTGCAAAAACTGTGATGACAAAAATAATGACACTTATACATTCATCCATTTAATTTCATGGACGTCCTTTATCAGATTTCAAAGATAAAATGGAAATTAACAGCGAGTTTCGCACATTTACATATATAGATATTCAAGTTGCCCAACTTTCGTTCAAGGGAAATTAGTTACAAAATAAATTGTTCTATAGGAAGGTTCTACACAAGATTACTGGTATATAACCAATTTTCTTTTTCCGCGGAAATGTTTCGTTTTCCAGAAAATTCGAATTTTTTTATATTATATTTTAACTGAAAATTGACTCAAAAATTTCTTTTTTAAATGTCTATGCTGCTCTAGAAATACAAAATTAATAAGATTGCGGCTTTGATTTGATGTAAAAATGTAAAAATTTACGGAAAATTTCCATTTTCCTTCGGCTTTAGAATAAGGGAAATCTGTTATAGAAATGATAATTAGATATTTTGCTTTGACTACAAATTTTTTAAGGAAATTATTGAGGAAAATCATTTACATATTCATGTTTTTTAAGGTTTTGTGAATAATCGACGGTTAATTAGCATTAGTATTCATGTTTTTTGAGTTTTGTGAATAAACGAATGTTATTCAAGTTATAAAAAGTAAGTGGATTTGTAGCATTTTTTTTTTAAATTGAGCGTCAACTGGGCGCGCTCGCTTCGTTCGCGTATATTAATTATGTCCACATAGATGTTTGTTATATAAATATAAATGTTAAATAAAAATTATGTGACTTTGTAAGAATTCTGTATGTATTTAAAAGTTAAGATACCTTTTGTGGCAATATTGTAGCGGATAATGATTTTTATGTTGAAACTATTTATTTGAAAAATCTCCAAAATCTAATTTTATACAATTAATGAGTTCATCCATCGGATCTAGGCTATTTTTCTTACAATGTCGTCTCCACAAGTACTCACAGAGTCGGTCTGCAAATTCGTCCGGTGGAATATGTTGAGCTTTTTGAATTTTTTGCAGCCGACTACGACGACTCGATCCGTTTGGTATGAGTACCGTCTTCAGCAACGAATTTAACACTATGGTTAGCCTAATGCCATATTCAGTGAATCTCTCATACGCTTTCCACATATCCGAATGGATAATAGACCCTTTCTCTACATGTTGTTCCAAAAGGAGAATTAACGTGCCTGCATCCCTTTTATTTTCGGGACAAATTACCATTCTTAAGTCTTCTGAGTTATCGGCAATCATTCCGAATACCCAGGAACCTTCAACTACACTTCCTCTGTTATATTTTCATTTAACAAATTTGGAATTTTGTGTTCAGAAATACGTTTAGAATTCAAAAATAAAAATTCGTCACATTTTTTCCATATATGTAATTAAAATGTGTCTGTGTTAAAAAAAATGTCTATAATTCACAGCAAAAAATATTTTTTATGTAACTGATTTCCCTTTATCTTTTCCACAAAATTTCCTTTATAATGGAAATGACCCATTTCCGTGGGAAAATTGTAATGTTTCTGTGTTCAGAGAGGCCTCTGAATGCTTATTTGTTTTTTTTTTTCATAACTGATTTCCCTTAAACGAAACTTGACCCATTCAAGGAAATGACAAAACGCAAACGAGACGTTTACACAAATATTTTTTAATTTTTGTTGATGTAACTGTATTTTCCTAATACGTAGAATATCGAGAATATTAGACAGTATATTATGTTTTCGATATTAGAAACTATATCTTGCAATAACTTTTGAGGGGAGATGATTACCTATTCTAAACCTATTCTAAAAATATTTTTCTGAAAAATGAATTTAATTGCGCTTAGTTTGAAGAAATTAATTTCCAACTTTACGATAAATTTCCCATTAGTTTCTCAAACTGATGTTAATCAAATTCGCTAAGTGAATTTTAATTATATAGATACATAAAACTACACTGGACTGTTAATGACATAATTACATTTTGTACGTACTCGTACTCGTCGCAAGATTTATGATTCACGGATTATTTGTATAATTCCTTCTAAGACGAAAGTGACGTCCGCTGATTTTTGTTTAGATTAGAGGGGATATCCACCATATTGTTTAGCAAGATTTAGATATGTCGTACAGACAATACAAGTCACTTTACATTTTTTACGATACTCGCGAATTTCATTCACAACAAATATGACGTTGGTCGATTTTAGTTTAGATGAAAGGGGATCTCCATCATATGTTTTATGTGATTAAGGTGTGCGCCATAATTTACGTTGACGTTTGAATACATTGGGTATTTGATAAATAATTCGTCAGCAAAATTTGCAGGATGATATTTGTTAGTCATGTCATGATACTTGTGACAATAGAATCATCTCATTGAAATACAACCTCTTTTTTTACTGTATATAAGTCATTAAACTTAATCATTGTTTAGGTGTTATAAATATGTGTAAAGGAAACGATATCTCATACATAATGAATGAAATCTATAGCATAGAATGCTACTTTGTTATAATTTTTTATTTTTCGTTAAAATTAATTACTGAATATTATTCAATCTACGCCTAAAACATTTAAAAATAGGGGGTTTAAATCATCTATAATTGAATTTGATAAAAGATAGAAATAAAATGTCTAAGAATAATACAGAAAAATGAAGTGAATGAATCATCAAGTTTTAAAATAAAACCTCTAGATATACATCTCCCCCTACAAAGTAACATCAAATAGTTCAAAAAAATAAGCTGTTGATTGGTTTTTATTAACCTTTTATACAAGGCGCTTCTAAAATATGATGTAAAAGTGAAGCAAAAGATTCATAATATAATGAATCCGAAAATGCTTAATAAAAAATATACAAAGAAATTGAAAAAAAATTCGTTACTGAAGGAAACTGCACAAAATTAACGCACCACTTGATTAAACTTAAACGATTACCTACATTAAAATGAAATTAAACCACTTGGAGATGATTTCTAAAAAATTTAAAAATTGGCACTCGTTATTTTGCAACACTAAATATTATATCTCTTATGTTATTTTATTACGGAATTTTTGTTAAAATATTTATGATATACGTGTTAAAAGTAAGATTTTATTTTGTGAGTGGAGATGATTAAAAAACGAGTGTAGCGTAGCGATATGGAAATCGTCAACGCTGTGGTGAAATTATTCCATGATCAAAACTATGTTAAAAATAAAGCAAGATCAAGATATAAGCAAACATTATAAACTTATTGCTTTTTTAAAACGGAAGGGTGAAGGATATCAAGCAAAAAAGTCAAAAGTTTTGACGAAGACGCATATCGACAAATTTCTCACAGAAGCAGAAGACGAAAAGTATCTGATGATGAAAGTCGCAGTAATAGTAGGTGTCTTCGGGCCGTATCGCCGGGAGGAATTGTGTCAGATGACCATCGACAATATCGAATATTTGGGCACTTCGGTTGTTGTGACCATACCAGATACTAAAACGAAAGTGCCTCGGACTTTCAGTGTTGTTGGTGAATTCTATTTAAACTTTTTTAGAAATTATATGGCACTCCGGCCACCCAACGCTGACCATAGACGACATTTTCTTAAATATATGAAGAATAAATGTGTGAAGAATCCAGTCGGAATTAACATGTTTGGTAAAATGCCTGCCGACATTGCAGAGTTCTTGAATCTACCAAATCCTCAACTTTACACCGGACACAGTTTTCGTCGTTCATTGGCGACATTGTTAGCAGATTCTGGTGCAAATCTTACAACCGTCAAGAGACATGGAGGATGGAAATCTTCGACGGTAGCTGAAGGCTACATTGAAAATTCAACAGAAGAAGGAAATTGCGTGCCAAATACTTCCTACTGCTACAACTACTAGCAAGACCACCAGTACTACCAGTAGTATTTCTACAGAAAATAGATGTGTCACACATGTTGACAGTAAAACAAACTTAAGTATGATGACTCCGCAGGAAATTACAATTTCAAATTGTTCTAATTTTACTATAAATGTTAATAGTAATAACTAGTTAAAATGTTGGTTTGTACTTATTTAAAATAAAAAGTTGTTCATGTGTTTGTTAAAACGTTTTATTCATTTTTAAAACAAAATTTAAATAAACTTTGATGAACACTAGTGTTAAAAGTAACTTACTTTTAACACGCGCTACAAAAAATTACATTTTTAACATCAAAAATGACAATTAAAAAGCCCACTTTTAACAGTTTTGTAGAAAAAAATATTTATACATAAGTTTTAAAGATCTTCTCATAATATTATCTATGGATTCAATATATGAAGTTTAAAAGTGTACACGTTCAAACTTCATCTCTGAGTACTCTGTATATTTTTTCATATTCGGATAGAGATTCCTAGGATTTTGTAATATGACATAGTCTACTAGTAATATATGGCTACAAAAGTGTGATAAAGTGTAAGCCGTTGTAGGGTATTATATTATTGTTGGAACAATATATCTGCTATTGATAAAAATATAAATAAGAAAATGTACTAATAGAATATGTAAAAATATACAGGATATTCGTTTGATTATATTAATAAATATAAAATATAGTATCAGAAATGCTTTGAGACTTCTATATAGGGTTATTGTACCGTCAAAATAAATCAGATTTACCCGTACATATATATACCTAAAAGTTAACTGTTTCCGAGATACAGGGTGTCAAAAATTTCCGAATTTTTATATTTTTTATTAACTTGGAAACATTTCGTGATCTAGCAGCAATAGTTCTATGTTGTAGTGATATATCTTTAGTCTAATTACTCAGTATGTTTAAATATTTCCATTATCACCAGTGACGTAGAAAACTTGTGGCACTCTTCTTTTATTTAAAATGATACGCCACTGTCTTAATTATAAAACAAACGTAAAAAAGTTTAAATTTTGACTATTTTGAACAAATAAGTATTCTTTAAAATTTTCTTTAAAATGCATCGTATTTAGGTAATAAACCATATGGCAAATGTACATTCCTGACGACAAAATAATGTGATATAGCTAAACTTACTTTAGTCAAATGTTAATGAAAAAAAGATACAGGGTATCAAAATAAAAAAATTATTTTCGATATTTGTAAATAATTTTCTAAAAAATTCAAATATTTGGATATATTTTGGAGATCGGGTTTATTGGGGGCGAGAAATTGAAATTTGTTTCTAATTTTGACACTACTAGTAGGGAACGCCCCTTATAGTACATCGTGGTTCTTTTAAATAGCAGAACTTTTTCACAGTTTAGTGTATACATCTGACTAATAAAACAATATATTCTCCTACATTTTTATGTGAAAAAGATATACCTTGTTGAAGTCGTTAGGAGAAGCCGTTTTCGAAATAATGCTATTTGAAATATTTTATGCACCGGGGAAAAATTGTATTTTATTCAGATAAAGCGGCTTTTTCGTTGAAAATACAGAAAAATGTTACTTGAAAAAGTTATTCAAAATATGGCAAATATGGGCAAATTATGAGAATGTGCAAAATTTTAAGAGTGGATTTTTAAGATTCCTTGAGGTTTTAATACAAATATGCATAAACTATAAAATTCAGAGGTATTTTAAATAAACAATTACTTGAATACAATGCATTTTAAAGAAAATTCCAAAGAATAATTATTTGTTCAAAATAATCTAGACCTAATTCTCACAATCGCATGCTACAAGGAGTGCGGAGATGTTTCGTGAGTTTACAAACTCTTGTTGGCAGTCCTGCTATTATTATTATTATTGATCTATGACTTTTGTTTAGCAGATTCTCCGCCAGTCCAGAGTAGTTGTTGGCTTGTCTCTATCTAGAATTGTCCTGATTCCATTTTTAGAACTTATCTTCCATACTTTTCTATATACTTGTAAATATTTTAATAACGCATTTAAAAGTGCCGCAGGAGGATTCAGGTTCTTATAGATGAGCCAGCTATGGCTAACCCATTAGCCTTCATATTAAGGTCATATCATTTCGATTTCCAGCATCCAAGCCACTTTATACTAAACTGGATTTGTCTTCGTACGAGTCGATTGCCTTGCGTAAATCTATCTATCTATTAACTCAATTGCACAGTATCCAACCATCAGGTCATCCAGTAAGCTAAGGTTTGACCATTACTCTCATCATCTTTGACCACCATACCACCCGATACGTTAAAACCAGCCTTAGGACCTGTATGTACAGATATGAAGAGACATTTAGGACTGATTAGTGTTTAACTATAGCAGAATACTTTCAGCAAAAGTATCCTATTTTCATCTGTGCCTAATGACCTTATCTGCAGTGATTTGGTACAATTTCCGGTATATATTTACAATTAGTACACAGCGTGTATAAATTAATAAAGCGTACTATGAAATTGATCTAACTGTTAATGGTGAAAGATGTTGAACATGATTCAACAATACTGTGTTATATAGGTACCAAATCTATCGTTTTATTAAGGGAATGATTTCAAGGTTTCGTAATTTCGTGTAGTAATGATGTTAGCTAGCCACGAAGCTCCTGAAATTTAACGGCCTTAAATTTTTATGGGATTATCTGAAAGCTGGGGTCTATACTAATGCTCAAATACCTACAGATTCAATGGACAATGTTAGAACAGCTATTGATGGAATTTGATCGGTTTTGTGCTATCGAGAAGTGGACATCTCCACTTCGCGCTACAGCCATTTGCCCGACACCTTTTTCATACATAATGGTATCGATTGTGCTTACAAATAAATAAAGAATAAAACAATTTCATTTACTTTGTTAACAAAGTTTTATATTTAAATTGAAAGTAAAATTTCCTCCTGTTGGCTTGAAATATTTCAGTATTTCATTTTTTGTATTGTAAATATTAATTCCAACTTTTGAACAATTTGTTAAATTAATTCCAGCAGATGATAAGTGGGCTCTATTTTTAGAAAGTAAGTTTATTTCTCGAGAGCTCGAACTTGTTTAAGGGCCATCAATGCCTGAACAGCCACTTTCTTCTTATCTTCTTTAGAATCTTTCATATAGCTTTGGACCACTGTGTTAGAGCGCCAACCATCATGCCTCTTTACAGTTCATAAATCAACTCCTAAATTTGCAAGCAACTACGCAGATGATCTACGAAAACAATGTCCAATATATTGTTGAGGATTTGGAAGACCCAGGAATAGTGCTATATTACATGCCATTTTCCCAAAAATATTAATGGTAACTGGCTGCTTGATGCATTTTTTATTTCTATCCCCAAAAATCGAGTATGATCTGTGTTGCTTGGCCGCATCGCTATAATATCTTCGAACCATTTCTACCATATTTATTCTTTCAATGTTTCAGTTTCTGATAAAAAAAATCTACTATCAATGCAACTGTTATCATAAAATGGGTTCTATCGTCGGCTTCCAGAAATATTAAGTTACGTTTTCTTTTATTAAAATATTAGATCATTTTGAGCGAAATCCTCCCGATGTTCTATTTAGAAACGCAATTAAATGGACGTAGTTACTAAAATCCGTATTTTTCTTCATTGATATAAATAAATGTAGCATAGAATACTATACCCAAAGCAACGAAGGCTTGCTATATTTTGAAACATATCCGAAATATGACAGAATAGCTTTGCTGCTATTCTTGATTCCTTTCCCTTTACATCGATCTTCAAGTTTTGCATAACTTTGCTCGTACGTCTGTTTTTATTTTTTGGGAATCGAGGCGAAGGTACACTCACGGAATCAAAATCACCCATATTAATATTCTTTTTCACTAAAGCTGAACGATGATGCAAAATTGGACACCAATAACGAAGTTGTCAAAGTCAAACTTAAAACAATCTAACTGTGATTACCATAACATCGTCAAATAAGAGCAACTAATAATTTTGAATAGCAATTTATGAACACTTTTCTGACATTTTAAGATAAATGGAATCTGCAAACAAAATCAATTTGGACCGTCGCACAGTGGCGCAAAACGCCACTGTGCCACTCAAATTACTGTACACCCGTTAGGATTGGGCCGTTTGAGGTGATTTTTTTTTAAATGTTCGTCATAAAATTCCCTATCGATCCCTCTTTTTCAATTTTCGCTTTGGGTCTTCATTTTCGCGGAATTTGGCTCCAAAAATGGGTTTGCATGGAAAAAACTAGATTTTTCGCACAAAAATGACCCTACGGAACACGAGATTGAGATTTTGCCGGACTTTTTTATGGGTGAATGCTTGTCTTGGAAAGCTCTACAAGACTGTCCACTTAGATTTCGGGGAGAAATTTTCCGTTGCCCTTAAAATGGCCACAATTATCCAAAAATTTTCACATATCAGAAATCGTTCTACTTAAAACTGGGAAAGTATTGGAAAAAAATCTCATCTCACAAAAATTATTTGTACACATTCGAGGAATCCGCAAACATTTTTCCAGAATTTTTTGACTAATTTTTGGGGATTCACCAAAATGGCCACATACAGATTTTCCGAATTTTCTCGTAAATGATTGATTTTTCCTGGAACTGTTCAGATGGAAATGTATGATAGTGAAAGTCTTCAGTATCTACTGGATGCTTTAAATTTTCGAGACCATAATATTTTATGTGGATCTTTCTCTTTTTGGTCATTTTGATCCAAAATCCACAAATATTCAAAAATACTGGGAAATCATCTGGCATTCCCGAAACGTTTAAATATTTTGGCTATCCAAACAAATTCCCAAAAAGCTCAGTCTTTTGAAGGGTTATTGTTATATATTTTATAAATACCTTGTATATAAATTAATGTAGAATAGTGTATGTTTTTCTAGAACAGATATTGTTTTTTATATATTTTATTTTTTTTGTACAGCGCTCGATATAAAAAAGCAAATTTCGACGTTGTTTTATGTTATCTCTGTGTGTTGGGAAGAAAATAATCAAATCAATCATTTCTCATTAACAATGAACCATTGTATCCAAAATGGCCACTTTTGTCAAAAAATTGAATTCCCAAAAACATGTTCAAAATCATTTTTGATGGAACCTTTCTGACCTTTTTCAGAACTACGGGAAAATTCGGAAAATATGTATGTGGCCATTTTGGTGAATGTCCAAAAATGTGTCCAAAAATTCTGGAAAAATGTTTGCGGATTCCTCGAATGTGTACAAATAATTTTTGTGAGATGAGATTTTTTTCCAATACTTTCCCAGTTTTCAGTAGAACGATTTCTGATATGTGAAAATTTTTGGATGATTGTAGCCATTTTAAGGGCAACGGAAAATTGCTTCCCGAAATCTAAGTGGACAGTCTTGTAGAGCTTTCCAAGACGAGCATTCCCCCATAAAAAAGTCCGGCAAAATCTCAATCTCGTGTTCCGTAGGGTCATTTATGTGCGAAAAATCTAGTTTTTTCCATGCACATCTATTTTTGGAGTCAAATTCCGCGATAATGAAGACCCAAAGCGAAAATTGACAAAGAGGGATCGATAGGGAATTTTATGACGAACATTCTAAAAAAAATCACCTCAAACGACACAACCATAAAGGGTGTACAGTAATTTGAGTGGCACAGTGTCGTTTTGCGCCACTGTGCGTCGTAGATTAAATTTTGAATGATACACGTTCAAGATGAACTTTCTTTTTTGAAACTGAAAAACTAAACAAGGTGAACTTTCAAAAGTATAGAAGAAAAAGACTGCATTACTCTAATGTATTGAAATTTGCTAATTTATATTCTCTGATTTTCAGACGCCTCCGGTGTTTACTAGTTACATGGTTCACTATAAAAAATGGTAATTTGTTACCACGCGAGCACGATGAAATTGGGAAAATCGCTAGTGAAATTATTGGCATCTACAAAACCGATCGTTAATGTATGCGGACGTTTACACAATATCTGCTTCGCTATTGTTCGAGTATTGAATTAGCATAATTGGTAATCTTCAAACAGAAAAGGAAACTGGTATTTTCTTTCGGATTAGATACTACTTGTTAGCGTTTGACGCAGAACATAAATTACCTGGAGACAGTGGTGTCTCACATAAGTAATTCCACATATTTAATGAATACAATAAATATAACAAATTTATACATACATTCATATACAAATTGTGTTATTTTCTGCGATTCTATTGCGTATTCATGATTTTCTGAGAATTTTAGAAATCTAAAAATCTAGGTGTAGTTTATGATACCAAAAAAAGTATTATTTCCCACATTATACAGGGTTAACTATGACTAAAAACAAATATATTAAAAGGGGATAGAAAAAATTAAGAATTAACAGAATCTCCTTTCACAAAAATTCCAAACTTATTTATAAAGCGAAAAAAAAAATATTTCGATATTATATTAAATCCTTATTCAACGCCGCCAACGCGAGAAGCAGAGTAGGCAACCAGCTAGCAACGGTTATGCAATAGTCGGTCAGTCGGTGTCGCTGTCATGTCATAATTCAATTCCTGTGTTTACGTTGTAGTTTTGTGTTCTTCTCAAGTTTTTTAGTGCCTTATTTTAATTTTAAACGTTTTATAGTTATTAAATACAGGAATATGTGTCCGGTACAGATATTTTCTTCAATATAGTTCGCCGATTTGTTTTACTAGGTTATGGGACAAGACTGCCGCGGGTGCATTAAAAGTTTTCTATTACCTACCTATTAGTACCACCGTGTTTTATCGGTAGTGAGTGGTTGAACCTAATAAGTGGAAATGTAGTTTTACTAGTTTGTAACGAAATAATGAAAAGCGAATGCAAAATACTGGAGCTAACTGGATTAACTGTTACCTATCTATTAGGTATTTGTACTAATAAGAATGTTAATTTTTGTCGTTTCTGCATTTAGAAACGTTGCAAAAAGACGACCGCATGGTAGTTGACATTGTTGACAGATATAAGCTTTATCTATGGATCTAAGCCATCTCAGTCGATGTTTACCATAGGCGCCGACTTTCCGTATCCCCATTCCCCATTTTTAAATAATTAATAATTTTTTAATTGTTGTACTTAGCCATAGTCAACCCTGTATATTTCAAGATTGCAATTAAATCACAAATGAATTAATTTATCAACTCACGTTTCATCACGATATATTTTGTTTGCTTTGCACATTATAAGACTTCAATTATCTACAACAATGTACTTGTATATAGCATATGAAACACTCGATAAATATTAGGAAGTACAAAATTTTCCTTGTTAGCAAATTATTTTTTAATCAGTTTCATCGGACAGTTGCGACACCTACTCTTTTTTTCTAAGTGATTTAATTTTCCAATATTGAATTGTAAGAAATTCCGATTTGAGACTTGAGCAGCTAACCATATTATACTAGTTTCAGGTAACCACCAATTTCCTGCAATTCTGATGTCCTTATGTTGCTATAATACAGTTTATATTTTAAATTATTAGAAGCAAAGTTAGACTGAAAGTTATAAGAAGCTGAATAATCTTTAAAAGCCAGATATTCTACACAGGCAGAAGCGTGCGTGTTATTTTTTGGAAAATGCTACAAATAATCAATATACAGGGTGTTCCTAAATAAGTGTCGCAACGGAAAACTGTAATTTCCTCTTGAAAAAAAAAGAAACATTTTTTCCTCTTTCATTTTTCTCTCCGGGTTTTCGTTTTCTAGATACACGGCGTCAAAACTTTATTTTTTTTTTAGTTTTTTTCTAATATCTTAGGAACCGTTTGAACTACAGGAGCTTTTGTAAACACAATACCACTATTAATAGCTACTTTTTCGCACCCTTCTCGAATTCATTGGACGTGCCAGTGGTGGAGATTTTAAGGTATCGGAAGGGTTTATCCCTCCATAACTTTTACGCCACTGGAAAAATTGTAATTTGACAGCAAATTCTGAAGCGCCAATGAATTTTACACAAAAATAGTTCTCTTGGTTCATTGCTCTAAAATCAACAGTTTTCAATAAAATTGACTTTCTATGAACAAAAACAAACATTTTGCTAGCGTTTCTAAAATCTTTTGTAATTAAAAAAATAGGTAGTAATAATTAACAATTTTAACGAGATTTAACAACAGGTAGGACCTTTTTTTTATCAATTTGGCGAGTAAAATTTATAAAAAGTGTTCAAAGTTTCCAAACATGTTTCTTTCTGCCGCTGTGACTTCACCCCTATCGGTCAACTCTTGACATGGATTTCATAAATGATGCATTTCAGATGTCCCCATCCGGCGATTAGATTCGTCGTCCTCCGGATGTTTTCTTGAGGTCTTGTACTTGCAAAATGTGAGGGTGTCTCATCATATGGACACTACATACATTTATAGGAAAAAAAACTAAGTTACCATTAAAAACAACTTACCTTAGAACTGTCAAGTTAATTAAATGTCATGCTGCTGAGTGTTAATTTTTAATTGTTTAAAAATGTTAAAAGTGTGGTAAAAATGGATGTTTTTACTAATAATGAATACACTGACATGATCAAAATTTACAGTGAAACACGCGGTAACGGTAGAGTTGCGCAACGCCTGTATTCGCTGCGTTTTCCAAATCGTCGAACGCCGTCTGATCGAATATTTACTCGAATTAAGAAACGCCTAAGGGAAACCGGAAGTACCCGAGGAATTGCTCGCGCTTTACGAATACCCCATGTCAACGTGTGGTACACGAGCAACAACTTCACCTTTTTTATTTTCAAACTGTACAGCCGTTACTTCCAGTTGATTATGCACCACGATGGGAGTACTGCCTCTGGTTGCTAGACCGATTTGAGCAAAATGCTCAATTTCCAAGATCAGTTATCTTTACTGATGTAGCCAGTTTTACTAGAGACGGTATTTTCAATTTACATAATAATCATTGGTGAAGAAAACCCCCATGCTATTTTTCCCAATGGTCATCAACATACATTTAGCATCAATGTATAGGCGGGTATTATTAACAACTATTTGATTTATTTAAATTTTCTCGAAGAGGTCTTATCTGAATTATTAGATGATGTCCCCTTAAATATTCGACAACGTATGTGGGGCACCCCCGCATTTTTCAGTTGTTGTAAGGGAGTACCTCAACAGAACATTCAGAGAACGATGGATAGAAAGAGGTGGTCCGGTGCCATGGCCCGCCCGGTCGCCGGATTTATCCCCACTTGATTATTTCTAATGGGGTCATATGAAGAGCATTGTCTATCAAACCCCTGTCAATACGGTCGAACAATTGACCGCTAGGGTTGAAACCACAGCGGAACAAATTAGAAATACCCATCAAATTATGAACAACGTTCATAGAAACATGATCCGACGGTGTAATGCGCGCATTCAAGTCAACGGACGTAATTTTCAACCAGTTTTTGTAAATTTTATTCGCCAATTTGATAAAACCTATCTGTTGTTAAATATCGTTAAAATTGTTAATTATTACTACCTATTTTTTGAATTATATAAGATTTTCGAAACGTTAGCAAGATGTTTGTTTTTGTTCACAGAAAGTCACTTTCATTGAAAACCGTTGATTTTAGATCAATGAACTAAGAGAACTATTTTGTGTAAAATTCATTGTCGCTTCAGAATTTGCTGTCAAATGTCAATTTTTTCAATGGCGTAAAAGTTATGGGGGAAAAAAACCCTTACCGATACCGATACCTTAAAATCTCCACCACTGGCACGTCCAATGATTTCGGGAAGGGTGCGAAAAAGTAGCTATTAATAGTGGTATTGTGTTTACAAAAGCTCGGTCCTGTAATTCAAACGGTTCCTAAGTTATTGGAAAGAAACTAAAAAAAAATAAAGTTTTGACACCGTGTATCTCGAAAACGAAAGCCCGGAGATAAAAATGAAAAAGGAAAAAAAGTTTTTCGTTGCGACACTTATTTAGGAACACCCTGTATAATAAATTCATGGAGATTTTTTTTATAAGAAAGTTCCATTAATTTATTTCATTCAGTAGCCACAGAAACATTTGTTTTAAGTATATAAAATGAAAAAACTACTAAACGTCTATGGTTAAGAGAAAGTTTCTGAAAATAACCTACACTGACCCAAGTGTACTGAGAAGTTAAACGACAAAAGTCAAATAAAGATCTAGTGAGAAAGATAGACTTATACATATGTATTTGTACAATAAGATAAAATAATTCATCTTCAAAATTCTCCTACACACATTCTCCACTTTCCATCTGCATTATTTCATTTTATGCTACTTGAGAATTAGATGTGACAATTTTGTTTACCGTTTATTCGACCATTTAACTTTCTATACATAATTTTTAGACAGACTATAGGACTGGCACAGTACATCTTTCGATACATCCTGTTACCATATCTTCTTACTATTTTACATATTCCGTTATTTTGATGAATGTAACCCTTTTCCGTCTGAGAGCTGGATCCTGTATCTAAAAAATGAGGGAAACGGTAATGTTTATATATAAAACTATTTTCTAAATACCTCTTCATCTCTGATGTATTATAATAGTATTACATTTTGTATTTACGAGCCGCTACAGACAACAATCCTTGATGTACGTACACATCATAAAATGCAAGTTCAAGGCAAGCAGCCGCTGCTATATAAGTAAACACCGGTATAGCTTATAACAGGTATTTAATATCTCATTAAAAGCATTATATAAATAAATATTTTCATTGTAATATTAAAAAGCTCTAATATTATTTTAGTTAGTTTAGTTGATATGTAGCACACAAAGAATCTACTTCATCCGGCGTTTTGTGGGTTTACTAACTCAAGAATGTCTCAACGCTCTTTCCCTTTTGGGAAGGGAAAATCATGTTAAGCTGACCTGGGTTCAGCGTCATACTGCTGTGATAGGTAATGAGAGGGCTAACATGTTGACCAGACAAGACTGATGTAATCAATTTATGACACCTGAACCAGTATTGGTGTCAGCACAATTCGTTGGTGAATGGATCACAGAGCTATCAAAGAAAAATTAGTTGGGTGGATTTGGTCTGCGACAGATCAAGCTTATAGAGGGCTGATGTAGACTGAAATTTTATTATGCTCCAACAACGCAAATGAGAATTCGGTACACCATCATCTGCAACTTTGTCTATTTAATGGTTATGGTTATGTTCAAAGTGAGTAGGCTAAAACCAGCCCTCCACTGTGACCTTAGGGTAGCTCACACTCATATAATATTTCATCCAAAAGGTTTAGCTTCTTTATTAAACCTTATTGGGCGATCTGGTCCAAATCTTCCGGCAAGAGATGCATGTTGCCAAATATAGAAAATCTGGTCCTGCTGGAAAGTGACATAGCATATGTTCTGCCTATTCCTCGCTCTCCCAGTCCAATCGACACTTGGTCTCTTCAGCCAGTCTCAACTTCTATATGTGATTCCTTAATTGGTAGTGTCCAGTATATAGGCCAGCTAGAGCCTTTAGGTCTAGCATATTTAATTCTCTCAAGTTTTTTGTTCTCTTTGTCAATGGATCCCCTATGAACGTCTACTAATCTTGGAAAATCTCGCCAGTACTAGCACACTTTTTCCTTTGTTCAGCACGAGATGGTTGCTTTGGCTGAACCTATACCAAAAGCCGATTCCGGACCAATGACGCTGGGGGAGGCACCTTGCCTTGCTAACGAATCCGCTGTATATCTGCATGACTAGGTATCCAAACCAGAGTTATTCTGTTGCTAGTTCCAAACTGCTCCAGAGCCTTCGGACAATTTCATACCGTTTTTGAATTGAACTGGTAAGATGCTTTTAAAGCCGCTTGAAAATTGAAAAAAATGTATCGACTTGGGAGTAAATTTCAGCTTTTCCAGCTTCCATACACACAACCCAACAGCATTAATTTCTGCTTGAAATAGAGTTGCAGCTTAGGGATGCAACTATACATTTCAGCACCAACAGTTTCCGTAGTCTTGAAGTCATCGGTGTACCAACAACTGTCTGCCTTCAAAAGGTCACACGGGTATCCCGTGTGGTAAAGAAATATAAATATCTAGAGTCGTCTTTTCTTTCTCATCAAGATATTAGAAGAGATGCTAGCAGACCTAGTGCTAGCCTCTGCATGTAGTACGGGTCTGTTTTGAACACTACAACTAACAACATGCACAATGTGTCTTCAAACCTGAGTGTTGTGGGCAAACTGCACCGCTTCTTAAACCACAAATTAAAGACGGTTAAGTGTACTATTTGCCACCTTTATTTTATTTATGTATGCATTCAATTGTTTTCAAAGTTTCTTCGTATAGAAGTTTGTACATATTTCTAAATTTTGTATCATTACTTACTGATGATTAATTAATAGTGCGAAAATAGTTATACAAACTTTGCATATACATTTAGATTGACATGCTCCATGCATTCTTCTTAAATAATGGTCTTTTTACATCATTTTACTCAAATGATACCAATATTGTTAAAAATAAGCGTAAGCGTGTACTTTGACGACCATCATCGTCGAATTGAGTCAGTTATACCAAAGTGGTAATAAATCAATTTACAATTTGTGTCTGAAACGTATACTTCTTAATTTTTAGTTTACTCATAATATTTTCATGTACATATTTCACATCTTGTTAATTTTGCTTCGTTCATAGTTCGGGATTTATATTTAATTAAATTGTATAAAAATACATGACAAAACATACATTATTGGGTCAAGAAAGGCGTAGTTTATCTTTAGGAAAATATTTTTTAAAATACATTTTTTTTTAAACAAATATTAACAATTTAATATCGCGAAGTGCGTCAGTAAACATTCGTTCAAAACGTGAACTTCATTATATATTATTATTATAAAACTATACGTCCTTGACAATCAATTTTAAGTAATGACTCGTTGGCTTTAGAATTCAGAAAAAAATTGATAAATTATGCAATCAGTTCCTCTTTGGTGGTACCGCCAAGTATCGTTTGAAATCATCAACGCTTAAACTTAAATAGGAAGTCCAGAAAATTTGATAAAACCGTGACTTATGTTTATATTTATAAAACGTATTTTTAATAGATAACCAATGTGGCATATACCAGAAACAAAGTTAACTGCTGGATGTAAAAAAAGCAGTAAGGCTATCATCACAACAGATCGAGAAACGTCTTCAAACCGGATCGGCGATGAAGCAAGTGTAAATAAACATAATAAGAGGTAAACATTGAACTGTGATCGTAAATATCTAATTTGTTCCCAGATATTAATATTTTTAATGTGTACAAATACTAAATAATTTATTACTTACCGATTCAAGATTCAGTATGGACGTAACAAAAAAGTGGTTTATGCCAATAACTACGTATTTTCGGCAAAAACTATGACGAGTTAATCCAACCTACACTATTAGTTTGAAATTTAGTAGATATAATTAACCGAATCCTAAAGGATATTATTGTAAAACGATGCCTAATAAATAAATGTAGAAACTGGGGGGATGCAGTTACTTAGAAGATAGAAAAAAAATTAGATTTAATTGGGGGCACAGAATAATAAAACAATTATTTATTATTCTGTGTTGGGGTGTCTTACAATAGGCGGGAAACCCGTGCAGCTTTCCAGGTAGATCAAGTATCTGAGGCAAATATTAGATACGCATCTAGAAAACTTGTTAGACAAAGCAAAACGAGTAATGTGTGCAAATCGATAACTAATACGTATCTGGAGACTACAGAGGTTCATACACTAAATGCATACCTCAAGAATAAGAATACGACAGTATTTGTAGTGCAATGGTGTAGTGGATTAGAAATAATAATGAGTGGAGAATCGCAATTAAAGACACCGTGAATGAATGATATGATCTGATAGAATGATTGCAAAACGTTCATAACTTATTCGAGACTTGAATAGGAAATCGAGAGAATGAAAATTAACTTACAAGGAACTGAAAGGATGGAGCCTGTTTTGGTTTATGGATAGCTCAAAAACAGTGAAACTGGAACTAGAGGAGCAGTAGAATTAAGGCCCAGGTGACAGAGAAGCTATAGCACAGGAGCTTTTCCTACAGCATTTTGTGCAATTAATGTGTGTTTAACTGAAAATTTAAGAAAGGTAATGTTATCTAAATAACAATAAGTTTTAGACGCAAACAAAGTGTGTTCAATACTTATTTGAGATTATTTACAATTGCTAAATCAACTGCCGAGCATCGCAGTTAGACTGCACTGGGTACCACGTTATGAATAAATTAAAGAAAATGATAAGACAGGTGAACTTACAAAAAAAAAGGGAACTGATACATCTTTTCTAAGACCAGAGTTAGTTTGTGGTTTTCCTTACAGGACAGACCCAATCTAAGGAAACTAAGATTTACCTTCGCAGAAAAGACGAAATGAAATGAGGAAAATCAGGCTCAGAGAAATGGCAGGTCTATTAACAACATACTATCGTTTGAAGAAGCACCTTCTACAACATTAAATTAGTAGAGAGTCCAAGATGCCCGAGTTGGAACTGGGTTGAAACCTGTACAGGGTAAATAGGAAGGGCTGCTGAGATGTAGTTTCCTTCGTAAATCTTCTTTGGATGAGGGAATTAAGAGAAATATCTGCTAACAAACTTTTGGACTTCATATTAAAGACAAATATGTTAGGCGGCATCAGTATCGAATACAGTGTACACCACTACTGACAATGAGTCTGTATATCGATCTTGTAGATTTAATATATTTGTTAAAGTTTTGTGATGACATTTCGTAATCGGTATGTGTAAATATATGTATGCCTTTTGATTTGCCGTGGAAAACGGAACGAAGAATTAATCGTCTGATTCTGCAGACACATCATACATGCATAGCGATATCGGAAACCAATACATATATATCCTATCGATGATTCTGTGACCATCTCCATTTGAAACCATGCATTTCTAACTCAATCCGACACTAGTATTGACACCGACATCGATAATATCGTTCTGTGTGAAACCGCGCTAACTCCGAAGTTGAAAATGTTGTTTCCAATAATGTCATTAACATTTATAACTTTAACACAACTTAAAAGTTAGCCCTGGCATTACATACTTTGTCTATTCCTTCAAGGAATTCAGAGAACTTTTCAAAAGTGTATAAAAATAAGTGTCCTTTAATCAAACATATTACTCAAGATGTGAGATGAAGTATTATTGAATCCAGTAGACTTTTATAAAAAGTGAATCAAAATGTAATAACTGTCAATACATCTAAAGTAAAAATCGAAGAAGTTATTTTATAGTAATTATGGAAGGAACATACGCAACTCAGGAATATTTGAATACAATTAAGTTATTAGGGCTTTGTAAAGATAAGGTTCGAGTTGCAGCTCGTGTTTATCGTGACCGTTATACAAATAGACGATCACACAGATCATAAAAAAATAAGAGCTGTTGTAATTAATTTTCTAGAAACTGGATCTTTCGCTTCCAGAAAACAAAATTTAGGTCGCCCTTAAAAACTCACGTGACGACAAGAATAATAAATGTTAAATAACACTGATCAAGATCATTCCACGAGTGTTCGCATTCTAGAACTTTTTCATCAACATCCTCGTAGTACCTACAGATAAGTAACTCGTACTCATATCACCTGTAGCCAGTTCAACGACTACGTCTGTGACAACTGCGATTACAATTTTGTACAATATTTTTAAAATTTCCTTGAAATGAAAGGTCACTTTTTTTAATAAGTTTTGTGAAGTGATAAAGCTGATTTTAATCAGTAACCACCACAATTTACATAACTGGAACTACAAAAATCTTTATTAAATCAGAGAATGACGTCACTAGGTGTGGTAGAGCGTAAATGTGTGAATGGGTCAATTAGGAAATATAATAATAAGGCCATATTTTTTACTTAGGATACTAAACGGTGAAAATTATGCCAACTTTTTAAATGACATTTTAGGCGATCTAATTGAAGAAATTCCTTTAGGACAACATATATGGACCCTGCCACTGCTGTCGAAATGTTCGAAAAGTTTTAAAATGTCAGTTTAGAAACACCTTGGCTGTGGAGGACCCATTAGCTGGCCTCCTAGGTCGCCTCATCTTAACCCAATCGATTTTTGATCGAGTTTTGGTTTTGGTAAAATGCTGTTTACTCTACCTTACCTAATAACGAAGACGAGAACAGTGTTAGTTTCTACAGCGCTTTAATTGAACAATTTATTTCTGTTAAAAACAGTTTTAATCGACGTTTGCAAATAAGCATCGAACAAAATGATAAACATTTTGAATGATGAAAACCTTTATATAATGAATAAACATATACATAAACTTTTGGCATATTTTTCATTCTTACTGAGGTTGTAACTTTCTATCGTTTATCGACATTTTTGTATAGATGACTTTCGACTTATATTTGGCTGTATTGTATATGACCGGTCGCATGGATATGTTTTTTGGGATACCCTATATCTGAACATAACAATGACTAGATAAGTAAAAGTAATAAAAATAAGAATATCTTCAAAACTGATTAACGGAAATTCGATTATCCCGGTTTAAGTACTTCGAAGATTTTACACATTGATTCATTTAAAATGCCCGGAATGTTCAGTTTTCTTATTTTTATATTATATCTACTTTTAACTAAAAATTTTAAAAATGTATACTTACCACCGGGAGTCAAGTTCCTGCTTTGAGAAGCACCTGCAGTCGCTGCTCCCGATGATCGCCGAGATCTAAAAAAATATCACCATTAAGCAAATTATTTCTCATAAATGCATCTTTTAATTTATTAACGAATATAATTTTAAGTTAACCGAAATCGTTGTCTGTATAGTAAATAAATGTTTCTTAATTAACTAAGTTAATTTTAAAAGGTGATTACATATACTGGTTTCAACATTTTTTTAACTCCAAGCAATAAAATTATTAGCTTACTTAGAATAGATTAATTAATGATCCATTAATCCATTCCATGTCCATTTTGCTAACTTAACCGAATATTAACCAGGGAAAACCAAAAATTGTCGCAAATTTAGATTGGAAAATACAGGGTTACAACACGTAAATTTAATTATTTTGTTAATTACATCATATAAATGACTCCCTCCGGGTTGCTCACTGTTGAAGTCTAATGCGAAAGTTTTGCATCATTATCGCCAGCATTCGAATTGAAATTGCTCTGTCCAAATATTATTATGAGTTAGTCCAAAGTTTGCTGTCGATTGGAAAACACGTCTGACTTTAGGTAGTCTCATAAAAAGAAATCACAAGCAGAGATATCCAGCGACCGTCCGACCAGTTGAGGTCTGCAAGTTTCTAAATGACGTGACTAGATAACTTTCTTCGCAGAATTGCCATAGATTCCCCAGCAGTGTTGGAAATGGCGTCCTGCTGAAACCATAGTCGTTAAATATCCACATCAACATTACGAAGCTGTTGTTCAAAGTTATGCAATATCTGCTGATAACGTTGTGATGTAACAGTAACAGGCAAGTCATTTTCCTCAAAGATGAATCGTCCAAAAATTCGAAAGGCTGATATTGCACACCACACAGTAACTTTTCAGCTATTAATTATGAATAAATTCGTGCAGGATTCCCGTCACCCAATAACGGAATTTCTTTCTGTTACCATAATCTGCTAGATGAAAATGAGATTTATCTAACATCAGCAAGTATCAACGATATCCAGGTTTTCAGCAAGTAACACTCGGAGAAGTCAACGCGTGTTCCAAATTTCTGATGCAGAATGTTTTGTACTATCTAAATTTTGTAGGGATGGAAATGTAAGTCTCTCAGAATGCGGTGATAACTTCGGTTTGAAATATTAAGTGATCATGCTTGTCGTTTGACAGATCATTTAGTACTTCGTAATGCAACTGCTCTTACTCTCTCAGCATTTTCAACTGTGCGAACTGTGTGGTTTTTCTTTTGCATGTGATGAAACAGTACTGCAAAATTTGTTTGACCACTTTCTAATTATTATTCGACTCAGAACTGGATCTCGTGGATTGAAAGAAAGTGACGACGAAATAGGCGATGGATGGTTGCAATAGAATTGTTATTCTTAAAATAAATTTTAACTGCAAAAGAACGTTGAATATTTGACCAACCCTGCATATTCATAACTAAATTGACATTTTTCACAATCGCTTTGACAACTGTTTTAAACTTCCACTTGTCGCGAAAGCATTGCGTGTTGATTTCAATTTATGTCTCACTATATTGGATGGATATTCCATCCTGCCTAACTCTGTACAATACAAATTTCTCACTAAAATAATCTACACAACAAAACATCAAAATGTGAGTATGTATAACAATCGTCTGCTAAATCGTATCGTCTTTGTAATACTTGTCTGTTGCATAAATCGAATTTCCATCCAGAATTCTGTAATGCACTGCAGTGTGGCGACTCCAATGATAATATTTGGAAACATACATATCAGGCCGTAAATGTCAGAATTTGACATTTGACATTGACACTGTAATAGCTCACGGTCTATTAACTACACGGTCGGGGTCATCAGCAGGCAGCCGATGAAAACTGAGGACTTTTGTGACATATGACACAGTCTATCTCAGTCCATCTTTCAAGAATGACTATATCTTGTCTTTATATGGTCCCGACCGTATAGTTAATAGACCGTGGTAATAGCTTACCTTTTAATAGTACCTACTTATCTAATTTGGTTCGCAAAAATATATGAATATTTTATCTACTATTTTAGAACTTCAAAAAATGCTACGCTGATATTTTACATTTTCAATAATACTGGGTACAGAGTGTAACAAAATTCCCTCCCCAGGCATTTATTTCGAAGAAATATTTTAAGTAGGCAAAAACAAGTGACATAAACCTAAGCTTTGTGTGTGACTAATTTGTGAGGCTGACAACGGGCGACGCTAAGTGTCGCGGTGCCATTCATAATTCTTTTCTCAGAAACATATTTATTACTGTGGTTCATTGAAAAATACATTGCATTTTAATAGAAACAATCTTTAAAGTTCATCATCTTTTTGCACTCGCTAGAATGCTATATCTAAAAGAAGATATATTAATAAATTACGGTATTATTATTCACATTACGTTTTTTACAAGTGTATAAGAAACAGTTAACTAATTTTGGCAGTTATTTTGTCAATTGTAAATGTAAAGTTTTGTTATATCAAATACCTAATCTTTCCTCAAAAATTTACAATGTTTTCTCATAATGCAAATATATACCTATGCTAGTCGTACTTAGAAAAGCAAGCAGAACTTCACATTTGGCAAGAATACTCTACTCTGACCGATATCCAGAGAGAGTAACACCAGATCATAAAACGTTTCTATAATTGGAAATAATTTTACGAAATGATGAATATGTTTTTCTTCAAGAAAGTATAAAAATATAAAAAGGAGTATGGCAAATAATATTGACACGATTCTCATTCTTGTCAATATTATTGGCTACTTTGAGGAAAATCCGCAAGATTCAATTCGACTGGTCGATTCAGAGAGTGCCAATAAGTGTTCTCTTTCATGATTACAAAATACAAAATGTGCAAAAGCTAACAAATGATGACCGTCACCGGAGGTTAAATTTGATTACTAAAATGATGGTAACTACTGAGGATGAAAACAGCTTCTACAGTCATATGTTTTGGACCAACGAAAGTAAATTCTTAAGTAAAGGTCTACCAAATCGGTGAAATATCCATTACTGGACTGATGATAAATTAAATGAAGGATATTTTGGAATAAATGTAGGTTGCGGCATTTAGTTGATCGCTATTTTTTTCACCAAACTTTTACAAGTGAATGGTTTTTACAGTTCTTAGACAGAGAACTTGCAGGTTTGTTGGATAATATTCAATTACAGATTAGAAAACATTGATGGTTGCAATTAGATGGTGAAGTGTAGTCATAGTTCTGTAACTGTAAAAAATTATCTCCTATCGTTGGGTAGGACCTAATGGTCCAATACAGTGACTACTCACATCGCTGGACTTCTCTGGACCCCTCTGGATTATTTTCTGTGGGGGACGCTTAAAAACGTTGTCTAACAAAGATTAGATAATATCGACCAGTTGAAACAAAATATAAGAGCTTGTGAGACATTGACTGGAGATGTAATATATAGAGCCGCAAAACAAAATTTTTAGAAGGTAGTAATGGAAGACAAGCTGAAAATTGTCTGTAATTATTCTTAGGAATGTGTTTGTTCTTTATTTCTATTACGCTGTTACTGTTATTATTATTTAATCAGTTATACAGGATGTCTTGCAAGTCGTTACAATAATTTTAGGAAGTGACAGAATACGTGATTTTGAGTCGATATCTATATACCAAGTGTTAGAATATTTGTGATAATTAATTTTTTAATATTTTTAATTTAACCGTGCTTTCCTATAATTATTATTGAAGTGTAGAAGAAAAACAAACATTTTTATAACAAATATTTCTATACTTTTTTATTAGGAATGAATGGATTATTTAACCAACAAAATTCAAAGTGGCTTCGTTACTTAATTAGAACTTCATAAACATGTTGTATCTAATAAAAATGGCTTAACAAATGAAGACATTTGCTAAAAACAACGCAACCTTTAGAAAATATTGAAGTTATTAAAATACCGGAGGATTAAAAAAGTTAAATATTTATTTCAATTGTTCAAATCTTAAAAGTTAATTTTTAAGTTACGGCGTAAAAAGGAAAAGTAATGTTTCTATTAAATAGCTTGGTATGCCATGAGAAAACACTTGGCGTTAGTTTCCATAGCAACCGTAAATATATTTCAACTGTCAAAATATACGTTCGAATCTCAGTTGTGTAAAGTAAAGTGCAAATATCTTCATTTTTTGAACCATTTTTATTACATACTATACTGAATGGCTGTCCTGTTTTGACAAATGCGCTCTTACATATTTAAACGTGTTAACTGAAACTGAAAAATAATTGCATAAAAAAGTTTTTAATATCTGAATAAACCTACACACAAAGGTTTAAATAAAATCCACGTTTAAATTTGATTCTTAACTTTTACAAAGTAGGAAAACCATGTTTATGAAGTTCTAGGTAAGTAACGAAGCCAGTTTGGATTTTATTGGTTAAATAATTTAAATAATCCATTCATTCCTAATAAGAAAAGTATAGAAATATTTGTCATATAAAAATTTGTTTTTCTTCTACACTTCAACAATTGTAGAAATGCACGGATAAATTAAAAAAATATTAAAAAAATAATTATCACAAATATTGTAACACTTTATATATAGATATGTTTATTTCAATCGACTTAAAGTCAAGTATTCTATCACCTCCTAAAATTATTGTAACGATTTGCAAGACACCCTGTATATATCTATAATGGAACAACTTATTTTTCATTTTACGAGTACAAATTGGTGAAAACTGTATACATTTTTTTATTAGAATACAATGTATTTTTCACTGAACCACACATATAAATATGTTTTTTCACTGCAATAGGGTAATGGAACAGACTAGATAAAGCACAGCTGCTGTGATTTAGCAGACGATGGTATAACTATTAGGTGTACTAAATTATATCACTTCGTAAAGCTGTTATTACATTTTGTACGAATTCATACGAAAATTACGCACATGTAAATGAAAATATAAACAGACGTATATGTTTTAATCCGACCTTTCAAATAAATCTCTAAGACATATCAACTTTTCGAACGAACTTGCATCAAATACGTTTTGACAGATTTCAATGACTATGAGAGCCTGATAAAAAACTGAAAATTAAGTGCCGCAATTTTTTTCTAGTAGTACATTTAATTGCATGTGGAACTGTCAATAAATCAATCAAAAAGTGAAAAAAAAACGGTAAAATTGAGGGTAAAATGTAATACAATTATGTCACGTAATGCTAAATGACTGTAATTGTAACTGGCAGAATTCAAAAACACGAGAAATATCGCGAGAACGGTGATAAATTAACTGGAAACTGATTTTCAAGCGATTTCAACTTATTATCTATTATTTCCTATCCAACAAATCGCTCTGAAGCATCAAAATATTGTCCATGTTATTTGATGGTTTCCAATATTTGTAGACTCCTTTTATCTTGCTTAGTTGCAAAAAAATAGAAATGGTTTTTTGGGTTTATTGGATTTTTTCCGTCAAAATTATGTATTATTCTTATCAAAAATACAGGGTCTCTCATAATTAGCTGACAACCCTGAACAGGCCGATTTTATGATCAAAACTAAGTAAAAAGTTCATATGAACATGGGTCCGGAAATGCTTTCCAAGGGCACAGGGAAGAATGGAAATCATTTTTTTGCAGTATCTCTCAATCGCTTTGTGATAGATGAATGCAATTTGATATACACAGCTAAATTATGATGAGCAATTTGACTAATCCATTTATTTCCACAAGGTCCATTGGGCTTGGTACGGGGGGCCCTTGGTATTTTGGGTGTGTAACTTTTTCATCTTTGACTTTTTAACAAATTGGACAGCAAATTCCGCTTTCCCGAACTGTTTTACATTAAAGAGGTACTCTTGTTTCAAATCGTTATCTTTAACGGTTTCTGAGAAAATCGCTCTTGAATTAATCCCACTTTGGTCAATTTCATAGTACTTTAAACAAAATTATCAAGGTATTCTTATGTCAAAGTATTGTCAACCCGATTGCCAATTTAATAGTTCTAACCGAAAAAAATGGAAGAGTTTACGGGACAAGAGTTAGTTGATATGATATTTATTTATGGCTTTTGCGATGGTAATGCTGCAGCGGCAGAACGCGAGTACGGGAAAGCTGCCATCAAGAAGGACATTCCCTACTGTATTCCACAACTTAGCTGCAACCGCCACTTTTCGAAAGGTACCGGGTCAAGGACGTCCCAGGATTAATAGGGAACCGGAGGTTCTTGACGCTATTGAACAAGATCCTACGACTAGCACACGGAATATTTCAAGGCAAATAAATGTTCCTCGGCCAACGGTACTACATATCTTAAAGATTTCCTTAACAGAATTGATTAGATGTGCTACTAACATTTCATGTTGGAAGAATATTAAAGCGACAGGTCTACATACCTAATTTTGTCGGTGGACAACGAGCAAGCTTCCAAAATTTTGTGGTGTGACGAAGCTACTTTTATCCGAAATGGAAAATTAAATTTTCATAATTCCCATTATTGGGAAGAAGAGAACTCACATGTTGTTCGGATAACAAACTTCCAGCAACGGTTCTCCATAAATTTATGGGCGGGAATAATTCACGACACTCTGATTGGACCTATTGAAATTCCACAACGTCTCAATTCAAATCTTTATTTAAACTTACTTCAAGAAAATCTTTCTCAAATTCTCGATGATCTGCCTCTAAATTTACGACGTAACATGTTTTTTCAACACGCGTTCTCCCGACTTAACCCCGCTGGACTTCTTTTTCTGGGGATATCTAAATGAAAAAGTTTACTCCACCGAAGTCGATACCCGTGGGGAATTGCTGCAGCGTATCAATGATGCAGCCAATGGAATTCGTCAAAACCGTTTTAGCATCTTAATAACTTCGAGAAGTGTTACACGTAGGGCAAGACTTTGTATCAGAGAATGTGGAGGGTTTTTTGAACAGTTTTTAAAATAGCTTGTTGCCTGTTATCAAAATTAAGTTTCCATCTTATGATCCCTTCGAAAAGTGACGGTTGCAGCTAAATTGCGGAATACAGGGAGGAATGTCCTCCTTCATGTCAGCCTTCTGTTTGAAAACCTTCTGCCGTACTCGCGTTCTGCCGCGCAGCATTACCATCGCAAAAGCCATAAACAAATCATCATATCATAACTGTTCTACATCAATAATGTGTATTACTGATTACGTATTAAATTATTATTATTTTTTGTTTAAATTACTATGAAATTGACCAAAGTGTGATTAATTCCAGAGTGATTTTCTCAGAAACCGTTGAAGATAACAATTTGAGACAAGAGTACCTTTTTAACGTAAAGCAGTTCGGGAAAACGGAATTTGCTCCCGTACTTGCGTTTTGCCGGTGCAGCATTACCATCGCAAAAGCCATAAATAAATATCATATCAACTAACTCTTGTCCCGTAAACTCTTCCATTTTTTTCGCTTAGAACTATTAAATTGGCAATCGGGTTGACAATACTTTGACATAAGAATACCTTGATAATTTTGTTTAAATTACTATGAAATTGACCAAAGTGGGATTAATTCAAGAGCGATTTTCTCAGAAAACGTTAAAGATGACGATTTGAAACAAGAGTATCTGTTTAACGTAAAAATTCGGGAAAACGGAATTTGCTGGTAAATTTGTTAAAAAGTCAAAGATGAAAAAGTTACACACGCAAAATACCAAGGGTCCCCCCGTACCCACCCCAATGGACCTTGTGGAAATAAATGGATAAGTCCATCAAATTGCTCATCAAAATTTAGCTGTGTATACCAAATTTCATTCATTTATCACAGCGTGATTGAGAGATATTGCAAAAAAATGATTTCCATTCCTCCCTCTTCAATGGGTCCCTGTGCCCTTAGGAAGGGCACAGGAAGAACTTTTTTACTTAGTTTTAATCATAGAATCGGCCTGTTCAGGGTTGCGTGCTAATTATGAGGCACCCTGTATAATATCTGTCTAAACAAATTACCTACAGATTTCCAAGTCGTTTTAATTCCTAGTATACTAAGAAATTCTTAAGGAATATGTAGTACTTTCACTGTTAGCACCTACTTTCTTCTTTTTGAAATGAAGACACCTGTCGGCTAGACATTATGAATCATAGCATTGCAACATGTGTTATGTTAAAAAAAGTTACAGACATCTTAGGTACCTATTTGAAGTTCATTTCTAAAAACTTTCACTTTTAGTTCTTCAGTATATTTTAAAAGTTTATAAAATTAGTGTCACATAGCAACAAACAATGTGAATAGCTCAGTCATTTGAAAGAAAAATGTCATGTATTTTTAAAGCCGTTTTAAATAAAATAATTACTTTTTTATACTTGTATATACATATTTTCAGTCGAGAACAGATTCCAAATAAAATCATATCACGAATATATGGAAAATATATCCCTAAAATCGTTTAGGGAATAGACATGTTTCGTGTTTGTTTACATTTCTTGAATTCAATTACATTCATTTTATTGAATATATTATATGATTTTCGTAATTTGAAAAGTATGTTTACCTCCTGTAATTTGGGAATTTGTTGACGTTCCATACTGCATATCTCGGAGAAAAATATATTTCGGTTTATTGGACGATATACATATAAATTTATTAGCTCCGTCAAATAATATATACGAGTAGATATAGATATTATATATTTTTTGAGAAAATTTTTAAAAATTGGCAAAGAAATTGAAAAAATTAATACATATCTTCATTTGTTTCATGTCATTGTCATCAGTTTTTATTATTATTATTTTTTTTTGATGAGAGCCTTATTTAATAGAGAAAATTTTCTTTAAATTTCGAACACATAACAACTTGACATGTGTCAAGTGATGAAAATGTTTATGATTTTATTTGAATTTTTTGAATATGATTAATTTTGAAAGAAATATGTATTCCAAAGGTTCTTACAAATTTATGTATTGAAACAATCACAAAATAATCTCATTTTCATTTTTATAATTAAAAATATTTTTAGAAAAAAACAATAATTTTGCAATAATCAGTGGTACCTAGAAGATATGTCGCGAAAGAAGTAAGATATTTGTTTTAGGTGAAGAAATTGCATTGTTTTTACAAGAAATCTCCAAAAACATATGGCAGGTCAACTAATAATCGAAAGGTTGCATAGTTACCACCACTTGCATTTTAGTAAGAACGGAACTAATACTGCAACTGGTGTGGTTGCGCAGTCAAGACTTGATAAGCGCACGGAAAAAATCTAATATGTATTTAATAATAATAATTTTAAGCTCCATTCAAGTGTACACGTACTGTATACTTGATTCTTGACATCTAAGCATTTTTATATTTAATTCAATAGTTTTGGTTTTTAAAATGGCACTAAATTTAGGTTAGGAATAGGCTATTCTTCTTTAAATTACAGATTTGCATGAACTAAAGTTATTAATATTTTGTAATAAATGTCATACTGTAAAATTTAAAATGCGGTTATAGTGCAAAATAATATTTATAGATGTTATTAATAGAACACTTGTGGTGGTCATTACCAAAAGTATAGAGGCACGATTGTAGTATTAAGTATTTACTACAAATTGTGTTAAAGTTGTATGTGCAGGTGGAAGGTTTAGCATGTGGCCGCACGACATAGATGTTACATAACGTCTACACATGTTCCCTTCTGTCAGATAAGTCGTTGGTTGCCTCGCCTCCAATGACATACTGAGGAGAGCTAACAAGCTCAAAAGCAGTATAAGTCTGGTGTGCCGCTAATGAATGACTTGAATGTTTTAATACTGAAATATTAATTACTTATTATCTCAAATATTCGCAGTAAATCTTTCAAGACAAAACTTCAAACATAACTTTATTTTGAGAATAATATTGTTGACTCAAGTAATTCATATTATCTAATTCTTTAAACAGCATAACTTTATCTCACATTAAGTATAATAGTTTTCTTGATTTCAAGTAATTTTAATTCTTAAATGAAGAATATGTATGTAATGTTTCAATAAAGTATTACTATACTGGAGGTATAACGAAACTAGCGTTGGAATAATTATATTCATTTTGAACTTAGTATAGCTTTCTTTCAGTGTGTAAATACCACTTTAGACACTGTCTTTTCATTCGCTTTACATGTTATAAGTCGTCAGGTAAGACGAAATACGCATAGTGTCTGTACACCTACCATTTTATAATTCAGTTTATCATCAATCTTTAAATTATTCAGGAACAATATGTCTAAAAATGCAGTTTATGCAGTAATAACTGTAGCTGTAATTACAGAAAAGAAAATAAATAAGACGTACCGACTCAGATAGTTTTAGCAACTCTTTAAATGTAACAGTTTAGCCAGCGACAAGCTTATACGCGTTGGAAAAGTCTAACAATTTACATATGTATTTACACGTTCCGTCTTACTTGACGACTTACAACTACTGTACACGTAAAACAGATGAAACGACTGAGTGTCTGAAGCGATGCTTACACTTCTGTTGAACTCAATATATTTCATTTGGTAGCGCAACTTATTGCGATGCTATTAGGCTTCTTCTCACATGAGCCAGAGATTGGATTCAAACTGATGGAAATATTCGACCAGTTAAATTGTGGAAGTGTTTTCAATGCAAAAGTAGTTGGACGAACATTTCTGTCAGTTTCAAACTAGTTCTTGACTCATGTGGAAACATACTTATTATTGACGTCTTGATGAAATATGATGCTACTCTTGGTTATGCAGCCTTTGCTATTGCGTTATTGATAGCGTGACCAATCAAACGCAAGCGGTTTTGTGAATATCTATTTACTCAGCTGCTAACTGCACTGCCACATTTCTTCAATATTCAATTTAAATTATAGATATTTGACAATCTAGCATCTTTTTAACAGGTCACCTCCAGACACCATAGACGCAAAAATAGTTACGCTGCCATGGCATCTAGATGAGAAACAGTTCTTATGCCATAAGAAAATTCTTATTTTCACAGACACTGGTAGAAATATATTTAAGTTTCATATCTTAACTTTTGTGACCTTTATGTTACAGTACACAAATTATGACGCGTAGAGTTTCCAAACATTTTGTGTTTTTGATATAGCTCTGAAAAAAGTAGTTGGACATGGAGATTTTTATAGAATAAACCAGTCATGTAGAAGTGTTTAAACTTGATGGATTTTATCAGTACGGATTTAACTCACATATCAGGCTTGGTACATATTAAATCTGTCGTGTCTGTTAAAATCTGAACGTTAGTGGCACCAAACTTGTCATTGAATGTAGGTTTTAAAATGGCTTGTAACACTATAATAAAACAAAGAGATTTTTGGTTGTGACAGTAACGTCCAATATAGCTTACCAACTGGTTTGAAACGTCGCAGCTATCGATTTATGCGTTGCAGTATGTCGCACTATTTTTATATCACTATATGTTCGAATATATCATTTTAAATTTTTTCCAATCGATCTTACGTTCTTAAGAGAACAAAATTTAGTAGCTATTATAACAGTAGAAGTAAATACTTACTTATTAGTGGGCACATTGGTGAGACACTGAAAGTTGTTGCGCACGCTGCGCAAACTGGCAAGAATTTGTGCAAATGGAGTAACGATGAGATCTTCTCCATGGCTGAAACAAAAAGAAAACGTGTTAAACATTATGTAAGAAATCTAATATCAAAGATTCTGCTTCATTTACGAAACTCATCATATTCATCATATAGGTTTTTGGAAGGAATTTATTATCATTTTTGTGACTTACTTTAGAGATTCTACTAAATTAATTTTGTCAGTGGTAATGGCACACATATTGTCAATGTGACAGTATATTTCATAGATTTCTTTTTAATATTAAAAATTTATATACAGGGTTCTTTTAAAATATATGAGCAAAATAAGGTCGTAGATTCCTCTCGGGGTAACTATATACAAAAGTCATCGCTACAACAATAACATTTTTTGTAGCACAAAACGGTTTGAACAAGAGGTTTCTTAAATAGATGCGTCGTTATTTATTTCATTATAATACATGTCTATGTAAGAAAATTATATGCAGGTCTTTTCATTAACTATAATTATTAAAATACTACAGGCCTTGCTGATGCCAGATGTGTACTCAGACATTTTGGTTGATAGGTATATCACAAGTTAAATGTTTTGTTGTTGGTAATACATACAAAAAACTATTATAGGAATCCAAAACCTTCCATTTTATTATTAATTTTGTAACATAATAAATAAATATATTTTTTAGTTATTTAAGTACCTGACAATATTATTTGAAAAAATAAACTGCCATTAACGATTTCGTTTTCGAGCTTTCAATTACATTTTTACACCTCTCATTGCAGCACTTACAAATTGGCGATTTGTATTAAAATAGTCCTATAATCAAATCTACCATTAAAATTAGATGAATCTGTTTTTAAATAGTCACGTTATAGTAGTATGAAATTCAGCTAATCCGCTTTAATTTAACACAAAAGTACTCTTGCTCATTTAATTCTTCGAATTTTTCGAAAAATTCTTATTGGAAATTTTCTAAGTTGACCAGACACCATGAATACTTCATAAAAATTGGGCAAATAGTGTAAGTTAAGATTTGACCAAATGACCCTAGTCAATCAATATTTGTATTATATTAATTATTAGGCAATGAAATTTTTATTTAAAAATCATTAGATCCAAATGACCAACGCGATTCTAGTACAGGATATATTAAAGTCGATGGTATGGACCTAATTTAAATAAAATTTGAAACACGTGGCGTTAAATGGGATAAAGTAAGCTCCATTTTCAGTCAAAAGTATTATCTTTGGGATTTGACAGAAAAGACTAATGACGTCATCAATTATATTTTTTCCAGAAACATATCCAATTTTTTTACTGTTAAAATGCTCCCTTTTTGCTAATAAATTTTCATTTAACAAATTTTTCGTATTACTTTCCGTTTTAAAGTTATAAGCATTATTGTCCTAAAGAAATACCACCTAAAAATCATATTAGCAGTGGAAGGATCAAGTAGTCATTGGAAAATAAAAGAATGTTCATTATTTAAAGTGCATAAATGTCATTAAGAATAAATAGAAGAATTAAACTCGATAATTATTTAATACAGCTAAACCAAAACTTAAAAAATGAGACAAACGCCCTCATACTATATACATATTACAATCTTTTCTCTATATCACCTCCTCTCATTTCAAGACATATATTATCCAATCTTCGCCTGACTTCTTTGGGATGCGTTATTTTTTAAAATCCTCATAAAAAAATCTAGTGGTGTTAGATATGATGATTTTCCGGGCCACTGAATGGGTCCATTAACCACAATCCAACTAGTTGTTCAATTTATATTCATAGAAATAAGGCCCTATTAAATGCCTACCGATGGTGCCGCACTATATATTTATTCCAAAATGGCCTTGATTTTGGACTGGATTTACAATGTAGGGATTGTCAATTGACCAGTAGCGGTCGTTGCGCCTATTTGGTAAACCATTACTGACAAACACACTTTTGTCCGTGCAAAGAACGTGCCGAATGAGGTTGTGACCAACAGTTTCTGCATTTACTACAATTTGAGCTATAAAATTCAGTCTGTTTCCAATGTGACGCTCAGGCAAATACTCTAAATTGTGAATTTTGTAGTCATGATACCCATTGGTCCTTAAAATTCGTTAAAGAGTTGATTTATGTAAGTTCAATTTAGCGCTCAAATAGAATTTTGTTTATTTTTTCGAAATGCTGTAACAGTCTAGCTGTATTCACATTGTTTCTCACCCCACGGTTAATTTGAGACATCCTGTATACTAATTTTTACAAATCCAGACAATTGGCAACTTCGTGCGAATAGATGAAAAGATGAACATTAGGTTTATTAAAGATTTTAAAATGATCTACAAATTTCCGCAAATGTTCATTTCAAAACCGTGGGTGACCTTATTACAAAGGTGGCCTTATTTAGTGCAGGTATGTTATAGTTTGATTACCTGCGGCGTCATATTTCAGGGGATTTCTGTTGACAATATAGCTCCACATTATCATACTAATATACGCAATTTTGGCCACGTACTAGAATGAATGGGCAGAGTTCCCAGGGGACTTAATTGTCTTCCATTCCTGAACAGACGTGCCGTTCGATTATAACAAACTTTGAGAAAGGGTATTTGCGAGAACGCGAAGACGCGGAACTGACGTTGATTTTATCCACGATAGTTCCCAATCCATCGCGGAGATAATTAGAGACAGTAATTAACAGTATAAGTTTATCGAAAACTATACAAGGAAGGTTTCAATACGAGTTAATCCTTGTTAAGGTGCTCGGAGTGGAAATTTCAATATTGCATGACTTAACGTTAACCTAATTTGAGAGCATATAGAGAATACGTAGAGATATTATTAAGAAAATAAAATCATCAATAACCAATTATTCTTATTTGTAAAATTGTGTGTTGAAATTGAATTTTAAGTGATATGAGAAAAAGCCTAAATGATGCAAGTAAGTAGATAATTTGAATTAAGGAAAAGTACATTTTATGTTATTTGCAAAGTTCATAACAAATGGAAAAATATTTAGTATTAATGAGCTTCAAAATAAATCTTTTGTAACTCGTTTTTCTTAGTGGCTACAAGACTATGGCTACTTATTATTATAATATGCTTTTAAAATATGTTTTCACATGATGTAATACATTTAATATTGAAATAATTAGAATATGATTGATGCGATGATTCAGCTACCCTGACAAAAACGTTAGATGAGCAAATATGTAACGGAAACGGCAGAATAAAGGTGACTGTTGAAGCAACTGGTTGTTTCATTAAAGAATAGAAATAGTCTGATTTAATACTTTAGATAACACAAACCTGCATAGTGTTTGAAAGTGTTTCTGAAGTATTTTTTTATGTTAAATCCGGTTCCGTCCATTACCTAATACGTTTGAATTTTGAGATATTTGGGCTAAGCTTTTATTGATTCATTTAAGATGATATGTAGAATATAAAAATAATTTAACACTTCTATTCTGCTGGTTACATCGTCTAATACCACCTTTCCTCTTTAAAGTGAGACCTTGATTGTTCATTCACTATATTTTATCAGGTTTATGGCTTTTCAAAGATGAAGAATGGTAAATGTTTACCACAAGATACATTCACGTTTCAGATCCTTGAATGGAAAATAAAAAAAGAGACAGATTTCACCAAGACTCAATATCATTGTTACAAATTCAATATTTGAGTTGATGTCCTGAGACTCTTGGATTTGAGAGTTTAGGATTTATGACTTCTGTGCTTCCGGGTTATAAATATATGAAAGTTTGAATAGATATTTCCAGACTGTCAATTTCTCCTTTTTTGGTTTTCAATTTTGGATACAATATTGATTTGAAGTTGCGAGAATTTTGATTAACCGGCAACAAATATTCAAATCAATTCGTCTTTAAAAAGCCATAACTGACAAAGCCATGACAAAAAAATCGTAAATGGACAATGGAGGCCTCATATTGAAGCAAGGTACGAGACGATACAACTCGCAGAGCAGTGCTAAACAATTTGTTCTAAACATAACCACAAAAGATCATTATTTGTCATTAAACTTCAAATATATAAAAATCTTGACATGCAGTTTATCTAATGGCCAAATGTGGATTTTACGAAATAATTTAAGGATAAAAAGAACTGAAAAATAATACGTAGAATTTTAAAAAGTAAATTTCCTGATTAGATGCGAAATTAATATTTGAAAAAAGTTACGTGCCAAAGTTTCATTTGGAACTTTATGTGTATATTGTGTCTGATAGTACGTCTTCATGTGTAGTTTTTTTTTTCAATTTTCCTGGCAAATAAATTGTTGCCAGGACACAACATAAATTGTTTGAATAATACCTTTTTTCAATTTTATAAATTTTACACTACATATTAATCATCGGCCATTGAACACTGTATGTTATAAATAATATTTGATGTAACTGTTACTTTACACAACATTAGTAAAACAAATAAGTTACAGCCAACCCTTTGTTTTACATGTGATGTATTTTGGTAAGTTTCATAAATAGAGTTATTTAAATAATTCTTCAAATAAAGTAACATTTGTTTGTATGTAGCATAATTGTTGTACAAAAGTACGAATCTAACAATATTTGAGGAATTTCGGCAAAAGTATTCACCAAATCGAGCTTTTCACATTTAGAAGCCAGTTCTATGAAATGAAATGTATGTTCAGTGTGCCCTGACAAATATCTACTTGGAAGCTTCAGAGAAGCAGACCTTGACGTAGCAATTCTGAACTTAAGGTGTTTGCGTAGATATGTTGACGCATTAATTGTATAGACTCACGGGCAATATAGAATAAGCGAATAAGCTTCACTATGGATCTGAAAAAAAATGGTTTCCTTCAATCTCATCATGATCTGGCCTAGAAACGGGCTATCGTCAACACCTTGAGCACCGACACTTTGTAGGCATACTACTTGGAATAAAAACTACATCATCTGCAATCCTCTCTCAGAGGAAATAGATATTGTAACAAAAACACTGAACAAGCCATCAGGAGGACCCCTAAGATCAAGGAAACGGAGGAGATTATCTGGTATCAACGCATTTACCATGTATACAAGGATACATACCTACTAATAAGAAAACAATGACGTACTCTGAAGAAAACACGTTAACTGTAACACCTGGAGGAATATATGAAAGTCTTTCCCAAGACCAACTGCAACAGTACTAAATGTACTCCAAGGTTTTAGTACATACAGCATCCGGTGTTATAACAATGACGAACTACTTATTACTTTAATCATCTAAACAATTGATTACATCCAGTAACATTAGAATATTGGCTATGTAATTACTATGTATATCTGTAAACTATGGTACACATTTCTGATTGGTTTTAGTTCAGATGTGTGTACTGCCACTGTGTAATGTGAAATAGCAAAGCCCAGGACGTCAAGTACCACCAAAGACAGGAAAACGTGAGGAATATGCTAACGATATTAGATTATTATAACATTATACTCATATACATAATTATACTTATTGTATTTTTTTAAACTGCAAATTAACATTGATAAGTACAAGTAAATAAAATTTTTTGACGACATTGGACAAAGCGCGTAAAATAGAAATCAGAAACTAATTAATTTGAAAGTTCGCGAAAATCATCAAATAGTAAAAAAATTTTTACTTAAATGAATTTATTCGCTATTTAAAATAGAGCAATTTAAAATAATCCTGTATTTGTATTTTCTGATTCACATAGAAATGATGATCAAGAAAAAAAAATTCAAAAAAATGTTAATTCTATAGTTCGTATTCGGAACAGTTCCAGCGTGACTGCCTACTAGTTAAGTTACTACTGAAACAGAGCACGAGATTAAAGGAACAAGTGTCATAATAGTATAACAGCAGTAAAATCAGGAGTTACGGCATATATGGTCGATAGATGGATAAAATATGAATAAATTCTACAGGAATAAAAGTTTAGATAAAACTACTTGGAATTTGAGACCGATTCATACATATCAAAGTCCAAAACGTCACATTACAGTGATTGATACATCGTGACTTAATCTTAAGTTTCAGAGTTACTTTTGAAGAAGAGCGGCATATCTCTCGAAACGTTAAGCAGCCTAACTGGCCCGAAAATTGTTCAATCACTGACAATTACCGCAAATGCCTGCAAACCAAACCAATAACAGTGGTTACTTCAATTTAAATATGTTAATTGTATGTTTGAACCAAGTTAGAGACAAATCTGTTTTATTTAGTTGCTTTTAAATTTGATTTTAGATTGCCACATCTGACTCTAAGTTAGAATATCCTATAATAATTCAATTTTATCTACTAAATAAGAGCAGTTATTTACGACGTATAGTAACTTTTACAGTTAGGTTGATACTATAAATTTTCGGGAAAGAGATTTTCGTCTAATATTTGCCAGCATATCATCCTACAGCGTAAATTTAGGCAGCAGAGGTTAATAAAAGCGCGTATTTTTAAACATATATCTATTTTGAATGACGTAGATACATATATTAGCTCATAAAATTATACAGGTAAACGTGTAAATAAAATTCCTGGGATATTAAAATAATATACAAGTAGCATATTTCACACCGCCGAATGTATTCAACATTGTACAAATATTAACTAAAATTTAGCAAGGTATATGTTTCTCTGCAAGCCAAATATTAGGAGAAATTTATCTTACCTGAAGTATGATTGATTTTATGAAAGATATTGTTCGCGAGTAGTTCGGGAGCTATTCGCGAATAGTTCGGGAGCTATTCGCGAATAGTTCGGGAGCTATTCGCGAATAGCTCGTGAGCAGTTCACGAGCTCAACGTCTACACTAGGTATGGGTGATTCTTTAATATTGCGAAAAATTTCAGGGACAGGTTCTTAGAGAAAAAGTTCCCATTTAGACCAGTGCTGAAGCCTTTGAAAATGGTAAAAAGTGAAAAAAAAATAATAGTAGGATGAAACCTATTGGAAAAGGAAGAGAATACAACAAAAACAAGAGGAAAAATAATTTACGGGCGATCTGAGGTCGGAAAGTGGAAGGGGGTGAGTTTTTCAGGGTAAAAAACGGTTTTTCTTGATTTCCGGCAAAACTACAAGTCCTATAGAAAAATGTTAAATAGTAAAGTTGTAGGTAATAAAAAGATCTACAACTTTTATATTTACACTTTTTTCACATAACCTCAAAATTTATGTGAAAAATTCAAATAACCAAGTTTCTGGTTTTTTATTTTTATCTTTTATTAAAAATAATTTTTTTATGAAATGATGCGACAAACTCGAATCTGAATTTTTTTTTAATTTATGTACATTTTTGAGCTATTTATTAAAATTTATACTTTAATTACTCGAAAAACTCCATATTGCATTGATAAACTAAAAAATTGCAAGTCGAAATATACTACTATAATTAACAACTAAATAAGTTAATAAAGTTAATTTAATAAAACATCTACAATATTTTTTCGTTTCTTTGCATTTTCTAAGAACGTTTACCAAAATAATGTATATTTTTTTACACCATCAGAAAGTAGAGATTTCAACGAACAAAAAGCCCTCCGACTTTTTAAAAAAAGCAGATATTCTGACGTGAGGATTTTCGATTGAAAATTAGGGTGCTTTTTCGATATTAAGTCAAAATAAGGTAAAAAAATAAATATTTTAAATAAAAAAAATTGCAGTGTATTTGGGACATAAAAAGGTAAGTTTTCACCAAATATCGCGAAAAAAAATATTTTTTGTAAAAGATAAAAATAAAAAACCAAAAACTCACCCCTTTCCACTTCCCGACCTCAGATCGTCCGTAAATTATTTTTCCTTTCATTTTTGTTGTATTCTCTTCCTTTTCCAATAGGTTTCATCCTACTATTATTTTTTTGGTTTCAAAAATTATCGACCCTGGTCTAATTAGCATGTGTCCGGAAACGCTTCGTTTCCGAGATACAGGGCCTTCATTTTTTTGTAACCTACTTTTAATACTTGTTAGTTCAAAAGTCCTTTAACTATACGATTAGGGTATCTGTCTTGATAGATGTCTGATTAAATTATCTTATCGTGTTCAAACAAAATAGCCCCAGTTGGTTTGGAAATTGGAATGCCCACCAACTGTCAATCATTGTTTTTTGTCAATAGTTGATTACTGTTTGTCACATTGTGAGTGTAGGAGTGAGTAAAAATAACTACTGGTTTCGTGTTTTAAAACTGATATTTCTCTTCAAAGAATGAATTACACAAATAATAAATTGTGCGACATGCATTTTGTTTATGGTCTTGCCGACGGTAATTCGTTAAGGGCTAGGCGTATTTATGAGGAAAGATACCCTAATCGTGCAATTCCGCATCATGCAATGTTTGCTCGTCTCCATCACCGTCTCAATGAAACAGGAAGCTTTGAAGTGCTCGCTAACGATTTCTTTGATCTTACCGCTCATGTACCGAACTTCAGCCGAACTCGCAAAACGAACACGAGCTGTTCGCGGCCTTTGGTACACATTCAGTTCGTCAGGTGATAGTTAACAGTTCGCTAACAGCTCTCGCACTTGGTTTGTACGCACCTTAAAGGTTCGTTCTTTACATAAATGTTTGCACAAATATATTACAACGCGTCCATTCATGATAATCTGTTAGGATGATGCTTCGTTACATTTACACATAATGATCTTAGACTGGTTCCCAGTGTTAATAGGACGAACTATACAATTTTTTAACGCAAAATGTATGCAAGGTTAACTATGACAGTACAAATATTTTAAGAGGGGATAGGGAAAAATAATAATCTATCAAAAAATATCCAAATTTATTTATAAAGCAAATTTTTTTTTCAAAACTATATTAAATCGTTATTTATCGCCGTCACTGGCCTTCTGTCAGCCGCGAGGTTAAGATATATTCCGTGAAAGTCAAAGTTGTCAAAGGTAGTCACCGCGCTGAAACGTGTATCAGTTTACTCCTTTTTGAAAGAAAAGAAAATATTTACAAAATGTAGATTATTATTTAATGATTTAATGAAACACGCGATATGGTAACACAGGGAGGCAGCACCTACCTTACTAATATTTATTTCCAGGATTGATATTTGAAGAGATTTTACGAATGTTGTATCATTTTCTGTTTTCTTACTTGTTTACATTAAAACCTGGCATTGCAAATATTTTTATACTTGCTGGGGACATCTCCTTCCCTCAACCGTTCTTTTTGTTTAAAGTTTTAAAGTGAGGTACCTACTTCCTCAGGCGGGTAATCTGTGGTCCGGCGGTGATGTGCATTACCTACGTCGGGAAAACCCACAAAGGATAACAAAAAATACACAGAAATACATACAAACTGCCACACGTTTACCGCCAAGGCATTACAATAGTTGTTCAATATGGTTCAAAAAGTATTCAGCATAATATTTTGTGTACTCGAAAAACGTATTTGGTATTACACTGCCACACGATAATATGCACTTGTCACACTCCCATAAATGAGCACCTTATCCGTCATCTAGGCATTTGAATACGACATGTTTGTAAATACACAAAAAAAATATGCGAAACATAAAATTTGCAAAACGCAAGTACTGAAAAATTATTTCAAACTAATCAGAGTACCGTATGTAATATTTTTTGTAGGCCAAGGTGCACTACACGCCGATACATTTTTAAACTTCTTCTGTTTTTTTTTTTTTGGAATTAACTTCTGTTAATAATAATAGCAACAATATTAACAGTAATCGACGATGTTTGTATAAAAAATTAGTACTATTTTAAACTATATCACAAGAAGTTTACAATGTTCCGTAAACATGTTTTTTAGATCCTTAGATATAACTTAGCTTCGCCATGATCTTAGACGTTTGGAGAGTATGCAACTAGCAATACAATATTCTAAGTTATGTTATTTTAGAATAGTAGTGACTAATTTTAAACGTTTTATAGTAATTAAATAAAGTTTTTTATGTGTAAAGGGTATGTTAGTGAATAATTATGACGAATCTGCGAGAAGTGAAATTGTAGTTTTGGCAGTGTGCAAGGAAAGAACGAAGAACAAATAAAAAATACTACAGCTAACCGGATTAACTGTTTTCTATCAGGTACTTAGGCATTTCGATCTTTTCTACACTTGACAACGCTGCAAAAAAACGACCGCATGGTAATTGCCATATCTAGCCATCTCGACCAATGATTTATTGTCATAGGCGCCGATTTTTCGATGGAAAAGGGGGTTTTGCCCCATTTTTTAAACATCGAGCTAGCATTCCTAAATAAATATTTTAGACCTCTCTTAGCACGTGGTTAAAATTTTTGTACTTGGTCATAATTAACCCTGTACATATATAAGAACAGATTGTTTTATGGAAATAAATTATTTGTTTAAATTGAGCCAAATAAATATTTATTTCCTGATACCAAACCATTTTTTTTTAAAAAGCAAAAATACAGTTATAAAAACATATTTTAATTTAATTATATTTTATACAAAACATAAACGATAAAACAATATTTATATATTCAAAGAATTTTTTACCAATTAAATAACCGTTAATTTACGTCAGTAACTTATTGTTCAGGAAACTCAGCATTGAATTACACCTGAAAAATCTATATCAAATAGTCAACATATCCGGTTTCGAGCTTATTAGCTCATGATTAACCCTAGCTTTTCATTTCTCTCAAACCCGACATACCAGAGTACGCGAATTATAGCACAGCTACATCTAGCAGCCTCCTATTGACAATTATTTTTTGTTTATAGGAAGCAATTGGAATTTTTTCTTTCAAATACTTTTTTCGACGATGCGAGTATATTTAGAAATTGAGTTTTCTTTAATTTACGGTTTATGATTATATAACCTAATGAAATTTCATTTAAAAACTTTGCAAAAAAAATTAAAAGATTAAATACATATTTTGCTTTTCCACGTCCCTCAATTAAAAATATATATTTTTAAATTAAATAAACGCATTATTTGATTCAAAATGTACATTTATTTCATTTAAAAATATATTTTTTGAAAATATAATTTTTATACAGATTTGAGCAATTTTTTAGGTAAATGAAAACAATATATTTATTTAAAAATCTTTTTTAAAATCAAGTTTACATAAGACGTTCAAATGGAATAACTATTTGTTTTATTTAAACAATAAAACAAAATATTTGGCAAATAACTTGAAATAAAAATGTTCAATAATAAATTTTTAACAGCAATGCTATTGGATATTTTTTTTTTTGGTCACCTCAAAGTCCTGATTTTAATATTATAGATTTTTACTTACTCGAAGCGATTCCTAAGTATAAGAAGATGCTGATCCCCAAAAGTAATATTGAATTATTAAAAAAAAGTAGAGGCAGTATTGCTAACATTTCACTGACAAAAAAACTTTTATCGAGAATCTGAGAAAGGTGAATCTGTATAGGTAATCACAAAATAATTACTTGATTAAGTATTTCAATAGTTGAAAATAAAGTTAGAAATATAAAGGTCGTACTTATTTTGTGTCTATGAATTTTTGATAAATATTATTTATAATACGATTGTTTCAATTTGAAAAAAAGGAATTTAACAACTTTTTCTTCTCCGGACAATAAACAGTTTAATGTATATATACTATTCGTGAAAACATCTAACGAGAATTTAGGTCCATCTTGGGTACAAATTTACTGATTGGTATCGATGTAGAGCACATCCACGTTAAAACTAATTAGAGCATAAATCTGGAATATCAGGGGAATTGACGTACCCTCAGGGTCTGTATATTTTGATCCATTTATTATTAATATCCTAATGGATTTTTACAGTTTCCCTTGTTTGAATTATTCTCCAGATATGAAAATTTCATTTTCATATTTCATGTTCAAGTCATTGTGAAAGAAAGGTATGGGAGGGTCAGTAAAAGTATAACTTTTATTTGCTATTATATCCATTGTTATAGTGTACATAATCATGAGGTGTCTGAACAAATAAGTTCTTAAAATAATGAAATACACAGGGTATTTAAAAACGTGTGAAAGTAATTTTAAATCAAGTAGAAAATATTAATGATATAAGTAGTTTTCCAAAAATCAAAAACACTCAAGCTGCAAAACAAATACTAATAATTAATGGATACTGTTAAAACTTATTGACAAAGTCTGTAACCATCTTTAACCTACACTATAAAATAGCGCATCGTACGAATTTTTACCTGCCTTTTTTATAATAAAAAAATACTAACTCAAAAGTAAAATTTACGATGGTATGTTCCGCTTTAGATAACGTGGCTAAACAGTGAACCTTTGTTTCAAGTAAAACTATTTATTAATTAATTCATTTATTTCTCAAGTTTTTAGCTGTATTCTAATATTTTATCAGTCATCATGTGTTACTTTTAATCACGTATTCGGAAGGCGTAATAAGGACAAAAAATCGAATAAAAAATTTGTTACTCGGCCTTTCAAAAGAGAAAGAAATCAGTATATAACAATCGGTAACAAGACACTCCTGGTACGTTACAAATTTATTTTCTGATGACGCGTACGAGTATTGAAGCTAATAGAAGTCCAGCAGCGTTATTTATTAAGAGTTTTGTCAAATTCTGAGACAACCGCGGTCTTTCACTTTACCCAACTTGAATTGCAATGTTATTTAGGTAACAAATTTTAATTAATAATTATGAACTACATTGCACTCTACCACGCGAAATCATGAAAATGTAACTGATGAATATGGACGAAAAAGAGAGAGAAGTCAGGCCGTGTGTATCTGTTCCAGATGCAGTCGACGGCGGATACGCCTGTATAGGATCCGAACGATCCGCCGGTAACACATTAAACGGGAATTTGAACTGCTGCGAGTGTGTTTACAGCCTACCTGATGTCGGCGCTGATTACTGCAGTTGGCATTTATTTTATTGAGTACACTGAGTGTTTATATAAATGCAAATTTATTTATTGTTTGTTTCTGTTATTAATTAGCGGTTCTGCAGCGCTTGTCATTGAGTAGACATTAAAAACAAAGTTATTGACCTAAATAAGGTAGGTCAAGACTAGAATTGAGGGATATTTTATCACAATAGGTATGTCTCAAACTGATTTTTGTAAATAAATAAATACAACAGCACGGAAAGGTTTAGAATAAAAAGATTTTTCCGTACATCTTTATTTAAGTCTACTACGGGAACAAATCGTAGTTTGGAGTAGATGATTGAAGAAAACATTCAACCGTCTAAGGATAAATATAAAAAATATGAAAGCTGATCAAAAATTCAGTTAAAAACTAAGCTTTTGACTAGGGTTCCTGCATATACCAAAAATTGAAGCTAATTTCAGGCTGATTTAAAAAAATGGTATGACACCTAATGAATATTTCCTAATAGAACTGACGTGAAAAGTGTCGGTTATCATTAAACATAAAGGTCACGTAGAGGGAATTCGCAGTAGCTTTTTATTTCCCTTTATGGTACAGACCAAAAAGGAACATCTCAACTCACATTTGCCATGCAAATTAGGTTTCTGGCAGAGGAGAAGGCAATGTGGCCCTATCAGCTGATGTTTCAATTTAAAATGCGGTGGTTTTAGTCGTCGATTCGGATTAGTTTCAAATCGGGTACTTGGGGCTGTGATGTTGACATAGTGATGTTTATTTTAAGGACGTCATATTCTTTTTATAAGGTTTCCTACAAAGACAAATCATTTTAAACATTTAATAACTAAACTACATAAAACTTAGCAAATAAGGGGAATATTACTTTATGCCACCTGTGTATTTTCAAGGATACCGAAGAAATACGAATAAATGGCAACAAAGAACGGCCTAACAAAGTTTTATATTTTTTAAAATTTAGCTGTAGATGCTGCTTAACCTTATATATATATATTATTATTATTATATATATACGAGGGGCGCTGTCCAGATTTTGTATACCAAAATTCCTTCCTCGCAGAAAATGCCTCAAAATGCCTCCGAAATGCCACAAATTACCTCAATATGCTAAAAAATGTTGGAAATACCCCCGAAATGCCCTAAATGCCACCGAAATGTTACCGGAATACCAGAAATACCACAAAATGCCTCTAAATGTCAGGAAATACCTCGAAAAGCCTTATGTTTTTAGTTACCATTTTCTGTCCTAATTGTATTACTTATCATTTTTATACAGGGCAATCGTCAAAAAATAGGCCAAACCTTACCATTACATTCTACGACGAAAATTAATTGGGAAAAGTCATACAATGTGGCTCATTAAAGCTTAGTTTTCCAGATACAGGGTGTTGAAGTTGAAAAATAAAAACGATTTTTAGGCATACCTATCTCGGAGATGCATTAAGATATTTTTGTCTAATTGGGTATGAGGAGTTCTAATGGCAACTTACTTCATTTGCTGCGACATCACGTCAATACGAAAAAAAAACAGTGGCGTGCAAACTATATTTTCGAGATTCTTTTCTAAAAATAAATGCGCCACTGCATAAAGCGGAAATAAATAATGTTTTTAAAATTTTCAATGATTTTTCAACAAAAAAGGTATATTTGTTGAATATGGCTGAGAGGCAGCGTTATTGAAAAAATAAACTGCGTTTAAAGTAGTATGTGCAGTTCGTGGATTACGTAACTCAATTAACTTGCAACTTGTGTTATAGAAACAATGTTTTGATAATTAATTTGCATTAACAAACATTATACTGTTTACATAATATATTTCAAGTATTATAGTTGTAAAATATATCACACAATTAAGCAAACTAAAATAAAGATATAAATATTTTTTGTATGGCATAAGTAAATAATAAAATATAACAAGAAAAACTATGAAAAACATTAATTAAACATTAATATTATTTTAGATTATTTGACTAAAGACATGTTCGATATCTTTCTAAAAAATTTCTCCAAACAGTAAAAAATGATGGGTTCATGTTTTTCATAGCATTTGCAGCTGAAACTATTCTTTGCCATAGTTCATTTCTATTGTTGATAGAGGCAGCACTATAAACTATGGCCTTAATATAACCCCAAAAAAAATCAATCGGATTTAGATCCGAACAACGTGGCGGCCATGTAAATACCACATGAGCACTAATGTTCAAAGGAATTTCTTCTGGTAGTTCAATTAAATTAGATTGTAAAAAGTGCAGATAATGTTGGCCGTTTAAAGATAGATGCTCGAATTTCATATTGTCCAAGAACCTGATCGTCAAATATTCTGAACCTAATATTGAACTTAAACTCATGCTGAAAGTGTCGTACAATGCTTTCATTTGGATTTTTTTCGGCTCATATATGAAAACAATCCCTTAACATATCTCCGAGATATGTCTGATAATCATTTTTATTTTTTTAACTTCAACATCTCGAAAACTAAGCGTTTATGAACAACATTGGAGGTATATGAATTTTGCCCATTAATTTTTGTCGTAGAATCTAGTGGATTTGGCCCATTCTTTAACGGACACCCTGTATAGTAAATAGTGAAAACGATTAAATAAAAACAAACTGAAGATAGTTTATATTACCGAAAAGGTATCTATCAAGATAAAGTAATGAAATTTTGAGCACTGGAAATTTAAGCATTTCATTCAAAAATGTGTTAAACAGGGCCGACTTAAGATATTTATAGTTTAACTTTTTAGTTAGAAATTATTTTTACCCTAGCTTGGAAATGTAATGCATTTTAAATTATAAAGGTACTCTTTTTCGACTTCGATAAAATGCACCGTTTCAGAGTAAAATAGTACTTGAAAATTGCTACGTAACGTAAAACTGTTTTTAGATATTAATAACTTATAAATTTAACTGTGTATTTAAGAAAATACAAGCTTTACATTACATAGTAATTTGTTTTAACTCGGAAGTCGTGCAATTTATTGAAGTATAAGTCGCACTAGAATATCATTTTAATGTAAAATGTATTACATTTAAAACTTCTTTAGCCTAACTATAAAAATAATTACACCCATATAATATGCATATGCATTTATGCACCTAGATATTTTTAAAAGTCTTCTAGTTTGCAATAAATCTCCTTTGTCAAGTTATCGACTGGACAAACATACACTGGACCCGCTTCGCCTATTTACATCCGTTTTTAACTCTTATACAATGTGTACAACTATAGAAGTCAAGTCGTGAGTCGAAGTGAATCACTCAAAGCCAGTTGAAAACGAAGTTTACAAAAAACAAAAATAGTTACCTATTATAATTAAATAAGTGGTCACTTACTTACATGTTTTTTATTTTGAACCAAAGAAATGACACTAAGGTACAATTTTCAACATCCATGAGCCTAGTTGGTCAGCCTGACGCCTTAATATCGAATTATACAATCTCAACGAGCACCTCGTGGACAAACTATTACGCGTACACATACAATACAAAAATTCTTTCAAAAATGCTCTTAAATGCCTCTAAAACACCCCAAAATGCCTCGAAATTCCAGAAAATATCTCGAAATGCACTTAAATGCCCCTAAATACCAGAAAATGCCTCAAAGTGCCCTAAAATACCTCGGGATTCAAGAAAATGTCTCAAAATACCTGCAATGTGTACACCAAAATGCCTCTGCGAAACACCCCTCGTATATATATATATATATATATATATATATATATATATATATATATATATATATATATATATATATATATATATATATATATTACTTATAGGTAATAGCTAATTATGATATACTTTAAGTTGCTAAACGTGACATATTATTCCGTGAGAATATAAGTTTGGGACACGACACCGAAGGCAGAGTATCTTATTCCAACAAAATAAAATCACGTTTAGCACATATATCATACAATATTGTTCCTACAAACGCCATTAAATGTACAAATCAATGCATTTCTTACGTTATTAAATTTATAAATATCATTTTGAAATCCAATAATTGTCCATGAAGTTTACTGTTGTTAAGGTATATAATGAATGTTCGATCGTTTGTTACTAAATAATTTCAAACCTTGTGTTGAAATTCTCCCGGCGGAAACAGCAACAGTATGAGTTTTCGTACAATCGTTCCTTGAGATGATGTGATTTGGAAAATTTTATTTTATTATATCTTTCTGTTTATAAGATTTTTAAAACTAATTGTAATCTTACTTCCATTACAATATTTCATTTGCAGTAACAAATTTTAAAACTATAATGGCTCCCAAAAAACATCTTTATGATACATCGATTTTTTGAATATCACTGTGATGTTGAGCTGCTGTCATTTTTAGATCAAAATTCCGAAAAAATACTTACTAAATTACATGTTATATTATCTAAGGTACGGTCAACTCAGAAAAAAGGTTTGTTACCCTTGAATCCTAACATAACAGAAACTGCTTTTGCTTCATCTAATCTGACTTAGATGCTTGCTTCCGAACAAACATCAACTGATAAAGAAAATGCAGCTAATCTCAGTTCAAATAGGTTAAATACATCCAACACAAATTCTCCTCTAGTTCCTCTAACATCATAATAAACTGCATGTTCAGATGTTAGATGACTTGGAGTTTATCGATAGATGCTACTAAACGTTTTTGTTCAATGATTAGATGATGATGCTTCTACTATTGAAACTAAGTTCAGTTCCTTTCTGTATATTTAAATATAATAGGATAATTTACTGTTTTTTAAAAATCATACGCTGAGGCATATATTGTTATTTTCTTAAAATAGTAACTTTTCTTTTTGGTTTAAATAGAATCTATATTATGTATGTTCTGTTTTATTTTTAAGACAGAGAAAAACTGATATAAAATATACATCAATATACTTATACATATTATATATACATTATTATCAATCATTCAAGAATTAATTATATTTATTACATTAAGAATAAAGCCGGGGCCACATTGCTCTGCCACGCCACCCGACGTGATGTGACATACAGGGTGTTAAAAAATGAATGTAAAATATTTTAGAAGGTAATAGTATGAACCAAAATAAGCAGAAAAGTCTTAATAAACATGGGTCAGCAAAGTAACGGTTGCGGAGATATGGACCACTATTCGTTTTTCAAACATTTTATTTTATTAGGAATAAACCGACAAAGGAAGCTTTTAACAAACAAGAAACAAAGTTACAGAAGATGTTCAAAGTGCTCTCCGTCACCTACAATACCCATCCAAATGTTGATGAATGAAAAACGTGCCTGATGTTCAGATTCTATTAGAGCATGGCCGTTAGAGAGCATTTTACTGTTTTATGGCCTCCAAGATCTCCTGATCTGAACCCTCTAGATTTCTTTGTTTGGGGATATTTAAATACATTAGTGTATGGTACTCCCGTAAATAGCCTGGAAGAGATGCATCAAAAGTGTCAAGAAATCCAAACCATGGAGTGTGTTTTCGAAAGAGTTCGAATATCTTTGAGACGAAGATGTCGTGCCTGCTTGGAAATGGACGGAGGGCCCTTTGAACATCTTCTGTAGCTTTGTTTTTTGTTTGTTAAAAGCTTCCTTTGCCGGTTTATTCCTAATAAAATAAAATGTTTGAAAAACGAATAGTGGTCTATATCTCCGCAACCGTTACTTTGCGGACCCATGTTTCTGCTTATTTTGGTCCATACTATTACCTCTTGAAATATTTTACATTCTTTTTTTGACACCCTGTATGTACTCTGTGTACACTGTTACCACGTCATGCGATGCCTTGTTAAGTCACATTTTATCACTGGTACTGGTTAATGCATAATACAATTTCTGTGTTTCAAAAAGGCATTGGCCAAAAATTTGGCTTACCTTCGTTCCCTGCTACCTATTCGAGCAGCCGTACGGCAGCGTGCGTACAGTCACCCAATGCAGAGCTGCAAAGAAATGCATGGAACCAACGGAATGGAGTTGGAAACGCATTATCAACGGTTTACTGCCAGTAACCACTGAAAAAGAAGCAGCGCCATCAGCATTGCTCAAATAATCTCTTGTAATCGTTGAAGTGTGTGCAAGGACAAATGGGGCTGTCGTAAGCTTGGGCTGAGCTGTTCGATCACTTTTACCACCTGTGAAGGTCGAACTTGAAATCTATTGACATTGATTCAGAGAATTTCTTGAAAGTTGAACTATCGGATGAAGATAATTAAGAAGCAGAAGAAACTGGAGCCACTGAGGAAACTGAAGAAATTAGAGACTGCGAGCCACCAACACATCACCTTGATGAGCACTCCAAATGTGAAAAACGGGGATTAATTGAATAAAGTAAACAGTTCATTTAATATAAATTAGAATAAATAATGATTTAAATATTTCACTTGATTTCGTACAGTTATAATTTAATTATTTAACTATTCTATGACATATCGACTTCATATAATCAAATTGTACAATCTATTCCTTATTTTATCATATAGCAAGTCAAACACCAAAAATAAAGATTACTTCATCCAATATTAACAAAATTACATCAATTTTGTCTGTCACTTCATGTGTTTGACATGAAATTCAGGTGCACACTGTTACCACGCGGCACCATGTGACATGATGAAAATCTAACAAGTCGGATTCGCAACACGTCGGATGGAGTTGCATAGAGTGGCGTCGTGTAGCGTTAGAGCAATGTGCACACAATATCTAGGGTTAACTATGATTTAGTACAAATATTTTAAAAGGGGATAGGGAAAAATAAGAATTAACGGAATCACCCTTCAAAAAAATTTCAAACTTGTTTATAAAGCCAAAAAAAATGTTTTTCGATATTATTTTTAATCCTTATTTAACGCCGCCAATGTAGAGTAGGCAACCAACAAGCAAGTCATGCAACAGTCGCTCAGTCGGTATCACTGTCATGTCATAATTCAATTGCTGTGTTTACGTTGCAATTTTGTGCTCTTCAGTTTTTAGTGCCTTATTTTAATTTCAAACGTTTTATAGTTATTAAATAAAGGAATATGTGTCGGTTACAGATATTTTCCCACAAAATAGTTCGCCGATTTGTTTATATAGGTTATGGGTCAAGACTGCCGCCGTATTATTAGTACCACCCATTCCTTTCGTCCGATTTTCTTATAATAAATAGGCATTTTATCTAATTGTACCTACGGTAAGTGTCTTTTATCAGTAGTGAGTGGCTGTAATGAGCGAATATGTAGTTTTACCAGTTTATAACGAAATAATGATAAACGAATGCAAAATACTAGAGCTAACTGGATTAACTGTTACCTATCTATCAGGTATTATTACTAATACGAATGTTAATTTATGTCGTTTCTACATCTAAAAACGCTGCAAAACGACCGCATGGTAGTTGACATTTGTTAGGATGTAAGCTTTATCTATGAATCTAAGCCATCTCAATCGATTCTTATCATAGGCGCCGACTTTCCATAGGAAAAAAGGGTTTTGTCCCATTTTTTAAATATCGAGCTAAAATTCTGTATTGTCTTTTAGGTCTCCCTGAGCACGTGGTTAAATTTTGTGTACTTAGTCATATTTAACCCTGTATAAAAAAACATAAGAATAAACGGTGCCAGATCCTTCTGGCGTTGCATCACATGGCGTGGCTTGGCATCAGAGCAATGTGCCCCCGGCTTAAATGTGCCACGACTCCAGTTGGAATCAACACATTTGTTAAGATGCTTGTCAATATTCCTGAATTTCTAAATTTGCCTGATTTTCATTCTTATGTTGCCTAATTTATGGCAGACTCTGGCGCTAATCTTACTACAGCTAAGAGACACGGTGGATGGAAGTCCAGTACGGTAGCGGAGGGTTATATAGAATATTTGTTACAAAACAAGAAGAGCATGTTGAATCAAATTTTGTCCTAATATTTGGCGGATAACATTGCTCCCTAGATTGGTACAAGTTTCACAGAAATAATTACCACTACAGTTACTAATGAGATTGGTCATGGAATTATATACTTATTCTAATTATAGTTTCTCTAACTGTACAATTAATGAAGTAACTAAATATTTCTTTGATTTAACATTTCTTCAGGCCTATGATTGAACATTCAGGTTAGCGTAACCGATGACAGTTAAGTTACGATAACTGGGTGGGCATAACTGAGCTTTTAACCGAAATGGAAAGATCGTTATAATCGAACAACCAGCTATCTGTGCCTGTTATTATGGCCAGATAACCCTGTCATGGCAGTTAATTCTTTAACGTACGTCATCTGTCATCACTCATATGCCAAAATTTAAATCATAGGTACTTAACAGTGGGTACAAGTGGCAAGAAGTTTAGGGCACATGAATCAATGCCAATATGAAGAAATGCTAAATTTCATTAACTGTAAGAAAATATTGTTGGGAAGCAAAGTAAACCCAACGCATGTTAATATAAGTAGGTACTTTGGCAAATTTTTGAAGTACATATAAATTCTTTAGTGTATGGACCGCAAACAAATCCCCAACAGTGGTGGTAGGTAAGTGAAATATTTCATATTAACTTATTGACACAATTATTTAAATTATTTTAGATTCATGCAGAGTGGAAGCAGAATGTAAAAAGGAAGAGCAGAAAACTTCATCAGGATCAAAAACTAGTAAAACCTGGATGCACATATTCAATATTTATACACAGTTTACGTGGGTAATCAAAAATGTATTTTTAGGCATGTGATCTGTGCTACTGTGCTAATTACAATTTACTACGCCTTGGTGGAGTCCATGTTGCAATATATTATAATTATAGGAGGATAGTATAGGATGCAGCATATCAGTGTTAATAGTAATCCATTAGAAATTATTGTCAAAAACACATAACTATCTAATAAAAATAATATTTAAAAAAGATAAAATGTATTATTTATACCTACTCTTAATAGAATCTAAATTATTACCAATAATTAAAAACTAGGTACCTAACTTTTGTCATTGTGGCTTTCTCCTATTCATAAATTAATTATTAATAATATTAGGTAATAATATATATTTCTTTTTGTTTGTTAATATTCACTTAGGTATCACTATCATACTCAGAATAGCAATCTTAATTATATAAAATTGTAATCCCACTTAGAACAAACTTTTCTTTTAGGTTGTATTTACTGTCAAACTATTAATAATTACTAATTATGTAAAACTAAGATATGGCAATAAATTGATACTGAATTGTGCTATAGACAAATAATAACAAAATTATACATTATAAATTTGCCAAATGTCTACGTCAATTGCCAGAAATAAAATTAAAATTTCTGACCAATAAAAAGCTCGTTACATTTAACGGCAGGTTATTTCAAGCAGTTTCATAACTGGGTCACGTGATCATTCTCAAGTTAAGTAACTGGGAAAAATAAACTTGACAGGTGTGTCAATCATACAAATTTCTGATTAAGCTACCAGTTACCGTTAACAGGCCTGTTAATGCTAACTGGATGTCTTCGATCATAGGCCCGCTTATTTGTTTTCTAATTTTGCGCATCATATTTTTTTAAGTAATTTGGTAATGAAATATTTTAAACTCTAAAGTATTAAATCTTACAGTAGATAATAATATCCACAGATTCCCCGGCTATATTGACCCTATCAGAGTATTAAAACAAATATAAGACATATGTATGTTCAATTATTTATGTTTCTTTTTTAGAATAAATTGATTAATGGTAGCATTACAAAATTTTATATTTATGATGGTGAATATTTGAATTTTACTATAAAAATTGGTAGCCCTAAATATAAAAAATATGATACATAAAATAGCGCCTTAAATTTAAAAAGTGTGACAATTTTTTTATTGAGCTGTTAAATGAAAACTCAGTTAAGATTTATATGAACATTTGTAAAGTGCACTTATTTCCAATTACTACAAAGTGAATAAGGCATTACATAAACTAGAACACACGAGTTTTCGAGGCACCTAGAACACGGCAATTTAAACTTTCCTGGGTACCATTCTTCTTTAAGTCAATTAGAAATATTAACATTCGAGGAGAGATAATCTAATTTTAGGTAATTACATTCGACGCTGAACACTGAGATGCCTTTAGAAGTAGGTTATTATTTAATACGTGATACTTTAAGGAACGGATTTCGCGACAAACTTTTGAGTATATTTGTAGCAATATAATTTCTGATAAGATTATATATGGAATACTCGTTATATTCCGTCGACTTATGTCTATTCTCTGCGGCGTTCAAGTTAGACTCTTTTGTTGAAAGGCTTTTACCCTCCTCTGAATCCGAACTTGAAGAGGGTCTGTGTCCATTTCCATGGCAACTTTCCCGAAACACGGGTTATTTAGGGCTTGTTAGGTTTACGGTATTTGTGCAGATTTCTAGTACTGTGAAACCGCATTCATAAGATAATAAATATATAAGTTAATACCCGAAATGTTTCATATTTCTTGAGTATACACCTACGCTATCTTTAAACATTTCACTGTACAGTACAGGGGGTGGTATTGTCTCTAAAGAAAAAAAGAAGACTGCGCAATAAAATAGATAAGTGTACAGGAAACTTAATTTAAGAAGGAAACAAATTTGGTTTATTCTTCCCAATATCCAACTGTTATACACATATGTTTCTTAAACTTTTACCATTTTCAGGTTGATAACCATATATTGGAAACCATAGACAAAATACACCTAAATAATGAAAATAACAACTATGACATGCCACCACGGAATTAAAGAAAACAACTTCTGTGGGGCTAATGCCCTGACCAGCATTACACATAGAAAACATACAGCAAACAACTAAAGTCATTCGTCAGCAGCCTACCAGACATATACCGGTTTTGAGCTTATTAGCTCTCATCAGTACGCCACAGGTAAGGTAAACTTTAGCTGTTTTAAGTCTAACTTGACTGGAGGGAGTAATATTAAAGCCACCTTAATAGATATATGTATAGAATGCTTCTAAAATATGTATAATTCTTCAAAAGGATTGTAAAGAACATAAAAATAAACAATTATAATTTATACAATCTAAAATCTCATGTGTTTGAAAAAAAAATTAATCAATAATTATTACGCGAAATTTATCGCCAGTCAGAAGGTACTTGTTAAGTTGCTCTGTCTTCTGTAGATTGATTTATTAATTACAAAATGCCCTATTCAAATCACTAATTACCAGATATGATTTAAATATGACTCATCATCGTTTGTATGCGAATGTTACTTGTAAGACAGTAACTGAATCACAGAACAGTACAAGACACTGGGAGATGGAACCTAACCTATGAAGGCTGCGGACGATAAAGACCGCAACGTGTCTTGAATAGACAAGTTGTAGTTTTCGTGATACTGCACATGAAATAGATGTTACAAATACAAATCTGTGTCGTGTGCTATCTAATTACGATTTATGGTAAGTAGTTTATTAGTAATTAATTTATGTGTGTTTCAACACCTTGTAACCTAAAATAGTGTTGAAAAGTAAACATTTCGACTGTCAAAGAACGTTGAGAGGTGACGTCCTTATAATAACTGCTACACACAACACACAAAAATACCAATTTTCGTTACTTTAATTTAGAACATTTTTTTATCTTATAACAATGACATTTTTAGATATGTTGTTTAAAGAACTAACTATCCCCCTTTCAAGGGGGACACTCATTTCAGAAACATCCTGTATTGATTATTGATACACATTCAAGAAAATTTGGAATAATAAAAATATTTATCTACTTATATGTAAAACAATTTTTGTTAAATTTTGTAAGTTTAAATATATCTAATGAACTACATTTTTCATTAACAAAATGCAAGGAATATTGTCTACTACAAATATTTTGAGGATTATTTTGCCACTAGAAATCTAATAAGTAATAGTAGGCCAAAGATCTGTACTTGAGTTCTTAACCTATAGAGGGAGCAATCATAGTATTAAGAGTCCTTATCCACTCATTTCTATATACTATGGTTGAGCCATGCGCACTGAAATGTAATTCTACATTATGATGACTGGAATGCACTAAAAGCAGCGTGAATGGATTATTCATGATCAGCGCCATATTTTGTTTTGTGCCTCTAGCAATGGCGGAGCAGTAGGGGCTTAGCTGATTGTGAATTGAAATGAAATTGAATTCTGGATATGAAGAATTATTTCGTGCTATATGCTGGTTAATTTTACAGTCCCTTATAAAACATGACATGTTCCAACAATAACACCCACAAAAATACACAAAGATTAACACTAACGAGATACGAGATAAGAGAAACCACACTGTACGCCAATGACGTGTTTACAAACAAAATAATGGGAAATTAAGAACACAATTCATATTGTACGTGCAGATGGTTGTCTCACTCGCACCCACATACATAACCAATGAAGTATGTCTTTGCTGAGTTTCATATGCCTCCTTTTGTCTGCTCCTAGGTTTGGTACCTTTATTTGAGTGCGCAAATGGACTAAACGCATTCCATATCGTACATATCAGTGGCCATGCGTACCGGATAGTATTCTGTGGTATTTTCAATCTTAATGTTCAATGTTCTCTCTCTCATTTTAATATAAAACAATAAGTAAGCACGCAATAAAACATACTATAGTTTAATTAATAGTGAAAGTTAATGCCAGGAAGTCTGGATTTATTATAGTTTGTTCAGTAGCAAAATATTATGCAATCAGTCTATGTTAGATTTAACGCTACGTTTAAAAGCCTTTTGGATAAAGGGTGAGTTGTCTTTATCGTAAATTTTGAAGCTGTAGGCTTTTTATTTGTGTATTGTTGCTATCATATATGAAGGCAAACATTGTGCGAAAGCCTGAGACACTGCCTCAGTCGTGAGGCTCAGCTGAATTTTTAGAACCCCATACCTACGTCGACCCTCAAGTATCACCACCACCCTCGGGCCGAACCAAGCTGGAAGCTCTTTCGAAAGAACCCACACGCTGTCTGTCGGAAAGGCTACAGGGGAAGATAATACTCACAGACGACCTCTTAGAGCATCGATAAGTGTTTTGTCACTTAGTACTTAAGGTTTTTATTACTATAAGTAGCAGGACCCCGAACGTCCACCATTAGATGTCGCTAGCCGCAGGTGATCCAATTAAAGATCAGAAGCCATTTTAACACTAGCTGTAAATTGTAGAATTATAATTTTAGGTCATCTGTGCATGTATATACTATTAGTTTGAATAAACAAGTTATTAACTGAACTTCTCTCCCCCTGTACTTGGCGACCAACTCGTTACCTTCCGAAGTAGACAGTAGCCCCCGTGGCAATTTATTTATTATATCCAAATTAGATAACAACACGTAAATCAGTGTTAATTCATATTTATTAATTAATGCAGTAGATATTATTTAATTTCAAGGAAACAAAGATACAGTCGGAGATTATAAAAGTAACTGATAATATGTCTTATTTAGTTTGCTATCATTTAAGTAGATTTTAATAAAGACTAAACGATTTTAGGAAAACGGAAATTGGAAGATTGATGGGATGACAATAAAACCTGACTTACATCGATCAATGAACATTGTCCTATTGTCTAAAACAGTGATTAATAATTTCTTTCTTTCAAGTTCGATAAGGTTTAAGAGACAAAAAATGTGATGTAATATAAACACATGTGTATAATTTTTAAAAATATGTATCATGACCCTGGTATGCATATAAGAGGTTGCTCAATTTAAAGGTTGGTTACCACTTCACCAGTTTAGACGTTTTTCGAGGTATCGCTCACATGTTCAGGAAGAAACTGTAGGTTTTGTTGTAAATTGATCGTTAATTAATATATGGGTCCGGAAAGTTCAAGTCTTTCCATTGGTATTGTATAAAAGGAACAAAATAAGTCAAGAGTGGAACTTCATTCTGGTTCTTGATCCTCCCATGAATGATTCAAAATCACTGTTCTATAACTTCTCCGTTTTTGATGCTTACGTAAGAATTGTTTCCAAATTCCACGTACTCCGTTTCCATTAACATTCTGTTTTGATAGCGGATATTTCATTATACCAATTACAAAAAACTTTAGCATTCTCCAAAATAGTCATTTTTATATACTTGGTTAAAGTTTCTAGGGCTTAATGAACCAAGGGATAATCTCTTTATGATATAGATTTAGAAAACATTATTATACAATAGGCTAATCACTTAGAACTTTTAATGATTATATAACGACGAATAGTGAAATACTGTAGTAAACTATTTTTTTTTGTAGAACTGTCAAAAAGACTCGCAAAAATTAGTCATTTTTAATGGCTATGAACAAAGGCATGCTATCGTGAAATAATGGAAACAAAAACTCGATTGTGAAAAATAGCGTATTACAGACCGAGGTGAAAACTGTTTCATTAGAATAACTACGTGCGAAATTAACAAAGTAAGATCCGTTTATAACCAGATTACAGATAAAAAAATCGTCAACCTGGTATTTTGACAATGGTTACTATGGTAATAACAAAGTCATAAAAACTTAAATTAGTTGCATTTTTGATATATTGTTGTCGAAAGAGTGTTTTCGAAAGCAATGAGCGATTCAGAAGAAATTATTTGTACTTCTCCCCAACTGAGAGAAACCGCTGAAAGTTTGGAAAAAGATTTGTTACCTAAGAAGAGTCGTGCAAGGTACGATATAGTTTATGATTTTTTCAAGAGTTATTGTTCTCAAAAAGGTGCTCAGAAAGTTGTTTCTGAAACTATTGTGCTGGCATATCTTAGTGAAATTGTCAAAATCAAAAAGTCGTCAACCCTGCGGTTCATTTACTCAATATTAAATATTAAAAATAAAGTGGATGTCTCCAAATTTTCGAAATTTTTGACATTTTTGAAACAACAAAATCTAGAATATGTATCCAAGAAGTCAAGCAATTTCTCCAGTGAGAACAATGCGGCGTTTTTGAAGAAATGCACCTGATATGCTATAAAGATAGCATTCATAATTACTGCATCAGCGTCATGTGGAAGTGACGATCTGTATTTTAATGAAATTGATTGATGTTAATATCGTGGAAAATAAGGCTCACATCGAAATTCCAACAACAAAAACCTGCTAGTCACGATGATTTATAGTAAGTAATAAAGAATGAGTAGCGTTAATTAAAACATTATGTTCGTTTAGACGTTCTACATGAAAATTTCTTTTTAAAATTAAGATTTGATAAAATCACTTGCTAGCCATTTGGCCACAATTCGATAAGTCAATTTCCCAAAGAAATTGCAGTGTTTCTAAAGCTTCCTCATTGTGAAACATACACGGAACACTGGGTCCGAAGAACGGCAGCCTCACTATTGATAAATAGCGGTGGTGACATTCTCCAGTTGAAGAGATTAAGGGGATGGAAATCTTCCACCGCAGCGAAAAAGTACGACGACAAGTCATCAGATTCTCAGGTTAAAATTTCCACGAGAATATCTGGCGAAACACCAAACTCTAGTGCTAAAAACCATTTTTCCGCAGGATGTTCAGCATGGATTAACAATTTCTGTTGTCGCTTATAACCAATCGAATGTTACAATTCATTTGGTAAAATAATTTATAATGCTTAATATGAATAAAATTTGTTGAGAATATTTTAACGCACAAGATATTTTTTGAAACAAACATTTTGGTTATCCAATGAATGTTGGCATTTACCTGGATCCATCTGGATATATGTCAAAGTGACATTTACCAGGTAGAAAAAGTTGTGAAATTGTGCCAAATTTCATTAATTTATTTCTAAGCGTTTAGAAAATACTAATTTAAAACCGTAATCAGGGACTAATCTTTCACATCCTGTAAATCGAAAAAGGAACGGTTTAGGATACATGTTTATATACACTTTCTATCTTATTTTGAGGTCTTGAAAACGCAGTTAAATTTATGCTACTACTTATAGAATCACCTTGTATTTACGGCTGAATTTTGAATTAAAAAAAAATTTCTATACATTAAATATTTTTGTAAAATTCTAGATATTTTAAATTTAGGCAAGTGTGTGATTGATATAAACTTATTTTAGATTTCAAAATACAGTCATTAGAAAATGGCGATATAGATGTACTAGTTAAATTTCCAAAATGCTCGAAAAGTAGAAATCCTGGGGTTCCAATTTGCGTTAATTTGAATAAAATATATCCAGACAGTTATATTGAAGTTTTTACAATTGTATGCCTTTAATTGATACTAAATCAAACGAAAATAATTGATTTTAGTTATGGTCGGCGGTTTACAACTAGTACATTTTAAGCACCAATTGAAAAAAAGTCAGTCCAGAGTTCATCAATCAAATTATTGACTTTTTTTTATTTATGTCACACTAAGTAATAACGATATCCAAACTCCAAACAGTTTAAGAACACGTGCATTCAGAAATTTTCCTACAACGTATTATTTGCAGTTAAAATTACTTTTCCGCGACACTGAAAGTATTCTTTAGTCTAATAAAGAACTCTCATTTGAATTGATGTAGTTGAAACATGAGTTTATAGAACATTTCCTACACAGAGAGGTAACTATCTCCGTTAAAATTTATCAAATTAAATTTTAGAAATCAAACTCTACATCTGTTTGACGGTTAAGATTCTTAAGACTCTATACACATAATCCAGTTTCAGTGGGCAGTTTTAGCTCAAATTGATGGGGGTGAGAACGCCAAATTTCAATGGTTGTTATAAATGTGGTACAGTTGTCGGCAGCACTGAGGTCTTGTGACTTATTGTGCAAGTCGTTATTAATAAAGTTTAATACAATTTAGTAACTCAATGACTAAAACTGCGGTTTGCGCAATAACTGAAGCGTAGAAAAATATATTGCTCTTGCATTATTATGATAACTGAAAGAAGCAAGCAAAGGTATTAGCTGCCTAGTCAGCATAATTATTATAGAAATTGTACTTGTGAGGTGAGTTTGCTGTTTGGAGATAATACTAAATCTTCATATCAGTTAATCTAACAGACCGAAAATTTGTTCTTGTAATTAAAAGCAACTAAAGCCATCAAGCGATAATTTATGATTACCTGGATTGTTTATGGTTTTTCCAATCTATTATTTCGGGAAATTCTAGTTATCGATTGAAGCAGAATTTTTGCTTCTAATGATAATCAACAATCAGGATATAGGTTCATATAAACAAAAACAATAACATACCATCAATAAACGTCAGGCTTCCCCACAGATAATACATCTACATCTTTTTAGTTTATTGAAACAATATATAAGAATCTTAAGATTTAGAGATTTATCAATGATTATCAATCATATATATATATCGAAGAAAAATAATCTAATAACAAATACATTAGAATATAAATTTATAAAACTATAGAAACAATTAAGTTTTGTAAACCTGAATATATTAATGTTTATTAAAAATTAGTTAATATTAGTTAATTTTAGTTTACATATCCATATTATCTTTATAAAATTAAATGTCCTGACTAATTATCTGACTCATCAATGCATAACTCAGTCTGGACTTCACATCTAGTATAGTGAGTTTTGCAGAGTAGATAGATCGCTCTTATAACGTAGCCACCAATATACAGGGTGAACCTTAAATAAGTACAAATATTTTAACCAGCAGTATAGTTCACTGTGTAGAACACATAATTAATAGTTTTTTTTCAAAAAAAATCAGAAATAAAAGAGTGAAATTTTAAATAAATCTTTAATTTTTCTGTAGAAAACTTGTTAAGAACTGCTGACTTTCATGCATTTATGAGTCATAGCACTGCAGATTGAACGTATGGGTGACAATGTTGCCAGTGTTACACAAATGTCTTTGCTTTTCTTGATATTAAACGTATACGTCAAGCTGCTATTTTGTTATTTAATATTGTGTGTACCTTATTTTTAAAATTTGTTTCACTGATTAAAGTAGGAAGTCACTTTATGGTTCTGGATTCGAAATAAATGGTTAATACTGACTCATTTGGGGTTATGTGGCAAAAATTAAATTTAATATGCTGTGTGAAAATCATAGTTTTTCGTTATTCTTCATAAAATAACTTAAGGAAATTGTGTCTTGTGTATCTTTCTAACAGTGTACAATGGCATTTAACTTGTGAAATGTGGTAAGCTTGTGGTAAGGTCAGTTAAGCAGTTAAAATTTATGTTAATATTGCTGCGTATCATACTACATACCCAAATTTACTGTACTTATGCTTCAAACAAGTATCTTTAAAATAGAATTAACTGTATTACTTTAGTATTACGTTAAGGGAAACGTAATATTTATATTAGAGAAGATATGGCAACCTCGCAACAAATCATATGGTTCATTAGATTGGTTAAGACAGCGGTCCTCAAAATGTGGGTATTTTAAAACAAAATTAATATCTCCGTAAATATTAGAAATTTTTAAAAATGGCTTTCACTAGACTGATCTATATAACGAACTACACCAGCAGTTAAAATATTTGTACTTATTTAAGGTTCACCCTGTACTAAGAAAAGATTTTGAAAAACTCTCGGAAGGTATGTGCTCTATTAGAGCAGCACAGAGATTATTCACGATACTCTTATATCTGTCAAAGTTGTTGCAGTCATGATAAATTGTATTTAAACTTGTCATGGAAGACAAAAAGAAAAAAAATTACTTGTTTGATGCTTTTCTGTTTGCTAATATTTTCATTACATGTTTAATCCTACGGTGCAATTCAAAATTGTAAATGTATTCGATACGCTACATGGCGTGAAATCTATCTCTAAATAAAATAAACTTATTTTTGTACTAGTTTATTAACATCACTGTATTTATAACCATGAAATGATCAAATATATTTGTGTTTAGGTATAAAAATTAAACATGTAGAGTAAAGTGATATCAAAAATAAAATTCTTGATGCTTTGTTTATTAATTGTTACTATTTAATCGAATAATAACTGAAAAATATTGTATAAGACACATTACTTTGCTATTCTAACTCCACATATTAACAATTATTTTCACATAATTATAAAAAATAAACAATTTTATATGCAGTACTAAGTATGTTTATGTTATAACAATATTTACATCTACAGTTAAATTTAAGAAAATACGTATTTTCAAAGATTTATATATATATATCTAAAAATTTGTTGGTAGGCCGCTTTTTTCCGTTATTTCTTCATTTTACTTTGGTATCTTTAAATATTCGCATATGACATGAGATAACATTCCTCTTATTTACTAAGATCTAGATTTCAATATTCCATCTTTTAAAATTATAGTGATACTTATTTTCAAGTATAAGGCGTAATCTTTTCTTTTCAAAGTTACAAAATATAAGGAGCCGATAGGTTACAACAAACAAATGATAAAATGAAAAATATATGAATAGTCCTGAATACATAGAGTTAGGTATGTTATTTTTCTACATAGTCATCATGTAAATCTAAACATTTTTGATACCGTCGAACAACATTCGACCACCAAGGGGTATAGCTATTTTTTATACTAAAATTTTATCTTTTCACTCATTAAATGCTTAGGTTTAGGGTTTTCAATAACATGATGCATCCGGATTAAGTCCTACACCATTTCAAGAACTTATTCAAGAAAAGTCGCTGCCATTTTTATGTTGTAAGTGAGTAAAGGTCAAACGGGGTAAAAGTGAAACATCAAATTGTTTGGGTAAAAATGAAACAGGGCCAAGAACTCTACTTACCCAAAATATCCCAAATATTCGAAAATACTAACATGCAGTTTCACATTTCTACAGTATGATTCCAAATTGTAAGACATTTGTACAATAAAATAAGTTCTTTATAACATATCGCGTAATTTTTATACCAAACTTTATTGATCTCGTTTTTTTTACTCTTATATATTTTCCGATGATTTTCATTAAAAGCAACTCAATGACGCAAAATATTCCTGAAGTTTTAAAGAGATCTGCCAAGTGAATTTGTACAAACACATCGATAAAGATCTAGGGTAATAATGAAACAGCCATAGCGAAAATTTGAAACAGTTGTGAAATTGTGAAATATAATTTAAATAAAGTAGAAATAATGAGTTTAAAATGCACTGACTAGGATAAAAATCAATTTTTAAAAGTTCCAAAAGTTATTTCCATTGAGAAACGAAATTTGTAGTTTGTCTACATATGCAAACAAAATTAACTGGTGACGACATTTCGTAGCACCTATATGGTGGACTCCATATTCATATTATTGAAGTTTTTAATTCATTTATTTTGAAAAAATATGTTTGTAATAAAAGTTTTTAACGAACATGTGAATTTTAGTTACAATACTCATGTTGATTATCCGTATCAGTACCTAACTCTTTCAAAATAAGCAAATAAACGAGTGTTTCATATTTTCCATATGTGTTTTACATTTTTTCATCGACAGGTTAAAAGGGAAACAGAATTTTCATTTTTTTTAGTAAACCATTTACAATTTTACAATTTTTTATGTACCAGTGAACAGTGAATGCCGTTGCATCTCTCTGGAATAAGTATTACAGTTTCAGAAACTGCTTTTTTTTATCCCAACCGAACATATACATATATTTAGAGCTATATACACATTTTTCAATTTTTTGTTCATTTGTCAAATGCGTCCCGTATAAAGTTCATTTTAAAATTTAAGTTATATTTGCTATAAGATTAATTTGTTGAATTTAACTATAAGAAGACAACAGTGAAGCAGTAGTAACTACTTTTGTCTTTTAATTTGTCTTCCGAAGGAGAATAGAAATTTTTTACTTTGAGAAAGTAGCTGCGTATGTTGGGGAAATTCTTTTTATTTCGAAGATAAAATCCGGCGGCTGAATAAGAAACTCCAAAACGGCTCTGAAATGAAATTACATCGCGTTTTTCATGCCGCCTTCGAATAGATATTTAGAGCTTGTGGTAGTATTGCCTGAAATGTGAAAGGTACAAAGCTGCGACCCGACTCCGGACACGATTTGGTTTTTATTTGACATTCTGAAACCAATGGTTCTTCCTGTATATGCTGGTTGATTGTCTCTTATAATTTACTTTTATTTTAATACAGCAATAACTGTTTACAAATTAATGTAATCAAATGATGTGGAAAGATGTGGAGATGATGGAAAGGTGAAGATGGATGGCTGGATAATAGAAAACATGGGAAAAGTTGGATAGGATCATTAAATGAAACTATTAGATTTGTCTGTAGCCACTATGTCTTTCAAATCATATCGTATGTAGGTACAGGTATATTAAAAGAATTACTGACAATAACACATGACAGCACTAAAATCATTAAATTACTAGTTCTATTAGTAGAAATTTTTTCAGAAAGAATAAATATCTGAATATTAATGAATATTAAATTATATGTACAGCGCGCATTTAAAATATAATGCCCGAGATGGTAGCAAAATAAAACAGGATGTTAGAATTAATGTTCTCATTAGTTTTTTCTTCTTCTTTAAGTTAGTGTAATATATCAGCATTATTTTAAAGTATCAGGACATTTTTTTCCAGAAATTATATAACAGCAATAAACGCAAAACATTTATGGCCCATTCGAACCAAGAATACTCTTTTCTTGTTCTTTAAGATGCTCTTTCTATTATTTTAGATTGACAAACTTGTTTGTATCTAGACAGATCTATTTTTATTCCAATTAAACAGAGTGTAGAAATTGAACTTTTCACATTATTTTTTAAGTTGACCTAAAGGATTTGGTCAACCACAAGAATTATCTCTATTAAATTTCAAATTGATACGTTATTAAGTTATTGCGGATAAGCATAATTTAAAAGTTCACCACACACACTGTATATTTTAAAGGGGACATAGAGGGTAAACAGGGTTATAGGCGCCGTATTCTTGATATAGTGTTTTCTACAAATATAAATAATTTTAGACACTTGTGAACTGAATATTTAAGAGCTTAGCAAATGACAGGAATGTTATCTCATGCCACTTGCGAATATTTAAAGGTACCGAAGTAAGACGAATATAAAACAACAGAAAGTGATATAACCAATAAATTTTTCAAATTTCAAAATACGTATTTCCTTTTAATTTAACTGTACCTACATGCAAATATTGTTATAACATATACTTACAGAGTTGTGCAAGATTTTTCACTTCTATTGATAAGTATGTGAAAATAAGGTTAAAATGTGGAATTAGAATAGCAAAATAATGTATGTCTTATAAGCATTTTTTAAAAGTTGTTATTTTATTTGGGGAGAATTTAAATAGTAAAAGTGGATGAACAAAACATCAAGAATTTTATTTTTGATATTACTTTTGTTCTTCGTGTTCTATTTTTCGAGATTTCCGGACCTAAAAACACCACAATTTTTTTTTTGTCGAGAAATACGGCGACCTTAAACCTTCATATTTTGACGTCAAAGAAAAGATGGTCTGATTTCTTGTTACACTGTGTATAAATATTTTTTAAACCGTTCGAAAAACGTAATCAAGTTCTAGCCATCTTTACCCCCCTGATGATGTCCTTATACCTGCCTTCCCTCTCCCTTCTATCAAGTGAACCATATTGTATAACGGAGATTCAACGTACTAGATGATATATGAAAAAGTTTAGCAGCATCATAAGTATATGTATGTGCTGCCCCCCTCTTGGATTTACTTCAAATTTTCTATTTTCTAGTCAGCAATAATATGTTTATTCCTACAGCAGTTGGAAACGGTTTGAAATTATCTGAAATGCCCGTCCAACTACTTCTTGCGTTAAATTTTTATGAAAGTTATGGGGGTTTTATGACAAATTAAAAATATTTTTTTTCTCTAGAATTACTTGTCCGATTTTGATATCTAAAAAAATGTCATGGAATTTGATAAAACAACACACACACACAAGTTTTCTTTTATTGGTGATACTGCAGGTACTATCATCAATGGGATTAATATTCAAGAAGAATTAGGAACCACCGCGTTGATGCAGATTGGGCAAATTGTGTCGACGATCGTAACACGTATACAGGATTTACGTTGCTTCTCGGAGGAGGTCCTATTTCATGGGAATCAAGAAAATAGAGGACTGTTGCATTGTCATCGACTGAAGCAGAATATATGGCTTGGAATGAAGCAACAAAAGAAGCCATGAATCTTCAACGACCTAAAAGAGTTAGGTTTCGATAAATTAGCATGTGGAACGTTGATGTGTGACAAGGGAGCTCTAAAACTCGCCAAAAACCTGGTTTTCCATAGTAGAATCAAACACATTGATGTGAGACATCACATCGTTCGAGAGGCAGTTTAAAATGAAGGAAGCCCGAATATTCAGTACGTCTTTTGCGAGTGAAGGTTTACCTAGACCAAAGCGTGTAAAATGTCTTCATCCTATGGTTATTAAAAATGACACATGAAGATTGTCGAAAAACCTTTTTAAATGTCAACAGTAACATGTTATACTGGGCCTATAACCTCTTGGTATTACAGTGGATAGTAATAAAGAAGGTACACTTGTTTTAAAAAGGAATTTTTAATGTATTTGTAAAAATGACAAAGATTCACAATTAAGAAATGTCAGAATTGTTTATTAACAAACGATAAAAAAACAAGCGACAAATTTTATCTATATTGTATTGTTTTATACATACAAAAGATATGAGGAATAAAAAACCAAATTTCTCTTCAACAATCATCTACCACAAAAATGTTTAACTTATCTAGTATAAGGTGTCTAATTATCAAACTGATTGAAATTATATTTGAAAATTTACTATACTTATCGTGCTAAGCCCTTTAGTATTTATTAATTTCATTGGCAAGCAATTCAAATTATTATTTTAATTGCTAGTCGTAGTTTAAACGTGAAACAACACATCACGAAAAAATAAGGAAACATAGGTTTATGTGTTAGAGATGAAAAACAGCGTTGTTAACAAACGAGTTCCCTTTTCCTACCTACGAAGACGTCAATTCCATGAAAAATTAAGTTTCAAAAGCACATTTTAAAGACGTAAATTGTGCCAGGCAAATGTCAGCTGAAATTAAAAGTGACCTTGCCTATCGACAGCTTTGCTTCCCCAATTACGGGAAGGTCAATTAACATTGTGAGACGGAGAAAGGATTAATTGCCGCTATTCAGAACTGTCTAAGTGAAAACTTGAAAAAACTTTTCAATTTGTCTTATCAATTTTTTAATTGAACATAAATTGACTGGAAGTAGTCGAAGCGGCAAAATAATTAACTGAGAGTAAGTGAAAGTGAAATATAATAGTTAAAGATATGGTACATCCCCTTAATAATAATAAATTAGTTTACATGTTGCTAAATCAATCATACTGACAAAATTGTTTCATAATCATTACCTATTCATTATCTGTTGGTAAATGTCAATATTTACTTTTATTTACTCATAAGATATTTCAAAAAAGGTCGTTTAAACTTAAAAATGAAGGTTACAAGGATAATTGTTATAAATGAGGGATCTCAAATTTGTCTAAGAAAGACGATATTTGAGGAATTTTTAACACGTCGTTGTGTTACTGCTAACCTCTACATAAATGATATCAGGCTCTCTTGACATTAGAACACAGGTAGATGTTGTCTACACTGATTTCAGCAAGTCCTTTGACAGAGTTCACCATTGATTAACGAATTAAGTGCTCTTGGTGTTGCAAAAGAATTGTTACAGTTTTTTGAGACATACTTAAATAATCGTTTACTATATGTAGTATATGAAGGTGTTAAGTTTTCTGAATTTATTGCTGGTTCTGGGGTTCCGGAAGGAACTACTCTTGGACCCCTCCTCCTTTTAATGCTTGCTAATGATATTAGTTCTTGTATAGATTCGCCTAAATTGTTATTTGTGGATGACAGATTTTACAACGCGATTTATTTTCTTTAAGCGATTGGTGCATGAGCAATAAGCTCTCACTTAATTTGAGTAAGTGTCATAGTATGTCATTTAGTCGAAAGAATGTAATGTTACAGTTAATTATGTAGAAAATTTGCTACTCTTATAAGAAGTAAACTGGAAGACTGTTACACTATTTGAAATTTCTATCAGAACAGGTATTTTTAAAGAGTGTCCAGAAAAAAATGTAAAGTTTCTATTTTACAAAAAACATGGTACGTACCCTCTGAGAATTTTTCTTCTGTAAGGAAAAACGTAAACTAGCTGATTCACATTTCTATATAAAATAATTCACAATTTTATCCATTCACCAATGCTATTAAACTGCTTGCCTTTGAACACCCCTCGTTTTTGATCCAGGAGTAATTATACTTTTCATATTGCCGTTTCAAATACCGCTCATTATTTTCATTCACCGATTACATCCATGTAACATATTAGACAATATTCATACATTTCATTGCACTTTATATCAATTTAGAAAGAAGATATCTAACTTGATTTCCAATTAAATTTATAATTTTAAGTTAGTGTTATGTAAGTATCCACAAGGGGAGTTATATGATCTGATGTGCGTAATTTTATTATTACATTTACTAATGTCCCTATCTGAGAGTATGTATATAAAATTTCAACTATTTGTGACCATTTGTTTTCTAGTAATTCTTAGTAAAAGGCGACCATAATGACTAACGTTACAATGTTGAAGAAAATCGAGCACAGCACTGTCATTTCGTTTCTTACACAACAATACGTGACTGTGGTTTTGAAGACCTCAACCATCCACCCTATAGTCCCGATTTAGCCCCCACTGACTGTTACCTGTACCCAGATTTAAAAAATATCTTCGTGAAAAGCGATTTTCGAATGATGAAGAGTTCAAGGCGGCAATTCAAATACATCTTTCAGATAAGAAATATGGGTATTTTTTAACAGAGAATTGAAGTTAATTTCTAGATGCAATAGATATATTGACGTTATGGGAGATTATTCTGAAAAATAAAAATGATTTTGTTATTATCTCTCTTTCTTTCTGCTGATACCGACAATACTTTGAACGCCCCTCGCAGAGAAACAACATTTTCTCATTTTTAGGGTATTTTTTCTTTTAATGATTTCATTTATTTTTTAACACCTTGTATAAAATATATGTAAATATTTAACGTCACGTTTTCTCAAAACTCATTCACAGGTGTATATGTAGCTTAAACACGCGTTTCTTTATTGAACCGTATGCATTCCTAGAAACCTAAAAAAAAACAAAACCATTTTCTGTCTAACATGTTATTCTCACACAAATTTAAAATCGGCGTAATTGACCTCAAAATAATTTTAGATCCATGGATTGTTTAATCATGTCATTGAAAAACTTAATAATGTGCAGATATGTTTGCTCTATGTAAATATTTTCTGCTATGAAATTTTGGCAATAACAACCGAATTATTTCAGGACAATTTTTTTATTATAACATATGTATTGTAATACAAGTTGGAAAAAACACACAAAGCAACTGTTTACAAATAAATTGTGTTAGTCACTGTTGTACCTACGTCCTAGCCTCAGTATTTGCGCAAACGTTTATCAATTTTTACCAATTTACAGTTTCGTGTTCTATTGTATTATGCAGTTGACCTTACCCGCCAGTGTTATTAACCATGAATGAATTAGTGAAAGGGACTTGACTAGGATCAGTGAACTAGTCTTGCTACAGCGAAATTTCCTTACAAGATTTTTGCAATAAACACTCAACTGAACACTGAAATTCTTCAATGATGCTACACATAAATAATTCAATTCTCTGTTTGTTATTCTCAGAAAAATGTCTAATTTATGAGGATCTTAATAGTTTTGGGATGTTACTCTTCTCAATGGAGATTCCTTCACACATTGATGTTTTTATGACCTATTTTTCTGGTAATGATTTTACGTAAATCACTCAGCCTTGAAACATTTGATATAATAATAACGATCAGTAACAGATATTTTGAGTTGGAGAAATTAATTTATATTTAACGTAAATATTTTCAAAAAGATTTATCTAGGAAGTCTGATTGGAAGACTCTTGTGATATAACAAATAGTTTTAAGCTAAAAAGTGTTTGGTTGAACGTGGTGGATAATGGATATTTGCAAGACGTGGGATATTGAAATGAAAGAACTATATCGTGGTCTGGATGATATTCATTGGGAAATGAATATAGGTGCATTAACAGTAAATAGAGGGAATTTAGGAGATTTAAAAAAACTTGTTGTGGAAGGGTTTAACAATTGTCATTATCGACATACAGAGCGTTTCACCGATTTTGGCTATTTTTAATTAGCCATAAAAGACGAACCATTCAATGTATGATCAAATGATATTTAGTAGGGGTATTCTTCTGACTTCACTCATGATGATGGCATTTTTTTATTTTGTTTGCAAAAACAAGACATTGTATGTAAGATTTTCAAAATATATATTCAGTAGAACAGAAATAGTGAATTATGGTGAATTTGGTGCAGTCGTGCATTTAAGTCTTGATTGCCCGATTAAATATCTGTTTGTTGCGTGGGATTTTTTCAAGTAAAAACTAGTAAACCTACTTTTATCATCAAATCCACAATTACTTCTTATTTTATATATAAGACTATATTTCTATTTGGGGAAAAAAATTGAATGGCAATTTTCCAAATATGTGCATAGGACAGGGTGGGTCTGTTGAATAGCCTTCAATGTCACCAGGCATTACTCCTATTGATTAGTAGCTGTGGAGCAATTTAAAATCGAATTTGTAAACAGCTGTTATAAAAAGCATGGAAGTGTCTTCAACATAACGTTGGATCCGTTGAACATTTATTGTAGTGTTTCTAAAATTGTTTTCGTTTTTGTTTTTCTTGCACATTTTTATTGCCGTCTATTATTTATTGACTGAATTAGACAATTCAAAATAAACTACTAAAACTGCATAACAAAACAAAATCAAATTTGACAAACAATCTTGAATATTCTGGCATTTACTGCAAGATTCAATCAATATTGAAAACTAGAACAGAACATGAAACAGGAAGACTTAAATGCGCAGCTACAGCAAATTCCCCATAAACTCTTCTATTCTGCCATTTAAGTGCCTTAACAGATTTTTCAAAATCCCACATACAGGGTGTTGTTTTGCGAATAAACGAAATAGCAAATTTCTGCATTTCTGTTTCGTTTATAACTTTAATGGATTGAGTGAAGTAAGTATAATACCGCTATCGAATTTCCCTTGACTATACAGAGTGGTTCGCCTTTTATGGAAAGTTAAAGAAATATCCAAAAACGCCCTGTATTTCGGTAAAGATGATTAAGCCCGCCAACAACAGGTTTTTTGAGGCCACCTAAATGTCCTGTATCCAATTTTCTAATTAGAAGTAAAAATTTGATAAATTGGAGGCAAAGTGACTAGTGCCAAGAGGCGTTAGATTTCGATGCCGCGTATTTTGGAATCTTGAGTAGTGCTTTAAGCTCCCAACAGTATTTCTAAGAAGTGGATTTCTTATTTTTTTTTTCATATTTTAAAATTTTTAATTTCCTAAGGGTGTAAGCCCTTAAAACTGTCAAAAGTAATATCAATGATTTAAACTTTTTACATAATATGTCTTTAACTATTTAAAAATGTATATATTTCTTGTAAAACGATTAATAATTTTAGAGTTATTTTTCATTTCATTAGTAGTATCTAAACTCTTGTTAGTATCTTAAAATGAACTTACTAACAGTAATAACTCTAGCACAAATTCTTCAACTGAAACTAAAGATATCTATGTAAGCACTAATCGAATTTAGTAGTCCATGTTTGATTAGCCTGTATTTACCATCCTCAGAGATATTTGAGGAATTGTGACTTATTTTATTTGAATACGTTGCATCTTGGAAGCGAATTTTTTTAAATTCTACGGTCATGAAAAACTTTTTTTTTGAAAATAGTTCGCGTGCTATAGTTTCTCAGTTAAAACTTGAACTTCACTACATTTCGTTTTGGGGCAGCTACCCTTTTCCATGTTCAAATTAAAAATTTTCTATTACCACGTAATATTCAAGTAAGTATTCGATATTTCATGAATACATTATGTTCATGAAATAATAAGAAAAAAAATAATATAGTACCTATACAGAGTGACATATAAAATTCAGTTTTGAAATTTTTTCTTTGTGGTTTTGGAAGACCAAACAAATAAATATTTTATAAATTAAATTAACAATTAAATTATCTATATACATGGCAAGTATACATCTATATAGATAATCGGTATCTTAGGAATTAAGCCATATAAAAAAAATTATAACTTTTATATGACACTGAAAAATATTCTACCACTTTTTCTTAACATTCCAGCATTTTTCAGAGACCTTTTGTATTATAATTGACAATAAATACTGCATGGACATTTCGCGAAAAAATTTCACTACGAAATGTTCAAGTTAAAATATTATAAAGTTGCAAATAAAAAATATTTATTTTTTAAAATTTGATATCCTGATAGGTATATTAAAGTTAATTGGAATTTAAAAGCGTTCTCCAAATTTAGTTTCATTCATAAAAATGGTTGTATATAACATAATCTAAAAATAACTAAACATAACATAATGTTATTCCTATTGTATCCTATTGGTAGGCAACCAGATAAACACGAGTACGCATGTAGTGTTAGCTATAATATGTTCCCCATTATAGCATCAAGTTATCAATGAACATAACTAAATTGTTTCTACAAATCCTCTTTCCGTTTTTAAAATATACAGGGTGCGCCATTTAACACTCCCGCTGCCATTATCTCCGAAATGAAGAAATTTATTTTAGTTCCGAAAACTGGGGTTATTAGGTTTCTCGAATAGATTAAAATTACAATTAGAATTGTTGGTTCAAATCTTCCTGTATAGATGCCGTGGTGATACTAAAAAAAAGGTTGGTTCCTGGAACGTCGAAATGCCCTCTGAAAGATCGTTAAATTTTGATTAATTTTTATAATACAAAGTTTTTCCCAATATTCACTTTTCATTTATTATTTATTGGTTAGTATGTGGTGCGAATAAAGCAATTATAATAATATTTAAAAAAAAATATTTTGTCTCAGTGTGATTTAAATAAAATAATAGATTTTCCTGTTACATCATATATTACATACTGAAGTCGGCATGTCGGCAAGAAAATATTGTGAAAAACTTTATATTACAAAAAATACTCTAAATTTAACAATCTTTCGGGGGAATCGCATTTCCACGTTCCAGGCATCAAAAATTATATTAGTATCGCAACGCCATCTATACAAAAAGATTTGAACTACTAACTCTAATTGCAATTTGAAGCTATTCGGGGGACTTAAAAACCTCAGTTTCCAGAACTAAAATACATTTCTTCATTTTCGAGATATTCGCAGCGGGAGTGTTAAATGGCACACCCTGTATATGTAGAACACATTCATATAACGATTTTACACTAGAGAAATTATATACAGATTGGCTAATTGCACACGTCTAGCTGTATACACTATAGTTCGATTACAAACCTTTCTAATTTGAATTTGCTATAATTAATTTAGTACCAATAATGTCAATTTGCTTTTAAAATATACACAATATTGCATTTGTATATACATATATGTTCCACAGGATCAACGAAAATAAAGTGCGTCAATATGCAAATATTTTATTTATCAAATTTGACGCTACTCTAAATTTAATATAAATTAGTACGGAATATGAATATGAATGTACTTATTTTAGCTGAACAGAAAATTCAACGTGCGAAATTAATTTATTAATTCTGAAAATATCGAATACATATTTTATACAGTTTAATGTAATGCCAAAAGTAAGGGCTGATCGGTTGTCGGTTGATAAGAAAGAAACGAATGAGAATGAAAAATGTATACCTAAATAGTGTTAAATATAAATACATGAGTGTCCTACAAGTAATTGTACATAGAGTAACAGGTGATTTGTGACGTTAAAATAATGTGATCGAGCCAAACTCATCAAGGCCTAGTCCCAAAGCTAATAATAATCGATTTACAGGGTGTTAAAATATTATTTTCAATTATTTTAAATAACCCTCAAAGTAATGTATTCTAAATTCTAACACTAAATTAAAGAACAAGTTTGACATAAACTAGTTTATCTACAATTACTAATTAAAGTAGGTTTTGTGCATGACAGTGACAACGAATGAATATAAAATCTACCAAGCGCCGTCAATAGCAACCAGTTCTTTTTTAGTAAATTTAACAGTTGTCAAATTTTGTAAAATTTGCGCAGTTCTGTTGAAATAATTTTACTTGCAAAAATGATGGAAATTGAAAATAGTGACAGTGATATTCGGAATACAGCACCGGCGATTAGAAATACTGCAGAAACTGTAACTTTAGATTTGTTGCCAGAAAAATCAAATAAAACCTACTCCTCGCCTATTTTTGTAAGAAAGCAAAGACACATACTTCATAAGGTGTGTTTATTATATTTTTGAATGCAGTACGCATATTTCTAAATGACTGAAATTTATAAGTCAAGGAAAAACCGTTAGGTACTGACCGCAATTCAAAAGAAAAATCGATACACTTGGGCAAAGTCTAAACTCTCGTGGACGAAAAGTGACTGGCATAAAGTTATCATTAGCGACGAATAAAAATTTTATGTATGTGTAGGAGATTATCACAAACGTGTAATCCGAGATGGGATTGAAGCTTTTCATAAGGATTGTCTTAAAAGGACAAGTGAAGTTTCCAAAGATATTATGGTGTGGGGATGCATGTTGGTAAAGGGTTTAGGCATCATGCCATATGGCAAAATCTACATAAAAATAGTTTAAAGATAACAATATAAAGGTGTTATCACATCCATCCAGCAGTCTGGATCTTAATCCAATAGAAACACTGTGGCATACAATGAAGCAACACCTGAGAAACAATCCCCAGCGGACAATTTCCCAGTTGCGCGCCAAATTGCAAGAAATATGGGATAATTTTTCACCAAATATGTGTGAAGACATTGTTGATACTATTCCTGATAGAATTCAAGCGGTTGTTAAGGCCAAAGACGATGTTACATTTTATAATTAAATAAATTATAAAAAAAAAGAAGAAAGGTAGTTTGCGGTTAATAATGGCTTAAAATGGCAAGGAATATGTGGTTAACGCATACATAAGATTACAAGAAAATTTATCGACGCATTTTTGATTTGATTTGATTGTCACATGATTCAAAAAATAAATGCTTGTTCTAACATAAGTTGTTAGGGCATATTTGATACTCATGTATCAATAATATTTAGGACAAAATGTCATCATTTCATGCATTAGTATGAACAATAAACATTTCTATGTATAAGTATGTACTAACACATTTTTTATTTCCTCACTTATTTTCTTTTTCTAATCGGTTAGTTCTTATTTTTAATATTTTAAACTAACCTCGCTCTGAGATTAAATTTTAAGTAACATTTGTATTATGTGACGACTTGAAATTAATAAAAATTTTCAATTGAGGCACGGACTATTGTAATATGGATTTATATAGAGAGAGAATAATTAAAATCATGTTTTAATAGCCGAGTACAGATGGATAGAAAGTTGAATGTAAGTTCCTTTCAGGTCTCAAATTAAATTGGCTTCAAACGAGATATAAAAACTTTAGTTAATTACATTTTCTCGAGGTTTTCATTGAATTTAGTTGGAAAACATAACTAAAGCAACACTCCTTGACTTCAGAAGCTTTCATATAATTCATTAAAGCTTTAAGGTATAAGAATGTAAACAAAATGGAAAAAGTCCGTTTTCTTGAATTTAATTTTCATTTTTAAATTTTAATAACGCGGAATATCATAACTACAACTTAACAAAGGAGTACAAAGGCGTTTACTTTTAAATACCTGATTTTACAAAGGTTTTGTCTATGTTATACAAGAATTTTGAAGATAATATTATAAACATAATTCAAAAAACCTGTAAAAGATACTGCAAATCCTCCAAAATCATCTACAGGGAGATCAAAAGTCGTTATAGGTGATTTCTTCAAAAATGTCATTCGCAGAAAAGTACACTCATATTATTTTAAAAAAGAAATACCAACGCTAAACAAAATTTTAAGTGAACTTTCAGAGGACAACGATTTGCCAAAAATCAGTAGAAGCAAATTATGGGCCGTCTTACGAGAGTTGAATTTTTGCTGCGAAAAGCAGAACATGAAGTCAGTTCTTATCGATAAAGATGAAACTATTTGTTGGCGAAGATCATACTTAAGATCAATTAGAAAATTCCGTGACGAAGGGAGGAATATTTATTATCTAGACACAACTTGGGTCAACGAGAGATATACTGTAACAAAAGTATGGCAAGATAAAAATGTAAAAAGTTTTCGACAAGCATTTTTGGATGGACTTTCATCAGGGTTCAAGGCACCTTCAGGTAAAAGGCGAAGATTAATACTGACATATAGGTAATGCTAGTGGTTTTGTAGATGGCGGTTTACTTTTATTTGAATCTAAAAATACAAGGTGACTATCACGAAGACATGAACGCAGATGTTTTCGAAGAGTATTTTACACATATGTTGGATCTTATTCCTCCGGGGTCTGTAATTGTCATGGATGATGCCAGTTACCATTCACAGCAGACCGAGCGGACGCCTACGACTGCTTGGAGGAAAGCCGATATAATTCAATGGTTTTCCGGAAACATACATTTCTTTTGAAACAAATATGGTGAAAAAGGAACTTTTGACACTTGTCAATCTTAATAAAGATGAGAGAAAATATGTTATCGATGAAATGGCAACAAATCGCCAAATAAGGGTACTACGGTTACCATCATATCACTGTGAACTTAACTCAATCGAATTAGTCTGAGCGCAGGTAAAAGGAGATGTAGCGCGAAATAATACGACGTTTAAATTAAGTGACGTGAAAATTTTGTTAAAAAATTTCTTGGAACAAGTAAGTGCAGAACTGGCAAAGATGTATACATGATGTACAAAAAGAAGAGGAGAAAATGTGGGAACTCGATAATTTAATTGACGTTACTGTGGAACCCAGAGGATGAATTTTAATATACCTACTTTTTTATTTTCTTTATTGTACATTTATACAACACTACATTTACTCACCATAATTTGAATTTTCAAAATACATATATTTTTGTGGTGTGGAATAAAAGTCTATTCATTAAATTTAAATAAATATTTTGATAATAATATTGAATAATTTTATTTGAATAACTAAAAACCCTCTTAACCCGGTTATGATGCTTAAAGTAGCCTCTAGTTTTGAAATGCTGTTTTTATATTGTTTACTTATAAGAGAAATGGACCGAGAAATTGAAGCGGCATAGACAAAGACGGATTATCGGGGATTAAATTTTAGCTACCTGCTACAATTTAGTCTGGTCCGTTCACACAAAGTTGTTTTAAAAGTACACCTCATCTATACCGATAATACATAATATAAAAATATTGAATATAAGCACCAGTACTACATTTATTTACGATTTGCATACATAATAAGCTTTTATCACTCTCTTTCATTTCTAAACAGACTATAGTATGTGACATCTGATACCCTTGGCCAGAGAAAAACGATTGTTAAGTCAGCTATGTTTTGTTTGGTACAATTTATCATATACCATAATAAAGGCACTCATATTCCGAACACCCTGTATAAGACTGTAATTATGTCAGTAATTTGTTGTGTCTTTAATTAGAATCAAATAAAAACTACATTTTTATGAATCTGAACGTACATATTTAAAATACATAATCAATGTTATGCCCTACATGCACCTGCTATGTGTTGCAGTGCTTATGCGTAACCCTGCTTGTGAAGATATACAGGCTTCACTGATGTGATTATTATATTTTGTACAATTATTATACCACACAATTTTTAATTTTAGATTAAATAATCAAAAGTTGACAGATTGAAACAATATTCTTTGTGGTATACAGAAAAAAAATATCAATATTGACTACAATCTGTTTCCTTAGTAAGAATATAAGAAAAAAATCTTTTCATCGTTTCTAAAAATATTCGAGTTTAGCCCCTCTTAATTAAGTAGGGGCAATGTAAATACGACCTGATGAAAGAGAAATTTTAAACCGCAACATTTCTAATTTAAATGAAAATTATAGCGGTAGCATAAATAGAATAATCTCGTGTTTCCAATTAGAGCTCTGTGCATATTTGTACGTCAAAAATATGTTTTCCTTTTTACAGAGAGGGTGCATAATTGTTTATACATTAACACACGTTCTCGACTAAAATTTTTATATTCGTATCTGGTAATACAGGGATTCAGGAATTTGCGTGTTGATACTCAAATTGTTCGTATATGTGAACAAAATACTCTTATAAAAATATGTCTAATACGAATAATTATTCGATAAATGATTTTCAAAATGCAAAACTGTGTTTCGAGACTGGAAACTAATTTGTTTTTTGCATTAGTATTTTTTTTGTATCAGTATTATTGAGGTAAATAAAAAATCCTTAAAACTGTAACGTACTGCAACACTGCAATCCATTACCGATTATTGCTAACCTCAAACTATACTCTGAAAACAATTATTTGTAATACTACAAGGAGGATTATTGGTTATTTGTTTCCTAAGTAAATAATGCGAACTAACACATACAACAAATATAATATTATAACTCTAATGAAAAATCATTATTTGAAAATACTGTTACCAGTTCTATGTAGAATTCATAATTAATTTGTAATTTTCCATCGAAATGTGCTGATCATGGGCAGTCAGACTCAATATCAATTTTCAGTAAACGTGTGGCTTGAAGTACTTAATTATTATTATTTAATTGGTCCATATTTCTTCCCATTACAATAAAATGGTTCTGCTCTTCTTGCAGAAATTCCTTTTCTGCTCAGACAAAATTTATGGTTCATGCACGATGGTGCTCCAGCCCATTTTGGCATTAATGTACGTTATCCCGTAGATACAGTATATCCAAATTGTTGGAAAGGTAGGGGAGGTACGCAACAATGGCCATCTCGCTCTCCGGATTTAAATCTCTTAGATTTATACATTTGGATTTTTCTCAAGTCATTAGTTTACTCCAATCCTGTCAAAAATGTTGAAGACCTGAAGACTATTTTCAACATCTGTTATAGGTTTGCGACTATTAAAAAATATTTTTATTACTGTTGTTTTGTGTTATTGTTTTAGTTTAATGTTTCTGTATTAGATAATAATTTTTTTTGAAATATTCAAAAGAAAAAAATTAAAAGATTAAAATTTGTGTCTCGAAATCGAATAATTTTTGTACCCATATTTATATTAGGTAACTCTTTGTTTTCAATGTTTAATAATTGCATTTTTACTTTGACCATAATAACACTTTAGTAAAAGACACCTTTAAATAAAATGTTTTATTTTTTCCTCAAATACGGTGTTTCCTACGAAAAAAAAATGAAAAAAAACAATTTCATTCAGAATTGATGGAGGATTTCTAAAAAAATATCAAAACGGGAAAATGTCAGTGGCATACCATTTTTATTTTTTATTAAAAAAGGTTGTGGCATTCTCGCATGAACGTCACTGGTGCAAGTAGAAATATTCGGATCTCCCCAAAAAATACACATTTATCTCTCCATAGCGGTTTTCAAATTTCGAATCAATATCTTTAAAACTCTGAAATACTTAATAAAAATAAATAAAAAATTAAAATTTAAACACTCTGTATCTCGGAAACGAAGGATATTTCGACCTACGTTTGAATTTTTTTCACAAAATAACATAGACAACCACCCCCTAAAATATTTCGCAATTATTTACACTGTATGTACATTAACTACATTTTTCATTAGAGTAATTGTTTTTTGAAGACATGTTTGAATTAGTTCTGCTACCAGGATGGATTCTTACGAAAGCACTCTGGTGTCAAACATACTTTTTATTTTTAGAAAACTCAATATATTGAAATTATTCTCAATATATTGACTTTTTTTGCATGTCCAAGCATTAATGAAAATCAGAAACAGAACATTTTGATAAGTATGGTGGATAATCCTCATAATTCTTCACGATTGGTTGCATTAAACAATGACACTAGTCAGAGCACAGTGCTACGTATCTTGAGGAAGGAAAAATATCATCCCTACAAAATTCAACTTGTGCAGGAACTTAATGAAGATGATCCCGATCGCTGCTTACACTTTTGCGAAATTCTAATGGATTTATGTCAAGGAAATAGAAATTTACACCGGCAAATACTTTTTTCAAATGAGGTCACATTTTGTCTGAATGGTACAGTAAACCGTCAAACTTGCAGATATTGGAGTCGGGAAAATCCTCATTGGATGGCAGAGGCACATACCCAACACCGTCAGAAATTAAATGTGTGGACTGGAATAGTTGACGACAGAATAGTAGGGCCTTTCTTCTTTGAAGGAACCCTTACAGGACAAAGATATTTAGAGTTTTTAGAAAATGAACTTGTTTCAGCCCTTGCAGTAATTTTTCCTAACGATAATGACCCTGACATTCCTGACGATACCATATGGTTTCAGCAAGACAGTGCACCTCCGCACTATGCGCGCACTGTACGAGATTTTTTGGACAACTGTTTTCCTGGGAGGTGGATCGGCAGACGCGGATCGCCAGATCTTACACCTCTTGACTATTTTTTATGGGGATACTTGAAGTCAAAAGTGTACATTAATAAACCACGTAATTTAGAAGAACTTCAAAATCGCATTCGGGACGAAATACGCAGAGTTACCCCAGAAATCATTCATAATGTGCAAGAAGAATTTCTTCACAGACTTGCGCATTGTCAAGAAGTTGGTGGATGGTAATTCGAACATTTAATTTAAGTATAAAATTTAATCATTTGTATTTTATTTTACATACCTCAGAATTGTTAGTTTTTCATGGATAAAGTTTACGTTTTCTAACATTCAATCGTCATTTACTCGAAAACTTTCCTATGTAAGAGGGCAAAATTTTAGTACTGTCTGATAGAGAATTAAACGATCTTTCAGAATCAAGGAAAAAAATATGGTGTTGCCATTTAAAAAAAAATCGATGACGTCATTACTCGAAAACAAATGACATTTGAAAATCGCATTTTACGCTAAAATATATATTTTTTAAATTAAAAATCGACCTGTTCGAGGATTTTTCCCAAAAAATAATTGTTTCGTTTTTATTGAATTTATTCCGTACATTTGGCGCATACTGTATACCCTTGTCAAATTGAACACAGTAGCACAAAAAACAATCACAAGTGTGCATTAAGAATAAATATAAACGTAAATGAAACGCAAGACACACTTCCACCTCATACATGCGTTACCACGTGATATGATGCCAACAATTCTATTGAACGTTATTACATCTGTAAATTCTCTGTAAAAGATTACATTGTGAAAATAATGCAATTTTACAACATCGCTACGCATTTTCAATAATTTTGTCATTTGGCACGAAATATATAATTTTACTGTATCTACCAGGAGTTTCTTGTAGTACAGTACTTAGGTACAGTATATACAGGGTGTTTCGAAAATGAAACAGTGAATTTTTTAACCGATTTTATAGGGGATGTTTCATGGAAAACAAAATAATTTTAGCATCCTCTAAGAAATCAACTTTCCATGTTTTCTTTCAAAACACCAGTTAAATTTACCATAAGAATAATAAAATGCAATAAATAAAGTGCTAAGAACGGCTGACTAAACTAACTGATATTGCAACAATCTACCACAGAAAGTTTCGTTCGGAGATGATGGTTTTTATTTAATTTTTTTTGTACGAAAACTAGAAAATATTTTGTAATTTGTGTAGAAACAAAAGCGTCTTGTTTTGAATATGACTATTCAGACATTCTTTTCTTCAAAATTTTTAAATATGAAAAAATTCTGATAATAAACGTACAAGGGATATATTATTTCATCTCCTTACTGAGAGTGAAATAGGTCAGAAAAGTGAAATTTTAACACTCCAGCATCCATGCAAAAATTGAAGTATTTAATTTTAGCCGTTTTTAAAATAGCCCATGGAAATTTGATTTCAATATCCACTTATAAAGAGTTGTAACCTTTTAGGGAATGTTAAATTTATTTTTCTAAAATCTAAAATCGGATCAGGGATGCACTGTTTCATTTTCGTCAACTATTTTTGAAACGCTGTGTATTTTAGTAATCATGAGCTACATTGAATACTTATTATAATTATTATTCCCTACTTTATCCAGTGTCATGAGAGAAACTTATGAAAACTGTTTAGAGTAAGTATGACATCTAACATATTTAGTCAGAGAAAACGATTGTTAAGTCAGTTATATGCTTTGTTTGGTAGAATTTATCATTTAGTATCAGTAAAATAAAGGCACTCATATTCCGTACACCCTGCATAACACTGTAATTATGTCAGTAATTTGTTGTTTAATTAGAATCGAATAAAAATGCATTTTTATGAATCTGAACGTAAATATTTAATATACATAATAAATGTTATTAATTTCATAAAGCAGTATGTTTCGAATGAAGTCGGTATTATTGCTACGTCTCTGCTATTACAGACATATATTTTGTTATTCTTTTGTTGGGTTAGTTCTCCAGAGTCCCAGAACACAGCGGTCAAATCCGGCCTATTGTGTTTCCCACTGTTTATTTAGTCATTTAACAAATTTGTTCTTACACAAAGTCCAAAGGTCCGCAGCCTTAATATTCTCGCATTCAATAAAAGTTTACGAAGCAGTTTGAATGAATCTTAGGTGTGCTAAACCCTTGCATTAACCCAGTATGGCCAACGCGGTTTCGGTTTTCCAGTTCGCAATCCCGCGGCAGATTGAAAATCTCTGCTATTTCATATTGTGGTGATGCTTCTTCAATCTATAGTGTCAAATTAATAATCTGATCTTACTCCAACATTTCATTTATTCTCTTTTATAGAAAAAAAATGCAATACTTTGTTACGTGAAGCTTTGGTTTCGAGCCCCAGTAATCACAATAATTTAAAAAATAAATAAATAAAAAAGTCCAATATGACATGGGCCCTAATCCCAACCGTTTTCGAGAAAAAAAATATCAAAATATCGAGTTTGATGCGAAAAAGTTAATTTAGGAATCGCTCCGTAATTGTCTGTAAGAATGCCATAAAATAATGTACAGTATGCGGCAAAAGTATGGAATAAATTCAATAAAAACGAAACAATTATTTTTTGGGAAAAATCCTCGAACAGGTCGATTTTTAATTTAAAAAATACATATTTTAGCGTAAAATTTGATTTTCAAATGTCATTTGTTTTCGAGTAATGACGTCATCGATTTTTTTTAAATGGCAACACCATATTTGTTTCCTTGATTCTGAAAGATCGTTTAATTCTCTATCAGACAGTACTAAAATTTTGCCCTCTTACATAGGAAAGTTTTCGAGTAAATAACGATTGAATGTTAGAAAACGTAAATCAATTAAAATAAAGCAAAAACGTTATCAAGTTTAGTTTTTCGAATTCCATAGTTCTTTTATGGATCACGTAGGTGAAAATCTTTGCAAAGTGTCATTGTCACACCGACTTTCTAGTAAGTATTGTAAGCGACATATAAATTATTATTCAATTTAAAGTATTATGGCACATTTAACTGTTACTCAAAGAATTGAAATTTTAATTCTTATCGGATGCGAGAATATGACTAGAACTCAGCAGGAAGTTTGCGATTTATTTAATGAAAAATATCCAGATCGCCCTATCAGCCAATCAACAGTCAGTAAGGTAGAGTCTAAATTTAGAGAAACTGGCAATGTTGTAAATATTCCAAAACCTGGACGTCCAAGCATTAATGAAAATCAGAAACAGAACATTTTGATAAGTATGGTGGATAATCCTCATAATTCTTCACGATTGGTTGCATTAAACAATGACACTAGTCAGAGCACAGTGCTACGTATCTTGAGGAAGGAAAAATATCATCCCTACAAAATTCAACTTGTGCAGGAACTCAATGAAGATGATCCCGATCGTCGCTTACACTTTTGCGAAATTCGAATGGATTTATGTCAAGGAAATAGAAATTTACACCGGCAAATACTTTTTTCAGACGAGACCACCTTTTGTCTGAATGGTATAGTAAACCGTCAAACTTGCAGATATTGGAGTCGGGAAAATCCTCATTGGATGGCAGAGGCACATACCCAACACCCTCAGAAATTAAATGTGTGGGCTGGAATAGTTGACGACAGAATAGTAGGGCCTTTCTTCTTTGAAGGAACCCTTACAGGACAAAGATATTTAGAGTTTCTAGAAAATGACCTTGTTCCAGCCCTTGCAGTAATTTTTCCTAACGATAATAACCCTGACATTCCTGACGATACCATATGGTTTCAGCAAGACGGTGCACCTCCGCACTATGCGCGCCCTGTACGAGATTTTTTGGACAACTGTTTTCCGGGGAGGTGGATCGGCAGACGCGGACCGATAGAGTGGCCTGCAAAATCGCCAGATCTTACACCTCTTGACTATTTTTTATGGGGATACTTGAAGTCAAAAGTGTACATTAATAAACCACGTAATTTAGAAGAACTTCAAAATCGCATTCGGGACGAAATACGCAGAGTTACCCCAGAAATCATTCATAATGTGCAAGAAGAATTTTTTCCAGACTTACGCATTTTCAAGAAGTTGGTGGATGGCAATTCGAACATTTAATTTAAGTATAAAATTAAATCAATTGTATTTTATTTTACATACCTCAGAATTGTTACTTTTTTATGGATAAAATTTACTTACGTTTTCTAACATTCAATCGTCATTTACTCGAAAACTTTCCTATGTAAGAGGGCAAAATTTTAGTACTGTCTGATAGAGAATTAAACGATCTTTCAGAATCAAGGAAAAAATATGGTGTTGCCATTTAAAAAAAAATCGATGACGTCATTACTCGAAAACAAATGACATTTGAAAATCGCATTTTACGCTAACATATGTATTTTTTAAATTAAAAATCGACCTGTTCGAGGATTTTTCCCAAAAAATAATTGTTTCGTTTTTATTGAATTTATTCCATACTTTTGGCGCATACTGTATATATCAGTAGTAATAGAATAATATTTTCTTAATGTAGCGATTTATTCTCACTGTTGTCATAACGTACGACGTCAACTTCATCGACATTTATTGATTAAGAAATAAATTATTACTGTAACTAAAAGTAAATAACAGGGGTAGTAATCATTGCATTTTATGATATTCTAGGTGGAAAATTTCAGAACTACCTAAATTAACTGAACATTTGCACACACAAACCCAATATTTTAATAGTATCTACTGTCGCCTGTTAAAATTGTGGCAGTTAAACATTTAAAATCCTGTATATATTAGTATGTTAATAGAAGATCACTCAGTTATATACAAAGTAGAATACCAATAGAATATTTTGAATGACCTGACCCCAAAGAATGCATTTTAGAGACAGTATTGAACAATTAGTTCAGACTAATTACCGTATAGGATGTCTTATTTTTGACAGAAGATACAGTATGAAGTCGCCATCTGTAGGCCACTAGTGGAAAATGTACTTCACGCCCATATATTTTTAAACGTCTTATGTTGCTGGGAAGTTAAATTCTATTAATACTAATAATAGCAACAAAATATTAACAATAATCAACGATGTTTGCAGTTTTCTGTAAAAATTCCTTAAAATATTCCTTCCTAGCTTTGGTCAGTGTTCTTTGATGTTTGGAGAGTATGCAACTAGCAATGCAAAATGTCAAGTTATCATAATTGACACCTGGTCAATAAGTAACTATTTTTTAGTTTTAAACGTTATTAATTAAACAAAGGAATTTATGTCGGGTACAGATGTTTCCCTATAACATGGTTCGCCATATATATGCTGTTTGCTTTTCTACAGTTAAGGGCAAATCTCGTACACGATTTTAGATTTTACATAAGTACTGGACTGCCACGGGTGTATTCCGAGTTTTCTGTTATTAGGTATTCCTTACATTAAATTTCAATTTTCTAATAAAAGGGCATTTTATTTAACATGGTCTGTGTATTCTTTTAGTGGATAATTTTGACGGACCTGTAATAGTGAAAATGTACTTTTGGCAGTGTGCAACGAAGGAACAAAGAACGAATGCAAAATACTGCAGCTGACAGGATTAACTGTTATCATTAATAAAATTATTATTAATACAAATTTTTATTTTCGTCGCTTCTACATTTGACAACGTTGTAAAAAACGACAGGTAGGTAGTTGACATTTTTTAGATAGAGCTAGAACGTGGTTAAAATTTTTGTACTTCATCATAGATATAGATACAAATACGAAACAGTAATTTGGTTAAACTGTATAGACGACAAAGGTTGTTTCAGATATAATGGTTTTTTGACGAATATTTTGTTCTAAGATTTTATTTATAGAAAACATCAATAGCGTTACAAAAACTAAATATCATTTATGTCCAGAATTTAAGACATATATACGCACTACTCAACACTTTAACATAACTTAGATATCCCCTTTTTAAAACGAACGTCCTGTATGTTTGTATTTACATTTTTCGTAATTAAGATTGTTTATGAATATTAGAATTAAAAATTATTTAGATATAGCTGCGACAAGTATTCAGACGTCATATAAACACATGAATTATTCATTATATTTTCATCAAAATATTTAAGAAACTGTAACTGAGAATAACAAAACTATATACTATACTAAATGTTTGCACTATATAGGGTGTCCGGAATATGAATGCCGTAATTTTAAGGGCTTATATATCTGATCAAAAGCAAAAAAACTCTTATGAAAGAAATGTCTAAAACGAATAGTTTGTCTACAAATAAATTTCGAAAATAAAAATACAACTTGCAAAACTATGTTACGAAATTATAAACTAAGGTACAATTAAGGTTAAGTAAAAGCGCTTGCAACGTGATTTGTTCGTAATTTGATTTTTGAATCAGTATTAGTAAATAACTGAAGATTCCGAGAAACTAAAAAAATATTAGTCATAGTTGTGCGTATAGTTAGTACGTTTCATTTTTCTCTAGTTTTTCTCTGATGATTGTGAGTGTACGTAAACAAAAATGGAACAATTTATAGTAACGGTAACCAGCTGTATGCTATGTTAATATACAGCTAATCTAGACAAAACTCTCTGGCTACGAGAAGTCTGTACGGTAAATTCTTGTTGTAAGGAACAGAAGTCATTTTAATCACATAACTATTGTGTTGTGAAAGGAGCTCTAAGAAAACCATTCACAGTAAATACCTATGTTTAGGTGTACCCATTTTAATTATTATGTATAAATACATAACAACCCTAAGATAGTGCATGCGCGACGTTATCACATATTCAAGACCTGTCTGTTGTCATAATTTTTTTACCGTTGGTCAAAGAAAAAAATATGTTTTGTTTCGTACAACTTATCATATGACAAAATTAAGCCACTCATATTCCGGACACTCTGTATATTAAACTATATTATAAAAAATTATTGTTTTTAACGACAAACTAACGTCGGTGAAACGTCAGCTAAGACTTAAGTCGTCTGAATTTTCGCCACAACTATAACAAAATTTGAAAGTCAAAAATTAGGATCTATTTTTGATGCCAAAATTTAAGCACGGTTTTCTATAGATGAATTAATAAAAAAACAAATGTATCAATCTTAAAAATTGATAAAAAAAGGGTTTCAAGTGGCTACACATTATCGATTTTCTAGCAGAGAAAAAGGGATAAAAACAAAATTAATTTAAAGTCAGGATGACGCAGCGAGTCCTTCATTGTTCATCATCATCAAGCTTTCTTTCTGCTAGTACAGCGTTATCGTAAACGTGTTCGAGTAGACTAGCTGATACAATTCTAAATATGCTGATGTTTTCCGTTATATTTCATATTTATTTTGTCAACAGAAACCTCAGGATTCACATAGCAGATTTACTTTTTGATCCCCAGTGAACAATTATACACCCTAGGCGGAACGTGCAACGAAATTGCGTCATATATTCACGGACTGACTTTTAATCGATAACCGGGGAATAATTTTAATTTAGGGGCGCTGCGTTTTTGGAGGTAAATATTTTCAAAAGGAATTCGACTCTGTTATACACCATTAATCCTTTGAAATGTATTGAATGGAGTTTATTTCTTGTCAGGTCGCGTAACAATATAAAATAATTAATAATTTTCATAAAACGGTTTTTTAATATAGTGTCATAATGAATCTATCAAAAAGATTGGTAATTGCTATGTGCAGAGTATGGAGTGGGAGTAATGAAGACATAAACTGTAGATACTTTGTGATGTGTGTTTACAAAAGTAATTTCGAAATCGAAAGCAAGTGAGGAAGTGCCATCTTTTCTACTGGACAAAAGTGAATTTTTCATAGAGGAAACTTAAGAAACTAACAATATTATCCGCGTCAAAATTAGGGTTGTCACTTTTTTATAACAAAAAACCGGGCTATGAGGCAAGATCATTTCCATATTTTGATAATAATTATTTTTTTAAATAAATGCTAAATCAATATTTAAAAATAGGAAAGTAAAACTTTATTTAAGGAAAATGCTTAGATAAATATAGCTACATACAGCAATACAGCAATTTAGAGACATTTCCAGTCATAATCTTAATAGCATATCATAATGAAATTTATATCGGCGATGTTAATCTGAGCTTTAATAATTTTATGAACATCGTTACATATACTCTAAACGCCAGCTTTCTACAGTAAGACAATATAGTCTATTCTTAAAAAAAAAACTTTACTGGTTTTATAACAGGATGGTCAGTGTGACTCTATATAGAGTATCAAAATCTAAGCACAATGCATTATTTAAAAAAACTAAATTGAATTTTCACAACACTCTTATTATTAATTCTAACAACAAGAGCAAACCTGTATGTAACGTTGTAAATAAGGAGACTGGCAAAAAAAAATAAAGAAAATATTACGCTAAACCTAGATGGTAATTGCTGCACTGAACCTAATTAGTTAACAAATGCTTTTGCAGAATATTTTGCAACAATCACGGAAAGATTATCTGCCCGTTTTGGGAGCTCTAGATCTATCAGTTACTATTGTGAATAATACGTTTTTCTTTAAACACGTCAGTCAGTACGAAGTCCTGTGCATTGTTAAGAGCCTAACGTATAAGAATTTTGTTGGTCCTGATTGCATGTCGGTAAAAGTGCTTAAATCTATAGCAACTTTTATATTATCTGAGCATATTATCTACTTAATAAATTTATCTGCAAGTAATAGTTGTTTTCCTATGGTCCTAAAATAGGCAGTTGCATCTATTAAAAAAAATGAGAATATAGCTAATTACAGGCCCATATCACTAAAACATTTAAAAAACGCATTATTAGAATTATATTTAAACTTAATTCCCGTCAAACATGCAGAAACTCTTTTAAAGGCACAAAATACTAACTCTACCTTGTATTGATATTTATAAATCATTAATGTACATCAAAAATAACCTGCATATTTTGCTCAAAAATTCTGATTTTCACGACTATCCAACGCGTAATTGTGACTTGCCGAGTGTTCCCATGCATAAATCAAAGAAATTTGAGATGTCTGTAAATTATTGCGGTCTGAAACTCTTTATCAAACTGCCTCATAGTTATAAACATTTGAATAATGTTTCTTTTAAAAAGTATAGTATTGAGGATTATATCCCAGACAATAACATTTCATTCTGTTCGTCTTTTGCTGTTGTATGAATTGTAAATGTATTAACGGATTAAACAGTGAAATAAAGAAAAAAAATCAAGAACGCACAATCATAACAATATATAAATCAAGTAAAAAAAACCATCACGCAACATCACGTTGTTCTCAAACCTCAAACGTATAAAACTCAATGCCCAGAAATCCTCGCTAAAATTTTACTACTAAATTTCTATTTTGTAGTGCAATTTAGAAATGATAACTTAGCAATAACTACCGCTACCAATAATCAGAATTCATAGACTAAAAACTTACCATATGTTTAATAATATTGCGTATTTAATCACGTTGATACCACTGTACATATTTGTTGTGTATTGGTAAATTTACAACCCCAATATTTAAAGGAAGAACATATTTATTTACTAGCTATCGACCCACATGATCTAATGCGAGAATCCTTTGTCTTCCTGAAGTAAAAAAACATACTTTATGTTAACCCATATCATGATCTATGTGTTTGCCAAATTTCATCCAAATCCGTTCAGCCGTTTATGCGTGGCTGAGTAACAAACATCCAACCACACAAACTTTTGCATTTATAATATTAGTAGGATTATCATTAAACAAAGAAATCATTTATTATGAATAATCAACATTAATTTTTTATAACATTTTTTAAAATTTATTTATATTAATTTTTATTCATTTCTAAATTATTTCAAAATCTATATTAAATTGCCAACATCTTTTCCAGCGAAACTTCGATTTCCATGTGTCACATTATTTTTATTGGTACTGGCAGTACTATTTTCCAAATACAACACTTGTAAATAATGTGCAAAACAAACTTTCACTACATAATTGCATGTTATCTAACATGATCGTTTAAAGAGTAAAACTTCAGACTACTCAGCTTATGAATATCATATTTGCCTGAATATTAAACAAAGCTGAACAGTTTTAATACTGACAGAATCATGTTTAAGTAAATATTCATACATAGCATTGCGGTAGTCTATATGATTTAATACATCAGTAGTAATAAATTTTTGGAAAAAGTTATACTTATATCTACAAACTTACTAGTCACGTTTAGTCCGCTCGTTCCAGAATTTGTCCCAAAATGAAGTTCTGGACTTGATCCTCAGGACAGAAGTAGAGAGGGTTCTCGGGAGAGACGGTGGGTGTTCTGGTTGATTCTGGGGTAGCGCCATGAGTAGGGAAGGGCTGGAACAATTCCCTAAAGAAGATCGAGATAGGGACCCCCTTTGGGATACAGTGATCTTTGGAAGGGGGGATATGGGAGAAGAGGAAGAAGACGAACTAGCACTCTCTACGGAGGCCAGATTGATCGATTAGGTTCACTCCATGTCCACAATAGTTTTACGAATGTTGCATGAGAACTTTTAGGTCCTCACGTACGTCAACATGGTTATAATATTCACTTCACATTTTATGATTAGTTGTCACATTAACGTACTTTTTATCTCGTTTTTAAACATATCTCAGCAAACTGGTATTATATTTATTGCACCGACGTAAATCAATAATTTTAAAGAATTATTGGTATCTGGTCACTGAAAGAAAATAAGTTATTTAAGTAATTATTAAAAAATAAACAGTATCATCAGCTCTGGGTGGCAGTAGTGGGTCCTTATGTCATGGTCGTATCTACGAATTTATGTTTTCTTTGCATCAGTCAATTTTTAAATAAATTTATGCATTATGAAATAATGGGAGTTTATCACAAAATCATTTAGTAAATTTAATTTAAGATGATATACGGGTGTTCTAAAAGTCCATCAGGAAACTCCGGGAGGTGATTCTACGGATTAAAATAATAGCATATGTAATGAAATTTTAATATTTTAAATTTCTATGATGTCTAACAAGAAAAAAAAGAAATAAAACTAATTCTGAGTTTTAGGTATAGTGCCCTCTAGCGGCTCATAATAAAACTTTTCTTTGACTGGTCTAATAGAGCTTGATGACTACTTAGTGGGTGTGCCAAATAAGATAATAATCGAATTTGAATTAAATAAGTTATTTAAAAAGAAAAATTAAAAAAATAACTTTGACAAGCTGCAACATGCAAACAATCAATTCCAAAAAAAAATTTCATGACATACTGATATTATTTTAATCCGTACAATGACCCCCCGGAGTTTCTTGACGGACTTTCAGAACACCCTGTATTTCATTATTACAGTTTTATAGAATAAATCTCAAAACTTCATAACATGATGCGAGTTTCAATTTATGTTATTTCTATTTACTTTGACATGAGAAAGCTTTAGCGAATGTCTGTAGAGTGGCTATTGAGAGAATTTCATGAAAACTAAATATGAAGAGATTTGTTTCGCTACAAAGTTTGAATTTAATATTATGCTATAGGTATCTGCAAATATTAAATACCTACTTGTAAAACCAATATAATGATTTTTTTTATATTTGAGATTAAAGATAAGCGTATTTGTTCTGTATGTAGTGTTCACATTTACCTTTAGATGGATCTACGCCAGAATAATAAACAATTTGTTAACTTAAACTATTATTAGATGGTTAGACGGTATAATACAACAGTAAAAATAATAATTGTATTAAATACCTACTAATGTTTAATTTGTCAGATTTTAGTACATGGATTCGCATGGCCCAAAAATGTAAAAAATTTGTCAGGGTAAGCTTTACTATTACTTATCTACAAACGAAGCTTATATACCTAATGGATTTATTTTTAAAAGGTACCTTGATAAATATTTTATGAATAACATCACTCAGCATACTCAAACACTTGAATGTTGGTTTCATTGTCATACACCTTTTATTTAAAATATTGCAAGAATTTGATAAATCATTATGCAACCATACTCCTATATCTTAAGCACAACAAACAGGAGAATAAAAAAAATGTACATATCTTATGAGCAGTTCTGCAGGACCGTTGGTAAAACCTGGAGAATGAAACCAAAGGTGGTCATGTGGATATATACTGTCATTGTACGACCAATGTTAGCCTATAGGACTGTCCAACAATCCAACAGTCGATAACTAAACAAAAGCTCAGCCACGTACAAAGGATTGCCTGCCTGAGTATAACAGGAGCTCTAAGAACAACGCTCACCATTGCAATGGAGGTAGTGCTACGTTTGCCACCTTTGGATATTCATCTAAAAGATGTGGATGCCTGTGGAATGGGGTCGTCAGGGAAATACCCCTTTTTCAGGCAGACACTGACAGTATTTCTTCTATGTTTGCGTTTGTCATATCCTACACGGCACTTATCAGGAATCAGGAGATCTATTCCAGATCCCTATACATCCAATATCAGTAGGCATGCTACCGACCGTATTACAAAAATGCTTCTTTTATTCATACAACATGCACAACCATCAGAATCTACACAGATAGTAGATAATCACTACCGATCTTACATAATCATAAGATAACAACTAGATCAGCATGGAAATGCCATGAGGCACTGGTAGTGGTCTTAACCGATACCAACATATCTGTATACTGGCCCCTCTTTATACATGGTGTTAAAAAAAGAGTGTAAAATATTTATCGAGGTAATAGTATGAACCAAAATAAGCAGAAAAGTCTCAATAAACATGGGTCCGCAAAGTGACGGTTGCGGAGATATGGAATATTTTATGTTTTTTAGTCCCTTTTTTATTTTGCAAAAACGTTGTGTATTTTCTTATAATAGTTGGTTGATGTTTAGTGAAATAAACAGTACGTATTTGACAGTTGTTCTCAGTGCACAAGTTTTCTTTCGCTATGGTTGGTTACTCTAACGCAGAATTAACAGACATGCATTTCATGTATGGTCGTGTTAATGGGAACGCCACCGAAGCGCGACCTCTTTATGTTGACGCTTATCTAAATCGCCAGATTCCTTCACAACGCATGTTTGGCAGAAATCACCAAAGATTGCGTGATACCGGTTCCTTGAGCAAACAGTGCCATTTATCCGGAAGACGTTCTAGCACTAGTAGAGCAGAATCCAGGTACGAGTGTGCGGAGAATATCTGCCGAGGTAGGAATATCCTCTTGTTTGGAGAATCCTTCACGAGCAACTGCTTTATCTATATCATGTGCAACGAGTACAGGCCTTAAATCCAATAAATGATGATCAAGCTTGTTTCTACGTCATGATGCTGAAGACCCTCGTTTTCTTGCAAACATTCTTTTTACTGATGAGGCCGGGTTCACAAGAAATGGAGTGTTTAATTTTCACAATACGCATATTTGGGCCGACGAAAATCCTCATGCTCTAATAGAATCTGAAAATCATGCACGTTTTTCATTAAACATTTGGATGAGTATTGTAGGTGACAGGTTTCTAGGTCCTGTTGTTTTACCAAACCGATTAACAGGCGTTGCTTATCTCAACTTTCTGCAGAACACACTGTATGAGTTTTTGGAAGACATTCCTTTGAATCAGAGGCAACAAATGTGGTTCCAGCATGATGGTGCTCCAGCTCATTTTTCCATGGTCGTTAGAGAGCATTTACACCAAACTTTTCTACATAGATGGGTAGGAAGGGCCGGACCTGTTTTATGGCCTCCAAGATCGCCTGATCTGAACCCTCTAGATTTCTTTGTTTGGGAATATTTGAAGACATTAGTGTATGGTACGCCTGTAAATAGTCTGGAAGAGCTGCAGCTACGGATTAATCAAAAGTGTCAAGAAATCCAAACCAAGGAGGTTGAGACGAAGATGTCGTGCGTGCTTGGAAATGGACGGAGGGAACTTTGATCATCTTCTGTAACTCTGTTTATTGTTTGTTAAAAGCATCCTTTGTCGGTTTATTCCTAATAAAATAAAATGTTTGAAAAATGAATAATGGTCCTTATCTCCGTTACTTTGCGGACTCATGTATATTAAGACTTTTCTGCTTATTTTGGTTCATACTATTACCTCCTGAAATATTTTACACTCTTTTTTTAACACCCTGTATTAGACTGAGTAGCGGCTCAAGTGGACTGATCTACGGTTGGGAGGGAGTACAAGCGGCGCAATGGAGCCCAAGTGCTGTAGCTACCCTCCCTAAAATTCCATATTCCAGACACTAATACTTCGCAGAAATATATTCTATGAACACACTCTATGTATTAATTTTTTCAGTTCATTTTTCATCAAATAAATTGTATAGTTGTTAAAGAACTCAATTTCCTAAAAAGTGACAAGAGATGAAACAATATTAAGTGTATACTGTTCATCGCAGTTACACTCTAACCTGCTACAAAAAATTCAGTAAACAGAATAACAGTTTGCTTAACTTATACGAAAAATTGAAAGACAAAGTTAATCAAGCTCTGCTATATTGGTATTATAGCAAAAAAATATCCAGTTTTATTCCATTTCACAACTTAGATACTGTGGACCGAGGGATTATGCTTCGCCAATAATTGTGAATCAACCTGTAAACTTTTAATGGCTATCAGTAATAACATCCTTGAGTACCTAAAGGAATTAAACTAATCCTTTTAGCAACTTTGTATACCCCTTAATTCAATAAATGACTCGTTTAAGTTCGAAACACAACTAGTTATCACTGGAGAGGAATTTAGAACGCAATTAGAACATACCGAAACTCTCAGTCATACAAGTCAAGTGCTTAGAAGCTTCAGTTCAGTTCAGTAGACCCTTTGAAAAAAAGCCATCGATGTTCGAGAAAAATTGAAAATATATCATCTGCAAACAATTATTACCAAGAATAACATGAAACAAAACTGTGATGTTTCAGAACGAATGTTTGTAATTTGTCGGTTGTCTAGGGATAAGAACAAATTATAAAAAAATAATGTAAATAAGTATAACAAATAAATATTTTTTATCATCTAAAAAGTGTTCTCTGAAGCTATTTATTTGTGGCATAAAGCCGGTAACGGACGGTGAGCTATAATATATATCTGATATATTACGAATTGACGCTATACTATATATTTATATCTATGCAGTTTACTTGTCCGTAGGAATATATCTCATTGCAGAGATATACAGGGTGTCCGGAAATTATGCGTCAAGACTTCAGGAGTTGATTCCTCACAAAAAATTAGGGTCACAAAGTCCTATAACAATTTTTCGAAAACTCAATATTAACGGAGAAACTCAAATATGTTTCTAATTTTGACGTCACTAATAGAGGGCGCCACTTGTGGCACATCATGTTTCTTTTAAATGACAGAACTTTTTTGCATCTTAATCCATCTGACTATCGAAACAATCGATTCTCCTGTTTTATTTGAAAAAGGTATACCTTGCTGAAGTCGGTAGGCGTAACCATTTTTGAAATAATTCTATTTGAAATGCTCAGTGCACCGAGTAAAAACTGTTTTGGTTTCAGGTAAAGTGGCTTTTCTGTTGAAAATACAGCAAAATATTACTTGAAAAAGTTGTTCAGAATCGTAAATTATGGAGACGTGCAGAATTTCAAGAAGATCGGCGAGGTTTGATGAAACCATTTATCAACAAAGCACAAGCAGATTGGTCAAATCTACGGCTGTAATAGGTCAAAATACCCCAGGAGGAGCGGTCATAAACATATACGCGGTGTCCTAGACAGATATATAGTAAATATGCAAAATTATGTCCCTTTTAGTATATATACTGTCAGGTTTACAGTCGTAACTAAGTGAATAAACAGGACTTTACGGGAAATTAATAGTTCAATAATTTAATTAGTTAATATACCCATAAAAAAAATTAATAAGACCTGGTGACCGATGTTTGTAGGTTATGAGCGGGCAAAGCCTCTCTGCCTGGTGCAGAATTTCATAAGATCGGCGAGGTTTGATGAAACCATTTCTCAACAAAGCACAAAGATTTTATCAAAGCAGGCCAATTTTTTAAAAAATTTTGCACAACTCCATAATTTACCGTTGTGAACAACTTTTTCAAGTAAAATTTTACTGTATTTTCAGTAGAGCAGACTAAGCATAATACAAATATTTTTTTTATACTAAATATAGATAAATTATTTAATTGAGTTTAGAATATACTGATTAACGTGCTACCTTCTCCCACTCTTGGGTATAGTAGCATACTAAAAAAACGAGACTGCAAGTTATATTGGCCTTATTGACAGATGGTGCAAGGTTGCAGAGAGTCCAGCAGCTCAGGGAGATTGGGCGTGGAGGGGCAGTCTCTATCTCTGCGGTGCACCAAGGCTATGTTATGAAACTACAGGACTTTACGGGAAATTAATAGTTCAATAATTTAATTAGTTAATGTACTCATAAAAAAATGAATAAGACCTGGTGACCGATGTTTGTAGGTTATGAGCCGGCAAAGCCTCTCTCCCTGGTGCGGATGTCCTGGTACCTTCGCCGTGGTCCGTCGCCTGCGCCTGGGACTCGGATTGTACTGCAGTACTTATTGGGGGCTCTTTATTTCCACGGTATATTTTGCAATTACCAGCAATTAAGGGCAGCAACACGGGGAGTAAGAAAAAAAGGCCTAGAAATGAACGTAGTTGAGGGAAATAAACGTTAATGCAAGTGAATGAATCCACCTCATAAAAGTCATATAAATGGCTTTACAGAATTAATGAAAAAGAATGTATTTAGATACCTTGGATATTGGGCGGCCTTTCTTGCAATTCATATATGTTGCACAGTACGATTGCAAATCCAGATTGACACTGCTATCTATTAGCGATAGATACACTAATCAATAAAATGCAACAAACTTAATTAATTGTAATTTACATAAATCCACAAAATGCGCGAATATAGCAGTAATTCGTGCATTTTGTGCCAGAATTCGTCGTAAAATTCCTCAATTTTATTTCGGTGCGGAAAAACTGAACATTTTTTTGCCTATACGCGCCGGCGATAAAAGTGTATTTTTAAAGGTATCTATTAAGATTATAATATATTGCCGAAATGTACTGAATTTAAAGGTACTTAATTATTTATTATAAAAAAAAAATGTTAAGCAATTTATTTATCTTTTATTATGTTTAATTTCAACCTCGAACAGCTCATTTCTAGTTCGTGCAAAAATGTTTTAAATATTGCCACCACAATATTACAATCGGCTCTATACCGGGTGACAAAATAAACCCGTAACAAACTGTTAAACACAATTTACCTGCGGCTACAAGGAATATCAAGTAAAAATTGTATAGCAATAGCTATAAATACTTCGTTAAACGTAATCGAGAACGTAATAGTACTAGCAGATCCTATATAGTCATCATAGTAATCAGCTTTGATTTAAAACTTATGTTTAATTTATGCCTAACTTATATTTAACTTACTTCAAAATTATAAGTAAAAAATAAGAAGTGGTTGATCTTAGGTAACTCCAATATAGAATTTGCTTTTTCATTTAGTAATTTCCAAAGGCCAACCTTGATAACTGACTCAAGCCTTACAAATGTACTATTATGTAGCAGTGACAAAAATATTTTTCTACGTACATGCAAAAAACAAAACTTTATTGAACTACATTTAGTGGAAAAAGTGGTTCTTTATTGCACTAGTGCAATAAAATGTTTATTGCATTCATCTGTCATTCTACTACATCGTTTTGTCATCGTGACAGACATAAACGTTCGGATCGACGTCATATTTTCCTAGACTTAGTGTCATCTAAATAAAACATTTTTTGGTTTTTGCAAGGACGTAGAAAAAATATTGTATGCACCTCGTTCAAAAAGTGCTTATTGCACTCTACGTAATTTCCCGTCGCGTGCAATAAACATTTACTTTTTGTACTTGTTGCATAAATAAGTATTAGAGGTGTCTAAAATGTTACGTATTTGAAGTAAAAAGAAATATTTACTGGTTTTGACTTAACCATCTTGGAATGAAAACTTGGCAATTGCAACAGACACCAACTACTGCAATAAGAAGGAAAGAACAAAAAAGAAAACGTTAATAAAAATTTGTGTAACCACTAATGGGTTATTTAAGCAAATTCTGCTTTTGTTATTACCGCAATATAATATGGAATCCAGATATATTGCTATGGCGAATTAATTCGGACATATGGTTAAAATATTTTGCCTCAGTGTACTAACGTCTAAAATAAATATTTCTCTCAGTGTAGAATATTTATTATTATAACACATGTGTAGCATTTTTTATTGTATTAGAAAGATATTTTAAGCTGGGAATTGTAGGAGATTTGATTTATATTAGCTTAAAATACCTTTCTAATACAGTAAAAATTGTTACGAAAGCTAATAATAAGGAATATATGGGTAGATATTGTGGGTGTAATTCAACGCTGGTTGGGGCTTTTGTCCACAGAGTAGTTAGTTTCACACAATATTATTAATACCTAAAAATATATACATATGTAGTATGTCATACATACTAATTAATGCCTTACATTTTAAATGGTTATGTCTATATTTCAAGAGGTTTATTTATATGTATGGGAAAATTAACATCACAAGTTTCTTTGGTCTTCTATATTTGGTAACAATTGTCACATTATAAAAGATAAATTTTCTTTAATTATCATCACCTTTCATAAAGTCTCCATAGACTAATTGATTAATTTCTTTTTGCTTAAAACAATATTTTTTCTACGTTCATGCAAAAAACAAAACTTTATTGAACTATATTTAGTGGAAAAAGTGGTTCTTTATTGCACTAGTGCAATAAAATGTTTATTGCATTCATCTGTCATTCTACGACAGCGTTTTGTTATCATGACAAACATAAACGTTCAAATTGACGTCATATTTGCTTACACTTAGTGTCATCTAAATAAGACATTTTCTGGTTTTTGCATGAACGTAGAAACAATATTGTATACAATTCGTACAAAAGCGCTTATTGCAATAAACACTTACATTTTGTACTTGTTGCATAAATAACTATTCTACGTTCATGCAAAAACAAAAAATATTTTATTTATATTACACTACGTATAGGAAAATATGACGTCGATTTGAACGTTTATGTTTGTCATGATGACAAAACGTTGTAGCAGAATGACCACTTTTTCCACTAAATATAGTTCAATAAAGTTTTGTTTTCTGCATGAACGTAGAAAAAGATTTTTATTTTACCAGTAAGTATCAGATCTGTCGTTTTATAATTGCTTTCGAGATAAGTAGTAGGTATACTGGTTTCTTTGTAGTCATTTAAGGTTCAGTGAGCACAAAATCAGAGAAAATTAAGATTGGAATATTTTTTAGAAAGAAGACCCTCAGCGACATTGTGGCATTGTTAGGTGGAACAGTTACTGTCTTATTGTATTCTCTCTTGTTTCTTGAAGGGGTCATTTGTGGTGTTATTCTGTAATGACAAAAATATGAAAATGTGATGATCTAAAGGAATTACTCCAAATTCTTTGATATCTTATGTAAATATATTAAGACACTTAAGAAAATTGAGACTAATAAGAAAGTTTTGCTAAGATAATCTAGATTGTGACTAGATTTTTCTTATTAGGTATTATATAAATTATTTTATTAATAAAATTTTAAGACAAATAGTGGGTGTTCACCATATTTTTCCAGCTGTTTAATGCTGGTCGGGGCTATTAAACTGCAAAATAGCTATTTACTGAAATTCCGCTTTTCGAAATGTAGGTCGGCGTCAATAGTACCCACAGTATAATGGGTCACTTTCTGTTTTAGGTCACGTCTAAACCCAGCACTGAGTAGCCAGAGACCACTAGATGTAGACACTTACATCTCGCGTACTCATGCTCTTCTATAGGTATGATAGAGCGTGAACAACCAGGATTAGTCACAGCTAACAAACTCAAAACTGGTATATGTCTAGTGGTGCTGCTGACTAAGTTGTTTTCTGAATTTCCAATAAATTGTAAATTATGACAGTTTTGTTATTTTACTGGTAACTTTTTTAACACCAAGGAAATCAGTAACTATTATTTAAGAAGGCAATATTTCTAGTAAGTATTGTTGTGTATTGAAACATTGAGGAAAATCGACCAATATCTACAAAAGTTTGCTTAGATAATCTGCCGCATAAATATAATTTTCATATTTTAATATTATGTTATGTTAGGTATATCAGGTACTAAGAATAATAAAAATTATTTTATTAACACTGTTTTACTAACACGATACAGCATTTTCTTACGTTGAATAGGTGCTATTTTGGTTCGGGCTTTATTTATTAGTAGTTACAAATAATTTGCCTATGGCTACAATGCTTATTGAAACTATGCCAAGTAAAATATTTTCAGGAGCAGTTAACTAGCGTGTATTAAATATGACTATTACACTCAGACGCATGAATTAAGTGTAAATCTTTCGTATGTATTAACATATCTACTATACAGAATGCGCCAAAAGTATGGAATAAATTCAATAAAAACGAAAAAATTATTTTTTGGGAAAAATCCTCGAACAGGTCGATTTTTAATTTAAAAAATACATATTTTAGCGTAAAATGCGATTTTCAAATGTCATTTGTTTTCGAGTAATGACGTAATCGATTTTTTTTAAATGGCAACACCATATTTTTTTCCTTGATTCTGAAAGATCATTTAATTCTCTATCAGACAGTACTAAAATTTTGCCTTACATAGGAAAGTTTTCGAGTAAATGACGATTGAATGTTAGAAAACGTAAATTTTAACCATAAAAAAGTAACAGTTCTGAGGTATGTAAAATAAAATACAATTGATTAAATTTTATACTTAAATTAAATGTTCGAATTGCCATCCACCAACTTCTTGACAATGCGCAAGTCTGTGAAGAAATTCTTCTTGCACATTATGAATAATTTCTGGGGTAACTCTGCGTATTTCGTCCCGAATGCGTTTTGAAGTTCTTCTAAATTACGTGGTTTATTAATGTACACTTTTGACTTCAAGTATCCCCATAAAAAATAGTCAAGAGGTGTAAGATCTGGCGATCTTGCAGGCCATTCTATCGGTCCGCGTCTGCTGATCCACCTCCCAGGAAAACAGTTGTCAAAAAATCTCGTACAGGGCGCACATAGTGCGGAGGTGCACCGTCTTGCTGAAACCATATGGTATCTTCAGGAATGTCAGGGTCATTACTGCAAGGGCTGGAACAAGGTCATTTTCTAGAAACTCTAAATATCTTTGTCCTGTAAGGGTTCCTTCAAAGAAGACCTATTATTCTGTCGTCAACTCTGCCATCCAATGAGGATTTTCCCGACTCCAATATCTGCAAGTTTGACGGTTTACTGTACCATTCAGACAAAATGTGACCTCATCTGAAAAAAGTATTTGCCGGTGTAAATTTCTATTTCCTTGACATAAATCCATTAGAATTTCGCAAAAGTGTAAGCGGCGATCCGGATCATCTTCATTGAGTTCCTGCACAAGTTGAATTTTGTAGTGATGATATTTTTCCTTCCTCAAGATACGTAGCACTGTGCTCTGACTAGTGTCATTGTTTAATGCAACCAATCGTGAAGAATTATGAGGATTATCCACCATACTTATCAAAATGTTCTATTTCTGATTTTCATTAATGCTTGGACGTCCAGGTTTTGGAATATTTACAACATTGCCAGTTTCTCTAAATTTAGACTCTTTTACTTTTCATTAAATAAATCGCAAACTTCCTGCTAAGTTCTAGTCATATTTCCGCATCCGATAAGAATTAAAATTTAAATTCTTTGACTAACAGTTAAATGTGCCATAATACTTTAAATTGAATAATAATTTCTATGTCGCTTACAATACTTATTAGAAAAGTCGGTGTGACAATGACACTTTGCAAAGGTTTTCACCTACGTGATCCATAAAAGAACTATGGAATTCGAAAAACTAAACTTGATAACGTTTTTGCTTTATTTTAATTGATTTACGGTTTCTAACATTCAATCGTAATTTACTCGAAAACTTTCCTATGTAAGAGGGCAAAATTTTAGTACTGTCTGATAGAGAATTAAACGATCTTTCAGAATCAAGGAAAAAATATGGTGTTGCCATTTAAAAAAAATCGATGACGGCAACACTCGAAAACAAATGACATTTGAAAATCGCATTTTACGCTAAAATATGTAGTTTTAAAATTAAAAATAGGTCGATTTTTTCGATTTCGATAAAGAGTAATATTGCCTGGCATTGTTATAGAGTTAGCCATCCTCAGATAGAAGCCCAACAAATCTCAGTATAATGGTTTTTTAGGTTTATTATTATTTATTTATATACCTGGTTGTTATGCCGTGACCTCGGTAATTGGTCACTGCCAGTAATAGAATAAAAGCGCACATTTCTAGTTGCAGAACAACCAGGGCAGGTCAAATTATCTCATTATTTCACCTGCATGGTTGTTCTCGAGCTAGACTCTGCGGGAACAGACCCGCTATCGGTATGTCTGGGCCCGCCTATACATATATTGGATTCGACTCCTATTGTCGATCGGGATGCAACCAGTTACAGAGGCGGTTACGGAACATCTGCCCTCACAGAGCCTAGTCTGATAACAACCAGGGCGGGTCAAAGAATACTAGCTGAAGCTAGGGATGTGCAGTTACCGAGGTCACGGCATAACAACCCGGAAAATCGCTATATTTCAACCTCAAAACAAATTTTGCCTAGGGTAAAAAATTACGGAAGCTACTGTATTAAGAAGGTGATATCATAAAAATAAATCAATAGCTAAAATAAATCTTTTTTAGTCATTAGTAAATTCTTTTAGCAAAATCGTTTTTGTTAAGTGACCAACTAACTTTTCTGCAGCTTATTAAATGTATATATATCTTCCTGGGAATAATAAATTGCTAATGGCTAAAAAATAATTGCCTCAGTGATAAGTATTGCTGGTATTGTAGCAATAAACATTTTTGTAGTGGCAAAAATTTACACTGTCAGCTATTGAAATGAGATGGTGCTATAACTTAAAACTTTTTTCACCACTAGTAAATTATTTTAACATTATTCTTATTATTGAAACATTTACCTTTACCTTTCTGAAGTCTGTTTAAAGCATATGATATTTTACTAAAGTTATTTCCCTCAGTGTAGATTACTAAAAATGTGTGTGTATAAAGTATGTTTTTAACAAATTTCAGATTTTCATAAGAAAGAATTGTAGAGGAGCCGATAACGAAATTTGAATATCCATTTTGCAAATGGAACTTTTGAAAGTACAAATTTTGTATGAATAACTCGTACAATTTTACGGAAAGTTGTTCAATTACCTACTCGCCATTATCTGCGAACAATTTTATTACTTATTTAGGAATTTTATTAAATCTCTTATACGTTAAATACGGATACATTTTAGTAAAAGATATTCACGTTATGAAGTACTAAATATTTCATTTCATGGGATTTCACATACACTTCAAATTGTAACAAATATTTTACCGTATTCTGTTAATAACTGGCATATTAATTTTCTCGAACGTGTACTTAGCTACCAAGTAAATCGAACTAATATTTGACAACTTATTTCAAATAAGTAAATTATTTCACCAAGCAAGTTATTGAATACATATTGATTTATGGAACTTCGGAAACTTCTTAGTGAAATAGAACAGTTCCACTAATTAATTGTTTCCACTCTCTAGGCACGCTAATTAAGTTATTACTGATGGTACTAACTTATGAAACTACATTCAGGCAATGATAGCAATACAGCGTATTCAGTAGGGAATTGGCCATACTTTAAGGCTAGCTTCTTTGAGTAACAATAATGTGATTTAAGTCAAATTCCCTTAGTAAAATTTTGCTTCTTTAATGGCCGGTTTCTCAACTAGTAGATATCTATTAAATAAACTTATCGATTCCATAAACTGGAGATATCCCATGAATTCGGTTTCTGAACCATTCGATAATGCTTATCTATTGCATAAGTTATCGAACAGATATCCAAAGAAAAATGGCAAGATATCTGTCCAATAAACATTAACGCACGCGCGCAGCGATTTAGCTGTTGCTTGTTTACATTGTACGACTTAACCCAACTTTTTGTATAATTTCGTGACGATTACTTTGTGCATTGGAAAATTCTGATTCGTCTGCCTCTTCAGATGAAGAATATTTAAATATAGTCAGATATCTTGAACCGCCAAGACCTTATCGTGAAAGAGAAAACCAGTATGAAAAATAAAGCGACAGAATTTCGAGAGAGTTTACGGGCCCCGTATTCTTGAAATAGCGTTTTCTACAAATACAAGTAATTTTAGACATTTAAGAACTGAATAATATCGAGTTTAGCAAATAACAACAATGTTATCTCATGCCACCAGCGAATATTCAAAGGTACCGAAATAAAATCAATGTATAACGTCAGAAAGCGATTTATCCAGCAAATTTTTAGGTACTGAAAACTTTCAAAATGCGTATTTTTTTAAATTCAGCTATAGATGTAAACATTGTTATAACATAAACTTACATATTTCTGTATATAACATTGTTCACTTTTGCTTATAAGTATGCGAAAATAATTGTTAAAATGTGGGGTTAGAATAGCGAAATAATGTGTGTCATACAAATGCATTTTAAAAGTTATTATATTATTTGAAGAGAGTTTAAATAGTAAAAGTGGATAAACAAAACATCAGTAATTTTATTTTTGATATTACTTTTGTTCTACGCGTTTTATTTTTCAAATTTTCAGTACCTAAAAAACCACAAATTTGATCATTTTACGGCGAGAAATACGGCGACCTTAACGAAAGAAACTGTAAATTTACTGACAGATTTAATAGGAGATAGTATTCAAGTCTCTAGTACTAGAACAAATTTACTATCAGTATTAGAAAAGGTTTTAATAACTTTGTTTTTATGCAACAGGTTTGTATATATTTTTATTTAGTTAATGTGATGTGATATCATTAGGTAGCCGATAGTGGCGCCATCTACAATTATTTCTTGAAAGTGTCTTACTTCCATAAATGGTATCTGCAAACAGTTGTGCATTTGCTATCTCCCTCTATGATTATTGCGGATATTAAGATACCCATTCAACTGTTATGTATTCAACAAAATTTGGAAGGCATGCGTATGTACTCGATAGTTATCGAATCGATTGCGCTAAATGTTGAAAAACCGGCCATAAGAAGTAAATTATAGATTCGAGAAAGTACTTTTTCTATTTCCTCTTTTTACGATAACTCTCTTATTTGTTAAATAATTCTACTTAAACTTTGGAAGATAAGGTTTTTCTGCGAGATAAACATGAATATATAATTGATTTTAAAGATAAATGTCCAGAACGTCCTGAGTGCCTGCTTCATTATCTTTTTCTTTCAGATTTTATTTAGGTTCAATTTCATTCCTAGATCAAAGAGAAAAATTTTATTTATGTTTTTGGGGTCACTGAATCTGAAACCGGGATTCATTTAACCCCATCAGGCCAGTTTCAAGATTATTTCAAGGTCAAATTAAAAGATAGATATGCAAGTGAACAAGAGGGTTTTTCTAGATCTGAATCGGGGACTCACTTAACCTTATCATATCAGCTTCAAGGCTATTTCGAGGTCAAATAGGAAGATAGATATGCAAGAGAACCAAATCATCGTGATTTATGTTTTTGGTGTCGCTAGATTTGAATCGTAAATACAGTTAACCGTATTAGCTTGAAGGTCATTCTAAGGTCAAATCGAAAGATAGATATGCAAATGGCCAATAATATCGTACGTTTATACTTTTAGGGTCATCGGATCCGAATTTGAAGTTCATTTAACACCATCGGGTCACCTTAACCTGACAACCTCAAACATTTAATACCCAATAACGCCCGTAACCCTGTAATTGATATATAGAAGCACTAAAATCACAACTTTTGAGAATAAGGAATTTTATAAGTACCTAACAATCCGGAAGATGATGAACTTTCTTTAAGTTACTGTAAATATATTAAGGGATTAATGAACATGCCCAAACTTGGATGTTACAAACACAATGAATGGAGATGTCCTGCTTCATAACACTAATGTATACACCGCCATTCCAATAGCATATTCAGTAGTTATAAAGAAAGAATATACAAACATGGATGGCATATTTGTGGGGATTTCTCACTACTTTATTGGGACAACATTCAGGTTTCACAAAAAATCCGTGCTTCTTATGTGAATGGGCCAAAAATGGCCAAGAAGAGTTTCATTTCAACCAAGTACTATTCCAAAATCCTGCTTCCAGCTCTTCATATCAAGTTACGATTCATGAAAGAATAGGTGAAAGCTCATAATAAAGAAGGTGGCTGTAAAACAACGAGAAGGGATTTTCGGTAAATATTCGATTCGTAAAAGAATGAGACGACATTTTTGTCATCAAAATGAGAGAAGACGAAAAAACGAAGGGCTGGGTTTCAAATGGGTTATCGAGAATTTCCTGGGGAATAATAAAAGTCTAGATTACAGGGTGGATGGAGGAAAACTATAGGAAACTGGGTTTCTTGATGAACCTAAAAATCATTTCATCGATTCCCACAAAATCTTGATGATTATACTGAAAAACAAGGTGAAAGCTTTCATCAGGAGTTGAAAGATGAAGAGCGACGTTACTAAGGCAGATGACTTATTACTGCTGATTGGTGACAAGAGATATACTAGAAAAAGTACGCAATCCAGCGACCTCAAAAATATAAATGTATGATAATTTTGCCGATTAAAAAAAAAATTACCACACCACAACGCAATAGTGCAAACAAAAACATCGTTTCAAATTTATTTTTGACAAATCTGTCATATAGCTTAAGAGACACTACCTACTATCTTTCTCAACAAGTATACATTTTTTAAAACATAAAAGCCTGTCTCAAATTAACTACATAATCATTTTCCAAAAATCATTATCATTAAAAAAAATTTGAAAGAAATAATATAGTGGCACTGGCACTCACAAAGCCCTGTACATTTAACTCAAAATTAATTTGTTACAACAATCGCCCAACAAATAAATAATAATATTAAAGTACTTTCTGTATAACACATAAAGAAAGCAAAATTGCAAGGTGTGTTCATTTAAATCAAATTATTTTTGTCCAAGAAAGCTCCAGTACATTCTTTACTGAACTCCGTGTATATTTAAGATTAATACTAAGATTACTTTAAATGAATGTGTGAACAAAAAAACGGAATAATTACTATTTTTTATTTTGGGATTCTAATTAGTGTAATGAATATTATGATTATACATTTTTAATACAAACAAAATTTTTATTAATAATAAAAGTTTTTATACTCTCTACTCTCGGATGTTATGAAATATTTTCCGTTATTTTTAACACATAAAAACAAACTGTTTTTTAAATATTTGTGAAGGAGTTAAATCAGTAATTACCTGCCATTACTGCCCACTTAGCTTCGAGGTAAAATGTATGTCCGTGATAGCAGACAAAACAAAACGAAATAAAATCTTTTATTTAATTTAAAAATACGCAGGACAAGACACCATATATTTTTTTATTCGACGAAGTCTGAACAGGGAGGTAAATATTTCTGGTTTTGGTTTTAAAAATGCCCACGTAAAATGATCTAAGATTTTGACAAAATTATTAGTATATTTGATGTGCCATAAATATTTTAAAAGAGAGGTTGCTTTCTTGTGTGAAAAGATTATTAATATACTTTGTCACTAATGGATCAGTCTGTGGCTTGCAAAAAAATATATTGGTTTTGTGGCAATTCAGAATATTATATTTTTAAATTCTGGATGTTTTATTCATCTGAAATACCTCGAAAATCAATTTCCCTGACGTAAAAATAATACCTACATCCTTAGGTTTATAGGGATGAGTTTAACTTAATATTTCATTTCAGGGATACTGAATGAATATTCTGAGAATTTTGACAATACCTAGGGAATAATTCAGGAATTCCCTTTATTTGATAAATATCCCTCATTTCATAGATATTCCAACTACGAGTCTGAATTTCATAAGCCAGATACTTCCTCGCAATCCTCTTATAACACTAATTGAAGTAGGTACGGGGCACATTTCAAAAGAAAGAGCTGATCGGTTATGAAAGAACAGGACAAGAAAAATAACATGATACATATAAACCATTTTGTGCACGAGCACCCTATAAATGTTCATTATACATGTGTTTCCTTAACAAGAATAATATCTATTATTCACTAATGAATAACGAAATCATTATTCACTGGTTTTAAAGAATGGAGAATGAACTAACAAAGTAATAATTATCCGGTGTTAGCAACTGAACTTCAAACTTCTGTGTGAAAGCCAAACTCTACCCACTATACCAGCAATACTAACAAATTTCTTCTAATTAAAGTTTTATTTGCTCTTTTAAATTTATCAAATGAACGATAAATGTCAAATTTGTTATATCATGTTCATGTTCGAATATCAAAATATTGTGTAATATTTTTAGTAAAAAGTGCTAAATTATTGTTAACAGTCGTGGATAAAGTACAGCATTCTACTTGCATATAATGGCTGAAATCCACTCGGGTGATTTAACCTCAGCAAAGCCATCATTATATGCTTGTTGAATAATATACTATTATTTACTGTATTAGACAGGTATTTTAAGCTAATATAAATCAAATCTCCTACAATTCCTATTAATGAAGTCATATGTATGCTCTCTGATACCAAACATCTAGGTATGCTAATGAACAATTCCACAGACAAGCTCTTTTTAATAATTATCTAACGAAATTAATGTAGCTAAGTTTAGTAACCTGGTTTAATGAAAACACTCTATAAATATCTAACTTCACTTTGAAACAGTGGGAACTCGAAAATTCAACCACAATAGATGAGATCTGACGTATTTCTGCATTTTTAGATTGCTTCTTCAGGTGGCCTCTTTTAAGTTGAGTCAAATTCCTAACTATAAAAATTATTATTTAAATTAAAATTATTTGAAATTAAATATCGACAATGTCAAAGTGGTTTTAGACTGTCAATGAATTTTAAATTAAATATGACAAATACCTACTTAAATAATGTTTACTCTTTATGTAATCGTTTTTTATATATTTTTAGGTATTAATAATATTATGTGAAACTAACTACTCTGTGGACTAAAGCCACAACCAGCGTTGAATTACACCCACAATATCTACCCATATATTCTTTATTATTAGCTTTTGTAACATTTTTTTTACTGCATTAGAAAGGTATTTTAGTCCACAGAGTAGTTAGTTTCACACAATATTATTAATACTTAAAAATATATAAAAATATACTATTATGCTTTTAATTTTCTCGTTTGTTTTTTTTTTACCAATCGGATTTTAATTTTGAAATATTTCTAGTATATGGAAGAAGACGCTTTTTTCTCCAGGTCATTAAATCTGTAAGAATAAAATATTCATTTGAAAGCATAAATTTTTAGCACAAAAATTTGCTTGTAACATTTATTGACAAGTCTCTAAATACTTTTTTAATACTTAAAGAGTATATAAATAGGTACTTAAAATTATTATTATATAAAAAAACAGATTTTCAAACATGATTTACGTTTACAAATATTTCTGTGGAAATTTTCGAATGGCAAAATGTATTCAAGTAATATTTTGATAAGGATTTTAGAATTTAAAATTGTATTATCTGATACTGCGCTGTGAATTATCATAAAACTTCTCGGCATTAACATTTCATCCTTAAAAGAACGTACTATATATGCTAATGAATCAGCAAATTTCTAGAAACTGCCTATTTATATACTCGCAAGTCAAAGAAAATAGATTTTGTATATTTGCACCGACAATTCTAAAATTAGAAAATGGATTTTTCCAGTTTTAGACATCGATTAATTATTTTGTTTTCCGAATCGATGCGTGTGTGATAAAACTTACATTAGATTAGATTAGAGCCACTATCTGTGAAAAAGTAAAATCAAGATCATAATAAATATAATGTTTCATGATTCATAATTTTTCACAAGTAGATATAATAGTATATGTATAACAACTTGCCAAAAGTAAAATGTTTAATATTCTTAAAAGAATATTATATCAATTAGATACCATTGCGACAGAAATAGTATTATAAATCGTCATATAGTAAAAAATTAATATTTTATGCATTCAAGAATTCGTACTAACACTTTTTAAATCCAAGTGGGCGGGTGGAATCAAGCGGGACTATTATTTAACGCATACGTTTTCGAAACAATTCTTATAAAACAGCATACAACAGACATTGTAAGAATGGTGATACAGCAACTGTCCGACCAAAATTTGCACCATATTATAAAGCACTTCAGTCGCTGTATAGACAATCCATCAACAAATACTTATTTATGCAACAAGTACAAAAATTAAGTGTTTATTGCACGCGACGTGAAATTGTCCAACGAGGCCGTCAGGCCGAGTGGACAACACGTCGAGTGCAATAAGCACTTTTTGTACGAGTTGCATACAATATTTTTTCTACGTTCATGAAAAAACCAAAAAATGTTTTTTAGATGACACTAAGTCTAGGAAAATATGACGTCAATTTGAACGTTTATGTTTGTCATGATGACAAAACGCTGTAGTAGAATGACAGATGAACGCAATAAACATTTTATTGCAGTAGTGCAATGAAGAACCACTTTTGCCACTAAGTATAGTTCAATAAATTTTTGTTTTTTTTGCGTGAACGTAGAAAAGATATATTATTTATTAACTGTATCGAAAAGGTGTCGGAAGGTATTGTGTAAAGTAACATACGCCTGTTTAATCACAATGTCTGAAGCTGGAATGTTATGGGGTATATTACTCAATATTATTTTAAGTGTTTTACTGCACATTTTGAAAGCAATCTTCCTTGCAAAGAAAATTTGATTACGATTTGTATAGCCTATATCTAGTGAATTTTATTTGTTCAGCGTGTTAAGTCATTATTTTCAATATTTTCATAGGTAATTAAAAAATGGTTTTTTGAAATTTCATGGTTTTTCACTTTAAAACTAGTGGCAAAATTATTCAAATCTTCATAACTTTTCATAATTTTCCTCGTTTTACGCTACAATGATTTTCAGCGTTGTGTCAACATGGCTGCCGCTTATAAAATAATTTTGTAGTAAAAGCAAGTAAACTAATTGAGCGATCTCTATAAAACACTGAAAATTATGATTCTATAAAGAATGGATCATAACAGGGCCGTAAGCAATATATTAGGGCATTTAAAATTATGGATAGGAATATATTTCCAAAATTTCAATAAAACAGGTGAGATAAAAGCAAAAATTCTTTGAATTTAAAGACAAAAATACATTTTGTATTAATCGCTTCTTCCTCAGATTGTTTCTCTCCGGATCGTCTTCTCTCTTTTGTTAATAATAGATACGGCAATAAATCGTAATTTTAGTGTAGCCTGAATATTATAATAATTCGCTGTTTATTTTTCGATAAGAAAATCCTTAACATGCTTTTCTTAAAAATTTCCAACATGCCAGACAGCTCCCCGAAACCAACAGTTATCAAATGGTGACCTTGGACTTAAGACTCTAGCCGCTTTACGGTCTGCAAATTGTAAATCTCTTGCACGTAGTCTTGCGTACTGAACAGCAGTGTATTGCAAAAGCCTTCGTATCTGAAAAACTCTTGCACTTTCAAAATATAGGTCTTACTCGATTTTTATTGCAGCTTTTCTGCATTTCTGGGAAATAATTTAGTGATTTATATGGTTACCACTATACGCAAAAATTTCTACGCTGAACTATCAAATTGAAACTGCTTTCTTTCGCTTCCACTCGATTATTGTTTGATTGTTAAGCTTACAAAATATATTAACTGAAACAATAATATATGTTATGCTGTCTTTATTGTTGCTTGTCAAATTTGCATAAACAGTTTAGTATTTAGTGTGCATTCGGGTTAAAGTGTTGGTATCACTTCTATGGCAATTGCAGCTATAAGGCGGCTTTTACCCGCAAAAAATAGTCCCGCTTGATTCTATCAGTTGACTTGGATCTAAGAAGTTGTTAACACAAAACCCAGACACACTGTATTTAGAAGTATATACATATTTTTAATACCACTATACTTACTTACTTACACTGATTTCCCACAATCGGTACTTGTTAAACAAATAAACTTGTCAAACAACTAAAATTGCTCTTAGTAAGACAATAATATGAACAAACGGTAGATACTTTTAACTTCGCTCTCCTAACCTTTTAATCGAGTCTGTAGGATTTAATGCATCATGTTTTGTCTCCTTGGAGTTGTACTTGTTAATAAATGAGTTTTAAAGGATTAACAAAATCCTAATCTAATTTAATCTGGTTCATCCCTTTTAGACCCAAAACCGTCCCAGCTGTCTCAATAATTTGAGAAGGACTACGGGAAGCAAGGAGGCTGGTGTTGATCGTAGCAAAAAATACATAAATATCTTGTAAACTGTACCAATCATTTTCTTGCAAAACTTTATCAGTATTGAACTCGTTAAAGAAATTTCCTTGGGTTACGCATCGGCCGGTGTTGATTCTAACATATTTTGCAGTTTAACACTAAAAAATATTAAAGTGGAATAGTATTATATGATAAGTGCTAAAAGTGACCATTATTTTGTGAGAATGACAGTTTCCCAGTCCTTAGAACAAAATAAAATCACTTGTAGAAAACGAATTTATTGCCATAGTCGTCATTAATTGTCTGTTAGAATTTGAATAGAAACATGGCTCATTTCGTATCGTTGACTGAATTGGTATGTGTTTCTTGTAAGTGATTTTTCATATATTTCTGTCATTTTGACAATTTTTGAATATTCTGCTAATAGATGTAGATCTATTTCACAGGTCTTTAAAGTATTTATGTAGAATTTTCAGAATATTTGTGCATTTTATTTGGTTGAGTATTGATTTTTTGTTTTATCTCATGAACAATTAGATTTTTTAATTAAACTACTGAGTTCTTCTTCAAATAAAATAATACATAATGTGTTCGCAATTTTAATCTCCATGTGTTAGTGTCAAGGTCCAATATGGCGTCCATAGGAAAAAAACAACTGAATATTTCATAACTGAAACTAGTCACCGTAGAAATTTTCTTTCGACGAAAATAGATTACTTGAAAATTCTTATCACTCTGTACCAAATTTCAGTACTTTCTGTTGTAAAATAATGACGGTAGATGTCATTTTCTAAAATTGCGGTTTTTAATTTTTCCCACAATCGGCAGCTGATATCTTATTATTATCTTATTATATTTGATTCATTTTAATGTGAAAAGGCGTAACTTTTTTCTAATTTGAGCCACCCTATATATTTTACGATTTCCTAGATGCCAATGGTAAGCCATAGAAAACGGATCTGTATTTGATCCACTCTTATACAGCTAAAGAATTGTAATTTTTTGAAAATATCTTAACCCACAACGGTCTCTTCACTGTTTTCGCTGGATGAATTAGTTACGGATAGATTTTATACCAATATTTTACTCTGCTACCTTCTGTTGGTTTATCTCACAATCAATGGGTATCAAAGCTGTACTTAAATACACTAGACAAAGTGTGCTTTAGCTGGGTATAACATTATTACTCTGGACTTGAAATGGATAGAAAGTTAGCATTAGTCAACCAGCTTTAATCTCTCCTCATTTTTGACTTTGATGTTGGCCAACAAGAGGCTATGTAATTATATTATCCCCTTTGCAACGTAGGTTAGTTGGGTTAAGTTTAATACAGAAGTTGCTTCCTGAGAGGGCTACTTCAAAGTGGATATTAACAGAGTTTGTTCAATTCAATATTGAGCTGCCTTGTCAACACAGAAGGTTTCTACAAAGTAACCCCTTGCCAACTTTTTCATTGCGCGCATTCCTCCACAGATCCCGCGTACTTACACTGGAAATAAAACGAGGAATGGTGAAAATGTATTTATTCACGGTTCAAAGGAGCTACAATAACAGCAAAAATGAGAAAATGATATTCCTGATTCGTTTAAGTGCTTTCTTGGCCAATCAAAGTAATTTGAGTCCAATTAAAATACCTACCGATCATTTTAAACGGATAAATGTATCTGAAGTTTTTACAAATAACTATTATCGTTGAACATAAAAAATGCACTACTTATAAGGGAAATAAGGTTCATGCACGATGGTAGTTCCTTTCATTTCACAATAAACGTTTTGCGATTAAACGGTATAACAAAATTTTGGAAGAGGTATAATTTATTCAAAAAAATTTTAGCCTTTATCAGAAAAAATGGTTTTAATCATATAATACACATAATTTAAGCCATTTGTGCATGTCAACAATTATTAATTGTATCAAGAAAAACTTTTTGTATTTTATTTTTTTATATCCCAAATTTCATTTAAGTCGTTCAATTCTGTTTTATAACCACTTTGGCGCCTCCTAAGTTCCTAAAGATGAATTTTTGCATGTAGGTAAATTATATATCATCGTGTTACACTTATCTTTTTTCATGATCTCCATTTCGCAAAAATGGTTAGTAAACCTTGCGCTTTTATTGCAACATTAAAGAAAACAATACTAAGAAGAATAAAAAAATTACAGAGTAAAGGTAGGTATACTGCACGACAAAAAATTTGTTGTGTAACTAATCAGATTATCATAAAGCTTCGTATACTTGTTTAGATCACAGTGGCGGCGACGTAGACAGTAACTGAGGGTTTTTTTGTTAAAAAAATTGTAGCATATTCGGTTCTATTTTACGAAAATTTATGAAACCAAGAATTTAAGATTTATGGAACGGAAGGTGAAAAAATATGCAGTTCTTTCTCGAAGATGGTGTGGTCGTATTATTCAATGATTATAAGTATGTTACAATACAATAATAATGTAGACATTTCAAATTATTGCAAACTAATTACACTTTTGAAGCAAAATGAGAAAGTTTGCATGATCAAGAAATATGCGATCTGCGGAATATTGTTCCATTCTTCTTCTGCTGCCACGACTAACGCATCTGCAGTCTGAGGTGGAGTAATATGATTATGAATGGCTCTAGCAACGAAATCCAACAGGTTTTCAATAGAATTCAATGTCCTGCTTCGAGTGTCCATTGAACCCTTTTTGCGCGATGTGGTCGACCGTTGTCGTCCGTAAACACAGAATTTTTAACTAATTCATTACGTAGGGGGTAGTTAATGGGCATAATAACTTGTTCGATGTAAATTTGACTGGTCATATTCTATGGTATGCGAATTAATGGGGTGCGGCTGTTGAACATTATTCCACCCCAAAACATTGCGGTACACTCTTCATATGAAACAACTTCACGGGGAAAATAAAGTCGCTGTTGACGACCTGGTTTTCTAAGACCCATCGCCACTGGCGTAAAAGCCAACCCCTAGCTCTCGCGCCCACTGAGGACGGGCAGCACGATGCCTTGGAAGTAGAGTGGGAACGCGTAATATTCTTGTAGCACGTAAATTTGGGTTGTGGAGTCGTCATCGAATAGTAGGTGTCGATATAACACGGCGAAACGTACCTTGAAAGTGGGCCCTGAAAACTGAAGTTGAAGATGTGTGGTGTCTATGGGCATATTGCACCAAATACCGATCCTCCCTTTCATTATCAACTGATCCAGGCGGCGGTGGACTACCGACCCGATGCGGTCAGGTACAGGCGGCCAAGATTTCAACTTCTGGACGCGGGGTAAGTTGATACATTTCTTCTGTTTCAGGACCGCCAGGATAAAAAATAGGACCACGAAGAGACTTTGACTTTTCATCACCCTACCCCGGAGTCTGTCAAGGCGGGCTCCGTTACCTTATCCTTTCCGCGACGCTGGACGATAGGGCCTTTACGGTTCTTTATCCTAGCGTCTCCCTAGAGCCACAGTGCTAATCCTGACTTAACTCAAAACCACAACCTCACTACCCCCGGGTGTTAACGAGTCGGCGAAGAAAGAGGAGAAGACAGAAAAGCGCCAGAATATAAGCCCTTGCCGACGGGACTTGCCAGGACAGGAGGAGGTTCCCAGAGCCGCCGGCATCGGCCGCAATTGCGGTCGAGGCTGACCGGAGAAGGGAACCCACCTCTACGAGGTGTCCAGGCCTACAGCGATGAAGTGGGTAAAGAGAGATAGTCCTTCTCAACCCCGTTCATCCGAGGTCATTTATTTTGCCAAGGATATTGGCGCGCGGCGCGTCCCTTTCATTAGATACTCGAGGACGTCCCTACGTGGTCTGTTTTCCATTGTATCAAATTCTTCATATCTGTGTACTATTCATACAACAGATGATCAAGGAATGACCAACATGTTCGATATCTGATGATTTGAATGTCCTGCATTATGTAAAGCAGTCATTCTTGCTCGGGTAAACACAGAAATTTCACGTCCTGCCATTGTAATGTACAAAAATTCAAAGGAACACTTGGCTTAGTACACTGCCAAACTGACCAGATTTGTAAAAATATTAGCAATAAAGTGAAGGTTCATGGTCTGCAATTTTTTATTGTCTTGTTTGTTCCCTAAGTACATGTACTTTTTTACCACATTATGAAAATCGTTAATCGAATCATTTTATATACAGGGTGTCCAAGACTTTTGACGTTGTGTGTATTAGTGATTTTTTAAATAATGCTCCTGGTGAAGTTTATTTAATGACCAAGGTTGTTGTTGTATTTAGGATTGCAGAAGCTCGTCGATTCGGGAACGACGTATATTAATTGTGAAACATAAGCAAACAAAGAATGATACAAACAGCAGATTTATAGTTACTGAAACATACATTAAATTTTATAGAATATACATAGCCCTTCGTCCAGCAAGAGCAATGGATCACCGCCTGTTTGATGCATATCGCAATGGAAAATATACCAATCAGGTTGATGGTAAAAATCAATTTTATAATGCACCAGAAACAGTAGTCAATTTTCTTCTACTTAAAAATGCTAAGCCAGGTACAGGCCATGCATTTCGAAGATCGTCTGCTACACTTTTAGTTGAATCTGGAGGAGACTTGATGACATTAAAGAAACATAGTGGTTGGAAATCATCAACTGTCACTGAAAGGTATGTTGATGAATCGGTGGCGCATAGAACAGATATATCTAATAAAGTGTTTAGAACGTGCGGCAGTGCATTAGCTGAAATAAGACCCAATTTGTGACCAGGACCATCAAAGGCAGAAAATATGATTTCAACTCAAGAAAATTCCACCATTCCCAATCGTTCGAGGAGCATGTCCTTCATGCAATATACATTCTAACAACTGTACTTTTGACATTAAGGAAATGTAAGTTTTGTGTAATAAATTGTTCTAAAATTAAATATCTTCGTGTTCTTATATTTATATACAGGGCGGCCAAATTAAAAAGAAACAGCCATTTTCAGGAACTGCGTCAAGATTGTAGAAAGACGCTCAGACCCGTCGATTTTAGATTAAAGGGGGACATTTTTTGCTGGAATTTTTGACTCCGTCACTTTCACCTCCAAGCAAGGGTAAGCATCACCCCAAAATGTTTAAATGGCATTGAGGATCGAGTAATATTTATTTTGAAAGATTACATTATATTACAATTCTCTTTACAACAGACTTTAAATTTTATAATTCCGCCCAATACTTAATAAGAATTTTGATTTTAAAAGTTGCAACTTATGTACAAAGAATTAATAACGGTAAAAATGTAACTCATTCGAGATAAGTACGTCAATGGTATAAATTTAGTATTTCTTGCGTTAGATTCGTTTTTGGAGATTTGTTATCACTTTCTTTAAACACACAACGAACGTAAAATTAGTAGATTCCAAACATATTTTCTATTATTATTTGGAAGCATTGGTTGGTAATTTATTTAATTGTGTTTTTGAAAATTAAACACTATGGTTTATTCTATTGCGGAAAGGGTAGATATCATTTCGCTTTACTTTATGAACACTAAATGTGCAAATAGAACAGCTCAGCTATTTAATGAACAACATCAAGATCGACATGTCAGGAGGAAGTATGTTCTAGAGATAGTAACAAAATTTCATGAGACAGGGAACGTAGCCAGTAAAAAACGAGAAATTGAAAAACCTATAGTTAAAGCTAGTGCAGTTTTGAGACAAGTTCATCTTTTACACATTAAGTACGAGGTAGCTGGCATATGTGTGTGAGATCAAGCGAACTAGCATACAAACCATTTTGACGAAGAATAAATTCCATCCACACAAAATACATTTAGTCCAGGAACTTCATGAGGATGATTATGACCGCCGTTTGCATTTTGTGAAATAATGAGTGGGCGAGCAGGGAACCACAGATCCTTTTTGACATCTGTTTCTCTGATAAATGCAGTTTTTTCTTGAATAGGATGGTAAATTGTCACAATTTCCGCTATTGGTCAGATTCAAACCCAATAGTTTTTCACGAGGTGCACAGCAACCAGAAAAACTAAATGTAAGGTCTAGAATTTTCAGTAACCGGCTGGTGGGTCCTTTTTTTCTACCTGGTAATTTGACTGGCCAAATGTATTTGCAATTACTGGAAGACGTTATTGACCCTGCTTTGACTGATTTTCCAGAGTATGATGATCATTTGATTTTTCAACAGGACGATGCTCCTCCGTATTATGCGTTAATCATCCGTCAGTATTTGGACCAATGTTTTCCACGGAATTGCATTGGGAGAAGAGGCAGTATTGAGTGGCGCACGAATGTGCGCGAACGTTTTGAACAAAATCTTTATACTTGTATGGAAGCGGACTGTCATCAGTTTGAACATTTAATCAACTAAGTAGCAAGTAAGCAACTAAACATAATTTATATTTTAAATTGTAATTTTTTTTTCAAAATATTAGGCGGAATTATAAAATTTAAAGTCTGTTTTAAAGAGAATTGTAAGAGCTTTCAAAATAAATATTACTCAACCTCCAATGCCATTTAAATATTTTGGGGTGATGCTTACCCTTGCTTGGGGATGAAAGTGGCGGAGTCAAAAATACCAGCAAAGAATGAATCTATCATCGACGGGTATGAGCGTTTTTCTACAATCTTGACGCAGTTCCTGAAAATGGCTCTGTTTCGTTTTCATCTGGCCACCCTGTGTAAGGGCAAAAAATAATTACATAAAAAGTGACGTTTTGTTAAATGTCAACAGTGGTAAAATGTTAAACTTTCCCGTCACAGAGGAAAATCGTTTATTTCATTTCATGACAAAAAGATAAAGTGATATCAATTTTCTTTGGCATGTTTTTTGAATGTAACAAAAGCAATTTGAGATCTAATTTAAAAAAAATGCTTAAAAGATTTACTGATTTTTCCTACAAACACATGATCGGATCATATTCGATATACCAAGTTATTGCATGTATATTTATGCAGACGTAAACGTAGATTAGAAAACAGTGACCTGAACTAAACACCTGTAAAGTGATTTTGGTTGGTATTTATTCTTTCTGTAGGAAAATATTCACTTTACCGAGTCCATTTCCCGATATTCAATATAGCGAAAGCTTTAAAATGTCTCTGGGGACCTGGAAAAGTTGGCTGTATATTACGTTTGCGGTAAAGGTTCATTCGGTCAAACAAGATCGATAGTACAGATTTTCCATGAAAATGTTCTTAAATGTATTCAGGACTGTTCTACAAATGGATTGTGATTAGCAGTCACAGAAATTTATTTACTTAATTTTACTTCAGAATCAGGTGAAGTTAATACATTTTTATTATAGTATAAATTTTCATATTTTTTATATCTGTTTAGAGAAAACTACACTAGTCATGGTCATGAAATCCAACAAAATTATTTATGATGTTTCTTTCCCAAATTTTATTACTTTTTATAATCTTTTACATATATTATATAGATAAAAAAGTAAATAGTTAGCGAATAGCGTAATGGACCTAGTATTTCACAAATTTGTACGCAATTCTATAAACTTAGGCTACTATCCAATTTATGTTAGTTATTATTTAATACTTATTTATTTTAAACCTAGGAGGATTTATCGTATGAGTTATATTTGTTTGGATATCGATACAGGGTACCGTTTAATTTGATCATTACTCTCTACAGGGTGTTCCTTGATCAAAATTAATTTAAAAAATGTAATTAATTAGTACTTAATTAACTGTTTAATAATGACTTATTGGCCTTATTTTTTTATAATATTTGCTACACCATTAGAACTATTAGTACCAATTTTACGTGAATTATTACCGATAACTTATGAAGTCATAGATCAAAGTTGTTCCTGTTGCTTGAACCAATTGATAATCAAAAATCATTAAATGGTGCCGCACTGTTATGAAAAATATTTATAAAGAATGGGAAGTGGTTATTATTTTTATTATCATTACTTTATCAAGCTGTCTATGAAAGAGTAAGTTTTACACAACTTATTTTATGCATTCCTATAAAAATATGAGTAGTCAACAGTCATCATCTTCAAACTCAGTTCGTATTTTGTATTTTTGACCAAAAATACCGTATAGAAGTTTGAAAGTCGAATTGAGAAACAGCTTATATATGAACTCTTGAATAGACTGAACTCTTGACTGAACTTGATTGATAAACTGAATGTGTATGAATAAATTATTATTAAATATTCCTTCCTTAAATAATTATAGTAGTACATATTATCTAAATAAAATAAAACAATTTTTTTAACAAACATAACTTTATGTTTTTCTTTAGTTTTATTGGGTTTTTGCCACACTTCTGAAAAAAATAAAGATTAATTAAATAAGCCTTTGCACCAAACGGATCAGTCAAGGGCTTATTTAATTAATCTTAATTTTTTTTCAGAAGTGTGGCAAAAACCCAATAAAACTAAAGAAAAACTAAAATTATGCCACAAATAAATAGCTTTAGACAATATTATAACTTTATGTCATATTAAGTATAGCAATTTTCTTGATTTCAAGTATTTTTTATTCTTAAATGAAGAATATATAATTTTATTATACAAGTATAAATTAATGTTTCAATAAAGTATTACTATAGCCGCAGCAAAAATTCAGACGACTTACGTAATACGAACAAATGAATAATTCATTATATTTTTATCAAAATATTTAAGCAATTGTAACTAAGAATAATAAAACTCAATACTACACTAAATGTTTGCATTACATATTACACTAAATTGCAAAAAATGATTGTTTTTAACGCGACCAAATATCAAAACTTATATTGACAATAAAAACAATTGCGTAAAGTCAGCAGAGACGTAAGATGTCTGAATTCTTGCCGCGACTATATACCTGAGAAATAGTGGAACTAAGCTATCTTTCCGTATAGTCTATCTGAACATGATTAATAAAGTAGCTTTACCAAATAATACAGAAAGCGTTAATTATTTTTTTCATTCATGTAAAGCATAGTTTACTAAGAAATGTCGTTAGAGTTAGTAGTGGTATTACCATTAGTACCTATTGGCAATCTTGCCTTGCTTTTTTTTGTATTGCAAAATTGTGAGACAAGAAACTTGCAAAAATTTCGGAAGATAAGAAATGATCTCGCAAGATCGAGCAAGAACAAGACTTTAAAGAAACTCTTGTATTGAGATAAGACTTTTTTAAACTCTGCAAGTTTTCTTGTCTCAGTCTACACTGATTACCATTGGCAAGCTTAAAAATCAATGAAAAGGTATGGCTGCGAAAATAAACATATTGAATGGAAGATGTTAAATAAAGTCAAATTTTGTTAAGCAATTTACAAAATTTGCAGTTAAGATGAGATGTGTTTTTTTTAAAGAAGAGGTAACGAAGGGAGAACTTGCTCGAGTATATTAGAAAATATTCGTCTTGTGGAATCATCAATTAGGCGCTTCATTTTGTTTATGGATTTTTCAAATGCATCCAATGGCAGTTCTATAACTTTTGCAATTTTTTCTTGAAAATTAAATCCCAAATAAAAAGAGCAATCAACTTTGGGGTTCAAGAGATATTTACAGAAAACTAAATTTAGAAAACTAAATTTTAGATCCAACTTCACGTTGCCCTAGAGCTTCCAAAAATTAGAATTAGAGGAAAAAATAAATATAAGTTAAACAATTTTTCAAAGTCGTAATGTAGATATCCAAATTTAGTCGTAGTATTCTGAATCACTTTGTACATTCACGTATGACTTTTTAGTGGAGTTTCCTGTCAGAACAAATTTAATTGAAACTTTTTGTAAAATTCACTTTCCACGCTCTCCAGTCCGGTCTAGTAAATATACATATATAACCAAACCAATTTCATTACCTATGGAAACGAAGATAAACTGCGGTTGGAAGGAAGAGCGTGTGGAAATTCCAATATATGAAGTAAATTTCACTGTATTCGCCGTGAAATATGGGACACCGAATTCGTTTTAGAATCGCCTCGATACCGGAAAAAATAAGCATTGTAAATATGTTTTCGAGTTATATAAAATTGACTGAAAATGAAGGTGTCCTTTCTTTTCCTCTAAGGAGTAATACATATAACATGTTGATAAATAAGAAGCATTTTAACAATCTGGAATCTTGTATTTTTTGTTGTGAGAAATCCTATTTCATTATTTGCATCAATATAAGTGAGTGAAGACTGCCTCTCGCTTATTTGAATGTATTGTGATATTTTCCTTCTATCAAAATTTATGGTGAATTTTAAAGATGAATACTTATTTTAATCAGCGGTCTCACTTAATGAGTAAAATATATAATAAATAATTTTTGCTAAAAAACTGGTATAAAAAGAAAAGACAAAATAAGAAAAAAAATAAGAAAAAAAAATGATACCCACTGATTTTTCTGTGGAATTTAATAGATACTCATTAAATTAATTACTGGTGATAAAAGGTCTGTTCAAGTAGAGAGTTCCAAACTGTGGAAAACGCTCGTCCAAATACTTATTGCATGATGTCTACTAAAAACAAATTCATAACTTTATTGGTCGAATATTTCTAACAGTTTGAAACCAGTTTCCTTGAACAGGCCTAATGAATATGATGAAATAATCAATTTTACTTTTACTATAAATAAAAAAACACTAAAATATATTTAATGCAAGTTTAAAACAACTGTTGTTTTATGATTTAGATACATTAGATTAGATTAGATTAGATTGTATGGTTGTTGGTTATTTGGATATGGATAATATATGAATTCGAGAACACACTGTATTGATATACAATTTCAGCATTGGTAAAGGTTTCAGTTAAGCATTTTCTTACTTGAAAAAATTATATTTCAATATTTCAACAACAAAATTTTTGACAATTTGACCAACATTTCTATGTAATTAGAAAATATATTTATATCTTCCTACGGTCTTATGATAGTAAAATTACTCGCTCTAGGCGACGGCGATGATAATAATAATGACATCACAATTTATTTTCATTCATCTGACTATGAAATTAAAACATAGGTGAATGTTCAACTACAAGTGCATAAGACTTGTTATTTTACAAATCGAACATATTTTATCAAGGTTTATTTTAATAGTCCTCCTAATTGCCACCTCTAACAATGACTAATCTGTTGTTATCATTTTTTTAACAACTTACTGCAGTGATATAACATTTCATGTCATTATTGTTCAAATTTATGTACTTATTGAGTATTGATTATTGAATTAATAACCAGCAGAGGTGCTTTACATATGCAGCAGGGGCAAAAGTATGGGAATAAATTTATTTAATAATCAGGTGTTTGTTTTTTGGAAAATCGCTAGAACCCGTCAATGTTTATTTTTAGTTATGTATTTTTTAAAGCAGTTTTCATGTATACAGGGTGAAGAAAATTGAAATTATGATATTATGGCCAACTTTTTTTAAATAAAAGCTCATTCTTTTTGTATTTTTATTCAATTTTCCATAAAATTTTAAGTATATTTCATGTCATATACCATATAGTTATCTTTAACCGTTTTCAAAAAAATAATTCAATAACAAGTATCCAGATCGTACAATCAATCAAATCATTTTAAACAAAATTGCGAAAAAAGATAGAGATTAGAACAAAAAGAGTTAAATTAAATGTCAAAATGTCATCCATTGGTTTCATGACGCAAGCCTTTATATAAAATCAACTTGAACATTATTAATACGTTAATATGTTGCCGTAAATTTTCCTCATCTCTTACCTTATTCGGTTTTTTTAATCTTTGATGTTTTGAGGCCTATTTGCATAAACATTGGATCTTAAATAACTCCATAAAAAGTAATCCATGGGTCAAGTGATCACCGAGCAAAATGAGAAATTGAATAAAAATACGAAAAAGAAGAGTTTCCATTTTAAAAAGTTGACCATATCATTTTTTTTTCTTTATCACGAAAATTGGTCTAAAAAAAGCGCAACTAAAAATAAAAATTGATGGGTCCAAGCGATTTTCCAAAAAACAAACACCTGATTTTTAAATAAATTTATTCCATACTTTTGCCGCTCACTGTACTACAGTACTACAGTTAGAAACGCATAAGTTGGTCACATTTTAAGGCTGGCGTTTCAAGGACAATGATAAAGATGCACAAAAGAGTCCATCCAGTAGGTGGAGGTTCTCATTAGCGTAGTGCTAAAATATAATGCTGAAACTGAATTTCCTTTAACTACTTTCTTATTATAAATGAGTTGTCAGCTTGAAAACTGCTATACACCCTGAAGAAAACTTGACATAATTGACCTAGTGAAGAGATAGGTATTTATTCTAATTTACTCAGATTTTCTCTAGAATGTCTCAAGAAACAGCTATGAATTGGTTGAAACTTTGAATATAAGTGATAATATAAAAACGGCGCCATTAATGCAAAATGTTGTGACATCATTTAAATTTGGGAAATAATTTCGTATTTACCAGTTATTCCATGAAAAGTAATAATAATAACTAGCACAACCCTACAGCATTATTTAAAAAAAGAATGGTTTATTTCATGTTACAAGAGTTTTAAAAATTATATTAATTTTGCTCGAAACGTTTTATGAAATTCATCACAAAAAGATTATTAAATATTGATTATTTAATTAATAATCTGTAACCCAGAGCTGATTTACATACCGCAACACCCACCACAAAAAATTTATTCAATTCGAGATGCACAATTTTTCAATCACCTCACAAATTCGCGGCGGAAGAGTCTATTTGGAGTGCTTACACTGACACTTTGCACTATGTATTAGGTAATGAGTCCAGTCATGCGGAAAATTAGTTAATCTAACATCTCGTTTAACACTTTATGCATCTCAAGACGCGTGTTGTTGCTCTCCTAACACACAACAATAAATAAACACACGCCGACAGTAGCGTGCTTGCGCGACGCACGATAGACACTGACTGCTCCCGACTGGATCGCAGCCAGGGGGCGGCTACCCTTAACGTGGAGAGGAGAACATGACTGACTGCGATTCCATTGAATATAGCGGGCATGCCGCCATTCCGGACATATGTAAGGCGATGAGATAATGATCAATTAGATATTCTATCTTCATCTGATGCATTTGAATTTTTGGATCAGCCAAGAGCAGTAAAGTTTTAGTTTAGGCTAATATGAAGGCAAAAAAAATGTCTATACACTAAGAAAAATCAATCAGACGGGTTTGTTGAACTGTTTCTTATAACAGATATAAGAAAAACGATAATCACAAAGGATCTTCAGACACAATTATCTCGCTTTCTTGTAACAACAGTTCACATTTTATTGATACCAGAGTATAATGTTACTACTCCGTGTTATTAATGTAATATAACTGTGTTTTTACCCCCTTGCAAATAGGTGTGTTCGTCCCCATTCGAAAATTTTCGACGAGAATCTGATTAAGAATGTGTAATGTGTTTAAAGCTCGATAGTATGGGCCTACTGTGACGATAGAAAAACTTTAAATAAAATTTGGGACACGTGGTGTTAAATGGAATGAGGTGACTAATGACGTTATCAATTATATCTTTTCCAAAAGCATACCCACATTTTTTCCTGTTAATATGTTCGATTAAAAATGGAGCTTACCTCATACAACACCCCCGTGTCCCAAATTTTATTTAATTTCTTTGTATTGTCACAGTAGTCCATACTATCGAGTTTAAGACACCCTGTACAAATATAAAAACACACTTGCATAATCATTATAAGCTAGGCTTAACAAACTCTGTATTATAACCATAGGAAACCGTCTCACACATACCACATAGTATACAAACATTTAATTATGATTACAATAATTTTTGTAATCAATATAATAATTTTTTCTTAGTGTAATTTCACGACTATACTAATACAGCAAGCTGCTACAGCAGAGATAAGATACTGGGTATTATTATTGCTAAAAATAATGGTTAGCAATATTTTACTTGACAAATCATTCCATTCCATCAATTAAAGTTTCCAGTGCCAGTTGGTAGAACATAAAAAAGATCGGCAGGCAAATTTGTTGATATTTTGATAAATGGGAGCTGTAGTTTATATGTCGTTTTCATTTTTTATATGCTGAATGATACTTGATCATGATATTAATAAAACTAATAATGATATTTTGTATCAAATACGCAAATAAATTTATAAAATGAACCAATTTTGATAAAATTATATAAAAATGCATGACCAAATATGCAACATGCAACATCATTTTTAATAATTTAACGGTTTTTGATAATTTCCAAGACATAAAATAACAACTATTATACAGGGTGACAAAATTAAAATTTTGAAAATGATTTTTAATGATAGTTCAGGTGGTTTTAGAGATTTTTGTTTGAAATTTGGCATATATTTTTATCTTAAGTTGACACACTTTCTGTGAAATTTTGGCCGAAAATATCAAAGCATGAACGAAGAAAAGAGGGGTTGTAGTACCCACGCAGCCCCCATTTTTTTTAATACGCCTACGGTTTCAAAATATTTTTTTTGATAGAGCTTGTTTTTCTATTTTTTTTCTCTCCCTTATAAAATTTTGATTTTGTGTCACACCTAGGACATGCAAAAAAGTTGCAATATCTCATAAACCGAGCCTCAAATCAAAATCGAAAAGAAGCGAATAAAAAATAGAATAAAAACACGCTCTATATAAAAAATACATTCTGAACCCATAGGCGTACTAAGAAAACATATAGGGTAGCTGCTACCGTTCTTGCTTTTATATTTTAGACCAAAATTATACAGAAACTGTGCCGACTTAAGATAAAAATATGTGCCAAATTTCAAACCAATATCTTTATAAAACACAGGAGCTGTTAATAAAAATCAGTTTTAAAATTTCTATTTTGAAAATAAAAAGTGACATAAGAAAAGCCTTATTCTTATGGTACAAAAAATGTGTGGTTAACGACCTGTGCTACTAATTTGTAACATCCTTTGTATCAATATGAAGGAAAAAGATAGAAATTAAATTATATAAAAATATACAGGATGTTGCACTTAAAAATTGTACGTTTGGGTATCTTTTGAGATATGAGTAATTATAAGTACGCCACTGCACTCTACTTAAGAAGTCTATCAGAGCCAATTTTCACTATTCTGATAACTCAGTTATTCTATAAAAGAATCCCTTACAAGTAGTTTTTTTTTAAATTAGCCCTGCAAACTCTTTCCATTAAAATAAATCTTTAATATCACACTGGAAGCAAGTCCCAATAACTCTATACCTTAAAACCACAGCCAATTACTGGGGGGATTGATTTTTGAAAACAGGAGAATTGATTCTCCAGAGAAAAGCTAACCTGCCAAATTTTGCTTGTAAATTAAAATACTTAGTTTTGAACGTTTAAAGAATACAAGTCTCTGGAGAATTTAATTTATGTCGTATTTCGGGGATATTTGCAATTTGCCAATCAGCGGGCAGAATTTTCTTCATTATTCTAGTTTCATTATTGGCGACCCTGATGTTTAGCCACTGGATTTGATGTACATTGTAATGTACAAAATTAAATTAAAATAATTGTAATTTATATAAATACGGAAATTAGCTGAAAGATAAAAAATTTAAAATTGAAATCAGAATTTGAATTAAATAATTAAATAGAATTTTGACATTGACAAGTAGTTTTAAATATGAAAATGTGGGAAATGTTATTTACAGGGGAAGAGATGGTTACCAAGGCAGGAAATAATATGGAAATTAAATAGAATCATTTTTAAATTTTTTTATAAACAGAAAAGCTAAAAATGGAATTTTATGAATATAATTGTTAAATAGGAAATAAGTTTTAAAACAGAGTGCAGTGATAAATATTCAATGACTAGTGTGACGGTATCTACTATATACAGGTGATGAAATAAATAAAGAAAGAAGTGATGAAAGGAAAAAGAAGTTGTTGATTAGAATGGGGAATTTGGATGAAAACAATAAAAATAGAAATTTCTAAATCTGTTTCTTGAAGATAAATACATAATAACAAATAGTTCAAAATTAAAATCAAACCAGGCAATATAATACCAAGCTGAAGAATAGTAAAGTGCAGGAAGAGAAGATAATACCTACGTGTTACATAATAATTGGAGAAAATTGACGACAGAAGGAATAAGATAAGAAGACCATGAACGGGAGAAAATTAGAAATGGTTTAAATTGCATAAATTAACATGACTTTTATCATAGGTTAAATTTGACAAATCAGTCACAGAGGTAGGAATCAAACACAATGAACGTCATAGCAGTGTCAATCGAGAAGAAGAATCTAAAAAGGAACATAATATCAGAGTCACCAGAAAAGGAACAAAAAAAAAAGAAGCGAAGAGAAATAAAAAAATGTTTAATATTTTTAATTATGTTCATATAATAATAATAATAGTAAAGGTATTTAAAATTTAAATTAAACTATAGATATAAATATTGTTGTAACATAAACTTACATAGTTCTGCATAAGATTGTTCACCTTTCTCTATAAGTATGTGGAAACAATTATGTGTCTTACAAACACTTGTTAAAAATTGTTATTTTAATGGAGGAGAATTCAAATAGTAAAACAAAACATAATCATTTTTATTTTTGTTCTACATGTTTTATTATTCGAGATTTCTGTACCTAAAAACATCACAAATTTGGTCATTTTACAACGAGAAATACAGCGATTTTAAAAGCAAAATTCTCATCTACGTTCTCCATAAAAAGCTCAACTTATTCCTTTTTAAAATTGGCAGATCTAATTGTATTATCTCTCTAACATTTTATTCTCTAACCTAACTTTATCTATCTACCTACATCGTTTAAGCAGCTTCCAGATTATTCATTATATTTAAATTGATAGTAAATTCATTGGATCTGTTACAAATTACAAATAATTATCAGCCTTCGAACAGTGAAGTAACACACGGCATATGAATTAATTCTCCTGTTTTCAAAAATCTCTGAAGGTGAAGGTAGTCCTGGTTAGAGTTCGGGGATACGTGGCTCTTCACAGAACCGGACTAATATAAAACTTAAGAAAATACTTAAATGTGAAAACATTTACCAACAAAGTGACAATAAACTTGGTGAGTCATATTGATAATAAATAAAAGGTGTATCAATAGCAGTGACAGAACTTTTGACGGAGATTGTCGCCATATTGGACATGTTACTGTCAAGTGTCAATGTTCTTCTTATTCGGTAAGGCTTGCCATTTCATAATGGAAAGACTGACGCCACAACAACGTTTACAAATTGTTAAAATATTTTACTAAAATCAAGAGCCGATCTGCTCTACGCACCGTGCTTTACATGCAGTGTTTGATAGGCATAGGCATAAAGTGAATTGATGATTTGTCGTACTGCTGAACGTTTCGAAGGAAGTTGCACATTACATTCCCAAAAGCCACCGATTCGAAGAAGAACTGCAGAAAATATTGCAGCTGTACGAGCCAATGCGGCTGAATCTTCTTCGACATCGGTCAGACGGCGCGTGCAACGCATCAGAAATAGAGTAAGTATAACATGTTCCAGTCAATGCCATTTTGAGAAAAGAAACAGTAATAGAAACAAATTGGAATGGATATAAGGACCGAACCCATTATTAATAAAGAAGCGCATGAGAAAATAGCTGAAAATATAGAAACAATGCCATGATGACAGTTTTATGTCCATGTAAAATATTAGTAGTATAAATATTGTGGGAACAAACAACAGAATTGGAAGTATGAAAGTGGAAAGCATTACGAAGGTTATTTAGAAGCAGAAATGTGACAAAATATACAGTATGCGCCAAAAGTATGGAATAAATTCAATAAAAACGAAACAATTATTTTTAAGTAATGACGTCATCGATTTTCTTTTAAATGGCAACACCATATTTTTTCCCTTGATTCTGAAAGATCGTTTAATTCTCTATCAGACAGTACTAAAATTTTGCCCTTACATAGGAAAGTTTTCGAGTAAATGACGATTGAATGTTAGAAAACGTAAATCAATTAAAATAAAGCAAAAACGTTATCAAGTTTAGTTTTTCGAATTCCATAGTTCTTTTATGGATCACGTAGGTGAAAATCTTTGCAAAGTGTCATTGTCACACCGACTTTCTAATTTGTATTGTAAGCGACATAGAAATTATTATTCAATTTAAAGTATTATGGCACATTTAACTGTTACTCAAAGAATTGAAATTTTAATTCTTATCGGATGCGGGAATATGACGAGAACTCAGCAGGAAGTTTGCGATTTATATAATCCTCATAATTATTCACGATTGGTTGCATTAAACAATGACACTAGTCAGAGCACAGTGCTACGTATCTTGAGGAAGGAAAAATATCACCCCTACAAAATTCAACTTGTGCAGGAACTCAATGAAAATGATCCCGATCGCCGCTTACACTTTTGCGAAATTCTAATGGATTTATGCCAAGGAAATAGAAATTTACACCGGCAAATACTTTTTTCAGATGAGGCCACATTTTGTCTGAATGGTACAGTAAACCGTCTAACTTGGAGATATTGGAGTTGGGAAAATCCTCATTGGATGGCAGAGGCACATACCCAACACCCTCAGAAATTAAATGTGTGGGCTGGAATAGTTGACGACAGAATAGTAGGGCCTTTCTTCTTTGAAGGAACCCTTACAGGACAAAGATATTTAGAGTTTCTAGAAAATGACCTTGTTCCAGCCCTTGCAGTAATTTTTCCTAACGATAATGTCCCTGACATTCCTGACGATACCATATGGTTTCAGCAAGACGGTGCACCTCCGCACTATGCGCGCCCTGTACGAGATTTTTTGGAAAACTGTTTTCCTGGGAGGTGGATCGGCAGACGCGGACCGATAGAATGGCCTGCAAGATCGCCAGATCTTACACCTCTTGAATATTTTTTAAGGGGATACTTGAAGTCAAAAGTGTACATTAATAAACCACGTAATTTAGAAGAACTTCAAAATCGCATTCGGGACGAAATACGCAGAGTTACCCCAGAAATCATTCATAATGTGCAAGAAGAATTTCTTCACAGACTTGCGCATTGTCAATAAGTTGGTGGATGGCAATTCGAACATTTAATTTAAGTATAAAATTTAATCAATTGCATTTTATTTTACATATCTCAGAATTGTTACTTTTTTATGGATAAGATTTACGCTTTTTAACATTCAATCGTCATTTACTCGAAAACTTTCCTATGTAAGAGGGCAAAATTTTAGTACTGTCTGATAGAGAATTAAACGATCTTTCAGAATCAAGGAAAAAAATATGGTGTTGCTATTTAAAAAAAAATCGATGACGTCATTACTCGAAAACAAATGACATTTGACAGTCGCATTTTACGCTAAAATATGTATTTTTTAAATTAAAAATCGACCTGTTCGAGGATTTTTCCCAAAAAATAATTGTTTCGTTTTTATTGAATTTATTCCATACTTTTGGCGCATACTGTATATAAACACGTGAAGTGATACATTAGCTATACTAATTTAACGCCTTCTCGTTGCGAATAATAGAACTCCATTTAGGAGTACGTTTCACCTCATAATTTCAGTCTAAAGGTTACAACAGGTGGAAAAGATATGGTAGCGATATAACGAGAATATGTATTAGGTTAAAGACAGAAAAAAATGTAGACGTGTTTTGTAAAATAAGCTTAATATAAAGTAATGAGTTGTTCTGACGTCAATCTGTTGATTAACTAGATTCTTCTCAACAGTAATAAATTCCTTCCCGCAGTGCTTTTGTAAGACGAGAATTTTCACCACAACGTTGCTCATATAACCTGATTTATTGCCCCACTAAAGGTAAAATGTAGCAGTAAAGTTGCTACATAGGATACTTCAAGCAATTCGTTTTCGTTTTCAAAGATAAGAAGTCTTCAACTTGGATATAGGTATAGGTTAGTAATTTATTTTAGATGACACCAAATAGGCTTAAGCGTATAAAAATTACTATCAATTTTGCAACATAGGATGGGAATATTAAAAAGTCATTTTTTTAATATTCCCATTTAATAAGTGCGTAACTTCTTATTCAAATATATCATCTCATTATTTGTTTGTATAAAACAAGATATTTTGGAAAAATCAGATAACTATAAATAAATATTTATTGAATTTTCAGTTTTACTGAACAACAACAATGAAATGACTGCATCTATTACTGTTACAATTTTTTTATTGTAATGTTATCTGGGTTACTATTTGTTTAATAAAAAATTGTACATGTAAAAATTTTAGATATCTCTCTGAATTTTGTGTTTAAAAACCACTGAACATTATATTAAAAAATGTCAACAGAATTTGTAATCCTCTAAATAGAACAATTGGTATATGGTTGTCACCTTGAGCAGCAGGCTATGGTGGTGGTTGTCAATGGTCGAACAATATATCAATCTTCCAAATTCCAGTTAGTTCCAATCCTCTGACTCGGTTGCAATTATGTTAATTTTTATGGATTTCTACTGCTTCACTTACCAGAACTGAACCAGTGTCTAGCCAAAATCTTCTTTGTTTCATAAGCATCTTGACATTGCACAGGTTTTTTAAATGTCCTGTATCCGCTTTCTGCTTTGCAACTGCTGACACAACACAGTTCCTTTGCGTTCTTGTATTCCTGGGTTTCCTTGTATGTTTTTAACCTTGTGCTAACGTATCTCTCTGTACAAAGAATATTTTACTGAATGAACTCGTAAACATGACCTTAGAATCTTAGTTAAGTTTCACCCTACTACATTTCTGGGCGTATTACAGGCGCAACATCAATATTGTATTTTATTAAGACAAAGGTTTATTAGTGCATACTTGTATGACAGATATTGCCAGATAATTCTCGTTTTTCTTAATCCTTATCATAAACTTTATAAATACGACGTGGCGGCAGCTGCATTTGTTGTCGTTGTCGCTATTTCGTTACAATGTATCCTCAGGACCACTGTAGTGTAGTTTGGTAGGTATTTCGCTGGCAATAATGAATGATGAAAATAACATAGTCAAGTCATTACCTAGCCATTGGATTTGCTTATAGAACACTATTTACAAACTACTTTCGTACTATTAGATATAGTTCGCTCAATTTTTATACTTTGCACTTTTAAGAAAACAATACACAAAATAAATAAAATAGTTCTAGCTCAGTATTATAAATATCACACAATTTTTTATTTTTGGCAAAAATAATTATATTTAATAGGTACGTTTAGTTTAGAATGCCATTTTTACAAAAATTAAAATAATATCTATATCCAGGACAATTATGAAATTAAAATAAATTTATTACGTTGAATGTATATTATTTTAAATATGAACAGGAAATATTAATTATTTAAACATGTATAATTAAAATGCATAAGCTGTAAAATGTACATATAATAATTAGCCTAATACCATTTAAATTATAGGATTCATAATTCTCCATAATTGATAGAAAATATTTAAAATTTTAAATCAACTAGTTACTTGTCGCGTTCAGCACGCAGTAGTGATCAATGAGAGATCAGTTATCATGAACAGTATCGTGCTGTTCATAAAAATTCTTTTATCTCCTTTCATTTAGTAAGGGCATCTAGTGCAGCATTGTACAGCACTAGTGCTATAATAAAAGAAAAACCCGTATTTATTATCATTTTTCTGTTAAATAAAATTGCGCCTTTTAGAATAATGCTTTATCTATTAGTAAAAAAAAATATATAAAACCTACGGATTAATATGGATAATAATACACTTTTTACAATTAGAAATTTGTATACCAGAAACAGATGTGATCCAACCATTACATTAGTATTCTGTAAAGAATTCTCAACATAGTCTTGTGCCATAGAAGGAGATTTCCAGCTCCCATGATGCTTTAACATCTGCATATCTGCACCGCCACAAACCAGAATGGTGGCTGAGAATCTTCTAAAACTATGTTAAGTGTATTCTTCGGGATACTTCTATCCAAGCTTAGTTGCGATCATTTTTGGAATAACTCCAAAAGTATTAACTCCGACAGGCTGGGACGTACATTTTCCTTTTCTGTAGAATACAAAAAATCGCTTGTGAGTTGCATGAGGAAGACGAAGTTCAGGATATTTTCAAAAAATAGTTAAACAGTTGATATCTGCCACATTTTCTTCTGTTATAACAAATTCTTGGTCAATTTTTCTTGTCCTGCATGGCATGGCAGTTTTTATATAGAGGTCATTGTATTGAATATGATCTAACATTAATTTGGTTAATTCTTCACGACGAAGCCCCAAAAATGTCGATATCATAGCAACCGTCATGAGTAAATATGTTTCAACATCTGCAGTAGTTAGAAACTTGTATACTTCATCCTTTGTAAAAATTCTGGACTTTTTGGCTTTGCAACTCTTTGAATATCTTTTCAAAAATGTGATTATTTAAGAAATTCTGCTTATATCTTGATTTTTCTTAATTGAAATCATAGTTCTCAACATTGATAATGAGTCCATAGTGTAGATGCTTTCTGGGAGCGTTCTATTCCGGAAAAATCAAACAAAAGGATTTTAGGCATATTCTTCACCTTGTTAGCCTTGCAAGAATCTTTAAGCTTTTGGTACTCCAACTAATACCGCGCCTTGAATATTGTCGGAATTAGACTTGAAATTGCTCCGCTTACCGCTGCTTCTGTATCGGAGGAAACTTCCATCAGAATCATTTCGAAAAGCGCTTTTTATATTTTTAGGTTCTTTTATATAAGTTTTTTAAAATCTCTCTGTACATATCATTCTGACTTTATAACGTAATATAACTTTATTAATGTTTCTGTATATCTAATCAAATATATACGAACCCTTTTCAGTTATTACAATTACTGAAAAGAATGGAAAGGTGTTACAATACAGTTGCAATGCATGCACTGCTGAATAAAGTAAGTACATTTGTAAAATAAATATATATTCATATTTAACAATAGAAAGTAGTTCTTCGCAATGTCAGAGGAAAATATGACATGGTCGGAATTATGTTGAGATGGATTAACTTCAACATACTAATCATAGCACAAGATATGCGTCAAAATCAGTAGCAGTCAGAACTCGAAAATTCATAAAAGCTGTTAAGAAATTATTCTCCTAGTTAGTATCAATTGAACTCCACAGACGATTAGATTAGTGCATACGTAGTAATTAGCATATTATATTACACCTATACCTAACACTACACCTGACTATTCGGTATATTATTGTTAATCTACGCTATAGATCTGTAGTACTTAATGCTGGAATCTTTGGATAAAACAGATGCAGATTTGTCGCACATACTCGTGTCGTATCATTGTACCAAATTGTGATACAATATGAATTGTAAATTTTTTCCTCGTATCATTTTTACGTATGTGTATCAAAAATAATAAACGTACTGAGACAGATTGCCACCGTTGCCTTAGAGCTCTTAGCAAATTTTCTTACAAACTCTTATCCCTCCGTTACCCCTCCATGCTCCGTTTACCCGTAAAGAATATCTAATTCGGTCGTTTCAGTTTTTTTAGTCAATATTTATTTTATAATACCAATTGATTCCAAGTTTTGAAAATGATCATTAGCAAAAAAATATATATTTAAAAGATACATTACCAAAAGTGGAAACGCTATAAAATATTTATCTCGCCATAAATTGTACTGATGAAACATCATTTTGAAAACTAAAACTGACAAAATATATATTAAGATCGTCTATGAGCTAAGATAGGTTCAAACATTTAACTAGTACGAGTATTATTATTATTGAAGAATTCGAATTTAATGTAGGATATATATATTTGCTTATAAATGTAATGGAAAAAAAATATTTCTACGTTTTCTACCCTGCCTGGAATCATCAAAAATTTAAATATAAAGACGTTATTAAACAATATATAAATAAATGGCCCTTATAATTTACACCCCAAATTCCAGAAAGTTATCGAGGCTTATTTTAATCGGCGCTGAGGAACCTCTAACCCAATTTTGCCTACAAGTCCCCGCCTTTCTTCGCCCGGGCCTCTAAACATAGGTTTGAAACGGCTCAGTATTCAGTATATTGAGTGCCTGTATTTGCAGTGGCGTATCTTTTCCTTTGCTACTACTACAAAAGAGCATCAAATGTTCAACCATTGCGTCTTATTGAATCAAAATTTTGATACCCAACAGCGCAATAGACATCGTCCATATTGATACGATCTAGGTACGATACAGTGATAATGTTGATAATACAGAAAGTTATATAACCCGCCTATAGAATATATACATATTTTAATACAATGTAAATATTTCTTTATTGATTTTATTTATGCTAAATTAGTATACACTGTAAGGTAAGTAAATTTATATTTAATGTATTGTCTAAAATACATAACTTACAATAATTTAGAGAGTACACTGAAAAATGACAACAACTGGCGCAACAGTTGATGCCAACTTTTTCATTGACGCCGCAGAGCATTGTTCTTGAAATAAAACATAGATGATTAAAAAATACGCTATTTAAACTAACAATAAAACATTGTTGACGACTTACTGCTTAATTCAACGATTTGTCATATTTAATGATTTGTTACATTTACGCGTTTTTCTATTATATTAAGTTTTTTTTTATTTGGGCACAACGTTTGATGATTTAATTCAACGATTTTTCTTTATTGTTTTTATTTTCATTATTGTATGGTATAAAATTACACAGATATTAAATGAACTGTTATTTTGTTTGACGTAACGGTGTCAAATTATTAAATTAAACACTTCTAATTAATTCTTCTCAGACAAAAAAAAAACTTTAATTTCAAAGTGTATACTGTTTTAAACACTATGAAATGTTGATCTAGCCTTTTATGAAATTATTGAAAATAATTTTGATGGTCAATGAAAGCCATTGACGTTATTTGTACTGCACCGTGAAAAAACTATTAATATAACAGTTTTTGAGTAAATTTAACAGCTTCTTTTCTCAGTGTACACTGTAGCAATATGGCATGTTCAGTTATTACTGTATTACAGTCAACTAGTCTTTAATATAGAGTTTACTTGTCCTTAATGAATCAGAAATATGTTTAGCTAAAAGTTTTAATAACTATAGGAACACAGTTCTGGGACTCCAACAAGAAATTGCTGATAGTTACAGTTAGATGACCTGTTCACTTGTGACTGGTTTTCAGAAAACTTGATTTACCTGCTACAATTTAATTGTTTATGTGTGCTTTATACAAGTTTATGAGCAACGTCATCACCGTTTTATATCTAATAGGTTGGTTAACGTCTCAGATGGGTTAATCTCCCAATGGGTGGAAGAGCAAGGGGTCCAATGGGGCCTAAGTGCTGTAGCTCATTAAACCAGCTTCCAGGAACTACATTCCAAATTTAAGTAAAATTCTCAGAGTTAACCAAATCACACTTTTAACATCACGTCGTGATACAATAAATATTAATAGCTACCAATAATGCGAAATATATAGGTTATATTTTTCATAATAAAGTTTGTCATATTTTTTCAAATTACAAATTAACATTAATGGATAAAAGTAACTAAAACATTACAACAGCAGTAAACGATTTGCGTAAAATAGAAATCGAAAATTAATTTGTCAAATTCGGTAAAAATCGAAAAATAGTTAAAAACTCTTAAATCAATGTATTCGACGAATAAAGCAGAACAATTTCAAAGAATCATTACTTTACATTTCCTGATTTACCAATGAATAGCTTTATAATCATGAGCGGCAAGCTGAAACTGGATAGTATAACAGATATTTTTGAAACACAAGCTGATTTCCGGTAATTAATACAAAAATTGAGCTAGTTTAATGATTTATCAATTTATGGATATGTATGTAGTCGTTTAATAAAATGAACGCTATTTTTATTTCGGTGTTGACTTTGCAAGGTACCTACCTACCTACATGAGAGCAGAATCAATAATTCTGGGGATATATGAAACAGATGTTTCATTATGATTTATACATCTCCAATGGTTCCGTTAGGATAGAAAGGTAGCTGAACTATATTTATAAAAATATATATACTTCCTAGAGTGAACAACCTCTGAAAATCAATAAGCAATGTGCCACACAAATAATTGGAAATACTTATTTGTTAAGCAAAAATTCGGAAACGTACCAGTACAGGAAACCGTTTAACTTTTTGAAAGGTATAAATTCTGCAAATGCATATGAAATGTAGTCGAATGTATTTTAAATATATTCATTTAAAAAATTATCAGCATGAGCTTTGAGCATACGAGTTAATTGATATTATTAACAAAAGCAATTTCACTATTAGTTGTTCAAAGGAAACAATTCGGAACGAATAATTAGTTATAAATGGACAATTTAATTTTATGTAAAATAAACCATCACAAATTTATTATTTTCAACGTCATTATTACTTTTTTATATTGTCATACTGTCCTGGATATTAATTAATTATAATAATATACAGTGTGACCCATTTCAAATGGAAACACGCCTGTAAAAATGGTAATTATTATCCGATTTATTTCGGTTTCTTTTCCAAAAGATGGAGCAGTAAAAACTCAATTCTGGCACAAAATATTAAAATTTATTTTTTGTTTTCAAGGCCTACTTCGAATTTTTTTACGATGAAATAAAAACTGTTTAGCGATTTTTACTGCACTGGATTTAGCATCCCGTAAAACGGTTTTATGACAAGTTTCATAATATTTAATATTGAGAGATTTATAACAATGTTAATGCAGGCTTCATTTTATTAAATACTTTTATAGTAATTTTCAAAAAATACAAATTATACAATGAAAAATGAATTAAACATTTTGATAATTAATTATTAATTAATTTTACGCTTTTAATTAGTCGCATTAAATATAAAAACTTATAATTAACGGTTAGCAATAATTAGCAAAAAAAATGGGATACAAAAATACAATAAATTTAACGTCACAATACAATGAAATTTTACATTTTTGTATCATCTACGAGGCCACCGTTGATTTCGCACTTTTCGAATCGCTTACGAATATTTTTTTGAACATTCTGTAGTTGTTATTCACAAACTTGTCTTATTCTTGCACACAACAAATGAAAGTTAGGAAAGTAGCACAAATTAAACTGAAAATGTCCATAATACAAGAATGATCACCGATTGGATTAATGCTAACATTCCTAACTGATGGATAGGTAGAAATAGCCCACTAATTAAATGGTCACCGAGGTCCCCGGACTTAACGCCGTTGGACTTCTTTTTATGGGGTGTCATAAAATTTAATGTTATAAGTCACGCCCAGGCAACAAAGACGGGTTGTGTGCAAGAATAAGGCAAGCTTGTAACGAAATAACCCTACAACAACTACAGAATGTTAAAAAAAATATTTGCAAGCAATTCGAAAAGTGCATGCAAATCAACGGTGGCCTCATAGAGGCTACAAATATTTAAGAATTATTATGACGTTAAACTTATTGTATTTTTGTATAGTAGTTTTAGTGTAATGCAGTCATTTTCCTTTGTTATTTATTAAAATACCTAATTATTGCTCACCGTTAATTATAAATCTTTATATTTAATTTGATTAATTAAAAGTGTAAAACTAATAACTCACTTTTTTAAATCATTTTTCATAGCCAACTTGTATTTTTAGAAAATTACTATAAAAGTATTTAATAAAATGAAGCCTGCATTAAAATTGTTATAAATCTCTCAATATTAAATATTTATTTATGAAATTTGGCATAAAACCGTTTTAAGGTATGCTAAATCCAGTACCATAGTTATATTTGAAGATAAAAAATCGCTAAACAGTTTTTTTTTTAAATTCACCGAGAAACAAATTCGAAGTAGGCCTTAAAACATAAAATTAATTTTAATATTTTGTACCAGAATAGAGTTTTTACTGCTTCATCTTTTGGAAAAAACTCGAAATAAATCGGATAATAATTACCATTTTTACAGGCTTGTTTCCATTTGAAATGGGTCACACTGTATATCGATATATTGTCCAAAATGCTTTGTAGATTTACTTTGTCTTTTTTCCTAATGCGAATAAAACATATTTGTATTAATAGAAATTGAAATATAATAATATAATCTCTTTGAAAATTAAAAATTTGAATGAATTCCGGAATTCTATTTTTATATGCGTCATTTATTACGCACAAAAACTATAGGTTTGTTGAAGCAACAGTAAGGAACTAGATAGAAGAGTTCGTTCAACTTTGAAAATTTCTCCAGACTCCTGCTGGAACAGACCTTACGTAAAACTGATTACAGTTTTACCGAATTACAATAGAAAATTCTATTATTTAAAATGAAGAAGTGACAGAGGACAGTATTTCATAATACCTAAACTGAAATTACAGTCCATTCTGATGGTGTGTTGCTCCAAGATCAAAATAAAGGAAAAGTTGGGAAAAGTTGACACGTATTTCGCTGGATAAATTACAACATTAGCAGGAACGTTTACTTATTTTTAATACCAGAATAGCATTGACCAATTATTACATTATGACCTAAAAATCTACCAACCACTACTAAATATTTCCAAATAGAATTTAATCAAAAAATTTAAGGTTAATTTGAAAAAAATCTAATAATATGATCGAAAGATAATTATTGAAAGCATGGATTTTTTATAACGTGCAGGACTTGTCAGATATGGACAAAGAACTGTTTACTGTCAGAATTTGCCTGAATTTTCAATAAGAAATCGACTCCCAAAATGTCTTGGTGTCATTTTAAACACTCTGTATAGAGCAAAATCAAGTTTTATAATAATGCATTCGCCTTTTCCAAAACTGCAATAGTAAATAGGGTGTAGATGGGGATTCAGTAATTCTGAAAGTAGCGCAAAATGTTAAAAGTATTTCTTTTAAACACATCTGCATATCTCAATTATCTTGTATAACAATTCTCAAATCTACATCTTACTGAGTTCTCTACATAACTTTAGTCGTGGCTACACAAAAATACAGGAAAATATTTATTCAGTTAAGTCTGTGCTTGACCATACTCATATTGGCCTTATTTACATCTAAATGTAGATAACTGGTTAACTATAGGGATCAGAACAACAGATGACAGCACTCCCAAAAAGTTCCTGGCACTCATCCCTGTTTATTTGTTTTATATAAATAAGAGTAATAATACGCAAACAATGTTATTGGCAATGTTTTTTTGACAAAAAATAATAATTAAAAAGTTTAATTTGCATAAGCTTTAATTAAATCAATATATACTTCATCATAATGGAATAACCTTTGTTAATGTTTAAAATGTAAAGTTGGATATTCCTTTCAAATAATGTGCACTGTGCTCACTCTATCCATTGATTCCCTGTGCTTTTAACCCCTACAGAGTCCAAGAATTATTTATACATACCAGATGCACGTAATCTATGTCTTGTAATCATAAGGGAATTATTGAGGTTTATTAGTTATAAATAGCTTAATTTACATCCCCAGGGATTATCGATTGCCTCATAAGCACTGAGATTGAGGCACCGTCAGATGAAAACAAATATAAATATTGATTCTAACCACCTACTATGTACTTATAAAAGATTTTATTGAATGTGAAACATTTCAAATAAAATTCAGTGGTAATAACCAAGGAGTGGTACTTGACTTGTATAGATCTACCTGAAATTCCTATTATTGCATTGTATTATACGTCCCATTTGGAACTATGCACGGAAAGAAACCTATATTAATAACGAGATAATAATAATAATACACTTGCTCCAACTCTAGCTTAGTTTCATTATTCCTCAAGAATAGTAATATTAAGTTATTTTATATTAGATTATACAGGGTGTCCGGAAATGATGAGCAAAAAATTCAGGGGATAATTCTAGACCGAAAATAAATACTACCTCTTTGTATAACATTTTTTCCAAAACTGATTATTAACGGAATTACATGGTATTCAAGCTAAATTTTATTTGCATTTTTTTGCAATACCTTCTGCCACACTCATAAAATTTTGGCGAAATTTCGTATATCGGGGTTCTTCGGAATGAGGATTATAAATTTGCCCACCGTTTTTTTCACATTTTGTAGAGGGTGCCACATATGAGCCTTTATTTTGGTTTTAATGGTTTTAATGCGACTTTTGACTGAATATTTTTGTTCTCCTAACCTTTTGACATAAAAAAGATATACTTTATTTGCTTCGATAAACCTAACCGTTTTCGAGAAAACCGCTAAAATAACATTGCTTGCATGTGATGAATACGAAATCATTTTAATTTATTTTCTACATTAAACATAGCATGCTTTGGAAACAAGCGCTTAGTTGCCTTGGAAACAAGTTTGTGGAGAATTCATTTTGAGTAGTCAAATTTCGCATAAAGTGTAGCACAAAAATGTTGGAACCATTCACATCAAAATAAAGGCTCGTATGTGGCGCCCTCTATAATCCTCATATAATTCTCATCACGAAAAACCCTCACAAACGAAATTTCGTCAAAATATTATGAGTGTGGCAAAAGGTATTGCAAAAAAACTGCAAATAAAATTTAACTATCACACCCTGTAACTCCGTTAATAATCAGTTAAAAATAAAGTGTTATAGAAAGAGGTAGCATTTATTTTCGGTCTGGAATTATCCCCTGAATTTTTTGGTCATCATTTCCGGACACCCTGTATATTCTTAATTTAAGAAAAAAAATTACTTGAAATCAAGAAAACTGCTAGTCTTAATATGAGATAAAGTTACGTTTATTTAAAGAATTGTTTTATCTTATTTAGATTATATGAATTGCTTGAGTCAACAATTCTTATTCTCAAAATAAAGTTATGTTTTTTTATTTATAGGGGCAGAGATAGTATTATTATTATTATTATTATTATTATTATTATTATTATTATTATTAAAGTTAATAATAACATTGCATTAAGAAAAAAATTAACATATACATATATAACATAATACATAATTAGTATTTCAGTATTCGATCTATATTGTATTCCTTTCTAGAGTAGTTCCACTTTATAATAAAGATTTAAATACTACTCACGTATTTAATTACTTATGTAAGGAAAGAAAACAGCAAATTGTCATTAGTGGCACACCAGACATATAGCGTTTTTGAGGACGACATATGCTGTAGTGTTACTGCCTCTCTGTTCCCTCAATCTTTCCTGGGGTTTTTGAGCCTCTGGATGATGTATCGTCCCCTCAGGGGACTGTAAGTCACCGATTTAAGAAATGACTAGAGGGTACGTACATATTCCCGTAATGGTCCCCGAAATGCAAAATTCGTCATATTGGTAACACTATTTTTAAATTTAGTTTTCTTCTTTAAATTCTGTTTGTTCAACTGTAATAAACTCTTTTGTTGAGTGGAACTGGTGTATTAATTAAACCGTTTGAGTTGACTGTTCTGATGGACCCTGCGTGTGATTTGGATGGGGATGACATATGTGGTACTGTTGCTTCCTGCAGAGTTATGAACCGTCTTGTTGAAACTGCATGTCCCGATAACGTTCTCTATTTACTGTGGCAGTATTACCACCTTAATTTTCAACGAAATATAGTCCAATTACTCCAACACTCAAAAAGCCACAAAACCGTGTATGTCTGTGAAATATTAATTCAATGCTGTGAATCATTGAGTTAGTACTCAATTTTAAATGAGACACCTAACGAGTATTTAAAATATTTGGAACTCGATAGATAAATGAACACACCGATACTATTTTATCAGTGTAATATATGATTTTTGTAAAAACCAATAATGATAAAAAAATTTATAGTCTAGACTTTTCCCAAGAACTTGTTCACCTACAAGTTATAACAACATATAAAAAATTTCGTGGGAGGCCCTTTCAACGAAAATAAAAGATAATTCAGACGTTGTATGGTTTTCACAAAAAAATAATGGTCAAGTTTATCTGGCATTTTCAATTCTACTTGAGTTTAACAAGAAAATAAAATGCAATCTTTACAATACCTACCTAATCCTACTTTGTCTGTGAAAAAGATGTTCAGTCGACAAAAAGCGTTGCAAGATTTTAATTTTAGCTGTAGCAGAATTGTATGTTTTGGGTATTCAGTCATCAGGCTATATAGGCGTTAGACATATCAAATATACAAATTATTTTTTCTACAAAACTGTTAAAAGTGGGCCTTTTAATTGTCATTTTTTATGTTAAAAATTCCATTTTTTGACATGCGTGTTAAAAGTAAGTTTATTTAAATTTTGTTTTGAAAATTAATAAAACGTTTTAACAAACACATGAACAACTTTTTATTTTAAATAAGTACAAACCAACATTTTAACTAGTTATTACTATTAACATTTATAGTAAAATTAGAACAATTTGAAATTGTAATTCCCTGCGGAATCATCATACTTAAGTTGGTTTTACTGTCAACATGTGTGACACATCTATTTTCTGTAGAAATACTACTGGTAGTACTGGTGGTCTTGCTAGTAGTTGCAGCAGTAGGAAGTATTTGGCACGCAATTTCCTTCTTCTGTTGCAGTGAATTTTCAATGTAGCCTTCAGCTACCGTCGAAGATTTCCATCCTCCATGTCTCTTGATGGTAGTAAGATTTGCACCAGAATCTGCTAACAATGTCGCCGATGAACGACGAAAACAGTGTCCGGTGTAGAGTTGAGGACTTGGTAGATTCAAGAACTCTGCAATGTCGGCAGGCATTTTACCAAACATGTTAATTCCGACTGGATTCTTCACACATTTATTCTTCATATATTTAAGAAAAAGTCGTCTATGGTCAGCGTTGGGTGGCCGGAGTGCCATATACTTTCTCAAAAAGTTTAAATACAATTCACCAACAACACTCAAAGTTCGAGGCACTTTCGTTTTAGTATCTGGTATGGTCACAACAACCGAAGTGCCCAAATATTCGATATTGTCGATGGTCATCTGACACAATTCCTCCCGGCGACACGCCCCGAAGACACCCACTATTGCTGCGACTTTCATCATCAGATACTTTTCGTCTTCTGCTTCTGTGAGAAATTTGTCGATATGTGTCTTCGTCAAAACTTTTGACTTTTTTGCTTGATATCCTTCACCCTTCCGTTTTAAAAAAGCAATAAGTTTATAATGTTTGCTTATATCTTGATCTTGCTTTATTTTTAACATAGTTTTGATCATGGAATAATTTGACCACAGCGTTGACGATTTCCATATCTTGGCTTTTTCCTAAAAATATGCCAGTAAAACACTTTCGTTACATTTCCCAGGGACCTTTTTAAGGTTGCACCATTCCGAAAAGCGTCTATAAGCGATTTCGTACTGTACCTTTGATTTCGCCGGCAATAATTCCAATGTTGCTCGACTGGCGGCTTCTTCGATTTCAGCAGGGATGGATTCGTTACGCTCATTATGGAGATTATTCCTTATACTTATAATATTACTAGAAAATGCTGTCAATATTTTTGCGTTTTTTCCGTAACTAACAACAGCACTGGTTGCTACGAAAATTTTGGTTCATAAACATTGCGATCTGTGTGGTATTTTTTGATTTCTTATTTTTATTGAGTTTAAAGTTCTTCCGATTGTTTTGTAGAAAAAATAGTGTATGATATGCGTGTTAAAAGTGATTTTATTTTGTTCGTGAAGTTTAATCATCTTCACTCACAAAATAAAATCTTACTTTTAATACGTATATCATAAATAGCTATTATTGCCATAATAAGAATATTTTCGTAAAATGTTTCCAAGGTTTCCAGTCCGTAAGACGGAATGTGAAACAACGAGTATTTTAGTTTAGAAATTACTTTTTAGTGATTAAATCTAAACCGAAAACATACAAAATTTAGAAAATCACAAGCATTCAAACTGCAAGATTGTGTCTAGAATTAACAATATGATCCTTCATTAAATAAGGCGGTCAACGTGGCCATAATCTGCACAGGTATAGGAAAATAGGACGTAGTTCGCTTTTATTTATAGTAAACAAAGTATTAGTTGAAAGTTAGGTGCCATAATAAGTTTTGCTCTCTGTGTTTTTATTGGTTTCAAGCAAAAACAATTTTTAATAAATCCATTCTTTCCAAGTTTTTAATTGTGAAAAGACGAGCTTACTAAAATAACCATTAATACAGTAACAATGAATGGTGGACGTGGTGCCAACGTATGGAGTCGCATGAAACCTGCCAGTAGTTAGCCGAATGTCCGCTTTACAATCGCATTTCTTTCTGCAAGTTGCAAGTCTCTTGCAGTGTACTGCAAAAGCCGTCATATATAAAAGACTCTTGCACTTTAAAAATATATGTATTACAACTCTAGGGAATAAGTGATGTGTATGGTTACCACCATACGCAAAAATTCCTTGGCTGAAGTATCAAATTCAAACTGCTTTCTTTTCTACTTGATTATTGATTGGTCGTTGAGCTTGCACAATATATTAACTGAATATATATGTTATATAATGGTGGTCTTAGCCCTGGTTGTACAAAATATAATTTAGCTACTGAGAAGCAGATTTTAAACCTAGTCTAAAAATATTTCAGCTTGAGTACTCAACAAATTGTCCATCAATTCAACGTTTCCAAAAGTGTTGTATGGCGTCTATTACACAAACAAAAACACAAATCTATCCGTTTTTTATGCTGTGTTGTGTTCTTTGCGAGTGGTTACTATATCAGCAATAGAAGCATCCTTTCTTTACAAATCAACTGCTTGTAACGATCAAGACATGTTTCGCTGAGTTATGAAAAATCCGAATTTTAGTAACGATTTTCAGTTACTTGATTGGCATTAATTTTCCGTGGCACATTAGTTGGACCGTTTATTATTTCCACGCATTTAGATTTAGCTGTGTAGAAATGGACGGAAGTGATGAAGAGACGGAGCTATTCATAAAGTCAGCAGTACACAAACATGCTTTTGATATGTGGATAATTGAAAAAGATGAAAAAGATATATGGGAAGCATTTCTCAAGATAAAAAGTCATGCTATCGGCACTGATAATATAAATTTAAAAATGTTAAACATTGTATTAGAACATTGCATGAAAGAAGTAAAACATATTTTTAATTCATCGATTAGTACAGGCACTTTTCCAGATACATGGAAAATAGCAAATGTATTGCCATATCCAAAAAACTCTTCACCTACCAGTTACAATGACTTGAGGCCAATTTCTATATTGCCAACACTGTCCAAAGTTTTTGAAATAATAATTTGTAAACAAATAAAGCAATTTTTAAATTCAAACTCAATTTTACCATCAGTTCAGTCAGGATTTCGAAAAAACCATAGCACGCAAACGGCTCTTCTTAAAATAATAAATGATGCTTCTATAGCTAAAGATAATAAATTATCTACAATTTTAGTCTTACTTGATCAAAGTAAAGCATTTGATCTAGTCAATTTTGATTTATTAATTGCTAAGCTGAAATATATTGGTTTTACAGAAAACATTTTAATTTGGATTAATAGTTATTTAAGGGGCAGGTCGCAAAAAGTGATATTAAACAACGTAATGTGCTCGATGGTAAAAGAAACCTCATCCGGTGTCCCCCAAGGTAGTGTGCTGGGTCCAATTTTCTTTTCGTTGTTTATCTTTGACATCACTGCGGATATCTTGCATTCTCAGACTCATCTGTACGCAGATGACATTCTAATTTACCTATCAACTAATTTTAATTCTGTAAATCATACTATTGAACAGATGAATGATGATCTTCAAGTTTTATATAATTTTTCAAGTAACCACGGCCTTCGTTTAAATCCCAACAAAACTAAAGCAATTTGTCTTGGATCAGAGCGACATACTAATTATATTACATCTAACTTTACTCTAAAATTACATAACGCAGATGTGCAATGGGTATCTTGTGAAAAAAGTTTGGGGTTGTACATAGATTCGACATTAAAATTTGAGAAACATGTATTATGCGTAGTCCGAACTTGTTTTTTTAAATTGAAAGTTTTGTATAACTTTAAATCAACCTTTGGACAAGAAACTAAACTAAAATTAATAAAAACTTTCATATATCCCCATATTGAATATTGCTGTGCTGTATACTATAATTTTTTAACGCAAAATTGTCAACAAAAATTACAACGGATTCAAAATGCCTGCATGAGATTTGTGTTTAATATTCCTCCAAGAAGTCATATAACTCCTTATCTTATTAAGATAAACGAATTAAATATTAAACTTAGAGTTCAGTATCTGTATAGTATATTCTTGTATAAATTGTTAAATACTAAGGAGCCACTGTATCTTTATGATATTATATCTCGAAGGTCTGACGTTCACAGTGTCAATATAAGAAACAATAAGTTTCATATTCCACAGCACACCACAACACATTTCCAGGGATGCTTCTCCTATTTAGTGCCACTTTACCTTAACCAAATTAACAGACTTGTCTGTTACTTTATCATCCTACAAAAAAAAGTTAAAATTGGAGCTACTAGATAAAAATGTTACTATTGCTGTGGAATATTTTGAGATGTTCATATTTTCATCTCGTATGTTATGATTATTGTAGAAATTATTTTATCTGTTATTATTTTATTAGTTATTATTTTGTTTTTGCTATTCTTTCCTCAATGTTTATACGCGAAACGCATAATTTATTAGCATTTAAAATTTTAGGAGAGGTGTAAGACAGCTTTGGCTAACCTCCTCCTTTTGTGTACCTATACTACTGCCACCATTGTTTAGTTTAAGTTTTTGTATTTCATTATGTGTGCACAATAAACCATTTATTATTATTATTATTAATTATAAAGACAAAACTTTCACTATTAATTATTAGTATGTTTTAGAAGACATTCTAAATGCACACATGTTCATATAGACCGATTATAAAATGTCGGTACACGTGATTAAATCGTAGGCAAATCTCAGTTTCACGTAAAATTTTCATAATGCGTAAACTGAAGTATTTATGTATGTATCAGATAACAATTGGAATCACACAATATCTTCTTTCTCTGCACCTTTGCTGTTTGTTCTCCTGCAGGTAGAGAAGATCTAGTAAAGTCTTTTTCTTCATTAACACGCTTATATTAGCTTCACCTGTATGTATGTATGTATGTAACGGAATCTTTCAGCGTAATTTTCACCAATTTCAAGAAGTCTGATCAGCTTGAAAATTTGCACAGGGGTCAAAGACTGATGACAATACAATTATTTAATAACTTTGTTCTAATGTCCTGACTAGGATCATCAGAATAAAAACTATTTAGATTACTTTGCAGGTTAAGTGTATACAATCCATCAGTGTTGTTTCCAAGCAGGCAAGGCAGGGGCAGGGGACTGTAATAGATTCGTGCTCTTGCTTTTCACGTATAGATGGCGACCTGACAGAATTAGTTTTCGGTTTTCGCCTAATTTTAAATTAAAAATTTTTAGAAATAAATAAAAATTTGATAATTTATAACAAAATTCAAATAAACATTTTGATTTAAAAAATTTCGAAAAAATACAGAATTCAAAATTAAAAAAAAAAATTCTAAATATAAAATTTTGGAGTTTAAAAAAGTTTTGAAATACAAAATTTTGTAAATAATTTTGGATTGTGGAATTACATGATAAAATCAAATTTAAAAAATTTTAGAAATAAATAAAAATTTGATAATTTATAAAAAAATTCAAATAAAAATTTTTGGAAAAAATTTTCAATTGAAAAATTTTAAAATCCAAAAATTTAGAAAAAATTTCGAAAAAGACATTGAATTTTAAAATTTTGAAGAGCGTAAATTTTCAAATTCAAAGAAATTTTGATTTGAAAATTTTGGCAAGAATTTTGAAGAAAGTTTTGATTCTAAAATTTTGTAAAATTAGAAAGAAAAAAAAAAGATTTTGATACGAGAACGTTGACAAAAATTTTAATTTGCATATTTTATAGAAACAAACAAAAATGAAAAATGAAACTATAACACAAAGAAAGAGGAGACTGGAGAAAAAAAAAATGTATAGAAAAACTATATGAAATGGAAAGGTTACGTAAACATGAATGAAATGAATTTAGATTTATTGTCAAATATAAGATATTTTAAAAATTAAGGCTCTTAATTATAATTACTTTTGTTATTGTTTTGAGATTAAAAATTAAGAAAATAAATTATAGTTTAAAAAAACTAAAAAAACACGCTTTAATAGTAAACCGAACTAAAAAGTAGAAAATAATTTTGAAGTATCAAGAGTTTGTTACAGCAATAGAAAATTCCGACAATCAATTACGACTAATTAATTGGGAATAAGATTAAATTAGAAATTAAATTATTAATAAAATAATTCAATTATAGTAAAAAAAAGCGTGGGGTGCTTGATATTAAATGTTACCATTATTTCAGTAGTGCAGCTATTTATAAAAATAAAGTCATTATGAAAATATAGTAAATTGCACCCCACGCTTTTTTTTACTATAATTGAATTATTTTATTAATAATTTAATTTCTAATTTAATCTTATTCCCAATTAATTAGTCGTAATTGATTGTCGGAATTTTCTATTGCTGTAACAAACTCTTGATACTTCAAAATTATTTTCTACTTTTTAGTTCGGTTTACTATTAAAGCGTGTTTTTTTAGTTTTTTTAAACTATAATTTATTTTATTATTACTTTTTATAGGGTCCGCTGGCTAGGTAGATACAGTGTATTGACTAAAGTTTTGCAAATATGTGCAGGATCTAATAATATCGTCTTGTTTTCTATTTGGTAATTGAACGAAAATTGTAATTTTCGTTTTTCTTTCTGAACTCTGAAAATGGGTACGAGGTCAGAGTTCTGAAACCTTTCCACGTCTAGAATAAACAGGTAACGGGTTTATCTGTATATTGATTTTCGTACTGCCTATTGTTGGGAAAATTGATCGTAGGCGTTTCATATTTAAATTTTTTCAGGGATGTGACTGAAATTGCCATTTTGTATCCTAGTTTATTATTAATAGATATAGTATACCCGCGTAGTAATATATTAGCATAGAATGGAGCTTGATTAGTTAGCAGAGGAATAAATTTAATTTGGTTATAGTAAGTATTACGCATTTGTCCAATGAAACGCAAAACCCGCAATACAACCGATCTTGTGTTATACAGTGTGGACTACGAAAAACCTACCAGCTCAGTTTTCTTGGTTTTCATGCAAAAACTAAAAAGAAAAAAACACGAACCTCTCAACTTTTGTTTTGAGGAGGCATGTTTTATGGATGTGTTAATTCCTTAAATGGAAAATGGCGTTGGATGATACATTAATTTAAAGAACATTCAATTATATTTCCAATTCTATCTAGTTTTTATATTTTAGATGATCAGTTCTCAAGGTATGAAAGATGAAACATTTATATTAACAAATTCACTTAATACCAATTTTACTTTATTAGATGTTAAAAATGCTGGCCAGCAATCTTCATGCAGCAGAAGAGGCATTGGAATTGGTCAAAAATAACATTGTGGGGTATAAGTTACACTAGTGTACGATACGTTACATTGTCTTGCAATAATTCAGGCTGCCATACATTTTTTATTTAAATTTCCTATAAAAACTCCCAGTTAACCGTGAACATAACTGCCGTTATTGTCGGACAACAATCCAAAGATATTTCGTGAGGTACCCACCATCCAGAAAAGTTCAATATTTGGGTAGGGATTTTTAGAGATTCCATTTAGATCTATTGAACAGATCAATGTCGTAGCAAGGTCACTGTTGCAAAGTTTATGATTTTATTGAAGGATTATAAAATGTATATTGTGATAAATCAATGTATGTATGGTGATAAAACTGAGGTTAGTAACTACCATCCAATATCATTCATGTTTAACATATTTGCCAAAGTATTTGAAAACATGTTAAAAGCTAGAATATGTATTCATTTAAAAATATGGCTTAATTTCGGAAAGTCACTTCGGAGTTCAAGAAAATATGCAGGATGCTATTTCACTTTTAACATCCAACACTTATAATGCTTTAGATCAGAACAAGCAGTTGACACTGTCAGTAATCCACTGTTGCTTAATATATTGAAGCATAATGGTTTTAGAGGGTCAGTATTATTTAGGTGATTAGAAACAAGTAGTTTAAATTAATTCAGTAATTAGCAATGCGCATATTGTTAAGTATGGTGTTCCTCATCCTCTATATAAACAATTTGTTAAATCATGTTTTTAAGGAAACAATATATGTTGCAGATTCTTGGTAAGAATAAAAAACGATTGCCGACGTCGATATGTGCAATATAAAAAATGGTATTTTATATATGTTTAGGTATTAACAACATTATGTGAAACTAACTATTCTGGACTAAAACCCCAACCTGCGTTGAATTACACCCACAATATCTACCCATATATTCTTTATTATTAGCTTTTGTAACATTTTTTGCTGTATTAGAAAGGTATTTTAAGCTAATATATATCAAAACTCCTACAATTCCTATCAATGAAGTCATATGTATGTTCTCTGATACCAAACATCTAGGTATGATAATGAACAATTCCACAGACAAAGCTCTCTCTATTCAATAAGCTCTGTTAATACCTAAAAATATATAAAAAAAACGATTACATAAAGAGTAAAATTTTGTTATTAATTTAGTAGGTCGTTATGACGTTTAAGTTCATTGACAGATTAATCAATTTGACATTGTCTACATTTAATTTCAAAAAACTTTAATTTATTGGTACGTATAATAATTTTTATAGTTAGATATTTGACTCAACTTAAAGGAGGCCACCTGATGAAGCCGGATTACTGAATTTGAAGCAAATTTTAAATATGCTTTAAACGTTTTAGGTTCCAAGATGGTTAGCTTAAATTTTATTACAACCAACATCTATGCTCCCTGTATCCTACTAAAGTTACTTTTACAGAAACGACACATTTTCCGCTAATAGATAATTAATTTGGCCTGTTCATTAGAACTTTTACCAAATTACGTACGTACTAAATTGGTTTCCTTCTCTCACCTCTGGCGCCAACCTTTTCTAAAATTCACCCTCGTTTGCAGTAGATCGAGCAGTAAATGAAGCGCCGGAATTCAATTCAATTTATATTTGATTTCAGTGTAATTAGGTTGAAAAAATGTTAATGCATCTATTCTTAGTTTCTATCTGACCGTATCATTGACCTCATAATATTTAAGCAGATAAAATCTATATATTTGACTATAAATTAATTGATGCACTAACAACAATAGACTGTAAAGTAGACATAATAATGATATTATTAAATTTGTTTACAATTAAACTATACAGGGTGTCTATAAAAGGTTGGAAAAAATGCTATATTCCGGGTGCTAAATGCGATGGTCTAAGTCAAGTTATTTTAGTCCAAAATTTTACAGTTTCCCATATACAGGATGTTGGAGTTACAATTTTATTTTGGTTTTTTCACAATAATTTCATTATTAATTGTAATAAATACATGATACTTGACAGAGGCATGGGCAATTGAAATATGGCTTCGAATTTGCTGTTATAGAGGGCGCCACATACATTTAAACATCATAATTGTTTTGTGTCCTAGTATATTAATTTAATTGATTAAACAATTTGTCAATAATTAATATTCTTTATTCTCTTCTATTTATTTTAAAAATATATATACTTGGTAAACGTCGTTTTGAATAATCGTTAGTACCCAGCGTAGTAATCGTAGCTATGATTATTGTAGATATTTTCAAGTATTTTACGACTAGCCATGGACAAGTAATATAAACATTACCATTACATAACAATCATGGCTACTTGATAGTTATTGCAACTTTGAGGTCGTATATTAGTACCATGAGTTATGCTTCTACGCTCATTTGCCAAGTTATGAAAACTTCAAAGTTGTCCCACTGGTAAAAAAGACGTTCCCAAAACCAGGAGAACTACTTAGAAGTCACATAACTGCAAAATAACCAAAAACAGTCGTAGTAGAAAATACGTAGCAGTGACTGTAACTTTGCTGCATAAAGTTAAGTAAATTTATACAATAAAGTAGCAAATTTGGCGACGATTACCTAATAGTTACTCTTTGAAGGTTCTAGTCTTAGTTAGTGTTACTTTGGTGCTATACTCTATTTTGAAACTAAGAGGAGAGTTTTGAATATTGCGCGCCAAAATGTTTTCTTATTGGTTAATTTCGAACCTACTTTACACTGCTAATAAATTTTACCTATTGACAATTGTTAACATTTTGCTTGTTAGTTGTCATCAGTTCGTTGTCATTGTGTTTATACCGGTTTTTCTATCTATTTATTATCTTAGTTACGTATAAATCAGTTCTTATCAGAACTAAACAACTTATTATATTGTTTGTCATTCGGTTTTTCCAATTTTACATTGGATATGGATGATAGTGTGCCGACCACAAGTAGGGCAGCCGCGGAAACTACGCGCCCCCAAGGAAACAAAAACAACTCAGTTTGGGGCATTTATCTCTGGCAGAAAAACAAGCAATATTGAATTTGTACAAGAAAAGACTAGATGATGAACCTACTCTTAACTATCCAATTTGTAACCAAAATAACGATGACATTAGGTAAATTTATATTAACATTATCTACTGTTGAACTATATTACACATTATACTTTTTTAGGTGTTGCAAAATCAACAGTATATCAAGCCATAAAACAGTATAAATCTACTGGAAGGATGTCTACTTCCAAACACTGTGGTGGACGATCTGGAATTGTTACATGTTTGTATGAAGTACACAGATTTTTTTTTAAAAATGAGATCCCCATTTTGGACAAAATATTAACCGCAATAAAAAGTCGTCAGGATTTGCCACATATGTCCCGTTCATCATTATGCAAAGTTATGAAACAAATTAATTTCAAGTAAGGCTGAATACATATCTTAAGCAAGTATAATTGCAATAAAAACATTTTATTTTTTTTGCAGATACTTAAAATGAAGTCGTAAAAGTGTGTTGATAGAACGTGATGATATAGTGAGAAGGAGACTTGACTATTTGATATCAATTAAAAAGTTGAGATCTGAAGGGAGACCTATTTATTATTTAGATAAAACATGGTTAAATGAAGGTCATACAAATGAAAGAGCATGGGTTGATACTAATATTACAAGTAAACATGAGGCGTTCAATGAAGGGCTGTCCATGGGATTAAAAAATCCGTCCGGTAAAGGAAAGCGTCTTATCATCTTACACGCTGGCTCAGAGGAAGGATTTGTTGAAGATTCGTTAATGGTTTTCGAAGGCAAGAAGAGTGGGGATTATCACGAGGAAATGAATGCAAATGTATTTTAAATGTGGTTTTCTGAATGTTTGAAAAATGTACCAGATAATTCTGTTATTGTAATGGACAATGCCTCATACCATAGCCGAAAAGTAGAAGCTATTCCGACAACATCAACAAGAAAAATTGATATGAAGGCATGGCTGCAATAAAAAAATATCGAATTTGAAGAAAATATGGTGAGTTTGCAATTATTATATTTAATGCGCCAAAATAAAGATAAATATAATTTTTCTACAAAACTGTTAAAAGTGGGCTTTTTAATTGTCATTTTTGATGTTAAAAATGTAATTTCTTGACACGCGTGTTAAAAGTAAGTCACTTTTAACCCTAGTGTTAAAAGTCAATCAAAGTTTATTTAAATTTTGTTTTGAAAATTAATAAAACGTTTTAACAAAAACATGAACAACTTTTTATTTTAAATAAGTACAAACCAAAATTTTAACTAGTTATTACTATTAACATTTATAGTAAAATTAGAACAATTTGAAATTGTAATTCCCTGCGGAGTCATCATACTTAAGTTGGTTTTACTGCCAACATGTGTGACACATCTATTTTCTGTAGAAATACTACTGGTAGTACTGGTGGCCTTGCTAGTAGTTTCAGCAGTAGGAAGTATTTGGCACGCAATTTCCTTCTTCTGTTCCAGTGAATTTTCAATGTAGCCTTCAGCTACCGTCAAAGATTTCCACCAGAATTTGCATCAGAATATGCTAACAATGTCGCCGATGAACGACTAAAACAGTGTCCGGTGTAGAGTTGAGGATTTGGTAGATTCAAGAACTCTGCAATGTAGGCAGGCGTTTTACCAAACATGTTAATTCCGACTGGATTCTTCACACATTTATTCTTCATATATTTAAGAAAAAGTCGTCTATGGTCAGCGTTGGGTGGCCTTGGTGCCATATACTTTCTAAAAAAGTTTAAATAGAATTCACCAACAAGACTGAAAGTCCGAGGCACTTTCGTTTTAGTATCTGGTATGGTCACAACAACCGAAGTGCCCAAATATTCGATATTGTCGATAGTCATGTGACACAATTCCTCCCGGCGACACGCCCCGAAGACACCCACTATTGCTGCGACTTTCATCATCAGATACTTTTCGTCTTCTGCTTCTGTGAGAAATTTGTCGATATGCGTCTTCGTCAAAACTTTTGACTTTTTTGCTTGATATCCTTCACCCTTCCGTTTTAAAAAAGTAATAAGTTTATAATGTTTGCTTATATCTTGATCTTGCTTTATTTTTAACATAGTTTTGATCATGGAATAATTTGACCACAGCGTTAACGATTTCCATATCTTGGCTTTTTCCTCAAAATATGCCAGTAAAACACTTTCGTTCCCAGAGACCTTTTTAATGTTGCACCATTCCGAAAAGCGTCTATAAGCGATTTCGTACTGTTCCTTTGATTTCGCAGGCAATAATTCCAATGTTGCTCGACTGGCGGCTTCTTCCATTTCAGCAGGGAAGGATTCGTTACGCTCGTTATCGAGATTATTCATTATACTTATAATATTACTAGAAAATGCTGTCAATATTTTTGCGTTTTTTCCGTAACTAACAACAGCTGGTTGCTACGAAAATTTTGATTCATAAACATTGCGATCTGTGTGGTATTTTTTGATTTCTTATTTTTATTGAGTTTAAAGTTCTTCCGATCGTTTTGTAGAAAAAATAGTGTATGATATACGTGTTAAAAGTGATTTTATTTTGTTCGTTTTTCACTCACAAAATAAAATCTTACTTTTAACACGTATATCATAAATAGCTATTCTATATAACTAACGAAATGGAAAAAAAAGTCTTACGATTACCGCCATATAATTGTGAATTAAACCCTATAGAGTTGATTTGGGCACATGTGAAGAATGAAGTGGCAAGACGTAATGGAACTACTAATAGAGGCTCTTAATAATGTTACAAATATGAACTGGAAAAAGTATGTAGAACATGTGATTAAGGAGGAAGAACAAATGAGAACACTTGACAGAACTATGGACGATTCCATTGAACCTTTAATCATATCAATTAATAATAGCGAGAGTGATATGGATACTGACTTATCAAATAATTTAGAAAATTGTTAAAGACATGATTTGTCCCTCATTTTTACCAATAATATTATAAATTTTAAAAACTTATTTTGTTAGTTTGAACACCTGCAGATGATATATTACGAACGAAGTTAAGTTATCAGTTATTTGACAATTATCCGGTAATTTAATAAACGTAGTTCGTAGAAGTGCAACAATTCAAAGTAACAAAAACACCATTATATGATTACTCCAATGCTAATTGTAAAAATGTGAATCAATAAAAAAATATTTAATAGTGAAAACTGGAATCAATCATTTATATATGTTTGGTTCATAGTAAATTATTTCATTCATATTCAGTTTTTCAATGTAATGTAGGAAGTACCTACCTACCTACCTACCTACTTTAAAAATATATATATAAAATTTAAATAAACCTAGAAATAGATATTTATTCATTGCACATTATTTTGAATAGGTACTTAATAACTCCATTTGAAAGAAATGAAACCTTATTGTACTCAAATCGAGGTTAAACACTTGCAGTGAGTATATACTTGATAGTCTGATGCTATCGAGGGTAGTTTTTAGTAAATTTTGCAGTGTAAATTTGTCTTTGGCATTCTCTTAGTTTAAAAATAGAGTATAGTTGGGTATAAACAAAAACCCTTCACACTTTATTCAATTAGTATCAAATTTTGGACTAAGAGGAATTGAGTCAAAGAACGTGTGGTAGCAATATGTCCAGAGATTTTAGAGGCACCCTGTACTTGATGTACAGGACGTATGTAGATACACAGGGTATCTCTAAAAGATCTGGACAAAATGCTTCTTGTTCCTGGGGCCAAGGTATGATGATCTAACTCAATTTGATAGTACTTGAATAAAGTGTAAAGGAAAGAAGACAAGGGGTTTATATATATGAAATAAAACTTTAAAATCCAAATATCCAAAAAATGGTTATTCAAAGTCTACAAAGTATGCATTTTTTTAAGAAAAAAACGTCAAAGAATATGAATTATTGATTAATAAATCAATACATCAAGACACAAAAAAGTACTGACAATTTAAAAGCATGTGAAGTACTAAAGTCTCGCCTTCTAAAATTTACAGCAAATCCGGGGCCATATTTCAATTTCTCATGTTACAAAACTTTTGGATCAATGTAATTTGATTTAGACCATCATATTTTGGCCTCTTCCAGAATATGTTGTAAATTTCTTTCACAACCTTTCACTAACACCCTTCATATAAATAATGGCAATGATTGCAAATTTGATGTTCATTTATCATTAAGATAATTTATCAACGAAAATATAATAATATTTATGACTTACTTTAGAAATTAATTATCTTTGCTTTTAATACTATCACCTAAGTATTCATTTTTTCGATAGCAATTACCCATACTAAAAACTCTTGTTTTCACCACCTACGAACACAATCACTTTATATACCGACTGATAAAGGTGATGAACTTTAAACGTTACAAATTATGCTAAATGACGATTTTATTGATTTTCAAAAGAGAAACATTTGGCTTCATGGCTTCTAATGAATACGTATTACACAAACATATAAATAATTCATGAAGCCATTTTTAGCCCGCCGTAGGTACTGATTACTGACAGTTTTATTCACGTTTAGAGCATAAATTTTTGTAATTGATGATACATTGTTTCCTCTATATAAGGCGTTTGAAGAACTAAATTGCGTAGTACGATTGCAAATAATTATCCAGGAAACTGTTAGCTCTAGAGCGTTTCTTTTGCGGATTACGTGTTTACGTTGGAAATTTTAAGTATGTAAATATAACATAAACATCCATGCCAATAATTAGCATGGTGTATCTGATAAGATACTTGTGATACCTTTCACTAACAGAAGAAACCTAGAATGGACTGGTGGCTAACCAGAAACGGAAGTATATCTGGTGTTAACACTAGGCGTTACAAAATAATTACAATAATGCAAATGTTTTGAAAATAGCTGAAATAACTATACTTATCATAATTTATTACCGAAAATTGTAAATTTTGAAAATGTAAATCAGAATTCTGAGGGAATGTGGATATAGAAACGAGATTATTTATTAGGTTTTCGTTAATATTATTGTCAGTGATTTATGAAAATTGTCAAAATCTTCTGCTTACAAAGATAATACGGAAGATGATATAGAAGAATCATCAAAAATCGCATTTTTATCATTGCCCACAAAATCCAAAGAAAAATGTGAAACAGCGTATCGCTTATTTGAAGACTGGAGTCATCAAAAGGCAGTTCTACTAGCCTACTTTGAACAAAAATTCGGAGTATTCCAGAGTTCTACGCTGTGGACTCTCAATGATAAGAACAACATTGTCAGTGAAAATGAATATTGACATAAATAAATTTCCAAATTTAATTACTTGCCTTAATAATTGATAATGAAGGTAAAGTGTAATTTTCACACTTCACTAGAAATATTGAAATTGTTTCTTATTTTAGGTAGTGTTGATTATTGGTATCAGTGGAGCATGCCGTCGTGAAGAACTAGCATTTCATTCAGCTTGAACATATAATAGACATGGGAGAATATTACTAGAGATTCTCAGCACAGACAAACGTGAGAAGAGAATTTACTAATTCTAACTGGAATATCGAAGGAGTCAATGGTGTCCAAATGTTTTGAAAATATTCCTCTCTTTATCCGTCACCAATTGAGCATTCAAGATTCTTCCTAGGATATAGAAATGGAAAATGTATAAGACGATGCGTTGGTATAATTCCGCTGGGGATTTCCCAAAAAATTCAGGATTTTTAAAATTGCCGATTACTGAGAATTACACCGGCCACTGTTTCCGGAAAACGTCTGCTACGATACTGGCTGATGAGGGAGCAGTCATCACTACTCTTAAATGACATGGGCCAAAGAGAGATCAATATAAATACAAACTCGGTATCTACTTCATCAAATACATGCGCAGGACTTTCCAAAACCAATTGTAAAAAGTTACCGTTAGAGTTTATAATAATAATAAGAAATGATTTAAATTGACAATAAATGAAGAGTTAGTTCAAGATGATGTATTTTTTTGGGCGCGGGAAAGTTTTTCCCATATTAGTTACGAAAAATCGAACTTCTCCAAACTCAAATTAGTTAGTAAATGTACAACTTTTCAAAACACATTAAAAAAATTCTTACAATCGACATAAGTATCTAATTGCAATGTGTTGATCAATGTGAATGTAAGTTTCACATTTGGAAACCAAATTTTTAACGGCATCGATGAAGGAGAGAATATATCTTTGAACACTATTCCTCTGATATTAACACTAAAAAAAATTACATTCTTTGTGATGTGATATGTTTTCATCCACCAGTTATCAGATTGAAAATTATTGTATATGCAGTAGGAATGACGGAGTATAAGAAGTGTTGAAAGATAGGTATGCAAAAAATATTTCTCTAATACAAAATAATTATGTACATAATGTGCGTCATCTCCATATTTATACTCTGTGACTAATAATTTTCAATGTTGCTATAATTTTTCTTTGTTTATTAGGTGTATTAAATTAAAATTTGAGCTTTTTCCGAAGCAAAGATTTCAATAAAATAGAAATCGGTATCCCTTCTGAGGCTAACCAGGTTATATAGATTGAACGCTGTACAATTAATAATTCACTAAAAACCCTGTTCACGATAAGAATTTTTCGTCATATGAAAAATTTGTAGTTTTTGAAATCATAGTAATGAGAACTATTATGTACTATTTATTCATCATAATATGTAATGTTTGAATGCTGACAATTATTGGTTTATCGTCGCGACAAGACCTGCGTCACGGTAACGTTACGCAATTGTTTTTATTGTCAACATATTTTTCGATTTAGTCGCGGTAAAAACAATAAATTTTTGCAATTGCAATAAATAATACAAACATTTAGTATAATATAAAGTTTTATTATTCTCAATTTCATAAATATTTCCATGAAAATATAAAGAATTATTCATTTGTTGGTATAACGTAAGTCGTCTGAATTCTTGCCGCAACTAATCTTCGTGAATCTATAGCTCAAGATACTTCGGTATGATATTTTAACAATTATTTGTTAGAATTCACATGCGATCAGTAGTGTAAGTCTCAGTGTAAATATGTTAAAATCTGTGTATATCAATTACTATAACTATGTGGTTTAGATTTTCAAACTATAGACGTTGAAAACTACTGCATAAACTGATGTTAACTCGAGAAAAGAGTGTTTGAGAACTAGTTATATACATTATCATTATATTCAACTAACTATACTGTGCAAATTCATAAGATTATTTAAATCAGTGACGTGAAGATCATCGCCAGGTTTTATTGTAAGAAATTGTTTTCTAGTACTTTGTAATAAAATAGTAAAAGCATCTATTCAGACAATTTCGAGAATTTCCTGGAAATTACAGACATTTTCGAATACATTATTATCTAGTAACTAAAATGTATTCTAGAAAGACAGCCACATTTATTCCAACTAGTATTTTACCACTACATCATCGGGTAAATCTATTAAGAGTAACAAAAAAACTGTTTAATTTAGACTTTTTCCGACAACATACACAAACATTTACAATTACACAATAAATTACACAATTTGTTTTAATCGTTAACACTATGTATAGTGTAGTAAGCAACAGTAACAGGTGTTCACTAGCCACGTGATCGTAACTCGCATTCATATTGGATTGCAATCTGCGGTTATAGTTGGGAAGGGACCCCTTTAAGATTTTTGGAAATATTTTTACCTTTTCATCACTCACAAATAAAAAATTACCACATTATTATACGAACCTACTGCCAAAATAGTAGCATATAAAGTTGATTTCTTGCTGTGAATTTACCAATCACCTTGTATATCAATAACTGCGAAGTAAAACCAAAAACCATTTTCCGGACTGATTTGATAATATTTGGCCATATTATATAATATTACATCATGAACAGCAGCTTTATTAACTTCTGTTTTAAACATTATCAATTACACTCCATTACACCGCAATACTTAGTCGTGACGCTAATACATAAGGAAATTGTTTATTTTTATCGATAAAATTGTTTACTCTAGATAGAAATGAAACCGAAGAGTACACTTCTATTAATCATCCACATTTATCTTATCTGCCCTCGGCCAACAAAAAATATTTGGAGGTGTGTAGAGTGTGTACTATGTATTAGATAAAAATTAATTACTAGCATTTATAATTAAAATCAGACACAACGAATAGCATACATGATTGTTTCGGATTTGTACAGGTTTGAATGATTGTTTGTAATATGTTTTCCTCGTCTGGAAACAGCAACGATTCGTCTGGAAACAGCAACGATTCGTCCGAAAACAATGTATTTTAGGTACTTGTAACAAAAATAACTATTAGAAGTTTTGGAAACAAATAAATGACTGAAAATCATTTTAATAGTACATTATACTACAAGGGAGAGAAATGCGTTATTTTGGCAGAGGTGCAATTTGAAGCCCGAGGGCTACAATGCACCGAGGACAAAATAGCATCTCTCCCGAATGGTATATACTATTTTTTCCACGATCTCATTAACTTAAAACACATATTTTGTCATTATGAAGTAAGTAGCACCAGAATTATTGTATTCGGATTTGAGCATTTATTTAGTAGTCGTTGAGTTATTGTCATAACTACAAAATAAACAAACAAAAAGAATTGTCAAATTAAGGTGCTAGTTTGGTTTAGTTTAAAGTTTGTTTAGTGCACAATGAATAATTATGAGTCGGAAGAGGTTGTGGAGGCTGCAAATATTGCAATAAGCAATTTGCTGCCTACGCAGTCAAGATCTTTATACGATATAGCCTACAATCGGTTCAAAAAGTGGTGCGACGTGAAAAATGTTCAAGTATACAGCGAGAATGTTTTGTTGGCATACTTCTGGGGATTGCCGGAGCTTGTCGAACTGATGAACTAGTCAATTTAACTGTAGATGATATTGAGTATGTAGGCTCTTCCTTGATTTTAAAAATTCCAAACACTAAGACAAAGATTCCACGAACCTTTCTGGTTACCGATGTGGGGAATATGCTTGAATTGTTTCTAAAATACCTGTCCCTTCGTCCTCCCCACGTCAAGCATAAGCGCGTTTTTGTACTACAAAGCAGGAAAATGTAGTTCGCAGCCAGTTGGCAAGAACACCATGGGAAAAATTCCGAGTGTAGCAGGTTCGTATTTAAAATTACCTGATGCTGTTTGTTATACTGGTCACTGCTTACGAAGATCTTCAGCGACATTACTGGCAGATGCTGGTGTGGATATCACGACAATAAAGCGTCATGCTGGTTGGAAATCAACGACAGTCGCTGAGGGTTACGTCGAGAACTCCATTGAAAATAAGACCAAAATTGCTAATCAGGTTTTAGTAGGTACCACTACTAGCGCAATCACAAAAACTGTAAATGTAAGCGAAAGTAATATTCCTTCTAATATTAATTTAGAAAATTGTACAAATGTAACATTTAATTTAAATGTAAATAAATAACTTCAATGTTATCTTTTTTTTTGCATGAAAAACGTTCTTCATAATGTAAACTCCCTTGGGAGCATTATACTCCCTTGGGAATAATCGACTACTTGTGTTTTAATTTTGATGTCATAGAAACTGATTTTTACTCCCGACCGTGGAAAAAATATTTTGAAACCAGCAAATTCATATTTAATTATAAATATGTAATACTGGGAGACGTATTGAAAATAATAAATTCTAATAACAAAACATTTGAAAACAATTATTCATGTATGTACATTTGTTTTATTAACAAATAAATAACTATTTAGGTCTGGTCAAAGTCAGGATTTACTATTGCCGCATTGTTTATCACTGAATGTATCTCGGACAGTGGCGGCTCGTTAGAGGAGACAGGGGAGGCTAAGCCTGCTCTGCGGTGTTTGTAGCACTGTTAAAACAATTTCTTTTATTTATTTTTATTTTACATTACATAAGTACCTACCTATATCATATTTTTATATTTATTTTGTTATAAATCTATTTTCACATTCAACTAATTATTAATTGAGATCTCGAGTGAGCAAATAAATACGTTATTTATGGATGTACTTGAAATTTCGCGCTCTCCGAATACGTAGCCCATGCCAACGGAGCTGCTGGCAGCCTTGCGCAGTAAGCCTCCAGTGCATTCGTATATCTGACCTTGAACGACAGGGATAGCGTCATTGCACCCGCAAATAAATCTGACCACAGACAACTAGTTGCCATCATCTATCTCTTTTTAAAATGTAAGTTTTTTAATATAGTCATCTTCTACCACCACACGATCGCCCGTCGTGAAGTCTCGGCACTCTCGGCAGTAATCGGAAATAGAGCAATTCAAACAAAACAAAAACATTGGCCATTTGTCATTTGTCATCTACGATCTGCAATTGCGCCGGGTTTCTGATATTAATGGGTGTTTCTTAAAAATTTGTGTGACAAGCAATCTTTTACATTTTACTGGTAAGTACGTATTTAAAATTTTATTTAATAAATGAATGCTCAAAATGACAATAACATCAACAGCTGCTCTAGTTGCATGGACATTGTAGATTATTTGCTATTAAAAGGATTTCATACTCTCAATTACGATGAAAAGCTGATAATTAAATTAAAGTCTAGACCAACACTTTCTTTGCCGTCTTTAGTTGTAGTAGGTGAGAAACAAAATAGGGGATTGAACAATAATAATTATATAAAAAACGACTGATTAACCGCATCAACTATTAGAAATAAACCTACTGGTGACAATGTTTGTTATTTACTAATGATTATTTAGTTTGGGGTAGGGTGGGTTTTAATAATTTGCAAAATATAACGCGGAGCCTCGAAAGACATGAAAAATCTCAGAAACATATTTCATCATGTATTAAATTTGAAATACTGGATAAACATAATATTGCAAATGCTTTAGGTTCTCCTCAAAAAATAGAAATACAAAATTATAATGAGAAGGTCCGAGAAAATACAGATATTTTACATAGATTGATCGATGTAGTAATATTTTTATCGTCTCAAGAAATTTCTTTTTGCGGCCATGATGAAAAAGCGGATTCTTCTAGGGCTAATAGGACTACTGGCGAACAACTCACATAAAAAAATGTAACGGGCTCATGACACTACCTCAAGTGGTGAGGAAATGTGCCAATGTGATTATAAAACGATAGTTTGAGGTTTTTCACTTCAAACCTCCTTTACTGAAAACATCGCGAGCCGCCACTGATCTCGGACCGTTTTTTTTTTATCAATACTAGGGTTATTTGTATTACTCAATGCAAAGTTTACTGAATAAATATAAATACCACTCTTTGTCGGCACTTTGATGATTTGAGATCAAAGCCGTACCGCCGTACATAAATACTGTCGCAAAAAATGTCTAATTACGAGGGACTTAAAAAAGTAATTTCTTTGCAATTGGGAAATATTTATGTACGAGGGATATTCCAAAAGTGTGGTGTAAGGCTGCTTATTGTATAAATAAAATATTTGTAATATAATAAATATAAATATTATAAAACGATTATAGGTAAATGTATAAAGTTTGTAAGTATTTTGTTAGTTGTAAAGTTGTAAATATTGACATGTAAATTTTAAAATAAAATATATACGTACTCTACTATATAAAAAATAAAGTAGCCATGAGGAAAATTAGCAATAAAATGTTTCCTACACGAAAGTGTTTGTGACGTTCGGCTGTCTTGATCTGAAATATAATAAAAATGTATTATATTCTTGTTTTGTATTTAAATAAACTATATATTCTTTTCAGTAAAAAATTACTCAAATGAAAACCCAATGTATAAGTATGTCCAGGTCATTTCTTAGTACTTAATATTATTTAAGTGATTTGGGTATTTCTATACGTATAATAATTAATTTGAGACAAATTATTTTAGTTTATTTAAAGATGTTACTGTACATACCATTTTTATTATATACTGTTTGTGCACAGGTATCACTTGGAATCGGTGTATCAGTTAAAAAAGAAAAATAAAATAAACACTAACAGATATTTAAAGTTTTTTGTCTCACACTATATCGATCGCGCACAACACGTTACAGTTCTAGCGTTGGCCACCGTGTAGGTATCTGGGTACCGAACGGTCCCCGAGACGGATGAGGAGAGCGGAATTGGTAGGGCGGGGCGTGTTCAAGAGTGATACAACTTATATATTTATTCTGTAAACTTTGCTCAATGTGTATTTAAATACGAAAAACTTCTCAGTCTCTCTTAATAATTTGTCTAGTGAGTATTGTTTCTTATGTGTATGTATATTTATGTAATGAAATGTAAATGGTTTATTATTTGATCCGTTCTGGTTTTGAAACCTTTGTAAAATATTTTTTAAATTAAATATGCTAATAGCATACTTACGTTTAGAAAATAATTTATAACATTCATTACATACTCTAACATGGTAATACCACTGGGTTTAAATAACGATTTCAGAATATTTTCCAGCGTCATTATATATTTATTTTTTTTTACATAGTTATCGTATTATACTCATTCTTTCCTCAAAATTAGTGACATTATGATTGAAGCACCCTGTATATGTTACCTATTTCAACATTTGTCAGTTCTAGATTCTGTAAATTGTGGGAAAGAAATATATCGAAGCCAATAAAGCTATAAACGAATCACAATTGATTTTTTCTTGCCAGTTATACTATCAAAATTAAGAAAAATACGTAACTTTCAGAGAAATTTCCTGAATAATTCCCCTATGTGATATAAATTAATCGACAGATATCAACATAAAACACGTAAGTATTAAATACAATTTTCGGACAATTGATCTATAAATAGTAACAAACTACTGTATTACATGTATTTATCGCATTACCTTATTTCTGAAATTATTTAGGTGATTCCCGTCAGGATAATCCGAAATATATTTACTAAATTAACAAATTTGTTTTATAAAACAAATATGAAAATATTGTTAATACGTATATGTGAATGAAAATATTAATTATTTAATGGCATTAAACTAATATCAAACAAATTCGAATTTGTTAAAGACACATTTTATTAGGCTAAAATTGCCACTGTTCCTCTTTTATGTGATACTGATAATATTAGACTATTATTAATGATTTATCAATGAAAAAACAGTACAATTAATAAACAATACTACTAATCTAAACTATAAAAAAAACTAAATAAACTAAACTACTAAGTACAAAGTACTGAAAATATGAAGTGTTATCTAGCTCCATATTTGATTATTGAAGTAACAAAATATCCAAAAAGATACCGATTATTTCAGAGTGTTTGCAACGCTATGGAAAGAGGATTATAGATGCTGGTTTTAATCAACTTGTTACACTAAAATCATGTCTTATTGCTGAACAATTTCCGATCTTAGCGAGTGTTATTCAGAAATCTTGTAAAGTTTGCTTTACAATATTAAAAGTATTTGAAACGACATGGTGACTATAAAAAATAAGCTTTAATTTTTTAATTTGTACTGTTGAAATGGGCTGCGTGACATATTCCAAGAAACCGGAAATGAATTGAATCAAAACATTTACAGTGACGTGGCACTTCTGGTTATAGGGGAAGCAGACGTAAACTCACTTATTTTACATGGAAATGGAGATTTTTTATTTAATTTTCAGATTTTTTATATTACATGATTACGAATTATTCAATTCAACTAAAGCAATTAGTGATTTAAAAAATAATAATTTTGTGGGAGTAGTACTGACATAGGATACAATATCAAGAATATATATAAGTTTCTATATATTCCATAGCGCCATTAGTGACAAATGAAAACCTCAATAATCCGTTAGAACGCTGGTAAAATTGAACACCCTGTGTTTTATTTTACCATCTATTTCTATATCCTATCTCCCCGATCTGTCTAAAAAGAAGATGGTAATATAAAATATGATTTTTTCATTTGAAATACGCTAGTTGACGTCTACTTCCGGTATAACCGAAAGTTCCACTGTAATCATTTTGCTTCAGTTCAACAGTCTTATTGTTCTCTACTAGAATGAGTATTTTCTTTTAAACACTTTTGGTGGATATTAACCGTTATTTTGCCCTTTTTATCCTCAACATAAGAGAAGTTCAGAGTTAGTGTGTGTGTGGTAAAATAACATGTTTATAGGGTTAACTATGACTTAGTACAAATATTTTAAGAGGAGATAGGGAAAAATAAGAATTAACGGAATTACCCTTCAAAAAAATTCCAAACTTATTTATAAAGCCAAAAAATAATGATATACGTGTTAAAAGTAAGATTTTATTTTGTGAGTGAAGATGATTAAAAAACGAGCGTAGCGAGTTTTTTAACTTCACGAACAAAATAAAATCACTTTTAACATGTATATCATACACTATTTTTTTTACAAAACAATCGGAAGAAATTTAAACTCAATAAAAATAAGAAATCAAAAAATACCACACAGATCGCAGTGTTTATGAACCAAAATTTTCGTAGCAACCAGTGTTGTTGTTAGTTACGGAAAAAACGCAAAAATATTGACAGCATTTTCTAGTAATATTATAAGTATAATGAATAATCTCGTTAATGAGTGTAACGAATCCTTCCCTGCTGAAATGGAAGAAGCCGCCAGTCGAGCAACATTGGAATTATTGCCGGCGAAATCAAAGGAACACTACGAAATCGCTTATAGACGCTTTTCGGAATGGTGCAACATTAAAAAGGTCCCTGGGAAATGTAACGAAAGTGTTCTACTGGCATATTTTGAGGAAAAAGCCAAGATATGGAAATCGTCAACGCTGTAGTCAAATTATTCCATGATTAAAACTATGTTAAAAATAAAGCAAGATCAAGATATAAGCAAACATTATAAACTTATTGATTTTTTAAAACGGAAGGGTGAAGGATATCAAGCAAAAAAGTCAAAAGTTTTGACGAAGACACATATCGACAAATTTCTCACAGAAGCGGAAGACGAAAAGTATCTGATGATGAAAGTCGCAGCAATAGTGGGTGTCTTCGGGGCGTGTCGCCGGGAGGAATTGTGTCAGATTACCATCGACAATATCGAATATTTGGGCACTTCGGTTGTTGTGACCATACCAGATACTAAAATAAAAATTCCTCGGACTTTCAGTGTTGTTGGTGAATTCTATTTAAACTGTAATGAGCAAATATGTAGTTTTACCAGTTTATAACGAAATAATGAAAAACGAATGCAAAATACTGGAGCTAACTGGATTAACTGTTACCTATCTATCAGGTATTATTACTAATAAGAATGTTAATTTTTGTCGTTTCTACATTTAGAAACGCTACAAAAAGACGACCGCATGGTAGTTGACATTGTTGACAGATGTAAGCTTTATCTATGAATCTAAGCCATCTCAGTCGATTCTTATCATAGGCGCCGACTTTCCGCAGGAAAAAAGGTTTTGCCCCATTTTGTAAATATCGAGCTAAAATTCTGGGATAATTTTTTTATTGGCTTTTAGGCCTCCCTGAGCACGTGGTTAAATTTTTTGTACTTAGTCATAGTTAACCATGTATAATATAATAATTTTCTCTTTATTTACAGGTGTGTCATCTCACACCATCAGTGAGTAACATGTCATCCAATAGTTGAGTTTCATTAAGATGAATATACAGGTATTTAACAATAATAATTAACAATTATTTGTTTACATTTTTTCCTGACATCTAAAGTGAAAACATCTATAATTAATATTTGTTTATATTTTCTGATATTTAACATCAAAATAATAAAAAGTGAATAAATAAGATAAATCTAGCGATATCTAAAATTTTAGCCCTACAATTTGTAAGAAATGGGATACTTTGAAGATGTTGAGAGGACCACACGTAAAATTAGGTATTTTAGCATTATTCTTTTTCATCTCGAGACGGGATTATTGCAGGATAGCCGACTGTGACATATATTTATTTTTGTACATATTTGCAAGACATAGTAGATACTTTCAACTTTTAAAAGATGCCTACGCACAAAAAATTACAGCTGTCTGGCTCGGTCCGTTTGGGATAAGATATCTTTGACTCTTTTAAAATATTTTAAACAAATCCGCTCAGCTGCTCCGTTTTGAATGTAAAAATTATTAAAGAAGTAAATCTCTGTACGTGAAGATGAGTTTTTAATCACAAAGCAATCTGTTTCATTTTCTGTTTTCTTGTCAGTATATTATTTATGCTGTTATCTGACATTATTTGCTATTATGACTGTTTTTTGAACTCCGATTTGGATGCCATTTGAATTTGAATATTGTTACCTGATTCAGCACCTCAGCATTCGTTATTACTGGACGACAGAGTACTTTGCGTGATTCTCCCTTTGTGCCTAATATTAATTTTTAGACTCATTTTCTAAATTTCATAACTCATATTTTGATGGTTCTGAAAAGTGCGTAAAACAAGTATGGTAAGTGTATTTGGGAAAGTAAAAGGAAATGAGATAATTAAAGAAAGATAATGAAAGAGATGCTTTCTAGAACTCATATTTAAAGTATGTAGGCTCTTTAACAGCATAACATTATCGATTTTGTACGCTACATCAGATTTTATATAAATATTTTTACGCCTTGGCTAAATATTTGCTAAATCTAAATTCAAATTAATATAGTGTATAATAAGACCATAATGAAATGATGTTCTATCAAATCTCAAATGGATGTTTATTTCAGATGAACGAGCAGTGTTTTCGTCGCCACGGGGTCCGACTTTAATATTTAATCTCGACGATTCCATCAGCCATTAAAGCCGTAATGAAAATGTTTACTGATCGTATCTTTCTATTGAAATTTGATAGAATTAAGAAAGGTAATCCCTAATTCCTAACCCTTCGTTTTCCTTTCTCGTTGATTTTTGCTTTATTTCAATATCAATTTCAATACAACGTTGATGTCCATTCAAAATTTGTATTTTTCTTTAGGAAAATAAATCTCATATTTTTTAAAAATGATAAATTGTGATTATACAGTGTATCCGGGAAAATGTGAGAAATCTCTCGGGTGCAGATACAACAGGAAAAAGTAAGATGACAAGCTCCTATAAAAATTTGTCCCACAGGCCTTACGAAGATATGTGTCTCTTAAGGACGTCGTTGGAAATCGGTTTTTCTTAAGTAACTTTGAAAGTACTTAATATAATTTAATTTAATATAATAAAAATAATAAAAATTTAATGTGATGGACACTAGTAAGGACCTCTTAAAACAGTACCCTTGAAACATATTTAGCTTTTCTAGTTTATCAGAGGCAGGTTAAGATTTACAACTTAATACTTAAATTTTTAACACCCTGTATGATAAAGATTTTAAAACAATAAATCTGGGTAGCTTCAACCTTAGAATAAGAAAAAGGATAATAAACTTTTAATTACTGTCGATAAAATGAACCGTTTATGAGAAAAAGTGCGACCTATGTTCGCAAAAGATGTGTTTTAGTCATTTATCAGCATCAAGAAAACGTATTGTTTTTAATAAGGTTACCATGTTACGAAATAAATTAAATACAGAATTGAAATGGAATATAGAATTTTAGAACTTGTCATCTTTCACATCGATATTTTATTTTGTTATTAATTTATCAATTTTTGGATTTCGTTGTGAATTTAATTGTGAAGCAATTCGATATATGGAATAGACGTTTATTGACTATGCAGATATGCATCTGATGTATTATGTCTTGCAATGCTTCACAAGCCAGAAGGTTATATCATAACAGATTTCCTAATCATGCTCTACCAAACCAGAAGACATTTCAACGAGTTGACCAACGTATAAGGGAGAATGGTGGTCTAATAATGTAATACATACTATTGACATTCTTCATATTTATAGGTAATTTGAAGAAAATAGTACTGATGCTGGTCTGAGAACGTATATAGACTACAATTACAGGAAAATATGTTAATTGCTGTAGAAATACTCAACGAGCACTCAAAAATTATCAGCACTGTTTAATACATTGAAAACAATACTACATGAAGTTCTTCAGGAACAGCTGTTATATCCATACCATTTTCAGAAAATACATGAACTGCTTCTTGAATATTTTCCTCGTAGAATACAATTTACAGCAACGAAATAATGTAAACTTCGTTAGCACTATTATTTCCCGGATGAAGTAAGGTTTACCAAAAATGGTATCACTAATTTATACAACACACATGTATGGGCTGATAGAAATCCTCATGCCATTATTGTTTCGCATCATCAGTATCAGTTCCAATCAATTAATATCTGGGCAGGAATCATTGGCAATTTTTTTATTGGAGCATTCGAATTTCCGCAACGATTGGATGGACAAGTTTATTTGGAGTTCTTTCATAACGTTTTTCAAGATTTGATAGAGAACTTATCACTTGAAACCCGCCGAAACATGTATTTTATGCGCGATGGAGCACCACTTCATTTCAGCGTTGGTGCGCGGGTGCTGAATATCATCTATCCAAACCCCTAGATAGGTAAAGCAGGACCTATTGCCTGGCCATTTAATTTTTACCTGTGGGCACACCTCAAACAATTGGTGTACCTACTCCACTCCGGTCGACACTAAAGAAGGACTTCTACAGAGAAGCTGCTCCTGGGACACCACTGCGTTTTTTTAAAATCAATATGAAACTTTCCTGTTGCATTCTTAATATTATGTTATCGTCAATAAGCAAGAGTACCTGATTTTTAGTCCAAGATTGAAGCTACCCGGATTTATTATTTTAAAGTCTTAAACATTTAGGCATTAAGTTGTAAAGCTTAGCCCCTCCTGATAAACTAAAAAAGCTAAATATGTTTCAAGGACTCTCTTTTAAGAGATCCTTACTAATGCCCATCACATTAAATTTTTATTAAATTATAATGAGTACTTTTTAAAAGTTATTCAAGAAAAACCGATTTCCAGCGGCGTCCTTCAGGGACACATATCTTCGTAAGGAGAGCCTGTAGAAAAACATTTTGTAGGAACTTGTCATCTTATTTTTTCATGTTCTATCTGTACCTATTTCCCAGATTTTACCGGACACCCTACATAGACCAACATTTTAGTAGTAAATTACAACACTATTAAAAATAATTGAATGTGCTAACACTATTACCTTCGTATATTTGAAATATAAAGCTCCTTAGAGTTACAGTAATGCTTACAAAATTTGATAATTATTATATATTTTTTTGGAAAGTCGCTGCAGATTGTAACAAAAATTATATCATCTTAGAATTTAAAATGTGTGAAGTTTTATACTAATAGCATGATGAACATATTTATTATTGTGTCCAAACCATAGAAATCATAAAGTATATAGAAGGCCAAATGTCTGCAAAATTAGACACCAAAAAATATTTTAACGACATAAATCAATTAACTTCATAGCTTTCGAAAATATTATTGTTTAACTTAGATTCTGAAAACTGTTAAATTGCTTTTAAATTTTACTAATGCTTTGTACTATATAAAATTGGAAAAAAGTTGGTAATAATAGAACTTCAAAAATTTCCTATCTACTGTATATCATCCAACAAAATACGCCAGTAAACAAAACACTTAATTTCAGATGTACCTATTGATTATGCTATAGTAAAATTTTCCGAGTGTTTTCTGGCACTGTATTTAGCATTCTTAATATAATTTGTTTACTACAATAAATATTCACACTTGCTCCTATTACGTCTAAAGACAATGGTCAAACGAGGTATTCCCTTCATAAGACAAATTAATGGATATATTTTGGTCGCAATACAGTTTTAAATGCGTTCCAAAATACATTGGCATAAAATTGTGTAACGATGTGACAACAGGCAGAGGTCACATTTCAAACTCAAAAAAAAAAAATGAAATTTCTACGGCGACAAATTGTATATTTGATGACTATTGAGATATAGTAAATAACGCAATTTAATATAATTTTCGCCAGCATACTTCTTATTAGAATCGTAAAAAATAAAATTATTCGATCTTAGTTGTTAAATTGCTCTACAAGTAACTGTCGAGAACCAAACCATGAAGCATTTCGTAGAATTTGTGTTCAACAATTATTGCAGAATTTTTTACCTTACAGAACAAAACAATTCATAACAGCTTTAAAATAACGACTTACGTTACTAATTTGTAACGAACTATAGACGGTTAGATGAACAGTACTAAAACAATTTTATTAGGATTCTATTTAACACAATATTATACTGTGTGGGGCATAATACAACAGTAAACGTTGCTAAAATAAACAAAAACTCATTAAACAGTTAAAAAATTAAAATCTATGTCACTGGCATATATTACATTATTTTATTATTTTACCCACGCACAGGTATATCCTTCTGCGGGTCTACTCTCATTTATTTACCATTTTTGTCTCATAACCATTATTTTCTGCATGTATGGTAAATAAATTATTAATGTAATTTGAGAACATTGAGAAAATTATAAATTTCTACAAATTCCTTCTGGTTTCACAATAATTTAATGACTGAAATATTTTTCTAGATTCTTACTAAATGTCAAAGAAAGACTTAATTTCATATTATGTTAGTTAAAGTTTTAAATTAAAATAGCTATTTATGTAATCAGTTATGAAAAGTATGATTTTATCGCACGAGTTAGATAGAGTCATGTCGTAACGTAATATCTTTTCTAACTCTCACGAAAAATGATAAATACAAGTTTTTAATTTTGATCATTTACAAGTATAATTTAAATAACAATTATCTAGTAGGTCAGTGTCAGTTTAAATTTTCTTGTCATTTGGCTTAACATTTAATAGACGTTGACCTATTCTGTGATCGCCGAACTGAGCTGTTTTTGAAAAAAGTATATACATTAAACCATACAATACCCAGTTTGATAGCATTTTTGAAAAGTCCGATGGATACCACACTACACCGTAAAAAAATTTGAGTAAAATTTGACTCAAAATCAACACAATTGACTGTTAAAACGAGTCCACACCTGATTTAATAATAATAATCTTTATTATTCCAACAGGAACACCCAATTACAGGAATAAGTAATAAACATAACTAAGTGGCAATAAGAAATTAAAATAAATACATATAATATACACTAATAAAGAGACAAAATCATATAACACACAAGCAATGTAAATTACACATTAAGTAAATAGGAGATTTTGCTAGTATATTAGTTCTAGGGGAATCACAGTAAAACAAACTTTGTTGCCTCGTGTACCCACGTGGTATACGAAAGTAGACATTACTCAATAGTATGAGGCAATCAACTCTGTTGTTTAAAAGATTATACAGAAAACGAATAAGAAATACGTTACGACGTAAATCCAACGACTCTAATCCGAAACGATTCAATAGGTTAGTGTGATTACAACCCTGAAGTGGATAAACGCCATCTTGTCGATATGCAAGAAGTTTTAAAAATCTTCTTTGAACTGATTCCAGCCGGTGCTGATGCGTATTATAAATCGGGTACCATATTATGGAACCGTATTCGAGTTTAGACCTGATCAGGGAACAATATAAAGTTTTCAACGTGACCACATTTGTAAAATCTCTACAATTGCGGTATATAAAACCATAAGTCCGGAAACAACTAGATACAATATTATTAATATGTTCGATAAAAGTAAATTTAATGTCAAAGGTAATCCCTAAATCTTTATATAGCTCAACACGACTAATGATGTAGCCGTCAATAGAATATTCATATGCAACAAAATTAATCTTGCGAGTGAAAGACATAGATTTGCACTTGGAAATATTAAGTGACAGATGATTTAATTCACACCATACAACCAAGCGATCTATACAGAACTGAAGATGTTCGCAATCTGAAACCGAATTAATTTTAGAATAAAGCTTAAAGTCATCAGCGAATAATAATTTTTCACAGGAAACAACATCAGGAAGGTCATTAATGAATAGTAAAAACAAAAGTGAACCCAAATTAGAGCCCGGCGGCACACCAGATGATGGAACAAAAGAACGAGAAGTGAAGTTTTGATATCTAACCCCAAACTGTCTATTAGCTAAATAAGACTCTAAAAGTTTAATTAATGAGTCAGAAAAACCAAACTGATGCAATTTCGCTAATAAAATATAATGATCTATCTGATCAAAAGCTTTTTTAAGGTCGGTAAATATTACATCAATCTGGCCACCACCATCTAATACTTCAGAAATGTATTGGGAAAAAACTGTAAGATTAGAAATTGTTGATCTTTTCTGCATAAAACCATGTTGATGTATAGATATCAACTGGTTAGTAAAGTAGTAAATTTCCCTATATAAAGCAGATTCAAAAACTTTAGGGAAATTACACAACAACGAAATAGCTCTATAGTTCTCTACCTCATTCTGATTACCTTTTTTAAAAATTGGAAAACATAAAGGCTCAGCAAATGCATGCGCGCAGTCTCTCAAAATAAAGCTTGGTATTCCATCTACGCCCATGGTGAAAGTGTCTTTCGAATTTTTAAAATAATAACACAATTCATTGAGTAATATTCACTCAGTTATGTGTTAGCTAAATAAATCTTTTATAAGTAACTTTGAATAACTTTTGAGTTAGTTTACTGAACTATGTGTTACTACAAACCCAAAATTGTGTGTTATTATCAATATATTTCGTTGTTTTTTCCACAAACCACCTTTATGACGAAAAATTGTGTCGATAAACTCATTTCTGCATTAAAATATTTAATTACTCAAAATTCAACACCAAAATAATTTCACTCATAAATGAGTTTGAGGTTACTCAATGATATTTTTTACTGTGTAAGATCCCAAACGTTTTTTCAAAAGTAAATATTGCGTACTTGATGGAGGTGGATGACAATAATTTTTTAATGGCTAAGGTAACTAATAATTGTTTCACTTTTAGTTGTTAGTTTTGTTTAGGTTGTGGTAATAGCCGGTGCATGTCGGAAGTCAGAATTAACATTTTTACGTGTTGAAGATGTTACAGATGAGGAGACTAGAACTAGAGTCATTCGTGAATTTGTAATCATCTCGGAAGATATAGAAGGACTAAACTTCGTTGACATATACGCCCGGAAAATACTAAACATAAGAGCTCCTTTATTTGATATAGAAATGGTAAACGTGTTGTACAACCAGTAGGAATTAATACTATTGGTCAGTTACCAAAGATGATTGCTCAAATGATGGGTTTGCTAAATTGTGCATTATTCACGGGGCACTGTTTCAGAAGATTTTCGGCCACTTTACTTGAAGATTCTGGGGCCAATATTTTAAAAATAAAGCAACATGATGACTAGAAATCAAATTCTGCTGCAGAAAAATATGTTGAAAATAATATGTAACAAATAAGATTTCTTCTGGAATTAGTTTTACTAACTGTACCAAATCCATTGTGAATATTTATAATTAAATATAAATAATTAATAAAGTGTTCTTTATAAAATTACTGGCTTAAATAAAAGTTACTTTATTAATTTTCTGTTGTATTTTGTTTAATTCTATTTTGCAGTTAATGACATAACGAACTTTTCGTAACCAGTTGCATAATGCTTTTCATTATGTAATCAGTTACATAAAGTATAACGTTTTGACTTGTTTCGATAACAAAAGATGTAAAAAAAATTGAAAAAGTAATTAGTTACTTCAGTTTAGGTGACATTGGCGCATTCGCCATTTTATACAAAATATTACTAACTAAGAGAAATCACGTATTACTAATTCACTAGGTAATTCATTAGTATTATAAACGTATCTTCAGTAATACTAAGTACTACAAATATGATATTTTAATAAACAATCTTATGAAAAGTCGTCATAATTTAATTGCGTATAACATTTGTTTTGAATGCTTATAAGGAATAGTACGTAATTTTTTATAAATTTTTTGGTATTAACAATATTGTGTGAAACTAACTACTCTGCGGACTAAAGCCCCGACCAGCGTTGAATTACAGCCACAATATCTACCCATATATTCTTTATTATTAGTTTTTAGGTAATGAACAATTCCACAGACAAAGCTCTATTCAATAATTATTAAAAAAAAAAAAATTAATCTGACTAAATTTACTAACCTAGTTTAATGAAAACATTTTGTAAATATCTAAGTTCACTTTTTTTAATTTATTGTTATAATAATTAATTGTAGGAGATTTGATTTATATTAGCTTAAAATATTTTTCTTATACAGTAAATAATAGTACGTAAATAGTAACAAATACTAACTAACAACTGGAGTTTACAAACAAATGTTTCTATGGTATGTACAACTTAAATACATAATTTAACAACCAAAACCAACCAGAAATCTATGACGCAAATCAATTTCTGTCGAAAAACTTTGGAGATAAAATAGACAGTATAATATCTTAGGGACCAAATTTTCCAATCCTACAAACATAAAGCTTATTTCGTTCTTGGAATTTACAGAGTATACTCTCTAAAACTGGTCGTGTTTGCCCCTCTTATGCTACCCATATAGCTTTATAAAAGCTGATTGACTAAAAATACTGAAAATGCAGAGAAACAGTCCGCAAAAGAAAACGTCAGTTTTCATTTCATGGTCAATATACAGATGTGCGTTTGGCAACCTTTCTCACACATGTTAGTAATCCCTAGACTGTAGCGCTTTCAAAAAAAAACAGACAAAAGCACTTACTAGTAAAGAGAATAATTTCACTTTACCTACCTATATTACAAGTTCGTTCATTTTAGAGATACTTGAAATATATTTAATGGTAGATATTGTCACTGTAAAATAATTATACATTTCTTGCTATTTCTATATTGATAATACAGGGCGTTTAGAAATTAGCCTGCAATATAAGAAGAATCAATTTATATGCACCAGTTTCAAAGGGGATCCCAAACCCTTAATCGTGAGCCTTTGAATGTTGTATTTTACAGATATCAAATATTATATTTGGAACTGAATATTATCCACTGTTATGTCTCAAATTTATATTTTAACTGTTAAAAAATAAGATGAGGATCAGAAACTCTGCGGGGGTATTTTTATATCATTTCTTGTACCGTTTTAATATAAAATTGATTTAAAATGATTATATTATTTGTTACATGTTAAAAATCATTTTTTTTTGTTCTGTATTTAATAGTGCAACTCATTCCTTCAATCCGTGTTGCACCTGAATGTCGCCCGAATAATTTTGGGGTGTTGAGTTACAGAATGGTACCGATGATGAAATATTTTCCTTCTCTTGGATAAAGAGTTGGCTATCAAATCCCGACGTGCCGAGCACATTATCCGTCATCGGCACGCATCGGCGTGGAAGAATTTGATTTCCTGATTTTCTACCTGCCAGTTGGATTTTTAAAATGCTCTATGTTCGACCCATTTCGGTGTACGTTGACTGGTTGAAATGTGTATATGTTAAGAATATTTAATTGTTGCATGTTGTCGTTCTGCTGGAGACAGGTAAAGGCACGTTCAGACTTCTAATGATGTGTTTGTGACTATGACCGACGATGCAGCACGAGTAGGATTAGGGAGGAGATGAGTTTGCTCATTGCGCATTGTTAGTTTTTAAATGATTATTTTAAGTATCTCTGAAATATGTGAAATATAGATATGAAGTTTATAAAATGCATGAAATATGTCAAATATATGAAATATAAGAGAGTACTATAGCTATGCATACAATTGAAAAATTATAACTGAGGTCTCATAATGGAAAATATTTTTAGTTTAGGAAGTTTACAAGGAATTATCAGGAAAATTTTTTGTTTATACCCAACTAACAAAATTTTAAAAGAAGCGAATTATTTTATAACTATTGAATAGCGCTGTTTAATGAACAAATAGTTGTGATAATTTTGTTCCTGAAAAAAATAATTGTGTAAAATTGTTTTGTAATAGTGCTTGCAAAGTGTTTTATAGAATAAATAAGTTTCAGTTCTTTAAAATTTTTATGAAAGTATCATAATGCGTTATAAAATATTAAAAAAAGACATATATAAGGATTGTAAACATATTGTGTAAAAGTCGTATACTTGGGCAAATGACTTTTAATTATAACCTAATAAAATAGTTGTATTAATAAAATTATTTTTAGCCTCGAAATGCGCTCATTTATAAAAAATTGTTATAGTTGTGTTTAATCTATAAAAATATTCCCTGTTTTATAAATATGGGTTGAGAAAACAAAATTATCGTATATTCCGCCCAATAAATTCTAAACATAACCTTAATTTTATCATATTGTATGGAATAAAATAGTTTTATTATAATTATATAATTTTTACTATTGTTGAAAGATTATTTTATAACAAGATCATTAAATATAATTATACAATAGTAATATAAATTAAAGAAAGCAAAATTTTTATATTTTTTTAATTTATTTTTTATAATTTTATAGGAAAAGTGGTCTAAACTAAAGAGCATAATTTTTTTATCACTAACATATCTATTACAAAAATTATCAATAAAATTTGCGGCACAATAAAATTGAAACACGAGATTGTTGAAATGATAATATTGTAAGTATTATACCTATCTACCATTTACACAAATAATCGCCATTGGGTTTAGGCTACCCAATTTTTAAATATAAGCACAAATCATTATGAATCTGCATTATAGACCAATCTTAAAATGATTTGGTTTTAATATTCTTCACTAAAAAATATAATATTTCTTTAAATAATACCAAAATACAAATACAAAACGTTTTTATAGTTGCGGTATAAAATTGTTTTAAAAGTGTTGTATACATTTTTTATAGAACTGTTACATTACCAAAGTGTTTTATAAAAGTAGGCCCTTTTCGATTGTGTATAAGTATCGTATAAAGGCATTTAACCACGTTATATGAATGTCAAGCTCCTATAAAATTTATTTTATAGCAATTTATACAATCTTTTTAAAATTTATTTTGCTAGTTTAAATGTTGTAAATGTTGTTTTATTGAATTTCTTCTCTTCTCTTATGCTATTCACCTCATTAAACTATAAATTGCGTTTTATATGTTTTTCTTAGTTAGGTTACCTAAATTTTTAAAACTTCCATGAAAAAATTGAAATATGTAAATGATACTGCAGGAAACAATTACTCCGCGAACTAATGCCCTGACCGGCATTGAATTACTCCTGCAGTATCTGTGTAAACAGCCAAGAACCATTGTCGGACACACCACCAGATATAGACCGGTTTCGAGATCGTTAGCCCTCATCAGTATGTCATAGGTGAGATGACCGACAATTGAACTGGCTGTTCCTTCATATGTATGCTAACATATAAATTGAGTGCAGGTGAGATATAAGAGAGATATAACAATAATAATATCTCTACTCCTCATTCTAATCACGAGGATTAGCCCAGAAGTCGAAGACTTGTGCGGGGGAGGGGGCGGCATATTATTATTAAGCAGGCCGCATTTGCGCCCAGGAACGACTTACGTTGGAAGGCTCTAACCACCATTCAGTGCAGGAATGAGGGAAACCTGGAAAACCTCAATAATTAGGGGGGTAGTCACATGTCAACCGGAATCAATCTCTCACATTGACCCAAGCCAATATTCTTTCACCCTACCATAGTCGCAGAGGGGGGTGAAAATCTCTCCACGAATATATACGGTCTACCGACTGCGCGGGTCGAACTCACAGCAGTCATCTCGATTCAAGTACTCACGCCTTAAACCGCGCGACCACTGACCGATAAAGATAAGATTGAAATACTTCTATAGAAAAATTCCATGAAAGTAAAATGAGGATTTATTACAAAAAATCACTCAATTATATATAATATGTCTAAAATTAAATAAGTAGACGACTTCTACCGTATCTTTCCTTAATAAATAATTTAAAGATTTATTCAATGGATTTAATAGCGGAAGGAAATATACGCTGATTCTAACACTTTGTCCATTGAGAAGGATCATTAAGCAAACAAAATATGGTACAAATTTTGTCATGTATATCTATAGTTGTAATCGTTAAAAGTTGAATTTAGTAAAAATTCAGTTATTCGCCCCCTTATATTATTATGCCAACAAATTTCTAATAAATGAATTAACAAACTATAATAGTATATTATTCAACGAGCATACAATGATGGCTGTAATTCACGAGGGTGGCGGTTACGGCACGAGACGTAAGCAAGTGTCGTATATCACCCGAATGAATTACAGCCACTATATGCAAGTAAAATACTATACTTTGTCCACATTAATAATATTTTAGCAAAAATTTTTACTGAAAAAGTTATAGAATATTTTGGCATTCCATAACCTGACACATAACATACAATTCAAAATTACCTTACTCTTAGGGGTGACATTCGACGTTCACTTGATAAATTTACAAAAGTAAGTAAAATTTAATTAGTAAATTTCTACCATCATTCGTAAAATGTTAATATTGCTATGAGTGGTAGCAGTTCTAGACACATCTTAAAACTTTTTCCATATTATGAAATATTCAATCTCTCTTCCACATTTCAGGATAGCCTGTATATTGAATCATAATCCTATAGCTTAAATTAAATGCGAAATATCACTTAAACTCGGTATCTTTGGCTTGTGTATCTATATTACAATCTGTCATATTTCAACAACAACTTTGCGAATCGTGCCGTTTGAAATTAATTAGATCAAATTACTATATTGACAATAACTTTCAAACTAATTAATAATTCGAGTTATTGCGAAGGTGTGCTTTTTCCAATAATTTCATCGTTTCAACAGATTTAATAAAAAGTATAATTATTCGTACAAAATCATAAACGTGTTTAATTTTGAGAGAACAGTCTACATTTTATAATACTGAAGTTTGTCTATACAGTTAATTATTATGATTAAGTACAAAAAATTTAACCACTTGCTCAGGAAGGCCCAAAAAATCTATAAAAAAATTAATTCGAAATTCTAGCCCGATGTTTAAAACTGGGACAAATCCCTCTTTGGGAGATGGATTGCACCCGCGGCAGTCTTTATTTATAAAATCTTGTACGATTGCCGTAGCTCCGTTCCTCGACTCTAAAAAAGCAAACAACACATAGTATAGGTTAAACCATGTTATAGGCTTATAGGAAAATATATGTCCCTGACATAAATTCCTTTATTTAATTACTATAAAATGTTTAGAACTGAAAATTAGTCACTGGAACTGAACCATAACCTAGAATTTTGCATTGCTAGTTGCATACTCTCCAAACATCAAAGAGCACTGGGTCAAAGCTTAGAATATTATTCCGTTAATCTAACAGCCAAGAGTCAAAGATTTTTACAGAACACTGTAAACATCTCGGAATAGTAAACATTATTTTATGCAAACGTCGACTATTATTAGTATTGTTGTCTATTAGTATTAACAGAACAACAACACAAGAAGTTTCAAAATTTATCGGCTTGAAGTAGGTACACCTTACACTAGTGGCCTACAGATGGCGACTGCATCAGATTCTGTCAAAAATAAAATCTCGCATACGGTGGTTAGTTTGAAATAATTTCTCAGTAGTTGCCTTCGCAAAATAAATTTTTCATAATTTTTTGTGTATTTACAAACATGTATTCAAATGCCGAGATGACGGAAAAGATGCTAAGTTATAGGAAGTGTGACAGTGACATATTATCGTGTGGCAGCGTAATACCTAAGATGTTTTTCGAGTAGACAAAATATTGTGCCGAATTCTCTTTGAACCACATTGAACAACGGCTGTAATGCCTTGGCAGTAAAAGTGTGGTAGTATTTTCATGTATTTGAATACATTTAGGTGTATTTTTTATTACCCTTTGTGTTTTTTACCGACAGTAGGAATCCACCTGGTCGTGGTCGTCGGGTCGAGTACTTCGCCTTCAACATAAAGAACATTGGAGGAAAGAAGAGGTCCCCAACATGCACTCAGGAAGTACAAAAATCTTTGCAATGACAAATTTTAATGTAAACAAGTACATCACCTTGTGTCTCATTAAGTAAATCATAGTCATTACCATTTCGTAAATATTTTTTTCTTTTAGAGCAGTGTAAATCGATACAGGTGACAACGAGGTGCCCTGTCACTACCTTTGACACCTTTGACTTGCGGAATATACCTATCCTCGCGGCTGACAGAAGGCCAGAATCGGCGATAATTTAGGGTTTAATATAGTTTCGAAAAAAGTTTTCTTCGCTTTATAAATAACTTTGGGAACTTTTTGACGATTACGTCAATTCTTATTTTTCTCTATCCCTTCTTAAAATGTTTGTACTTAGTCATGGTTAACCCTGTATAAGAATACTACAACAGGATATTATTACAGAGCATGAGCGTTGTAGTCAGACACCTGTAACAAAGTAATTTACTTTTTTTGACAGACTAGGTTAACAATGAATTGTATTAAGCCACGTTTTAACTTACAAACGAATGGAATACTAGTACAGAAATTATTTCTCTGAAATTTATTTTTAGGATCAAAATTATTACATTTATGTTCATAAAATTTCCAATAACTCATTTTAAACAGCCGGATTTTAATGCAATTCAAAGCACGATAAGAACATGCATATAGTACAAGGCTCAAGTGTTTTGAAATTGAAATGAAATATATCTATATCTTGTATATTGTAATGTATAAAAATTAGCTAACAAGAAAACACAATTAGAAATGTATAAATAATTGTAACATGGCCTTGTAGCAGATAACTTAGATAATAACTTGAATGTTCTGAAAGAAAATACACTGGTATCTGGAGTTTATAATATTTATAACAAGTAATGTCTAAGGGCCGGTTGTATAAAGATTTTAAACTCAAGTTTAATGTTAAACTGTAAATCAAAGGCAAAATCAGGTTGTATAAACGTTAAACGTCGATCAAATCGTAGTTTAAACTGACTGACCGATCTCGACCGTTTAACCAAGTGAACTGCAGTTCAACGGTTTGACACTTGACAAGTGATTATAAACTCGAATCACAGCTTATCGAATATTGAATTATACATTTTTGAGTATTTTTCTGCGTTTTGTTACGATGGAATAGACTAACCTGTAACAGATGTTGAAGGCTTTTAGTAAATGCTGTCTTACATCCTAGAAGTGTCAATTGAGAGAACGATCAAATCATTTTGTAAAGTGAAGGGAAATTGATTTTTTGCAGCGATTTCGTTTGTTATAAAGAGTTATTACCTATATCTAGTTTATTTATGGAAGCATCCTAGAAATCCAAGAATTTTTAGTCGACTCCACTTGAAGCAGAAGCTGAGAATGTAAACCATTTTGTATTTAATTATTTATTATAATAGTTAATTATAAGATATTAAAGAAAAATATTATTAAAAAACTCCACTACTACTTTGTCTTTATTATTTGTTCTGCAATAGCAATGAATTAAAATAAATGGGAGAGACATACCCACTACTACTATCACTGTAAGCGAGTTAAATGAAACATGGATAAAACACTATATAATTTATTTTTAGGTAACATATATGGTAAAGAGAATGTTAAAGATATCTACAGTAAAATAAAACTCAAAAAATAGAATATAACCTTACAAAATTGAACTAATTTTGCGCCAACTTAGGTTAAATTGTCAAATGTCACAGTTAAAAATCAAAATTTAGCAAGCCCACTTCTACCAACCTCGGTAACGCATAGTTCAGCTGAACTACACATTAGTTTCTTTTATACAACACACATGTAAATAAACCAGGTTCAAAATTTGAACTAAGTTCTATTGAACGGCAGTTCAGGTACTTTTTATATAACCGGCCCTAAGTATGTGTCACTTTAGAAGGTTGTTTTTTCAGCAACTTTGGGCTACATCTTTACAAAACTAAAGTTCTAAAGCTTAGTTTTCAAGATAAAGGATGTTTGAACTTACGAAATCACACGGTCGGTATATTTGCTGGTTGATGATAATTGAACTACATACAGGACTAGCATTACTTCCATGAATTGTCCAAACCAAATTTGATTCCAATATCTTGATAGATTTAGAAGATAATCATATTTACAGATTTTTATTTATCTTATACTATTATTTATAATATTACGCCCTTCATAACTAATTAAAACAAAATGATTGACCTGAATTGGTGTACAAGTGTGACAAATATCCTAAGATCTACTGTCGTCAAGAAAGACAATATAAAGTGGTATTAAAAGTTTAAAAATGTAAAAAACAGTACCTTCCAGTATCTACTGACAGTTAATGAATTTATAGTTAATTTAGTGCTTAAGTCTAAGTTAAAATTATCAACGTTAGTTAAATGAAAACGATTTTTTTTTTAAGTTTGATACAACCTTGATCGTTGTCGCTTTATATCCTTCATTCATTAAGCATATTTGATCTAAAATAATGCAATAAATAACTTTTGACTTAATACATGAGCTCAGAAGGCATCATCATCTATGTACAATTCACAAACACATACAAAATAATGTATATACTGTTCGTCAGTTGCACTAGATTTGCTCCGATCACTTCCACAGAGCGGTCAGTCGGCTCTGACGTGGCCGAACAGATGAATAAAGTGAATTTACGCACTAGATTCGAGACAAACCCCACGTGTCGCTTTTGGTTATTTAATAATTTTATTAATGGTCAGAGTAAGTCAGTTTAATCGAGACGGCAATTAATATGTAATTTGAATAGTAACCCAAATATTGTTTAACTGGAATAGTTCTATGGTTCGTGAATGTTATAGGGTAAGGGTTGTTACAACAGATTCAGTTGCTTAATTTAAGAACACCTCTGATAATCTTGATGACATCAAAAACGTAAATTATTACCATTCTTGTAGTTAATAATATAGTACGCTTTAGACGTATTATTTCAAAAACTGCATTTCCTACTTCCATAATTCAGCAGTAGTAAGAGACTTTTTTATATTTGCGAAAATAAACTAAGATCCAACCAGTTCAAGATCCATGTTTAAGATACTAAAAATGATTCTTGAGGTATATCTGAATGATTATGCGACATATAAGGTGTCCAGAAACTAGTGGTTAAAAATAATAGGGCATATAGGGGAAGTCAAAACATGTTTAGTACTTCACTTACATTTTTATCCTATCTGGCTTCCTTATGAATATACAAAGCTTCCAAGTTAAATTTCGGTCATAATTTCTAAACCATTACTTTGGCAATCTCAAAATTTAGGTGAGTAGTATGTCATAGTCATACAACTTTACAATTAAATATTCTTCATTATACAGGCACGGTCAAAAATAAATTTTAAAATTTATAAAATTTTGACGGTGTTGCCAAATTGATATTTTGCATTCGCAGTAAGATTTCCCTATTAATTTGCTGCAAAAAGCTATACGTTGTTTTAATGTACATCTTGTACCATTTTTGATATAAAAGTATATTTAATTAACTGCGTAATATTAATGTATTAATAACGTAGTTAGTATTTCCAGGCAAAAAATAAAGTGAATGAATAATATTAAGGAACGTTTTCGATATGAGTTCACACGAAACAACATGTTAAGGTCATTTTATTTTTTTGCCCAGAAATCATTCCTAACTTCATTATTAATAAATTATTATTACATATTACATACAATATTAAACGTGCTTATCTCAAATATGGTAACAGATATCGAATTAAACAGCGTATAGCTTATTTTGCAGCAAATTGATAGGGGAATAGGGCAATCCAACGAACTGTCAAATCACTTTCAAAATGGCGGCTGTAGGACAAACAACTCGACATATGACAAGCAGAAATTTGTGCTTTTGTGTAGAACTTTTAGTTATTGGTCTCTGTGTAGAACTGTGTGTTTTGCTTATTATGTTTTATACCTATTTCGGAATACCAAGTATAATTCAGACTATCATAATGGTTTTGTTTTGTTGTGTTATGAATTGTTGGAGTAGAGGACAGCGAGAAGATCAAGTTAGATTTTTTAGGATTCCTGCTGCATTGAATTATAGACAGAACTGATCTCAATGAATTCTCATATAAGACGGCAAAAGTGGCTTAGTGCAATAAAACAGCAAGACCTAACTCAAGAAATGCAGTGTACAAATTTTAAATATATTATTTATAAATAGGTACCTAAGTTCTTTTTTCTCTCCAATTAGTAGCATAATTACACCCCTGCCAGCCCTAGCAATTCAGGGTCCTGGAGAATACTATATATAATATTAATAAAAAAATATATTGATAACAATATTGGCAGTTATATATAATTAATTAGTAAACTATTACAGAGGTACGTAATTTGATTTTAACAATTATTTATGCATAGATACATAGCAGAATTTATTTTCAGTTAAAGAAAAATTCTGCGGGGGTTTGAAATTCTTAATAATGCCACCGTTTCCAATTCACGTATATTTGACAAAAATTATAAATAAAAGTCCATTTGATAGAAAAAATCTAAAATATATTTAATAAAAAATATTAAAAATAAGTTATATATATATAATGCTAAAAAAATTGGGTACATACATAAATAGTACAAAATATTTAATAATCAATTGGTTTTTTGATATTTTAAATAATTGCAGCATTGCAATAATAACATAAAGTTTGTTACAGCACAATAAAAAACATTAGCAGCAGGGAAAATCAAAATTTAATGCACCAAGTTTATTTTTGATTAGTCAACTATTTCTTGTCTCGGCCCATTTGAAAGAAAAAATTTGTAGATATACCGAAGTGCAGTGAATACTGAGAATAATAATAATTTTACGAATATTCAGCAACTAGAACGTTTTACCTAAAATATAAACCCACGATTTCTTATTATAATGAAAATATATGAGAAATAGGCTCATATTATACTTTCTAATATGAGATATGAAAGAGTTGCTGATCTGGCAGGAACTAGGGGGGGCCCACTAATCGCAGGGCCCTGCCCAGTGTCCAATGGAGAATAGGAGCCTGCATAGGTAGGTATATATTACTTTTACATATAAATATTGCAGATATTTAAAACTTCAGGAAACATTAGCACAACACTACATTTTCGTTTATATCTACCCATCTTGGTCTCTGACAACGTTGCAGTGGTAATTTGATAACCCAAATGCAATGTAGGAATCCAATCAAGATGTAAGTTATCTGTTAAAGCAGCCTGTTTACCTGAAATATATGCTTTTAAATTGTTGTATATAACTTTTTATTAACTAACCCGATACAAAATGTTTTGAACAAACGACACTGTATTTAATTTTTTCTTGAGTTAGGTCTTGCCGTTATATTGCACAAAGCTACTTTTGCCGTTTTATATGAGAGAGTTCATTGAAATCAGTTCTATGTCTACAATTCAATGCAGCAGGAATCCTAAAAAACTCTAACTTGATCTTCTCTACTCCAACAATTCATAACACAACAAAACAAAACCATTATGATAGTCTGAATTATCATTGGTATTCTGAAATAGGTATAAAATATAATGAGCCAAACACACAGTTCTACACAAAATCACAAATTTCTGCTTGTCAAATGTCGAGTTGTTTGTCCTACAGCCGCCATTTTGAAAGTGATTTGACAGTTCGTTGGATTGCCCTATTGAACTGGGAATGCAAAATGTCATATGTGGTAACACCACCAAAATTGCACACAGTCTAAAACTTCATTTTGGGCTTACCTGTATAATGACGTACGTCTAATTCTAATTTAAATATTGAAAGTTTTACTTTTATGAGTTACTACTTTTAATTTCCAGGTTGAAAATGTTGCGGTTTCAAAATTACGGCTGAAATTCAATATTTATCTTCTTACGTCTATATCCGTAAGGAATTCAGATAGGACAAAAATGTAACTATATGAAGAACAGACTTTATTTTTTGCTCTCTTGGATGCTCTATCATTTTTGTCCATTAATTTCTGGGCACCTTGTATACGAACGATTCAAAAAGGTAATACAAAATTAAATATTTCTTTCTGCTTTATTTATGAATTTTACTATATTTATAAAACAAATCTACCCTTTCCCTTATGTGAATTAGCAACGACTAAAAAATTATTATTTTTCATATTTTCATATTTAATAAACCTACCTTCTGGTAATTCCTCTTGAAATTTTCAGTTAAGGTATATGGATATATATTACACATATATCTAACACAAAAATGCATAAACCTAAGCGTTCTAGCTACACTAATGCTACATGATCTTGTAGTTAACGTATTTCTTATTTAAGAGATACTGTATTTTAAATATAAATGTAAAACAGTGAAAGACGCCGGTACAAGGATTTGAACTAAAACAGTAGAGTTTGTAAAAATCAACAACGGGACAATATACAAAATTCTATATTATTCTCCTATTATTTCGTTGCAAATATATTTTTATTCATAAAAACCCAGTGAGAAGGAGCTACCCTGAATAATTAGCACACCATTAATTTCAATGAAATTCTTTGAAGAGTTTGATCTGCCTCCAGTAGTCTCAGTATGTTTAAGTAATTTAAAAAAGTAAAGAGTACCAAGTTATTTACAGTGATTCCTTTTCCTTGGAAATCCCTCGTATTTATATCAGACATCCTTTTAACAACTTAACATTATTTACATAGCAATCAGTACGGTACCGATACAAAATCTGCAGTAACTAACTAAAAAGCTCCAAAATTCAACTTTGTTAGTATAAATAGATATCTACACACTTAACTTTAGGACCAATCAGCCACTTATTGATATGCGATAAATTGGTTAATTCCTATTTAGCTTACACAGGGTGTCTCGGAAAGAGTTGTTATAGAAAAACAGGTAATTCGTGACGTCAAAATATTAACATTTGGCCGTAGTTACCTTAGTTCAAAAGTTGTTAGTAATCGAGTTATAGGGTGTCAAAATAAAAATTTTATTTTCAATTTTTTTAAATAGTAAGTAATTGATGTATTTAAACGAAATATGGTATGTAGAGTAAAGGTTTTTTGATGCGACAAATTCAAATTTCCTCATAATTTTAGCATAAATTGTAGAGAGCGGCATTTAAGTCTCCTCTTGGAACTTTTTTAGTTCACAATTTTTTTGTTACATACTGTATCTTATTTTGTGATAGCAACATCTCTTTTCCCATCACTTTTACATTAAAAAAGGATGTCTATGTTAAAATGAATTGAATTGATTAGAACAGAAACACTGAACAACGCGTTTATGGCAAACTTGTCGTTCAATTAGTATTAGAATTTAGATTACTGTTCAGTTTCTACAAAGTTTTTCATTCGTAATATCTCACTCAATAATTTTTTTATTCAGATGCAGAAAAATGTTGTATCATATTGTGTGCTCATCGAACATATTCGTATACACGGTTGTATTCTACTGGGTGTTTTAGAGGAAGTAGCACAAAAGGTACCGGTAAATATACAACTAAAAATAACACATTTGCATAAAAATGACCTTAGTAAAATATTAACCCTTTAGGAGATACAGCCGTAATTTGAAAACCAAAAAAGGTATGATAGTCAAATTTTATACAAACTTTTTACTAATGCATGTGCAACTTCTCAATAATTTTCCGAAAATTTCTGCTCCTTCGAAGGGGTTGAAATAAGAATCCCATTATTTGACAATAACTGAGTGTTCAAAAATACCGACCAGATAAATGGTTTATTTTAAAATTTTTACCTCTCTTACTTTTTTTTAACATTAACCGTTTAACAATGAAATTAAATTTATTATCTTTCGCGTTACAATTCGCATGACTGTAAGAAAAAAATATTTAAATAGGCGAGTCATACTAATTTCTGTCATAGACCTTTTGTGACTATTCTACTTGCTGCAGTACGGTATGTATTTCCAACATTCAAAAAAGTATTGGCATTATAGTCAACACATCCATTATCATAGAAAAATTATATTGGTCATAATTCTTTCCAAGTTATCGTAAAAAAATAAATTTTTTAAGAAAAAAATCTAAGGAAGCACTTACAAAAGTCACAAGAGATCTAATGATAGAAATTAGCATGACATCGGCCTACCTAGATAATTATATTGAATTTAATTATTTTGTTAATACACGCTTAATTTTGAAAAGACGTAAAAATTTTAAAATAAACCTGGCTACCTGCTACGTATTTTTGATTACCCATTTTTGTCAAATAAATAGATAAGTTATAGCAAAAAATAACTTAGGGAATGCTTATTTCAACTACTTTCTAAAAACTGCTGTAAAGTTGCACATGCATTAGTAGAAAATTTGTGTAAAATTTGACTATTATACATTTTTTGGTTTTCAAATTACAGCCGCTATTCCATATTTTTTTGAAATTTTGAAGGGCTGTATCTCCTAAAGGGTGACTATTTTATTTATGCAAATGTGTTCTTTTTAGCTGTAGATTCATCAGTACCATATGTCCTACTTCTGTCTGAAAACGCCCTGTAGAATACAACCGTGTGTATGAGTATGTTCGTTGAGCATATGTTACAAACATCAATAACAGGAGAATTGTTGTGTGAGATATTACCGATGAAAAACTATGTAAAAACTGAACAATAATCTAAATTCTGACACTAATTGAACGACAAGTTTGACATAAACTAATTTGAAACGCGTTTTTCATTTCTTCTGTGTTTATTTGTAGGGCTAGGTCCTTTGATAAAGTGCAGTTTTAATCAATTCAATTCCTTGTAACATTGAGAAGGCATACTTTTGAATGTAAAATTGATGGAAAAAGAGATATTGCTATCAGAAAATAAGATACAGTATGTAACAAAAAAATTGTGGACTAAAAAAGTTCAAAGAGGAGCCATAAGTGCCGCCCTCGATAAACATTTTACTCAGGTCATTTTTATGTATACTTGTTCTTTTTAGAGAATCAAGAAACATATCTTAAGTTCATTAAGATACACTGAACAATTTCATTCCGAAATTTTAGTTCGTATTGTTCAAATTCTGGAATCGAAAATCTTTAAAAAGGATTACGAGTATAAAGCGAAATGTAAGTAGATGAAGATTTGAATATTTAATAAAATAATTCACGGTTTTAATGTAATATTCAGTTAGCTATATTTATGGTTACAATTTTGCTTTTGATGTTAAAATAAACTTTCCTGTTAATTCTTTTCAATGTAAATATCTCGAAAACTGAAATTTCTAGTCACATTATGAAAGTATACCCTTTTAATGTAAAAGTGATGGAAGAAGATATATTGCTATCAGAAAATAAGATACAGTATGTAACAAAAAAAATATGTCGGCCTCTGCAATGTATCATGCCAAATAAAACAAATTTCATTTAAATATAGTAATTACTTGAACGTTATTTGAAAAAACTGAAAATAAAATGTTAACTTTATCACCCTGTAACTCAGTTACTATCAACGTTTGAAGTAAGGCAATTTTGCCTAGATCACATTATTTTGACATCACAAATCACTTGTTACTTCATGTACAATTCATTATGAGACACTCTGTACTGTTTTAAAGCTGGGTTAGAATATTTACTTGTATCAAAGGATTGCGTTGCAGGGAATAACTTTGGGAAATAATTATTTAAGGTGAACATTATTTATTTATTGTTAAAGATTTATATTATTACGATTTAGTTAATTAAATAATTGCATTACTGTACATTGTTCTTCTAACAAAAAAACAAATTTAATTTATTATTTAGTCTTTGAATTTCCTAATAATAAAACTGTATATTGTATTTCTTTTGTAAAGGAACTTTTTTATTAGATCGATATGACATAAATTGTTAAAATTTTTAAATATAATTTAATTTTGCCCGATATAATTTTGCCATGGAGACAAATTAAATTAAAAAAAAAAATAAAAGAAATGACCAACAATCGATTTTGTAAACCTATTTTAGGAAAATGAGAAAACAGATAAACCACCATGCTACGGCAAGAAGTCTAGCAAATTAAAAAAGAGGTAATACTTAAGTGACCATTAGTTGAAAAAATAAATATTGCCTTTTTGTTGTAGACATACATATGCTTTATTTAAAGGCCATCCAGCCTGTCAAATTTTTTTTAAAATCAAAGTTTACTGAGTCTAGATCCAGGTCGACTTGACTGAAAGAACTCCGATTCTGTTTCATATCTTTCGTTCATTACTTATTACGTAAAACTGACCGTTTCTGTACTTTACTACTTTTACTTTTTCTATATGGTAGTACCATATCGATAGTTACATGGGAGCTCCGAGCGGGACCGTAGCCGACCGAGAGTAACCACCATTGTTACCAAATTCGCAATAGTTCCTTATATCTCATTTGCATACAAGTCTCGAAAGAATAATAGGTACTTTAAAGTAACTCTTGTCTTGTTTTGCTTTTTTGCTTGTTTTTAAAATTTTGTAAGTATATATATATATATATATATATATATATATATATATATATATATATATATATATATATATATATATATATATATATATATATATATATGCAGAGTGCTCCAATATTAAATAGACAAATTTTAGAAAACGATAAATATTTAGAAACTGCCACTGTCCCATATACATGGTGTCCGGAAATGATGAGCAAAAACTTGAGGGGATAATTTTAGAACGAAAATAAATGCTATCTCTTTCAAAAATCCAAAACTGATTATTACAGGGTGTTACAGTTAAAATTTTATTTTCGATATTTGTAAATAACTTCTTAAGAAATCTAAATATTTACATAAAATTTGTAAATCGGGGGTTTTGCGGACGAGAAATTCAAATATATTTCTAATTTTGACGTCACTAGTAGAGGGCGCCACATCATGTTTCTAACTTTCTTGCTGCTTAGTATATCCATCTGACTATTGAAATAATTCTCATACCTGTGATATCTGAAAAAGGTATACCTTATTGAAGTCGTTAGAAGGTACAGTTTTTGAAATAATCTTATTTGAAATATTTAGTGCACTGATTGAAAACTGTTATAGTTTCAGTTAAAGTGCCTTCTCTACTGAAAATACAGCAAAATGTTACTTGAAAAAGTTCTTCAGAACGGTAAATAATGGAGATGTTCAAAATATTTAAAAAATCGGCCTGCTTTGATAAAATCTTTATGCTTTGTTGAAAATTTATCAAACCTCGCCGATCTTCTTGAAATTTTGCACGTCTCCGTAATTTACTGAACAACTTTTTCAAGTAAAATTTTGCTGTATTTTCAGCAGAAAAGGCACTACCTGAAACCAAAACAGTTTCTACCCGGTGCACTGAGCATTTCAAATAGGATTATTTCAAAAATAGTCGGTAGGATAATCGATTGCTTCAATAGTCAGATGGATACATTAAGATGCAAAAAAGCTCGGCTATTTAAAAGAAACATGGTGTGCCGCAAGTGGCGCCCTCTACTAGTGATGTCAAAATTAGAAACAAATTTGAATTTCTCGCCCCCAAAAACCCTAGATTTACAAATTTTATGTAAATATTTGGATTTCTTGTAAGTTCTTTACAAATATCTAAAATATAATTTTAAATTTAACACCCTGTAACCCCGATAATAATCAGTTTTGGAAATAATGTTAGAGAAAGAGGTGCAATTAATACCAAGAGTTTTCCATTGCAAATTGGATTATTTAAAATAAAAATTATGATATAATTTGTATGGCAAATATTTTGTTTTAGTGTGATATAACATAATCAGGCACTGTCAAATTTTTATATCCATTTGTGTTTTAAACCAGAAAATAAAAAAAATCATAAAAGCGCAGCAGATATAAACAAATTTTGAGAACGCTTTTTTTGTGAAAAGTCGAATTACTTCTTTCGTTAAATTTAAAAAATGTTACTCACATCTCCGCCACTGGTTTTTCGATTAAGTTAATACTTATCCATTTTATGGAAACCGATCCCAATATGTAAACCAAATACTGTTGAAATAGCTACATTACTTTTAGAGATATTAAAATATATTTCTTTTTTTTCCTTGCAAACTTAATGATGCGTCAATATTGCAAGGGCCAAATTAATGCGATAAGCCCTATAACATTTTTTTTAATTCAAAATTAGCAGAGTGTCAAAAATTTTGTTATGAATTTCTTCTTTCTCAGTTTTTTGTGACTCTTTAGATTTTTTTCAAATTTTTTACACGTATCACTAGTGTTTTTTAATATCCACGTTCTTAATTTGATGCATGTCCTTCAACGCCAAAGGTCATAAACTGTCCTTGGACTTTAAATGAGAAATTTTTTGTTTGAACATTTTTACAAATTTGGATAGAACGCAATTAAAGATAATCAAAAGATCTTTAAAAGGGTGTTCTTATTATATCACGTTAAAATTAGCTATTTTCGATAAAAGTTTTTTTTACACCTTGTAACTTCGCTTAGTATTCATAAAAATATTATAGGACTTCCTGTCATTAATTTTTCTTGTAGAATATTGACGTATCATTTCCGAACAACCTGTATAAAGTTTATATAACAGAATAGCATTATTTTTCAAAGATTTATCATTTCTTAGAATTTGCCAATTTATCTAAACTTGAAACTGATAAAAATTTAACATGTGGTATATTTGTTTACTCATTTTCGCATTAGGCAACCGAATGTTTGCTGATCAAATTTCCTGGGTTTGCAAAAATAACTTAAATATGAAAGTTCTGATTCCCAGCAGAAAAAAAATATTAAAAAATCTGCTGTTGTCGAAAAAGTTGCTCCCTGCTTATCGGTTTGGTAACTCTTGCATGTTAGTTGAAAACAGAAACACATAAATGCATACAAAAATTTCGACATGCAGGAGAGATCTTTATCTAATTTCGCTAGGGTAACTCTAAAAAGTGCAACATACTTCTAAACGAAAAAAGTACATACGATCTTTCCAAAATGTTTTCAGTCTCCTTGAATCTGAAAAATATATCGTACATAAAATTTCTCCGTTTGTCATGAAAGCAAAGTATTTAGTCACGAATCTTTTAGGAAATGTTTTGCCTGTGTTGGCCGTCGAATTTTCACTAATTTTTTGAATTGAACTTGTACATAATCAAATATCAACACTCTTTCTGTCTAAATAAGGATGGTGTTGTTTTTAACAAAAAGGCCAACACTGGAAAAAAATTAAATCACATGTCCACCAACATTTAATTAAATTTAAACATATGAGGCTCCAACTGTCGATTACATGTTCAAGCAAAATTTGATTGGAACATATTATTAACAGAAAAAAATGTAAGCAGGCGTATTAAAAAATTGCCTGCTTAAAAACTACCAAAACAAGAAGTTTTTAACAAAGCCACAGTGTTGCAATTCAACTATGTACAAAATATTGAAAATTCTGTTCTTAAAGAAGATAAAATATAGATAATGGAACAAATCGTATAGCAAGCCTAATTCCACGAAACTAAAGAAAACATATTGTAATTCAAAAAATATATAAGCCGAACTATAACTAAAATAGCAATGTGCCTATGAATTCTTAAAAATAATTTAGAATTGAACCAATATATTCTTGTTTTATAAATATTTAATACTTTCAAATGTTTCTTCATAACGATATATACCTACTACGTCTCTTCGTTAATTATATAAACTAAAAATTTAATTACTGCGACATTAATATTATAGTGCTAAAATATGTAAAGACTGAAAATGTTAAATATTAAATGTGTTACACAAATGTTAGTTTTTGACAACTATCACGACAAAAATATATGTACAATATTACAATTCAAAAGAGGTACTCAGCACAAAATACTACCAACATTTTTCATCTACCTATCCCGCCAAAAACGTTTACGATGATAAAATTACTGATCTAATGTCCACGGTTATACACACATTACTTTAACACATGTAAAGTGTGTGAATGTCTCGTACGTTTAAAAAATGCAAGATTATCAAGAAAAACCCATGAGCCTTTCATATTGAGGAATTGTTAAGACCACTTTTATCTTCGAGCATTTAATAGACACCGAAATGTCTGTTAGAAGGCATTTTCTGTAATTGATTTATTAAATAACTTATGATGAAATATTCAAATAAAAGTAGGTCATATCTTTCCTTGTGATATATAGCTTTTCAATTTTTTTAAGTTAAAAACCATAATAGACATGAATTAGGAAAACAAAGTTTAGAAACATTTTAAATGATCTTCTATAAGAAGTTTGTGTTTTGTTAAATTTTGTATTTGTGCAATTTAACTCCACTCCATAGAACACGTTGACATTATTTTTGTATATGGACTTTGTAATACCAATATTCGTAATGCAGCGAGTGAATATCGAAATATATATCCTAATAGACGTCATATTCGATAAATTTAGAAGATTTGCATGGTGTAAATGGTCAAGATCTTCAAAAATGCTGCAACCAAAGAACCGCAAATTATCATCAACAAAATATGCAAGATTGCATCAAGGGATGTTCAAAGGAGATTCAGTTTTTGTCACTAGATTTTCCAACAGAACGCCCAATATAACAACACAGTATAACAGTAATGACGCCACACATTAGGCAACCAGCGTTACAAGTGTCATAAGAAAATTGACGCGAAAACTTCTCTATAAAATTTGACCTTAGGGAAAGGTGACAGAGCAAAAATGAAATCAACAAAATAACAACAACTATTTTCTTGTACGTATATAGAAGATTAAGTTACATTTTGACCAGTCTGGATTTTAATATAAGTTTAATCATATCAGATAAAACTTGAACTACAGTTCTACTAATTTGAATGTGAATATATTTCACAAAACACATAACACTGACGATTCTCAATACCCTAGACCACATAAAAGCACAGATAATCTTACTTACAAGGGCACCGGTAGGGGGGGCAAGAGGGGGAGCTATTTGCCCCCCTGGAATATTAAAAATAACGGTAAAGAGGTAAGAACTTTAAATTCTTTACAGTTTATTCTTGTTACTTTTGTCTTTGTTTGTTGCTGTTTTTCAGAATGTAGGATTAGATTATTGTGATTTTTCATTTTTTGGTCACGATTGAAGGTGTAATATTCCATTTTATTTTATTTAGGGGTTATAGCTCCAAAAATTTTACCAAAGTTTCTTATTTTAACTTATTTTTCATTAAAATTCTGCCGGCCCCCATGCACTTATCCAAGATTTAACAAAGATACACAAAATCAACACAATCTCAATATATAGAAGTTTTTTAACAAATTACAGATAAACTAAATGGAATTAGTTGCTCAATTGAGCGTAATTCTGTTTTGCTATTGGTGGAAAAAGACACACTTTAAAAATTTATTAAAAACATTTAAGGAGAAAAATATATTTTGATAGTTGGTTAAAACTGGCAAATAACATTCTTCTTCAACACTTAGATTGACATGTAATTTCTTATGGCACAAATTACCGCGAGCTGCATACTACTGTGACGTCACACTAATGCAGTCCATAATGACCATGTTTGATCTCTGGACAATCCACATGCGATCGGAAGGCGTAATTTCCAACAGAGGTTAGTGTAAACGTTTGGGATGGTTTGTTTAACAACAGATTGTTTACTTTTATATAATAACATATATTAATTTAATAGAAATTTATTTGCGCAGAGGTACCATAACTATTTGAACAAGAACAAGACAAGTGACATTTCCCAAATAAATAGATTATCAATGAAAGTCCTAGACCATGGCCACCTAAATCACCAGATCTAAATCCTTGCGATTTTTATTTATGATTACTGACTTGAGTATACCGTTGCCGAACATAAATAATCGCAAACGATATAAGATACTGAAAGTGATAATAGGAAAAATATGAATTTTCTACTTGTGCAAGTAGACAGAGAAGTTAATTTATTAAAATTTAAGTTTTATATTTTAAAGTGTATTCACATTCTACAAACCTAGTCATGTAATTGAATGACTAAAAGTAATAACTTTTATTGGTGTTTATGCAAAAAATATAAATACAACTATAACAATATAATAGTAAAAATAAAATAAATTAAATGTTCAAAGACAATTATTTAGGTTTCCATTTAAAACAGCTTTCATTTCTTTAAGCATTTGTTTTTCTCGAACTCGCTTTTTTGATAGAGATAGATAAAAGTGGTGTAACTTCTGAACAAAGAAATATAAACTGCGTCTATGCGAACAATTCTTCATGAAATTAAATTTCATCATCACAGAGGCTAATGAATCACCCTGTATAACGTTAAATTATTAATAATTTTTGTTTATTTAAACGAATCCTAATGAATTACTCATTGTCTCTAATAAAGAATAAGTCCCAGACATGTTCGATATTTTGCATAGTGATAAAACACCAAATAAGTTACTCTACTCTCTCTTCTCTACAGAACAATGGTTAAAGTGGAATTACTCGGACACCGCTATATTTTTCCTTCAAAACTTTTGAAATAAAAAGATACCTCATTAATCAACGCGGTTTTCCGCGCTCGAAGGACTCAACATCATTAGAGCCGGAAGAATTACCACTCAGGTAAAAACTTGACCCAGAAACTGAGATCCCATGAAAATGAAATGAAGTGGCACATTATATGGCATCATTTCCACATTCTAGAAGTGCAGTAGCGCGTTAATGAGCATGATGCAACTACATCTGCAAGCACTGCGAGTTTTAATTTTACATAAATATTTTATTTAGGAATGAGGAACAGCAGTAGCTAACGGTTTTTTTCTAAAAAGACTCTTATGCCGACAGTACACACTCGTCGAGGCTATTCGATACCAGGCGAGTGTAAAAGTGTATTTGATGTTCTCGCCTCGTGGTTCTACCATAGATAGAGCAAATCTGATCTCCATCTCTAACCGTTTTCAACCTACAGGGCATTCACAAAACCGAGTGATCCCGAAAAATGATGTCAATTCGGTAAGAGATCTGATCAGATGCGGTTTTCGCCATTGTTATTATTTTCTGGAAAAAGAACTCTATCTATGACAGAACCATCTGTAACTCTCAAAACATATCAGTTTGAACCATGCTGTACACGATACTGTTAGGAAACATCAGCATTTCCTATGGAAGGTTGTCTTTTGAACTATCTGAAAATATGCCGTAGTTATTTTAGACTTTCGGATGCAGGATATAATTTGCCGTCCCTATAGCTCCTTAGTCATAAATAATGTTCATTGAAATGTTTGCTTTCTGTTGACAATTGCTTGCAATTGTAACTTTTAAGAAATTCGAAAACCTCATTGGTTGAAGTCGTACTGAGTTTATTATGAATGCAACTATTCAATTCGTTCTGTAGATGAATTGGTTAATTTAATTTGTGACTTCACACAATATTTCATCAATTCTTCATTTATGGATAGTGAGTGGAAGAATTTGATACTGCTTTATCAATTTTGTCAAGAATATAAAAATTAATTTTGAAATTCAACTCTGGTGATTCAACTGGTTCATCTCTCTAGCCCAATGCAAACAATTTAGCGATCTAACCGAGTCTCTCTTTATCTGAAAAACAATTTTAGTCTTTATTTAGGTTCACTGAGCATAACTAGAACTAGTTTCAGATCGTATTTTGATGAAAGATTTTTAATTTACAGCTTCTGTAGAAAATTACTAACGAACTTATTGTTACAGAAGCTCACCTACCTTTTTGGTTTGTTAATTGTGTTCACCTACCTCGTTAATTTGTAAACTACGTTTCTGTTTATGTTAGAATATATAATTTTTGTGATGTCTTTATTTTGACGATTTCTGAAACATTCCCGGCCACATTCTATTTGATTATCGAGACCCCGAAAACTGCTAGAACTTTAAAAACCTATATAAGCGGATCCTTTTCGCCGCTGAAATCAGTTTATATTGAGCAGTCGAAAGCGATTGACAAACGTCAAAGTGAAGTGTTGACAGTTGTGAAACTAGTTTGAAGGATATTTCTTGTACAATCAAGAGTGACAATAAAGTTTGTTTGTCTACGTGACGTGTTCCCACGAAAAGGCAATTTCGAGGTTACAATATATTTTAATGATTTTATTTTATTAATAGTGACTGCAAAATTTGTGTGCCATTGTTTCTTGATGTATCATTATTGGAAAAGAGAACATCATAAATTGAAATTTTTTTTTTTAAATAAATAACAAAAGAATTTGTTATTTCAAACAAACTTTTCGCATCATCATTTACAAGTAGATTAAGAATATGAGCTGGAAAAGGGAAAAAAATTGCTCGAAGATTTATATCAGGATTTCTTATGTAGTCCACTTCTTACTTTATAAAAAAAGTTTAATCTTTAGTGACTCAAAAATATATAAAAATTTTTCCTGTTTCTATTATCCCACCCCTAGTGAATTACCGCTCGGGTGCTATGCATGTCTTGCACCCCTGGCATGATTCGACTCTGACTTTATCCTCCAATTTTTGGAATTTTATCAGGGAAAACCCTGTTTGCAGGATCTCTCTCACGAAAATTATAAAAGAATGCTTGGCAACGAATATCTTCAAATACCTGAAAATCTGTTGCGAACTGAGCAAAAAACTTTCTATTCTATTTCACTTCAATCTTTCAACTCACCACTCTTTTTTACCAAGATTTTTGGATATTTGAAATCCGGGTTTTGCGTTTCGCCTGGGAGAGTGTGTACTGCCGGTATTTCTATGATCTTTAAGATAAAATGTCTATTTATTAATGTTCTGTATGCATATTTGAACAATAAACTCATAATATTAGTGAATTCTTGATCGATTTTCACACTCACCCTTAAGTTATATTAAATAACTTTTATTAAGGCATGAAGGAAGTATATATTGTGAAGATGTACTGTATCTATGACAATTTGAAGTGGATATAATTCAGTAGGTAGTTGATCAAATTTTTTTATTATTAAATGGCCGTAAATCCTTGTAGACATTGATTTCTATTTTCTTTATATAATATAGCCCATAGTTTTAAAGGAAAATGTTAAATTTATTGTAAAGCTGAAAAAAACTTTTTGTGTTAACTAAGGACATAAAGAATTAACCGGTTAAAGCAGAGAAACTTTCATTTATCTAAATCACCGATTCCCAATGAATATTTGAGCATAAAATAAACCATAAAATGGTTAGAGTGGAAATCGACATGTTGGTAGTAAATTTGTGCTGGTAAACATTATAGTGATATTTACAATTGATTTGCATTTAATGCAAACAATAAGTTAGCTTCAAAGGACGTAAAATGTGATTAGACCAAACCGTGGATAAATAAGATAAATCGCCTGAGGAAAATTGATATTTTGAGGAAATTATGCCCGCCCACAAAAAAATCTTTAACGACCGGAAAATGAAAAAGGAAACTTCTATATCAATGTGAAATATTGATCGCAATAATTTGGTTTGCGACTCGGATGCTTTCACGTAAGCAGAAAACGTTGTAACATTTCCATGCTCCGACTTACTTAACGTTTAAGTTTGGTTTCCAAACCACAGATGGCGCGCGTGTAAAATTTATGGATTTTGAATTTTAGGAACAGAAGCATGTATCTAAACTTACTATCCTTTTTGAAAAACAAATTATCCGACTATTAAAACGTTTTTCTATAACTAGCCTAGTGGTAGAAATGAATAAAGCTTACCTTTCGCTGGCTATGGAAGAATTCCTGGACATAGACTTTGGAGACATCTCAAAATCGCTATCAGATCTGTACAAGAAACTCTCCCTCCTCTGAGGAAGATTTTGCAATACCAGTCCAGCAGATGGGGATGCCGCCCCATCCAATGGACTTCTGCCTGGACTAGCTCCATTTTCAACGTCGAAACTGAAAAAAGCAAGAACTGTGTTATGCTACTGACATCTTGGCAAGTCACTGACTTATATATAGCTTATAATAACAATATGTGGTATTTTTGATCATTTGGAAAAGTCGTTCAGTAAGTGTGTATTTATTTGTTTGAACTACACTAACCTACAATACAACATACTGATTTGATATTAGAAACAGAAGAGTTAAACATATCAAATTTGTTCTTCATTATATTTTTATACATTCGATAAATTGGGGAGCGTTTCAATATTAAAAGTTAACAATTTCAGTCAATCGAATTGTTAATTTATAAAGTTTTATTTGAGAATATATGATAAAGCTGTTGGGCTTGCAAGGCTCTGCACATTGTGCCGATTAACCAATTCAGAATAGTCAATTCCTGTCCCGGGATATACCCCATCTAATTTAAAAGATACATATTTTAAAAAGTTCATCTGAATGCATTCAAGACTGATACCAGATGTAGAGTAGGAGGGACTTCAAGCCAATGTAGCATATTATAGTGTAGGAAGCATAAACGAACAATATAAAAGAAAGAAAATACGTAGTTCACTAAGGGACGTGAACTTCTGATAACGAAGCCCAAGCATTTTGAATATTTACCGAGTACCTTAATTAATTAAGTTAAAATGGTTTGAAAATGTCAATTTAGCATCAAATAAAACACCTAAATCTTTCACATCATTAGCTCTGGTTCATTCCATATTGCCAATAACGTAATCGAAGTGCAATGGATTTGGTTTCTTAGTAAAAGTCATAACTTGACATTTACTTATGTTTAAAGGAAAATAATTAGGCATGCACCATGCAGTACGGCTGGCATTTCAAGGATCAAGAATCATATCAAAAGATGCACAAAAAATCCACCCAGTAGAGGTTTTTATTAGCGTAGTACTAAAATATAATGCTGAAACTGAATCATTTCCTTTAACTTTTGGGTTGAAATTACGCTAGAGAACATGAAAAACTGTGAATTGTACTTTATCACAATGTAACTATATTTGACATAGTGAAGAGATATTCTTTCGAATTTACTCAGATTTTTTTTAGAATGTCTCAACAAAAAGCTATTAAATTCGTTGCAAATTTGGGTATAAAAACGGCACCCTTAACTCTGTCAAGGAAAGTTTGCAAATTAATGGCATCTTGAAGAGAATTCATTTCTGAATTAAGTTTTAAATCGTTCGCGTAAAGTAGGTAATTACAGTATAAAAGATTGATCATTTAAAAAAACTGCAAAAAGCAAAGGTCCGAGAATGGAACTCTGAGGAACTCCGGAGCGACATACTTTACTGACTTGAAACTACGAATTTCAACAAATTGTAAACGCCCAGATATATAGGAATTTAATAAGTTTATTACATTGTCAGACATCGATTGTATCAAGCTTTTCAAGCAAAATATTGTGGTCCAGTCTATCAAATGCCTTACTGAAATCACTATAGATAACGTCAACTTGATTGCCAGTATCTAAAGTAGTATGTAGAAACTGAATCAGACAAAGGAGGTTTGTTGTAGTGGATCTGCCTTTCATAAAACCGTGCTGTGCCGTAGTAATTTTCCTATGAGTGTAATAAATCATGTAATAGTTTCAAGAACATTGGAAAAGTTGCACAAAATAGTTATCGGCCTATAATTTTTGATTATATTTTATTATGTTTCTTATGTATGGGACTGATTTTTGACGTTTTTCATATATCGGGAAAGAAAGCGGTAAAGACAAATTAAAAATGTATATTAAAGGTGCGCAATCACGAATAATATACAAGGGAATGTGGTCAGGACCAGAAGTTAATTTAGGCTTTACCCTGTTCATTGCGGATATGACTTCGGCTTCCGATAATCTAAAAAAGGGAGACACGTTAGTAAAGTGCTGGTTGATAGTTTTATTCGCAGGTTGAAATTATATAAATGCAGATTTGAAGAAGTCAGCAAAGGCGTTAACAATTTTCTGAGATTCGATTTCAGTATCCTTATAAAAAACTGTATTAGGCACGAACGGTCAAAGTATTACTGGTTAATTAAAAAGGAGTATACATGAAAACAACTAGAACCCACATAATTATTGCTTGGTTTTCCAATTCTAATTTGAAGTAAGTTGGTAGTGGTCGAATACCTTCTTCTTTAAAATCGCCCAATTAAAATGTAGATTTCCGGAATTAACTAATTAACAAAGTTACTAGTAACCATTGTTCTACTGGAAAGAGATATCAACATTTTAATTGGACCATCCTCTGCCAGCTAATGGCCCTATATTTTGTGATCGGAGCTGGAATATACAAAAAATAGATATTTTAAGACTGGCTTTAGTGCAATACAACAACGTTCTATTTTGTATGCAAATTTGTGTAAATTTATTTTTAATATTTCGTTTCAGGTTTTTTTAAGTATCTACTGAAATAGTTTTAAAAATAAAATCGTCCAATATGCTTCTATTAATGTCTTATTTAATCATACCTTTCTTAGCTTACATAAACAATAGTACTCTTAGATCATTTATATGCCACAGGCATGCGTTTCTGTGTAAACAATATATGTATATTGTAGAGGAGACTACTATGGAATAGATGGGATTTTATGGAATATGTACTATATTTGGGAAACAAATGTCGCTATCTTCCGCAAATTGTTTAAAAATACATTGGTTGGTCATATTTACCGGACTTGATCTAATGGTTTTTAATTTTAGTTGTTATTAATGATTCTAATAAATGTGTGTTTCAAAAACTAATTTAAATGGTACAGAATTATATTAAATATAATTTCTGTGCCAGTTATGTCCATTCTTTTATATTAAACTAACATTATAATATATAATAGCGTTCTATAATAACCATTTCTTTTCTTGGTGGTTATTTAGAAACCTATATAACCTCTAAAATAATATACAGGGTGAAAAAAAAGTTGTAACGGTTTAAATGGTTCGAAATCGTCGCCGGTGGCGCCCTCTAGAAGATATACCAAAATGGAGAGTAAAATTGAATTTGCCATTCCAAGAAACCCCTGAATACTAAATTTCGTAAAATTAACATAAAACAGTCGAAAGTTATTAAAGAAAACGTGATTTATTTTTTAACCTCTGACACTCTGATTATCAACTTTTGGACTAAGGCAAATTTAGTTAAATCGACTTTATTTCAGCTGTAATTTATGTGGCGAAACACTGTCCCAACCTTTTAGGGACACCCTGCATATCAATTTTTTTCTCATATGCCATAAGCAGATAGTTGAACATAGTCGTGTTTAGGTTTTCACGGCTGGTGGTATTATTTGATAAATACTGATTTTCCGAGGCGTTATGCCGTAACCTTAGCAACTCGTCACTACCAGTAACAAAATTAAAGTCCATGTCCTTTGACCTGCCCTTGTTGTTCTTAGGCTAAGCTCTGTGGGGGGGGGGGTGCTATCAATATCTTTGGGCCTGCCTATATATTGGTATCGGCCCGTGCCTTTATGCAAGGTGTTAAGAAATGAATGGGTTATACTTTAAAACTAGCTTTCTTTGACGAAGAAGTTAGAGACTCGAGAATACTATTTATTTCATTTTTTTACCATAATTTCCTGATTTGTTGTATAATAACTTTAGAAAACCAGGTTTTTCTGAAAGATAAACGAGATAAACATGAATATCTTATTGATATTTGCGTTAAACGTACAGGGTGATCTGATAACCTGTGGCACTATATTATTCCTTTCAACATTTTTTGTAAAGATAGAGATTTTTGGAAAATGATAAGTTCTTTTGAAACAAGCTTCGATTAACTTTAAAAAAGATATACATGTCGCCAAAATGAATCATTTTAGAGGAAATTTTGATTAAAGTATTTGTGCAGCTATAAATTTTAATAAATAATTAATTTTCAAAAAGTTATTACAGGTAGCAATGTTTAGTAAGCTATCTGGTGATATTTAAAAAAAGGTTTCGTTTCTGCAATTGCGTTTTAGTTTAAGTGATTATTTTTTTATTTTTAAAATGTTGTCTTTCTTTCATGTTGTTATATTTCCCTGTATTGTGTTCCATGGTTTTATAAGAATGCCATTATTAATTGCAATAACTTTATGAATGAATAATTTCTTAGAATTTATGTATTAATTTCCAAGCTCAACAAATACGTTAAAAGCAGTGTTCTTTAAAATGGTGCATTTTAGCGGCAAGCAACAAGTTTACCTTTTTTAAAACTTATCTAAGGCTGTTTCAAAATATTAATCATTTTCCAAAAATTTCTTCTTAAAAAATTTAGGGAAAATACAGTACAGTCGTGTGTTGTATTTCACAAAAAAACTTCTTATCCAAAGTTTGACAGAAATAAAAAGTATTTTGCTAAGGTAAGTTTCTCACATTATTTTTGCCCAAGAAAGCAAGCGTTAAGGTATGGTCCATTATTTACTTAACACCCTGTATGAAGACAAATTCATTAACAAATTGCTAGTTCGTTTATGTAGTAACAGTATTTATAATATATGTAGATAAGGTTCTATTTTTTATTAATATCCTTTATACTCAGTAGTTAGAACTATATTATAGCTTGCTCACTCTATCGGAAAATGATAAACACAACATGTGGCACAATGCCTGAACATCATAAATAATATGCCTCTATGACAGCTGAACATGAAATTTTCAAATCAGCATTATGAGTGGCGTAATAATGACAAATTCCTCAGTTATAGTACAAAATATGTATATGGTATGTTTTGTACAGGGCGTTCTGAACATGCGCGGCAAATAGAGGGTAATTTTTTAAAACAGAACACGTTGTTTATTATTTCATATTTGGGTTTGTTTACCTAGGGGTAATAAAAATGTAACCATTGGAACTGATACATTAAGCTAATGATATTATTATAATTGCGATACATTCATTTTATTAATTCTTAATTAATTAATTTAGATCTGAGTACCTATTTATAGATGTGGTCGATTGTGTACTCGTTGAAAATGCGATGTGTACAATGTCGAGAGTTAACTAAATCTATTGGTGATTAAAGTATAAGCAATAATCCTATAAGCTTTTATAAAAGAACAATAAAAGTGTCATTTATATTTCAAGAACTGATTGGCTAAAATTTAAAAACATTTAGGTATTTCATTGTTATTATAATCGCACTATATAAGTAATTTTATATGAGAGATAATTCAGTTCTTTTGAAAAAAAACAGAACGGTTGAAATATAGGCAACATAGCAATGTACCAATGATTCAGAATCTTGTAATTTAAAAAGTCCAAAGTTTTATTTGTTTTGCTAATATTTCCTTCTTTGTGATAAGATTTCAAATAATATTTATAAGCACAGATAAAAATATTGTCTGTCAACTGCTTTCGGGGTCAATGACTTTTAAATGCATTTTTATTTTAAAATAAACTACTAACTTCAACGTTAGAGAATTTTGTATGTATCTTAAAGAATAAAGAGAAAACATTTTTTGTTCTTTATTATTTCTATTAGTTCAATATCGACATAACCAAAAAGCAGCCTCTTTATAACTGACATATTTTGAATCATAATTACAGCAAGCTTAGGTATAATCTATCTGTTTAATCTTTGGACTAAATCAAATATCAATATCAAATAACGTTTTATGAGATATAATTTTCAGGGTAGTAAAAGGTTATAAACAATTATGTAAGGCAACATTCGAAAAAAGATGTAATGGTTTAGAAGGTAATGGTACAATAACAATAATAATACGATGTAGATAAGTTGAGCCATTATGAACTTATGGTAGGCATTACAATAATTTTCGTGAATATGAAGTTAATACCAAATACTAAAATGATTAATTACTGTGTATCGTTTAAAAATAGGCTATAGTTATAATCTATCTAAAAATACTTAAGTGCGTATTTCCTATTACATAATAAATGCAATATAAATATTATGTTTAATGTGTTTTATATTTTGTAATGTTTCGTTAATGTAAGAGGTATTTTCGAGGAGAAAAATTCTAATACATTCAGAACATAAACTGAATATGTTAGGGATTTTATCTCCCACCTGTGGAACCGCTAAATTAAGTGCGCATGCGATATCCTTCTGAATGTATTCGCCATTAGCGAACTATCGTAAGAAAAATACATTCTTTTTCCATATTTTATAAATACATACGAATTAAACTATCTTTCATGCACGTTGCTCTGTTCTGACAATGTACATTTAACATTTGCATACACTAGCGTTAGTGGGTTATTCACGGGCTGCTTTTCTTAGCTATAGACTATACGAAATGTTTCTGTAATTGTTAAGTGTAAATTAATGAATCCATACATTTACCATATACGTTCCCCTAAAGTAACAAGCACCAAGTGACAATTAATAAATCTGTAACACTCAAAGGTCACACAACTCTCAAATACATCAACTATATGGGAAGTAATGGAGATTTTGCAATATCGCCTGTTGTATATATATATATATATATATATATATTATTAGTCATATCGGATGTTTAGTCTGTTGTCACCTGTCACAAAGGCTACATGTGTTTTGGTACGAACGGCAATTATTTATTTAAAAAAAAATGAACCAAAGAATTTGCATTTGCATTTTGCTATAAGAATGGAATGAAATGCAATAAAATTTTGGAAATGTTTAATATTGCTTTTGATCAGTCGGTTATAAGCAAAACAAGAGTTTACGAGTGGTACAGGCGTTTCCAAAAAGGCCTAAAAACGTTCAAAATGACGAGCACCTTAGACACCCGAGTTGATCAACAACTGATGAAAATGTGAAAATAGTGAATTAGATCATTATGAACGATCGCCGAAGTATCTTATGATGTTAGTTCATGCCATGAATTTTATTCGGATGTTTCAGGTACGAAACGAGTGGCAACTAAATTTTTCAAAATTGTTGAATTGCAAACAAAAACGGCAAAGAATGCAGTCTCTAAACGAAATCAAAAACGATGAAGAACTACTGAAGGTGTTACAACAAGTGCATAATGTGTCATATCTGTCTAAAATTTAATGCAAATTTTCTGACTTATTTTATCGCCGATTGTACCAAAACACATGCAACCTTTGTGACAACTAACAACAGACTGAACATCAAATGTGGCTAATAATGTATAGATACTTTTCAGATATGTTTACCAATACAGCGAAAATATCGAGTGAATCAGACTAATACAATCCGAGATGTTACAAAATTCCCGCTACTTTTTTATCACACCTCATACATATACAGGGTGTTCCTAAAAGGCTGGGACAGTGTTGCGGCATATAAAGTATAGCTGAAAATAAGTCGATTTAACTAAACTTGCCTTAGTCCAAAAGTTGATAATCACGGAGCTACAGGGTGTCAAAGGTTAAAAAATAAATCGGGTTTTCTTTAATAACTTTCGACTGTTTTACGTTAATTTTATGAAGTTTTGTATCCAGGGGTTTCTTGGGATGGCAAATTCAATTTTATTCTCCATGTTGCTTTACCTTCTAGAGGGCGCCACCGGCGACGATTTCAAACCATTTAAACCGTTACAACTTTTTTGTTCCACCCTGTATATAATTTTGGACTAGAAAAATCTCTTCCTTAGTCTTTTATAGTTAAGAAAGGTTACATTATTAAAGTCACTTGGAGCAACGGTTTCCGAGAAAAACACATCTAAATCTATTGTTTGCAGTGATCTTAATACTAAAAAAAAAATAATAATAAGTAAATGCAAACATAAATAATTAAAGTAAATACTCTCAATGGCCACCATTTTCTTGTATGCAGAGATTTATTCTTCGTACAAAGTTTATTTGTACTCTGCGTAGCATGTCTTCATTCGTAGCGATATCTTGAGCAGCGGCACGAATTCGTCCTCTTAGTTCATTTTCGTTATTTATAACGACATAATAGACCTTGTTCTTAAGTGTTCCCCACAAAAATCTATAATAGAATCAAATCTAATAGGTCCTATTGTTTAATTATAGAGAGCTACTTGCACTTTCTTCAAGAAAAATTACCAGTGTTGATTGAGGATAAATGAATAATTTTGATTTTGTAGATAAATAATAAGTCATCAGCTTTAGATGTGTTTTTCTCGGAAACCGTTGTTCCAAGCGACTTCAATAAAGTAACCTTTCTTGACTATAAAAGATTGGGTAAGATATTTTTCTAGTCCAAAATAATATACAGGGTGGAACAAAATAGTTGAAACGGTTTAAATGGTTCGAAATTGTCGCTGGTGGTGCCCTCTAGAAGATGTACAAAAATGGACAATAAAATTGAATTTGCCATTCCGAGAAACCTCTGGATACAAAATTTCGTGAAATTAATGTGAAACAGTCTAAAGTTATTAAAGAAAACGCGATTTATTTTTTGCCCTTTGACACCCTGTAGCTCCGTGATTATCAACTAAGGCAAGTTTAGTTAAATCGACTTATTTTCAGCTTACTTTATGTGATGAAACTCTGTCCCAACCTTTTAGGGGTATATGAACGAAGTTATACAAAAATATTTCTTAATTCTCCTTATTCAATTTAAATCACTCAAATAGTTAAACTTTAGTTAATACTAAAGTTATATACATAATTCGATTAGTGAAATTTGTTGATGATAAATTAGCATGATAATAACTAATGAACGAAGTTATACAAAAATATTTCTTAATTCTCCTTATTCAATTTAAATCACTCAAATAGTTAAACTTTAGTTAATACTAAAGTTATATACATAATTCGATTAGTGAAATTTGTTGATGATAAATTAGCATGATAGTAACTAATTTGTAAGTCTAATCATATTTGTGTGGTTTGGGAAATGTTCCAAATTTAACTCAAGAACCGCAGACAATTACATATAGATATCTAAAATTAACTGACAAATGAAAGATCTAGTCCCATTAACTAAGAAATATGATTTTTTTTTCTTTTATTTCAAGTTCACCTAATTAATTAAAGAAGCTATTATGTTTACTTTACTTTTTTGTCTTACTGAATAGTTGCAATAATGAAAAGAAAAGTGACACTTATAAATAAAATTTCAAATATGTGAGTTTATTATTCTTTATTTTGCAAATGTAAATGTTCTCGCACGACGCTGTACTTTGACGAGGTAGGTTTGACATTTAGGTACAATAGCGTCAATATAGATTAGTTACGGGAACTTTTAAGTAATCAATAATATTCAGTACTATAATAATTTATATGTGTTCCTGTAATTTCTAAATGCGAACTCAAGAATTAATGATACTAAAACAGAGAGTTGGTATCCATATATTTACCACATACTGATTATTTGCAACTTGTCCTCGTTTTAGCCTAAGGATGAATTTGAAGCTCTCAAAGATCATTCACCTCTTAGTCATTATATGGTCTATAAATTATTTTACAGACTTAGAAATTTATATTTTACTAGAGAATTATATTAAAAAAAATATGCCAGCGAATACATGTACTTCTAGCAGTAACCAGATTTATTCAATAAGTTACGCTTGGAATTCAAATTTACTTTTTAACCTGATTTAATAATTTGTTAACAGATTGCTTTAGTAATTCGGAAAATGAGAAATCTGAAAGTTTCAATGATTTGCCGTTTAGTTTTTTCGCTTTTAATCATAGTCTAGTTACACTAGTAGAACACAATATATTGCGTCATGAAAAATGGAGTCAATATAGTATTTTTTCGTAAAATATTTATGGTTTCCAAGAAAAAATATAGAAGTGTAATTTTCAACCTTTACATCGCTGGTCTACTGTAGTCTCCGCGTTGTGTGCTGTGTGCTGCCTCTCTACACGTAGCCACAGGTGATTCCGAATATTGAAATCCGATTTTAGTATTAACGTTTTTGCGGTAATGTATACATTAGTTTTTCAAGTGTCAAAAATGGCTTCAGTGTATAGGAACTCGGATGCATATCGTTTAGTACAGTAAAACAAAATGCTTTAGCAACTTATCGTTGGTATCCAGAACGATTTCCATGAAGACATGTACCAAATGCACTTTCATCGCGGTAGTTCAATATAGGCGAGACACGGGAAATTTGCAACCGAAATAGATAAAAGTTCAGGGCATCTACGGCGTACTGCAAGTGCCAAGCAAATCGCTCAACAGGTACAAGGAATATCCCAATCAGCAGTGTGGCATATCATACACGAGCTCAATTAAAACTATACCATGTATGTCCAAGGCATTAATAGCAAGGGATTATCCCCTGCAAATTAGATTTTGTGAATGGCTGTTGCAATACAATGTTCAACATCCTAGATTTACAGCTGACGTGTTAGTTACACATCAAGCTATTTTTACACGGAATGGGATGTATAACATTTATAATATTCAGATTTGAGATTTTGAAAATCCGCACGCGATTCATTGGAATCATCCAACAACGCTTTTCTTTAAATCTTTGGGCAGGAATTGTTGATGGTAGCGTGATTGGACCATTCATGCTACCAAATCGAATGGATAGCGTTCAATATCTGGAGTTCCTTCTAAATAATCTGCCTGGGTTTCCGGAAGACGCCGACTACAAATATGGTTCATGCACGATGGTGCTCCCTCTCATTTTCGACAAAATATGGGGGAGTACCTGCTTTTAATGCAGAAAACGGTCATTACAAATATGCTCTTTGGTTTAAAAAATACACCAGCCACCTTTCAGCCAGTTATGGACAATGTTTTAAAAGAGGTGGTATTCATAGTCCGTCTCCGGTTGCCGGAGAGCGGTCTCTGTCCCGAAATTATGCGAATTTCATTTCACGGTCATGCGCTGGCTGAATGACGCCTGCGTGGTATAATGTTAGGGAAGCGGACTCTCTCTGAATGGCAGATGCGCAGTTCAACTATTTCATGAAATTTGTAGCGCGGCGACTGGAGTATGTCAAAAGGTGCTCTGAGCGATGCGCCAGTTTCGTTGTGACGTTCTAAAAAGAGGATAAGATAATGGAAACATTTATATAGTACAATTAAATGCAGAAGTACGGAAGTGTAGTGAAAGTACATGATGCAAGCAGGTGCAATGATTATAATCTCTACCTGCTAACTAGAAATTTCTATTTGTGTAACTAGAAGTTTTTACATACTAAGTAAAAACATCAAGAAATTATTATCAATTATATTTCTGAAAAACAGAGTATTTTTTCTGCATTTGATAAAACTTCCCTTAATTTAATCTCAACCGGTTTTCGTGAATATAGAATATTTAAAATTCACTACATACCTTAAAAATGTTGGTTAGGAAAGAAGAGATAAAACAAAGATAATTCCAGATGAGAAACAGTGGTCCTAACTTTTTAGCCACATCTTAAATGCTGCCGAGTTATATACAGATTGGTGAAAATTTAATGCTGAGTTAATTTCAAACCAGTAAAAATGTTTATTTGGAAAACCCTGTATATTTTCCATATTCTGTATCCTGTATTCTGTACTGATATCCTCTTTCGGTTTTTATTTGTTATTAATATTTTTTATAACAAATATGTGTTATCCATTATTTCTAAAACTTGTAAATAAACTAACAGCAGCATTGGATAATAACAAATAGGTAAGTTATTATAAATTAGTTGTTTTTCTTGAAATCCCATTTACGTTTTATAGCCGCCTTCATTGTTATTGTAATAAAAATTATTAATAACAAAAAAACTAAAATAGATGGATAGGTAATACGGTTTGATATAGAAAGAAAATCGTTCCAGAATACGGAAAACATACAACGTGTTCCATTTAAAAAAGTGAACATTTGGTGATTTGAAGTTAATCCAACATTACATTCCACTACTCTGTACAAAATTGAGCAACGTTTAGGCTATAGCTGGTAAGGTTAGAACTTGTACTATCTAACGTACAAATGAATATCTTTAATTTATCCCTCTTTTCCTAAGAAACACTTTTAATTTGAATTAATTTGATTATTTTATTTTCAGATTTCAATACTTATCTCAAATAGACTAGACTAGATTTAGGGAAGGATTACAAAAGTCACATACAATTTTTCGTTTTTTTTTTTCAGAAATATCATTGTAATATTTTTGTATATTTCTAGATAGTAAATAGACATTGTAGTTTAAAGCGTTTAATGTTTTCGGTTTAAATAAATAGATATGTATAAAAATGAAACACCTCACTCTTCCGCCGCCAGCGGATAATTTTGCAGCGCTCGATTATGAAACGCATGTGCAAAATCATCGTCGGCCGTTCGTCCACGGAAAAGCATTTCGGTGAAAGATTGTTAGAGAGCTTAACTGTGCAACACACACCTCGGAGATTCATCGGCTCTCCGCTCGCCGAAATATTCGCCAGAGAAAGTTGCCTCGGCGTTTCATCCGGCGCGCGACTATAAATACCACGGAAAGAGTGTCTAGATTATATAGGTGATGTTAATTTATCCTACTTCACTACAAGTAAACAATCTTCGTCATGTTTTGACGATATGTTCGGCAGTACCTTAATGAAGTTCAACGGGTACGATGGATTGGACGAGGAGGACCAGTACCATTATGATACAATCACCTGACTTGAATGCTTTGGATTTCTTTTTGTGGGGATATTTAAAAAGTTCAGTGTATCGCACCAAAGTGGATACTAATGATTTGCGCGAATGTATCTTAGCTGCTGCCAATAACTTACGAGTTCAAAACAGAGAAGAACCAGAAATATTTCGTAGAAACTGGGTAAGACGGACCCAAATGTGTTTACACGTTGGACAAAATTTTGAACAGTTGTTGTAACAATAGCGGCAAGTTGAATTTGCTGATATAAAATTGTACCTACTTATTTCATTTCTTGGGAAATTCTTTCAATTCTTTGTCCCTGAATTTTTTACACTTTACTGCCGTGCCGGTTGACGACTGCATGCTTTGCCTTGCACAAGGTCAAGTTTTACAATGGATCAGTTTCCAGTGCCGTGCAGAAGATTATTTTTAATTATTTTTTACAAAATTGTATTTATAATAATAATAATATAAAAAAAAATTTTGGATAAATTTTGAATCACCACCTAATAAATAATTTTGGGAAAATAATTAATTAAATTTAAATTTAGCTTTAAATAAAGAATAGACCATATTTTTTCTTGTCAAAATTGTTAACTGATATGTAAATTATGTATGAAAGTAACGAATTGAGTTCTACGATTTGTATTTACACATTTAAATTGGTTAGTCTGTACGTAAGGTGTCCCTGTATTTTTCTCTTAGAAATTAGGAAAAAAACAAATAAAATAATGTAATAAACAATTTCCATAAAATAAAATAAAAAGGAAAGCTGAAAGAAGTTAATAAAGCAAATAATGTAAGAAAACATGTAATATAAAAAGGATAGAATTTAAACAAATAAATAAATACCGAAAGTTAGCTATAAGACTGTTACAAATAATTAATTGTGATGTTTTTTTGCCTTGCCTTTAATTTTGATATTTGTTTATTCCTTAGAATAACTACCGAGTCTTCTCAAAAGAAAGATAGAGGAAGAAATTAATACTGACATCAACATGTCACAAATGACCTTGTCGCCTTAGCCATTTCTAGAGTTAGTTAGTTAGTTAGTGGTTAATCTGTACAATATAAAAAATGACTGTCAATAAAAATCGTATCACACCAATGAAGTTAAAGAACGATTGAAAATGTTGGAGGAAACAGAAAGTTATGATTATGTTGTCATAATTAACTGAAACTAATGTAATGAACCAGTTTAAATAATTTTTATATTTAAAAACACAACAGTGAAGAAATAGCTAGTTTACTGACTGATCCATTATGAACGGTTGTTAGTTTTGGTACATATCTAGCGATAAGAGCTAACTATCGATTATAAAACTCAATCCATGGTGAGGTACAGTACGCAAATTTGAATAAAACTTGATTACCGTTATGAAATCATGTAAAACCAATTAACATAAATTCTGTACCATAAAAATATTATGATATGGTTTTCAAGCATGTTTTAATTATTTTCTCTAATTCTCATCGAAACTGAGTTAAAATAAGCCAATATAAACCTTTTAGAAATGCATTTTACACTGACAAACACGCATCATGACAACGCATGGGTATTATAATTACAAGGTATCGTAAGACCTTGGCATTATAATTATGTACAAACAATTTTTTTTATATATCAGCTATGTTTAAACTGTTATACTTAAATTTATAACAAGGAAAAATTTGAATATATACAATAATATCTACAGGAAATATGTCAAATATAAAATCGTATCTATAATGTTATGTACCTATTATACGTCAAAATAAAATCCGAATTCCTTCTGGGGAGCCTAGGGCTTCTCGGAATTCGCATAGGATTCCTCGATCTGGGCCTGATCGTAAGGTACTGTCCGGGACTACTTCCGACGATCATTATAGACAACAGCACAAAAACCCGCACTCATACCACATTTACCGAAGTAACTGACTACATTAAATGTAAATAAATAACTTATTTAGATAAGATAAACCTAATCTTTACTTGATTGTAATATAGATTAAATTATACGGTTAACTATAAATTATAAATTATTATTAGCGCCTTTTTTATCTAACAGAAACGTTTTACGAGCCGCGTTTGGATTTTACAAGGATGTCTGACGTCGAACACACAACAACTAACAAATTCGCGTTCTTTACTCAACTCGGTCGTTGTTATCTATAGCGGGAAACGCAGAACACACCTAACAAAATTTACAACCATCTCTTCCGATGTAATCCAAAACGAACTATTCAACTGAAATTGGCGATGTTGCCAGACTAAATGTCACCTTCACTAAATTCATGACAAATGGTGTGCTCTTGACTGTGTAAATATTTCCACAGACCTCTCTTAAAAGATCTGACCTGAACAATAACGGCACGGTCTAATTATTGTTAATAAATTTTACCTAAATCAACATATTAAACGACGTCGCGGCACTCCTGCAAGATGCTTATCGTTTGAAGAAGGAAATGCCTCATATATTTGAAAATTAGATTAGATATATGATACACCAAATAAAACTAATGTTATTTGTTATCAGTATCTTGTAATTTAGTTTGTATTTGTCTGTATCAGTACTTAATACAAATTATGTGTAAATAGTAAGTACAAGTGCATTTGTAAATGGTTTGGAATTTAAATGGACGAGGTGGATACAATTTGAAATATATGTTAAATTTATCGAGGAGATATATATCAAACATATTCACAGATACATTTTGAACAAACAGGCGCTTAAGGTCTCTATTTCTCGCTGTATTTCTAAGCTCTATTCTATTCAATTCCTAATCGTCTAAAATATTATTTTTGTATTTGTAAATACAAAACACTATTTCAAGAGTACTGCGTCCTTATTAGTCCTAGATGTTAGCATTCCAAATTCACCAATTGTAATGATTTTGATTATGGAATGCAGTTTCATACATAATTTGTTTGTTTCGATACAACAGTGATTTTGACATCAAAAATCGTTCTTAAATTAAATTAGATCTCATAAATATGTAGGGGAGGGTAGGGTAAGATGCGGCCCTTAAAGAATTTTATTTTTTTTTAGCTTTTTCAGAAAATCTAGAAAATAAAATTTTATACCAAAGTTGACAGTAAATAATATACTTTGATTAAAAATAACCCTTTAAAAATGTTGAAATTTTTTATCATAAGTACAGCAATTTTTAAAAAGTATTACAAAAACCCCATCGTATCCCATATATGGGGTATGATGGGGTATCCTGTGGGACAAGATGGGCTGGAAAAGTTGCAGAAAAGACACATGTAATAGTTTTTCAAAATAGAATTATGTAATTTTACACATATAAACACATAATTTGACATTGGATCAAAAATTTTATTTACAAAATTCGCAAATATGATGAGCCTCGTCGTCCTCATCTTTTTCACCAGCACATGAGCAGTGTGAGCATTTGATACGAGCAACTAGATTGGGAATAGAAGTATCACTAGATTGGGAATATAAATATCCACAGGGACACGCTGCATCTTCTTCTTTCTTTTCATCCTCAGAAGTGCTATCTTCATCTCCTTCTTTTTATGGGTATGACCCCATCTTGCCCTCAAGCCAGTATCCCCGTCTTGCCTCACGGCACAGTTTTCAGGTTAAGCTTCAATGTTTTTATATTAGAAGTAGTGGTACTATTTCCTATCTCGTATTATTGTAGACAAGAAAACATACTATTAGAATATACTAATTACATATTAAATTATTTTAACACAACGTACCTGCCACAACTTTAAAAACGCCAAATATTGTAACAAAGGTCTACAAAAACACGTTTTAATCCACTGGCAACAAACGTTTGACTGAAGATGGCTGTCGCTTTGTTTGTAGTCTGCTCCTTCTCCTTCAAGCTAGTTACGATCGTTGCCAACAAAGTACAGCATCTGACGGGGAAGAAAAAAGGCCCACCCCGTCTTGCCCCCTTCCACGTCTTGCCCCGTCATCCCCTACCGATTGTGTTTTATTTTAATGCCATTATATTTTGAACTATCGTCCCATATATCAAATTAAACCTCTTTTTTAATGCCTAATTTTTGGCATAATATTTTTTTTACAATGCATTAACGAAAAATCAGTTCTGAATTTTCAAAAACTGCGATATTGTAAATATGTTTTTAACAATTAAATGATCGCTTAAGAAGCTCCTGAACATGATCTGTAAAATGATACCTTGATCGTTAAATTTTCCGAAAAAATATGAGAGAAAATATGAGAAATTTTAAAGTGGCGGACTCTACATTTAAGTTTTAAAGTTTTTTAAGTACATATTCGTTTTACGCATAGACGTTATAAATCATGGACGCGCCCAAAACCGTTTTCTGCCTATACAAATCGTTGATGCTCAGATGTGTGCGACAGAGATAGAGCTAGTCCGGGCAAAAACCCACAGATCATTGGACGAAAAAAACAAAAACCGTAAATGACAGACGTATGACATTTACGGTGACAGACCGACCCAACCATAGTTTATGAGTCTTTAAAAACTATTGCTAATAAACACACTAAATACAACTAAATCACAAAAGGCACACAAATCATTAACAATAGTAACAGGAAAAGTTTTGTCAGGTTATGTTTATATATTTTTCTGTCATAGAACATCTGTTTTTGCCTGGACTAGCTTCATCCCTCTTGCACACATCAGGGCAGCGGACCTCTCTTTCTAGGGCCGGTCCATGATTTATAATGTCTATGATTTTACGTAAAAATTTTGTACTTTAATTTACAAAGTGATGGTTTTTATATACAAAAACTGTCAAACTGTTATTGCTTTGATAGAAGATATACTTTCAAAGTAGAAGTAGTGCAAGTTCATTCTGTGAGAAGGGAATTCTCTATACAGGGTTAAATATGACAATACAAATATTTCAAGAGAGGATGGGGAAAAATAAGATTTAACGGAATCATCTATCAAAAAATGTCCATAAAGAGATAAAAAATTCAAAACTATATTAAATCCTTATTTATCGCCGCGAAAGTCAAAGGTGTTAAAGGTAGTGACAGGTCACCGCGCTAACACGTTTATCAGTTTACGTAACAAAATGTAGATTATAATTTTTAATGATTTAATGAGAAACACGATATGGTAGCACGGGGAGGCAGCACCTACCTTACTAATATTTATTTCCAAAATTGATATTTGAAGATATTTTACGAATGTTGTACCATTTTCTGTTTTCTTACTTGTTTAAATTAAAACCTGTCGTTGCAAAGACTTTTGTCTTGCTGGAGACCTCTCCTTCAATCGACCGTTCTTTTTGTTTAAAGTAGTGAGATATCTACTTGTTCCAACGGTCATGACCAAGTGCATTACTTACGTCGGGACATCCACAAAGATTAACAAAAAATACACGCAAATGTACACAAATACATAAAAACACTGCCACACGTTTACCGCCAAGGCATTACAACAGTTCTTCAATATGCTTCAAAAAGTATTCAGCATAATATTTTGTGTACTCAGAAAACGTCTTTGGTATTACGCTGCCACACGATAATATGCACTTGTCACACTCCCATAAATCAGCACCTTATCCGTTGTCTAGGCATTTGAATACGACATGTTTGTAAATACACAATAAATACGCGAAACATAAAATTTGCAAAAAACAAGTACTGAAAAATTATTTCAAACTAATCAGAGTACCGTATGCAATATTTTTTGACATCTAATCTGATGCAGACGCCATCTGGAGACCATTACTTCTTGTATTGTTCGGGAATTAAATTCTGTTAATAATAATAGCAACAATCGACGATACTTGTGTACAGTGTAACATCTTGGGATGTTTACACTGTTCTGTAAAAATCTTTCTCAGACCCTAAGATATAATTTAGCTTTTCCATGATCTTTGAGGTTTGGAGAGTATGCAACTAGCAATGCAATATTCTAGGTTATGCTATTTTAGAACAGTAGTGACTAACTTTAAACGTTTTATAGTAATTAAATTATGGTATATTATGCAACGATCATGTAATGATGGTTATTAATACATGAGCATTAACCGGGATACGAAACGAGCCGAAGGCGAGTTTCGTATGGCTTATGCGAGTGTATTAATAACTATTACATGAGAGTTGCATACGATATTTTTTCTACACCCGATAAATAATCAAAAACCATAAATTTAATATTTTTATTGAACACAATAGGTAACAGTAATTATTCGTATGAACTGCATTTTCTGCTTTCTCCGATATGTGTGGAGGAGTCGATGGTAATTCTTCTATATCGCTGATATCAGACATTTTGATAAATTATCGAAGTTTAGCTAGGTATCTACGAAAATTTAATACGTACTGATTTTGACATCTAAAATAATTACATAGCAACCTAGAATAAACGTCAAATGCACAGCATGCTTGATTGAAAAATTATGGGTTTCTATTAACACCATTAAACGTACAAATCAACGCATTTCTTACGTTATTAAATTTATAAAATATAATTCTGAAATTCAATTGTCCATGAAGTTTATTGTTGCTAAGGTAACGAGAGTTCGATCGTTTGTTGACAAATAACTTCAAATGTCGTGACCTAGAACGTGATCAAGAAAATAAATTTTTCCCGGCGGAAATTGAAGAAGCTGCTAAGAAAGCCACATTCGAGTTATTGCCTAGTAACTCAAAACAACGCAACGGTACGAGTTTTCGTACAATCGTTTGTCGAGACGGTGTGATATGAAAAATGGTAGTAGCAAGTCAAATTACTTCATGTTCAAGGTGACGATGAACAAAGATTCAGAGCGTAAGCAAATATTACAAGCTTGTTGCTTTCTTGAAGGAAAAGGATATCTATCAAAAAGTTGAAAGTATTGACCTGGAGAAGCGCAGGATGAAACACATTTCATGCAGAAGTTTGCCGTAATTTTGAGTGTATTTCGAACCTGTCATCCTGAAGAATTGTACAACATCGAAATTCAATAATACCCAAGATTTTGGAACTGTACTAGTTGTGCATATATCGGAAAAAAACTAATGTGCAACGAACTTTCCTTCATTATATTTGAACCATAATAAAAAAATACATAACTCTTCATCTAGCAAACACTAATCATTTAAGAATGTTCATAAAATACATTAAGAATAAATGTGCTACGACTCCAGCTGGAATCAATACATACGGTAAGATGCCTGTCAATATTGCTGAATTCCTAAATTTGCCTAATTACCTATGCGCTGAACATTACTGTCGACGGTCTTCAGCTAGTTTGTTAGCAGGCTCTGGTAGTAACTGTTACTGGTACTGTTGGTTACATCGAAAATTCGAAAGAAAAAATATCAGAAGCAATTTTTGGTGTCAACAACCAAACAGGATTACAAGTTTTCCAAGAAGCATTAACTACTGATGTAAAAAACTCTAGAATCCATTGGAATTAATATTGCAAATTGTAGTAATTGCTCCTTTACTATTTATAATAAATAGTTTTGTACATAGCTATGCATTTTGAATAAACTATTTTAATCTCTCCATCACATGTTTTTTCATATAAAATGAACCATACCATACCATAATGAATTCATTATGGGACTAAGTACCATAATCACAATTTGCAGCGAGTGATTTTGTAGAACTTCTATAAATTTATTTAAAATAAATAAATAAATTATAAAACTTGTATATATGGGTATATATGTGTATATGTGTTTGTTTATATGTATGTATATTATGAGTATATATTTTTATAATACGAAGTGTGATTTAATTCCACTCTCTATTTATTATAATTTTCCTGTAATTGGGTGTAAACCTGTTGGAAATAAATGAAATTATTATTATTATCATTATCATTATCATTATCATTATCATTATCATTATCATTATCATTATCATTATCATTATCATTATCATTATCATTATCATTATCATTATCATTATCATTATCATTATCATTATCATTATCATTATCATTATCATTATCATTATCATTATCATTATCATTATCATTATCATTATCATTATCATTATCATTATCATTATCATTATCATTATCATTATCATTATCATTATCATTATCATTATCATTATCATTATCATTATCATTATCATTATCATTATCATTATCATTATCATTATCATTATCATTATCATTATCATTATCATTACCATTACCATTACCATTATCATTATTATTATCATTATCATTATCAGTATTATTATTATTATTATTATTATTATTATGAGCATCCTTATATCATCAAAATTGAATGACATAACGTTGTCATTATGACATGCCATCAGATAAAAGTTATTATATTATTTAAGGAGATTTTAATAGTAAAAGTGGATAAATAAAACACCAATCATTTTATTTTTCATATTACTTTTGTAATACGTGTTTTATTTTTCGAGATTTCTGTACCTAGAAAACGTCATTTTACGGTGAGACATACGGCGACCTTAACGCACGTGAATGTTTATAGTTGTTTTTCTCGAAAAAATTTAAAAATTTTTTTAATGATCATTTGACAATATTTAATTATGTTTTATCCAAATTTATAAAAATGTTCAAACAAAAATGATCCACGTCATTATTTGAAGTCCAACTGTTTAGGCCCTTTGGCGTTGGAGGATATGCATCAAATTAAGAACATGGATATTATGAATCACTAGTGATACGTGTACAAAATTATTAAAAAAGCGTTAGACTTATAAAAAGCTATTAGAAGAAATTCATCAATATTTTTTTGACGCCCTGTAACTCCGCTAATATTAAGTTTTCGGAAAAATGTTATAGGGTTTAGTGATATTAATTTTTCATGTAGAATCACCCTCCGGAATATTTACGAATCATCTCCGGACACCCTGTGTATATTTGAGCCAATAAATATTTTAACGTTTACTCTAGAATTGTGTAATGTTTTCTGAATCACCATATCTACAGAGCTTGGATAACTACAAGTTTAGCTTCTACACAATTCTAAAATTACGTAGGTATAAATGTTTCAACACGTGCTTTGTATTTATGAGATTTTTTATATCTCTAATTATAAGCTGGATTTATTTTTTGTTACGGCTATGCGAACTGTGAATTAATTTTAATTATCAAATTAAGCCATTTATTTAGTTACAACTGTAAATGCAAAGCAATTACATAAAACTAAACTAAAATTCCTATAATTATAAACTTCCTATTGTTAAAATGCATGGCCTTGTTAATTAAATACTCTACTGATTTTGTTAAATACATAGGTTATGGTCAAGGTTAATTTATACCTCTACGGCAAGGTTGTGCAATGTCGTCGAAATTAGGCAGTAGTTTTCCGATTTACATAATTATATAATGCTTTAGTTCGTTTTTTTAATTCCATAGTTTTGCAAGAACTTATGATGCAAATGAAATATTTCATAATTATAGAACTAAAATCATTACAACTAGTCAGAATGGTTCTTTAACTATGTTCATATACAAGGTGATTCAGACGTTATCTAAAAAAATTTTTGAATGTACAGGGGACCCTTGCACATACAATTTATGTAAAAATAAAGTCAAAAAAGCAGTTCAAAAATAATTTCAAAATACGCTTCCGCACGGTATTGGAAACTAGACCACTATAAAACCAAACAAAAAAATTTAAAGAAATTTCCAATGAAAGAAACAAATTACATTTAACAAAACCTATATTTATACAGAAAATTCAAATGCTTTTGGGCCCGTCTTACCCAGTTTGTACAAACTAACACAAATGTTTCTTCTTCTTGTCCGTTTTGAAATGGTAAGTTATTGGCAGCACGATACACTTAACTTTTTAAATATCCCCACAAAAAGAAGTCCAAATAATTTAAAGTCAGGAAATGGTGGCGATTATGGTACCGGTCCTCCTGGTCCAATCCCTTGGTGTTAATGCTTGGACAGGCTGCACATGGTATGGATATAATTGAGCCTCTTATATGACATGTCACGCTACTGCAATAGGTCGTGGAAGTCCTAGCCCAAGCAGCACAAACCACACCGAATTTAACTAACGACTAGTTTTATACCAAAGTCATACAAATTATGACTACAAAATGGGTATAGCAGTACGTCTATGGTCGAATTTTAAGTAATTTTGATAGGAACCGCTTAAGTTACTATTGCCGATGTCACAACGACGTCGGCAATGTCGACGTCGGTATTTCGACCTGTTCCATGCTTTAAATAACAATAAATGAATAATAAAACAGGCCGGATAGGCCGATGTCGGTGTTTTTAACTGTTTCTAACCAATGATAAACGTCAGTTAATGTCATTCACACCGACGTCGCTACTAATACTAATTGTAATGTCGGATGAGGTAGGTACAGCCGACGTCGGTGCTTATACCATATTTTGACCTATACATCAACCACACGTATTTGAAACATTTTGACGCAGTCGTAATATTAACAATAGAAGCCGGAAGCAATATATGGGCGGGCCCAGAGAGAACGATAGCGGGTCTATCCCCACAAGGCCTAACCTGAGAATAACCGAGGTCATAGTTACCGGAAAATCACTATGTATCAAATATTTTATAATAATACGAAACTATTTATTCATTTAGAGTACACCACCTGACAGTCAGTTCTAATTACTGGGTGGGAAAAAACAGCTTAATAATGTTGCACAGGTAATATATAATAACATAATCAAAAAATATATCCACAAAGTTCTGCATCCGAAAAAGAGTATCAACCAACTGTAACTGCACTAACACAATCTCAATTTTAACTAAAAGAACACTCCTGAAAACAATGGAAAGTTAGGTTAGTCGTAAGAGTTGTATGTTTATACCTCTTTTGTAGATCTACATGCAACAAGTATAAATGAACCATTATTATATCTTGTTTTTTTAAGTACACAATTAGTACAATTTGGTGAAGCAATTTTGAGTTCTTCAGTTAGTTTACACCAATAATAAGTTTAAATCATAGGGATATAACAGATCGGTATTGCCGACGACGACATCTTTTTATAAAAATAATAGGAAGCTATTTTGGAAGAGTTGGGATCAATACACAATAATTTTCCATTTTTAATATTTGAAGAGTGATTTTACTATTTTAAGATTATATATTGTATGATAAGTTAGTTCTTACACTTGATCTTCATATTCTTGACATTACTAATGAAAAAAAGATTTTCCAAAAAATACAAAATAAAAATATATAGGTATTGATAAAAATAGTGTTCATTTAATGGCGCTTTAATTTTAATGGTCTATTTTGTGCAATATAATCAATAAAATTGCATGCGTTTATAATTTCAGTGTTTGAAGGTCTCGAAACTTATATCCTTAAAATTATATTTTATTAATATACTGAATCGTATACGAGGAGTTGCATACCTTCTATTAAAATGAGCTGCAGTATTATTAGCTACAAAATTAGTATAAACGGAACAAAATACTTGTCTGATTTGTATAGAAAAATTTGTACGTAAATTATAGAAATTGTTATGTTAGGTAATATTTGTCGTATCTAATGTGACGTGGAAGTAGGTACAAACATTTACACCTAACAGTACTTACTTAAATTACCATATACTAAAGGTCACTTTGGGTAACATTAGCCTTACTTAAAATTTGGTCGAAATGGCTCTAATAATTTGAATATAAGAGCGACTTTATTAGTCAACATGGTGACGTCGGGTCGACCGGAGTTTGTGTGACCATTTTCGTATAAAAACTGATCGGTGCGCCGTGGCGCGAACGTCAGCAACCGACTTCAGCTTAGATTACCGACGTCGGCTCGACGTCAACCCGACCAGTCTGTGCTGCTTAGGAGACCTCCATCTCCTCTCAAATTTCCTTCGCGTTGCTCTACACTTGCACTCATTGCATACCGCTATAAAAGTAGCTGCATTTGGCACATGTTTACCGGGAAATCGTTCTGCTAAAGCAATTGCACAGCGTAATAAATTAAAACGATATCCATCACCTCCAAGTTGCTACTACACACGTAAGCCATTTTTGACATTTGAAATACTAATGTAAACACTGGCATCACAAAAATTTTAATGCCTACAAAAAGTAATCGGATTTAAATATTCGGCATCGCCTGTCTAGAGACTACAGTGGCGCAGCGATGTAAAGGTTGAGAATTTTACAACTTCAATAATGTTTTACTCGGAAACTATCAGGATTTTATAAAAAAAACGTTTTATGACATCGACTCCATTTTTCATGACGCATCTATTCCCAAATTCTTTTAGATAAGTTTTGAATCACCCTGTATACTAATTCATATATTTAGTGTTGTTGATAGAATTAAAATTTATGAGTATCATCTTATTGGAAAATCAACTTCTTCTTCATTAACCAGATTATTTAGAGAGAGAAAAATAATAGTTTTGGGCAGGAATATAATGAAATAATTTTCTTTCTTGATTAACATCCCTCGAATTGATAATTTCTAAATAATACCATGGATTTTTTTATCCGAAACTGAGTAAAATGAAATTGATAATACCAATAAAAAATATACACTTATTAACGATTAAGATAGAAATCAAAAGTTCTTCCCATAACATTACATTTCCACGGTTTTCAGAAATCAGACAGTTTTTTGTGATGGAATTAGATTTAAAATAAAGCATTGCTTTTATTTATTTTTTTTTATTAGTTAATTGATAAAGAAAGTAAATTCATCAATGTCGCCACTACTAATGAATAAAATTTAAAATGTTTAATTCTTCCATACAAATATTAACTCTCATATAACAACACGATGTAATACTTTTTTTACTGTATTAGAAAGATATTTTAAGCTAATATAAATCAAATCTCCTACAATTCCTATCAATGAAGTCATATGTATGTTCTCTGATACCAAGCATCTAGGTATGCTAATGAACAATTTCACAGATAAAGCTCTATTCAATAATTATCTAAAGAAATTAATCTATCTAAATTTACTAACCTGCTTTAATAAATACACTCTATAAATATCTAACTTCACTTTTTGCAGTGGGAACACGAAAATTCAACCACAATAGATGAGATCTGACCTATTTCTGCATTTTTAGGATTGCTTCTTCAGGTGGCCTCCTTTAATTTGAGTCAAATATCTAATTATAAAAATTATTATATAAATTAAAATTATTTGAAACTATATATCGACAATGGCAAAAGTGAAAGCCTATCAATGAATTAAATATGACAATATGTTTACCCTTTATGTAAAAGCTTTTATATATTTTTAGATGTTTGGTATCAGACATATGACTTCATTGATAGCAATTGTAGGAGATTTGATTTATATTAGCTTAAAATACCTTTCTAAAACAGTAAAAAAATGTTACAAAAGCTAATAATAAGGAATATATGGGTAGATATTGTGGGTGTAATTCAACGCAGGTTGGGGCTTTTGTCCACTGAGTAGTTAGTTTCACACAATATTATTAATACCTAAAAATATATAAAAACTTTTACATAAAAGGTGAACATTTTTCAAGTAGGTATTGTCATATTTAATTCATTGACAGGATGTCACTTTTTGTCATTGTCGATATTTAACTTCAAATAATTTTAATTTTTATAATAATTTTTATAGTTAGATATTTGATTCAACTTAAAGGAGACCACCTGAAGAAGCAATCCTAAAAATGCAGAAATAGGTCAGATCTCATCTATTGTGGTTGAATTTGTCGTGTTCCCACTGCCAAAAAGTGAAGTTAGATATTTATAGAGTGTTTCATTAGAAGGTTAGTAAATTAGTTTATTTTCTTTAGATAATTATTGAATAGAGATTTGTCTGTGGAATTGTTCATTAGCATACCTAGATGTTTGGTATCAGAGAACATACATATGACTTAATTGATAGGAATTGTAGGAAATTTGATTTATATTAGCTTAAAATACCTTTCTAAAACAGTAAAAAAATGTTACAAAAGCTATTGTGGGTGTAATTCAATGCTGGTTGGAGCTTTTGTCCACAGAGTAGTTAGTTTCACACAATATTATTAATAAATACCAAGAAATATATAAAAACGATGTAATACATTGCATTGCATTGCATTTAAGCCTACAATGAATTTTCAAACTTTGCTGACAGAACTGCTATTACATCTTATCAAAGTTAACGTTTATTTAACTACTAAAAATATCTATGGATAAGTACCTTTTCCAACTTGTGTGTGTACGCCTATAAAGCGTATAATGTAATTCCGCCGCTATAAAAATGGCGTACAAAGTAAAAGCACCGCATAATAAAATCTACGAATAAACGAATAAAACTCCATCGCCATCGAAATCATACGTCTGGGTCACGAAAATTGTTATTGCTCTGTCGCAGGTTCCGATAATCTCAATTTAGATAATGTCAGTGTGCTGTAACGTCCCGAATAGATGGATAGAGTTTTAATAACCCGAATTAAACGTGGATTTGGCAGCGCAATATATTGCATTTTTATTGTTATACTACCTGATGTCTGGTACACTGAAAAAAAAAGTTGTGCTGAAAATGAGATTTTCCGGTGTGTAATTCAATACAGGATTATTTACAACTTTTGTTTCCGAGAAAAATAATTATTGGAGTTGTAATATTTTCAACCTTTACATCAGTCGGCTACTATAGTCTCTATCGCCATCGGAATGCAGGCAATCCCGAATACTGAAATTCAATTGTAGTACTACTATAGTGTTTACACTACTTTTTCAAGTGTCAAAAATGACTTACGTCATATACATATAGAATTTTCATAAAAACTAATCCAGTAGGTAAAGATGCGAAATTACATTTTCATGATAAAAATAAAATAGTTTAAACTCGAAATGCTTCGCATACACATGAAATTACAAAGAAATGCATACATACAGTATGCGCCAAAAGTATGGAATAAATTCAATAAAAACGAAAAATTATTTTTTGGGAAAAATCCTCGAACAGGTCGATTTTTAATTTAAAAAATACATATTTTAGCGTAAAATGCGATTTTCAAATGTCATTTGTTTTCGAGTAATGACGTCATCGATTTTTTTTAAATGGCAACACCATATTTTTTTTCCTTGATTCTGAAAGATCGTTTAATTTTCTATCAGACAGTACTAAAATTTTACCCTCTTACATAGAAAAGTTTTCGAGTAAATGACGATTCAATGTTAGAAAACGTAAATTTTATCCATAAAAAAGTGACAATTCTGAGGTATGTAAAATAAAATACAATTGATTAAATTTTATACTTAAATTAAATGTTCGAATTGCCATCCACCAACTTCTTGACAATGCGCAAATCTGTGAAGAAATTCTTCTTGCATATTATGAATGATTTCTGGGGTAACTCTGCGTATTTCGTCCCCAATTGCGATTTTGAAGTTCTTATAAATTACGTGGTTTATTAATGTACACTTTTGACTTCAAGTATCCCCATAAAAAATAGTCTGGCGATCTTGCAGGCCATTCTATCGGTCCGCGTCTACCGATCCACCTCCCAGGAAAACAGTTGTCCAAAAAATCTCGTACAGGGCGCGCATAGTGCGGAGGTGCATCGCCTTGCTGAAACCATATGGTATCGTCAGGAATGTCAGGGTCATTATCGTTAGGAAAAATTACTGCAAGGGCTGGAACAAGGTCATTTTCTAGAAACTCTAAATATCTTTCTCCTGTAAGGGTTCCTTCCAAGAAGAAAGGCCCTACTATTCTGTCGTCAACTATTCCAGCCCACACATTTAATTTCTGAGGGTGTTGGATATGTGCCTCTGCCATCCAATGAGGATTTTCCCGACTCCAATATCTGCAAGTTTGACGGTTTACTGTACCATTCAGACAAAATGTGGCCTCATCTGAAAAAAGTATTTGCCGGTGTAAATTTCTAGTTCCTTGACATAAATCCATTAGAATTTCGCAAAAGTGTAAGCGGCGATCGGGATCATCTTCATTGAGTTCCTGCACAAGTTGAATTTTGTAGGGATGATATTTTTCCTTCCTCAAGATACGTAGTACTGTGCTCTGACTACTGTCATTGTTTAATGCAACTAATCGTGAAGAATTATGAGGATTATCCACCATACTTATCATAATGTTCTGTTTCTGATTTTCATTAATGCTTGGACGTCCAGGTTTTGGAATATTTACAACATTGCCAGTTTCTCTAAATTTAGACTCTACTTTACTGACTGTTGATTGGCTGATAGGGCGATCTGGATATTTTTCATTAAATAAATCGCAAACTTCCTGCTGAGTTCTAGTCATATTCCCACATCCGATAAGAATTAAAATTTCAATTCTTTGAATAACAGTTAAATGTGCCATAATACTTTAAATTGAATAATAATTTCTATGTCGCTTACAATACTTATTAGAAAGTCGGTGTGACAGTGACACTTTGCAAAGATTTTCACCTACGTGATCCATAAAAGAACTATGGAATTCGAAAAATTAAACTTGATAACGTTTTTGCTTTAATTTAATTGATTTACCTTTTCTAACATTCAATCGTCATTTACTCGAAAACATTCCTATGTAAGAGGGCAAAATTTTAGTACTGTCTGATAGAGAATTAAACGATCTTTCAGAATCAAGGAAAAAAATATGGTGTTGCCATTTAAAAAAAATCGATGACATCATTACTCGAAAACAAATGACATTTGAAAATCGCATTTTACGCTAAAATATGTATTTTTTAAATTAAAAATCGACCTGTTCGAGGATTTTTCCCAAGAAATAATTGTTTCGTTTTTATTGAATTTATTCCATACTTTTGGCGCATACTGTATGCATCACCAAACTGGTCCATATTGGATTTAAATAATCAACATTCTACGACTATGATGTAATATTCGCATACGCAAATTTTGTTAAAAGACAAACAAATTTTCTGCAACTGATCAGCTAAAAGTAACTAAATTTCTCCTAAATTTTTCACTACCAAATTACTGCTGATTGTTTTTAATTGACATCGACTCTGTAAGGTCAAGTTTGCAATCGCAGGTTTAATAAATTCGAAGTCAACATAATAGAAAGCCTCTTGTAACCACGTTGCCCGTCTTGTTAATATCCTTTGTGAGTGCTCATAATAATATGTAAAAAAGCAAAAAAAAATAAGAAACTATATGAAATTTTTCATTGAGGTTTTCGTAAATAACCTATATTCGATTTTATCCCCAATCAAATTGACCAAGTCAATCAATAATGAATTAGTTCACAAGTAATACCTAATAATTATGCACGATTTCAATATTACGATTGTAATTAAGGGCGAAAATTCAAATATGTCCATCTTTTTCAAGCAATACTTTTTTCAAAAATAGTAGCATTTTCTGAAAGAACAGGCTAAATTACACAGAAAAGGTACTCTTTTTTCGAAAAACTGCAAAATATGGTTTTAAAATTTATTGGAACCTTTCCAAAACAAAAAAACTTTGACTTCACGTTTTACCTTCCCGTTGTCCTTCGCCTGTCATTGCTCAACGGAAACCTTCTGGTGTACCTCCTGATCTGCGACGATCTAGCCGACGACCGCCTCCTCTTACCCATCACTTCGGAGTACCTCCTCGACCCGTCCGAGGAAACCAGACTCCCTACAGAGGCGAAGGACGCCCTGGAGTCGCTCGATTCGATCTCGTGCTCTGGAATGGCCTCCGAGTCCCTCCTAGACATGTCCGACGACCACAGGCTGGTGATGCTCGCGCGGGAGTCGATGGATCTCTGGCCGACGATCTCATACCGTCTGGAGGATGTCGAAAATGATGATATGCTAGTAACGGAATGACGACTTTCGTTGCCGACGTCCACAGAAGAATCACGAGAGAACGGGGAATACCTAGTAAACGTCAACAATCATGGTGTGGTGGGGTAGTTGTGCTTTTTTATTGAACAGCAGTTTGTTAGAGTCTCATGAACACTAGATCAGCTTTTAGATGTTTTAGTTCGATATTATTATAGAACCAGAATTTTAATACGAATATGTAGGATATGTTGCAAATACGTGATTTCAGGAAACAACCGGTTGATGAGAGCTGATAAGCTCAAAACCGGTGTATGTCGGGTATGTTGCTGACAAGTGAAAGTCACTATAGATTCTCCAGGTGCCCGCAGAGTAGTTGTTTCCTGGAATTCTGTATTTACAACATGTCGTTATCACCGAATCGCGATAGAGGTCGCTAGCTTTCAATGGTTTTCTACTGTGATGTAGAATGCGTCTATGGCTGTTAGAGTGTTAGTTGTTTACATGATTTTTATTTTCTTTAATAGTGCATGCGTAAAGTTGAAATTATCAAAATTGTAATGATTTGATTATCGATCAAATACGTTAGATAAAAATATGATATATTACATTTGGCAGGTACTGTTTTCATCTTTTATTTCCCTTAATAGTTTTAACAATTTTTAGAAGTGTACTGAGAAGCTTATGGGGATGATTTGAAATGTGAATCCATAATGCATTTTCAATTTTGATCTCGCTCTTGGTGTGTTTATAATGTGGAAATGACTCTTAACAATACTACAGATTATTTTGTATATTCTTCAGCAAAATGTATACTTGCTTTCAAGTTTGAGTGATATACAGGGTGTAACAAAAAAGTAGGTCATCCCAGTAGCTACGTAATGTATTTTTAGCAACAAATTTTGAGGATTTAACTCTACTTACTTATATACAAAAATGTCTCCCTTACAAGATGTAAGATTTTATATTTGAAATTTAAAAATTGTTTTTCAGCAATCACTTTCGTCAATATTTCACATATTAGTTTGAAATTTCATAAAAATACTACTTCTGATCAATCAAATTCTCAGGAGTATTATTGTAAACGACACCTAAACAACAAAGAAACAGTTATTGTTGTTTCTCAATTTTTACTGAATAATAGAAGTATTTTTAAATTGCTAATTTCAAAGTAACACCCAAAGAAAAATTTGTAGATAATTTTTCGAGGTTTCAAAGTGTAGAGCTAGACAGTTTTTCGTAAACAAATGACTTTTAACTATGTTTATTTTGTTTACTAAAAAAATTAAAAGAGTATTTAAGAAACAAATTATTTAAACATATAACATAATTTATAGTAACTGCATGCCATAGACTTATAATTAGAGAAAGTATATATGTATGTTTTTGCCTAACTTTTTAAAAATTATTTGTATACTTCCAATAAGATAATGAAATAACTATTTTGCATTATTTCTAATACAAAAAACAATTTTTCCACATCAATCGATTGGATGTGGAACAGACGCAATTATTCAGTGGGCATCAGACTTCCCAAATTTTAGTCCATTGAATTTCAGTTCAGTTTATGAGTTTATGTAAGACGATGTTTACTCTGTTTACTCTGAATTAATGAAGAAATCAACTGAAAAATACCGTCGTATAAATGCGACAAAACCATAGGTCTTTCAAATTATTAGATTTTTTGTAATTACAAAAGTTCGTTAATACATTTCTTGGACAGTAGGACATATGGACCTATTAGTGAACCAAAATAGGTATGGAATTAATGAATTAAAATTACTTGCTTAAATTAAATTTAAGCAAGTAACATTTAATTTAGTATATTTAATTTAATTAAATTAAATTTTAGTGTATAAGTGTGTTTTAATAATTATGTTATCTTAAATATCTGGTAGTATTTCTCATACTAAGTGAAATTACATAGTTAAAAAACATTTGGTTAGTCCTATGTTTAGAGACATTCTGTATAAAATCAGTTAGGACATTTGAAACACTAGCATATTATCTACAAATTGTTCCGTTCAACGTTTCTTTAGAAATTGGAAATTAAAAATGCTTTTTTACCTCTAGCGTTGCATGACTTTAAAAAATCAAATTTATCCTGAAAAATATTAGTAGGTAGTAAATATACTAAATAAAATTTTACACTACGACATTCGAAGATCTCTTGCTCATGGGCGTACGTCTTCCCCAGTTTATACGTTTGTTTTTTAGGCGTCGTTTGCAATAATGCCCTTAAGGATTTGGTCAACCACAAGTAATATTTCTATTACATTTCAAACTAACACCCGAAAAATGACAAAGTTATTGCAAAAACAAATAAAAATTCAATTTCAACACCTTATCTTTTAAGGGAAGCATTTTTATACATAGGTAAGTACCTAGGGTCGCCAAAGATACTCAGTTAATAGAATGACCTGTTTTTTTTGTTGCACCCTGTATAACACACAATGTGTATTATGTCTGGTTATTGTTTATATTTAATGCCTACACTTTTAATGTAGTTAAACTGACAATAAATAATCTTCTATTTTTGCAGGTACTATGAAAGTAAGAGAGGAGCTTTTTCTTACATCATCAGTAATCATAAACTTATTTTGCCTAATGCAACACAAGTTTTTTCTTCATTGTGCCTGCAGAAAAAAAACTGTTGACATTAGTAACATTACTCAAGTTTGTAGTAAAAGATCCCCTTTGCCTATTACCTATACAATGTTCCTAATATGACTGCTAACGATCAGTTTGTCTTCAAAAATAATACCTAAAACTTTGATCTCAGTAGATCCTGCAAGAGTGTTACCGTTAAAATGGTACTGAAAGTGATTGGGATTGAACGTTTAAGAAGAAGTGATAACTTTACATTTTGATACATTTAAATATAAACCATTATTAGAGTACCAAATATTAATGTTGCCTAAATTATTTTGTAAAGATATGCAATCATGTAAAGTATCTATTCTAGAAAATATTTTTAGATCGTCAGCAAATAGCAAGTGAGATCTTGTCAAAGTAGAGCAAAGTTAATACAAATTAAGAATAAAAATGGGCCCAGATTTGAACCCTGAGGAACACCAGAAATAGCAAAATAGTTACTAGATGCATGAACACCATATTCAACAAATTGAGGTTCAATAAATATGATTTAAATAATGTTGTCAAATTGCTAGAGAAGCCGACTGCCTTAAGTCTGGCAAATAAATGATAACGCTCAATTCTGTATAAATAACATCTACTTGCCCCTCAGTGTCTAGAGCATCTGACAAAAACTGAGTAAAATTGGCTAAATTGGTAATAATTCACCGTTTTTCCATAAAACTGTGATGATTAATAGAAATAAATAATTTGAGTGAACTATATAATATGCGGTTATAAAGAATTATTTCAAAAATTATATTACCGAATTATCTATTTACTAAAAATTGAGTTTGTAATTTAATACTGGTTAGGGCATTAACCTTCAGTGTAGTTGTTTCCTATATTATAATCAGTCATTATTTCTATAACTCTGAAATAACATGTTGTTATTTTAAATATAGGAGTTGGAGTACATTATTTGTATTTATTAAGAATATATAGATAAGACCAATTTTATATGAAAAATCTATCTTAAATTTGAGGATACATAGATACAGTATTTGCAACACTTTAAACATGAAACTCTCGAGATCGAAACTGAGGTGCATTATAATTCAACCTGAAGATATTTACATAATATTCTCAACGGGAAAAGATATAAAAGAAACCATAAGCTTATGAGCTTTAATTTGAATTTTATTCTAAGAAAAAAATATAGTCGTTTGATAACCACCGCAAAACAATAGTAATGATAACATTATCATTAATAAGCAATTGTGATAACAAAAATTAAACATGATTATTAAAAAATAAGGTGTACACTTACACTTATAAAATCTTACCTACAAATGATTTTCCTATAGATTGCGAAAGGTACATTGTTACTAATCTTATTAAGTTCTGCAAAAACAGTAAATATTATGGTATTTTTTATCTCTTATCTGAAATACAACATATTTTTTAACAAAGATGTCTGGCGCGAAAAAATGTACCTTTCTACTATTAGCACTTTTCAACTAAACAATGTTTTGAATAGTAGTTATAATTTAATGCAAGTTATAATATAATATAAACAACTATATAGTAAATTACTATTATTCAGATACTTTAAAATACACGAAGAACATAACCAATGATACCTTGACTTAAAGTAAATTGGAACCAACTGTTTGAGATACATTTCTTATTTGGTATTTGGCATCTTTATTTAATTGGGTGTATTTTGGAGTAACACGTAAAAAATACATTAATTTTTTTAAGTCTATCTTTTTGACCACTTCACTACTATTTTATACGTACGCCAATGATTGCTAAATTAATATTGAAACATTTATTGTCTGCTGTTACATAATAATAAAAAAGTTTACAGAAGTATGATTTTTAAAATTTTTTCACAGATATTAATTGAAATACAAATTTTACACAAAGCTAAATTTATTTAAAAATGAATATGAAAATATAATGATGATGTGATCAAGGGAATGGAAGCCTTAATAAATAACAGCCTATATGTTATTTTCTAACATATTTTATTAATTATAACACATTATTGAATAATGTACAGCTATCAAGTGTAACTTAAGCTTTAAAGACGTCCAATAACATAATTTTTACTGAAATTGTGATGATTTTTAAAAACACTTCTGGATAAATATTAAAGTATAGAAATTCAAAATAGTTACTACAAAAGCTTTAATTCATTAGAAAACATATGAGACGAAAAACTATTTTTCTATTTCAACCATATCAGTTGTAACGGTAATCTCACTGACAAACGCTTACGGGATTTAGCAATATCCTAAAGAAATATTAGAAAACGTCGAAGACAAAAGATAAATAAGCGCAGTTTCACATGTAGTACTGTCTTATTTCAAAATGTAAGGAACGTCTGCAAGAAAATCTTGTTACAAAGTAATAGGAGAAAGAAATGTATGCAGACAAGAATAAAAGATTTAAATTGAGCATTTGCTAGAGCTTATTTGGGATAAAACGACAGATATGCAAAAAATCGTTCGTTTTAAATCGGCTTATTGTGAACTTCTATTTATACTAACGAGAACCTTTAAAATAGAACTAATTTAGATAAGCACAAAAGCCTTCAGTAACAAAATTATAAGGTAGACTGACTAAATTGGCCCTTAACAAAAAATTTAAAACATGTTTTTTATGAAAATACTGAAAATGTTTCAGTAAAACTGAAATCTACTGACATTATATAACTGTTTTCGCTATAAGTTCCTAAAAAATATATAATTTATTGTAGAAGATATTTATATATATGGACAACAAACATTCTTAGCTTGAAGTTTGGCTGTTATAGTTAATATATGTAATAAAATAGAGACTTACGACTAGTTCGTCGTTTAACATAATGGAATGTGTCCTATCTTTTCATATGTTGTCATAAAATCATGTATATGCAAAAAGACGTAACAGTATTCTTTTTCAAAAATCACTAACAAATTGGCATTTTTAATAAAATATAAAAAAGCAATTGGTTGACAGTTGCAAAGTATTATACCGCATGGTAATTGCGCTGTCTATTAATAAGTACGTTTAAATTTCTATGTTTAGCAGTGGAGTTTTACTATCTAAGTATTTTCAAAGCGAAACTTCCTTTTCGGCAACAAATGTTAACGATTGTAGTACGTTCATCTCTAAAGGACATTACAATCGATAAATGCTTAAATCTGATTTCATAGCCCGCACTGCCATATATGCATCTGTGGAGTGGAGTGCAGTGGAGATTACGAGATCAGTGTTGCTAGATGTGAATATTTTCTTCACATCGAACAATTTTTACTTAAAATTTGATTCTTGTGAAGGAAACATTTTTTCAAATTACTAAAATATAAAGAATTTTCTGATTTCTGAGAGTTTCTGTTTTCTATACATGTTTTATTCGATTTATAAATAATCAGAAAGAACGCTCTTTGTTTCAATGTTGTGTGTCATAGTAAAATGTTATCAGTACTATTTAATGTAGAGTAGACGTTAGATTCGTGATCGTTAAATGATATTTGTCTTTGTAAACTGTGATATTTACTCAATTTATGGGCAAAGTTACTTTTTAATAAGAAATATTGTTTCTGCTTTTCCATTGATGTTCTTATATTATGTATATGAAGAAATGTTCAGTGTCAAGTCAAGCTCTATGAAAAAGATCGCTGTACTACGTTATTGTATTTATGGATGTACATTGTGTTGTGTTTGTTTTGCTGTTTTGATTTGAGTAACAGAAGAGTGTATAGGTTTGTTATTGTAAATTTCATTAAGTAAAAAATAAGAAGTGTCATAATAATATTTGTTCTCCTAAATTGACTGAGTCGCTGCCAGGTCTACCTCTGCACTAATCTATAAAGTGGTAAGTTGACACCTAATGTACTTAAAATAATAGTAGTCTTTTCTGTAATACCCTTTGTTTTGCTTCTACATCTTATCTCGCACCACCGTTTACAGAAAAGTAACTAATTCACTTTTGCAGTTTATTTCTCTTTATTAATGAAATATTCCATTAAACTATCTAAAATTATGAATTAATCTCCACATTCATATTAATTTTGAACCGCTATTCCTACAGAAAACTTTGCCGACCTTTTGCAATAAATATTTATTGATTATAGTCTAGCCCAGAATAATTGTGAGATGTCAATAAGATTATATCAGGTTTTTATTAACAGCTAGCCTACATTTTCGTAAGATATATAGTTTAAAATTAATTCTTGAATGAAAATATTGTATCTCTTTATTTGATCGTTTTATAAATTTCCATCTGGCAACACTGACTAGACCTTTGGATAGGCAATATATTGGACAGAACCGTTCTAGAATGTGTAAAAACAATTCCACTACAAAATTGAAATTAAATATATATATATACAGTATGCGCCAAAAGTATGGAATAAATTCAATAAAAACGAAACAATTATTTTTTGGGAAAAATCCTCGAACAGGTCGATTTTTAATTTAAAAAATACATATTTTAGCGTAAAATGCGATTTTCAAATGTCATTTGTTTTCGAGTAATGACGTCATCGATTTTTTTTTAAATGGCAACACTATATTTTTTTTCTTGATTCTGAAAGATCGTTTAATTTTGCCCTCTTACATAGGAAAGTTTTCGAGCAAATGACGATTGAATGTTAGAAGACGTAAATCAATTAAAATAAAGCATAAACGTTATCAAGTTTAGTTTTTCGCACTATGCGCGCCCTGTACGAGATTTTTTGGACAACTGTTTTCCTGGGAGGTGGATCAGTAGACGCGGACCGATAGAATGGCCTGCAAGATCGCCAGATCTTACACCTCTTGACTATTTTTTATGGGGATACTTGTAGTCAAAAGTGTACATTAATAAACCACGTAATTTAGAAGAACTTCAAAATCGCTCTCGGGACGAAATACGCAGAGTTACCCCAGAAATCATTCATAATGTGCAAGAAGAATTTCTTCACAGACTTGCATTGTCAAGAAGTTGGTGGATGGCAATTCGAACATTTAATTTAAGTATAAAATTTAATCAATTGTATTTTATTTTACATATCTCAGAATTGTTACTTTTTTATGGATAAAATTTACGTTTTCTAACATTCAATCGTCATTTACTCGAAAACTTTCCTATGTAAGAGGGCAAAATTTTAGTACTGTCTGATAGAGAATTAAACGATCTTTCAGAATTCGAGGATTTTTCCCAAAAAATAATTGTTTCGTTTTTATTGAATTTATTCCATACTTTTGGCCCATACTGTATATATATCTAATGATGGGCAGACAGAAACGAGTTACATAAATAAGACGATTACTGTAATAACATTACTTCATAGGTTTGATGACAAATGTCATAATAATGATATAAAAGTTATATAAGGAGTTATCAGGAAAACAGTTTGTTCAGATCTCGGTAATTGTCATTGTGTAATAGTATTAAAGAATAAACCATTATACATTTCCATTAGGGTTTCCTTGGAATCTAAAAGACGTATTTTAAATCAATACAAAAGTCTTTTATACAATTATTTGTAACAATTTCGATAGTAAATAGACACTATTTAAGGGCAATAATTGTTGCATAGTCGTACACCTTCCGATTGAATTGGAAGTGTAAGTTCCTTTATTTTTACTGACGTAAAATTGATTACTGAGGGCAACTTTCGCAACTCGGGTTTTCTTGAAAAACTGGTCTAATTTTCAATATGCAGATAACAAAAAAATAAGTACACAAAACACAAAGTTTATTTTAGTCTAAATATTATATCTTCAACATCGTTGGTTATTACAATTACTTAGCTGTTGTTCAATAAGTAATGTGTAATTAAGAATATTTAACCATCATAAACATGTATTGGAACTTATGTGACGTATGCAATACAGGTCTGCTATTATAGTGCTATTCATGTTACATCGAGTAAATGACGATTGAATGTTAGAAAACGTAAATTTTATCCATAAAAAAGTAACAATTCTGAGGTATGTAAAATAAAATACAATTGATTAAATTTTATACTTAAATTAAATGTTCGAATTGCCATCCACCAACTTCTTGACAATGCGGAAGTCTGTGAAGAAATTCTTCTTGCACATTATGAATGATTTCTGGGGTAACTCTGCGTATTTCGTCCCGAATGCGATTTTGAAGTTCTTCTAAATTACGTGGTTTATTAATGTACACTTTTGACTTCAAGTATCCTCATAAAAAATAGTCAAGAGGTGTAAGATCTGGCAATCTTGCAGGCCATTCTATCGGTCCGCGTCTGCCGATCCACCTCCCAGGAAAACAGTTGTCCAAATAATTTCGTACAGGGCGCGCATAGTGCGGAGGTGCACCGTCTTGCTGAAACCATATGGTATCATAAGGAATGTCAGGGTCATTATCGTTAGGAAAAATTACTGCAAGGGCTGGAACAAGGTCATTTTCTAGAAACTCTAAATATCTTTGTCCTGTAAGGGTTCCTTCAAAGAAGAAAGGCCCTATTCTGTCGTCAACTATTCCAGCCCACACATTTAATTTCTGAGGGTGTTGGGTATGTGCCTCTGCCATCCAATGAGGATTTTTCCGACTCCAATATCTGCAAGTTTGACGGTTTACTGTACCATTCAGACAAAATGTGACCTCATCTGAAAAAAGTATTTGCCAGTGTAAATTTCTATTTCCTTGACATAAATCCATTAGAATTTCGCAAAAGTGTAAGCAGCGATGGGGATCATCTTCATTGAGTTTCTGCACAAGTTGAATTTTGTAGGGATGATATTTTTCCTTCCTCAAGATACGTAGCACTGTGCTCTGACTAGTGTCATTGTTTAATGCAACCAATCGTGAAGAATTATGGGGATTATCCACCATACTTATCAAAATGTTCTGTTTCTGATTTTCATTAATGCTTGGACGTCCAGGTTTTGGAATATTTACAACATTGCTAGTTTCTCTAAATTTAGACTCTACCTTACTGACTGTTGATTGGCTGATTTACGTTTTCTAACATTCAATCGTCATTTACTCGAAAACTTTCCTATGTAAGAGGGCAAAATGTTAGTACTGTCTGATAGAGAATGAAACGATCCTTCAGAATCAAGGAAAAAAATATGGTGTTGCCATTAAAAAAAAAATCGATGACGTCATTACTCGAAAACAAATGACATTTGAAAATCGTATTTTACGCTGAAATATGTATTTTTTAAATTAAAAATCGACCCGTTCGAGGATTTTTCCCAAAAAATAATTGTTTCGTTTTTATTGAATTTATTCCATACTTTTGGCGCATACTGTATAACCAATTTCTTAGCACAAATAGGAAGATTAAGAAAATACCGTTAAAACATTTGCTATAATTTGCTAAGTAAGCAAAATTTAGACAAAATGTGTATCTGTATGTGTATCATTTAATTTACAGCTTATAATTTTAGATTAGGTAGTTCTAATTAATGCGCAAAATAGAAAAGTTTCCTGTTTAATACAAGAGATTTAATAAATATAATTGAAAGTAAATAAATAAATATCAGACAGGTATATGATTATTGATTTATCAGTATTGTCCTCTAGGAATGCGTATATTCCAATTCCATATTTTGCAGCTTCAGTATAATAATTCATGTTCATGAACTAGGTAATCGCTAATAATAATTGAGGCTAGAAAATCTAGCTTAAGCCGACGTGATTTTAGGGTCAAAGTTGATTTAATTTGTGATATTTTATGCACAGTGCATATTGAAATTTTTATTTTATCCAGATTAAGCGTAAATCTCGCTTAAACTACTGCAATGCATACATCCCAGAAATATGAATAATAATAAAAATCACCTTAGTATTCCTATTATTGAAATAACTAAGTAAAATATTACTTTCAAAACAAGAATACATATTTGGTACCTATTAATAAAAATAGCTTAGAAGTAAAATGAACTTATTATTTACGTTCAGTAAAAAGTAATTTATTTTGGTTGGTACAGAAAATTATATATCTAATCAGTTACTCATTCGACATTATAAATTAGAAAACAATCATGGGTAGTATGCTCGAGTATTAAAAGATTCAGATAGGGATCACCGTTTCCTACAAATTCAATGTCTTGTCAGAACTTGTGAAATACAACATGTATTTAAGATTTAACATGTAATCCAGGTTACTAAATTGTTTTTCTGTTATTTTATTAAGAGATTTTTTTTAAATATTATCTTGCAGATGATATAAAGATCATTGGATATGTACTTGCCGCAATATAACGGTTTCCATCCCAAAACAGTATCATATTTTGTTTAAGCTATGACGGCTTAACCGCTATACATATGCTTAGACAAAAAAAAAATATTGACTCTTATTAGTACAACCTAATCATAGATCTCAAATTCCTAATCGTCCACTGGGCCAAACCTTTAAGAGCAGTATACGTGTTAGGTCCGAAACATTTATACTACCGCCACTGTATATACAGAGTGTCCTACGAACTCTATGTCAAACTTTAGCAGATGGTAACTAGATTAATGTCAAACATTTTTTCTTATATGATTCGTTTTTATTTAGAAGTTACAGACATTTTATATAATATAATTGCATATTTCAATCAAAGAAGCCTGATAAATAAAAATGATGGTTGTTGTAGCAATAGTTATTATTTGTGTTTAAAGCTTAAACATTAGTTAACCTTTATTAACCAAATTAACATATCTTAAGATCATAAAAATTGTTCAAAATGTCCACCCTTGCTTTGAATGCAACGCTCACATCGGCAAACTAAAGAGAAGAGAAGTTAAGTGACGTATGAGATTTGAATCGTTTCTTATCTGGTTAGCAGCATTCTAAATTCTTTCAGGTAACTGATGACGGGTAGTGATTTCAACATGGTAGACAAGCTGCTTTATATATTCCGATATATAAAAGTCCAAAGAATCATTTAACCAATTACGTGTCTCCCTCTATGTGGTGGTGTACCATCGTGGTGACACCACATATTTTGCAACAACAAGTTCTATACAGATCTGCACTTAAACGATCATTTAAGACATGTACAGGTACTAAATTATTGTTGAATATGCTACCTCAACCGTTGACACTGAACCGTTGCTGAAATCGTCTTGATCTAATTGCATGCTAATTTTGTAACGCCCAGATATGTTCATTATGATTTTTATTTATACCGTAGTAGTAAAACACGGTTCATAAGACCACATGGCAAACGAAATTAATCTATCATTTTATGCATGTTGTTGAAGTAGCCAGCGACAAAATTCTAATCGGTGAGGAGCACCTCCAGCATGTAACGCTTGTACATTTTGGTCGTGAAACTCATGTAACATTTTTCAATACACGCCATCGAAAACTCAGTGATAAATAAAGATTACTTGCTATACGCCGAACACTTATTGAAGAGTTATTAATGGCGGCATCTATTATATCGTATATATATAAAATTATATATATAATTTATATATGTATATATATTATATTATATATATATATATATATATATATATATATATACATAATATTATTTAAATGTTTGTAACTTTTAAACGAAAACAAATCTGAAATATGTCCATGTAAGAAAAAATCTTTGAGATTAACCCACCTACTATCTGCCATAGTTTGTCATAGAGCTTGTTGAACACCCTGTATAGCGAGTGAAGGGAAAAGTTAGGTCCAGAGATGATGATGTCGTACAGAAGAAATGGTCAATGAAATAATTTAATAAATTGACTGACCGATTTATTATCCACCATTTTCTACTATATTTTTTAATCAATAGCTTAACTTTGTTAAATTCTTCTATAGTATTTACTTGTTAAATACCTACTTTCTATAATTGAAGAAGCTTCAAAGTCAATTTCGTAAAACAGAAGTTTTACGAATAATTTCAACATTTCTAAAAATTTAAATAAAAAAATTAAGCTAGAAAGATGTATGGTTATTGTCAAACGAATATATAAGGGGCATTATAAGAAGAAAAAAGGTCAAGACCAAAATAAGTTAAACCTGTGAGAAGAAATTAGAAAAACAATTTCAAATAAGCAATAAAAACTACATGTTTATTTAGGACAATAAATACACATTTCATATTGTAGAGATATAGATGACACTTAAATAGTTAAAATAATTTACATAGACAAGGTGCAGACGACTTAAATATGAGCTATAATATTATCTTTTAATCCATCATTTCTACGATTATTTTTTTACGTGTTTACGAATATCATATAAAATGAAACTTTCGAAGTGAGATCATTAAAAATATAATTCTGAAGCTTAATATGTCGATAGCAGTCTAACAATAATACGGAGTCCTGATTTGGCAAAATAAATAAAGTTATGATTCTTCACATAAACGATGTGACACAGCTTTTCATATGGAAAGATGTTTGGTACACGTGAAAATATCCTTAGAAGCACCGTTTGAAGAATTATTAAACTAAATTTCCAATATGTCGTTATCACAATTTGTAATGTTGATGAGAGGTAGGACTGACTAATTCGCAGTGTTTTATTTCAGTTCTTCATCATTTGAAAGGTAATATATGAACTCCTTCATATGTGTATATTATATATGCCTAGGGCATCTGAATCAAGAAAAAGGAATACCTGACAGCAATTTTTCAATATATATATATATATATATATATACAAAAAGAACTCGATATGAAAGTGACACACATTAGAATATTGAAAAATATCTTTCTTTTTTCATCTATAGGAAATCTAAAATTATAATTCTAAATAAAACTTCAGGAAGCAAACAGCAGGTTCTCATAAATAATTTCATATTATATTTTAATCCCAATTACATTGTTACTCAGAAATAATTACTACATTTTGATTTGTACCAAAAGTGGTACTTAATAAACAAGAAATAATATTAAATACGGACCTGGTATAGACACGTAGATAATATAATCTCAAACTACACCAACGAAACTAGTAAACGATCAATATGGCTTTATTCAAATTGATGGCTGTAACTGGTGGGTGAGATGAGTGGAAAATTGACAGAGTGCGTAATAGCCTTCGGCATAAATTTTAGACCTAATTTCAAGAGGACCCAAGGCTCCCGAACTTCAGAAAAAAAATGTCTACTGGTCTAATAATTTCTCACGAAGATTATGTAACCACTTTTTTCCAAGCTTTTCTGGACCACTCTATATAATAGACAAATAGGAAGGCATGTTACCACGAGATTGAAGAAACACAGGTGCTAGTTGAAGGAATAAAGACCAGGCAAATACAGGACACTAAATAGACCTACTTAGTACCTAAGTAAGAGAAAACATATTTCTCTAAGACCTTTATGATGAAGTAACAAAACTTCAGAAAAGTTGCAATAAATTCAACCGACACGAGGACCTAATATTACCTAGAATACATGTTTCCAAATTATTCATCGTAAGTACAAGATATGTATGCAAATACCACAGCAAATACCAATACTGACCTGAAGATCTAATTTCCAAATTTTGGGTTTTATCTGAAGAAGAAAGCAATATGTCTCTCGAAACGTTAACAATTTTAATACGACAATGTGACTATAAGCCCAAAATTTAGCATATTCAGCGAGCCAAGAAGCCAAAGTGAATTCTAGAAAATCCCTAGAGAGGTAGTACACGATTTTTGGAAGAGCACTGCATTGAAACTGAGTGGCTACAGTAGTTTATTAAAATGTAGAGGACAACAAGAAAAGATATTGGGCAAATTTAATTGGTTCATTCATTGTATCTGAATCTACAGGGTAAGTCAATTTTCCGTAATCAAACTTCAACAATAGGTTCCTAATGAAATTTTAAGTAAATCTGTAAAAACATCATCTTATCTCGCTCTCCAATAGAGCTGTAGAGTGAACAAGTACATGGAAACATTCAAATTTATTCAGTTATTCGAAAATGAAAATAGCCGGCCTCCTAAAATTTTAAAGGCACCTATTACTTGGGATAGGTCATCTCATGAACTAAAAACCGAAATGAAATTATAACGAGTGAAGTAATTGTGAGGAATATACAACACCCTTTGAGAAAATATTTGATGCCCCGCTGAACAGGAAAAAAATCCATGATATTATTGGAATGTCAAACGTCTTTACGATATATCTAAAAGTTTGCCAGATGCTCCGTTTTCCGTATAAATACTTTCATGACAAATTTACATTAAATGATAAAATTGAACATATACATACATAAATATCCTAGCAGGCTGGTTTTAAAACAACCACTCCCTAGTCAAAGTAGAAAACTATCATTATTAAATGTCACAACTACTGTTTGCGGTAGTTTGTTGTAATTCTGAACTTGATCACCCTGTATCTCTGTTGGAGAGCGAGATAAAAAGTATATTGTATTTAAATTGTTTGCTTGAAATTTCGTAAGGAATCTATTCCTGACGTTTGACTGTTTAAAGTTTACTCACCCTGACAGGCTTGAGGCGAACAAATGGGTTTAGCCATGTGTTTTACATTACAAATAAATTTAGATACTAATATTCATTCATACTCTTCTTGTATATTTAATATAGGTATATATATAATTTAATGTGCCACTAGCTAAGCATTATGTATGTGAAACTTTATTTTCTATGTGCCGCTTGTTAGTGTAGAGATTCCATTTTACTTTTTGTATTTTTTTTTTATGTATATGCTGATATTTTTATAGAATAAATATATATATAAAATACCCGCATTGAGTATTATTACAAAATTATTTAATTATTTACCAAGTCATTACAACTCTGTATCTCTAAAATCATGCGCATGTCGGAAATTGTCAATTTTCGGAAAAATCGCTCAGACAAGTCTACTTTGTTTTTTTGGAGCGTAAATTTTGGCAAAGTTCAATTCTCAAAAATGTATTGAGTTATGTATTTCTGTTTAATCTGATGCGCATTTTGAGGGTTGGTAGGGAAACTTCATATTTCACTTATTCAACGGAACAGCTGAGTTTAGGCATCTGAACACAATCAATTTTTGTTGACATAGCTTTTATTTGATTTCAATGGATCAAAGGTTCAAGCTGCTGACCTTCTGCAGGTTGAGAATAACCCAGCCTGTCTATAACTCTCTCTGAACATTCCTGATTATTTCATGTTGTTAATGTTGTCTGATCTCGTGATAAATGAGTTGCTTCAGGTATTCAATTTTGTTCGTTCTGTCACGATACACCTAGCTTTTCAAGTATTTACATAAAAAAAGTCAAATGAGGTTATATCAGAACACTTTGCAAGCTCCTTAAATTCTCCTCTTCTGCCAATGCCAAACGATGTGAAAATTGATGATGCTAATAGTTTCTTACAAATGAATGTGTAGACGCACTGCTTCTTATTGATAGGAGGGAGTTCAGCTGTCCCGTTGAAAGAGAGAAATTCTGAGTTTACGTTTTGATTTTTCTCCAAAATTATCCCAACTTCCAACATATTGCACATCAAATGAAACAAGAAGATCTAAACGTTCATACAATGCAATAAAAGAGGTGATTGCCATATAAAAATACCTGATCAATCTTTCACCATCACATGTTACATTTTTGAGAATTGTACTTCAGCGAAGTGTCCCGAAAAAAACAAATTTGCCAGTTTCCGAACCGTGCACGACTTTTGAGACATACTGTACATACGAGTACACTCCATAATGCACGCTCTAATTATGCTATATAGTTTAATTAATAGAAGCATTCAATTTTTATAATTGTTTTTTTTTAGTAGATACCCCACAGATATCTTCTATGTATATGTCCAGAAATAATTTACTTAAATGACTATAATGAAAACAGATAAATATAATGTAATCTACATTAACCGACGCCAAAATTAAATGACGCCGATCAGAATAATTAAAAATTCAGCTAAATTTAACTAAATTTCATAAAACATTTTTTAACATCGATTTGCATCTATTTCGTTTACAAAACAATTTGGTTTAGAGTAGTGCTTCCTCGCATTGTATAAATAAAGCTTCTGGTCAATAATCTTGAAATTAATTACATCAGCAATGAATAGGTATTCACAGTTAATTAAAAGGTTAATCACCGCAATTGATCGTAATTAAATTAGTTTTACATTGATTTCCCAATGGAATGTAATAAGTATATTTCTCGTCATCTACTGAAATCATTTTTCTTAGAAGTATTTATTAAGTATATTATATGTATGTTAGTTTGTTTAAGCGATTGTTACATATTATACCCGTATACGATATTAAAGAAAAGGAAAAACCGCTCTACGTCGATAACTGCTGATTTGATCATGTGACTCTAACAAATCTTACCATTTGCTACAAAAAGTAACTACTATACATTGTGAAGTGGAAAGAAAGTAATACAATGATTTTCTTATATTAAAAATACACTTTAAGTACCACTTAACTTTAATAATTATATTCAATCAAAATATCTTATAAAGTGGGCAATTCCCTCACGTTTTTGAATACAACAAAAATTCCAGAGATGTACATTTTGTTATCTAGTAAAATTATATTTTTGTGTTTTATAAGTTGTCAGTAGCTTTGATCTAGGTGTTACAAGTAGCAAAACACAAGTATGCTTATCAAAGATATTGTATAAATTTAATTAATATCTTAAATAATTGTTCTGGCAAAAAAACTGTACATAAATTTATTGCTCAATGCATTCTCATTATTAGAAGCTCCAGAAAAATAATCATTTACTATATAAATTTATTTTTTTGTAATTTAGCATTATTCTTCAGACGGTACCAAATTTCTAAAGTAATGATTTTTTTGGACTTCAAATGTACTGCATTTAAATTTATGCAAAACACAAAACATAGGGAATACAAAACTATCATTTTTTTTTGACAAAATAATTTTAGAGTTAACTTAGACTTAGAACTGTGAACTGGTTTTACATTTAAAAAATTCTGGAAATGACTTGTTTTTCGGTAGATATGACAGATATTTTGCTCTTAATTTTTTTTGGCTACAGGTTGACACTATTATACATTGGGAAGTATAAGAACATATATTTTTTTCAAAATAGATAATTTTAAAGTAAATTTAGATTTATTCAGCTATGTGATACAATGATTTTAAAAGATTCTGAAAATTACTTCTTTGTCGGTAAATTGCTTCCTCCACTGGTTGAGATTTATATAAGAACTAATTTAGTAAGGTTTTGTTTTTAATCAGATGACTAACCAAAGTTTAATTAAGCTAAGGCAATCTCCAGATACTTTTAAACAAATTATTGATATTTTAAACTTCTCTACAACCTCGCCTCAAAAACAGGCTTCAGACTTTTAGTCGATTAAATAATAATGTTTAGATTAAAATCACTCAAGGAACAAATTTCTGAAGTTATGACAAGGACTCTGAAAGCACCCTGTAGATGTTATATAGTTAGGTTGATATGGAATTTTTGAAATAACACAACATATCGTATAACAATGCTGCCTTAAAATTATTTATATAGTTTAAACAATTATTGTACTTTCTAAAACGGGCAATATGTTGTCTAGGTACAATAGAATATACAAATGAATTTGTAACAAAATCAGAGTGATAAATATTAAGAGTGGTTCTTAGCTTCAGAAAGAATGTGATTTTTAATGTAATTATATTTATTTCAAAATAATTCGCATAAAGCTTGTATCAGTATTTCAAAAAATTACATATTTTATATGGAAAAATACAGAATGTCATAAGTTTAAAAAATTTTCTATATTGAAAATTTTCTCTTATCTGTTTAAAAAATGAAATTATATTAATACATAATCCTTTTAAAATATGCACCATAATTTCTCTCAAACTAAAAGAGATAAAGAATTGGCTAAATCACAGAAACAGTTTTTTTATTTTTATACCATTTGAAAGACCACATTTTTTTAAAACTGAAATAACCTAATAAAATTAGTTACCAACGTCTGATTCCATTTGTTTTTCATTGAAACTATCAATAATTCAATCAATGATAAAACTGACGATTTTTGACTTTTTAACTGATTTTTTTAAATCTGCAACAGATGAGCCATATTATGCACAAATACTAAAAATGTTTTAATAAATAATGAATATCAACCCAATTTTGTTGATAGAACATTAAAACATATTACAAAAAAAAAACACTTAAAGGCAAATAAAAGAAAGATTAAGAAGAATCGGTAACAAATTTAATATTAGAACACTTTTTCAGACAACTAATACTTTACGATCCTTTCTGTCAAAAGCACGTCCAAAAAATGAGAAACAAAATTTAAAAAATTGCATCTACAGCATACCTTGTGAGTGCAATAAACATCATGATTATTGTTGAGTTGAGGAACATACAAATTATTACAAGCTTGGGAAAACGGTTATTTAATCCAATGGGGTTCGGCAAAAATTTTAGAGGAGATAATGCAACAACAAGAAAATTACAAGAGACCGCGATTATTTTGTTGAACACGTTTTGTTAAGTCAATGTCAACCTGTTCTGTAAACATTAATTATTGTTGGCTACAGTCGTATCAAGAAGAAGGAAGTGACAATGTAATAAAAAACATTTGCCATCTCTATGGAAGCAGATAAACAAATTTTAAACTTTCAATCTTGACTTACTTTTAATACATTTACAATTTTTGAGAACGAAAACAGAGTTTTTCGAAACGTCAAAAAGTACTGAAGTGCACGATAGTGATGCGATTTTTGTATATATATATATATTTTTCAGTATGAGATTTGTTGATTAGACAAACTTAGTTTCAAAAAATAACCCTTGACTGACCCTTTAACCGCAAGGGTTTATTTAATTAATCTTTATTTTTGTGTGGCAAAATTTTCAATTAAACTAAAGAAAAATTTATTATATAGTTTTTGAAAATAAAAATGGCATAAATAAGTTGATCAACTCTACATTTCTTCTAGATTAAGTGTGGTGTTTACTTTGAAAATGTCCACCCTGTATATATCAAAGAACAATAGTTACTTTCTTTCCACCTCGTACGTAAATTTCAAAGGAATACCTAGAACGATAGCTATCAGTTGATATCCTGTTATTGTATGACATCTCACTAACAAACTCGGGTTCTGGGGAGGGAGAACACGTGGGTTCGGGACTTGGGGTCGGGGTGGGATCCTCTGGGGGGGTGGTCGGAGGTGGCGTCGGAGACTTCTGCAAGGGCTTCCTTAAACCGCGTATCAGGGACCATAACAGAAACAATAATGTCAGCATCATACGGCTATGAAGCGTCCATCCTTTTACTACACTATAACCTGCTGGCACACTAGACTTCCCGTGTTATTGGGCCGGTATCACATGGGGCGCAACAGTATATTGATCGAGGCGTCTGGGCAGACGAAGCGTTTCGGGTTTTCAGCACCTACATGATTACTTAAAATAAATTACGGCGAGCGGGTTACCATTGAGAGTTTTCACCTGAACAGTTCAGTACGCTCGAATTGTCTTTCGCACCTGTACGCATTGGACCTGTCCTGTCAATCGCCATTTTGTTTACGTGGGCCACACATTGTATATTTACATTACGTCCGTTAGCAGGCTGATCCAGTTCTCCTTCACGATTCGCAAAAATATCCTCATTTACACTTACTGAAGAAAATTCAGTAACTCTGTCACTTATTTCAAAACATTGACGGACTAATTACACTGTTGATTTTATGATTATCTTTTACGCACATTCAACAAATTACGAATTAAACGATTTTACTTATTTATTGTCATGACTTTATTATTGCAGATAATGCTTATGAGGCTATTATTATACTACGTGTTTATCTCTTACATTTGTTATTTAAATCACAGTTAAATAAAAGAATACAAACAAATTATATTAAAGGATTTACTGTTTTTCTCGAAATTGAACACTCTGTATGTCGATACTACAATTAAACGGCCTCGTTTTGTAATAATTGAACTTACTATTCAAGTAAGGTTATATTTTTAAACCCATAGGCAACTATTTGTTTACATTGTTAATAATGCAATGATTACCACTCTATTCAACGCAGTTTATTACAGTACTCACTACGTTTAAAAAAACTGAACATGTCCGGTATTTATGCCTGTAATTTACACCGTAAACATTAAGATTTTTATTTGTAAATAGTTTAAATAGGTATATATTTATTAGACCGGTTTATTTCAGCACTTGACGTACGTCGACACTGTGTCAATCACCACACTTAACTTTGTAATTGATTTTATGTGACGTTGTTTTCTGTAATTACAAGTTTGAAGTAAATCTCTGCAGGAAATTGCAGGAATATGGGTTTTACTTTGGTGCGTGCCATATCGAGGCGGCCATGACTATGGAGCTGCGCGCATGGCTTTTGCCCCAGTGCTCACCCCCTAGTTATACAGAGGCCTGGTGTTCGCCGAAGCTTATTCCAATTTCGAGATGTAGCGCCCTGAAAGACATATTTCTTATATAAAATGCCGCACCGGCATTTTTAATGGTATTGCGGAGGGTTGAACTTCTACGGTTTGTTCACCAGGGCAAGGAGAAGTACCTACTAAAATCTATTAGGAGACAGCGATTTGTTTGCTTTCTAGCTTAGCAGGGTCCGTCCGAGACGGTTTTCTTAACTTCTTTTTGCCTAATCCCATGCTGGAAAACGTTGCATACAATTAAAATTAATTGCTGAAATATTATCCTTATATTTTCCATGGAAGCTTAAAGCGTTAGATTTATTAAAATTTCAGAAAATTGTATTTCACCGCATAGAAATATCTGTACGAAGAAATCTATTCGCGCATCTTTCAACGATTTCTTTCAAATTTTAAAACCATTTTTAAATAGTTTGTAACAAATATAGATATTGTATCACTATTTATAATCTATATGGGTACCCATCATATAATTTCGTAAACAAGAATAAATATACAGGGTGCTAGGGTGCTACAGCATGATGTTAAGAAAATCTAGGTGCAGGTTCTATGTTAAAAAAAAATAAGAAAAAAGCTTATATAAGCATGGGTCCGGAAATGCTGCGTTTTCGGGATACATGTTGTTTAAAATTTTCTGTATTAAATACTATAGTCTTCATTTCCCGAAAACCAATCGAGATATTGAGATGAGATTTGGAGTACTTGCTATTAAGTTTACAGATCGAGTTTTCTTGTCATATTTTGCATGGTTACCGTCAAATCCATAAATAGGTATAAAAAGCGCTTTTCAAAATGAGTGATTATGATATAGAAACAGCGGCAAACGGAGAGATCTCAAGTTTCTTTCCAAAGAAATCCAAGGCGCGATATGAGTTGGAGTACCAAAAGTTTAAAGATTAGTGCAAAGCTGACAATGTAAAGAAAGTGTCCGAGAAAATCCTTTTGGTTTATTTTTCCGGAAAGCAACGCTGACAGAAACCATTTACAGTCTACACTATGTACTCACTACTCAATATTGCGAACTATGATTTCAGTTAAGAAAAATCAAGATATAAACAGATTTTCTTCACTAATCGCATTTTTTAAAAGAAGATTAGAGAGCTACAAGACAAAAAAGTTCTGAATTTTTACAAAGGAAGAAGTATACAAGTTGCTAAGTAGGTACTGTAGATGATGAAACATATTTCCTCATGAAGGTTGCTATGATTGGCATTTTTGGGGTCTGTTGTCGCTGTGGTTTTTTTTATTCTACAAACAAGGAAAATTTACCTTTCAGCCTATCAGAGTTAATGCTTTTGGAAGCATTGCAATTATTTCAGCAAAATTTGGATTGAAGAATCCCGAAGAATACACTGGACATTGTTGTAGAAGGTCCTCAGCCACCATTCTGGTTGTTGGTGGTGCAGATATGCAGATGCTAAAGCGTCATGGGGGTTGCAAATCTTCTGAGGCAGAAGGCTATGTTGAGAGTTATTTAGAGAGTAAGAAGCAGATATCAAAGAAGATCATGGGGTCAAACACGGATCTAACAACTGGAAATTTGAATTTAAATATCTCCATCACATCTACTTCTGGTATACATATTTCTAATTGTAAAAAGTGTATTATTAATATTTATAATAAACTTTAAGTTTTATAATATTTTTTTTAATAATAAATAAATTATTCTTCTAATAATCGAGATTTTATTTAACAGACAGTTAAGTTAACAAAAATGTTTAGGGATCTATTGCAGCACTAGTGCTGTAGTAGATGCTTTTACACAACTATTTATAAAATTGTAAAATTCATATTACTAAATGGAAGTAGATAAGATAATTTTCACTATGAGTTAGCCAAGATATACTGTGATGTTAAATTGAAACAAATTTCATATGACTTTAAAAACGTTGAACGATTTCACAGATATGGCTAAAACAGTGTTAGGGTTTTAGTATTATTTTGTCCGGATCTATAACCGGATAAATCTTTATACGGTATCTCAAGGACACCCTGTAAACATACATATTTGTTCCTTTTTGTATCACATTCTGTATTTTATACCGAATAATGGTATTACCTTTTGGATCTCTTTTAAACCATTTTATCGACAACAAAAAAAAAAAAAAAGTAATTAATTCAGATCGGAGTTTCGGAAAGCCTGAAGTTGATATATACCTATTCAATTTAAAATTCTAATTCCAGGCGTTATTTGAATACAAATTAAGGATCTCCTTTAGGCAAATGTTGTCATCGATCGGTTTGCCTTCATTATTTTTCATTAAACTCCAGTATTCACTGCTCAAATGCCATTAAAAATAATATACAAAAATTGTATTGTTCTAATTTAGTTTATACGTCTAATTTAAGTAACGCAACGTAAACGTAACACTACAAGGCTACAAGAAATTAGTCTTTATTCTTATTTCTATCAGTTATCAAATTGTAACATCGCCTATCGGATAAATATTGACATGAAATTTAATTAATTTAATTACATGAATTTCTTTTTACAAAATGCATTTTTAAATTGCTTTTTTTAGCACAAAATAATAATTAATAGATAGAAGGTTGTTTTCACCTACATACTTTTCAAGTAAAAAAAATCCAAGGGGCAATAACAATAAATATATACCAATTAAATATTTCCTTTTTATGAAAAGTATGTTCTACCAACATTTTCGTACAGAACAGTATTCTTATATTTTCTTCATAAAACAGACCACTTCCAAGTAAATCAATAATTTATTAAATCGTCCATGATCTGGAATTTTAATTAGTTCGAGTTTTGATGCTATATTGCTTGAAAGTTCAAAATTTATACGTCCTGAAGATGCGCAGATTCTAATGAATGTTTGTTTTGATAAAACTGAAAATGTTGCCAATTCTGTATCCAAAGTTTTGTGGACAGTGGAAGAGCAGAAGTGTCGTGTTAATTATCACAATGTACACTTGCAACATGAAAATCGTCTCGCCACTGGACCATCACCATTTCAATTCATTTAACAGCTAATTTGTTCGTCCTGCATTTTTATCTCAACACTCAGTGGTGGCAAAGTTTATAGTTGCTTCATTCGATTATGTGTCGACCACTTATCGATTCTTCCAACTCTCCCCTGCCTATCATATTGGTACACATTGATATGTATATGTAGACACATTGGGTTGTGCAGAGAACATCAGGATTGCTTTTCTAAGCCTCAAGAGATCCAGATAAATAATTCGGAAGTGGAAATCCTGTCCCTGGACCAGTTCGTTCGTTTAATCTCAGTCCTTTGGACTTTTCTTTTTAGAATATAATAAAAGACACCCATAGCGAGTCTGTTCCCACAGAGTTTAGTTTGAGAACAACCAGGGCAGGTAAAAGAATCCCCGTTAATGCTAGGGATGTTCATTTTAACTCTGTTTCAGGCAGCGACCAATTACCGAGGTCACGACACAACAACCAGGAAAATCGCTACGTATCAGTTGAAACAAATGTTTTGTAGTTTTCTTAATAATTTTTAAATTTTCAATGTCCAATAACTTGAAAACGGTTAAAGATAGGAAAGCTATCAGAAAACAAAATTCTAAAATTAAATAATTTCACTTCAAAATATATTATTGCTTCTTGTACCCCTCAACAACTGCGCGTCACTGTACCATTAACTTATCAAATCAAATCAAACTTTATTTATCCAATTGATCATACAATGATATAGGATATGTCAAAACTTCACAAGAGATTAAAAAAAAGAATATATAATAAAATAAAAAAATATATACATATACACACATATACATATCGTATGCATATATATATACACAAGCACACACATGCATGTGTATGAAACAACACCTTAAAATTCCAAACATTATCTTACCGTATAGAAACTGTTGTCTAATAGAAAATTCTTTACAGCCATATATACAGTATGCGCCAAAAGTATGGTATAAATTCAATAAAAACGAAACAATTATTTTTTGGGAAAAATCCTCGAACAGGTCGATTTTTAATTTAAAAAATACATATTTTAGCGTAAAATGCGATTTTCAAATGTCATTTATTTTCGAGTAATGACGTCATCGATTTTTTTTTAAATGGCAACACCATATTTTTTTCCTTGATTCTGAAAGATCGTTTAATTCTCTATCAGACGGTACTAAAATTTTGCCCTCTTACATAGGAAAGTTTTCGAGTAAATGACAATTGAATGTTAGAAAACGTAAATCAATTAAAATAAAGTAAAAACGTTATCAAGTTTAGTTTTTCGAATTCCATAGTTCTTTTATGGATCACGTAGGTGAAAATCTTTGCAAAGTGTCATTGTCACACCGACTTTCTAATAAGTATTGTAAGCGACATAGAAATTATTATTCAATTTAAAGTATTATGGCACATTTAACTGTTACTCAAAGAATTGAAATTTTAATTCTTATCGGATGCGGGAATATGACTAGAACTCAGCAGGAAGTTTGCGATTTATTTAATGAAAAATATCCAGATCGCCCTATCAGCCAATCAACAGTCAGTAAGGTAGAGTCTAAATTTAGAGAAACTGGCAATGTTGTAAATATTCCAAAACCTGGACGTCCAAGCATTAATGAAAATCAGAAACAGAACATTTTGATAAGTATGGTGGATAATCCTCATAATTCTTCACGATTGGTTGCATTAAACAATGACACTAGTCAGAGCACAGTGCTACGTATCTTGAGGAAGGAAAAATATCATCTCTACAAAATTCAACTTGTGCAGGAACTCAATGAAGATGATCCCGATCGCCGCTTACACTTTTGCGAAATTCTAATGGATTTATGTCAAGGAAATAGAAATTTACACCGGCAAATACTTTTTTCAGATGAGGCCATATTTTGTCTGAATGGTACAGTAAATCGTCAAACTTGCAGATATTGGAGTCGGGAAAATCCTCATTGGATGGCAGAGGCACATACCCAACACCCTCAGAAATTAAATGTGTGGGCTGGAATAGTTGACGACAGAATAGTAGGGCCTTTCTTCTTTGAAGGAACCCTTACAGGACAAAGATATTTAGAGTTTCTAGAAAATGACCTTGTTCCAGCCCTTGCAGTAATTTTTCCTAACGATAATGACCCTGGCATTCCTGACGATACCATATGGTTTCAGCAAGACGGTGCACCTCCGCACTATGCGCGCTCTGTACGACATTTTTTGGACAACTGTTTTCCTGGGAGGTGGATCGATATACGCGGACCGATAGAATGGCCTGCAAGATCGCCAGATCTTACACCTCTTGACTATTTTTTAAGGGGATACTTGAAGTCAAAAGTGTACATTAATAAACCACGTAATTTAGAAGAACTTCAAAATCGCATTCGGGACGAAATATGCAGACTTACCCCAGAAATCATTCATAATGTGCAAGAAGAATTTCTTCACAGACTTGCGCATTGTCAAGAAATTGGTGGATGGCAATTTGAACATTTAATTTAAGTATAAAATTTAATCAATTGTATTTTATTTTATATACCTCAGAATTGTTATTTTTTTATGGATAAAATTTACGTTTTCTAACATTCAATCGTCGTTTACTCGAAAACTTTCCTATGTAAGAGGGCAAAATAGTACTGTCTGATAGAGAATTAAACGATCTTTCAGAATTAAGGAAAAAAAATTTGGTGTTGCCATTTAAAATAAAATCGATGAAAATCGCATTTTACGCTAAAATATGTATTTTTTAAATTAAAAATCGACCTGTTCCAGAATTTTTCCCAAAAAATAATTTTTTCGTTTTTATTGAATTTATTCCATACTTTTGGTGCATACTGTATTTACTAATACTTGTCAGTAATTTTATATTAGTTTCTAATTTATTATAAACTACAGCACCAATGTAATATGGATCGGCTCTATACAACTCCAAACGATGGGCATTATATTGCAAATCAAGTCCATTTCGCATCAAATAGTTGTGATCGGCATTTTGATATGTAAAACATGAAATATTTTTTTTTACAAAACGATAATTTTAAAATAAATATGCAAGGCAATGTTAAGACACGTTTTCCTTTAAATATTTGCCTACAAGATGCACGATAGTTAAGATGCTATATCGAACGAATATCCCTTTTTTGCAATATAAATATACGGTTTACAGAGGTACTATCACTTGCCCAAAAGATCACACCATACCTAAGTCGAGATTCAAATCTTGAAAAATAAGAAATTCTGACAACATTTTTACTACATATTTTTGACAACCTATTTATAGGAAAGCAGCAAGTGGCACATTTGCTTACTAAGTTTATCATATGCACTTTCCAATTTAATGATATATCTGATGAGATATAAGTGGTCTACTACTTCCTGCTCGGCCTAAGTGACTCGACCTGCAGGAAGCGACCTACATTGCAGTAGATACTTAACCGCAGACCTCTTGCCCTGGGCGACGAGCTATTTAATCTATAAATTATACTGCAGGAAACAAACTACTCCGCGGGCTAATATTCCAACCGGCATAGAATTACACCTGCAGTATCTGTGTGAACAGCCAAGAACCCTTGTCGGTCACCCCACCAGACATAGACCGGTTTTGGGGTTGTTAGCCCTCATCAGTATGCCGTAGGTGAGTTTGGCTGTTCACACAGATACTGAAGGTGTAATTCAATGCCGGTTGGAGCATTAACCCGCGAAGTAGTTTCCTGCAGTATCATTTATAGATTTTATGATATGTCTATTAATACCCAAAAGCTTAAAATTTGATACATGCTGAATCGATTTTTCATCTAATTTTATAAGATGTACAGGGTGTCCGGAAATTATGCATCAAGGGTTCAGGAGGTGATTTCTCACAAAAAATTAGGGTCACAAAGTCCTATAACAATTTTTCGAAAACTCAATATTAACGGAGATACAGGGTGTTAAAGTTAAAATTTTATTTTCGATATTTGTAAATAGCTTTTTAAGAAATCCAAATATTTACATAAAATTTGTAAATCGGAGGTTTCTGCGGGCGAGAAATTCAAATATATTTCTAATTTTGACGTCACTAGTATAGGGCGCCACTTGTGGCACACCATGTTTCTTTTAAATGGCAGAACTTTTTTGCATCTTAATGTATCCATTTGACTATCGAAACAATCGATTCTCCTACTTGTTTCATTGGTTGAAACTACTAGAATTTCAATAATTTTATTCTAGAAAATAAGAATTTTACAAAAAAAAAAAAAAAAAATACGATATTGATTCCATTTTTCATGACACATCTAATCCCAAATTTGTTTGAATAAGTTCTGAATCAGCACTGTAGCAGTTTTTATAAGTTGAATTTCTATATTAAATATAACCTACCAAGTTTTACATATATTACCCCTTATTCCATAAAATGTCCCCTTGTTATGACAGAAAAACTAGTATTATACAGATAAACCTGAAAATTTAATCATTTTTTACTTTCACCGAGAGAAGTAAACATGCAAAAAATTATCATAAAATGATATATAAAGAGTTTAACATTTCCTTGTCACGTAGTATAAACGTATAACTAAAATCGTGCAATCAAAATAAAAAATTAATTTTTCAGGCTCTTATAAAATTGAATTTTATTATTTGGAATTATGTAAAAACTCACACGCGATCAATAACACACCATCCAATAAATAAAATCTGTTGCTAACATTGGCGCATTCGCCATTTATTGGAACGACGGCTGCCGTTCTACAGGGTGTTTTAAAATGAAGTAGCAAAAATGGAGTCACAGATTCCTTAGGAGAAAATAAATCGATTTAACCTAGTATACCTATATCCCAAGTTGCATAATAAAAAATATACAGGGTGTCAAAGTTAAAAGTTTATTTTCGATATTTGTAAATAATTTCTTAAGAAATCGAAATATTTACATAAAATGTAAATCGGGAGTTTTTGCGGGCAAGAAATTCAAATTTGTTTCTAATTTTGACGTCACTAGCAGAGAGCGCCACTTGTGGCACACCATGTTTCTTTAAAATGGCAGAACTTTTTCGCAGCGTAGTGTATCCATACACTGTAAAAAAAGTTGCTGTGTAAGCGAGATTTTCCAGTGTGCAGTTTAGGATGTGTAAAAATTCCGTGTTAATAGTTTTACACACTATGGATTTTTTGTACGTTTTACACAAAATGTGTTAAAGTTATAATAAAATATACTGAACTTGTGTAATATTTACCAGTTGTGTGTTAAAAATACACCATTTTGTGTAAACTTAACACGCACACAACTTAATTGTGTTCTATATCCCTATTCCCGACTGGTTGAGTACAACTGCGCAACTGTCTTATATAAGGTGATCCAATACACTACGCCATATTGGTCATGTAGCGGTATTGTGTACAGTTATCTCTCGTTCACTGTGTTCAAATGGAAAATATTTAAATTTAAATTGAGGATTAACCAAGGAAAATTGTAAGTACTTACCTAACTATAACAAAATATTACTGATAATTGTAGTAAAGCTAAACCTAATTAGAATATAACTATTAAAAATATTAGGAGTTTACTATGACGTTTTAGATTACTCTGTAATTTAACTTTTTTGTAAGTTTAGAGAAAGAAAATTATGTTCAGATCACTACCAGTTAATTTTCGTAAACTCTTATTATGTAGTGACTAAATATATCTTTGATTGTTGTTTCATTGTTTATGATTTACTAGAACATTATTAGTCCCTTATTAGAATATGTACTATTATGCTGTTAATTTTAATACATACATATTTTGTTAGGAGACTTGGTTGTTCTTCATTTGAACAGAATTTTATTTTTTTAATAAAATCATAAAAAGTAAAATATCTTTTATTTTATAATTACACCATAATCCAGAAAATTCTTTATATTGATACGAAAGCTCACCTACCTTGTTAATTATGTTCCTGTTTGCTTTTGAAATTATAATTTTCAATAAATATATTCTGCCGTTTAATAGAACATTCCAGGCTATATTCAATGCATTCTCGACAAAAGACAGAACCTCTAGAAAATGTCAAAATGAAAGTATTTCAAAAATTATATTTATTAAAAATTATTTCTCTGGGTCTAAAAGTACTGTAAACAGCTTTATATATAAATTATTTCGAAAGTAAAGAGGAACATAATTAACAAATTAAAAAGATAGGTGTGTCCTCCATATCAATACCTATTATACAATAAAATTAACATGTTAATGTGTAAAGCCTACACCTTCAATGATACAAATAACACAGAAATGTGTAAAAGTTACACATTATATTTCTTATATTAACACAGTGGAATGTGTTAAACCTTTATCACACAGCTACATACAGAGAAATGTGTAAAAATATACAGAATTTCGTATAGACCTCGATTAACACAGTATTGTGTTCTTTTGTGTTAAAATGTGTAATTATTTTTTTACAGTGTATGACTATCAAAACAATCGATTCTCCTACCTATTTTATTAGAAAAATGTATACCTTACTGAAGTTAGTAGGAGCAACTATTTTTAAAAAATAATCCTATTTGAAATGCTCAGTGCACCGAATAAAAACTGTTTTGGTTTCAGGTAAAGCTGAAACCGCAGCAAAATGCTACTTGAAAAAGTTGTTCAGAATGGTAAATTATAGAGACGTGCAAAATTTCATCGGCGAGATTTGATAAAACCATTTTTCAACAAAGCACAAATATTTTATCAAAGCAGGCCGATCTTCTTGAAATTGACGTCTTCATAATTTACCTTTCTGAACAGCAAGTAATATTTTACTGTATTTCAGTAGAAAAGGCAATTTATCTGCACTGAATATTTCAAATAGGGTTATTTCGAAAACTGTTGCTCCTAACGACTTCAACAAGGTATACCTTTTTCAGATATAACAGGTAGGAGAATCGATTGTTTCAATAGTCACTACTAAGCAGTAAAAAAGTTCTGCCAATTAAATGAAACAGGACCCAGTAAACACACATACGTTATTTAAACGTATTGTCAACGTACCATTGGTTGATAATTCGTATTACGTTACAAAATCAACCATTATTTTATGGTTAGAAAAGTAACGGTCTAACATAACGTTTAAAATACGTACTTTTTTAATAAAAAATGTTGGCAAATCTTTTGTAACGTTAAATGAACGTTATTTAAAATATTTAAATAAAACTGATTTATTTAAACCTTTATAAAACGTCTGTGTCAACTGATTAATATATTGACATTGAACAAAAACGTGTTTGTAACGTTTTAGAGTAACAGGCATAAGTAATGCTTACAAAACGTATCATAAACGTTTTGCAATTAATAAATATTTCGGAACGATACCAATCCAAAGTAAATTTTATACAATATAATTTAATAAAAAGATATTGCATTAAGAATATATAGGTACTTATATATACAAATAACTAGATAGTAATTATTTTTTAATAAACCTCACAAGTGTTAAAAAACAGTACAATTTAAACGTGTATTATACGTTATAATCATTCATTGAAATAAGGAAGCGAATTGCCGTTTATTACACGTATCAATTATAATACCGTTAAACGTTCTATAAGAATTTAATGATCTTATTGGTAGATAAAGATCACGTGTTACACACATACCATTTCGAGTTCTTTTTTGTAAAAGCTTGTCAATTGCATATTCATCACTGTACGTACCTACTGTGATCCGTGAAAGTTTTCCTTATTTTATTTTGGTACGTATCAATTATAATACCGTTAAACGTTCTATAAGAATTTAATGATCTTATTGGTAGATAAAGATCACGTGTTACACACATACCATTTCGAGTTCTTTTTTGTAAAAGCTTGTCAATTGCATATTCATCACTGTACGTACCTACTGTGATCCGTGAAAGATTTCCCTATTTTATTTTGGTAAGTATACCTACTTCTATAAGTATTTAATTTAATTTTATTAATATAAGAATATTAGATTAGAATATTTTTTACATTACATGTTACAATTATATAATGGAATCTAAATTTATTCCACTATAACTTTTCCTACTTATGTTTCAAAATATTTACAAAATTAGTAAAAGTAGGCGTGTGAATTTTGTACTCGTACATGCCTACGTTAAATTACTTTGTAAAATGGGTAACAATTATTATGACTTGGTAATTTTTTTTTACTTTATACTAAAATTTAAGATACAGTGACACATTTCTAATCATGATTGGGAATGACTTAAACTTTTTTATTTCCTTTCCTATCTACTTCATGGTCATATTAAATGTATATTAGGTTATTATTATTGTTAAAATAATATTGTATAAACTATTACTGATATTTAAACCAATTATTTATTGTTACCTACCTAAATTTGAAATTAAACAATAGGTAATACTCTTATTTATAGGCGTATAGTGAGTTCAACATTCCAGCCACACTATTGGAATATCGATAATAATTATTAATAGGAACAAGATTAAATGAGAGAAGATTTTGTAACTATTTTATTTATATTATATTAATTCAATGATAATTATTTATTTAATACAGGGTGGTCCAGAATGAATCTGAGGGATAAAATAAAAATCATTTTTTTTAAATGTTTCTCAGATACTTTTGAATAATGGGTTCATGGGGTGAGTATATGATATTAGCATAATTAATTTTTTGTTACCACTTATTCAATTATATATGTTTAAGGGACAGTTTTGGATAGTATTTTTTTAAATTTGAAATTATGTATTTCAAAAAAATACTTATCACTCAAAACAACGCTTTAATCTTAAAGGGGTGGAATAAGTGGTAACATAAAATTAATTCTACTAAAACCTAAAAAAAGTAAATTCATTATAAAAGTATTATAGTTAGTTAAGTGTTATAGATATTTAAAGAAGTGGTTTTTATTTTGCGGTTTTACAGGATTAAGTGTACCTGATTATTTAGTTTTTAAATATACCCTTATTTTTTAACGTACTATCTAATCTAGCATTTATGGTACATTCTGGACCACCCTGTACAATGCCGCCAGAAGGATCCAAAAACGACGTTGTAAAACACGTTAAAAACACGTCTCTAAAACATCTTTTTGGACATTAAAATAACAACGTTTAATTTACGTTAGTAAATAACCTATATAAAATGTAATTATTAAACGTAAAACTTAAAGCTCATTAATACTAAAAATGATCGTTCCACATTTACTAATATTAAACGTTTGTACTTTGGTTACCAGAAACGTGTAAAACCGCGACATTTTTAAGTTGATTGCACGTAAAAAAGCTACGCCTTTTTCAAACGTTGTATGGGCATTATAAACGTTTTTCTAACGTATATGTGTTTACTGGGGATGTGCCATAAGTACACTGAAAAAAAGGTCAGTAACTTTACAAATTTACTTTGTAAGAATATCCTTATAATTGTCTTAAAATAATTCTAAAAATAATGATGATATTACACTGACACTTGTAATTTTACAAGAAAACTGCCAATATACAATAAAACCGTAAACTTCCTATGTAATTATAATATAATTTGTACATTTATAGAATATATTGTAATACATTTACAATTAACAATGTGAAATCCATTTTTACACTGCAAAATTACTGAAAATACCAAATTTGCTATATAATTGACTGTAAAAATATGCCTAATGTGTATGTGAAGGTTTAAAACGCGCTAACCTAACTTAACCGTTGAGAGCGTTGGGTGGTGACGCCTCATTATTCTTGCTTCATTTCGATGAATGCAGCGTGTACCTAGGACCTAGGTACTTACATAATTAATTTAGTGAGTAGTGACTAGCAATATAAACATATCTAGAGTGATAACTGAGTGTTTTTAGTACTATAAATAGTTTTGTCTAGTGCTTGTTTAAACATAACCTCAATGAGATTAAGAACTAATAGGTATGTAAGTTCTACATAATTACTGAAACAAAGAAACATTGCATCTACAAAAATTGGGTACCCCACTGTTGTTTTGTTCATCTTACATAATATATAAAAATATAATATTTTCTATTATATATTTTCTATTATATTATATTTTATACATATTTGATGAGCAGGAGAGGATTAGCATGATTTCAGTTCTGGGTATCTACTTATTCTCTATGCACATTTATATAATTAATATTACTTTGTAATAGTTAGTATAAGATCATAGATTTTTTGAATATTATAAAATGTTTAGTTTAGTTCTACGAATATATTTTTACATTGTTATATGTCTTGTATAAAGTTAAGTGTTTTGTACAAATAACCTAAATGCGTAGGTACCAAATTTTAATAAAAAATTGCTGTAAAACCATAATATTTTATTACTTCAGTACCTGTATGTACATGTACTTATAAGCTAAAAAATAAGCAAAGGGCACTTAGATATAAGATATAATAAAGCTGTAACTACTAATTAGCTAACTGAGCCGTAATCGGAGTACAAAATAGCTATTTATATAATCAGTTAGGAAAAGTACGGTTTTGTGTAACAAATGTTTTTTACACAATTTGTCCAAAAATTTGAATTATAAATTTAAAAAGGATTATTCTGCTGATTTTAAGGTATACATCGAGGCTATAATAGAAATAAGTATTATTTTCAACTAAATGCGTCATAAATTCCAAAGTACTTAATTTTTTGTATATACATCTGAAAAGCATATAGAACACAAATCTATTGGTTCGAAAATGTTTGACTTCACTGGGGATATCATATCAAAAATTCAATATTACTATTATGTGTATTTGTTAACATTAGAAGCAATTGACATTCATGTTACTTAGGTTACTTAATATGAGTATATTTTTCTTTTGAAATAACATTCTGATGCAGTGATGCTATTGAGAAACTCACGGAAAAGCCTGATATGTTACTTAAGGTAAGTAACAATCGTTAATTCCTTACGATATTTAAATTTTTCTCATGTAGGCATATTAATCTATTAGTTATAAATGAATTGCTATTCAGATTTTTTAGGGATCTAGGTATGTTAAAGCACTGTTAGTGAATTCAAATGTTGTAAACAAGATGTCCTGTGTACGAGTTAGGTCAGTTTCGACACTTTTAAGAGGTTTCTTTTATTCTCCGAAAAGATAGTCCAAATGTCACGGCAATATTTTTGAGAAAAATTGAATAACGAAAATTTCATTTCGACATCTTGATTAGTTTTTATATAGAATTTTTTTAATTTTAGGCCTTTTCTATGATGCCCCATGTTACATACGTATGATGTTTCATTAAAACATATAGCAGCGGAAAACTAGAAGTTATAAAAAAAATATTCCTCAACACATAGAGAATAAATGTCTTTACAATGTATAAATATTAATATGATAAGTAGAAAAGTTACCACAGAAAACGACCAAAATTTAAAAATATCAAGTAGGTATTTCTTAAACAAATCAAAATATCGAAATGTGATTCTCGCTATTCAACTTTTCTCAGAAATTAAGCTCTAAATATCTTGGCTATTTTTTTCTGTTCTTTCGGAAAATAGAAGAAACCTTCTATACCTAAGTGCCCAAATTGAACCATCCTGTATAATAAATAAAAAAAAATTACATTGTAGTCATAATATAAAATGTATTATTACAATGTAACTATACAACTGCCTGTAAAGTTACTTTGTAATTTTATAAGTAATTGTGGAAGTTACATTGTAAAAATACTTTTTGTATTGTAAAATCACAAAGTAATATTACAATTTCAAAACCTAAAATTACACCATAAAATAAATTTACAACGTAATTTTACATTTTATTTGTAAAGACACAATCGATAAGAAAATTACAGCAATAATGAGTGGTAAATAAATTGCCATCTATTTTAACTGTAATTATTTTTTACAGTGTAGCGTCCTGTACTAGTGACGTCAAAATTAGAAACAAATTTGAATTTCTCGCCCGCAAAAATCGTTGATTTACAAATTTTATGTAAATATTTGGATTTATTAAGAAGTTATCTAGAAATATCGAAAATAAAATTTAAACTTTGACACCCTATATATTTTTTATTATGCGACGATATAGGTGTGTTAGGTTAAATCGATTTATTTTCACCTAAGGAATCCGTGGTCTCATTTTTACTACATCATTTAAAAACGCTCTGTATAATAACTTTATTTTAAATTTAATTATTTAATTGTTTCTATTGCCATATTTAAATTTTGAAAAGAAAATCTTGTGGTAATTTTACTTAAAATAGCCACCCTGTAAAACAGAAGAGCGCTTAATTACATGCGCGTATGCTTTCTGTTGGTGCCATCAGATTTCCAGTGAAAAAATTTCCTGGACGTCTATACAGACAATATTGGAGCCGAATGGTAGGATAAAAGGAAAATGAAAAACCCCCGGGAGATGGCTGGAAATTGAATTTACGCAGAATCTAATAGCCTTTTCGTTTTCTAAAGTCAAAGCGTAAGCGCAAGTAATTTCAATACGGCGCCAGTAAAACAATACAAGTAATTTTAGCATTCAATATCATCCAATTAAAGCTTCCGGGTTGACAGTGGACAAGAAGATGAGCACCTAATCATCCTACAGCAATGGATCATATTTTCCAATAACTAAAGACATATTTTGTAAAAACTTTCGACATAATTGTGAACTGTGAAAATATTAATTTACTTTTCTTGTGAGGTGAAACAAGATTCCAAGGATAAAAAAAGGTCTCAAAATACTGAACCACGAATTAGATTATCAAATATAGGGTGATTCCGAAGCTATAAAAAAATTGCATGTCAAAGGGATTCTTACAAATACAATTTTGTAACAAAAATCCAAAACCGCAGTACGGAAATAATTTAAAAATACGCTTCTACACGACACTACAAACTGGTCCACTGTAAAACAAGATCTTGTACAAGTCAAAGTATGCAGTAGGCGACCGGCATCGAAGCAAAATGTAATAATAAATGGACGGACAAAAAATTTAAAGAATTTGCCAGGGAAAGAAATAAATAACATCTATTTTATCTCAAGTTCAACTGCTTGTGAGGCTATTATTAATATTAATTAATAAAATATGGTTTTAATTAATAAATTAATTTGACATAACCTGATGTCACAAGAAATGTTCAAAATTTTGTCCACCAATGTGTAAATACATTTTGGCCCGTCTTACCTAGTTACTACAAAATAATACAAATGTTTCAGGTTCTTGTCCGTTTTGAACTTGTAAGTTACTGCCAATAGCTATGATACGTTCGCATAAATCATCAATAGTGTGACTTTGGTGCCATATACTTCATTTTTTAAATATCTCCACGAAAAGAAGTCCAAACAATTTAAGGTCGCGGTATTTCCCGCCGTTTAATGACCAAATTTATAGTGTTTTTAGATACAAGAAAATAAAGTGCGTAGAATAAAATTATTATCAAAAATAAAATTATGTTTTGTTTATCCACTTTTACTATTTAAATGATTCTCATATAATGTAATAATTTTTAAAATGCATTTGTATGACACACATTATTTTGAGATTTTTTTTTTATAACAATATTTACGTCCACAGTTGAGAAATTAAAGAAATACGTATTTTGTAAGATTTCTGTACCTAAAAATTTCTTGGTTAACGCTTACTAGCATTATACAGAGTGTTATAAAGAGTGTAAAATATTTGAGGAGGTAATAGTATGAACCAAAATAAGCAGAAAATCTTAATAAACATGGGTCCGCAAAGTAGCGGTTGCAGAGATATGGACCACTATTCGTTTCTCAAACATTTTATTTTATTAGGAATAAACCGACAAAGGAAGCTTTTAACAAACAAAAAACAAAGTTACAGAAGATGTTCAAAGTGCCCTCCGTCCATTTCTAAGCAGGCACGACATTTTCGTCTCAACGATATTCGAACTCTTTCGAAAACACCCTCCTTGGTTTGGATTTCTTGACAATGATTAATCCGTAGCTGCAGCTCTTCCAGGCTATTTACAGGAGTACCATACACTAATGTCTTCAAATATCCCCAAACAAAGAAATCTAGAGGGTTCAGATCAGGCGATCTTGGAGATCATAAAACAGGTCCGGCCCTTCCTACCCATATATGTGGAAAAGTTTGGTGTAAATGCTCTGTAACGGCCATGGAAAAATGAGCTGGAACACCATCATGCTGGAACCACATTTGTTGCCTCTGATTCAAAGGAATGTCTTCCAAAAACTCATGCAGTGTGTTCTGCAGAAATTTGAGGTAAGCAGCGCCTGTTAATTGGTTTGGTAAAACAACAGGACCTAGAAACCTGTCACCTACAATACCAATCCAAATGTTCAATGAAAAACGTGCCTGATGTCCAGATTATCTTAGAGCATGAGGATTTTCGTCAGCCCAAATATGCGTATTGTGAAAATTAAACACTCCATTTCTTGTGAACGCGGCCTCATCAGTAAAAAGAATGTTTGCAAGAAAACGAGGGTCTTCAGCATCATGGCGTAGAAACCAGCGGCAAAAAACCAAACGTTCCTGATGATCATTTATTGGATTTAAGGCCTGTACTCGTTGCACATGGTATGGATAAAGCAGTTGCTCGTGAAGGATTCTCCAAACAAAAGGACCACTAATTCCTACTTCGGCTGATATTCTCCGCACACTCGTACCTGCATTCTGCTCTACCAGTGCTAGAATTTCTTCTTCTGCTCTAGGAGTGGATACCGACCTTGGTCTTCCGGATAAATGGCACTGTTTGCTCAAGCAACTGGTATCACGCAATCTTTGGTGAATTCTGCCAAACATGCGTTGTGAAGGAATCTCCGCAACCGTTACTTTGCGAACCCATGTTTATTGAGACTTTTCTGCTTATTTTGGTTCATACTATTACCTGTTTAAATGTTTTACACTCTTTTTTTAACACCCTGTATATTCATTTAATAAGGTACCTTTGAATTTTCGCAGATGGCATGAAATAACATTCTTGTTATTTGCTAAACTCTATATTATTCAGTTCTTAAATGTCTGAAATTACGAATATTTGTAGAAAACAATATTTTAAGAATAGTTTTATCTGTAACTAACATATCAGGTGTAAATCTAAGAATTTGAGTATTTTGTTGTATTGGTATTAATGCTAGGACACGCTGTACATGCTACGGTTAGCCTCGTATATGATATACTACACTGTTGATTGGGGCATTCCTTGTACTTGTTGAGCGGTTTGCTTGGTAGTTATTCGGGAATTCTCTTCAGCAATCTTTAAAGTCTGTTCCCCAGCTGCTGCAATACGCTGTGGATGCCCTGGACCTCCTTCCATGAATATTTTCATTATAGAGGTCGTATTCGATTATACATAGAGTGGAATTTTCAGAAGAAAATAGTCATTACAGTCATGAAAACTTCTGACGGTCGTTCGCCGTCAATCAGCCTGAATAGTTAACTCATTGATAATATTATACAAAAAAAAATTTCTTATGTGTATATATCAATTTTCAATAGTTAATATAGCTCTCCGCATAGTGAAGTTTTTAGTGCACAAATTTGCTGGGGCCGACATTGAATCTAATTTTTTGTGTACCATTAGAAGGGCTGTAGTTTTTTACATAAGTTGTGAAGAAATAATGAACAATAATAAAATCGTTGATTTACAAGCGCGATGTATGTCACGAAAAACATAATTGTGAAACAACGTCCGAAGCATGGAAATTTTGATTTTAAAGAGTTCCTCTGTTATACCTTCTCTAAAGTCGAATTTGCTCCATAACAGCAAAATATATTTGTATGTATGTAGATGTAAATTGAGACCTTTTATACATGCAATAGAAACTGAAGATGTTAACTCCTATTCCGGCTACGAGTTTGGAAGTGGCACTTAAAGAAAGATTTAATCATAATTAGAAACGTGGACTTGGAGAAAAATTACTTGTTTCATTATGTTTGTTCCACACTAAAAATGGGCTATATTTCAATTTTCTTTATAGTGGATCATTATGTGTTCATAAAATTGCTATATGGAGCAAACAAATGTTTAATTTAGTACACGCACTGGGAAGATCGTTTTGGAAAACCAATTACAATCGCATCAATGTACATTACTCGAATTCTCCCCCATATGTCACGTCTGTGGCTGCTTCCATAATTCTCTGGGGTACAGTCTGCTCCAAAGGCTCCAAACAGCCAACCTACTAAACTTCAATTTAAGAAACATTTACTTTCTTGAAAAAAAAAGCAAACTGTTTAGAATATTTGGTAGTTAGGAAATATATGTGTATTATACAAATATATGATTGATTTTTGTTAGCTACCCTCAATTATTTTTGGCTATACTGATATATGCACCCCAAAAACAACATTCGGGAAAAATATTTATAGCAACAGTTTTTGTTAATTTATTATTTTTTCCCATTAGGGAATTTTGCCATATGCAGAAAAAAATTAAATGAAATTAAATGGAATCGTTTTCATTAAATTAATGTGGGCTAACCAACAAATATGACACTTAAAAGCAGGTAAATAGAGATAATAAAAAATTGCATCGCAGTGTCACGCACTTGGATCATGTCTCGAAAACTAATTTTCTACGTTGTCAAAATTAGAAATACATTTTTTTCTTCTTTAAATATTGTTGTATATGCTTCCATTTATTTTGCGGCAGTTCACATACACTTATTTTTTTTACGTGAAAATATCACACCGACGTTTTCTAATCAATTAGTATACAGGGTTAACTATGACTTAGTACAAATATTTTAAGAGGGGATAGGGAAAAATAAGAATTAATGGAATCACCCTTCAAAAAAATTCCAAACTTATTTATAAAGCCAAAAAAAATTATTTTCGAAACTATATTAAATCCCTATTTATCGCCGTCACTGACGTTCTGTCAGCCGTGAGGTTAGGTATATTCTGCCAATCAAAGGTGTCAAATATAGTGACAGGTCCATTGACACGTGTATCAATTTAAGCCGCTTTGAAAGAAAAAAAAATATTTACAAAATGTAGATTATTATTTAATAATTTAATGAGAAATACGGTATGGTAGCACAGAGAGGCAGCACCTACCTTACTAATATTTATTTACAGGATTGATACTTGGAGAGATATTAATAATGTTGAATCATCTTCTGTGTTCTTACTTGTTTAAATTAAAACCTGCAAAGATTTTTGTACTTCCTGTGGACCTCTCGTTCTTTTTGTGTAAAGCGGGGTACCTACTTGGTTTGGCGGTCTTGACCAGGTCGATTACTTACGTCGAGAAAAAGCACAAAGGATAACAATAAAATACACGTAAATGTACAGAAATACGTAAAAACACTGCCACACGTTTACCGCCACGGCATAAAACAGCTGTTCCATGTGGTTCAAAAAGTATTCAGCAAAATACTTTGTATACTCGGGAAACGTTTTTGAGGCTGCCGCACGATAATATGCACTTGTCACACTCCCATAAATCAGCACCTTAGCCGTCATATAGACATTTGAATACGACATGTTTGTAAATACACATAAAATACGAGAAAAATTAAATTTGCGAAAAACAAGTACTGAAAAATTATTTCAAACTAATCAGAATATCGTAACCGTATATTTACGTTATTTGACATCTACAGACGACCTCTGTAGGTCACTATAACAAGGTGCACTCACACCGATAAATTTTTAAACTTCATGTGTTGTTGTGTAATTAAATTCTGTTAATAATAATAATAGCAACAATATTAACAGTAATCGACGATGTTTGCATAAAATAATTAGTAATATTTTAAACTATAACATCCCAAGATGTTTACAGTGTTCTGTAAAAATGACCGTTAGATTATAACTAACTTCGCGCTCTGGATGGTTTGGAGCATGGAGGGTATGCAATTAGCAATGCAGTATAGCATAACCTAGAACTTACTGTTACTTTTAAAGGCGCCGACTTTTCGTGGGAAAGGAGGGGTTTGCCCCATTTTTTAAACACCGAGCTAGAATTCCGAAATAAATTTTTTATTGTCTTATAAAGCGTCCTGAGCACGTGGTTAAAATGTTTGTACTTAGTCATAGTTAACCCTGTATATACATAGTGTTTCATTGGGAAATGTACATAAGTTAACAAAGAATATACGGTATCTAGGGGGGCTCAAAAAACTTGTTGTTGAAGGGTGTACCCACTATAATTACCAAGATAAAGGGTGTTTTACCGATTTTGGCTATTCCTTTAACTTAATGTAAAAGGCCACTCTGTATAATCAAGTGAAATTTGGTAATAATATAAAGAACAAAAATGTAGTTCTGGTGGCACAGTTTTTTATTTTGTTAATTTGCATCGTAAAATCAGTAGAACAGAAATAGTAGAGTTTATGGTAAATTTATTGTATACATTTAAGTCTTCATTATTAATTGTTCGATCAAATATCCGTCTGTGAGATATTTTATAGGACTATATTTCCATTTGAGGGAAGTAATTCTGAACGATAATTTTCCAAACATATGCATAGGTCGGGGTAGGCCAACTGAGTAGCCTTCAAGATTGCCAGAAATCACTCCTGTTTCTTGCACCTGCAATTAATTAAGAAATAGTCACGATACAATAAGAACATTATTATGTAACAGCTATTATAAAAAAGCATGGAAATGTGTCTTTCAAAAAAATTGTTTTCTTTTTTGTTTTTTTTATTAGTTTTTAATGTTATCTGTTATTTAGCACTGTTTTATTTTTCTCTTTAAATACATTTATTAGTTGATTATTAACTGAATTAGACAATTTAAATAAAACATTCAAATTTGCAACAAAACAATAACTTTTAATATCATTATTAGTTCACACTAAAAATTGATATAGCTATTTAAAATTTGACAGAAATTTTTTGGTCGTTTACTGCAAGATACAATCAGTATTCAATGCTCGAACAGAACATGAATTAGGAAGACTTAAATGCCCGAACAGATTTTTTAAAATCCTACATACAGGGTGTTGTTTTGCGAATAAACAAAATACATTTTTTGTGCCATCAGACCCGCATTTCCATTTCGCTTATGACTTTAGGAGATTGAAAGAAGTATGTAGAATACCCCTACTGGATTTCACTTGACTATACAGAGTGATTCGCCTTTTATAGCAAGTTAACAATAGCTAAAATCTGTCAAACACCCGGTATCTCGGTAATGGCAGTGTTTGGACCCGTGTCACCAATAAGTTTTTTGAGGCCTCCTAGATGTTCTGTATTCACTATTAACATATGTACGTTTTCCAATTAAACATCCTGTATAGATTGATTTATTGTATAGATATTTTAATTGTTTTAAATTATTAAACAAATAAAAACAGTAAGTCTACATATAATTATTTTCTATACAGACATAAAAAATTACTGACCGAATATCCTTCGAACTTAAAATAATAAACGCAAATTTTTCCTCATTCATAAATATTTTTAGAATATTATCAAACTGTTCAAAACATGACCTCGAAAAAATCTCCAGAAATAATTAAAAAATATTATAATTTATATATATTTTTAAAAATAATTTTATATTAAGATTTAATTTGGATTCACAAGTATACGTGTAAAAAATCATGTATTTTAGTAGTCAAGATCCTTAAACCTAAGTTATTTTTTCCTTGATTTGAAAAGCTTCTACTCAAATGTTAAAATTATATGAAAAATAATGTTTTGCGATGAAATTTGAACACTCTTGTATCTCTAAAAATTTTTCGATATGTCGTATGATTTAATAAAATCAATTTACTCTATCTTGTTCCTATCAGATCCCAAATTTATCAAGTTAAAATCTGTTACATCCTGTCGACTGACTGTCTTTTTCAATATTTTCACGAAATGGTGACAAATATGAGACTTTTTTACCAAATTTTGTACTAATAATTTTAAACACAACTTATAAATTATTAAATAATATAAGCAGCAAAAAGTTTTTTCTAAATATTACTTTTGATTGTAGAAGAATATAACAATAATTGCAAAAGTCAAATTGTCAAATTGTAAAAATTACTATTATTTGAAAATATCTACATAGAAATTATATTGGAAAAGTTTAAATGTTTCTAATTGCAAATTTTCGCAATAATAAGCTTTTCCATAAGTAGTCGATACTTTTGAGGATTAAGTGTTGCTTAAAAAAACAGTTTAAAATATTAAGAGTATTTACTTCACTTGAAATTTTGTATAGGTATTAGATTACAATTAAATTTCAATTCATCCGCTAAACTATTGTTACACGACTTCAAAACCACTTTTTAATTCATTATGCGTATATTTCTACAAAAATTTCAACTTTGGTGGATTTTTATTATTCATTTTTCTTAGCACATGCCAAGGGACGCCCATGTTTGCATACTGTGCGCTGCATTGAGATAGGTCGTACCCAGAACAAATAATGGCGATATACGACCGAGTTCTCTGACGTCAATAAGACGTTTGACGTCACTAGCAAATCAGGGCAAACATCACTCTACTAGTCCTTATTGTAGCTCTGCTTACAAATATTGTTTGCCATGCCAGCTAAACACGGACATGTAGTAATGTTTGGACTTTTTATGGGCCCGATAATGGCCTTTGTAGCGTAATGTCATCTTCAACGTTGCTTGGCGGTTATAAAACATACGCTAAAACTTTTATGTGTTGTGTAAATATATCACCTGATATTGGACCTATCAATTAATAGGTCAAGGATAGTAATCATTTCAGTGCGTAATCATGTCAACAAATGGGAACAACATTTTCAGTGTGGAATTTTAACTTTTTTAATAGCATCACTGGTTTCTTTATTTAATTGGATGCTCGTTTTAATTTTCAATAAATAATCCCTTGCACATGGATCAGTCAAGCAGTTTTCTTTATAAACAAATAAGAAAATAATGAATTATGATAGGTATTTTATTTTTTTATTTAGACGCATTAATCTACACAGATACAATCCAATCATTTAGGGCAGCAGGAAATACATTAACTTCTTATTTCGATAGAATCGTATCCGAGAGTTTATCGGGTTAATCGCGTATTGATCTAAACGGATAGAGTGAATATTTACAAATTTTCTGGAAAATTGTAGGAATTGTAGTGATAACAGCAATGATATTTTTTAAAAATATTAAATGATAGCAGTATATTCTTAATAAGTGAAATTCTTAAACATGTAAGACATAATGAATAAATACTGAAAGGCTGTCCTGTTTTGGCGAATGTGCTCCCTGGATATTTAAACGTGTTAAAGATTAATTTCTCTAATTTTTAGAACATTTTTCCAACAACTGAAAGAGCATTGCTCAGGTAAGTTTTTAATAATACTTAAATAAACCTACACACAAAAGTCTAAATTAAATTTGACTCTTCGCTTTTACAAATTAGAAAAACCATGTTTATGAAGTTCTAGGCAAGTAACAAAGCCACTTTCGATTTTATAGGTTAAATCATTTAAATAATACATTAATTCCTAATAAACAAGGTATATAAATATTTGTTATAAAAAGATTTGTTTTTCTTCTACATTTCAATAATTGTAGAAAAACACGGTTAAATTAAAAAATACTAAATAAAATATTATCAGAAATATTGTAACACTTGCTATATGGGTATGTTTGTTTCAATCGACTCAAAATCACGTATTCAATCACATCTTAAAATTATTGCAACGACTTGCAAGACACCCTATATAATAATTATAAAATTTATAGACGTGAACCAAATAACAGATACTTAATTAAAAAAACCATCATTATGTTAGAATAAAATTAATGTGAATGCATATAATTCTGAAATAGTTTTCTAGCTGTACCTAGTTGAAGTTTGTAGTTAAAAGAAATGTTGACTTGCAGCAGTAATAATCTCAGATTCTTATTATACAGTGTGTAAATAAATAATTACGAAAAAATTATGGGGGTAATTCCCTGTGGTATAAGGTAGGCTTTTCATATAAAAACATTTCATTTGAATATCCCTTTTGAACATTCAACCATTTAAAGATGGCGTCAAACAAGTAGTTTTTTTTCTAAAATACTAAATGTAACAGAAATTAATTTTCCATAGGGTTGTATGGGGTGGAAAAAGCCACCCTTAAGACTTGTTTCATACATACTTTTCCTTATTGCTGCCTTTTCATTTAAGAATTGGTAGAGCCAGATTCATTCTAAACAAGAAAGGTCTCTTGTAATTTTTCTAGTGTATACTCTACTGATCTAGCTAATGACTTTGATGTATCGTATAATAACATTCAAGTTTTTAATGTGGAAAAATTTACTGAGATGGATATTCGAAATTCTATTAAGAAATTGAAAAATAAAATGACTTGCAGCAATGATCTAATCCCTAGTTTTTTAATTAAGGACTGTTCTGGCGTATTTTATACTCCACTTCTTATTTTATTTAATCTCATGTTGTTAACAGCCACTTTTCCTGCCATGTGGAAAGTGACAAGAGTTTGCCCTGTTTTAAAAAGTGGTAACCCTTCTAACATCAAGAACTATCGACCTATAGCCATTTTGTCAAATTTTGCTAACGTTTTCGAAATGACATTATATGCATATATCTATAACAATGTTAGCACCTGCATTTCTTCTAATCAACATGGGTTCGTTGCATGGCGTTCTACTGTGACTAATCTAGTTGAATTTACTCAGTTTGTTTCAGACCATATTGATAGAAAAGGCCAAGTAGATGTAATATATACAGATTTTGAGAATGCTTTTGACAAGATAAATCACTCTATATTAATATAGAAATTGAAATAATTTGGTTTTGATGATTCTTTGCTACTACTCGCAAAATCTTATCTTGACCGTCGTGAGTTGTATGTGTCATATAATGGAAACTGATCTCATATTTTTTTAGTTCCTTCTGGAGTACCTCAAAAGTCTAAGTTGGGACCACTTCTGTTTATTCTTTATATAAATGATTTATCGTCATCTTTGCAGTGTAATCACCTTTTTTGCAGATGATCTAAAGCTTTATCGTAACATTAACTGTTATGATGATTGTCGAGCATTGCAAGAACTTTTGAATGCAATACAGGTGTGGTGTATAGAAAACATGGTTTCCGTAAATATTGATAAATGTAAAGTTTGCTCTTTCAGTTTAAAGAAAAATATAATTTTATTTTATTACAATCTTGATTCAAAGCCATTGACACGCAGCAGTAATATTAAAGACTTAGGGGTAATATTTGATGCTAAACTCTCATTTTCTGAACATATTAATACAATCTCAAGCACCGCCTTTAAAACTTTGAGCTTTATTGTCCGTAATTCCACATCGTTCAACAATATTAGTGCTTTGAAATGTTTATACTATTCTTTAGTCCGTTCTAGATTAGAATATGCTAGCCTTGTTTGGTACCCATGCTATCAAGTTAATATTCATCATCTTGAAGGTGTTCAACGTCGCTTTTTAAAATTCATGGCATATCGCGTTGATAATATTTATCCTGCTAGAGGATTTGATCATGGCCTCCTGTTGCAGAGATTCGATATTAAATCGTTGCAGTTGAGGAGAGTTCTCACAAGTCTATCTTTCTTGTTTAAAATATTTCATAACCTCATTGATTCACCAGAAATTTTAAAAATGTTCTACTTACGTGTACCTAGGCAATCTCGTGATGATTGCATGTTTTACTGTCGTAATGCTAGAACAAATGTCCTTACGAAATCCCCTGTATACACCATGTCAATTAATTTTGATCAAATTTCTCATTTATGTGACCTAAATTTTGATACACTCAAACAATTATTATCAGTTAGTTCTCAATTTTTTGGAAGCGTTTAACTGGCCTCGTCTATATTATGATATAGTTTACAGACTGATTTAGTTTAGTAAATGTTACATCTTATTAGTAATTAAAATTAAGTACACTGTTACTTCATTACTTTGTTATAACATGTTTTGTCCTGTAATTGGAATGTCTATTCTGTTGGGCAATAAATGCATTATTATTATTATTAATTTGTTCGTAAAATTAACGGTTTTTGAAGAAAAAATGATTTAAAATCAATTACTGTAACGTAAGTTTTAAAACGCATAGTAGGTTAGATATTTAGTCTACGACAGAATTTGCGTATCTTGGGTGAAACATAAAAACTGGTGTGAGTTTATTTATATTTCCGATAAGGGACTATTCGAGTCATTTCTTAATTAGTAAAGCTTTTGAAAAGATGAATTTCATGCGTGCTAGTTGTTTTATACCTACAGGTGAGTTTTTCACTACTATCGGAGGAAAAAGTCCAGACCCCTGGGTTTGAAAGCCGGTATTGCCAAAACGTAGGAGTGAAAAAAATTGAATTTTGAACCATAGGTAGCCTCAATATTATTATTATTATGCAGAATCAAATCGGAATTTGTTTTTGAAAATTCGTTTTTTAGTTATTAGAAATAATGTACCAAAAAACACGATTTTTCGGGCGGCGAAACGTAATCCTGTCATTTCAACTCGTCATAACTTTTTTATTTATAAGCTTTAAAATGTGCAATTTTAACTGTGCTCTTTGGAACTGTGTAAGTCTCTCTTCTAAGAATTCCTTATTTTTTTATCTTGCGTAAAACAGAAGTTGATGGTATCTTCGTAAATACAGCATCTTTTTTTAAAATACAAAACAGTCATAGAACATATAACAACCTTAACAAAGAAATGTAACACTTTTGTGAATTAATGCACCTGTAAACAGTATATGGGTAAATATAGTTCTCAATTATTTCTTATGCGTTCCATTAAAAAAAAAATAAGGAATTCTAAGAAGAGACACTTAAATAGTTCGAAACAGCACAGCTTAATGTACTACCAGTTAAAATTGCACATTTTAAAGCTTATAAATAAAAAAGTTATGACGAGTTGAAGTGACAGGATTACGTTTCGCCGCCCGAAAATCGTATTTTTTGGTACATTATTTCTAATAACTAAAAAACGAATATTCAAAAACAAATTCCCATTCGATTGTGCATAACAATAATAGTGAGGCTACCTATGGTCCAAATTTCAATTCTTTTCGCTAGTACGTTTTGGCAATATCGCCTTTCAAACCCAGGGGTCTGAACTTTTTACTCCGATAGTAAGTGTTCTAGTTCTTATTAGAATAGTTATGTTAGGTCAGTTTTGATAGTAAAGAGTAGCTATATTATCTAATTAATAAATAAACCCTACAGGGTGAGTCAATTATAACAGCAACGTGAGCTTTAGATAGGGTGGTACTGAACTGACTGTTTTATGTAGTATGTAGTGGTCAAGGCTGCTTTGTCGGGTCCACTAAAGTGTGAGGGTCTTTGGTGAGTTGTGCATAATGTGTCGGAACGAGGGGCCAGAACCGTAGGTATAGATGGCTGATGTGGACGTGCGGACCGACGAGCGTATTTTTATTTAGCCCCTAGGATGTGAACTGGAGGGGTACGGGGTATAAGTGAAAGTACTGTCACAGAATAAAGGAACTACCCTTTATTCTGCAGTACTATTCTTGACTGTGCCATCCTAGGATGCGCTCTCCTTGGGGTTGAGAGGTCAGAGCTAAAGCAGATATTGTATTGATAAGATGGTGATAGTCAATATTTATAAGGCTTATGCTGAAATATTGAAGTATTGTAAAAAGACATACGCTTGGGTACCACGTGATAGTGTTAGGTCAGAGATAATTAAGGATAACGAGGTAACTGTAATTTGATAAGCGAGCTAGACACACGTTGATGTTCTTTTTCATAGGTCATTTGAGTAAGCATGTTCGAGTTCACAGTTCACAGCAGTGGTGAGTGAAAATCAGTAGTATAAATAAACATTGACTGTTTTTAAAATATAGTAAACTACTAATATCGAAATCTTACGTATCAGCAGTGGGATGTAAATTAATAAACATCTGTTTTTATAAACTGCTTCATTCATTACATTTTAAGTTTAAGTTAACACTCGTGCGTTTCGTCGTTGGTTCTTATTACATTACATGGAATGATTGGCATAGACTAGAAATTTAATAGAACTGTAACTTAACAAGTAGACAACTGTCACGTTGACATTTTGTAATAGCAGCTTAATTATTATAATAACTACAAAATCAAGAAATTACTTACCGAGTGTCTTCCCTTCAAGATTAGTGATAGTGCAGAAACTGATTTCAAGCACATAAAACGTTAGATTGATTTTAAGAATTAACTATTCAAAAACTACATCTACAAATTTTTGGCCTAGTAATGATAAACTAACTTCTTGGTTCCACTTTTATAGAAGTTAAACCTGTGCATATCAAGAAATTATTCCCATTTCAAGAGTTCCGTCGTACAAACATTTAAAAATAAAAAAAATTATTATACATGTGTTCTGTTTTTAGGTTAATACCTATGGAAATATGAGAAGACTGTGGAATTTCCGCAAATCAATTTTTTTTACAACTAGTACCCGGAATGAACTATTTTATTGATGTAACAAAAGCCTAGCCTACTACGACTTTTTAGAAGGGTAAATTTTCCTGAAAGTGACATTAGGCATTTTTTATCAAAAAGATAATATTACCAGGCTAATAAGCATCTACCAAAATACACATATACCAAATTTGATCGAAAAATATCTATTGTATGTTTCCTATGAGGTGCCAAACTTCGAAAAATCAGACAACTAAAAATTATAATAAGGTCAAAGGTTGCCAGTAAAAATAATTTATTTCATACTGTACTGTAATGAGTCCGGAAAATGTTTACTTCCCGGACTACTTTAAAAAAAAACAAAAACAAGCCTATAAAAACTGATTATAATTATAATTAACAGTAACTGTGCAATGTGAATTTCCTTGCAGGCTGAATGCAGGAATACCTTTAGGGACAGAATCTTCACTAGACACGGTAGTGGTGGTGGATATAGTTTGTTGCTTGGTCTGAAGAACCTGTATAAAGTTTTCTCCATTTTGAATCATCCTTGCTGCTTTTGTTTTGTTTTCTAAGGAATCTTCAATGTATTGTTCCGCAATAGATGAGCTTTTCCATGCATCATGACGCTTCAGTGTTGATAAATCAGCTCCCGCATTCGCCAAAAAAGTGGCAGATATTCTGCGGAAACAATGCCCCGTATATTTTTCTGGGTGTTCCAACTTCAAATATCCCGTAATTTTTTTTGGTGCCCCCCCAATTGTATGTATGCCGGCCCTTTGGGAAACACATGTTCCTCTTCTATAACCCAAAAAAAGAAAATCTTCCTTCATATTTTTAGGTCGGAGCTTAATGTATTCTCTGAATATTTCCAGATAGTTTATTCATTCATTGTCGTCACTCAATACAGTGAATACCCGTTTTGTATTCGTCATAGAAATGGGAATGGTTATAATTAGTTTGGTGCCACAATCTTCAATGTCTTTTAGGGTCATATGGCATAACTCTTCTCGCCGAGAAACACCAGCAATGCCTATTATTGCGATTACCTGTAACAATAGAGAAAATGGTTTAAAACTGATTGTCAAATTGATGAAATTTCGACTAACGAAACCAAATGTATTTTTGTAATTAATTGACATTGAGTACCGATATCATTCAATATGCACATTGTTTAATTCAAAACTAATGAAAAGGTTAAACTTGTTTACCTTCATCAAAAGATACTCTTCTGATGGGGCTTCCTTCATTAATCTATTAACTTCTTATCTTGTTAGAACTTTTGATTTGTTTGCCTGATGACCAACTGCTTGCCTTTTTAAGAAAGCCACCAGTTTTGAATATTTTGAAATATCACGTGCTTCTTTTACCATCAGCATAGACTTGAGCATCGAATATTTTGCCCATATTGTCGCAGGATTCATCTTTTTGGAGATATCCAAGAAGTACGCCAAAAAGATATTCTCATTCAGGCCGTTTTCCACCTTATAGGTTTTTCTCCACACGTTGAAGAGTTGGTATTCCTTCTCATAACGAGCAGAAGACTTCGTAGGCACCAATTTACTGGTTGCTTCAGCACATTTTAGCTCAATTTCTTCCATTTTTTACGAAAATTATCACAAAATACGCACGGGATGACAAACTGTCAAATTTGTTATTTTTGTTTTTACATCACTAAGCTAAATCAAAAGCTATGCGATAAAATAAGAATCGAAACCACGCTAACACCTACATACAGGCAGGTTATGTAAAATAAAACATTAAAATTTAATTTTTAATACAGCACAGTATGAAATAAAACGTTATACGATACACGGCCGTGAAATGTCATTAGAGTACTCGTCTAGAAATTCCTGACTCGGCTCCTTCGTCGCTTCGTCCGTAAGCATCTAGACTTGTACTTTAGTATACCATTTCCCGGCCTTGTAACGTAAATAACTATACGAACAAAAAATTTAATGAATTATGAATATAAAATGTTAAAAAAAATACAAAACATTATTATAAATTAAATTTTAGTTTTCTCCACTTTTCTCCTCTACTTCCAGTCGATCAAATTTTTCCAATCGGTCACAGTAAATATTATAACTAACATGCGGAAAATGTATTCAATTATAAATACTTGTTAAACAATGCAAAGCAATTTTAAATTTAAGATAATTGAAAAATCTATCTATCAAATTTGGTATATGGGTATTTTGATGGGTACTAATATTATCTTTTTGATAAAAAATGCCTATAATACTTCTAGAAAAACGCTCCTTTTAAAAAAACGCAGTAGGCTAGGTTTTTGTCACATCGATAATATGGTTAATAGAATATAACCTCTCTTCAGGGTAATAATTGTAAAAAAATTGGCTTACAGAAATTCAGCCTTCTTACATTTCCAGAGGTGTTAACCTCAATAAAATGACACACTGTAGATATAGTCGCGAGCACAATGCCTCAAGTGAGCGTAAAAAAAAGACATGCAAAGAAAAGTGTTTTCTTTACCGTGAAGGATGCACCCTGAAGGCCGGCGCACACGGACAGCAGGAAGCAGCGGACCGTTTCCGCTTTTTCCGTACGCACCAGTCCTGTCCCATCCCAGCGACGGCTACAGACGCACTTCAATCACCCACTCACTTTTCATAAAACAATGCACGAGTCCCATTAGGAACGGCAGTGAAGTGGATGTTCGTTGACCCGAGTGCAACATTGTCTGTGCAGAGCTGAGCTTCCATTCTACCAGAAAAGTGACCGACAGAAATATCGTATGCACTCCATCGGACTTGATAATTGCACGGCTACAATGGGGTTGCCATAGTTATTTATAAAAGCCAAGTTCCAGCTGGGCACTAAACGGAAGGCAAATGAAACGGTTGAAAGCCACCGGACTAAAGCTTGGAGGAGTAAACTTGCATTGTGGAAAATAAGGCATGCATGTAAGAAACAGTTTCTATTTTCAGGCAATTTTAAACCAAAATTTAGTTCCCCTTCCAAATTTCCTAAATAGTCCTAGTAGTGCTAGTGTGTAGTAGTTAGTTCATGGGTATAAAGGTATAGTTAGTGTTGCACATCTATATGATTACAAATGCCACAAACAGATATACATAGCGGCGGAGGAAGGTGTAAGCAATACAAGCGCCTACTTGGAACTTCAACCCCATAAGGGCACCAAAAAGGCAGCTAAAAATCTGAAAGTAGTGTTTGATTTACGTATGTTAGATTTGCCAAACGCAAGACAGTAAATAAAATAAATTTTCTTCCTCTGCTATTAAATATTTAATGACAGATTTTAAATTTCTTGGTAGTTTAGTACTATTGTATGTAGTTCTATTTATGACAATATAATTTATGTACAGGGTGTTAAAAAAAGAGTGTAAAATATTTCATTAGGTAATAGTATGAACCAAAATAAGCAGAAAAGTCTTAATAAACATGGGTCTGTAAAGTAACTGTTGCGGAGATATGGACCACAATTCGTTTTTCAAACATTTTATTTTATTAGGAATAAACCGACAGAGGAAGCTTTTAAGAAACAAAAAACAAAGTTACAGAAGATGTTCAAAGTGCCCTCCGTCCATTTCCAAGCAGGCACGACATCTTCGTCTCAACGATATTCAAACTCTTTCGAAAACATCTTCCTTGGTTTGGATTTCTTGACACTTTTGATTAATCCTTAGCTGCAGCTCTTCCAGGCTATTTACAGGAGTACCATACACTAATATCTTCAAATATCCCCAAACAAAGAAATCTAGAGGGTTCAGATCAGGCGATCTTGGAGGCCATAAAACAGTGTGAAAAAGTTTGGTGTAAATGCTCTCCAACGAACATGGAAAAATGAGCTGGAGCACCATCATGCTGGAACCACATGTGTTGCCTCTGATTCAAAGAAATGTCTTCCAAAAACTCATACAGTGTGTTCTGCAGAAAGTTGAGGTAAGCAGCACCTGTTAATCGGTTTGGTAAAACTACAGGACCTGGAAACCTGTCACCTACAATACCCATCCAAATGTTTAATGAAAAACGTACCACATAGATGGGTAGGAAGGGCCCGACCTGTTTTATGGCCTCCAAGATCACCCGATCTAAACCCTCTAGATTTCTTTGTTTGGGAATATTTGAAGACATTAGTGTATGGTACTGGTAAATAGCCTGGAAGAGCTGCAGCTACGGATTAATCAAAAGTGTCAAGAAATCCAAATCAAGGAGGGTGTTTTCAAACGAGTTCGAATATCGTTGAGACGAAGATGTCGTGCCTGCTTGGAAATGGACGGAGGGCACTTTGAATCTTTTGTAACTTTGTTTTTTGTTTATTAAAAGCTTCCTTTGTGGGTTTATTCCTAATAAAATAAAATGTTTGAAAACGAATAGTGGTTCATATCTCCGCAACCGTTACTGTGCGGACCCATATTTATTAAGACTTTTCTGCTTATTTTGGTTCATATTATTACCTCCTGAAATATTTTACACTCTTTTTTTAACACCCTGTATAAACAAGCCCACATGCCACGGTATAATTCACTTTGACAGCGGAAAAATAGTCAAATTGTTAATAATGGTGCCCACTAATACAGTTGCAACTCAATCATCAATCTGACGACAATTTTCTACTTTTTGCAATACGAAAGGATGTCAACTTGAGCTAGAATAATAATAGAATATTGGGCTTTTAATATGCAAAAATGTGACGGAAAAGGTTACAAAGAAGAGGGAGTTAAAACAATTTGGAACGAAAAGAGAAAACCCAGTGCATCAGCTCTTAATAATTGTGAAATATTTGCAATGGCCAGATATAACGAAAATGAACCGGAAGAACTTCAAAGATATTTGCTCAGTACGCTTATTTAAAAAGTTGATGGAAAAATGAGGCACTTCCATAACATTGGACACAAGAAGACAAATTCTAAAGGTTGGTATAAAAATATACTCATTAGACTTACTGAAATTTCCAAATGGACTAAATGGTCAGCACAACACATTAGTATAGATGTCAAACGTGTCAGAATTGGAGAACAAGCTCTAATAAAAGTAACAGGACACAGCAATCCATTATCAATAAAACCATACTTACAAGTTGACAAAATGTATCATTCCAGCATTATTCAATTGATTCGTTTGGAAAAAGAACAAACTTCAACATCTACTACAGAAAGTATTACCTGTGGCACTCGTAGCGACATTAGTATTCCTCGTATTCAATAACTGCATGTTTAATAATTGTATGCTCAAATAAAAATGTATTTATTTTTAGTGTTTCATAAATAAAGTTTGAATTGATATGTTTCTAAATTTATTATTCATTAAACTGTCCTTCCGAATTACACTCGATGTTTGTATTGATATCGTATGTTGTTTAAATTCTAAACTGTTTCCTTTAGCAATTTGACTCGAAAAGCTATCAACTTAAAAGCGCTCCACCTTCGGTGTCGTGTTTTTAATAGTTGACAGTTTTTCTCGTCTAATAGTTAGGCAACAGTTTCTCATTACCAAACCCAACCAACTCAAATTTACCAATTTACCCGATAAAATACAAACCTCTTGTGCAATTTTAAGTGATACATTTAGTAAGCAAACTGTTGCAAGAAACAGCTATGCATTTTACAGGTCACTATTGATATAATTAATAACATCAACACATCCTATTTAGAAGAACCCCGAAATGAAGGTTTTGAAACCGTTCTTATAAATGCAAAAGAACTTACAAGAAATTTTAGAAATTCTTCCTACTTTCCAGACATAAATTCCAAATCGAAGGAAAAGCGACAATTTGTTTGTGAGACAGATGATGAACCTATACAAGATTCTTAACAGGCGTTCAAAGTAATTTTTTTTGTAATTTTTAGATCACACATGTAATCCACTTCGTGATTCAAACAAATTGAAGATCAAAGCAGGTTGTTTGATTTTCTTTATAATATTTTAGCAAGAACTTAATGCATTATCAAGATTTCCACATCTTTTCATGATAACATTGAAATAAAAACACTTCAAGGAATATTGTATGTAAAAATAATTTGCTAAATTCATTTTCTAATATTGCTATAGCTATAAGAATTTTATTGACATTACCGATGAATTTTGCAGCTGGTTCATTTTCACCGCTCAAGCTGATCAAGATATATTTGAGATCGTCAATATGCCAAGAACACCTAGATGGGTTAGTTTTTTGACTATTGGCAATATTTTTAACAAAATAAATGATATTATTACTAAATTTGCTCGTAAAAATGCAAGAAAAGTGTTCCTTTAATTATCTAGTATTTCTCACACCAGATAAATGTATTTTTCTGTTTAGTTTTTGCATTTGGTAAATGTGTACCTACATGAAATAAACTTCCATTTAGCTTTATATTGTTTTTATAAATACCTACCCCAAAACCAAATATTTACAATAAGGATAAAATTAAAAAACACCTTCTGAATTTCTGAAATATTCTTAGTAACATTTTCAAAAATATAAGAAATAAATTATAAATAAATTAATGTACTTTTAAACTTTCCTTGGTCGTAAAACCATCCATCAAAAAGAATCACTGGAATCTAAGATCTTGAACAGAGTTGAAATTGCGATATATCTATTGTTTAACATAAAAAAAAAGATCTCAATCAGGGAGGTCCTATTGAAAAAGCAAATTGCTTAAATTACAATCCATTATTGTGAAGATATCTCTTAATAATCATTAAACTATTTATATTTTATCATGGATAGTACCCAACAAGACAAGTAAAATTACGGTAAACACGCATTATACATAATTATTCAACGTTAATTCTTTTGATTCGAATGCATTTAAATCGTGCTGTTTGTTTTGATAGTTAAAGTTGTGTGAGGAGCTCAATATGGAAAAATGTTGGTTCATCTTGCTCGTTTTGGAGAAAAAATTTAATGTTAACCGCTTTTCATTCACTATAAGAAAAATCCAACCAATGTTTGAACTTCTGCCTCAACAATGAAAGGTAAATACTCTGAATTATAAAAGTTATTTCCAATTGAGTTGTCGTAGGACTACTGAGGAACACAAATAGATTTGTTTTCGGCTACTACACTTCCTGAATGTATTCGATCAATGTATTTATAATTTACTTGGAAAGGGAACAATTAAAACAGCATTTTTCAATGTTAAATGGTGAGTGTAAAACTTCAGAAAAATCACCACGCGGAAAGAAATATAAATCTATATTTAAAAATAATAATATACTTAAAATTTTAAATTTCATTCTAGTGTGCATGTATTAATTCAGTATAATAAAGTATACTTGATATAAATATTTACATTGACATTCAGGTATTTTTATACTTAATTCAAGACTTTTCTTTTAAAATTACACTACATTTCAGATTTAATTAAAGAATATTTTGTTAAAATATGAATAAAATATTATTAAATATAGAATAGAAATATAGAAATCCTTAAATTATAGTAGTTTTGTGGGACCGTCAGGTTCAACATATGGCCCCAAGATGTAGCTGCATACTCCATCACGTCTATTCAGGTTTTATTCTGTCAGATAAGTCGTTCGTTGTCTCACCTATGGTATACTGAACCGAGGAGAACCAACAAACTCGAAAGCGCTATATGGTATATGTCTGGTGTGTCGCTGATATTTACACATATTTATTTTATAGACATATTTTTTAAGCGACGATATAAATAATAAAATAATGAAATACTACTCTAGACAGAAATGCAATATATATTTAAAGCAAAAATACCGATTATGTATTCCAGTTTTATTTTTTCTTAATGCGATGTTATTATTTACGTTATTGAAAGTTATTTCATATTGTTTCAAATATTTGCAGTAATTATTAAAAGGTCAAATAGAGAAAACATAACTATGTTTTGAGAATATCAATTGTTGACTGAAGTAATTCATATTATCTAAATTATCCAAAACTATTCTTTAAACAAACATAACTCTATCTCATTTTAAGTATAGAAGTTTCCTTCATTTCAATTAATTTATATTCTTAAAAATGAAGAATATATTAATCTTATTATACAAGAATAAGTTAATCTTTCAATAAAGTAATAAAGTACTATACTTGAGGAATAGTGAAACTAAGCTACCGTTTAAATAAGTGTATTAATCTTGATATTAGTATAACTTTTTTCCGAGCATCTTCGAATGTATTCGAACCAAAACTTTATTAAAAACAATCCAAAACTTCGGAAATATTTATCAATGTTTGACTTACCTTATTGGGTATGCATCATAGAAATCATAGACTATGGACAAGCTTAGAAAATAATTATTTTAGGAAACTTAATATACGTTGTTGGTAATGGGTCCCATAGAAATCAAATATTTCTAGGAATTGGATTTAATATTTTCATATTTTGAAATTGCCGCTCATTAGTTGGAAGCTACCCCGTTAGTGCAACCAACTCATAACTCGGTTCCTCTTATGACGTTATATACCAATTATGATTTCTACAGGGTGTCCGGAATATCAGTGCCTTAATTATACCAAATGATAAGTTATACTAAACAAAACATATTTGACAGCAATTTTTTTCTCTGACCAACGGTAACAGAATTATGGCAGCAAACAGGTCTTCAATATGTGGCAACGTCGCTCACATACTATCTTATTATTGTAATGTATTTATGCATAATAATTACAAATAGATTCACCTAAACATAGGTACTTACTGTAAATGGTTTTCTTAGAGCTATTTTCACAACATAGAATAATAGTTACAAGTGTTTAAAATGACTTATGTTTCTTGTAAGAAGCGTTTACCATACAAACGTCTCATAGCCAGAGAGTTTTGCCTAGATTCGGTGTAAATTAACATGCCATGCAGCTGGTTATGGTTACTATAAATCTAAACAAAAATGAATCACACTAGCTGTACGCACCATTATTTTAGGTTGTCACCAGTAGCCTGACATTGCAATGTTGTCGAACGGAAACTTCAATTGTTTACTTCATTAATGCTGATCCATAAATCAAATTATGAACAAATTACGTTACTTAACCTTAATTATACCTTAATTTGTATTTTCGTAACATAGTTTTGCATATTATTGCTGTTGTATTTTTATTTTTGAAATGTATTTGTAGACAAACTATTTGTTTTAGACATTTATTTTCATAAGAGTTTTTACTGCTTTTAATTAGATATATAAGCCCTTAAAATTACGGCACTCATATTCCGGACACCCTGTATAGTGCCCATCCATAACGAAATATAAACAGTTTTATTCTTATCTGCACAATAAACTAAACAATAGATATATTGCAACTTCAACTTCAATGATCTTCAGTTTGTGACGTTTAGAGCAATGCAGGTTTTTCACCCCAGTGTGCTACAACCCAATCAAATCATTATACGACACTCTATATATTATATTTGATAGGTAAACAAAATTACTGAAAAGAGAGTAATAGTCTATTATGTATGAGTTCAGCATGTAACAGTGAGATGATATATTTCAATTTGGGGGTCACTATTTTATTGAAAGTGGCAGTTGGCTAAACTACCTGATTTACATATTTTTACATAATATTGAACGCCCTGGGATAAATGTTCGTCAGGTCCCCATCCATTTAATTCGTAGCCAGCCATGCCTCGGTTGGCCCCAAAACGCTCATCTCGTAGGTGAATGTCACTTTCCCTCGATACTCCCTCTTTATTTCATCATCGCACTCGATTGCTTTAACCTACTTATGGGATCTCTCCTAGCAATGTTGCCGGATGTATCCCGAAACTTCGTCGATGTTCCCGAAAAGGGACAACCCAAATAGGCAGTGGCTGAATATAGCTCATAATATTGTTATATCTTATGCTATAAACGTTCATAATTTGCGTTCCTTCATTCATTAGGAATTGAAAGCACACTGGAAATTCATTTGATGTTACATTGAAAGTAATAAATTTTGTAAACATAGTACCTCTATTTAAAAATGCTTGTTTATCAATAGACAGAATAAAAAATTATTGATCTTTTTTGATCCAGGTATAGAAAAATGTACTGGTTTTTATTATCAGTATTATTTAGTCTTCTACGAACATACATACTAAGTCTTAGAATACACTATAGGAAATGTTTAGCTTGTTATCTTATGGTCTAGCGTCTAGCTAATAGAAATAACAAAGATGTTGGAAGAATATTGGAGATATATTTTTAAGAAAACCAAATAAAGAACATAAAGTATAAGGCAGAATAATGTCGGCAAATGTAGAGAATATAGAAATAAAAAAAAACAGGCCTTATAAGTCGGTTGACTTCCAGTGAAATATGATTTTAAATAAAGGAAAATATTTGGAGAAACGAAAATGAAGAGATAAAGTAGGTAAGTACCTAGGAACAAGGAAATCATAGGGGCTCAACGATTACGATAGTTAGAACGTATTGAAAAAATGTCAATACTGTCAGGACTGAAAATAACAAAAATGTTTGACATGAAGAAATGGTGACCAGAATAATAAAAGTAAGGTGGAAAATTGAAAAAATTTAATTGATTACCATGTAGTCGATAAGGTCTTAAATTTGTAGAAAAAAATACATGTAACATTTACTGGTTATTTTGACCATGAATTAATAATTCGTTAATATTATACCAGTTTCGAATTTGCTTTTGCGCAATATTTGAATTTTTTAGATATTCCTAATAAGCAAAATATGGTAATCATTTATAGATATAATTTAGAAAATATTTATAGTAGTACTTTGGAAAATTACTTTAGGGTTAAATTTCTTAAATAGAAAAAGCAGCATGGCTCGCTCCAGTGTCTCAAATTTCACCAGATAAGAATACGAAATTTATTAAGTTTTTCTTTTAGTCTAGATGAGGTTGGAAAGCATAGGAAAAGATAGAATATTGAAAACTGGTAAACAATAATTTTGTTTATGATTCTAAAATTCTGGAAATTCAAGGTGCTGCGTAAGATTGTAATAACAGCTAATATTTACAACATCTACTATAGTTCTCCGTGTTGTTATGATGTGACTTAGGTAACTAATCGCTGCCAGCGACAGAATTAATGTGCACACTCTAGCATTAGTGGCGATCTTTGACCTGTCCTTGTTGTTCTCACGCTAAAATCTGTGCTAGTGAACTTTCAATCGGTACCACTGGACCTGTTAATATATTGATTTCGATTTCAAGTGTTAGTACTACGGCTGATACTAAAACCGCTAATAATGGTGGCTTTTCAAGATACGGAATAAACATTGTCGTGAAAATTCACGTAATTGTAGCTCATATAGCTCCAAATACAAATTGCGGAACCAACCATTCTTCACCGTAGGCATCTTTTAATGACAAACGCTTCTCACGGGTCCACCTACATAGAGTTTAGTTCGAGAACAACAAAAGAAGGTCATAGGTTGCCAGCTAAAGCTAAGGATGTAGACATAGTAATATCAGGAATTCTCAAATGTTGAAATTTGACGCAGTAGTATTTTAAGTATTATCTTAATTCAGGCTACTTAATGAAATTTATTTTTTAAACACTTCATAAAATAATTACTACCAACACAAATCGCAATAGGCATGAATTACCAGCTGGAGGATTGTAATTGATTTAATAAATACATTGAGAAGGTTACTATATAATATTAAAAATTTTATTTGCATTCCTAAAAAGTTTTAGTTTGATCTCCTGATTCTTAATGTACACACTTGCATACACTTGTACTTTTTTGCACTAAAAAATATATTTTTTTACAATTGTAGGAATACCTATATAGAAGCTTTCCATGCTCAATAATGGTCTTCAAATATTTGAAGAAGTGCAATACCAAGTATTCTCTTTTCTGATAAATGCATATATTGGGATCATCCGGTAAGCATTAAAGCATATATTTTAAAATTTCATGGTGGCAACACTGCATCTTTCAACTTCAGAGGACTCTACATCATAAAACAAACAAAAGAAACTGTTTCTGAAGGAATTATTGCGCAGGAACACCCCACAAAATATGATTAACTACTATGATTATTTTTTGTCATAAAAACTCACTTAATTCATAAATTAACTAGAGACTCGAGTCTATTACTATGCATGGAATGCGATAATGTAAAAGGTTATCTAAATCAACTCGACATGCAATGTATCTAACGTGGTTTGCAACTATTTGCTCACACGTATTTTATCTAAAATCTACTAAAAAACCATAACCAACACTAAACATACTTATAAATAATAAAAATACTACTACACTTCGCATCGCATTTATTCTCAATATTCAACTAGCTAATGAAATCTATCAGCCATAGCAAAATTTCAGCATTCACTGGGTAACCAGAGCTATCAAAATGCATATAAAAGGGATCTAGTCGATTTTACGTATAGTAAGATGGGGTGTGTCGCATCAAACACACATTTGTTTACAAAGCACTATAGCACATTTGACAATGTTGTAGTATGCAAACCGACAGCGTGCAGACCACTACCGCCTCCTGACGGGTGTAACCTACGTTACGACAGCCATCTTGAGCTGCAACTGAACAGCATCCCACCAACGCCTACTGCCTGGGTGGACCACTTATCGAAAACGGATCCCTGGAGACGCAGATCCTCGAGAAGGAAGTTAGCTTAAATGATGATAGTGACATATTTTTGCTGATATCGTACCCTATTTAAAGATATTATGGTTTAGATTTCCCTTTATCTTTCTGCAAGGACAATAGGATAATTGAATATACGAGATGAGCAATTGCCATAAAATTTTCCCTACCTATTTGACGTTACTTGCTACTTATATTGTTTTTCTTTTTCATTCAAAAAAATTCTGAAAACAACGATAGTATTAAAATATCAATATACAGGGTGATTCAGAACTTATCTAAAAAAATTGATGGCAATCTTTACATTAGTTTTTCAAATGTCAGAAATGGCTTACCTGTATAGCAACTTTGAGGCGATGGATATCGTTTTAATTTATGGCGATGACATAATCAGTTGTGTCAGTTTGTAGAAACTGAGCAAGACGGGCCCAAAATTTTGTTGTAAAGTTTGTATTGTAAGAGTTCTTTGTACATTCAACAATTTCTTTTAGATATCATCTGAATCACCCTGTATAGCTGCTTAATTACAGATCAGAAATACAAGATTTTTTTCTTCAATTTCAGTTTATCATGATGATGTCTTTGTAGCATATAAATATCATTTAAAGTAATAAGATTTGATTTTATTTTGAGAAAAATTGACTAAAGGTGTTAATTGTTAATTAAACTGATACTCTGAACATAGGCAAGTTTATTTAACTGGTTCTCTCTAGAAAGGTGACAGGTAGGTACTTATAATGAAAAATTGCCACTATCAATGAAATTTAGGAAAAAATAAAGGGTAGAGAATAAATCTTATAATACTCAATAATTTATTACTAATCATAAGCTGATTATTAAAAAGGAAGCATCATAAGATGAGATCGATTTAATTTTTGTTATGTTATCTTTGTTTTATTTTAATATAATTTTAATTTTTATTGGGCGCCAATGTTTTATTTTGTTTTGTTTTGTTATTTATTAATTGTGTTTAGAAGTTTATTTATGTTAATTTTTATATGTGACTTCTAAATGTTTGTGTTAATAATAAATATAATTTTTGGAAAATTTAAATTTTGATTTTTATTAAAGATATATTGTTTTACCTGCTATTTCTATACCCTGGCTATGATTTTACTCTTTACCTCAGGAGTGAATTTCAGCAGAGTAAATTACACCTTTTTTATTTACAATGTTCTTGTATCTGTTACCACTCAGTATACATGAAATAATACATGGAACTGTACATTTATTTTTATTCATGCACAAAATTGAAAATTCTCAATTTAAATACAAAATAGTTTCAATAAACAATAAACATTAAGGAATATTTCCTAACAATTATTCTTAATAACAAGAAATTTTATTTTTCTTTCAGTTACAAACCTGTATATTTCATTTAGTTTTATATTTCTGGCAATGCTATTTTAATTTATGCAACTAGAAATATACAAATGTGTAGTGAACATTGCCTATATTTTATCATAGGTAATATAGGTTCTATTAAATTAAAATGGCCGTCTCAGCTAATGGTATTATTTCGTGAAACAGTTAATAATTGAATTTTTAAAGTTTAAACTTTTAATATTGTTCAAATTTTTATTTTATACTTTACTTTTATCGTCAGAAAAGTTGAATATTGGTTATTACGCATGCTAACTAGCTAAATTTTTGTTTGTGTACACATGAATTTTCTCACTCTCTGTAGACGATGTTGCGAAGTAGATTTCCTCTCTCTGGAAGTCATTGAAGTCCCAGGATGCCGTTGATACCCTGGACTGGATATGATGTTCAAATTATGGAAGTTCTACCTGGTGATACTTTTGATATAATTTTGGAGGTTATTTTCCACTGGAGACCTTCTACAAGCTCCAGCTCTAGCTATGGAGGTGATTTGCACCAAACTTCTTGAATTTTGTATTTGAGTTACTATTCTTTGAATAATTATGTGAAACTGGTGAGTACGAAATTATACTGTTTAACAAATTTTTTACTATTTAAAACTAAATTTTTTCTCTGCCCAAATTTTGTACACCTTCTCATTTTCACAGTTTCTTCGTAACTAAGTAAATAAACTTTTGTTTCCATGTATTTTTACCCTCTTGATTCCTAATAGTTTTTATTAAGGTCAATACACATGTTTCACTTTAAATTATACTTTTCGTAGCACTTTGCACTTCACTAATTGTCTTTTTAAGCTTATAAACTAAATTTACAAATATATAACAATTTTTATTAATTTTTATTGTCAAATATTCCTTAATTTGGGTTTTTCTAGAGTCCTGTCAGATATGTTGCTTTTTGTGTTGTATAGCCATCTTAATATTTGACAGTTGTATTTGTCATTAATTCTAATATTGGAAATTTTCATTTTATTTTACAAATATTTTTATTTACTGATGTTTTCGTCTAGCGATATGCATATATAATTAATCTTTGATCTTTAAGCTTTCTATTGATGTAGGTAGGTATCTTTGTCTGGGTTTTTAATTCATTTTCTTTATGTACTATTCATTTACATGTTGTCATGTCCAATAAATTTAATGAAGTTTGTAAAATTTTGTCTTTAAATATTATAATAAGTTTCTTTAGATATATTTTATACTACATAATTTCAAAACTAACAATTTACCTATATTTTACTAATAATAATAAACATTTCAATAATAATTCTTTTATATTTGTTAGTAAAGTAAATTTTCATTTTCAAATTCTATTTTATCACAATATATATCTAACTGCAATTTCTTATAGCTCCAGGTGTTGATGGGGAAATACTGATTCAAAAAACTTGGTAACATGGCAAAGCCTCTGGGGCTAACATAATTAAAATATATAGCACTTCTCCAGGACTTTCGGTTATATCGAAAGTCGATCATTATTTTCTAAAGTAGTCAATACAACCATTTATTTATGATGTCCAACACTAGAATAACATTTAGATTTGGCAACGTGGCATCGGGCCGACACCGAGGTGCTTTGCGAGCCGAGAATGAATCGAGATCTGTAGCGGTCAGTAACAGTCTAAAGGAGTTTCAAAATGGTTTGAAAACATTTTTTCAGCGTAAATTAAAATCAGTTTATGATGGAACAGCTGTCATAATAAATAAAACAAAAAGAAAAACATATATATTTTTCAGATTTGATAACGCTTTGGTTCTTCATTACACAAAACCATCAAATATGAAAAAGATTTATTATGACTGCTGTCCCATTATAAACTGATTTTAATAACGACTAGCAGGTAATCTTATAGAAGAATTTTATTTTCAGCATAAATATGCATCGAAAAATGTGCATTATAATATGAAACAGAAATAAATAAATCAATTTTAATTGAGCTAATTTCATTTACCACAATTTTTTATAGTTACAGGTCTTTTAAAAACAATACACGGGTTATCCAGGACAATACTGAACCAACAAGTTTTAAAATTTGGCAACATGGCAAAGTCCCTGCTGTGAACGTAACTAAAATATCATGAAACATCCTACTGCATTTTTGGATTCTATGGAAAACTTTAAAGTCTTTATATAAAATTTCCTTATATAGATTTTGCAATATTAATTTATTTAAAAAAAAATGGATGTAAGCTAGAGTGCGCTGTATTTTAACATTTTATTTGTAGTATATTCTCCTACTTTTGAAAGTTATAAAACAATCTATTAGCTATGAATTTATACTGTTAAAATGATGATTATAGTTCATTATTTCAGTTATGTACGTCAGTAGCTCTACTTCTAAATATGACCAATAGTTCTTCTAAAGATGTGGAAAAAGAAACATTAATGCATAATATTTACGCAATAGAGCGTGAAGCGGTTGAGAATAGAAATGTTTAGGCACAGATCATGTGAAGTATTCCACACAAATACAATAAATAATAGGTCAAACTTAATGACAACATAATAAATTAAATAAAATAGGAGACTAAATAAGACTGAATACGGAAGTAGACACATTCGATTGGTTTGTATTCCCTTTCATAACGTCGTATCTACCTACGTCAAAAGCCAGCGGAACCAACAATCAGATTTCCCCACTCTGTACTTGAACAAACAAAGCAGATTTTGTGGGGAAACTAGCAAAGGTATTGATTCGTTACATTTCAGTTTTCCCCGAACATCAATACTTTAAAATGCTGCCAGCGCCATCGTGAGGTTAGTGTTACGAAGTATTTGGCTCCCCAGGATCAATACTACAACTGTTTCAAATTTGCTTTCTGCAGCGCTGCTAAACCAGCCATGTTGTAAATAGCGCGAATGTGCGATAGATGGTAGCACAGTTTCTTTTACAAAATTGAAATTGAATTTCTCTCAATATACTGGGGTAGCCATGATATCGTGACACATGAAACCATTTTGTTACTTCTTGAAATAGATATTTAAATTCTGAGGATTGAATTAATCATAACTTTCACATACAGGGTGTTTCAGGAGAAAATGTACATGCTTTTGCAATAATAGTGACACCCTCTTAAAACAGTTTTTGAACTTCTGGAAATTCTGAACAGAAATTTTACAAAATCTCCATTGGTGAGTAGTGTAAAATTTATTTTAATGAGTCTCATTATTATTGCAAACGATTGTACATACTTCAGTATGTTGTTCTACGTTCAATTTTAAACAAAAAGTTTCCTATGAACTTGGGTCTGGAAACGCTTCGTTTAGGATATACAGGATGTCAAATTAAAAAAAAATCACATCTTAAATAACTCACGGCTACTGTAAGTTAAATTCATAAAATTTTGTATGCGGAGGTCTTTTGGGCAGGAAATTAAAATTTTATGGAGGATTGGCTGTACCGCCCAGAGGGCGTCACAAGCGACACATAAAAGTTGAAGCGATCTTCAACTTTTATGTGCCACGGCGCATGTCATTTCGGAGTAGAAAAACATTATCCCCTGCCTTTTCTACTCAAGAAATGTACACCTTATTGAAGTCTCTAGGAACAGCCGTTTCCGTTAAAAACTCATCTAAAGATGATGATGCATGCAAATTACGTATTATAGTGCTAATTATGTAACTTCGTACAAAATTTTCAATCAAGACGTCATGCCAGAAGATTGGAATTTTATGAATTAGATCAACGCTAATTGTCAACTAGTTTACAATTATGCACTCTAATACATAATTTGCATGCATCATCATTTACATTTCTTAAGTAGAAAAGGTAGGGGAAAATGTTTTTCTATTCTGAAATGACCTAATGGTCGCTTGTGGCGCCCTCTGGGAGATACAGCCAATCGTCCATAAAATTTGAATTTCCCGTCCCAAGAAAGCCCCGCATGCAAAATTTCATGAATTTAACTAACAGTAGTTATTAAAGAAAATGTTTTTTTTTAAACTTGACATCCTGTAACTCCTAGACGAAGCGTTTCTAGACATATTCATAGGAATTCATTTATAGGTATTTTTTGCTTAAAATTGGACGTAGAATAATACTAAAGTATGTACATTTCCTCTTGAAACACCCTGTATACGATGGCCGTTTCTTTTGAAACTGTCAATATAGAGCGTATCTAATTGATTTTATTTACAAATATTTTTATTCTGCAATACTGATTTACATTCAAAATATGTTTGATTGTATTTTATACCCATTAATAATAAATGTCGACAGTTGTCGACTATAATTATGCTGTTCTTAAAAATATGGTGGAGGCGCCCACAACACGCACTTCTACTTACAATTTTATACAGGCTTTATTCAGGCAACACATTTATTACAAATTTTGATAGAGAGTGATATTTTATTTCTAAAAATTTGGTCACATAGATTGTTGCTTTCAAATTTTTCATAGTCATGGCTAGAGTTGTACCAGTGTGTAGTTTCACGCGCGGGTAGTAGCTGACTCGCATTTCGAACTGCGCTTATAGTTTCAGTTATTTACGGAACGATGTAATAGTCGATGTCGCGTCGATATTGTCTTCGTCGTATGCATTTAAATTATAAATGGCAACATAATTTATATTAACAACTATTAATTGAAGAGAGAAGTAAAGTAACATGCCAAAGGAGGGAAGAAAAATAGACGGGAATCAAATTTGGTTTGACAGTGATCTCGAAGGTTATTGGGGCATACATATTAATGGAATTGACCTAGCGATATGCATATATAATTAATCTTTGATCTTTAAGCTTTCTATTGATGTAGGTAGGTATCTTTGTCTGGGTTTTTAATTCATTTTCTTTATGTACTATTCATTTACATGTTGTCATGTCCAATAAATTTAATGAAGTTTGTAAAATTTTGTCTTTAAATATTATAATAAGTTTCTTTAGATATATTTTATACTACATAATTTCAAAACTAACAATTTACCTATATTTTACTAATAATAATAAACATTTCAATAATAATTCTTTTATATTTGTTAGTAAAGTAAATTTTCATTTTCAAATTCTATTTTATCACAATATATATCTAACTGCAATTTCTTATAGCTCCAGGTGTTGATGGGGAAATACTGATTCAAAAAACTTGGTAACATGGCAAAGCCTCTGGGGCTAACATAATTAAAATATATAGCACTTCTCCAGGACTTTCGGTTATATCGAAAGTCGATCATTATTTTCTAAAGTAGTCAATACAACCATTTATTTATGATGTCCAACACTAGAATAACATTTAGATTTGGCAACGTGGCATCGGGCCGACACCGAGGTGCTTTGCGAGCCGAGAATGAATCGAGATCTGTAGCGGTCAGTAACAGTCTAAAGGAGTTTCAAAATGGTTTGAAAACATTTTTTCAGCGTAAATTAAAATCAGTTTATGATGGAACAGCTGTCATAATAAATAAAACAAAAAGAAAAACATATATATTTTTCAGATTTGATAACGCTTTGGTTCTTCATTACACAAAACCATCAAATATGAAAAAGATTTATTATGACTGCTGTCCCATTATAAACTGATTTTAATAACGACTAGCAGGTAATCTTATAGAAGAATTTTATTTTCAGCATAAATATGCATCGAAAAATGTGCATTATAATATGAAACAGAAATAAATAAATCAATTTTAATTGAGCTAATTTCATTTACCACAATTTTTTATAGTTACAGGTCTTTTAAAAACAATACACGGGTTATCCAGGACAATACTGAACCAACAAGTTTTAAAATTTGGCAACATGGCAAAGTCCCTGCTGTGAACGTAACTAAAATATCATGAAACATCCTACTGCATTTTTGGATTCTATGGAAAACTTTAAAGTCTTTATATAAAATTTCCTTATATAGATTTTGCAATATTAATTTATTTAAAAAAAAATGGATGTAAGCTAGAGTGCGCTGTATTTTAACATTTTATTTGTAGTATATTCTCCTACTTTTGAAAGTTATAAAGAAATGTACACCTTATTGAAGTCTCTAGGAACAGCCGTTTCCGTTAAAAACTCATCTAAAGATGATGATGCATGCAAATTACGTATTATAGTGCTAATTATGTAACTTCGTACAAAATTTTCAATCAAGACGTCATGCCAGAAGATTGGAATTTTATGAATTAGATCAACGCTAATTGTCAACTAGTTTACAATTATGCACTCTAATACATAATTTGCATGCATCATCATTTACATTTCTTAAGTAGAAAAGGTAGGGGAAAATGTTTTTCTATTCTGAAATGACCTAATGGTCGCTTGTGGCGCCCTCTGGGAGATACAGCCAATCGTCCATAAAATTTGAATTTCCCGTCCCAAGAAAGCCCCGCATGCAAAATTTCATGAATTTAACTAACAGTAGTTATTAAAGAAAATGTTTTTTTTTAAACTTGACATCCTGTAACTCCTAGACGAAGCGTTTCTAGACATATTCATAGGAATTCATTTATAGGTATTTTTTGCTTAAAATTGGACGTAGAATAATACTAAAGTATGTACATTTCCTCTTGAAACACCCTGTATACGATGGCCGTTTCTTTTGAAACTGTCAATATAGAGCGTATCTAATTGATTTTATTTACAAATATTTTTATTCTGCAATACTGATTTACATTCAAAATATGTTTGATTGTATTTTATACCCATTAATAATAAATGTCGACAGCTGTCGACTATAATTATGCTGTTCTTAAAAATATGGTGGAGGCGCCCACAACACGCACTTCTACTTACAATTTTATACAGGCTTTATTCAGGCAACACATTTATTACAAATTTTGATAGAGAGTGATATTTTATTTCTAAAAATTTGGTCACATAGATTGTTGCTTTCAAATTTTTCATAGTCATGGCTAGAGTTGTACCAGTGTGTAGTTTCACGCGCGGGTAGTAGCTGACTCGCATTTCGAACTGCGCTTATAGTTTCAGTTATTTACGGAACGATGTAATAGTCGATGTCGCGTCGATATTGTCTTCGTCGTATGCATTTAAATTATAAATGGCAACATAATTTATATTAACAACTATTAATTGAAGAGAGAAGTAAAGTAACATGCCAAAGGAGGGAAGAAAAATAGACGGGAATCAAATTTGGTTTGACAGTGATCTCGAAGGTTATTGGGGCATACATATTAATGGAATTGACCTGTATTCTACAGGGTGTTAAAAAAAGAGTGTAAAATATTTAAGAAGGTAATAGTATGAACCAAAATAAGCAGAAAAGTCTCAATAAACATGGATCCGCAAAGTAACGGTTGTGGAGATATGGAATGTTTTATGGTTTTTAGTCCCTTTTTTATTTTGTAAAAACGTTGCGTATTTTCTTATAATCGTTGGTTGATGTTTAGTGAAATAAACAGTACGTATTTGACAGTTGTTCTCAGTGCACAAGTTTTCTTTCGCTATGGCTGGTTACTTTAACGCAGAATTAACAGACATGCATTTCATGTATGGTCGTGCTAATGGGAACGCCACCGAAGCGCAAAGTCTTTATGTTGAAGCTTATCCAAATCGTCAGATTCCTTCACAACGCATGTTTGGAAGAATTCATCAAAGATTGCGTGATACCGGTTCCTTGAACAAACAGTGCCATTTATCAGGAAGACCAAGGTCGGTATCCACTCCTAGAGCAGAAGAAGAAATTCTAGCACTGGTAGAGCAGAATCCAGGTACGAGTGTGCGGAGAATATCAGCCGAAGTAGGAATTAGTGGTCCTCTTGTTTGGAGAATCCTTCACGAGCAACTGCTTTATTCATACCATGTGCAACGAGTATAGGCCTTAAATCCAATAAATGATCATCAAGCACGTTTGGTTTTTTGCTGCTGGTTTCTACGTCATGATGCTGAAGACCCTCGTTTTCTTGCAAACATTCTTTTTACTGATGAGGACGGGTTCACAAGAAATGAAGTGTTCAATTTTCACAATACGCATATTTGGGACGACGGAATCAGACACGTTTTTCATTAAACATTTGGATGGGTATTGTAGGTGACATATTTCTAGGTCTTGTTGTTTTACCAAACCGATTAACAGGCGCTGCTTACCTCAACTTTCTGCAAAACACACTGTATGAGTTTTTGGAAGACATTCCTTTGAATCAGAGGCAACAAATGTGGTTCCAGCATGATGGTGCTCCAGCTCATTTCTCCATGGCCGCTAGAGAGCATTTACATCAAACTTTTCCACATAGATGGGTAGGAAGGGCCGGATCTGTTTTATGGCCTCCAAGATCGCCTGATCTGAACCCTCTAGATTTCTTTGTTTGGGGATATTTGAAGACATTAGTGTATGGTACTCCTGTAAATAGTCTGGAAGAGCTGCAGCTACGGATTAATCAAAAGTGTCAAGAAATCCAAACCAAGGGGGGTGTTTTCGAAAAAGTGCGAATATCGTTGAGACGAAGATGTCGTGTCTGCTTGAAAATGGACGGAGGGCACTTTGAACATCTTCTGTAACTTTGTTTTTTGTTTGTTAAAAGCTTTCTTTGTCGGTTTATTCCTAATAAGATAAAATGTTTGAAAAACGAATAGTGGTCCATATCTCCGCAAGCGTTACTTTGGGGACCCTTGCTTATTAAGACTTTTCTGCTTATTTTGGTTCATACTGTTACCTCCTGAAATATTTTGCACTCTTTTTTTAACACCCTGTATATTGTAATGCTATAATTAGGACATGAATCGTAATGTTCTTATTAGTTTGAGCAAATATTTACGTTGAAATTTAAATATAAAAATTATACAATATTTATCAATGAAGGAAAATTCGTTAAAATCGGTGAGTAAATAAATAAAAAACACAGAGTTATTTAGTTCTTAAATAGAGTATCCTGAATAGCAGTAAAACTTAATATTTTGCATTGTAATATAGAAACAGCAATAACAAAATATATTTGACAGATATATCCTACATTATACATAAAAATGTCATGTGATTTCACCATTCTCTAAAACCTTGTTTCTTTCATAGTAAATAAACATGTTAGTTATTAGCTGTTGTCACGATACTCTATACAAATCGCCAACCAACTCTACCATACAGCGTACAATCAACTTTTTAATATATCAGAGTGAAATAAAGCAGCACATAAAAATATTCCGTAACAAACGAAAATAAAATTGAAAACCTTTTTTTATATTATACAGGATAGTCGTAAATTGTCTCTCTTTATTTTTAGGATAGAGAGAACTTAAGAAAGAAAGTGTTTTTCCATAATTCAAAGGCATGCGTCTACTATTACCCTGTATGCCATTATTAGTTTCTCTAAAAATTTATATAAAATATATCAATGGCGGCTGAATGGAAAAACAAAACTAAAAACAAACAGAAACTAATAAAAATTTACTCTTTCAGTAACTAAATTCTTTAAGCTTTATAATTCGAATGTGTATTCACAAATATAATATAGGGTTAACTATGATTAAGTACAAAAGTTTTAACCACGAGCTCAGGGAGGCAATAAAAACATTATTTTGGATTCTAGTTCGATGATTAAGGTGTAGTTAATTGTAGAAACAACAAGAGATGGCGACTGCATCAGATGCTATCGGAAAACATGGTACGGTGATTTTGAAATAATTTTTCAGTATTTGCTTTTCCTAAATCATTTTTTTTTGGGAAGTGTGACAGGTGCATATTATAGTGTGGCAGCGTAATACCAAAGACGTTTTCAGGGTAGATAAAATATTATGCAGGATCTTCTTTGAACCACTTTGAACAATTGTTGTAGTGCCGGTTAACGTATGACTGTGTTTTTATGTATATTTGCATATGGCTTTTTTTTACCCAGAGTTCTTTCCGATGGGAAGGGAATTCACCTGGTCGTGGTCACTTGGCCACGTGGCCACTTTAACAAGCAGAATTTTTTGACTAGAATAAATTATTTCAATGAAATTAAAAGTAAAAAGTTTTCTTCCTTTCAACATCATCTTTCAACGCACTCTCTAGATGGCTACAAAATATTACTACATCTTTAAATCGACTTCAGTACCATGGTAAAACAAAATTAGAATATTTTAATTGATTGATGAAATTTTAGTATATACACTATATTATATAATATTTTTACAATATTCAGTATATGTATATGTAAAAAAATTTTAGTTATAAAAAAAGTTATCTCTATGCATATTTCTCAATTGTAATTACAACTCATTAAAATTACATATATTTTATAATTCCAACTTAAAAATTACAATCTATAAATCAATACAAATTATAGTGAAATTTATCATAATAGGTGTACATTTATCACACAATATAATATGGAATTTTATCCATGCATATTTCTGTAATATTACAGTGTATTTATTTCATTTACAAAATTATGTAATTTTTATGCTTGTCACACATATTGCTAAAGTAAAGTTATATGAAATTATATACAAATGTTTATCAATGTAGGGAGCTATGACCTGTAATGAATGTTTCATCCAAAAGTTCGAGAAAATCAATCAATTTCAGCATTATAGTTTAGTTTATGCTAAATAAAAACGCCAGTCACTAGGTAGATTTTCTTTGTATGTACATATTTATCTTTCTAAAAGTACAATTCTTCGTCCATAAAACGTCAGCTTTAATTCAATTTTAATCAATCGATGGAATCATAATACCTAAATAGTAGTCATTGTTGAACGCAAATAGCTTTAATTTGATAACTTAGAATTACGTTAATCTTCCATTAATTTTCATTCAGCAGGTAATGAATTCCGTTACAAAAATATGGAACATCTATTTAAACTGCGTAACGTGTTTTTAATGCTTACTAGGGTAGATTATATTAATTGAATTAAACTAGAAGTTAAATTAAGGAAGTAATAGAAAGAAAACAGCATTTTTATAAAAATACACTATAAATTATTCTCGTTATCTATTATTCGTTAATTTTATTGTATAAATCCATCTAAACAATTAATAGTACCTATTGAGTGTCACAAGAAATTTGGTATCTCTAGACAAAGTTATCTTGGTAAACTTTGAATTGTTTAAATAGAAAACATGCAAATTTGTCAAATCAAACACATTCTACTTCATAGATCCAAAAATACGACGAAGACTACAAACATGTTTCCTAAAACGATTCGTTTTCGATATACATGATGAAAAAGGTTAGTTCATGATAATGTCTTTTAATTCAGATTTTCCAAACGTGTAGAGACAAATTAATGAAATTTGGCACAATCTCATAACTTCATTTTTGATTTTCAAAAAGTTGTGAGATTGTGCCAAGTTTCATTAATTTATCTCTACAAGTTTGAGAAATATTAATAAAAAACCGTCATCAGGAACTAACCTTTCACGCGCTATATGTCGAAGACGAGGCATTTTAGGGTATATGTTTATATAAACTATTTATTTCATTTTCAGCTCCATAAAATGATTGAGCATATTATGCCTGCACGGACCTGCAAAATCTGTTCATGAAAGTTCCCATGTTTTTTAATGGAACATCGCACACTAGACCAGTACCTGCATAGATCGTCACCTGCAACGACCGTCATTGCAGGTTGTGTCAGTGGCCTGCAATTTCTATGCTGGGCTGTCAGATAACACTGCTGTGCGAAATCTTGTGTTTTGGTGCTGTAGGCGAGGACGATCCAAGAGTTCGAAATTTTTTTTTTTTTTTTTTGGAAAATACTGAAAAATATGTTGTTGATCTCTGTCCAGTTCAGAAAATAAGTGATGAAATTTACCATACCGCTTTCTCTCTTTATCCATAGGGCGAACCTAAAACTTCTTATTTTCCTGGCTTTTTCCCCCTCTTCTTCATACAACATCGTTAAAATAAAAATTCTTTCTTCCGAGCTATATTCATCTACTACTTAACACGTCTGCCACGCACATAACGTGCACAAAAAGTTGGTGGTCCGTGCTGGACAAGTATGCGAAGTCGTGTAGGTTTGTACTGTTTGTAGGTCGGCACTGTGCAGGTCCATGCAGGCATAATGTGCGCGATCTTTAAAATAATTTAATTTAAGGTATTACTTTTAAAATCGTCTTGTATATACAAACTCTGATAGTTAGGCTGTGACAAAACTCAAACGATGTGTTCAACTGTATATAATTGCTAAATGAACTGACGATGGGTGACAGGAAATACAAATACTGAAGGATATGAAAAAGTAAATAATCCTGCAAATAAGGATTTGAAGCATCTTTCCCACGACCAGCTTTTGGAATTCTATATAGCACCATAAAGCCAACTCTGGGGGTAAGAGTATTAACTAAAATGCGAGACCAATCCAGACCCAAGCTAAAGAAAGATTTTTCCTTCAGACAGCTGAGCATGGCGAATTTCAGTCTGATAAGTCGCAGGACTTTTAGCAGAAGAATTCGTTTGTTAAACCTTGTTAAACCTTTTCTAGATGTTAGGAAATTAAGAAAACTATCGGTCAGCAGACTTTTGAGCTTTATACAAAGAATGAATCTGTTAAAAAAAAGAATAACCAATGGCAAGACAATAGATCGAAATTGGCCGTAATGCTTCAATTTTTGTTAACTGACGGAAGAAAGAAATAAAATACCATTTAGAGTAAGACGAACAAACTCCTTAGGATTTCATTCTTATGTGCCACTACTGTACCGTTAATTTATTATGACTTAACGATGCATATTTTATATGTATATGCTTAATCAAAAAACAATTTTATAAAGACAATTAATTAATTAAATGATTGTCTCCTAGTTAGCAAAATATCCAAAGAAATAAACAAACAATACACCATTTGAAGCAATTTCAATTTAAACTTAATAACTATTGACATACAGATAACTCCCTCAACGGCCACCCCATCAGGACAGTAAAGTAGTTTACTTATTTAGAAAACGCTCTAACTGATTCATGGGATCACTCTAGAGAAAAACGACAAATTGAAAAAACTAGAAACACCCTTGTTCACGATGCAACGAATTTCAATCATAATGGAACTCTCAAAAGGGTAGATATATTGCAAGGTACGTTCGCTGTTGGCTCTAATCTTTTGTGCGTTGAAGGACGGATCTCGTCAGGGCGAAAAGTCCTTTGAAAAAGATATATAGGCGAGAGTTAAGATGGTGACAGTAATTAAACGTAGGTAAGACGAAGGAGGTTGGAAGCGGGAAACAAGTTAAGGAATTTTTTTAAATTAAACACGATAGCTTTAAATTTCTAATTAAATGAAAAAAGTATTATTAGAGTATAAAAAAATAATTACTAAAATTACACGTGTATGTTTATTTTTTTATATATTTTTAGATATTAACAATATTGTGTGAAACTAACTACTCTGCAATCTAAAGCCCCAATCAGCGTTGAATTACACCCACAATATTATTAGATTTTGTAAAATTTTTTTACTGTATTAGAAAGGTATTTTAAGCTAATATATATCAAATCTCTTACAATTCCTAGAGCTTTCCCAACTAACATTTAAGCCTAATAGACTACTACACAAGAAAAATAATTCTAAATTGATCAAGATTTACTACTTTCCTCCATAAAAATAGTCTTCAATGTTACATAAATTTATAATACCAAAATTTTAGTCAAAAATTTGTTAATTAAGAGTAATATAATGACTTCTAAGTAAAATGAAATATATGTCAATTTATACAGTTCGAAATTACATATTGTTTACCTATTTTATGTTTTCAAATGCTAAAATTCCAGTAACGTGTGAGACGAAGTTATAATTTACTTAATTTCGCCTTGAAATCTGTCTTCAATATCCAAGGATTTTTTAAATTATTACAATAGGTAAATATTTACATATTTATTACAAAACTGTAAAACTTATTTTGTCTTCAACTAGTAGTTAAAAATAAGGTAATAACTAATTATTTTGCCCTATTAAATCCTTCAATTGTTTAAGTTCCATTTTTATTACAATATCAACCTATTTTCAACTTTGTTGATAATTTTTAAAGAATATTTAACCATTTCAATTAACCTAATAGAACTATTATTCTATATTATGGTACAAATTTACTTGTTAATAATCCTTCGATGTAAGTGTGTCTTATAAAGGATTTTTAGGAAACAAGCTTCTTATTATATGTATTCCGACAGATCTTCATGTAATAGCGCGTAGAAATTGTTTTGTGTTTTGGCGATCTGCAGTGAAAACCAAGCCCTACACAATATTAAAGAGTTGTAAAAAACGAATTTAAGGCAACACTGCATATTATGTAAATCAATCTAATGATAATATATCGATAAACACTTGCCACGTTCCTCAGGGTCGTTATATAATGATTAGTTTGTTTACCCTAAATAAAAGGGAAAAAAAGGTGGTGGCGGAAAGGCTAGCTCAGATTCATTAATAGTTTTTTTTTCTTATGCAGTTATGCAGATTAACAAGCAAGTAGCATACGCTTACAAAACCTAGTGATAAAGAGATAGTTTCTCACTAATTCTGGTATTATTTAAGGGCGCCACGTGATTTTGTATAGGTTTTGCATGCTTATAATTATTATTAAACTAGGTAATAAAATCACGAAAATAATTAAATAGTTTATAGAAAAATAAAGGCTACAAAATACTGCTATTTAAATATTACTCTGGATTAAATTCCACAAACGGCGGATTTATAGAGAATACGTATTTATACAAAAAAAAATACCCAAGTACCCCTTTATAGATCTATAACGGGTTAACAATATTATAGCGCTTATTCTAAACTCATATTATAATTATATGCAGATAAATAACAGTGATTATATAAAGTATAAATGTAATATACCGAAAAATAAAAAGAATGATCAAAATGGAATTTGAAGATAAATGGTTGGTTTACTCTGTTGCGGTTGCATCGAGTGGTAACTTTGTATATGTAATAGGGTATATCTGAACTGCACAGTACACATATAACTTAGCTGCAATCCGAATGGGTTGTTGGGGTGCCAGTAAAGTCGCACCCAATTTTCCCGGTACGCAGCGTTGGAAGGAACGGGGCCGGCTACGAGGTTTTCCCAGTATGGAAGCAATTTTCTGGAAATGGTGGTGATCCAAGATTCCACAGGCACCTCTGGTGGATAGTATCCGGTTCGCAGTTAATAGGGGCGTAGGGGAGATGAAGGATGCTCCAAGAGAAACCCAGATCAAAGGATAAGCCGGAAAAAAACCCTATAAGTGGAATAACACTTACTTAAGCTCTTTTCAAACTAATTGGAGCAACGAAAAGTATAGAAGGTAGGTACATACCTCTTATCAGGAGGGTTTTCTTTTTAAGAACCTGGCTTGCGTTCTCGTGAGAATTATATAATCCACTAAAGCTGGACTTTTCCAAACTAATAAGAAACACAAATGGAAAAGTACACACAAGATGGGAAACACCAAAATCCTCCACAGGGAGTATTAATAATTATCACAGCGTTTTCCACCAAGAAGAAAATTTCCCACGAGACACGTCCTTCGGTCAGTTAGTTTTCTTCCTTTTCTCGAACTTCCCCACATTGGTTCAGTAAAACGTTTTCGGTGGAAACGACCAACAGTACCAACACAAATAATTCAAATATCCCCAACTTCAGCAGGAAAGAAGCCTATCTAGCAAATCTACTAAAACATTATCGTCCCATATAGGCAGGAACATGAGGTTCTAATAAGAATTTATACATTTTACAAGGAAAAACTAATTTAATAATGAAGGAAACAATTTTCCTAAAATCGATCACCCGGTTTTAAACTTGAACATTGGTTTAGTACCCTCCATTCAATTATTGAAATTTTTCATTTACTAAGTACGCCTATATAAGCTGTCTTTGTTTTATGGAATAAGAGAATTCTATTTAGCCGCACTGCCGGCTAGAAATAACTAGAAAACTCGCGGTAAAACAGCTGTATTTGATTTGTAATTATAAAGAATAGAAACATAGATAAGCGCTCGCTAAAAAAAAGACCAGTTAGTTTTCTTCCTTTTCTCGAACTTCCCCACATTGGTTCAGTAAAACGTTTTCGGTGGAAACGACCAACAGTACCAACACAAATAATTCAAATATCCCCAATTTCAGCAGGAAAGAAGCCTATCTAGCAAATCTACTAAAACATTATCGTCCCATATAGGCAGGAACATGAGGTTCTAATAAGAATTTATACATTTTACAAGGAAAAACTAATTTAATAATGAAGGAAACAATTTTCCTAAAATCGATCACCCGGTTTTAAACTTGAACATTGGTTTAGTACCCTCCATTCAATTATTGAAATTTTTCATTTACTAAGTACGCCTATATAAGCTGTCTTTGTTTTATGGAATAAGAGAATTCTATTTAGCCGCACTGCCGGCTAGAAATAACTAGAAAACTCGCGGTAAAACAGCTGTATTTGATTTGTAATTATAAAGAATAGAAACATAGATAAGCGCTCGCTAAAAAAAGACCATTTTTATTTCAAGATACGAATATACTTCTCGGATGAATTGTTTTAAAATTATTCTTAGACCCGATATTAGAAAAGAATTAGAATATTAGAAAAGTATATACTTCGTTACAAAGGAACTACTGTCTTATTACTTTTTTTTTTATTTATTCTTTTAGTTCATAATAATTAAAACCGTTACACACTTCATATATAAGTATTCCTTTGACTGTTATCATGTCAGATGAATTCAGTAGTGCACGTGAATTGAAATTCGAATTGAATTCCGTTCGAAAATATTTATTTTGTTTTTGTTATTACGCATACATAATATTATTGGCTTTAATTTGAATTTTCAATCACAAATAAATCCAAGAGTAGAGTTTTATGTGTAGGTACCTAGTAATAATTTAATTTGTAACAAATTACCATAAAATATCTTCATTTGGAGGAAATCTCAACCATAAAGTTAATATTTTCCTGTGACGTCAACATTGGCATAGGCAATCTGCCCTATAGGTTAAAACTTACAGACAAATTGACTTCAAAGTTGATTTTATTTGAGTGGCCATGTTGTAATAAACACTAAATGTTTTGTTCATTATTTCTAATTGATTACTCATTAAAATTATGTTAATACAGATAATATTAGTTAATACATTTATGACGAAAGATTATTAAACACATTTTATCACGAAGTACATTCAGCTTATATTTTAGGTTATTTTTCAGTATAGAAATATTATTAAAAAGGCGCGTTATTTTTATGAAAGTTTGGTCATGACATTATACGAAAAAATTTCCTGGGTTGTCCAATTTGATGAGTGGAAACCAAAAATACATACTTTATTATATTAAAATCTAAATATCTATAAATATACTAACTCCTACTCTACTTGTAGTTTAGTAGCCTGACTTAATAGTCTTTCTTTTTCTTCCTATCCCTGTTCGCTATTACAATGTATAAAATCAAACATATAATGTTGTCTCTCTCTGGCAAAAGTATGTCATATAAAGGGCATAATTAGGGTATATTTTGGTAATAATGTCTTTTATATTTTGAAATTTTAACATAAAATTGGTTCGTATTTCTTTTAAGTCCAATTATCTTATTGGAATAAAATTCTTGCCGACCAATTATTAACTTCCATATTACTTTAGTTTTTTCCCCACATAAGGAAAAAGGCCAACGAATATAGGTAAACTTTCCTTATACGGAATTGGTCATGAAAAGTTTTTGACCAATTCAGAGGTCACGTTAACGTAATTTTAACTTTAATTGTTTGTTGGGTAGTCTGTGGAATTATTCATTAGCATACCTAGGTGTTCGGTATCAGAGAATATATATATAACTTCATTGATAGGACAACATTTTCCAATTTTTTTTATTGTTTCAATTTTTATTAAATTAAGTTATATGTACAGGATGATTCACTTAAAACTCCTCAGGCAAATTACAGGGGAACTAAACAAGATACCGTCTGTAAACGTCAGCTTTTAGAGATTGTTAATGGCATTAATTTTTCAAAGATGTAAAGTTCTTGTAAACAAAAAAAAGTTGGGGGCATCGCGACGCCGACATCTAGATCGTCACAGTAGGACCAGTAACTTTTTGTAAAGTTTTTATTTTAACGATGTTGCATAAAGAGGAGGAAGATGAAGAAGCCAGGGAAATGAAAAAGTTTTAGTTCACCCTATCAATAAAATGAGAAAGCTGTGTAGAGAATTTCATCATTTACTAACTTCAATAGCAAAATTTTTTCAGTATATCCGATTGTTACAAAAAACAATTGTCGAGCTCTTGGATCGTCCTAGCCTATATCACCAAAGCACAGGATTTCGCAAAGCAGTGTGATCTGACGAAAGGTAAGTAAATAGAGGTTGTTTATCAACATCCAGCCAGGGTGTCCAAGAGTTCAGCGACACATTCACAACTTAACTGGTCAAATATTTCTAACAGTTTGAAACCAATCCCTGACTTTTATGGGAACAGAATTTATGTAGAACTAGCGCAGCTAAGCGCAGGCCACCGACACGACCTGCAATAACGGTCGTTGCAGGTTGTGGTTCATAAAGGTGCTGGTCTAGTGTGCGATGCTCCATTAAATGACATGGGCACCTTCATGAGCAGGCTTTACAGGTCCGTATTGTGCAGGTTCGTGTTGGTCCGTACAGGCATAATACGCGCGATCTTTAATGATAATCCCTAACAATATGTATGTTGCCAGTATGTGGCATGGAACCAAAGACCAAATAACTTTAACAGGAAACAATTGAATCGATGTATGCAGAAACCTCACAAACAAATGGAAAAACATTTTACTTTTATTTAGAATATATTTTGCTTCATTTTAACCATAAAAAATAATAGTATGAGGCATTTTTAATAAATCAAAACGTTGATTTTATTTAAAAAATATATATATTTTCTACGACGTTTTTAAAAAATGGACTTCTCTCCACAGTCTAAAGCGAAAGTGTATATACTCGCGTCAAGAATTCAGACGTCTTACGTCACAGCTGACGTTACACATTTGTTTTTATTGTCAACGTAATATTCGATAATTGGTCGTGTTAAAAACAATCATTTTTTGCAATTTAGTGCAATATATAATGCAAACTTTTAGTGTAGTATATAGTTTTTTTACTATCAGTTGCAGTTTCTTAAATATTTTGATAAAAATATAATGAATTATTCATTTGTTCGTATGACGTAAGTCGTTTGAATTCGTGTCGCGAGTATAGCTATTTCTATAACAAGGGAGCAAAGTGCATAATTTCCTCCCGCGGATAGTTTGATGCCCGATGCGAAGCTTCAGTGTTTTACATTGCTTTTAGATATATTTTATTATATTTTCCTATGCATGGCTATCAAACAACCAAATATGTCAAAATGTCATAATAGGTATTTAGATAAGTAAATATCGTTAAAAATCAAAGTACATGGAACGTTGCTAAGGTTGCTTCTTGTTTACGAAATAAATAAACTTCAAACAAGTTTATAATAATGTATTCCGAATGTGCAGATGAAGTTCCTCAAGATATTCTGGAAGAAGCAAACGTGGTTTCGTTAAATCTATTACCGTTAAAGTCTCGTGAAGAAATATGAAAAAGAGTACCAGTTATTTAAATGTTGGATGGAGACTAGGCAAATAAGAAAAATATGTGAAGAAGTGTTTTACTTTTCCCAAAAATGTGCCAATTTGAAGCCTTCAACATTATGAAGCAAATACAGCATGTTGCGATCTATACTCCAAATTAAAGACAATATCGACACTAAGTTTCCTATGTTAGTAGGTTTTTTAAAAATGAAATCTGCTAAATATAAAGCCAAGGGAGGATATCAACAAGTTTATTGCAGAAGCTCCAGATGAAACTTACTTACATATGAAGGTAAGATTTATTGTTATTGATGAATAGTAAATAAAAACGTAACGCATTTTTTATTAGAAAGCATATTAAAAATGACAATTAAGTGACATTTTAGGCTGTTGTCATAAGTGCATTTTTCCTGTTTCAGGATTTGGAATTGCTGAGGCATGCCGTCACTATGAATTAGTTAATATGGTACTTGAGGATATCAGTGATAAAGGCGATATTTTGTTGGTGCAAATACCTGACTCAGGAGCTAATATCAAAAGAATGTTTACAATAACAAAAAATTAGATTGTAAGCGGAGTATCTGGCTTGGATATATATAGAAAATATATGGACTGTAGGTCCCCTGAAACGTGTCATTCTAGATTTTTTTGTAACTTATGCTAAATGGGAAATGTACAAACCGGGTAATTGGCACTCTAAAAAGATATGGGGGATGGCAAACAAATACAATAGCAGAAGGGTACTTAGATGATTGTATTTCTAAAAAATGTGAGGTACTACTTCAAGTACCAAAAAACGTTGTTTTATTTTTGAAAATTTTGTGTCTACCACAAGTACTTCATCAATGACCACGAATTTGGAAAATAACAAACAGGAACTCATCTCCACTATCAGAGCTAATATTTCTTCAGGGGGAATTTTCATTAGTAAATTAACTAATTGTACCATAAATTTTAACAATTTTTAGTTATTGATGTTAATATAAACCTCAATTTAAACTGTTTTCAATTTTTATAGATAAAAATAAGTAATAAAAAATCTCTTTGAAAGAAAAGCATTATATATTTTTAGGAAATTTGTGTATCAATAAAATAAGTCTATACACTACTCTTACAGCTATGTGACGTTTCTACTTGTTTGCCTTCCCGAGGGAGGAAAAGTACTACTTTCCTTCCTGAAATCAGGGAGTAAAATAGTATTTTCCATGTAGGGAGTAGAAATTTTACAAACAAAATTCTTGACATGTAATCAGTAGCAGTTGGGAAAGAAATATTCAATTGTAATATTGATAGACTTCATCTACAAATTTTGAACATTTTTGTATGTTCCATTTTTGTCAACTAGATGGTAACTTTGCTCAATGGACAGGCAACTTTGGATAGTAATAGTATGGTACTCTTTCAAGTCTGCAATTTTCGGAAACTGCCTTTCTGTTTCCTTGGAAAATATTAGTTTCCATTTTGCACCTATCGCACAAACCACCACACAGTACAATATTTAAAAGAAACACATTAAAATGAGTTCACCGGAATAACAAGTATCCCATCAATTGATAATCCTTTGGTTGACACAAATACTCATCATGGGGCCGATTTTTAAATTCAGCAGTTTGGGGTGTTAGATTCCATCTAACTAGTCAGACATCAAAACTCTTTAAACAGACCAATAACAGTGTATTGGTGAATTCCACCACGCCTAAATTTCATATTTCCAAAAACACAATATGTATATATAAGACTTGTGTAATTTTTGCTGATTATATGTATCAAACAGTTCATTGCATGCAGCTAAAGCGAAAAGGGGATATATTATGCTTTTTGCTCGTAGTATGATGCGATGACTCGTTTTCTGAAATATCCCAATTTTAAGCAAAATTAGACATGTCACTTCTGCTTACCAATTCAATTTCTCTGCGGATTATCGCATTGAATTATATTTGAAAAGTTATATAAAATGTGTAAATAAAATTAACTACTTTTGATAGCTGATCCATTTGTTCCATTCCTATACTATAAAACAACTGAGTTTTGTGGATATTGAATTAGACCACAAATTCACAAACTTCTATGTATTATATTCTTCATAAATTACCTTCACCGCGCAAAGTTGCCTCTGTACATGTTATAGCAAAATTTTGCTTTGCTTTGGTTGCAGCAATCGATTCCGTAGGAGTAAATCAAACGTATTTTCTAACTAATAAACTGAGCGAATTCGAATTAGTAATTAACTGAGATAATTAATTTAGGAAGTAAATTAAATTACACGAGATTCAATATTTTGCTGCAATTATTTTATAATAACATTATTTCATCATTGAACAAGATTGGTTGATGTAAACCGAAACTGAATTACACCTAGGTAGCATGGTCTTTTATTATTTTTCTCTGCGTTACAAGTATTTACTGGTTTGTATTTAATATATGCTAGTAATAGGTATTTAACTGACATCCAATAATAGCAAAAGCTTGTCAAAAGTATTAAAATTTAGAAGAAGAGCCGAAATAATCACGACTACACTCTACTGTGAGAATTATTTCGCATACGAGAACAAATATTTGATATTGATAGAATACCAGCACTAATGTTTTTTAATAGAATTACAAATACAATGTATAAACTAACGAGTAAAGTTGTTTTATGAAATTTTATTTTGTCACAGGTGATGTTTGCATGTGCATTTTCCTATAAATATTTCTACAGAAAGTAATCTCATTCCAAATAATTTTCATTTCTACTTTTACGGCAATAAGTATTTAAATCAAACTTAAAAAACGATATTTTATCAAGAATTTTCTGATAGCTATATTCCCTTCTAGAATGCCATCAATAGATTCAACGACGATTCAGATTGTCGAAGTGGATATACATGGTGTCCCAAAATAGAAGACCATTAACCACATATTCTTTGGACAAAAATAATGCAACTTTCCTTATGCCATTTTTTATTTGGACGTCCCTGTTTCAATATACAGGGTGTTAAAGTTGCATTTTTGTTAATAATTCCATTGTTTTGTAAGATATATACTTGAAATTTTGCACGTACTTTTTGCTTATTTCGGCATACTTATCATGTAATTTTGGTGAAAAAAATCGAACGGCGAATGGAGGTAACTGAGGGATGCAGTACCCTTTATCCCCTCCAATTATTTCTAAGTACGCCTATGCAGCTTTTTCTTGAAAAATCAAACGTAGAATTTTCTTCTGTTCATTTTATTTCTTTTGTAATTTTTTGTTTAAATGCTCCGTTTGGGAGAAAAACGGCAATTTATAGTGCGCATAATTCTTTAATCCACAATCATTTTCAAATGAACTGAATGAATGAACTGAAATTTTGTGGGTATACCTATTTTTACACTAAATTGGTAAGTTAGCAAATCGTAATACTTACTGAATGAATATTTGCTAATTCAAACAAAATGGATAATTCTAAATTTTATAAAATGAGGAATACTTATGAATCGAAAAAATAATATGGCATTAAAATCTGTAATATAGTTCTCTTATCAACCAAACAATAATAGTCTCATTTAGTAATAGCAATAATGAACGATCAGCATAATAACTTTTTACCTAAATAACATTAAATAAATAAATTTATTAATTACTACTAATTTAATAAATGTTCTACTTGCCCACGCTACTCATTAACACATGTACGTGTCCTTTTAAGTAGCGAAAACCTTATCTTTAGATAGATATTGTCCTTTTGCCTAAGTTCATCTGTTGCCATTACTATTCTCTCTCTGAGATGGTTAATGTCGTTTATTTCTGCAGCATAAACCATATCTTTGGCGTGGCCATTGAATAGGTGCGTCTTGTCCTCGATCAATCCAACGATTGAGAAATAGATGGGTATTTAAATACTGCCGGACGTTTCTACCATAATGGTGTGGAGCACCGGGGGACCCAAAAGAATATTATCCACTATTCCCGGCCAGACATTAACCCTGAATGTGAATTGATGGTGTTCTACAACGGTTGCATGGGGATTCAAATCCGTCCATACGTGGGTGTTCTTCTACCAGCGCTAAGATTTGTTCCTCTCGTTAAGGGCTTAATTTTTTATGTGGGCCGTAAATTCCGAACTTCTGATCCATAAACTTTCCGGTTTCACGGAGATGTCGCCCCAAATTTAAGAAAATCTTCCTTTTATGATTTGATCTGTTGGGATAAGGGAGCTCACTATTTTTTCCTCGCATTCATCGGCCGCTAAGACATTTGTAACCCATCAATACATGTCGTTTTTCTCCAAAACGGAGCATTTAAACAAAAAATTACAAAAGAAATAAAATGATCAGAAGAAAATTCTGCGGTTGATATTTCAAGAAAAAGCTGCATAGGCGTACTTAGAAATAATTGGAGGGGATAAAGATTACTGCAACCCTCAGTTACCACCATACGCCCTTCGATTTTTTAAACCAAAATTACATGATAAGTGTGCTGGAATAAGATAAAAGTACGTGCAAAATTTCAAGTGTGTATCTTACAAAACAATGGGATTATTAACAAAAATAGTTTTTTAAAATGTAACTTTAACACCCTGTATATTGAAACAGGGACGCCCAAACAAATAATGACATAAGGAAAGTCGCATTATTTTTGTCCAAAGAATATGTGGTTAATGGTATGGCCTTCTATTTTGGGACACCCTCTATAATTCAATTCTTTCAGCCTCTATACACAGCTCAATGGCTTAATTTGCTGCCTGGAAGATAATTTGCAGAAATACTAAGATTTATTCATAACCTCGTATTTAGATCACAACTGTACTTTAACCCCAACTGACTAGGATTTTGAAGCCGTTCGTATTATAACAACAACTTTCTGCCTAATAACTTGATTCTGGTTCCGTCTATCCAAAATGTTGAAAGGTAGTTATAGTTAGTTTTCATAGGCATAATATTTGATACCATAGTTTTGATATAGTAATAATATAATATAATATAGTAATTTGATACTGTAGTTTCCTATATCTTCCAGTTACCTATTGTGTTTCAATACATTTATAGTTGCTTGCCTAAACCTATATTCTGAATCACATTAAAATTCAGTGCCTACAGGTCAGCTTTATGCTCAAAGGTTTTCCCAATGATAATATCGTCCGAGACCTGAAGCCTCTTTACGTTATGGTTCAACGGAGTAGAGAACCTGGCAATTTGCGGCCGAGGCCTGGACAACATGGGGGAGAACATTAAACCTAGGCAAATTATAAATCTCGAGGAAGAGATTTTAAATGTTGTCGGGGATCACCCTGGCATAAGCACTAGGACCATTGCAGCGCAGTTTAGGATATCACAATCTACAGTTTGGTAAACGGTAAGGCACGATTTACTCTACCCATTTCACGTGCAGCGGGTAGAATCTTTACTACGAGTGAACTTTTGTGAGTAGTTGTTACATCAGCAGCACTTAAAACCAAACTTTATCATGAATATTTTAGTTACGAATGAGGCAATTTTCACACGTATTCGGATCTATATGTATTATTGGGCATTGAAAAATCCGCATGTCGCTCGGCAAATACACTTTCAACAACGACTTTCAGTTAATGTGTGGGCTGAAATTTTGAAAGGAGTACTTATTGGCCCTTTGATTCTGGAAAATCGGTTAACTGGTACGCTCTGTATTTACAATTTTTGCGTAATAATTTAGCGGTACTGCTCGAACAAGTTAATCTCAACGTTAGATTTTAACGTCTAAGGATAGGATATATGGTTTCTTCACGACGGTGCTCCCCAAATGATGGATAGGCCGTGGTGGTCCCATTGGGTGGCCCGACGATCGCCCGACCTAAATCCGCTTGGCTTTTATTTTTGGGGTCATATAAAAACTACGGTGTATGTTACTGGAGTTAACACTGAAAAAGAGTTGCATACACGCTTCCGCTGAGGCAATTCGACTGCAGCCTGGTTTGGGCCATGCGTATGGGGACTAATGGATTCGACGAATTTAACTGTGTACTGAAAATCACTGAAATAACAGTTACTATGGTATATTAAAATGCATTTTCGTATTTATGAAATTCGCGTTCTTTTATTTTTATTTCCGTAACTGAAAAAAAAATTTTTTTTTATTATTCATCATTATTTATCTTCAACTATAATGGGGAAATTATATGATTTTTCCAAATACGTGCAGATGAAAGTTCGTGAAAAAATAAGGCTAAAAGCGGTATTTATGGTATTTATTTATTTAATATGGCCACTCCATCACAAAACGGTCGTCGCCACAGCGTAGACCTGTGACGTCGCTCGCACGTGTATACCTAAATACTGCAGTTACTTTAGTTCATATCTGCAAACGATGTCCATGCTTTCGAATAACGCAGTACATATGTACATAGAAGAGTTAATTTGTCATTTGTGATATTATTAGGTGTTATTGTGGTAAATAGACTTGGTATTGAATAAAGTAGCCAACTGGACTCGTAAAATGGCCCATTTACGTGATAATAATAATAATAATAATGATATCTTTACCTCTCATTCTAATCACAAGGATTTGCCCAGTCGAAGTCGAAGACTTATGCGGGAGAGGGGGCATATTATTATTAAGCAGGCCGCATTTGCGCTCAAGAACTACTTAAGTTGGTAGTCCCTAACCACCATTCAGTGCAGGAATGAGGGAAACCTGGAACACCTTATTAATTAGGAGGGTGGTCAAATGTCAACCGGTATCAATCTCTCACATTGACCCAAGCCAACATTCTTCCACCCTACCATACCCGCAGAGAGGATGCCAATCCTCTACAAGAATATAGCTTATATACGGTCTGCCGACTGCGGAAGTCGAACGCTCAGCGATCTAGTCACCTCGATTCAAGTACTGACGCCTTAAACTTCGCGATCACTAACGGATCCGATCCGATGATGTTGAATGTTATTTGAGGCATATATAAAATTTTGCTATTTCACTCTACTACAACACATTACCTGTTTTATTTTGAAAATGCAATAAACAGAAGTAATAAATAAGGATTTTTCAAAATGTTTAAAGAGAAATGAAATCAGTAGTAAATAGCAATAAAAATGTATTAAACTAATACAGACTTTCTGCCAGTGTATAATCTTTTTTATTTAATATAAAAAATTGCACATTCGACTGAGACAGAGTTAAAATTTGTTGCTGCTTTGCACTCGACTAAAATGAAAAATAAAATACCACCGTCAAAAACAAGTGGTAGATATTTTGTTGCTAATTTGTACCACCAGTTTCAATTTTGTACCTTGTAGACATTTCATATTTTCATATAAGATTTTAAATATTCAAAGACAGAAAAAATAAATCTGAAGGTTTGTTTACACACTCTATATAATTATTAAACAACTTTAAATTAACTAAATTTAAAAACAATAGCTAATATATACTTTTGAAAGTCCTCGACGAGGAATAAAATATGGTCCAAAAATCGCTTCGCTATCGTTGTTAGTTGCGGAGTAATTCGATGGGCCGCTAGCGTAATATTACTCTTGCACCCACCATTTTTCTCGAAAACGGCACAAGGTACAAAATTGAAACTGGAGGTACAAATTAACAACAAAATAGTAACAAAATATCCACCACGGCGGTTTTTGGCGGTGGTATTTTATTTTTCATTTTAGACGAGCGCAAAGCAGCAACAAATTTTTAAGTGACTGTCTGAGTCGAATGGGCAATTTCTTATATATTTTAAAAAATTATACACTGACAGAAAGTATGCGACGAGCAACAAAATATGGTACAAAAATCGCATTGCTATCATTGTTAACTGCGGAGTCACATTTTTACCATTTTGAATATGAACACCTAAATGATTAAAAATTTTAAGACCCAGGCAAGTAGGTGAGTTCAGTGAAACTTTGTATTTAAAAAATGGTATATGAATATTTATCATTTCGCCGCGTTTTAATGTGATGAATATCACAAATCTTCGTAACATTACGCTAGTGGCCACCATTTTTCTCGAAAACGGCACAAGGTACAAAATTGAAACTGGTAGTACAAATTAGCAACAAAAGTATTTGTTTTTGGCGGCCGCTGATGTTGGCTTGCCAGGGTAATAGACATAATCATTGGCCTTTATTTTTCTCATAATATAGCTTCCTATATTTGTTATGTAAACAGTACAAAAGTTTTAACGTATTGACTGAAAAATACAAAATCGTTTTATTTATTTTCCTCCTACTGGAAAATACTGTACGGAGGGGTAACTTTAGATTTTAACAGATTAACTTCCGTCAACGGAATGCTTTATCTGCGCGGATAATTCACGACAACCAGACCATCGCGTGCCGGAAAATAAAATGACAAGATAATGTTATAGTTAATCGTCCTTGAACCAAATAACGGTAATACCTTTATGGTACATGCACATCTTATGCAAATTAGTTGCAATTTAAAATAGTTTATAATCTGAAGATAAGCGACGGAAGACAAAGTCGTGACACATAAATACAATTTACATAGGTCACAGGTAGACCACAAATACCACGCCTTTAAATGTATATTCAGCAGGGAACCCTTTGACTGTTTTATATTTCTGAGAAGTGTTTATTTTATAGTCCTGGGAGTTTTATTGGATGTTAGGGCATCTATCGCAGCTAAAATGTAGACATTAAAAAGTTATTTTTAACAAATTTACTTATATTATTCAAGAAGAACTTTGCACAAAATAAATGCTATGAAATAAATTATCTAAAGAAGCCTAAAATGAGATAAAAGCCCATTAAACATATACAAAAATAATTTTCTAAGTACGTTTTTGCTTTTATTGCAATGGAACGGCTATACAGGGTGATTCAGGTTTAATCTTGATAACTTCAGGAATCAATAGAACAGGTTAAAATAATGTTCATTTGTGATATAAACTTATTTCCTAAAACGCATCGTTTCCGAGATAGCGGGTGTTGAAGTAGGAATTTTTTTCTCGTTTTTCCCTATAACTTTTGAACCACTTATTCGATTTAAGTGAAATTCGGAACACAAACACTCCTTATAATCTTACATAAGCTTCTTAAGTTTGAACTACCTACCCCTCTTAGAAGTGTATTTTGTATGCTACCCCTCTCTTACTTTATTTCAAAACTATAAAAAAAATAATAATTTCAATTAAACATCTACACACCACTTTGATCTGATTAATTTCGAAACTTCTTTGTCTCCTGTTTTTTTTTCGACGTTTGATCTTGTTTTTGAGATATTCAAAGAAATTGGTGACCTATGAAAACAAAACTCAGTCATTTGTGTAAACTGACGTTTGTGAAAATCATTGTCAAAAGTATTATTTAAAGAGCATTTTTAGTGCTAATAAAAAATGTCAAGAACGCTGAATATGCCAATATACATTATGTTTATGGTTTCTGTGACGGAAATTCCAACGCGTCAGTTCGAGAGTACCGAACACGCTTCCCTAATAGAAGAATTCCAAATGCACAAGTTTTTGTAGATGTATCGGGCGCCGCGATAACCGAGACGACTGCTCATAGAACCAGTCTGGATCGGCTATGTCGGTGTCGGTTCGAATCCCACTGTAGTACCATGGATGTTTGTGCTTGTCGAAAGATGCACAATAAGTCTATAGGCTGCGGTGCTTCCGGGGTCACTGTCGGACGGCTCTAAAAAAAAACTGACGTTTGTGAAAATCATTGTCAAAAGTATTATTTAAAGAATGTTCTTAGTGTTAAGAAAAAATGCCAATAACCTCAAACATAAATTTAGTAACAACTACTTAGTACAAGATTTACAACAAACTTATCAACTACTAAAAAAATTACAATTGTTCAAAGTGCACTGCGTTTTGTTTTCATTGGTGGCTATAACGTTAAATGAAATTTACGCGCCTGGTGCGCCACACTGTCACCAATTGCTTTGAATATCTCAGAAACAAGACCAAACGTCGAAAAAAACAGGAGACGAAAAAGTTTCGAAATTAATCAGGTTAAAGTGGCGTGTAGATGTTTTATTGAAATTATTTTTTTTTGTAGTTTTGAAATAAAGTAAGAGGGGGGTAGTATACAAAATACACTTCTAAGAGGGGTAGGTAGTTCAAACTTATGAAGATTATGTAAGATCATAAGGAGTGTTTGTGTTCCGAATTTCACTTAAATCGGATAAGTGGTTCAAAAGTTATGATGGAAAAACAAGAAAAAAATTCCTACTTCAACGCCCTCTTTCTCGGAAACGATGCGTTTTAGGAAATAAGTTTATATCACAAATGAACATTATTTTAACCTGTTCTATCGATTCATGAAGTAATCAAGATTAAACCTGAATCACCCTGTATACATAATTTAATGAACATCTTATATGTTATAACGTATGCACTTGAATGTGACATAAATATGTGCATATTCTTGACATTTAAACATAAGTATATTATTTCAAATATTTTTCCATACAATGCCACACTAAATTAAAGATTTACTTAAATTATTAGTTTATAGATTTGCACGAATTAAAATTATTAATATTTTGTAATATTGTATGGTCATATTTTAAAATGTTTAATATTAACTGAGCTACATAACTAGCTAATAATTGAATGATAGCTGTCATAGTTTTGCTTTGCCGGTAATTTAAAACCTTATGCTTCGTTCATACAAGATAAAAGCAGGAACGGCATTTTTTATGAGAAAATAGACAATTAACTAATTTATATTAATCTTGGTTAAAGTACGTACAAGTACGTCATCTATCCAGATAAAAGTGTCTTACTTTGCAAATAAGTCATCCACTTAACAGTTGATATGTTGAAGATACATACAGGATTAAATATAACTAAGTACAAAAATGTTAATCATGTGCTCAGGGAGGCCAAAAAGACAAAAGAAATATTTCGAAATTCTAGCTCGATGTTTAAAAAATGGAGCGAAACCCTCTTTTCCCCAGAAAAATCAGCGCCTATGACAATCATCGTTCAAGATGGTTTAAATATGCCAACTATGATGTGGCCGTTTTTTACAGCGTTGTCAAATGTAGAAACGACTAAAATAAATGTTATTATTAATAATACTAAAATACCTGATAGATAGAACAGTTAATCAGGTTACCTGCAGTATTTTGTATTTATTCTTCGTTTTATCGTTGCACACTGTCAAAACTACATTTTGATAAATCCGTCAGAATACACAGTCCGCGTTGAGTTTAATAAAATACTCATTTATTCTAAGAAAATCGAATGTAAAGAATATCTACTAATAGAAAACTCGGAAAGCAGCCGCGGCAGTCTTTAATCATAAAATCTTGTACAATTGCCGTAGGTCCGTTGGTCTACTCGACTCTAGAAAAACAAACAGCACATAGCATTGGGCGAATCATGGTATAGGGTAATATCTATACCCGGCATAAATTGCTATAATTTAAAACGTTTAAAACTAAAAATAACTCCCTAAAACTGATCCACAGCCATATAGTAAACAAATAGAATTTTGTATTGCTAGTAGTTACATACTCTCCAAACATCAAAGAATACTAGTCAAAGCTTAAAATATTATATTCCAGGAGTCAAAGAAAGGATTTTTACAGAATACTGTAAACATCTCTGGACGTTTTAGTTTAAAATAACACTAATGTTTTATGCAAACGATTATTGTTGCTATAATTAGTATGCTATACTATGATAGTATTAGCAGAATTTGATTCCCCAACAACACAAATTTAAAAATTTACTGGTGTGTAGTACACCTTGCACTAGTGGCTTACAGATGGCGACTGCATAAGGTTCTGTCAAACACAAAATATGGCATATATGTAAATTGACAAAATATTATGCTAAATCCTCTTAGAACCACATTGAACAACTGCTGTAGTGCCTTGGCGGTAAACAGGTGGCATAAATCGGCATAATTATTATAGCATATAACATATAAATATGACAATTTCTTGACAAATTTCTTGAATAAATGTATAAAACAGGTTTAACTCGAAAAATTGCAGTTATAATTGTCCCATAATTGGCTAGAAATATTAATAAAATTCATAAATTTCTTATCTCAAGTTTAAATTTGACAGGTGTATGAAATTTCCTACTACAGTTTCATTAAATATATCAAAACGTTGTACTATTTATTTGTTCTAGAGCACATCAATACGAGGTAGAATAATTGAGAAGGCTTGTTTCATGCAATAAAGTGTATTTGTACGAATTTTCTGTTTGATCTCAAATAAACTCCTTTCTGTCTACAACCGATCCATCGAATTAAAAGGAATCAATAGCACACACCCGTTCCAGTAAGATTGGAAGCAGATTATATGTCAGGAGCAATGTTCACAAAGAACGATTTACTCAACACTTAAACTGGAGATAAAAGATATAACTAACACCCGAACTTCTTTTATACCATTTCGATTACACTATTGAGATAGCAAACAATCTTGTAAGTTTAACAACGAATACTGAAATGTTTTTTATACTTTATAGTTAGTTTGATTTAGATGACGCAGTAGAGGAGTTAATAATATATATATATTTTAATATATATATATATATATATATATATATATATATATATATATTATATATATATATATATATATATATATATAATTGTGTAAAATAATAAATAATAAAAGTAATTGTGAAAAATACATTTTTAGTTTATTTAGATTTTTTTTCCGAAAATAGTGTCAGTTTTGTGAGAAATATAAAGTAGATATATATTCAAATTTTTAAAAAAATATCAAGTTATCTCCGCAAGAAATAATAAATCCTTACTATTACTTTACTTGCCTTAATAGGAAATATTAATGTAACAAATGTGAGACAATTTACAAAATTCCGAAAAGGGTTATAATTTTACTAGGGTTTAACAGTAATTTGACAAAATAACAATTTGTTAATCAAAATAACAGATAATAATATAACAATGCTACATGAAATAAAATTATTAAAGATAATTTTCCCACTTAAAGATTTTAAATGCCAATTTTTTCGTTGAGACAAATATTTTACCATTTTTACAAATGATTTACTTTTTATTTATACACAACTTGTGAGAAGTTGATTTCTTTATTTCTACATGGCTTTAAATAGAAATTTGTTATTTTATTATTTGTTATTCTTGATATTTATTATTTCATGATAACTTGAGTTTTATAGTAGTCCTGTGTAAATTCTTATTTGTTATTGCTCGTATTATATCCGTTTGATAATTTGCAAATTAGAAAGTAAAAATTGAATTGAGAAATTATAATTAATTTGATATGACTTTTAAAAAAGTTTAAGTACTACTTACAAATTATTATTATTAACCTAAACCATAATATTTAAAACCTAGTAAAATGACCACCCCATTCAGGCTAATCTAATTTAGTTATTCAAATTTTGATAAATTGTTTTATATTATATTTGTTACAGTAATATTTCAAGTTTAGGCAAGTACAATAACAACTGGTATTAGTTTATTATTTTTTTAGGGCAGAAGGGTTAACGTGAATTAAAACAATATATAAAACTTATTAAATAAAGAGGTGCACTTTTAAGTTTTCAGCCGCTATTTCAAGAACTACACAAAATATCTCATATTTATTTTCAGAAAATTTAAATCACGATGTACCGTTTCCTATATTCCTGTACTGCGGGTCACCCTGTACATTTTCTTATATTTGGAATAAATATTTAACACAGTAGTAATAATTATTACTATGGTAAATTTATTATAATTTTTAGGGTTGTTATGCTGTAGCCTAGATCGCCGCCAGTCACAGAATGAATGTGCACTTCTCCTCTAGCTATTAATACCTATATTTGACGTATTCAATAATTTCAAATGTTTCGTCACTTTTGCTGGCGGTGTCTTTAGTGGTGATTCTGGAAGAACTTCACTGCGAGCTACCGTAAAACCTTTTGCTTTTTTCAATTTATTCGAAAACCAAAGAGATACTAAAATACCTAAATTACAATGAAAGCACCAAAAATCACTTCCCAGTAAAAAAATTATTTAAATTGAATTTCGTTATATGTGTATACATTTCTGTTGAAATTTTACCAATATATTTTTCTGCAAATACGCATAAAATTAAAAACTTAAGAGGATGCCCTGTATTTGTTATCAAAAAGCGAATTTTATCCATATTTGAACAAAATTATCTACCACTTAGAATAACTTCGTTAAATTAAGCCACAAATTAAAAAATTAAGACACTTACATTTAGTGTAGTATACTTATATTCCATCACAAGTTTGGCTACAGTTTATACAGTAATAAAACATGTACTACATTTTAAAATGCAAATAAAAACTTAGAAACATTAGAAATTTAAGGCCGTTATAGATTTTTTTTTAGAAAAGTTAACTTTCAGTGTATATTTCTTAATGAAATATTATGTCGTATTACTTTAAGAGATACCTACGACATTTTTTTTACAAAATATTTATCCTCAATCACTTATTTCACTGTTTTTGTATGTATTACATTTGCTATATATTTTAATACTATTTTATAATTAATACATTTAAAATGATTTCGTAAAATCGGCTGGTTTCGATATTCTACAATACGTTTCGAATTTTGTTCAGGAAAACTTACCAATGTTTTCATTTTGTAATTTAGTAACAATAATCATAATGGTCTTTATTATGAATAAGAAAAACAAAGATACAAAATGAACAACATACGAGTGCGGCAGTTTATTCTGAGATGGCTATTCTACTCAACCGTCACAGAATATAACAGTAGAGTAACTCTCAAAATGAATAATAATAAAAATAATAAAAATATACACTGAGTGACACAACTTAACTAAGGTAAGACATACTCAATTACTTACATGATATGAAAAAGAAATAAACACAAAAATATATTTAAGTTATAATAACTGTTGATTAAAAATAAAAGACAGCAGTAAAATTGAAAAAAATGATTAGGAACTGAATCAAAACAAATTACCGCGTTATAACAAAAACTTCGACGAAGCAGAGCGCTACTACGATGAGGAATAGCTAATTTAGTTACGTATATTAAAATTATGAATATTAGACCTAAACACAAATTTATCTCTAAGGGGGAGAGAGAGGACAGAAGGGATCATAATAATTTTCATAACAAAAGAACTGAGGTGCAATCTAATTCTATTGTCCATCTTTAACCATTCAAGATCGACATACTTATGAGAAATATGATCAAATGTTGTCAAATTATAAATAAAACGACCAAAAGAATTCTGAACTTTCTGAATACGATTCTTAACAGAATTATCTAAACAATAATCGTATACAGGGTTATCTATGACTAAGTACAAACATTTTCACCACGTGCTCAGGAAGGCCTAAAACCACAATAAAAAAGTTATTCCAGAATTTTAGCTTTTTTCCTACGGAAAGAGGGCGCCTTTGATCAGCATATACTGAGATGGCTTACATCCATAGATAAACCTTACATCTGTTAACAATGTCAACTACCATGCGGTCGTCTTTTTGCAGTGTTTCTAAATGCAGAAACGACCAAAATTAACATTCTTCTTAGTAACAATACCTGATAGATAGGTAACAGTTAATTCAGTTAGTTCCAGTATTTTGTATTATTTCCTTACAAACTGGCAAAACCACATTTTCCCTCATTACAACCACTCACTACCGATAAGACACATTTTCCGTAGGTATAGTTAGATAAAATGCCAATTTATTATAAGAGAATCAAACGAAAGGAATGTGTAGGTACTAATAGATAACGGAAAACTTAATACACCCGCGGCAGTCTTATGCCATAACATAGAAAAACAAACCTGAGAACTATATTGTGAGAAAATATCTGTACCCGATACATATTCCTTTATTTAATAACTATAAAACGTTTAAAATTAAAATAAGGCACTAAAAACTGAAGAAGAACACAAAACTGCAACGTAAACATAGAAATTGAATGACAGCGATAGCGACTGTTGGTTGCTGGTTGCCTACTCTGATTCTCGCATTGGCAGCGTTAAATAGGGATTTAATATAATATCGAAAAAATTTTTTCGCTACATAAGTAAGTTTGGGCTTTTTTTGAAAGGCGATTCCGTTAGTTCTTAATTTTCTCTACCCATCTTAAAATATTTGTACTTAGTCATAGTTAACCCTGTATAAAACGATAGTAATTAAAATTAGACAAAATTAGAGATTCACAAAGTTGTTTTTTTTTTTAAAGATAAGTTTAAAATGTATCTATTGGAATACAAAAGCTTTAAATAAGTGATATATTTTTTAATTAATTTCTTGATGTAATCTCTATAACAAAAATCTAAATCTAAAATAATTAACACCTATTAATCCAGCTATTTTTGACACCACTCATATATCGTCCTGTATAAATACAAAATTTATATTTTCATGGATATATAAATCTGGGACCAAATTTAATTTTTTTAACTAATCCTCTTTATTGTACGTGAAACTGGCCTGAGCAAATCTGGCAGCACGGTATAGAATACGTGATAAAATCCTACCCCACATCAATCACGCTGGCTTACGATGTACAAAACAAATTTTTGCCTATATGTATGGGCCGACGACACTAAAAGGAATATTGAATTTATAAATCTTTCGCAGAATCCCTCCGTTATTTTTTCTTTTACAGGAAGGCCAGCACAACCTGGCCTTAGGAGGGAAAAAATGATATATAAAAAAATTACATAAGCCACACATGTCACTCATTATTAAAGCAAAAGTTTGAAATGGTATGTTTCCTTCAATTTAAAAATATAGGTATTCACTGTTTGTTTTGCTAAAAGAGATAACTGCGTTAGAAACAGGGTGCCCGAAAATGAGAATAATTCATATATATTATTGTGATATGTTTAAAGTATATGTGTATTTGTGATGATATTTGTGATAATATGATTTTTGTTTTAATTTTTATTGGGCGCCAATGTTTTTATTTTATTTTTATTTTGTCTTGAATGGTGTAAATTTTATTTATGTTATATGTGAGATATAAAATTTGAATAAATATAATTGTGTTTCATAATGTTAATTTATGATTTCATTTAGCTAATGTTGTTTTACCTTTACTTTTCTATACCCTGGCTATGTTTTCCTCTTTTCTCAGGAGTGGATTCTAGCAGAAGAATATTTTCTTACAATTTAACAATTTTATTTTTCTATTTCCCCGTGTGTTTTCCTTACTTTATAATTTTATGAAGCTATTTACTACTCTTAGGCAACTGTAAATACACACTAGTGTAATTGAAATTGCATGCGCTTTATTTATTTCTAAGTTATACGTTGGTTCTAAAAATTGCCGTATTTCAGAGCTCTTTATGTCATTCAACAATTAAATTACTTGAATTTATAAAGTTTAAACTTTAAAATTAATTGAAATTTACTATAAGTTATTAAATTTTGTATTTAGTATTATCGTTTTATCGAGTTAAGTATAGATCAATTTTTATTCGATCTAGCTAGATATCGTAGTGTATACGTATACGTTATATTCTTACTCCTTTTGTAGACGATATTTCTCATTGATGCCTGGAATTGATCCTCTCTGGATGATGTTTAGTCTCTGGACGCTGTTGATCCTCCGGACTGGATATCCTGTTGAATTCTGGAATTTTACACCTGTTAATTCCCTCTGGAGATGGATTTCTTCGACCTTTTGCAAACCCCCAGGTCTGGGGGTCTGGTCTGGTTATGGAGATGATTGCCACTAAATTCCTTGAATGTGGTATTGATACAGGTTGACTTGAGTTACGTTATTTTTATAATGATGATGTGAAACTGTTAAGTATGAAATTTTGAGTTTTAATTAAATTTTAACTATTTAAATATGAAATTTTCGGCTCTACCAAACGTGCACCTCTACTCGCTTCACAGTTTTTCTCGTAACTAATCAATAAACTATTGTTTCTAGGTAATTTTACCCTCTAGATTCATAGTAGTTTTTCTTAGGGTCAATACACAATTAACACTTTTATTTTTAATTATCTTTTCGAAGCACTATTCACTACACTAATTGTTTTTTATATTCTTATAACTACAAATTACAACTACATAACAATTTTTTATCAATTTTATAATGAAATATTCTTTAATTTGTTTCTTTTTTAGAGTTCTGTCAGAGATGTTGAATTTTCCTTGTATAGCCATCTTTACTTTTGACATTTCTAATTGTCATTTTGTTCAAAATTGGAATTTTCATTTTATTTAACTAATATTTTATTTGACCTATGTTTTCGTCTTGCGATATGCATATATGCTAAATCTTTGTTCTTAAGCTTTCTTTTGATATGTCAATGTCTTGGTTTTGAATTCATTTTCTTTATGTACTGTGTGTTTTTGTCTTGTCATGTCCAAATTAGATAGATACAATTTTAAATTAAATTTAATAAAATTTGTATAATTTTGTTATTTTAATATAATGATACGCTTCTTTCCATATGTTTATTTTATATAGTTCCAATAATAATAATTTCTCTATAATTTACCCCAATAATAATAACATTTTAACAATAATACTCTATATTTGTTGTTTAAATTGAATTTCATATCATTTAATTTTATGTGATTTTCTATTTTATCACAATATATACTGCGGGAACATTATACACCAAAAAATGAATACCATAATGGTTTATATTATTTTTTCATAAACTTAAATGGACACGTGCAATAACTCAAATAGACAAACAATTAAAGCATCATAATTTAAACAAAATATGATTCAATTTGAAAATACACAATCAAATTATCAGATGATCAATTGTCGAGAAATTAAAGGAGGTAAGCTGACAACAACAAATTCACTACCAAATAATTTTATTTTATTAAAGGTTAAGCCCAATGTTGAAAGAACTGGTTAAATTTCCCTATAGCGAATATTTTATATATAATCATGACAGCAAATTATAAATAATGATAAACAGAAGTATATTTTGGGTTTCCATTTATATTAATGAATATTATTCTTAACACACATCATATTATTATTAATCCACTATAGCATAAAATACTGTTTAATATATAACTTAATTGTTTAAACAACTATTTATATAATTTTAAACAAGAGTATAGGCAGCATCAGTTTATCAATTTAAAGTTTTTTACAATTTTCAACCGATTTTGTATAATTATATAAAAACGCATCCTGTTAAGGTGACGTTTATCCTAATATTTAAATATTTCTATAAAAACGAAAAAAAAACTGTCTTACCAATATAATCTTCAACACAGATATATTTAAGTTTATAAAAGGAGGCTGATAAAGAGAAGGTTAAATTATTTTTTCTTATGAAAGTCTAATATTCTTCACTAAACTTTTTTCATAAATAACTATATAAAGACTTAGTAATTGGATAAGTGAAATATCTCAGGCTTACACTTAATCTAAATTAGAAAAGCTTGGTCTGAAAACTAAAGTAAATCTAACTGTGATACATATGTTTGGAGCAAATGTCAATATGCATCTAAGGTTGATAAGACTACATGTGTGTTATCTATATTTTAATTTCTTTAAAGGTTTTGTACTTTTATATACTAAATTTTACACTTAAAATGCTATTTATTCAGACTTGTTCACCTATTTAGAATGCACAAACTTAGATCACTACTTAACTACAGTTCTTCATTTATTGGTTTATAGAAAATTATCTCACTCAAATCAGGAATTAGCAGATATGGAATGAGTGAATGTTTGTCTATATCAAGCGTGTTGATGCCTTGAGGAGCTCCACATCTGTCTTCAACAGTTTTTCTGCAACTGTTATATTAGAGGAGTAAATACATGCAATGTTGTAGAACTACCTAATCTCGGTTTATGTAAGTAATTTGTTTCTATTTTAACAGTGGCAGTGGCCAGTTTATATTTTGTTGTTTACCTATATTATCGGGCCTATGATCGAACATTCAGGTTAGCGTAACCGATGATAGTTAAGTTATGATAACTGGGTGGGCATAACTGAGCTCTTAACCGAAATGGAAAGATCGCTATGATCGGACAACCAGTTATCTGTGCCTGTTATTATAGCCAGGTAACCCTGCCATGGCAGTTAATTTTTTACCATACGTCTGTTGTCACTCAACTGTCAAAAATTGTCAACGAACGCAATTCAAATTTAAATCATAGGTACTTAACAGTGGGTACAAGTGGCAAGAAAATTAGGGCCCACGATCCAATGTCAATATAAAGAAATGCTAAATTTCATCAAATGTAATGAAATATTGTTGGGAAGCAAAATAAAGCCTAATGAATACAAGGATGTAGACATACAAAATGTAAAACATATACATTCTTTGGGGCATAGGAAAAAAACCACCTATGGCGATAGGTACGTTTAATATTTCATAATTAACACATTGAGATAATTATTTATTTTTTTTTATACCTATTAGGTCCTTGCAGAGTGGAAGCAGAATGTAAAAAGAAAGAGCAGAAAACTTCATCAGGAAGCGAAAACTAACAGAAATATTAAATATTTGTAGTTTTTCGTAGGAAATGAAAAATGTACCTTTAGGCATGTAATCTGTTAAACTGTGTTAATTACTATTTACTACGCCTTGGTTAAATCAATATGGTATAGTATAAATGGCCTACCAGTCTTACTGTAATTCATTAGAAATACATAATAAAAATATAGTTAAAAAAGATAAAATGTATATTTCATACTTGTTTAAAGAATCTACATTACTTATTATTAGAAATTTACTAAATATTTATTTATTTATACTTCTATGCATACTATTCAATTATAATAAAATAAATTGTTTTTCTGATCAAATAAATAACTATAAAATATTACTTATCTATGAAAGAAATCTATTTCACAAACACTTGCTTCGTACACTAAAATATTTATAATTGAATAAATTGGCTTTAGAATTAAAATTAATAAATAATCTCTCACTTTTTAAAGAAAGAATCACAGTTTACGTAGGCAGTCAAAATCTTTAGGAATTTGATCTGTGCTAGGCAAATAAATAGTAAAATAATATGTCAAATAGAAATAGAAATTAAAATTTGACCAATGAAAGGCCCCTGTTACATTTAACGGCAGGTTATTTTAAGCAGTTTTATAACTGGGTCACGTGACCATTCTCAAGTTAAGTAACTGGGAAAAATAAACTTGACAGGTGTGTCAATCATAGGAATTTCTGATTAACCTACCAGTTACCGTTAACAGACCTGTTAATGCTAACTGCATGTGTTCGATCATAGGCCCGTAGCTGTTTATAAAGCCAAAAAAGGAAACTGGAGAATTTATTAGTTTCCATGCGAAAAGAGCGGAATGGAATGTGCAATCGGAAAGATTTTTATTCAGATAACCAAAAAAACTGCAATAATCATTTTCATAAAGAAGTTTTAAGGGTATAATGTTCGGCCAAACAGTATAACTTTTATCAGGCTCCGCCCATCAGCACCTTCAACAGCAAATTTAACTTTGTGCCCTTGTAAGTTAGGCAATTGTATGCAGAAATTTAGCAAAACATGTCTTCTTGGCGGACAGATTTCATGAATATAAATGCAAAAAATTGAAATCTAAGGCAATGGTCTGTTATATGAAGACTTGATATACTAGCCTACAGATTTCTTTTTTATAATAGTGCCTAACCACGTCTCACCGCAGTCCTAAATGTGGGCAATATTGCGACCAAAATATTGTTCAAATCAAATTTTTTTTTTTTTGAAAATATAGCTCTGCTGTCTAGTAAAATAGACTTTTATTAGTTGATTAAAACTTGCTCCATCTTAATACGAATTTCCATTGAGGAGAAATATGAAAAAAAATATTGTTCAAATCTAATTTTTTTTTTGAAAATATGGCTCTGCTGTCTAGTAAAATAGACTTTTATTAGTTGATTAAAACTTGCTCCATCTTAATACGAATTTCCATTGAGGAGAAATATGAAAGCGCGTGGACGTCTAAAAACGGCTTTGTAAAATTGCGAACATTACAGCCTTAAAGATATATGTTGTAGGCGATAAATGATATTGTAGCCTATATGTACAAATTGTTACCATGTGCAGTATAGAGCTATTACAATAAACTAATCAATTTACCAATGTTTTGCCATAATCTGTCTACATGATGTGAAGATTGTTCCATCAAGTACTACTACCAGCACGCAGACTCTCTAAAACCACGCATAGATAATAAAAGACTCGAAACCTACAATAAGACAAGTACACATAGCATTTATTAATACCAGAAATTCCGGTTGCCAATGTAGTTTTAGATTATTTAATCAAATAAAGCCTGAGATTTGTTTGTGATAATTAGTATACCTCTTTTTATATTGCATTTCTTGCAAATAAATAATGATCGTCAAAAAAATTATGATTTGTTATTGTCTCAAATTGTACAACTTGCAGAAATGGAGATTTTACATTTAAATACGATTTCCAAGCCTAATGTAGATGTATATGGCTTGCTACAGATTATGCGTTTGTTCGCGATTCGTGATACGCGAGGAATTCGCCAATAGTGTGTAGGGTCTCATTCGTTAAAAATCCATTCATAAAAACCCTACATACGATGCACGAATTCCTTACAAACCACCCATCGCGCATCGCAAATCGCAAATCGCGAATTCACTCATAGTCTGTAGCAAGCATTAGAAATCCATTCATAAAAACCCTACACACAAATCACGTAACGCGTATCACGAATCGCGAATACACGCATACAGGCCCATAATTGAACATTTGCGTAACCGATGACAGTTAAGTTACGATAACTGGGTGGGCATAACTGAGCTCTTAACCGAAATGGAAAGATCGCTATGATCGAAAAACCAGTTATCTGTGCCTGTTAATGGCCAGATAACTCTGTCATGACAGTCAATTCTTTAACATACATCATCTGTTATCACTCATATGTCAAAAATTGTCAATTAACGCAATTAAAATAACAAAGTTGATTAAAATTTAAATCATAGGTACTTAACAGGGGGTTATTCCAAGCAGTTTCATAACTGGGTCACGTGATCGTTGTTAAGTTAAGTAACTGGGAGAAATAAACTTGACTTAAGTGTCAATCATACGAATTTCTGATTAACCCACCAGTTGCCTTTAACAGGCCCGTTAATGATAACTGAATGTGATCAATCATAGACCCGATAGTCTGTAGCAAGCATAAATTTTTTACTATATTAGAAAGGTATTTTACGCTAATATAAATCAAATCTCCTACAATTCCTATCATGAAATCATATGTATGCTCTCTGATACCAAACATCTAAGTATGCTAATAAACAATTTAACAGACAAAGCTCTATTCAATAATTATTAAAATAATAATAATAATAATCTAGCTAAATTTACTAACCTGGTTTAATGAAAACATTCTATAAATATCTAAGTTTACTTTTGAAACTGTGGGAACTTGAAAATTCAACCAGAATAGATGAAATCTGACCTATTTCTGCATTTTTAGGATTGCTTCTTTAGGTGGCATACTTAAAGTTGGAGCAAATATCTAACTATAAAAATTAGTATACCAATAAATTAAAATTATTTGAAATTAAATAACGACAATGTCAAAAGTGATTTTAACCTGTCAATGACAAGTACCTACTTAAATAATCAAATAAAATTTTTAGATGTTGTGGGTGTAATTCAACGCTGGTCGGTGCTTTAGTTCGCAGAGTAGTTAGTTTCACACAATATTGTTAATACCAAAAAATATATAAAAGTAATGTTAATTGTGCTGCTGCATGTGTACTCTCATATCTACATGATGTAAGTAATGTAAGCAATGCTGGAAATAAGTCATAAAGTTATGATTAATTGTAAGGTAAACGCATCTGAACCGAAATTTTGAGTCATATTTTGTAGCAGCATCGAAAACACTTTACATACCTAACCTCTTATAAGTTAAAGAAAAACACTGCACGTTTGAGATTCTTTGTTATGTAAAACGACGGAAAATTATAATATAGCTAACACTGAGTAGGGGACGGTGGAAATCAAATTATATAACAATGACGTCAGTCATCCTATCTCAGAAATGCTGCAATGCTATTGGACCAAAGTTTAAAGACAACCTCATGAGTTTAAAGAACTTAGTTATATCTAACAATTGACTTCCAAGGCACTCTTGCCATAGCATAAAAGACAAATAATTTTCATAACATTTTTAAAAGGCGAGTTGTGCAATATTACAATTTTGGAAATATTACTGGAAACGCATAAATAAAAAAATAATCTGCATACAGACTTTTATTTACGAGTTTCCATAATAAGGCGTCCATAAAATATCTATTTAACTAACAAATTAAGTAATATCGCCCTGGCTACCTGCAGCTCAACTCAATAACCACTTTAGTAAAAAATTAATGATTAATGCGTTACCTTGTGTAAGCTGCTTGTACTAAGTCTTCTGTAAGTAATATGGAGAATCTTAACTTAATCTGACCTAAACCTAGGTAGTGTAATTTCGACTTTATAGCTAATATGTAGCGAAAGTTCTGGTCCCCAAATTACACAAAGGATTTATTTCATGTCAAGTGGAAGCATTAAACTAATACTTTGGTCACACTACTGTGACAGCATAGCATGGAAATGAGCAAAATGGTGTCTATATACAAGGTGAACAAATAAAAGTTTCTTATATCTAAAATAGAATTTATTGAAAAAGCACTGTTTAATAACATTGACTGCCATATCACTGCAGGAAGAATATTATTCTGAAATATGTAGAAAAATTTCATACAATTTGTAAAATGTAAAAAAAACTAAATTTTGAAAGAAAATTTCTGAAGGCGGACGTGATTTTTTAAATCTATGTGTATCAGTGAGTGATCAGTTATCATTAGCAATATCGTGCTGATTGATATTGAGTCATCGTGAGAGTTCATAAAACATATTTTATGATACATAAAATGACCGCTAATAACTGAGTAATCACATAAAGTCATAAACTACCAAAATTATGCGATTCAGTCATACCTAATGATCAATGTGCTGAAGGCGACCATCTATATGAACCTACTACATAGTATTGCATGAAATTTCAGATTGTTTGATCTCTAACATGAATGAGTCATAGAGAAGCTGTCGATTGTAAACGTCAAAATAATAAGTAAAACATGCCTTTGTAAAATATAACTCGTTTAAGAGATGCAAACTGAAAATTTGTTTATGAAAATACGTAATAATTTGAAAACGACTGAACTTATTGGATCTGAAATTAGTACGGTTACGTTTTTGAGGATGAAAAATCTTAATTTTACAACTATTTTTAGATTCCTCATAGAGGGCGCCAATTACAGACATATGGATGGATAGATTCACCCTGTAGTTCTTAGTTGTTCACCTATGTGGTTTGTTTTCGAGATATATACACTTTATTTTTGTATTTACTGGAAATTATGAGGTACTTGTCAATGTAAGGGATATTCAACCAGAATTTTTTTTGATAAAAAAATCAAATAAGTCGCAACACAACAAAACAACTATTTATTTATTTAAAATACAGCTGGTAAAGGTATAGTTATTAAAATTTAATGGAACATTAGATTGGCTATATTTCTTGCTATAGAAAATCTATTACCACGCATAGTATTTATGATCTTATTGTGGTGTTCTTGGTCGATATTTAAGTATGGTTTTATAGAATTTGGTGCGTTATGACAAGTAATTTTAGTAATTGTTCTTGCACACCGTTTTTGCCAATTCATTGTTATTTTTCTCGATTTGAATAAAATCCAAGAGACAAGCAACTCCCTCGGCTCCTCTTCACGCTAGTATTTCTCCAGTAAAGGTTTGCGCATCCCACATATTCTTTACTGTTACTTCTTTGAATTCCCATCTTTCTTCCTCATATTTGACCACCCAATCTTTTAGTATCAGTGCCAGTTATTCTACGTTTCTATGCTCATTTAACTTGCATTTTCATTCACAGCAAAACTAAATAAATATTTCCCAGTGTATTTGTGTTGTTTGTGATATTTTTATTTTTTTCTTTAATTATCGCGCGTTAATAAATCGAAAATTCGCATTGTAAAAACGTGACATTTTGGAATTTATTTTAAATATGAAGTTGTGAAACTTAAACAATGCTGAATGATGCCCTTATCAATTAAATGTTTGGATGATTGGGGATTTGAGGTATATGAACGAAATTTAAATGGCTGTTAGAACTTTCAGAAAAACCGGTATTCTGATTAAATAAGTTCTGGTTAAATACGTGATTTTTTTTTATTTTATAAATGTTTAAAGTAATTATGGAGAAAAACCTCAAATTTAACCATTATTATGCATTTTCTAGTTCTCTTGATAAGAGATTTCCTCACATCGTAAAAATACAGGGTGATTCAGCTTTAATCTTGACAACTTCAGGAGTTGATAGAACAGGTTAAAATAATGTTCACTTGTGATATAAACTTATTTCCTAAAACCATCGTTTCTGATATAGAGGGCGTTGAAGTAGGAATTATTTTCTCGTTTTTCCCTCATAACTTTTGAACCACTTATCCGATTTAAGTGAAATTCGGAACACAAACACTCCTTATGATCTTACATAAGCTTCTCAAATTTGAACTACTTATCCCTCTTAGAAGTGTATTCTGTATGCTACCTCCCTCTTACTTTATTTCAAAACTACAAAAAAAAATTATTTCAATAAAACATCTACACACCATTTTGACCTGATTAATTTTGAAACTTTTTCGTCTCCTGTTTTTTTTCGACGTCTGGTCTTGTTTCTGAGATATTCAAAGAAATTGGTGACAGTGTAGCGCACCAGCCGTGTAAATTTCATTTAACGTTATAGCAACCCATAGAACAAAACTCAGTGATTTGTGTAAACTGACGTTTGTGAAAATCATTGTCAAAAGTATTATTTAAAGAGCATTTTTAGTGCTAAGAAAAAATACCAAAAACGTTTACAAATGCTGTATACGCCGATATACATTATGTTTATGGTTTCTGTGACAGAAATTCCAACGCGTCAGTTCGAGAGTACCGAACACGCTTCCCTAATAGAAGAATTCTAAATGCACAAGTTTTTGTAGATACGTCCATCGTCGCTTTTCGGAATATGGTTTGCGCCGCTACCATGATCATAATCGTAATGTACCGCCAACCAACAATCAGTGAATTCTTAATCTTTCTGATGTCAATAGAACTTTAACCAAACGCCGAGCAGCTCGGCAACTTCATTTATCTCAATCAAAAGTACTGAGAGCACTCAAACAAGATCATTGAAGGGCTTTCCATTTCCAACCAGTTTAAGGTTTGTTGCCAGGAGATGCTGAAAAACGTTTAAATTTTTGTAGATGGGTTAAAAATTCAACAGAAATTAATCCACAATTTCTGCATGAGGTTTTATGGACCGTCGAATATAATTTCACAAAAGCTGGAATTGTGAATTACCACAACATTCACGTTTGGAGTGAAGTCAATCCTCGATGTGTCAGACAATCTTCATTTCAGCAACAGTTAAGTGTAAATGTGTGGATAGGTGTTTTAAGTAATAATCTCTGTGGCCGCATATTTTGCCTCCTCGTTTAAATGGGGATTTATTTCATGAGTTTCTGCAAAACTCTCTCCCCGACGTGCTTGACGATGTCCCCTTAAATTTACGCCAAGAGAACTGGATGCAGTTGGATGGTGCCCCTACACATTATGGAAGGCAAGTACGGCAGTGGTTGGATTCCTTGCGAAGGACCAGTGGCTTGGCCTCCGCGCTCGCCAGATCTGAATCCTCTGGATTATTTCATTTGGAGCCATCTAAAAGCAATTGTGTATGATACGCCAGTACATACCCGTCAGGAATTTATCCAAAGGATAAGACATGCTTGTGATGACATAAAAAACAATGCTGTTCAAATAGCAGCTGCGGTTAAGACACTAGTTCGTCGATGCCAAAAATGTATTGAGGCTGGAGGAATGCACTTTGAACAATTATTGTATTTTTTTTAGTAGTTGATAGGTTTGTTGTAAATCTTATAATAAGTAGTTGTTACTCAATTTATGTTTGAGGTTATTGGCATTTTTTCTTGACACTAAGAACACTCTTTAAATCTCTCTTCTCTTTTGACAATGATTTTCACAAACGTCAGTTTTGAGTGTTTGTGTTCCAAATTTTACTTAAATCGGACGCCCTCTTTCTCGGAAACGATCCGTTTTAGGAAATAAGTTTATATCACAAATGAACATTATTTTAACCTGTTCTATCGATTCCTGAAGGTATCAAGATTAAACCTGAATCACCCTGTATATTTGGTTCTACCCTAAAAAATATTAAAAAATCAAGTATCTTATTTGTTACTCTATTGATCTATTATTTACAAACTATGTTATATTGTTCGGGGTGTTAAAAATAAGATTTTCTGAAAATAAATATCAATAACGAGATTCTCGAAAACGGTATGAATTGTCCAGAACTACCAAGTATACCTACCTTTTTACATATCCATATGCCCTGATAAAATTATGTAGTCAACTGTTATTAGAACGTTTCGTCAACGAAATATAAGGCATTGCTAATGTCGTGTCCTCTATGACCGAAGCTAATTTAATATATAAATTATGATTGATTTTCATAAAAATTGTTTCCCTACCAAATTTGGTGACAATCGGTTGAGCAGTACTCGAGTTTTATAGAAAAACGAAACAATAATTTTAAATTTGACACTCTGTATCTTTTTCCACAGCAGCATTTTACTTCGTATTTTATTTTAAATATGTCGCCCATTATTAATGATCCATCTTGCATAAGACTAATATAAAAAAATTTTTGCTGTTGTCTCATATGCTAGAGAAACAAAATTTGAACTGTCTATTCTAAATGCATCCCTTCCACTACATATCAAACGTCAAACATGTGGTAGAACAAAAAATACACAAGGAATTAATGCTCAAATTAAACAGGCAATAAAACGAATAAGTACTATCGACCTACACGCGAAACTATTTCTATTCGACGGCTCTTTGCGTTACTTCCCATATAAAAACTCGGTGCAACTTGTTACATCTTATGGCGGTCATGGAATTTCCTTTATCGAAGCGACTACTAATTTTCTCACACGCCACTTCTAGAATCGGCATTTAATCAACAAGGAGTACGCCTCGCTCCGGTCCCACTGCGAGACAAAATGTTTCTATTCAAGATTCCAGCCTGGAAGAGAATAACGGGTTTTTAAACCCGACAGTCGTAATATAAAAAGTTCATACCCGCGGGGAGCTTAACTCAACGTTCGAGGCCGCCCCGCATGGTGTACCTCGGGACTGATATTTCTAAGACACTTCTTTCTTGGAAAAATATAAGTGAACGTAGAATTTAATATCAGCGACTGTTTCAGGAAACTTTCTATTAAAAGGTTCATCACATCTTCAATTTAGTGAAGGAAACGTATTATGTCTGGGAAAGACTTTACAAACGAAATATAGGAAACCGATGTACATTGAAACAGAACATAAATTGAAACTAACGTGCATCTTGACAGTTATTTTATTTTTTCTTGTTTTCTTACAAGTGCATTAAGATAAACAAGTCGACTTTTTTTCAAAATACAGAATTTATTTTATTTAATAATATATACAGAGTATAAGGGTTTGACGGCCATTATTTTAAAGAACGGTAGATTGGAACCAAGCAGGCAAAAAGGTATATGTTATATTATGTCCTAAATTTAATCATTTTCTTTCTAAACATTAACTTCCATTAATGGTCAGAACTTGGATAACAACATACAACAGCACAACTTGGTTGTGCTTCATTACATAATTGCTTATATCATATACTTTACGATACTCATTACATTACTTAAAACAATAACAAAATAGGCATCAAAAAAGGTGTCAGTACTTGAATCGAGGTGACTAGATCGCTGTGGGTTCGACCCCCGCAGCCGATATACCGTATATAAGCTAAATTTGTGGAGAGGATTGACACCCTCTCTGCGAGTATGGTAGGATCGAAGAATGTTGACTTGGATCAATGTGAGAGATTGATACCGGTTGACGTTTGAATGGTGGTTAGAGCGTACCAACGTAAGTCGTTCTGGGCGCAAATGCAGCCTGCCTAATAAAAATATGCCGCTCCATCTCCCGCAGAAGTCTTCGACTTCTGGGCTAATCCTCGTGATTAGAATGTGGGGCAACATCTCAACAAATTATAATGAAAAATAAAATCCATTGGCTTCCAAGAAGTTACTAAAAAAAATGACTGTGTTTTCCAAGACTTTGGGTGTTATGAATTCTTAAGCCTAATAGTTGATCATTTATTAAATAAATTAGAATTTTTAATAATATATTTTAATACCAATTTTTTCAGAAGACTATATACATTGCTTGTGTATACTATTAAAATTTTATAAAAATTTTAAAAATTGAACAGTATCGAAATTAAAGGGAATAATCACCTGTACTTGATTAATAATTGATTGATATAATTATTCCAATATAAAATGTTCAGAAATAATTTAATACGTAAATAATAAAACAGCAGAAAATTTAGTTATTTATGTTGTTAATAACAACAGATAATTATACTTCCGAATGAAGAATTGAAGAAGAAAAATTTAAAAACTGCCTATGCAATATCAAATATCGGTTGAGCCATTTAGAATTAAAAATATTCATCGCAAATATGTGATATGTTTGAGTTCGTTAAATAAGTAAATAACTCATACCTATATAACGCAATTAAGCTATGAACAAATTTGCACAACACATGGGATAGCAAATATTGTCTCCTATAAATGTGATATGGGGAACTAAACATTGAGAAATTTCACACTATTATCGGGTCTGAACAAATTTCAAAAATATTTGTGTATTTACGACTTAAATTTTTTCGAAAATATATAAAATGAAATATTGTGTTTTCCCAATTATATATGGTATCCGTAATATGAGTGCCTTTATCTTGCTGTATGATAAACTACCAAACAAAACCAATTTAACTTAACAATGTTTTTTTCTCTGACCAGCTGTAACAGAATTATGACAGCAAACAGGTCTTGAACATGTGACAATGTCGCTCACGTACCAAGTCAGAATTGTCAGATGTTTGTGCATAATAATTACAAATTCACCTAAATATACTTAAGTACTATGAACGGGTTTCTTAGAGCTCTATACGCAACACATAATAAAATGTGAAATAATTCGTGTTCAAAATGACTTATGTTGCTTGTGAAAAGTGTTTACCGTACTAACGCCTCGTAGCCAGAGAGTTTTGCCCAAAAACTAAACGCACTAGCTACAATACCTCTATGACTCATAATACCAAAGTTTACAGAATAAATATATAAGTTGTTTCACTCTAGAACACGCCTCGCCTTACCAATTCCGCTCTCCTCAGCCATCTTAGGGACCGTTCGGGACCCAGAATCCTACACGGTGGCCGACGCTAGAACTGTAACATGTTGACTGCGATCGATATAGTGTGAGACAAAAAAACCTTGAATATCTGTTAGTGTTTATATTATTTTTCTTCTAACAATGCCCGTGATAAATTGCACTGTGAATAATTGTCCCTCAAAACGTGGTGTTTCATTGTTCAAGGTATGTATTTTATATTTCATCAACTAATATAAAGAAATAGACCACGATATAAAATTTTTCGTGGTACTCCGATAAAAATTAGAATCTTTATTGAAAGACTGTCCTGATCAATGCTATAAAAAATTAGAATTTGAAGCAAACATTTTTCAAATGAAACGTCAAACATTGTTTTTGTATGAACCAACAAGTAAGTTATTTGTACTGGTATTTATTAAAAAAGGATAATATGTAATAATTATGTAAGTAGGTACTTAATTGTGTCATGTAAATTTTACCCTCAAGCATTTTTGGTTCAAGCAGAGTTTCTAATAATACCAAAACTATTTTGGAGCCAAAATTTCAAAATTCTGAAGTTCAAACTGGTACACGGTACACTGATTCTAAGTGAGACCTGTGCACAAACAGTATATAATAAAAATGGTTTGTACAGTAACATCTTTAAATAAATTAAAATAATTTGTCTCACATTAATTAATATACGTATAGCAATACCCAAATCACTAAAATAATATTAAGTACTAAAAATTGACGTGGACATACTTATACATTGGGTTTTCATTTTAGTATTTTTTAACTGAAAAGAATATATAGTCCAAGAAAAGCTGCATTAAAAGATCAATTAAAAAAAGACCTATACTGCAGCATTTTTAACTTATAAACAATATAGATTATGTTATTTCCTATTTTAGTTTTAAAATAATGTATATTGTTTTTCAAATATATAATAAACATTTTATTGCAAATTTTCCTCATGGCTACATTATTTTTTATATGTATAGTAGAGTACGTATATATTTTATTTTAAAATTTACGAGTAAATATATACGACTTCCAAGATTAACTAACAAAACTGTATACATTTACCTATAATCGTTTTATAATATTTATATTTATTACATTACAAATATTTTATTTATATAATAAGCAGCCTTACATCACACTTTTGGAATATCCCTCGTATATAAATATTTCCCAATTGGAAAGAAACTACTTTTTTCAGTCCCTGGTACTTGGCCATTTTTGCGACAATATTTACGTGCGGCGGTACGGCTTAGATCTCAAAACATCAAAGTGCCGATAGATAGTGGTATAACTTATATTTATTCAGTAAACTTTGATAATACTAACACTGTCGTGCGTCACTACGTTACAATTTTAAGGATTCTCTGGAAAACTTGTATTGTTTACTTCATTAATACTGATACAGAAAAACAAATTACGTTACAGGAGCTTTTACTTAACACAGTCACTGCCAAGCCAGTTTTCATAAAACTTTCTTAGCAAGCCACCCATAAGAGCGGCTCAGCGGACACCGGTGTCTGCTCTGGCGCACTAAGAAAAAAATAGATTTTTCCATTTCACCACGCCAGGGCGGACACAAATATTACATTTTACCACGCCACAGCGGACATATTAGCGGGCACAAATATATCAGCAGACACCCTCGGTTATTGTCGTGACTTGTGTTTTTTCCAGTCAGCATCGCGCGCCAAACGTCTTTTCGTCGTCACTATTGAGTAAATTAGCGTTCTAGACACTTCGTTAGTGATATTTTGCAACAAATTTTCGGAGTGGTCGATGTAAACGTGACAATGAACAGCAGAACAAAACATATTATGTCCCTGGTGGAAACCAATAGTAACGCGGAATCCAATAGTGATTGTGATATGATTGGTAATTATGTACTTACTATGTTTTTGTAAATAAAACAATAAAGTTTCAGTTATTCAAAATGTTATAATTTTCATTTAAAAAACAAATGTGTCCGCCCTGGCGCCTAGAGTATAGCTGTTTTAAAAACTTTTTTACACGCCCCAGAGGTCACAATGGCGGACACAGTCCATACAATTTAAAAAAAGCTTTTTATTAATAAACCAGAGTCAGTAGGCCATTCTAAAGAGTCAAAGAGGAGAATTATTAACGAAATCATTTACAAAAATAGGCGGTTTCTGGGAAATAATATCTACTAAACATGGCGGACACCGGTGTGCGCCCTGGCGCAGTCAATCGATAACGTAGACACCGGTGTCCGCCTTGGCAGCCTAGTTGTACCTTAGCTTGTAATTTTGTCACATAGTTTTGCATTTTATTGCAGCTATATTTTTATTTTTGATTTGTATTTGTGGAAAAACTAGGTATTCGCTTACATTTTTTAAATAAGTGTTTTGTATTGCTTTTGGTGAGATATACAAGCCCATTTAGTATTTATACTTATATTTCGAACACACTGTATATTAGATTTACATAATTACGTATATTAGATATACAGTGTGGATACCACTTATGGAATAAAATTAATAACTCATTAACTACAAAATTTTTGGAAAAATCCTCGGACACGTTGATTTTTAATTTTAATTTGTTAATATCACATTTATGTATACAGGGTGAACCATGTAGATAACATGACATCATAGATTATTTATCAAGGTATTGAAAAGAACGTTAGATGGTAATATCTCGTAAACCATAAAAAATAAGTATCCTGTATAATACATTTTTTAAAATTTTAGTTGCAGCTTTTTTCAATGGCGTAGAAATACAAACGGAGTTCTAAAAAAATTTCGATGACGTCATATTATCTACATGGTTTACCCAGTTTACATAAATATGATATATGGTGAAATCAAAATTAAACATCGACGTGTCCAAGGATTTTCCAAATATTTTGTAGTTAATGAATCATGAATTTCATAATTTTCTGGGTATTAGCATTTCATGGCATTAGATATGTTATCAAACTATTGATCGTTTTATTATTTTCTTTGCCAGAATCAAGTGAAATTAGTAATAACACCAAATTAATAATTCGTGGAATAGTATTTCTAAACTATTAATGAATATAGGCTAATAAAGAAAATCAATGAATGATGTAGATGTACAAATATCCGAATATAATGAATTACAATTCAAAGAAAATAGGAACTTTAAAATTATTTTCCATATATATATTGTAAACCAAGTGACATTTACATCAAAGCATTGAATATACAGTTATTACTCAATGATCAAAGTAAACTGTTATTTATCTAAATACTTAGGCATATAATCGCAAATGAAACTTGTGAACTTAGCACAATTCAAGACTATATAGTTTTGCTCATTCCTGGATTAAAATGCATAGAACAGTAGATTACTGAAGAAGAGTTTTTAAACAAAAAAGCAAATATTTGCAAAGCTGCTTTTTCACGATTCGTATGATTGCATTGTTTAACTCTTCTTGTTTCAGTTCAATGAGGACTTGCACTTACTATTTTTTTCCTATTGTCTATTGTAATCTTCGAATCTTCATTTATAACGCAGCCTTGGACATCATGTATATAACAAATAAATTCCAGATCAAATTTTTCTATTTGGTTAATATCAATGTTATATTTAATATCACAATATACTTTCTCAAATAAAATGTCTACTAATAAGTTTTATTTGTTTATAAAAATTTATTATGTATATCTACATACATATAAATAAGAAAGTTAATCTTACACTTTCCATACACATTTGAAAATATTTATGTACTCTATTAGAATTATTACGATTTTTGTAACACAGTTGAAAATTGTCGCCAAAGTTAAACACTAAGAAACTTCGTTTAGTAAAAATATTTAGCATCGATCATATTCGCAGTAATTGTTTAATTTTGATTTACTTACTACTTACGGCTTCATATATCTACTAAACCATATTTGGAGGCAACTGGAACTTACCTGAAACAAACAAATTAACAACATAAATATATTGCTTTGTTAAATATATCTTGAAAAATGATGTTAATGAATAATAATTAATAAGAGTACAATATCCTCCTCTGCAGGTAAATATTTGAAGGTAATAATTAAGTACGTCATTGTCATATAGTGTAAATTAAAAACGTCAATGGCTATTAGCAAATACATTTCTATAAAAGGCGTATAGATAAACTTTTGTGTTAATGCATTAGATATTATTTTCTTCAATATATGTACTGGGTGTTTTTAAGAAAGGCACGTTGCGTGATAAGAATGATAAGAGATGCAAAGATGAAAATTTCTGTTAAGCTACTATAAGGTGCCCATTAAAGAAAGGTTTTTTGGTTAACAGCTTAAGAGTGACAACGAAAAGCTGACGTTTATGAGTGTCACTTTATTGCTTGCCGATAAAATCTAGCAAACTCTCATCGTCAATAGCGACCTAGTAAACAGCGTCCTTTTTAAGTAGTAAATTTAACAATTGCCAAATTTTGTAAAATTTGCGAAGTTCAGTTGAGATAACCGGAATACACCTCCGGAGATTATAAATGCTGCAGAAACTGGAACTTTAGGTTTGTTATTAGAAAAATCAAAGTTATACGATAAACAATATAATCTATTTGTGACATGACCTGAGTCGAAAGAAATTTATAAATATTCAGAAAACGTACCCATAGCCTATTTTTCTGAGACCTGACAAATTAGTAAAAATGAATGTTAAAAATGATGAGGACAAATAGTCCATTTTGATAGTTACTATTATGCTCGCTACAGACTATGCATGAATTCACGATTCGTAATGCGCGATTTGTATAGAATTCATGCATAGTGTGTAGGGTTTTTATGAATGGATTTTTAACACACCCTACGAATTCACGCATAGTCTGTAGCAAGCCTTACTGATCCAAAGACAAGAAGAAATCGAACTTTTACTGTCGCACAAATAACATTCAGGAGAATTCTATTAACTTTTTGTCCTTCTATAGGAAGCATGTAGCCTCGAGACCTGCAAATGAAAACATACCAGCACGATTGTTCTTAAAATTTAACAAAATGTTTTAATCTGGTGGTAGGAATGAATGTTATAGTAAAGTAAAATAATATATCACTTTTGCTCATTGTATTTCGTTGTTCTAAGTCTCTTGAAAATATTTCTTAAAACCAGTTGGATAACTTACTGGTTTTAGGATGTACTTAAAGATTTTTCAAACTTTTATACGAATTTTAGTATCTTTAGTGGTATACCGAGTTTGCCATTATTATTTTAGATATCTTTTGATTGAAACTGTTTTTCAAAAATATACAGTAATTGTTATTAAAAAAATATTACTTCCGGTTTCTCAATTTTTGTAACATGAAAAGTTTTATCATTAGGGAATAGGGATAATTATATAAATATCATTGATCAAGACGTCCGGCGACCAGAAGCGATGTGTTACGGTTTATCTAGTTCTTTGTAAACAACATCCAACAACTCGACAGCGAAAACAGCGGTGCGTGTTATTTCTTTTACTTTAATAGTGTAAAAATGTCGTTTTATCAACCTGTTAATAAAACTGTTAACACGGTTTTTGATCCTAGGTGGATGCCGTAAATATTACAAATCACAAATAAAAAGGAAAATTTCTTACAATGCGATGGCAGCACTCGAAAATAAGATCCTGGGGTTTATGTGAAATCTGACGCATCGAATGTGACTGTAGAATCTCTCTGAATTGGGATAACTACCGTCATTATACTATATTGCTATTCAGTCATTTACATTCCAGCTTTTACCAATTGCGTTCTCTCATACGACAAAAACAAATAAACGAGAACGCATAGTACAACCTCGTACAACCTATATAGTTAAAGGAATATTCATATTGCATTCTATGCTCTCATCTTTCTTCTTACGTTTGTATACAGTGTTAGATGTTTGACAGATAATAACTTCAGTATAAGATAGATGAAAAATACTTATTATATTCCTTAGTCGATTATGTGTTGTTACATTACACATTGAATATGTAAGAAAATATATACATTTTTTTTTGCCCACCTCCTTGGTTACCCCAGAATTATATAACGCGCCGGTGCCGATGACTACCAACTTACACTGCAAAATTATTTTCAAAAAAATTTTTGCCTCTTGAGAAAGGGATACAGCATACAATTTATTATGGCAAACTAAGACAAAATGCTTTAGCAGCTTTTCGTGTATACGCAGAACGATTTCCCAAATATGCCAAATGCAGCTACTTTTACCGCGTTAGTGTAACGTGAACGTGACACGGGAAGTTTGTAACCGAATCGTGAAAGAGATGGAAGTTCCTGGGCGTATTGCAGCAGCTAAGGAAGATATTTTAGAGATGATTGAAGAGATTTCCTGAATAAATACCAGGCAGATCGCCCAACAAGTACAATGAACGTCCCAATGAATAGTGTGGCGTATCATACACAAGGCTCAATTATATCCGTACTATGTACAGCGTGTTCAAGCATTAATACCACGGGATTATCCCTTACGAATTAGATTTTGTGAATGGTTACAGACGAAGCTATTTGTACATGGAATGGGATGTATAATATTCATAATACTCATGTTTTGAATTTTGAAAATCGGCACGTGATTCAACGGGATCATTTCCAACAACGCTTTTCCTTCAATTGTTGGGTAGGGATTCTCGATGATCGCATATTGGTCCATTCATATTCGAATGAACAGGGTTCAGTATTTCGAGTTCCTTCGAAATGATCTGCCTGCATAATTTGCTTATATAAAATAGATGTTATAAAATTGTATTTATATCTATCCTTGGGAAATTCTATAAATTTTTTGTCCTTTAGAATTTACCACCCTGCTTGTTGCCAACTGATTGCTTTGCCTTGCGCAAGGTCAGGTTTTACAGTGGATCAGGTTCCAGTGTCGTGCATAAGTGTATTTTTAAATCATTTTCAAACTGCTATTTTTTTTACAAAATTGTGAATGTAAGTGTAAAAGTACATAAATTTTTTGTTTGGATAAGTTCAGAATCACTCCGTATATTCAAGAAATGAGTTGCACTTAATTAGACAAAGACGTGCCAAACAATACTCGTAAGTTCTGAAATAAAATATTTTTCTGCAAGCTTGATTGAAGCCAAAACTTAATTCCTTCTCTTTCTTTCCGTTATTCCGCCTTAGAGTTGTATTTGAAACACCTTGTATAAGTAAGATGATTTTCCTTAATTTGATCTGAAATATCTGTGGCCGAGCAATGTCCCAATCTTTCTGAAATACCTGGTATTCTAATATTCAAGAAACTTTTACCATTTCTATTACATATTTTTTATTTATTACATCTACAGCGAAATGAAAATTTTATACATTAGCTTTCTGTCTCTGAAACTATAACTTTAACAAATCTAGAAATCACTTTTGTAATCTAGTTTAGTCAACAGTGCTAGGGAGCTTTACATATAATTATAATTGTAAAAGCATAGCAAACAATTGTAATCAAATATTCTCTCCGACGCTCTATCACTGCGAGCGCTTAACATTTGCATTGTTCGCACCGATTACCTATCTCCTCTCTACACGTAATTTTCTGTTATAATCACGTTTCAAATTTAGCTAAAGCTATCATCCTCTGCACTCACCTAGAATAATGTTTACTTGTACTTTCCTATTGGATTAAATTTCTATTCAAATACTGGGATGAATAGAAATAAACCACATTATTTAAATGACAAATAATAGAATTATGGTCTGTGATGGAATCGATGTATGCAGAAACGTCACATGTGTTGGAAAGCACATTATGAGAAAATGGAAAAAACGTTTTGCTTCACTTTAATTAACTATTAAACATCGATACTCTACTATGTGACTGTATACTGTGTAAAAAGAAGATAAAAATCTATATATCCATTAGATGTTAATAATTTTTGGTACACAGGTCCAGGATTACTTAAATTTGAGACGACCTACTGTAAAAAATAATTAAATAGTGTATTGAGAACCTACAATTCCTAATACACTCATAGATACGCCTGGGCTCAGATCTAATAAGGTTATCGACAAGTTCTTGGGGTAGCTCATTCCAAGCTGTCTGAACTTCATGGGTAAAAGCTACTAAATTTTGTGGGGAGTGATTCGACAATCTTGGTGGCCAAGATAAACGGTTGATCTGATGTTGTCCATAAAAGCATTGCTTTGCAGGAAAATGGTGATTTGGATGGTGTGAAGATAGGGAATACCATATAGCTCCATCACTTCCTGGATATAGCGTTGGGCTGTCATATTGCCTCTAATGAAAACTAGTGGTGACCTGCCACCATACGTGATCCACGCTCTCTCTCTAATTGTGGATCGTATCTTTCACCACGTCGTCTTCTCACCCTTGGTCATGCCATTGTGTGAATTGTTTCATGATTGTTTATCATTCTTCGTTATGTAATATATTTTAAAAATTAAAATGACCTATATCCTCTACGATGTTTTAAAAAAAAAATGGACATGCGACTTTTCTGCATAGACTAAGATGAAAGTATAACAATTATTATTATGTAAACAGGTTTGTATTTTACATGTTACAAAAAAATTCTTAACATTTAATCAGCAGCAGTTGGCCAAAGAAATATTGAATTGTAATACTGATTTATAAGTATGTTTCGTTTTTGTCGATTTGATGGAAACTTTTGTAAATAGACAGGCAACTTTAGATGCTAATATGCAATTTTTTGAAACTTTCCTTCGATTTGCTTAGGGAAATACACACCACCACACAGAACATTATTGAAATGAAACACATAAACGAGTTCGCCAGAATAACCAGTGTTTAAATTCAGCAATTTGATGTGTTGAATTCCATCTAACCAGTCAGAAATCAGAATTCTTTAAGCAAATCAATAAAAGTGCATTGGTGGATTCTGAATTTAAAAACAGGATAATGTCTAAATTTCATATTTCTCAAAACAACATAATATATGACTTGTGTCATATTTGCTGATTGTATCTATTAAACAGCGCTTTATATGCAGCCAAAGTGAATAATAGGGGACATATCCTGTTTGTTCATATTATTATTTGATGACCTATGTATAACCCGATTTTAACCAAAAATGATCATATGCTATTTCTGCTTATACCAATGCAATAAGTAATAAATTTTCGAATTTACATTTATGTTGTAACCTAGATAAGAATTTATAAAAAAAATAGATACCTATAATACCTTGTCGTTGCATTATATGAAAATCTTTGCAAAAGAAAATAAATTATTCTGCTAATTATACAATTATATCAATTACCTCAATTATTGCTTCTGTTTGCTCTAATTAACACGATTTTCTACGCCTGCAGATTACATAAATAGCATGAGATCCGAACTGAAATATTTAATCAGGCAATTTAAATCTGAAGTTTAAACAAACTTAATGTACCTAACCCTTAGCCAAGGTTTTAACAAAGATTTAGCAAAAAGTTTTGAAACAGAAATTTAACAAGTCTCAAAAACAACAGCGGAATGGGCAAGTGAACTTTTTACTTAACAGACTTAATTGACTGTATACTTAAACACAAATTTCAGTTAGGCCCACAAAGAATGTTTAATAATGTCTATATTGGTATTAAGCAGTATATTTATATGGAGTATCTTACTTGGCGACCACTGTAGTTGCACTATTAGTTGCCCGATCAATCAAATGCACTTTGTTCTGATGCATCCTCACGCCCTTGTCTGGCAATTCCAGTGCTTCATATTCCGACAGGGACATTTCTTGTATAAAAACAATTCGATTTCTTCAGTCCTGGTATCGCTTCTCGTTATCTGCATACGTTCTCTGCTAGTGAGCTTTAGAAATTTCCTCCGCAGAAGGCGTCGGTAGATTTCAAAGCAAAACTGTCCCATCAGAACTATTATTTTGCTTTTATCAGATTCAGCGCATCAAAATACATGAGACATCATACTCCAGGTTTCCAAATCAAAACCTTTCCTTTCCTGTATAAACCTGTATAATTTGTTTGTTATTAAGTGCTCCTCCTCTTACTGATATGTTGACAATCATGCATACATTATGATCGAGGCAATATGGCGTTCTCGCACTTTGTATCAGATTTTGTCTCTCTATCCGTCATCTACACATTCATTTTTGGAACAAAACGTAAGTTGTCAGAAGTACACCTTGTCATGTCAATTTCTAGGATTTTCTGCGAATTTGGTGTCTTCTTTCAGTTGCTTAACGATATCTCAGAAAAAGTTCGAGGTATAGAACTCAAATATTGTACACGTATTATCATTAATATTCGGACAAAATATGAAAAACATAGGTTTCTGTTAACAGCAAAACACGTTGCCACTTTGTTTCATGCAAACGCCATTTATCTTGAAAATGGTTCGCGTTACAGCTTTTGATAATGAGTGCCTATTTTTTGTAGCAAACATTGGCGTTTTAAAATGTGCTTTCAGAATGTCAATTTTCTCAGAGTCGTAAAAATTAGGGCCAAAAAAATCTCACGCAATCCTAAAATCTGTGCCACTGTCATATGAACAAAAATTATTGTATTGTAAATACTGTATTGTAAATATGTGTTCTGTATCTCATAAGGTGTCTGAGATGTCGTCAAACAGCTGAAAAAAATATATTTTTTGACACCCTATATCTCATGGGTCAGCAAACGTGTGTTTGCTGACCCATGTAATACGAACTTTTTTTTCTTAGAATGAGCTAAAGAATTACACCCTTCTCCATTTTCCGACACATGTTTTGAAACAGCCTGTATATAAATATTATTAAATTATTTAGGTGTAAATTTACCAGTTATATGTAGAAAATAGCTGAATTGTTTCTAAATACATCACGTTTCAGTATCGACAGTTAAGCCTTTCTAACAGCATTGCTCTACCCATACTAGCTAAATACGATTTGAAGTAGATACATCCTAGCAAAACAATCTGAGCAAATCCTAGAACTAACGGACAATGGATGGAACGAGGATTCACATTTTTTACTTGGCGAAATACGTGCAGCGCCTCTAATATACCTCAACGAGTCCTACAATATGTCTCTATCTAATGCGGCTTATCCCTTTTCTCGTTCAGGAAATTGTACTCTCCAGTTTAATTTACGACACATCACGAACATGCCTTTATTAACTTTCAAGTTGGCCTGAATGACTCCCAAATGAACCGCAGTGGCAGGGCAATGCAACAAGTACATTTGCTGGATGAAAATTAGAGGTAATTTTAATGAGGAAAGTGTGTAAATATAAACTGATATGAGGAAGCACGTATTTTTTGCTGAGAAATGCAAAATCCATAAAGAGTAATGGGGTGTTGCTTGGGATGTTTCAGACCAAATAGTGACAATGAATCAAGTATTCGATTTCCAAGATACATATTTCTCTGGTGATGTTGATTGTAAGAGTGGATAGTGGAGAATTAAATGCATTTGCAGTGCATTTGATGAAACCTTAAAGTCGATCTGATAAGTAGTTTTCAAAGGCAAAGGTCTTTTTGCATTAAATTAAAACAAATAATTATTATTATTACAAGCTGGTTGCTTTTAAAATTCACATCATGCTATTTAAAAGCATATTCGTCTGATAGGCTATTATAATACAAATCACCAATTTGTAAGTGCTGAAGTGAGAGGTGTAAATATGCAACGGTAAGTTCTAAAACGAAATCGTTAATAGCAGCTAGGTTCTGCGTATAATGTAGACAGGTACTTACAAAACTACAAAAAATATATAAAGAATTTGGGAATAGATGCGTCAAGAAGTTAATGTCACAAAATAAATATTTTTTGTAAAATCCTTATAGTTTCCGAGTAAAGCATTATGGAAGTTGTAATATTTTCAATATTTACATCGCTGGGCTACTGTAGTCTCTATACACACTATTACGAATACTCAAAATTCGACTACTTTTTGTAGGCTCTAAAGTTTTTGTGACGCCAGTTTTTACATTAGTTTTTCCAAGTATCAAAAATGGCTTATGTGTATAGTAGTAACTCGGAGTTAATGAATACCGTTTTAATTTATGGTAAATATTGTTATATTTTATTTTCTTGTTGTATTGCTTTTTATGTATTTTAGTATTTAAAATTTTAATTTCAATTTTAAATATTTTAAGTTAATAATATAAATTACATTTTTACTTACCCGAGCTAGCTTTTATCTGCGCCTTTTTAATGATTAAATATTATGAAATTTATTTTATAAGTTTTAGGTCCACTACTTTTTATTAATAAATTTGGAAATTCACTTTTATATGGTTTTATGACTCTTTATCTCCTTGGTAGGTTCAAACAGGATTTATATTTACTATTCAGATATTCTTCACTAACAATTTTGATAATTTTATTTTATTTTTAATGAAATGTTCAATTTTAACTAATTTTCTTTTATTTTAAATACTGAAGGTTTTAACAATTGTGTTATTGAATTTTTCCTACTCCACCTAAACCATGCTCTATCTTATAATCTAATAACAATAAATATTACGAAATACAAATTTATTAACGAATTTCTTCTTAAGGCCCTTGTTTATTAAGTCCTTTTCTCACTTCACTCTCTGTCTGTCTTTTATGGATGTCCGCTTCTTTCTAATTTCATTCTGAAGTTCAATTGCTGGTGATTGCTCCTCGTATTATTCTTGTCAATCCGTCTGGTGACTGCTCCTTGTATCGTTCTTGTCACTCGGTCATCCGTGATTTAATATTGCATGATGATGTTCTCTGGATATGCTATGAGAAATATAATTTAAATACCTTGTCTAATGTTAATTATTCAATACCGTTAATCCTTCAATTGGTCTTCTTAATTTCTTAGTTATTTTTGTTCACTGTTGGGCTGCTTCTTCTTTTCTATTTTCAATTTTAACTTCAATTTTGGAATGGATATTTCCTTATTTATCCTTTTATAGACGTTTTTATAAATTTGTCGAATATCAGCTCCCTCCAATCTATCTTATTTATCTTTCTAACTTTTTTTTACTTCCTGTTATTCCGTTTCCTTGATTACCCTTTTTTGTTATTTTTTTTTCAATGCACTCTTATTTCTACTTTACATATTTTTAATAAATATTACATTTCCTTCAATCAATCAAATTGATATTTGACATTTTATAAAATTCACCTACCACCTACTTAAATATCCCTCGAACTTTAAAAAAAAAAATTTTATATTGTATTTCCTTCCTTTTACCTTCCATTGAAACTTCGTTTTAATTTCACTATAATTTTAAAATTTAGTCTATTTATACCTATTATAATATGTGCCAAATTCGATGTGCAGTGAGTTCAAGTGAAGTGCAACGCGACGGAACCAGCCTCAATTATATCCGTACCATGTACAGCGTGTCCAGGCATTAATACCACATAACACTTACAAATATAATGGAAAGTCCATGGTTTATTTTGAAAGTGTTTTTGGTATGCAGCCAGAAATACACTAAATAATTAGTTAGGCACATATCCATTGTAGGCCCTAGTATCTCAAAATTCTGTCATTTGATTGGACGTTACTAACAACAATGTTTGTATTTGATGTTTGATTATTTTGACGCATAAGAAGCTCGCGCTCTCAATTTTATCCATTTTAACTTATCTAGGATTTTATAGTGGTATAATTTATGGTGAAAAGGAAGTGTTTTGTGAATTATTTGCTTTAAAGTGTTCTGATATGCCTGATAAAAACAATGGAATTGGAGAAAATGTAAACTTACAAAGCCGATGGTAGCAAATGTAATGGTAAAATAGTTTTGAGATTTACTTTGATATTCTTATTAGCTTTGCTTGGAAACCTTAACTTTATGTACGTTTACATGTAAGGGTTATGTTAATTATGGCATTAGAAAATGTATATTTTAGTTTAGTGCTACATCATTACTACTATCAGCTTTCTACATTTATGTTTTTTTTTAATTTAATTGATACAGGATTAGTCGGGAAGAACACGCCAAACTTCAGGAATAGGTTGTACAGGTGAAAATAATAAGAAAAACTCAAATGTTACGTAATTTCTACTTATTTTCAAGGCACTAATTCGACATCAACTCATGCATCAGCAGCTACAGACGGCCTTCGTTGACAAAGCACAAAGTGTTTAAAGGTCAATGGTGGTGTTTTTGAACATTTAATCATTACGAATGCTATGATTAGTACGATATCAATAAATATATTTGTTTTATTGGAATGTATGTCATAACTTGAAAATGAATGAAAATCGCATGACAGCGTCTGAGTTTTTTCTTATTATTTTGACGTGTAGAATTAATTCCTGGAATTTGGTGCGTTTCTTCCGACCCATCCTGTATATTTTAAAATAGTGTTGATGAGGTATAGTGTTTATCATATAGGTGGCGTTGTGGTCAATCATATTAATAAAGAGATCTATAAATTGCATATTTAGTTAGGTACATATCCGTTGGATGGCGCTGTATACAATATGCAAATTCTCCAACAAAATTTCACCCATACAGTTTCCATTATATTTTAAGTGTTATGTGATTAATACCAAGAGATTGTACGAAAAGGACCGGTACCATGGCCGCCACGATTTCCTGACTTTAAATCATTTGGACTTCTTTTTGTAGAGATATTTAAAAAATGAAGTGTATCGCACCGAAGTGATATTGGTGATTTATGGAAACGTATCATAGCTACTGGCAGTAAATTACGAGTTCAAAACGGACAAGAAGCAGAAACATTTGGCTTAGTATTTACAAGTGTCTTCTTACTAAAAAACCCAGTATCAGAAAATAACTATAAAAATAATTAAGTAGATGTTTAGTTCAAAAATCCCATCATTCAAATTTAAATTGAATACTAATTTCAGTAGCTTTATTAAAATTTAGTAGTTTGATTTCTTTTATTCGACCACCATATTAAAAAGGCTTATAAGGTGAAGGTTAATACGAAGACATACCGAACATACCTTTAGAAAGGTATGTTGTTTAGTTTTTAAGGTACCTACGTAGATATTATGTACCTAAGAATTTAAACATTAAATCAAGGATAAATTCTATATAAGTATATTTCAAGTTATTATTAAACTAATTTTATTATGTCTTATTAGACAACACATATTTATATGTTTTGGGTTCAACAAATATTATTATTATTACAAATTATAGAAGAGCAGAGGACTACTGTCCTATTGTGCTCAAAAAGAAGGAAATTGATGAACTAACACATATCCTAATGTAAATACAAAAATAATAACAAAAACTCTAAAGTACAATAAGAAAAGAAGAGAAAAAAAATAAATTTAGCATCCACAGAAATGAACCTAATTGTTAAATAATATCAATTTTATTCCTGAATAAGTAAACTGTTGGCGAATCCACTATGTCCTGAGGTAATGAGTTCCAAGTGTCGAAGACTCTGTTGCTCAAAAAATGTTGTCTGGTACGCGTTTTGAAGTTCTCCTTCTTAAGGTTTAAAGAATGTCCACGAAGACGAGTGTCTGTGTTGAGTGGAAAAGCTGTACTTAAGTTGCCAAAATTGAATTTTAAAATATGGTAAGTTAATGTTAAATCACCACGAAGATGTACTACGTGTTAACACAACAATAATTTTCAAAAATAACTTATTAAATTCCTGGCAGTTATATCCTAGACAAACAGTCATAGTGATGAACATTGTGATTAGGATAAAAGTTCTGCTGAAAAGAAAATTGAGGTAAAGACGATGTTCTGGAAGATAAAAGCATGTTAGAAGAAGAATATGGTGCTATCACAAGGTAAAGTAGGTATGGTAAATATTACCATGTTCTTAATACTATCATTCCCTTGATATTCATATAACTGATATACCTAAATTCATAAATACCATAAAGACGTCGCAACAATTGCGTGAAGCTGCAGACGTGCTGCCTGGCAGTGAAGCACTGTAATATTCAAACGAAGATAGAACTGTGTTCAGTTAAAAAGAAATAGTATTTAATGTGTGAATGCTCCTAATATAGATTGTGGTAATATGGAGAACCATTACATAGTATTTAGAGTATTTAAAGGTTTAGAGAATTTTCTTTTTCAGAATGGGGCCGAAGGAAAGGGCTCAATGTCATATGCGCCGGGTTCCATAAGCAATCAAAAAACGGAATTAGTATAGAACTTCTTAAGAGTACGAAATACCTCGAACAACACCTGGGCTTCATAGTCGAACAAACAGTCATAAAAGAAACTTGAGAGAAAAGCACTTGTACTGTTGAACGAGAAAATATTTAGTTGAGAGAATATGTAAATTCGGTGCCACAAATCTCCAGAGTTTATGAAGTGACGAATTATTTGTTTCCTTTGAGGAACGAAGGGAAAAAACAATGAGAAAAATGCATGCCAGTCGCCTCTAAGAAAAAAACAGTATTATTTCCTGTGTGTGATATGCAATAGATACGTCCACAAAGCTTGTGTAGACTTAACAGACCAGAATAAGAAATAATTAATTTGTCCTCTGTGACACATATTTGATTTTAATTTGATTCATGTAGCTTCTGCTGCATGAAAATATTACTTTTTATATAAGAATACAGTTCTACCTATCCATTCAGTCGATTTTTTAACGCTATTGTTTCTAATATCGATACTTCGATGACAGTATTAAGAAGCATTGCATATGTTCCTTATACCGCTATAAATTAAGTTTTATTAATGCGCAACTTTGACATTATTAGGTAACTATATTCTTGTAATAATGTACACATAAAAAATATAAATGAATTTAAATCTGGAAGACATGGTGGCCAATTAATTTACATATAATCAGAAATGTTTTTGTTTTGGAATTAAGTACCTATAACTTTGTCTTGTATATCTCTTAGTTGCGCGTTCTTGTATAAATACGTAAGTATTTAATATGGTTGAACTGAATGAGAGTTTATTAATTCTGCACTTTAATAATTATCTACTCACAATATAAGGCGTTTAACGAATTACTGTTTGTGATGTATATTAATGATGCACAAACTAATAGAAAGTGAGTGTGTAAACTAATTTAAATTTTGAGTATGGCATGATACAAGGGTTTGTTTAGGTATCTAATATTAATTATAATATGTGTACATACGATGGTGTATCGATCCTAATCATTTTGCAGCCTTCTAACGTATACTTAATATTTTAATATTATTCTATTAGATAACAACTCTAACCCAAATTAATGAATTTAAATATAGGGTATAGGGAGTCCAGTAGTAGCAAATTTCAGAGTAGTATTTTTAATTCAACTTAACTTACCTCAGTGTCAAAATTGAAATTTACCGACTTACAGGGTATCAATATTAAAAATTAAATTTTTCTTTTGCTGTTTTCGAAATATTTGCTTTAAAATTGGCACGGGTATTTTTTGAAATGACAAAAATTGGCCAAAAATTTCTTATATCTAAAATTATTATTAAAAAAGCATTAATGACTAAAAAGTCAAGTGTTTACGAAAAAAATCTATTTAAAACCTAGTATGCACTATTGAAAGCACTGCAATATATTGCATGTGAATGCAAAAATTCAGATCAATACCGAAAATAGTTTCCAAGACATAGTGATGTATATAATAATAATAAAATAGTATAGCTGGTGAAAGTACAGTTATTAAAATTTAACGCAATATTAGACTGGCCAGTATGTATAGTATCTATTTATGATATTATTGTGGTGCTCTTGGTAGATGTTTAAGTATGGTTTTATAGGATATGGATTGTTATAATCAGTAATTTTCAGCAATTGTTGTTCTTGAACACCATTTTTTGCCAATTCGCTAACAGCAGTTCACCTGTTTGAATGGTTTGTTATATTTTTGTCCAGGTCAATAACCTCAGCAGACGATTTAGCCCATCTACTAATAGTATTTTTTTCAACAGGGACATTGTCATACCAAATATCGGTTTTCATTTTCCAGCGTCGATTAAGCTTTAAGAACAGACGTGGTGAGGTAATAATATGTTGGCCACATCTTGATATCAGTTTATAAAGAAAGGCGTATAGAGCAGTTTTGACTTTCATTATTGGAAATCGACCATTTATTTCTTGAGTCACCTTGGCAAGTTTTACTGAACACCGGATTATATTAGACCTTCCGAGGTATTTTTATCCCAGAACAATATCATTTAGTTTACTTCTGACAAACTTAATGAAACTGAACTTGTCTTACGTTTACATGGATCTGTTTGCAGTTTTTTCCCGGTTGCACCTTAGAATTCTATGGTATTAAACAGGTTAATTATATCTTACAGTCATTATAGTAGGTACTTCTCGTGTAAACGTTTGCACGAAACGTTCCACATAGTCTTTAGGTACTGTTGCTTCTTTGAATTATGTCCCATCTTTCTTCTTCATATTGACCGCTCAATCTTTTAGTATCAATGCCAGTTCTTCTAGGCTTCTTTGCTCATTTAATTCATATGTTCGTTGACAATAAAACTTCATATATATTACAAACGTGTATTTGTGACTGTTTGTTATATATTTCTCTTTAATTAGCACATTAATAGATTGAAGATTCGCATTGCTAAAACGTGACATTTTTCAAATTTGTTTATTTTTATTTATTTATTTATTTATATTATTTATTTAATAAATAAAAAAATACTTTTCTTCTGTAGGTATATCTATTATTGTATTTTAAAAATGCTTTATTTTTATGTCATAAGTCATAATTTAAAAAGTATGAAATTGGTTCTTTTTTATTTTCAAGTTAGGTATATACGTATTTAAAACTCCATCACGTGTAAAACAACATTAATGGACGTTGTACAATTCGTAAAAATGTACGAGGATTTGGCATATTCTGTCTGCATATTTGGAAAACGTCTTTGATATTCTGCTGCTGCACGATATGCACTTTCGTCGCACTTCCCATAAATTAGTACCATATCCGTAATTTCCGCGATTACACGAATTTGAATGTGCGAAAAGCATATATTGAAAACTAATACAAAAGATTTGCGATATTTGAAGGATCTTCCGATGCTGGCGCCATCTGTAGGTCATTAGCGCAAAGTGCAGTAAAGCTCGTTCCATTTTTTAACTTATTATAGAATTAAATAATAATAATACTAATAATAATAATGATATTAACAATAATCGACCATGTTTGCATATAATAATTTCTGACCACTACTGCTGTTTGACATCTGGAGAGTATTAGAAACAATGGAACCAACAGCACAGCATAGGTTTATATCGACTGACAAGTGCTATCTTGGTGTAACCCCGTAAATAATGGATAGTTGCGATATACTGAAAGCAGTTGAGAGCAATGCAGTGGAGTTATAGCTATCGGACAAAATTTTCTAAATGAAAAACTGCCACGGGTGTATTCGAAGTTTTCTGTTAGTATTTCTTTCAATCAATTTTCTTAAAATAAATGGGCAATTTATTAACTCTATGCGAAGTGTGTATTTTGTGGCGAGTAATTCTGACGGACCTGTAATGAGTAATTGAGTAATGAAGTTTTGGCAGTTTGAAACGAAGGAACGAAAAACGAATGCAAAATACTGTAGCTAAACGGATTAACTGTTATCTCTCAGGTACTTAGGTATTATTATTATTAAAAATGTTTACTTTCGTTGTTTCCACATTCGGCAACGTTGTGAGAAACGACCGCATGGTAGTTGACATATGTAGCCATCTTGGACGATGACTTATCGACAAAGGCGCTGACTTTCCGTAGGAAATAAGGGTTTTGCTCCATTTTTAAAACATCGAGCTAGAATTCTGAAATAAATTTTTTATTGTCTTTTAGACCTCCCTAAGCACGTGGTTAAAATTTTTGTACTTAGTCATAACTCTGTATAAATTTATCGATATTTTTTTAAGCCATAATTAGTTTAGCTATTACTAGAGAGCAGTATCTGGCAAGGGTTTAAAATATTGCTGTTTTGCAAATTACTCTGCTAATACACGGTGATGGCGCCCTTAAAATCACAGACAAAGGAACTTCCCTTGTTTATGGTTAAAGTAACGATATTGAAATGGCTGTTAGAACTGTCAAAAATGTTCAAAAGAAGTTTAAACAGGATTTAGCTAAATCTCTTACAGAGAATCAATCAAATATCTCAAACCAAATTTGTTTTAGTTCAATAATTGATATCAGAATTAATTTAATAAACCAGATGATAATCACCTGATTAGGCGTAATGAAAATTCTAATTCTCAAATGTAATGTGTTGGTAAAATGCGAAATCTTTCAAGTTTTAAAAGTGGGCTTAAAGTCTTTCCGCCTCGAACTAACAGGACAGCTCTTCGCAAAGTCTCTAATTAAAAAAGGCTTGGAAATTCCAAAGTAGTTCACTCTCATATATTCAACTATTCCCATAAATTTTCCTGATGCCAGTTAATAACCGTGGATATGAACTCTCTTGAAATTTTAAACGTTCCCTCTCTAGTTACCTGTTCAGTACGGCAATAAACGTAAAAGTAAACATTTGAATGGCATGCTATACTCCGCTGGAAAAAACTATAGAGGCTTTAAACTTTTTTAAAGTGGATAGTATTTCATAAAATTAAATCCGTAGGAAAATTTTACATGCATTTTTTGGTATTATCATACGTAGGTAGGTACTTCATTAAATTTAAAAGTACCACACAAAATAATTCTAGCATATGAGTGATGTTCCGCTAGGCCTTCCTAATTTTCTTGTATATTATATAGATTCGCGAATTTGAAAGGGCAATTTATGTTTATTATTAACATTAAATATCAAATATATGGAGTGTTTGTTGAGGTCTAAATAAATAAAACTGATCGAAGTCAATCAACTAAGTATTCTAAGAATTTGTATGGAACATAAATATAATAGCAAAATTAAGGATAGTTATATAAATTACTTCAAGGAGGCAAATATGACATATCAGTGGACAAATTTGTGGTGTGACACATACATATTTGATAAATAAGTACTATTACAGAGATCGCTTGGTTGTCTTTTGTCACAGTTGTTTTCATTCTTAAAAACGATACATTGACACAAATAACAACACAAACAACAAATTTATTATAAGCACATTTTTGTACAAAGTGAAATTTTTACATAATTTAAAATAAGAAAATTTAACTTAAAAAAAGACTGCTGCCGCCACTTGTGCTGACAGAATAAAATGTCAGCACAAATGCTAGCAACTAGCGCCCTCTACTTTGTAAAAAATACTTATAGCACCAGCGTGTTCAGCACCACTAAAAACGTGGTTGTGCCAAATTTTGATGAAAATTGATGCGCTTTTAAAAAATTTCATCCAAAATTTCACTTCCACACATTCTGAATCGTGAAAATAGGTACTTCTAAGATATGCGTTTCTTAAGTAATGTTTTGTCAGCGTTAGCAACGTCCAGTCCTTTTGAAGCATTTATGGCCGGTTTCTCAACATTTGGCGCAATCCATTCAATAACTATCGAGTACATAAATTTATCAGACCGATAACTTTATATTGGTTTCTGAATGCATGCCTTCCAAATTTTGTTGAATACGTAACAGTTGAATGGATATCTTAATATCTGCAATAATCATAGAGGGAGCTAGCAAATGCACAAGTGTTTGCAGATGCCATTTATGGAAGTAAGACACTTCCAAGAAATAATTGTAGATGGCGCCACTATCGGCTACGTAATGATAATGTCACATCACATTAACAAAAGTTCATATGAACTTTGCATTAACTAAATAAAAATATATACAAACCCGTTGCATAAAAACGAAGTTATTAAAACCTTTTCTAATACAGATAGTGAATTTGTTTTAGTACTAGAGACTTGAATACTATATTAAATCTATCAGTAAATTTACAGTTTCTTTTGTTAAGGTCGCCGTATTTCTCGCCGTAAAATGATCAAATTTGTGGTGTTTTTTAGGTACTAAAATTTTGAAAAATAAAACGCGTAGAACAGAAGCAATATCAAAAATAAAATTACTGATGTTTTGTTTATCCACTTTTACTATTTAAACTCTCTTCAAATAATATAATAACTTTTAAAATGCATTTGTATGACACACATTATTTCGCTATTCTAACCCCACATTTTAACAATTATTTTCACATACTTATAAACAAAAGTGAACAATGTTATATTCAGAAATATGTAAGTTTATGTTATAATAATGTTTACATCTATAGCTGAATTTAAAAAAATACGTATTTTGAAAGTTTTCAGTACCTAAAAATTTGCTGGATAAATCGCTTTCTGACGTTATACATTGATTTCATTCCGGTACCTTTGAATATTCGCTGGTGGTATGATATAACATTGTTGTCTTTTGCTAAACTATATTATTCAGTTCTTAAATGTCTAAAATTACTTTTATATTTGTAGAAAACACTATTTCAAGAATACGGCGTCCGTAAACCTCTCTCGAAATTCTGTCGCTGTATTTTTCATACTGGTTTTCTCTTTCACGACAACGTGTTGGCCGTTCAAGATATCTGACTATATTTAAATATTCTTCATCTGAAGAGACAGACGAATCAGAATTTTCCATTGCACAAAGTAATCGTCACTAAAATATCAAAAAAAGTTGGGTTAAGCCTTACAATAAAGATGTAAACAAGCAACAGCTAAATCGCTGCGCGCGTGAGCTAATGTTTATTGGACAGATATCTTGCCATTTTTCTTTGGATATCTGTTCGATAACTTATGCAATAGATAAGCATTATCGAATGGTTCAGAAACCGAATTCACGGGATATCTTCAATTTATGGAATCGATAAGTTTATTTAATAGATATCTACTACTTGAGAAACCGACCATTAGGCATGCTAAAGAAATAACTCCTTAAGCAAGGTTGGATTCAATAAACATCTAAAATTCATTTAGATAAACTTACTAAGAAAACAAATTTGCAAAGAACATACATATAGCTTCGTTGATAGAAACTGAAGGAAAATTGGTTTGAAATAGCTTAAAAAGGGTAAAATTGGGGAAAAAATGAAACAGTTTCTGAAACTGTTGGAGTTTCATTATCGAGAAAGTGTAATAAGTAAGACTGATCCCAGAGAATAGATAAAACAGTGCATTCATAGTTCATTAGTATTTAACAAATTGTAAATTAATTGTGGTTTAACAAAAAAAAATTGAAAATTCTGTTTTACATGCAATTTCTACTTTCTGTTCTGCAGCAGACTCCTGGTATGGAACATCCTCCATAATTGAAAATAATTTTTTAATGTGAACTTCGAAATTAGCGGTCTTACGGAACAAATGGAGGGGAAGTACTTTTTTCCTTTACCACTTTACTTTTTTCCTCATACATTCGTTTGGATTTAATTTTTCGGGAATTACGTAATAAAAGAGCAGTTTAGGTGGACATTAATAATGAAAGTCTAGTTTCTTTCCTCATTTTTTATGCACCCCACTGATGTATAAACGAGTAGGTGCGGAATTGGGGAAGAAAATACACTGGTTAAATATTAACTACAACGCAACCGGTGTATTTGTTACCCAAAGGTGCTCAAAAAAATGCTTTACATATATAATAACAATTTTATTTTATGTTCTTATTTAACGTACTTGCGGAATTTCATTTAACAGTTGAAATTCGAAGAAATATTAACAATTATACCACAGTTCTGATGAAAAACTATAGGGCTATGTATAATTATCACATGAACATGAATTATGTTCTCCTTTAACGTACTTAGATCTTTTTCAAAAAATAATATTCTAAAGTTTGAACAGTTATTAAGAGCAGAGACTTGGCAATCCGTTTATACAGACCAAACTGTAAATAAAAAATTTTAGGTTCTTGTCAATATTTTTGGAGACTATTATAACACATGTTTTCCATATATCTCAAAAAATATTATGAGTTCTACAAATAACAGTTAACAACAGGTTTAAAGGTATCAATAATTTGGTCAGTAGGGAATATTATTGGAATTATAAAAGAATTTATCGTCAACTTATTAGAAATACAAAAGTCTACATTTTGACAATATATGTTTATTGCACTCGACGTGTTGTCCTACTCGGCCTAACGGCCTCGTTGGACAATTTTACGTCGTATGCACACTTACTTTTTGTACTTGTTGCATAAATAACTTTTAATACACCAATGGAAAATAATATAATATTTTTGAAAAATGTTTCTGCAGCTGAATTAATGGATGTTGTTGGCAACTTAAAAAATAGTCATTCAAGTGGCAAGATGATATTTCGGTAAAAATAGTAAAATATATTGCATATCCAATCAGTGAACCTTTATGTGAAATTATTAACGAATGCTTTAAAAATGACACTTTTCCAGATATGTTAAAGATTTCAAAAATAATATATCTCTTTAGTATCTGTTTTTACTAAAATCATTAAAAAATTACTGTCCCGTAGAATGATAGAATTTCTTGAACAAAACAATTGTCTGCAAATTAACATGGCTCTAAAAAAAATCATTCAACTCCGACTGCCTTATTGAGTTTTCTCCGTTATGTGTATGAACAGATTAATAAAGGACACAAAATAATTGCGTTGTTCGTAGACCTTTCTAAGGCATTCGATTATGTGAACCATGAATTGCTCTTAACTAAACTTGATTATTCAAGTTTAGTTCAGTTCAAACTGACATAGGAGTCCCACAAGGAAGCGTCTTGAGTCCATTGCTGTTTTTGCTGTATGTTAATGACTTTTAAAAATTAAATGTCAATCTGTTCAAGAGATAACTCCAATTAAACTATTGGGTGTATTTATTGATCACGCCCTAAATTGGCAAGCACATATTGATCAAGTTTGTGGTAAGTGTGCGTCTAGCTGTTATGCCTTAAACCGATTCTGCCAGGTGTCTGGCATTAATACTGTTAGATCTTTCTATTTTTCAAGTTTTGAAAGGTATCTTAGATATTATAGATTTGTTTGTTTTAACAATTTGTAGTCGGTATCACACGTTCTTTTTGACTTGTCCTATATCATTTTATATGATTTCTTGGATTAATAAATACTTACTTACTTACGGAATTTCATTTGACAGTTGAAATTGGAAGAAATATTAACAATTTGGCTCCCAGAGTTCTGATCTTAGGTTAAACTAAAACTAAGTTTCTACGAATGAACAAGACGATTGTTTTGTGATATATGCTCGTATCTTGAATAATAACGGAGGAAAAAGGATAGGAGCAATTATTGCTTGACCTCCCTAAACATATATTTACCTCATACGCCTCAGAAACAGAATGTTAAAATTTTTGAAAAACATCACATCACATTTATCTCGGATGCTGAGCAAATAACATTACTTTACGATACAACGTAAAATACAACATCACGATTAAATTTATTAAAAACGTCTTGCTTTGAGATATTTTGAATGTGTTTATAAGATAAAACGTAGGGAATAGGGAAAACAGTGTCGATTAGAAAAGTTGTTAAAAATTGTTCCTATATTTTCTTAAGAATAAGATACCTAAACTATTTTCATATTGTTTATATTTTTTAATAAAATGAGAATTAATTCTACAATAACTCGAGGAGAAAAGAAATTTGATTAAGTATATTGTTATGTACTAACAAAATATTTACACTAAGTATATTTACTAAGATGTTCGTAGGATTAAATGTTCCAAGACTTATTATTTTATAGAGCGCCACTGACTTTCACAATAGTGGTGTGCACAACGATTTCAATGAACATTTCTGATCTCTTGGTATTTTCCAATATACGAAACGCTTTGAAAGATATTTCAATATCTGAACTTTTCCAATGCCAAACAAAATACCAGTAACATTAGTTTTTATTACTGATGCGGAAGCTCACCTACTAGTCTATTCTACAGTCTCTAGGTTAACAAAGCGATTTGACAAACTGAAATAACATTTGATTTGTTTTCGACATTTTTATTATTTTCAACAACATTCATATTATTTATACCAGACTGCAAACTCTGCAAAATTTATCTTTTTTGTAATATATTTAATCTTTTTTTATTGCTTTCTAGAAGATTATAGAGTGTATAGGATTTGGTTCATGATAGTGCGTCTACCTATAACAGGAAACATTTCTTAGTATAACTCATTCTAGAACATGGTTAATGATAGATCGACTTCATAGGTGGCCTGTGCGATCGCCAGTTCTGGCACCCTTTGACATTTTTTTATGGGTTTTGTAAAAAGAAATTGAATATGGTAGAATTAATAAAATGTATGTCACTTTACCGTCATTTTTGTTTGCCAATTAAATTATTTTGCATTCCTTTTATTATATTGAATAAGATAAAAAGGTTTTTGGGAAAGCTTCTGTTCTTAATTTGATAAACCAGTTTTATAACTGATTTTAATTTTCCAAATATTGTAGTTTTATTATTTTGAATTATTTATGCGGCGTTGAATAAGTTACGGGTTTTGAGCATTTTTAACTTAATCGTGCGGTATCACTAAGAATAAATGTGCCACGATTCCAGTATATTTACTAAGATGTTCGTAGGATTAAATGTTCCAAGACTTATTATTTTATAGAACGCCACTGACGTTCACAATAGTGGTGTGCACAACGATTTCAATGCACATTTCTGTTTTCTATTTTCATACCAGTGTTAAAAGTAAATCACATCATTTACTTCTAACACTGTGCTAAGGGCACAATGTGTAATGGATTTTAATGAAAATTAAAACTTATTGTATGTTAATGCTTATTAAAACTGTATTTAGAAACAATAAAATGCGCTTTCAAAAATGTACACTCTCTAGTTGTAAATTATTATAACTGGAAGTATGATAATATGTTTTGATTTAATTTCTGATAAATATTTTATGCTTTATAATCGACTTTTTTATTAAAATTATAGCTGTATTTGTCTAACTTATGATATATCAAACAAAAAATGTTATGTTGAAAAAATCAAAATTAGCAATTTGGGGATGTTTCTTTGGCCAAAACAAACTAACTTCTTGATAAGATGCCTGCCAATACTTCTGAAGTTCTAAATTTGCCCGATTATTTCTTCTATACTGGACATTGCTTCCGAGATCTTCGACTAGTTTGTTGGCACATTCTGGTACTAATCTTTACAATTAAGAAACACGATGGATTGAAGTTCAGTTCAGTAGAGGAGGGTTATAACAGAAGACTCGTTACAAAACGAGCCAAATTTTATCCAAAACGTATGCGGATAACATTGCTCCCTACACTGGTACTGATAACATATACCACATAAATATTTACTACTAAAGCTACTAATGAGATTGGCCATGTAATTACTTATTCTAATATTAATTTTTCTAAGTGTAAGTGTTAACGAAGTAAATAAATATTTCTTTGATTTAAAATTTCTTAATTGTTTTCTATTTTCATACCAGTGTTAAAAGTAAATCACATCATTTACTTCTAACACTGTGCTAAGGGCACAATGTGTAATGGATTTTAATGAAAATTAAAACTTATTGTATGCTAATGCTTATTAAAACTGTATTTAGAAACAATAAAATGCGCTTTCTTTATCGATGTTGCATTATTAATATGTCTGTATATATTTCAATAATTAATAATCTGATGAACTTTTATAAGCCAATGTGGAAATTTAATAATGAACTACTTAACAATCAAGAATTATTTAAACATGTATACATTGAAAAGCCAGCTATTAAATTTAATTTGGAATGTCGACTCTTATCTTGATAGGAAAAGTTAAATTTCCTAAATAATATATGCAGAGAAAGCTTACACTCTACTTTCCTCGCAAACTTGTTATATAGAAATTCTCCAGAATTGAGTTCTGTACACAAACAACGCCCTAGGGATAAGGCATATGTTGTGGAAATTCCCAACTGCCGCAGGATATTCATTGTTAACTAAAGACACATTTTTTATGCTTGGTCAACCAAACTCAGCCAAGAGGGATTTCCTTGCCAAATGACTTTCACTGCTCTATGTTGCCTTTTTCAAAAATGTACACTCTCTAGTTGTAAATTATTATAACTGGAAGTATGATAATATGTTTTGATTTAATTTCTGATAAATATTTTATGCTTTATAATCGACTTTTTTTATTAAAATTATAGCTGTATTTGTCTAACTTATGATATATCAAACAAAAAATGTTGTTGAAAAAATCAAAATTAGCAATTTGGAGATGTTTCTATGGCCAAAACAAACTAACTTCTTGAAATTCACAAAACCCTGAAAAGAAAATTACTCAGGCACTAATGGATTTTAATTTGCAAAAATGATAATCATTTAATTTTACCATATTCTATGTGATGTACATCGTAAATTTTAATTTTGTTATAATGTATTTTTTTCAAAATACTTTCCATAATTAAAAATTGACATACTTTGCTACTGGTTATTTATAAATTTTTCTAAAAATTGAATATTCAAAACTCAAAGTTTGCAATCTTACAACAAACTATACCAACCAAACCACGACCCATTTTTCACACTGGGGACACTCAACAGTTATTGTTTTTTTCTGTTGACTTCTGACATCTTGATAAGTGGTCTTTATATGAAGCAAAACTTTTGAATTTGGATTTTTGCAGTTCTAGTGAAATGCTGTACTATATTTAAAAAAGTGATTCAAGTTTCTGACTTCTTCTTCTTTGTCGGCAGGTTTAAACAGCTCCACAGACATTCATATTTATTATCAATGTTAACACTGCCAACTACTAGCCTCTAAAATATCAGTTATCAGTTATTAACCTAAGATTAACGTTACCACTTCGTAGATTTATTTTATGTTTATTCTGCCTCCCTCTTGGTCCAGTATCTAGATAGTGTATTTTCTAGTTGCTTTTCCTTGTGTATATATAATTTATTTATTTACTCCTAGTTCAAACATGGAGTATAGGTCTAAAAATTTTATAATGCAACCTATATATATTGTAATATTTTATGTGGTGTGTAAAATTTTTAATTATTTTAATTTTTTTATTTATTTTTTTTTAATTTTTGTGGAGTCAAATTTTGAATACTTATTAATTTTGTTGAGCGCCTTGATATATTTTATGTGTTATGGTTTCTTAGTGTATATTGTCTTTGTTATTAAGCTGTAATTTGCTCAATACAAACCTTTTATTTATTTTTTTATGTCTTACCTTTTATATATATATATTTTTTTATTCTGATTATCCCTTGCTAGATACCTTTTCACAAAATCAAAACAGCATAATAAACTTAAACTCAGGAGTCGATTCAAATTGTTTACAGGGTTTTATTTTTTAACATATAGTAACACCTTTAAAGATTAATATTTTTGGTTTTCAAAATAAATTTGGTTAATAAAGAATATTTTCTGATTACTAAATTTCTCCTCTGTCGAGAATTTCAACAAACTAATATAAGGTTGAACCTTTATTATTATTGAATTTAAATTACAATTTTATGAGTTATGCAAATTGATATTCTTCTCCTTATATTTGTTGTTGCCTATCTTCCAGGGAGCATTTCTTAAAATGATATTGCAGATTTCCACTTTATTAAAGCAAAGTGGCGAGGTGGGTGACAGATATGACAGAATTGTGTAATTTGTGAAATTATTGTTGTTTTTATTTCTTGGATTTTACTTATTTTTGTACAGGTAAGTCCTGTGGGTTATTCTTTATACTTTGCACAGATTGGGAAGAAATCAAACCTGCTTTAATTACTATAACTATAGAAATTGTATAGTGCACTTTACTTAAAAGGTACCTGAGGTCGAAAATTGACTATTTTCCCTTCTAGAACTTGGTATGCGTTCTGTAGACTATTTCGGGTCCCTTGGAATTTCAATTTCCCAGTTGATGGCGGAAAATATACAAGTGTTGGAAAATCAACTTTTCTGAAGTAGGAAACTGGTAAATTTCGCTTGTGAGTACCTAGGTATTTTTCTTAAACTTGTTTTTTTCTGGAATCATTTGCAAATTTTCCGGAGCTATCTCACGACGCTGCACCTTTTTCAAAACCCAAGCCGTAGCTAATCAACAATTTCTTTGTTTTCATCATTTCTGGAGATTTCTATGTTAATGGTCCTATCACATGAGTTTTCACAGTCTTTGGATATCTTTTTTATGTAGTTTGTCATAACACTTCTTATAACTAATACATTTTTATAAATGTCATTTTGTTTTATTGAACAATTTTATATTTTTTTACTAAAGAAAATATTTTTTATTTTGCATTTTTGGGTCTTATACAAGGGATTCTTACAAAGTCACCTTTAGTCTTGACAGTTCTGAAATTTAATTCTAAAATTTGACAATTAAATTATTTTTCATGATATGGTTTATTTTTGGATGGATATTTTTTTTAATAATGTTACTCGTCTGCTTACAATATGTATATCAGATTAATCTATAGACTTTCACCTTTCATTATGTAAGTTGCTCTGGGTTTAAATTTCTTTTTATCTATGTACAGAGTGATAATAATTGTCAACGTCATGCATTTTTATGAAAATTTATTTTACTTGACAATAAAATTATAAAATTATTATTTCAATGCTATGTAATATTATTTATTATTACTAAATTTATATCCAGGATATCCATATTAACAATTCTATATATTTTTTTTATAAATATACAGTAATAATTATTAATTTTATTCAACTTTAAGTTCGGTCAGGTATTACTTTCATGTGACTTTCTACATACATACTTCAAATTCGTTACAATATATAGCTGTTTACAGACATTTTAGGCCCAGAGCTGTGTTATTCCTCTCCACTCCATGCTGTTCTCTGTCTTTCTTTTCCAATCCGTTACATTTTTCTTCCTTAGATCTATTGCCTGTACCTCTCCCCATCACTTCCTCGGTCTTCTAGATGCCTTAGCCACCGCATTCTTCTGGCTTTTACAACTTCATTTATTTTTCGTGCCTGCTACATTGCATATATTTCCTCATTATTTCTCCTTACATAGCCTTCCTCCGTCTTATTTCCCTCTAGAATTCTTAAGATCTTCCTGTCCCACCATAAGTTAAGTTTTCTCTTAACTTCTTATTGAGGATCACTGCCATACAGCGCTGTCGGACTCAAAATTGTTTTATACATCCAAAATTTTACTCCTCTAGATAATTTTTTTATGTCATAAGTGGTTGACTACTGCAGAACTACTATTTGTTTTTATTATTCTCCTATTAATTTCTTGCTCCTTATCACAGTTAGCTGTTATCAGCGCCCCTAAATACACATATTCTTGAACTTGTTCAAATTCCATCTCTCCTTGCTGCGTTCTCACTTTGAAATGGGTATCTTTTTTCTGTTGTCCTATTCTTAAAAGTTTAGATTTCTCTTGATTTATATGCAATCCTACTTTCCATGCTTCCTCCACAAGTTTTCTCGTTACTTCTTCTAATTCCCTACTATATTTAGCAATTATGGCCAAGTCATCTGCATAACTTACTATTTGGTGAATTTTAAACAATATGTGTGCTTCTATGACTATCTCCTATGACCTCTTCTAGTACTAAATTGAAAAGAAGCATTGAGAGTGGGTCTCCTTGTCTCAGTCCTGTGTCAATAGTAAAACCTTCCGAACATTCACCTTTTGTTCGTACTTTGCTTTTAGAATTTTCTAAGGACATTTTCAATAGCCGAATCAGTTTGGTTGGTATCCCAAATTGTTTCATTATTTTACTTAGTTTATTCCTTTTGACCGAATCATATGCTTTCCTGAAGTCCACGAAGAATACTGTTTTAATGCCATATTCATAGCATTCCTTCACCATGAAAATCCTGATTAGGAAAAGTCAAAATAATTGAAAAACTGGTGCTCAATACCACTTTTTTCAGAAAATAGAATATAATTTTAGCATTTATACTGAGAAAATAATTTTCACCTTTAGCGTAGAAATTTAGGTGGTTCAAAAATGAACATGATCTATTGCCTATCAAGTTTGAAGAAAAAATATTTATTTGTAATTAGTAGATAAAAAACAAAATATGTTTATATATAAATTGAACGCTTTGTATTAAGAAAACGGAGTGTCGTAGAGAAAAATATTATAGGAAAGACCCCTATCATTTTTTCAAGCTCTATCATTTCTCAAATTTAAAAACGAAAAATTGGAAATACCCTTTACAATAAATCAAGAAAATAACAACTTTAGAAAACGAACAATTCTGGACCTAATGGTAAGGCCTACTGTATAACCAGCAGATGAAAGGAAAAATAAAGTAAGACATTTAAAATCAGCGAAATAAAAATTATTGATCTCTCCACAATCGAGGCAGCAATTTTGAACATTTGTTTTTATTATTCAATTATTGTTTATATGCTATCCATTTGAATCTTATGGTAGCAAAATAACTGAAGACATTTTAATGAAAAGTCTAAAAAATAACTAACCACATAGATATTTGACTGATTATAAAAAGTACATGTAATTTCCTCCTTCGAGGCTAAAAAAATAGACAATGACACGCCATTAAGGTCGCAAACAAAAAATAAATTCCGTGTTATTTTATCGTATTTTTAGAACAATTAACATCATGCTTTTGTGCTTTTCGAAACAGGGGTACAAAAATGACTGAAATTATAACTTTACCTCGGTTTTCACAAGATTCGCTAAGTATTATGAGCTTATTTTAAAACCTCTATTAAATATCCATTACACAGTTTAAATTCACTAATTCCAATATAAAGAATTTTTAATTTTTGTTATACGCTCTTGTCACTCTTATAGTTTCTTAGGTAACGACGACTCTGAATTTCACAAGCATTATTATCCTTTGATGTGGAATATTTGCCTTGCCTTTTGGGCACAATCCTTTAACTTGGAAAGGCGTAATCAGTTAATGTGCAAGTTCGTGAAATATATATTTCATTATTCAATATTTTGCTTTAGTGCTTTAGTAGTTTAGTAATTTAGTTTAAAACCAGGAATATTGGGAGCAAAACAAATACAGATAAAATTTGCAATTTTTTAAAAATACCTTCTAACACACTCACAGAAATCTCTCAGTTGATATACGCAAAACGCTTCGCAACAAAATTTGTAGCATCAATTTTGTGTAAAAAATGTAAATTTTGAACTGTGTGTGTTCCTGAGTCTGAGGCCCCGCCCACTGGCTGACTGCGCAGCTCCGAACTCACTTGTGCCAGCATCCGCATTACACGGTCGATGACTAATAACGTCTACGGGGTTGCCGAGATATGACGGGGAGGATATCGGCACTTGAACCGAGCTTCAGGCAGTGTTGACAGTGCTGGTACCATTGTGCCAGATTTGGTACATTGCAATGTGAAAAGTACATCTCTACAACTATAACAAAATTTGGTACAAAACCAGTATTCTTGGCAAAGCAAAAAACCTTTTGAGTTTGGGAGTATGAAACCGGCTTTCTTACTGCTGTCCTAACTCCGTAGTCCGTGGGCCCCTATGTTTCGAAGAGTTGAAGTTACACCTTTCTTTACACATTATCTATGGTCCACAGCACCATTTGAATCAATGATCGTAGTTAGGGATCTATGATCTATCCATAAACACTAATATATCTATGGATCTATCCCGTTTTCTGTTCTGTGATGTAAATCAGGTAACAACACTGAAATGTACGATATGGAATGCGTTTAGTCCATATGCCCATCCAAATAAAGGTACCAACCCTAGGAGCAGACAAAAGGAGGCACATGAAACTCATCAAAGACATACTTCATTGGTTATGTATGTGGGTGCAAGAGAGACAACCATCTGCACGTACGATATGAATTGTGTTCTTAATTTCCTATTATTTTGTTTGTAAACACGTCATTGGCGTACAGTGTAGTTTCTCCTTTTATCTTGTATCTCGTTAGTGTTATTCTTTGTGTATTTTTGTGGATGTTATTGTTGGAACATGTCATGTTTTATAAGGGACTGTAAAATTAACCAGCATATAACACGAAATAATTCTCCATATCCAGAATTCAATTTCATTTCAATTCACAATCAGCTAAGTTTCTACTGCTCCGCCATTGCTAGAGGCACAAAACAAAATATGGTGCTGATCATGAATAATCCATTCGCGCAGCTTTTAGCGCATTCCAGTCATCATAATATAAAATTACATTTCAGTGGGTAACAATAGACGAGAGTACAAGCGAATGTTCTCTTGTCTATGCATGTACCTAAAAACTGAAATTTGCTGCTTTATATGTTATTCTTTTAGCACAAAAATGCAGAAGTAAGTAAATGTTATAGAGTTACCAATGATATGATTTGTAATTTGGAAATAAAATCTGGTACAATTGTGTGAAGGAATTGGTACAACATTTTCTTCGGCGCTGGCAACACTGGCTTCAGGCCCTGCCCACTACCCAACGGCGCAGGTTCGAATGCGCTCGTGACCACCACGCCTTGGCGGTTTCTCAGTCGTGACGGAGCGTGCGTCATTGCTGGTATTGAGCTTGAGGCCACGCCCACTGCCTATTTGCGCAGATTCAAAGGCGCGCGCAGCGGTCAACATTATGAGACCGCTAACGAAGTCCCAAACAGCCTCAGTCGCGACGAAGCTTTTGTGAAGTCACTAACAAAAACACCGATAGTAAAGAGCGGCGGAATGTTTGGAAGCATAGGATGCGACCAGTTACAGCGGCAGCTACAGAACGCCTCGGGGGACCACCATTGTCCGAGAAACGGTTCCGACCGTAGCAGACGTAATACCAACAATAGGAACCGAAATCAATATATGGGCGGGCGCAGAGGGCGATAGCGGGTCTGTCCTCACAGAACCTAGCCCGAGAACAGTCAGAGCTGGTAAAATAATCCCGGCTAATGCTAGAGCTGTGCATTTTAACTCTGTTTCTGGCAGCGATCAGTTACCGAGGTCACAACATAACAACCCGAAAAATCACTGTATCAAATCATGCATATACCTATCTATTTTTAATTAGTTCTAGCAACTGTTTAATTTAATGTACATAAATTGTACAAAATAAGATAACAGAACTGTGTACTTAACAAGTAATTCCAAACTTTCTTATGTAACTCAGTTATTTGACAAATATTACCAAAAATTTCCTTTAATGTAATATCACAATTATTCTATGGATACAGTACAGTTATTTAATTATTTAAATATATTTTATCAAGTTACGTATATCAAATCCGAAGGGATGTCTCTTTCCGTGCATATACCAAACTGAATTGGAAATTATTTCACAGAAACTAATACCATATTCCAAACTGACAAAGGCTGTATTCTGTTGCTCTGTATGCAGTGCATTTCAATTTTCGATGTATGTATGCCATCATACGGAACTCTACAATAACAAAGTAATACGTTCCCTATATATAAATCAATATCGTATTTATGTGGTTATTTCTAATACCCGGGAGCAATGTAGCGTGTCACGTACCAATAAAGAGGTAAAATGATCAACCCTTTCAATCGTTTCAAATATCCACTGAAAACCTGTGAATTTCAGAAATAATTATTGGCAACCTCTGCATCGCCAATAGTACAGTACATAGTATAAATATTGACAGCAGAAAATTTTGGTTCCATTGTATTAAGAATTACCATGCTGATTACAGACGAATTTAATAATCAGCTTAGTTCATTTTTTTAGTTCGACATGTCAAATTGCATTCCAAATCCATAATAATTAATTTTGTACCTTAAATAGAAGAGTCTTGGTTTCAATTCTGTTATCATTTTCTGCAACAGTTCGATATTTCCATTCCCTAAGCATGAAAATTAACAATCTTATATCTTCAACAAATCAAAATCATCAACAAGTCGACATAATGATTTCATATAGACAGAGTGATTTAATCATAATGTAATTTATTCTAACCACGTCTTCGGAAGGTCTAGGAAAGACAGAAAATAGAAAAAGAAATACTCGACCTCTTAAATTGAAGCAAATCAACTCATATCCTCGGGCAATACGGTATTCTGTATTAACAACAATTCCTAGTCACGATATCATAGAGTGTTAGACGGTGAAACGAGAAACGTCACACTTGCGTTACCATATTAGGGCTAAATGTTTGTGTTCTTTTACAGAAGCTAGTACGTATATATACGAAACCAATAAAATCCAAGAAAATAAAGGAGCATGCTGTCGAAAGAAAAATCGAAACGGCTAAAGAAAGAACAGATAATGTTTTTTATATTGTAGAAAAGAAAAGTGGCAAAGTCCAATTAGCTTTAAAACATATCTTCAAATGAAGTGTGGAAAAAATAAAAACAATTTTCAAAATTTAATAGCTTAATTTTTTTTTGTATTCAAGGTGTCTCTGGAAATTTTCGGACACTCTTAACTTTTAAATAGCGTTTGTTTGGGTATCAAAATGCGCAAGATACACAGTGTTTACTACCAAAGCAAATCTAATAACATAACATAACTTTTCTTTATTTTGTCTTCAGTCGTTCATGTTTGCTTTTTAAAGCCAGCTAGCCAGGTAATGAACCCACCTGATTTATGTATCCTATTCCATTTTCTCTATTTTCCCGGCCTAACCTATAATTGGAATAAAAAATCAAGGTATGTGAGGTTCCGTATCATTGCCTCCTTCTTAAAGATGATAGTACCGACCAAGTTACTATACTGTCTAGCTATCTGCATGACCCTCTTTATACGGTATCAATAGATGATATGAACAATCGTCTCCTTTTAGTGAAGGAATTCTATTGTGCAACCCTATCACAATCGAATAAAAGCCGCTGTAGTTTCGGTGACACTTTTCGAGTAACATAGGGTTTGGCGTAGCAATGTTATCATTTTTAACACTATAGGTATATGTTTTTAACAAAACATACTATACTTTCAATTCTTGTTATAACTTGTACTTGCATACCTTTGGATTTGATATCAGTACTTAGTGACAGTTAAACAATGGATCGTTGGACTTTGTAAAGAATAATTTTTGTTTTCAAGAATTTGCAGCAAATAACTGCAGTACAAAGTGCGTTGTGTGAGGAATTTTGAGACAAAGGTAGAAGGAATTCACCATGTCGATCAATCCTGACACTTTCTGATGCGATCTGGGAATGGTCAGTCAAGATGATGCATCTCATCTGCCCCTGTCTCTAATTGTACTGCAATTATTGACTGGAAATTTGCAAAATTACTTTTTTTTATTTACAAATGCCAGAATCCATTTTTTATCTGTCGCTAATGACATAATCTAAAGATATGCATGCAGATTAAGTTATGATAAGAAATTAAAATGTATTTTGTTTTGTTCTAGTGTTAAAAGACTCTTTTACATTGATGACAATAGAAAAACAGTCCAGCTGTGTTGTAAAATGTTTAGGAGAGATAGCATCATTGTACTAAAAAGACACAACATACATTTCAAGAATGATGTGATCGAATAATGCAATTAATCTTTAAATAAATGTATGCAAATCAAGTATAGGTATTCTTATATTTTCAGAATATAACTTAATATTTTAAGCATAAGTTCCTGAATAAATCAGTTTCAGTCAATTTGAACATTATTTATTTAGGAAACATTTTTATATATCGGCAACATAGGACCATGTCCGACGAATTAAGATTCCGCCACCTATGATAAATATCAGCAACTTTTAAATTAAACACCTGACAATTATTGATTGATATCTATTTCTCAATAATTTTCTATTCAATTTATTTGGCTGAGTGTACTTGATAAGAGCATTATGATTATAATAGCTCAGAAGTCGGAGACTTGTGCGGGAGAGGGGGCGGCATATTATTATTAAGCAGGCCGCATTTGCGCCCAGGAACGACTTACGTTGGTAGGCCCTAACCACTATTCAGTGCAGGAATGAGGGAAAACCTCATTAATTAGGGGGGTAGTCAAATATCAACCGGTATCAATCTTTCACATTGACCCAAGCCAACATACCCGCAGAGAGGGCGCCAAACCTCTCCACGAATATAGCTTATATACGGTCTACCGGCAGCTGGGCTCGAACCAACACCGATCTAGTCACCTCGATTCCAGTACTGACGCCTTAAACCGCGCGACCACTGACCGATCCGATTTGTGAATTAAATTAACTGTTACCTATGTTATAACATTCATCTTCTACAGACATTTAAAAATTGCGTTGTCTTATTCTCTCTGTATCACACATGTCGGCAGGTTTTGGCAATTTTTATGTCTACTATAAGTATGAAAAGAACTATAACATTGCTATGCCACTATCTATCTATGTGACACTTTTCTCGTACTTCTTCATGTAACAACTTCACTCAGCCCTTTAGATTACAATAATATACGCTTTTCGCATATTCTGATTATGTTTACAAATATGATTATGTGTCAAACATTAATGCTGGCTGATGTTTACCTAGTGGTTTAATAAATTACTGCATCTCTGTAAGCCAATAAAAAATGAAGAAGAACATGTATCTTAGACGACAAATATTTTCAAATACATCAGATTCTATATTCCGTTCTTAGTAGGATTAAATTTCCTTTAGGTGTAACTGACCGCTAGAATGCCAATTATTGAACTAAACCATTACTGCGACGAATTCTATATTGCACAAGTACCTTCACCACTATTCTTCTAATTCAAAGCGACTGTCAATTCCATAGAATACTTTACTTTTTCCAGAGTGACAGCTTCCACGACACCACTATGAGATATTTGAAGAACTGTTGTAACTCTTTTGCGATAAATCTTTTATATGCCCCTAGGACTCTTCTGTGTTCCTTTCAGTAGGCCATTGTCCATGAATCTCATTCTGTCGCGTGAATTTGTTCATGGTTTTAATTAAATTCCATCGGAATAAGCTTGTTTTGAAAATTGTGACAAAACTGAGATACAACCATTTGTTTTTGAGATACAGATATGCATACCATTCAGAACACTATATTCATGTCAAAGAATTTCTCCATAATTAAACTATTTACATTTTAAGAAAAGAACGATAACGGTATGTCATAATTTCACACAATTTCCAAATAAGGCTAATAATGAGCCAAATACAGGCTGATAGTCTGGATCTCTTTTCTACAAAATGTACTTGTTATTACAGTAAGATTTATGCATTGAACTTAAACGGGTTAAAAAATATTTTCCTTAAAACGTCTTTAATGACCTTTTATTAACATTTACACAAAACATGTTTAATTTTACGCAAAGTATTCTAAACAAATAATACAATATGCATTAAGAAATACAAAGTATCTTTTGATGGTAAACAAAATGTAATATTGGCTGGGAAATAAACGAGCAAAATAATTTAGTTTATTTCATAAATTCAGTTCTGTCAAGACATTGAACATTATTTATTATTATACCCTCAGAATTTTCGATAGGAAACATATTTCAAAGACAAATCGTTTAACAAAATCGACGCTACCAGGTGTAGACAGCTGGGGAACTTAATTTAGTGGATACCTTACTGAAAGCAGTTTTATCTCATCTATCAGCTCCCAAGTTTAAAGGTACGTGCCTCTGAATAGCTCACAAAGCTATTAGTGAGGTAATTTAGTGTTAACGAATTAATGAAAAACAGATTTTATCGCCGTACCTCTGAGATATATATCTTTGAAAACCCAGGAACAGATAGTGACAGAAAGCACAGACAACAGCTTCGTAAAAAAATATTCATGACAATGTCCAAAGTAACAAATATAGAATTTTTTGTGGTCTACGTCAGAAAGTTAAATGAATTAAATCTATTCGGATTTAGGTGTTTTTATCACATTGTAGCCTAATATTTATAACTGAGCCAAAATGAATTATAAATTAATTAGATATACATCGAACTGTCTTTGTAAGTATGCATTTTTATATATTTAATTTAATATACTTGAAATATTGGAATCAAAATTCAGTTTTTGATCAACTGAGTGTGAACCATTCGAAATATGAATGTCAAAATGTAGTTTCCTTAAGAGCTATTTACAAGCTTAGCTTTGTTGACGTTTCAAGAGACGTATCTCCCTCTTTTTCAGATGCAGCTCTGAATTTCGAAATTAAATCGTTTTTTATATTTGATGTGTGCACTAACATTCATGACATGACATGACATGACATTCTGGTGCATTTCTATGCAGTATTTATTTGTAGACTCTTATCTTAGTTTGTACACAGGGTGTGTACGCCAGAGCCATGAAGTATATTCTCAATTACAATTGACCTTTATCTGTGTATTATAGAGCTATTTCTTGTAAGTGAATCTTTCTATTTAGGGTAGATAAGTTGTTACCAAATATTCCTCTTCTTATTGATCTCTTGATGATGTGCTGTTGGATAATAACTGCCCACATCTTTCTATTTAGGGTAGATAAGTTGTTACCAAATATTCCTCTTTTTATTGATCTCTTGATGATGTGCTGTTGGATAATAACTGCCCACATCTTATTGTTTCTGAGCCAGGTTATGATGTCTGAATATACCAAATGTAGCATTGAGTTTACTTTTCATAAAAACGTCTAAGAAAGAAAATTCAGATCGTAGTGATGGTATAGACTTCCGTGTAAGTTATCTAAACCGATGACGTGACAACCATCACAAAAATGATCAACATTGATAACTGTCTGCAAGCCAAGCTAAGAAATCTCTAAGGGAAGGAAATTTAATTGACGTCAAGAAAATTTGAACAGATATAGAGAAGCTGTTAAGCCAGCTGACATTCTTATGCCGTTGATGAAATGAGATTACCTGGATTTTTGAAGACGAAACATCACTTTAAAACCAATTCATAACTAAAAATCTTACACCAGGGAAACTGGGATGTAACGGACACATTAGGTATTATTTACAGCAGGAGAAGTAAAGAACAAGCTGAGGATATATTCTGCGAAGAAAAGCACATAAGTTTTATAAAGAATGATGTATCCAAGTCTGTAAAGAATCTCTTTAATATCAGTTATTTTTTGTTTTTTACAGGCGGCCCTCCACTTGCCTCTGTTTTGGATGAAGCTGGTTGAATTTTACAAATAGGTAGTTACTATCAATTTGAACTGTACCAAATTCGAAATTGCTCTCAAAGAGTATGAGGCCCTTGAGTATGACAAAGATTATGATAGCAATTACACGATAGTTCCTAAAATCTAAAAAAAGGGGAACAGTGCTGCTCTGCTAGCAAAGGTCGAAAAATAACTTACAAACGCATCCAAGATAAAGACTCATATCGAATTTGAATTTATTTTATCTTCTGAGAAAATTTTAAAGACGGATATATTCGCTATCTCTGCTTGTGCACAATCTGGAATTGTGGGGAGGGTAGCCCAAAAAACTACAGTACCCAATGGGCCCCTTCCTCCCATGAGAAGATCAATCCACTTGAGCCGCTAACCAACCTAATAAAGAGAAAAAGATGGTGACCTCGCTCAGGGGGATTTCTCTAATGTAGACCATAGAAGGCCATCTTTCTCCCAACACGGATTCTCTTGTTGACGAAATGCCAGTGCACTCACAAGTTTCGTTCTGCTGTTTGCAACTTCTACAAAGAGGTGTTTCACACTTCGTCATGCTCATGCTTCCAAAGGTGCTTCCTTAACCAACTTTGAATACTTGTCGCCGGACGAGGATTTGTCCTAGACATGGCCAGGTACTTTTTTTGCTATATCGTTGCAGAGATACTCTAGGAACTCCTTAGCAAATTTACAGCTATTTATTTTATCCCACCGTTTTCTAAATTCTTTGTGGGTATCCTCCTTCATAATTCCAACCAAAGCTGACAACGGAAGCATACTGGAACAACCAGGTTCAAGACTATTGAGACCCATGTCCGACCCGGTATACAGATATGCTGTTCTCGGTTGAGGCCACTACCAGTGCCTGATGGCATTCTCATGCTGATACAGTTGTTATCTTATAATTACGTAAGATCAGTCGTGATTGTTTACTATCTGTGTAAATTCTGATGGTTTTGCTCATTGTATGCCTACGGACAATTTCATTAGCGGCTATGGTTATATTTTCTAATTCCGTTTGTACCACAGTAGCATGCCTATCCATTGCCCACTGATATTGGATGTGTAGGGATCTGGAATAGATTCCACATTTTGCATCTTAATTCCTTTTTGATTCGTCTGTGAAGATGTTGATTACATCCTCACTGGTAGTTTCCTCATTTTTGATAAGTGCCATGGAGGGTTTGTCAAATGCAAACCTGGGAGAAATACTGTTAGTGTCTGTAGAAGGATCATCTTTCTGACTACCCCATTCCACAGGCGACTCCTAACTTTTCCATATCCTACTTCTGGTATAATATCAGTATTTTTGAGGCAAAGCATGGTTGTCGCAGCCATGCATCTTTTAGATGAATATCTAAAGGTGGGAAACATAGCATTAGCTTCCACTGCTATGATCGGTATTGTTCGCATAGCTCCTCTTATGCTCAGGCAGGTAATCATTTGTACCTGGCTGAGTTACTGTTTAGCTGTTGACTGTTGGACTTTTGGCTACCAGGCGACAGCCCCGTTGGCTACCATTGGTCTCACAATGACAGTGTATATATGTCCACACATGACCACGCTTGTGCACAGAAACAAATCTCAAAAGGGAATACATTAACTATAACAATACCTTGCAATAATAATGGCACTATATCACAGCAGCTTTTGACTACTGGAATTAATGTTAAAAGTTGAAAGTAAATTTGATTACAAATGCGTAATCAGTGCAAAACAAGTTGCCAAATTCGTAAAAGAGTATCATTATTATTACAATAGATTGTACGTTCAAATATGCACAGAAAATGTAATATTGTGCTGATCTGGGTTTCTGATCATAGCAACATAACCAGCAACAAAAAGACATGAGGACAATAGCAGTCAAGTTATGGGGTCAAAATCAATATTCAGTCTGTTGCATAACCATATCTGGTTAGATAATATTGGATCAAAGAGCAATCTGTGAAAGAATGGACGGACCAAATCTGGTTTAAGACAAATCACGTATCTCGTTAATCTATTTTTTGTTAGCGTATACTGCTTACATATATTTTGTCTTTCTATACATTAAGAAAGCATCCGTTTTAGTATTCAGTAATCGATAAACAACAATAACGAACTCTCGATCTGAACAGGAATTTATTTACGCATCTTATTCCTGGAAAAATATCCCAACGATTAAAAGTTTAGAAATGAAAACTCAACCTATACAAAAGAGCATTTTGAAATTTTTCCCTTCCCGCAAAATATAGCTTTTGTTTCAGTGACGTACGTTCGTAATCCAATAAAGTTTTCCTTTGTTACCCTTTTACAACTTCTTCACTTTTTCAATTAATAAAACTTTTCAGTCAAATCGCATTACCTTTTGTCCTTCTATAAAACTGGAACCTACTGGTTGAATAATTGGACTTGAATTCTTATTCGTTTGTAAATTGTATAATTATATCTCCGAACATTTTAAACAGAAACGTAATATATCTGGTTATTTTATATTTTATTTGTCGGGATAGAATAGTCATACAGGCACTACTTTATCAAAACCATATTCTTGAGACAGGCAGAATTGCTTTACTCGAACACTATAGTATATTTTCACATCTTTCATTGTCAATACATTCAACTGGCATTTCTTATAGCAAGGGATATACGATCTCTTTCACTGTATACATGAACAAATTGTCTGTCTTGATTTTGATTTTAATGAACGAAAACATTTGTTAATTTTCGTAAATGTACTTTTTAAAAATTACCGAAACTAATTATTATTCAAACTAAGTACTATGACTTTTCAGATTATTATGTTGCCTGTTAAAAAGTACTACAAAATGTCTCAGTACCACGATTGTATGAGAAGTAATTTCAACTGCAGCAACCTTAAAAGCAACAAGAGGAAATGAAATCAATATACGGAGTGTCTTAAAATTAATGAGACATAGGATAAAAGCAGACTCCTGACGATAGAACATATCTTAGCTCAAAAGATACAGGATGTCAAAGTTAAAATTTATATTTCAAATTTCTTGAACCTTTTAGAGTTTTGAATTATTACTGAAAATTTGGATATGGGGGAAAACAAACTTTGCCTTAGTGTAAAAAATTATTTAGAACTTTTTTCGTTTTTGTACGTAAGTAGGTATAGTTTTAATAGCAAAATATTATCTAAGATTTTTAATACACATACGTTTTATATCGTTTTCTACCAAAGTATTTTATATTTCTATATTGAATATAATTTAATTTTCAAGATAAAAGTATGTGTGTTTACATGAAGCTGTCATAGTAAGCTTTAGTTATTTTGAAATACAATATATAATTGTTACTTTTTATTTCAAAATAACCAAAGTTTATGTTAGTTTTAAGTACACTAATTTATTTATTAATTTCGGTATACACTGCCCCGACAGTAATTCAATTATACGCAATACAATATATATTAAGAGATAAAGATTCACAGATATATAAAATATTACATACAGATTAGCCAGCATCAATATCCGATCTATTAAAATATTATTTATTACAGTATATTGACAATTGGATGAAATAACAATATGTGGAAGAATAGATGGATGGATCTGCTTTAAGACAAATCATGTTTCTCGTCAAGACCTATAGTTTGACGCTAATCAAAATGTCAATATGCTAAGTAGTAAAAGCAACATCAGTATTGTTAAAGGACTCTTAACAGGCAGATATCTCAATAAGCACACATAGACATCAGAAACTCCAGCACAACTGCTAACGCGTAGCAGAGTGTGTAAAATGGCTTACAAGAAAGATTTACAGATACACCAAATATTACATGCAGGTTAACCAGTAATAAACAACATGTTTTCAAAATACAATTTACAAACAAACTAACTTATAATATAGGTACATATTAAACAATAAACAATGCATTTTTAATATCATTTAGCAAAAGATGTCAAACTTATCCTGAATTACAAAATGTAGCATAGCATACATTGGAGAGTTAGTCTTTGATATAGATACATGAAATAGAAAACAACGCAGGCGAGTGCTTTGGTCGGAAATGCAAAATTAATATAGCTGAGCAATTCAAGGGAGCAACTCAATCTCGTTGTATCATAACTTATACAAGAGAACAATAAATTTATATTTACGATGCAGAGATACCTGAAAAATATGAAACCTACCCAATAACTGAACTCTCGGAAATCTTATTCCTGGATAGACTCCATCACTTCTAAACCACAGATATTTGACAAATCGACTTTGAGGTCACGGTTTTTATCTGACATTCATAGTATGGGTTCCACTTCGCAGAAGCGCGTTCAAGCTTAGACAACACCAAAGTTATTAATCAGCATAAGTGAACTGTACCCTTTAAATTTATAGCAATTGTGTATAATAAACTAATTTTTATTTGCTCTTGCCACAGTAAGTATTATCAATATGGCCCGAATGTAATTAATTAATACAACCTCCACCTCCAAGATTTTTAAATTGAGTGCAAAGTTGAAGTTTTTTTATTATTTAATATATAACATTTATCAACATTTAAATATCAATTATTTTGAATACACCAGTGATACACTTCTTCTAAATTACTCTGAGAATTTATACAATCATCTCGTGACAGTACAATAAAGTTGTACAACTTAAATCAGACGTCATATCATTTATAAAAACGTTAAATAGCAGTGGATCAAAAACAGAGCCTTGAAGCACTCCTGAGGAAACTTAAACAACAAAATAAATTTCATATTTTAAGTATGATTAAAACAATTTTAAGAAATTCTTACTAATACCAATAGAAAATAATTTCTTCAGCAAAACATAATGGACCGTTCTGTCAAAGGTTTTTGAAAAATCGATATAGTAACATCCGCCTGGCCACCATTTTGAAGATTTTCGGAAATATATTGTGTGATAATAATTGTGTGATAACAATAATATAATAATAATAATGTTTATTTAATAGTTAACAAATAAATACAATAAGAAATAATTACTGAAGCATAAACATTGGAGAAACCCACAAAAGAAAAATCTGTACGTGGGTTTATTACCAAAGGCAATACCATACAGGAATCAGGAAATCAACAAATAATTACAAAAATTTCATAATAAAGATACAATTAAAATATAAACTATACTACAACTACTACAACTTTAATAAAAACAACAATTCAAATTAACAATAAAAATTAATATTAGTATTTTAATGGTTCTTGAGTGGTGGCTGTTGAGGTTAATTAATAATTCTTCATATCAATAATACGATGGATACTTTTTCTTGGTATTACAGATAAATAATTACGTAACTTTTTTGAAAATAAACTTTTAGAATTAATTCTTTTTAAATAATCAGGAATTGTATTGAAGACATTAGGGCCCAAAAATATACAGTAAGTTGGTAGTTATCGACCGATCAGGCATAAATCCGTGTTGGTCAGTACAAATTTGTGATTTCGTATGACCGAATAGAATCTCATGAATTACCATCTCGAAAACTATGCTAAAATTATTTAGGATATATATAGCTCTGTAATTTTCAATGATTTCCCTGTCATGCTTCTTGGAAACTGGCGTAATTCTAGACATTTTCCAAATATCAGGAAATGTTGTAGATCTATGTCATACGTTAAATAGAATAGAGAGTGGATGGGCTAGAACAGAGACACACTTCTCCACTAAGAATGCTAGGATGTTATCAGGCCCCGTGGTTTTCTTAGGTTTAATTTTTTTAAGAACTCTTATAACATGATCTTCAGAAATATGCGGTACGAATGGCATGTTAATAAGCCTAAAGTCGACCTCTGCATTGTATTTAGAGGACAAAGTTAACTGAGATATTTATTATATATTATATTATTATTTCACTTGCTTTTATTGAAACGATGCTTCCATTTTGTACCTCATTAATAAATGCTTGATTCAATAAAGGATTTTTTCCACAGTGTTTTAAACTGACAAAAAAGGAGATCCAAATCTTACAGACAATTATCGTCCAATCTCTATTATACAAATTTTTGGAAAAACAATAGTAGCCATATTAAAAATGTGATTGTATACCTTCCTTGAAAACAATTCCGTTTTATGTGCGAGTTAATTTGGTTTTAGACTAAATCGGTCTACAACCAATGCAGTGCATGGAGTTGTGAGAGACATTGTCGGAGGACTTGAAAAGGGCGAACACACAGCTATTGCTTTATGTGATCTCACAAAGCTTTTCGACTGTGTCCCCCATGACCTATTGTTGGGTAAATTGGAGTATTATGGTGTGAGAAGTTTGCCACTGTTTTTTTTTAAGTCGTATCTAATGGAGATATCTCAATGTGTGAAAATTAATAATAATGTGTCCCAATTTAAAGTGAATCAGCATGGTGTACCACAGGGATCCATTTTAGGGCCAATTCTGTTTTTGATATTTATTAATGATCTTCATTACTTTATATTACCTAATAAATGTATTCGCTGACGATACTACTTTGCAGATATCACACAGAGACATATTTCGGTTAAATATGTTTTTAAATCAATTAGTAAAACAAGCAGAATAGTGGTTTTCGATTAACAAACTCACAGTAAATATTGAATAAGCCCAGAAGCTTACCATCTCTTCAAACCGAGCAGATGTGAAAGGTGAACAAGTAAAGCTGCTAGGTATAGTTTTGATTGATGGTCTAAATTGGACAGGTCATGTCGGTGCAGTCTTTTGAAGTCACTCGCAAGTACTGTTTTTTTACTACGTCAATTAAAACCTGTAGTTAGTCTTGAAACTTTGATTTCTTCCTATTTTGCATTTTTTCATTCCCGTTTGTGTTATGTGATATTCTTATGGGGTAACTCTGTCCATCGAGTAAGATTATTTCTGTAAATGATACTGCAGGAAACAGCTACTCCACGGACCAATGCCCCGACCGGCATTGAATTACTCCTGCAGTATCTGTGTGAACAGCCAAGAACCCTTGTCGGACACACCACCAGACATAGACCGGATTCGGGCTTGTTAGCCCTTATCAGTATGACACGACCGACAATTGAACTGGCTGCTTCTTCATATGTATGTTCACATATAAGCTGAGTGCAAGCTATGCTTTGATAAAATCTTTGTGCTTTGTTGAAAAATGATTTCAAAATCAAACCTCGTCGATCTTCTTTAAATTTTGCACGTACCCATAATTTACCGTTCTGAACAACTTTTTCAAGTAACATTTTGCTGTATTTTCAGTAGAAAAGGCACTTCCTGAACCAATAACAGTTTTCAATCGGTGCACTGAATATTTCAAATAGGATTATTTCGAAAACTGTTACTCCTAATGACTTCAACAAGGTATACAGATACAACGGGTAGGACAATCGATGGTTTCTATAGTCAGATGGATACACTGAGCTGCAAAAAATTTTTTCCATTTAAAAGAAATGTGATGTGCCATAAGTGGCGCCCTCTACTCGTGACGTCAAAATTAGTTAAAAATTCTTATTTTCCGTGCAAAAAAACATAATTATGTCAATTTTTTTTTAATACTCCCACAGGTTTCAAATTTGTTGAGAATTTCAAAATAAAATCTAGCATTGAACGCCCTGTATTTTTTAAACCGGCAACATTCGAATAAGGCATATTTAGCTCAATCCACTTTTTTTGGTCACCAGTATCTCCAGCTCCAAGATTTCCCAACCTTGTCAAAAAAGGCAAAAAAGATAGTGACAGACACGTTTGTATTCTAGAAGAATGAAGTACAGAGGTTGTAATTTCCTCACTAATTTAAAATTCCAACATATCAGTCTTTACAAAAAATTTACAAGGCTGTCTTCAACTCATTTTGAGTTGCTGATTAGTTTGATTAGACTAAAAGTATCAAAAAGGATACATACATGAGGAAATAATGCAATATGTGTATAATATTCCATGTCATTTTTACTACAATTTTCCGGATTTTTTAAAAATAAACTCATACAGACCCCCGAGGGATGAGGAAATTCATGATTATCTATTTGTATACTCTCATCAATCATAATTTGGAAATCCTTAGTACTCGTACCTATATTATATACTCCACTCTTCTACAACATCAAATTTTGGACCATATATGTACTTCATTGATTTCACTTCGTTCATTAAATGAAATTGTCGCAAGTTTTCGCGGTGTAATTTGACATATTGCAAAGTATGCGTTAAGAGCTCTCAGATCGTAATTACTTATATTCAGATTTTCTTGTAAATCACTATTTGAATACTTAGGGGGCGGATTCATTTCTGATACTGATTCAGTAATGTCAACGCCATTTTTATTATGATTGCTCTCTTTTCTCCGTAGTCATACTCTCTTAGCCCGTATACCGCATAAATTTAACCAATACTCAATTACCACTCCATCTGTAAAATTTTATTTTAACTTGGTCAGTCTCATTTCTTTGTTGACGAAAATATGAGGATGATCTAGGATGTTTTTTTATATTCACTGTGTTTAGATTTTTCCAGATATCGAGAAGGATCGGATATAGGTCTAAATAATTTACTTATAATTGCTTGTTATTCGTCAACTAAACTATATTTTATCAATTTATATTTTTTTACACTTTTAGCAGTATCAATTAATTTCTTCTTCACGTCTAATGAATGATGTGACATGAGAAAAGTTTTTTTTGAGAAGAAATTAAAAATTTGATAAAGAAACATTGTTTTAATGCCAATATAACCTCAGATATGAACTTTATTTAGTTTCTTGATAACTTTTCCATCTCCTGTGTTATTAAACTTTCTCATTAATTCTCGAACACAATTTATTAAGACGTAAAGTTCTGCATATTGTTTACTGAGAAGTTGAATTGCATGTCGATAAGATATTTCACCTATACCGCGGCATTTATCTTAATAAATTCGTTGCCGTAAGTTCAACATTATGAAAGAATTTTGTCTAATAGATTTGAAGTTTTGTTGTTGTCCAACTGATGTTTAATTATTAAATACACGTTTGGACATACACAGGCATCTAAATAAAAAACTTCATATCTGAGGCTATATTGGCATTAAAACAACTTTTCTCTATAACATTTTTAATTTCTTAAATAGTGCCACTATTGAAACAATTTTTCATGTTTTTAACACCCTGCCATTTTTACAGTTGCTATCTACATTTCAAGACAAACCAGAAATGTGAAATAAAAAAGATTATAGAACACAACTGTCTGTTCTACACTGAAAGAGTATGAAGAGATACCCCACGATAAGACGAAACACAAAAAAAATACTCAAATACCTCACATATAGTATATATACTTGATGTGACGCAGAAATATCCCCATGATGGAAATACTGCGAACCTCAATGCGAACACTCATGTTCTGTTTTTTCCTTTTTAAGTTTCATAAGATAACAGGAGAGAAAGATAGATCTAGAGCATTTAGATCTATTTTACCGATCTCAACTACAGTCGTTTTGAAGAGACGCGACAAGTGAGTACGCGGCTTTAGGCGCAAAAGACTATTTGTGGATATTTTAGTGACAGGAATACCTATACAATTAAAAAAAAGTTTAAAAAAATGCCAAAAAATAAATAATTTTACAGGTTATATAAAAATATATATATATACAGGGTGTTCCAGAATGATGGTCAAATATTTTACCAGTGTATTCCACAAGCCATTTCAGGGGGATCTTCATATGAACATTTTCAATTTGGGTTCATCCTGTTAAGATATTCGAGTCTCAAAATGGCAGAAAAAAATAGTTTTTTTATTTTTCCTTAAAAACGGTTACACTTAGAAATTTAAATTTTGGTACACATTCTCAGCTAGTCAAAAGCTATTTTATAGTGGTGTCTGTTCCTTAGCTCATGTTTCTGGAGGACGAGAATAAGCAACCCTTAGATTTATTTTTTTCAGAACTTTTTTCTGCAATAGCCGATTTCAACATTTTTTTTAAGTGCTACACCTAATTATACTACCTTTTCTCCTCTTGTAATTTTTCCATACAACCATCAGTTTGCGCGGAAAACAATATAAATAGTTTTCCTTACTCTAAACATCTTTTCGTAACCGGTTACTGATAACCGCAGTAGGCGGTTGCTATGTTGATGTCTCTCTGTTGTTTTGTCAAACAAATCGCCATTAGGTCTATATTTGACAGTTTTTGCAAATATTTTTAAACAAAGGTATTCCTGTACATGTTGCCAATCCTGCCGTATGCATATTCCGTCAATTTATTCGCTAATATTTGTACGGAAGAGTCAGTTGTTTACAAATATTTGCCAAAACTGTCAAGATTGATTTTTTTGACAAGACAACAGAGAAACATCAACATAGTAACCGCCTACTGCGGTTATCAGTAACCGGTGACGAAAAGATATTTAGAACAAGGAAAACTATTTTTATTTTTTTCCGCGCAAACTGTTGGTTGAATGAAAAAATTACAAGATGGAAAAAAGTTGTAAAATTATATGTAGTATTTAAAAAAAAAGTTTTCTTGAAATCGGTCGTTGCAGGAAAAAGTTCTGAAAAGAATAAAGCTAAGGGTTGCTTATTCCCGCCCTCCAGAAACATGAGCTAAGAAATAGACACCACCATAAAATAGCTTTTTACTAGCTGATAATGTGTACCAAAATTGAAATTTCTAAGTGTAACTGTTTTTAAAGAAAAATAAAAAAAATCTTCTTTTCCGCCATTTTGAGACTTGAATATCTCAACAGGGAGGACCCAAATTGAAAAATTTTATATAAAGATCCTCCCCTAAAATGGCTTGTGAAATACACTGGTAAAATATTTGACCATCATTCTGGAACACCCTGTATATATATCTTTTTAGGAAACAACTTTATGTATGCTTGATTATTGCATTATTTATTGGTGAGAAATCTACTTATGCTCTGTACCTATTAACTTTATGTATATTAGACATCCTGTATAATAACGCCCTAGCTAAGGCATAAACCCAAAGGCCATACTGAAAAAGAAATTCCTATGTTGTCGAATAACTGAATTGGACTAACACTAAAGAGTTATAATGAGAATTAATTAAATACTCAGTATTATTAATAACTGGCAACACAATAAAGTTTTACAATACACACAGTGAATAATATATCGATTTAATTATGATACGTCAATTCCACTGGATACTGAAAAGGTCACCAACAATATCTATCATATAGAGTGTAATTAGTATTAATAAGAGAATAGATTTGGTATTAATATGACTAATTAATACATTAATATAATATGATTAATTTGGAATCATACAATGATAAACTTTGAACAAAAGCATAACTGGGATAGGTAGGCTCCGATATGCGCATATACAATCATTTTATCACTTTAAATGCCTTCGTAATGATCTTTGTGCGAGCGGTTATTAAGCAATTATGAATATAACGTGCTTAATTTGCACTGTATAATGGCATTTGTTAACGCTAAATGTGTTATCATAGCTATATTTATGCAATAGCCACAATTACTGAAATTAACAGTTGCAGAAAACAGAAAATAGTTTTCGTAAAATAATGACATTTCTATTGTCATTTCAGTATCGAAATGACAGTCTTTTAGGCATATATGCTTAAAACAATCTTTTTACGCACATATGCGTAAAATAAAAGAATTTTAAACTATTTATTTATTATAAATATTAAGGCTGTAATGATAGAACATTTTTAGGAGCCGTTTTCAGACGTCCACGCGCTTTCATTTTTCTCCTCAATGGCACTTCGTATTGGAATGAAACAAGTTCTAATTAACTAATGAATGTCTATTTAACTAGACAGAAGAGCCGTTTTTTCGAAAAAAAAAATGGATTTAATCAATTTTTCGGCCGTGATATTGCCTATATATAGAACTACGCTGAGGCGTTGTTAGGCACTATTATAAAAAAAGAAAGCTGTAGGCTAGTAAATCAAGTCCTTATGTAACAGGAAATTATTTCATTTTTCAATTTTTTATAATTATGTTCATGAATTCTGTCCGCCAAGAAGACATATTTTGCCAAATTTCGGCACACAATTGCCTAACTTCCAGGGGCAGAAACTTAAATTCGTCGCTGACAAATTGTGGGCGATGTTGAAGGGCGGACCTTCGTGGAAGATACACTGTAAAAATCATTCTTCAAGTTGATACAGGGATAATATGAGCACAATATTAAAATTTAAATTAACATTAAAATTTGCCTGCGAAATTTGACCTTATATAATATACAGGGTGTCCGGAAATTATGCGTCAAGACTTCAGAAAGTGATTCCTCACAAGAAATTAGGGTCATGAAGTTCTATAACAATTTTTCGAAAACTCAATATTAACGGAGATACAGGGTTTTAAAAGTTACAATTTTATTTTCGATATTTGTAAATAACTTCTTAAGAAATCCAAATACTTACATAAAATTTGTAAATCGGGGATTTTTGCAGACGAGAAATTCGAATATGTTTCTAATTTTGACGTCACTAGTAGAGGGCGCCACTTATGGCACATCATGTTTCTTTCAAATGACAGAACTTTTTTACTGCTTAGTGTATCCATCTGACTACTGAAACAATCGAATCTCCTACCTGTTATATCTGAAAAAGCTATACCTTATTGAAGTCATTAGGAGCAACAGTTTTCGAAATAATCTTAGTTGAAATATTTAGTGCACCGAGTAAAAACTGTTTTGGTTTCAGTTGAAGTGCCTTTTCTACTGAAAATACAGCAAAATGTTACTTAAAAAAGTTGTTCAGAACGGTAAATTATGGATACCTGCAATATTTTTAAAAAATCGGCCTGCTTTGATAAAATCTTTGTACTTTGTTGAAAAATGGTTTCATCAAATCTCGCCGATCTTCTGAGAGCTGGAGAAACTGCTAATGTTGCAATTATGTTATAACTGGGTCTTTCAGATTTATACATTTATTTTATTTTATTCCATTGTTCAAAAGTTATAGCATAAATAAAACTTTGTAAAACCGAAACAAGTATTAATTACATATAAAACAACAAAACCAAATTTGTTAATAAAAATGTTATAGATCCAAATACCTTAAGTGTATATATTTCTTTAGATTGAAATGTTTATGAACTGAAATATTTAACAGTGTAAGAGAGGCAGTCCTACGCGATCGTAAATTATCGCGAACCTTAGAAAATGCAGTAGCTGCATCTACTTCCAAACGAATCGTTCTCTCTTCTCTGGAATACAGTCGTCTCCTTATTTTGTATAGAACTTTCTATGCCACAGAAGTTGAACGCCAACCTCCGTGTCAGTTGAGCATCGATATATTGGCTCCTGCATATGCAAGGAAGGTTGCAGAACATCGTCTAACGCAGTGTCCAGTATACTCAATAACATTGGGTAATATAAGAAATTCAGCAATCTTTTAAGGAATTGAATCTATGTGTAGTACATTTTGAATTCCTCTACGTGAAATCGGTTGTGATCAATGTTCGATGGATCTCTGGTATGTAAATAATCTAGCAACATTAATTTTGGTATTGGAAACAGTCACTTTAATGAACGATTTATCTTCAATGTTCTCTGTACATAAATAAGTTGATTCTTTTCTCCTACAGGCTCTAAATATACCAACAATCAGACAAGTTTTTGGAATAACTACTTTTCATCATTTGCCTCTTTGATAAACCTTTCAACCTGTTCCTTGGAAAATATTCTGGATTTTCTGGGTCTCTAACCAATTGATTTCCTTTCGAGGAAAGCAATAAGATTGGTATATTTACTAATATCCATATTTTTATACGAATACATTGTAGTTTTCAGAATGGAATAATTACTCCATAATGTAGAGGGTGCACATGTTAAAGATAACTGGGACAAGTACGCTAGAATATCTTTTTCCGAAATATTACATACCTTTTTTCAGCACACCAAATATTAAATTTTGCAGAAGTTTTTTTGGTACAATTAGTAGAATTAACACCGAGTTTAATTATTACGATTTAATGTTCACGAACGTTCACAGATTTCAGAATTTTTTAAAATGTTTCCATAGCAACAACCTTTAGGCTACTTATTTAAAAAAGTTTAAATAAAATAGTCTAGCGATCATATTAGCATATGCAATCGAAGATTATATCGAAACTATTTTGAATATTTATTTGACGATTTTCCGAAAGCTATTGAAGTAATAGTATTTTCTATTTCTTCCTCTTTAGCAACAGGAGACTTTTAAATTAAAGCGAAAAACTGGATTCAAATGTAAGAAATCATGATAAAACTTAATTAAAGTTGCTAAATTTGCATCATTGAGCTCCAGTTAAATTAAAGTCGGCGTATTTCTGGTTACGCAATGATAAAATTTCTGATATCTTATCAAAAAATTAAGCTTATAGAACACAAGTAAGCACAAAAATAAAATTCTCATTGGTTATTTTATTCATTGCTACTATTTATAATTTCCTCAAATAAAACAATAATTTTTAAAATGCATTTTTAAAACACGCTTTACCTATTCGTTGCTAACCTAACCCCACATTTTAACAATTATTATCACATACAAAAATAATGTGATGTAGCCGAACTCACTTTTTTCAGAAATAGATGTTTAAAAAGATATAGGGTGTTAAAGTTAAAATTCTATATTCGGTATTTATGAATAACTTTTTTAAAAATCCAAATGTTTGTATTTTACAGATCGGAGGTTTTGGGGACGAGAAATTTAAATTCGTTTCTAATTTTGACGTCACTAGTAGAGGCACTTTCTTTTAAATAGCAGTACTTTCTTGCGGTTGAGCCAATATTGCATTCTGCAATTGTTTCCAGTAACATTTTGTAAAAGACATTTTACCAGAGACCGAAACAGTTTTTGCATGATGCACAGAATATTTCAAATGGGTTTATTTCGAAAACGGTTACTTCTAACGACTTCAAAACGGTATACCTTATAAGGTAGGATAATTAATTGTTTTAATAGTCATATGTACACAAGTCGCAAAAAAGTTCTGCCATTTAAAGGAAGCACGCCATAAGTGGCGCCCTCTACTAGTGACGTTAGCAAAATAAATTCGAATTTCTCGCCTTTCAAAACCGCTGGTCTCCAAAATGTACGCAAATATTTGGATTTTTTAAAAAGTTATCCAATATCGAAATTAAAATTTTAAGTCTGACATCCTGTATCTTTTTAACCATCAATTTTTGACTAAAGTTACATTGCATTATCAAGAATCTACTCCTATATGTGTTGCATTAATTTTCAGACACCCTGTATCACATTTACCATATCAAGCTGAATATAATAGTCTTGTTCGCACAGCAGTTGGAGACCGTTTCCAATCGCCCGGCGCATGCGCAGTCTATTCATAATGCCTCCATTAGGTTAAAAATCCATTGTTTTAATTGGAATGCGCATGCTCCGGATGATTGGAAACTAATTTATGTATTGTGCGAACAAAGCTAATGTTTGACCCGTGACTACATACACTATACACAAGGGTTTGACGTAGCAATCAATAATAACTGCAGAACTGAATTAATATTTTTGTAAAGTGGTTGTATAAAAAAGCTTTACATACCATTTTAAAGACTATTTGGTACACAAAACTTATTTCTGATTCGAGGTGGATACTTGTGAAGCTTAATTTTGCAGTAGGTTGAATTTAAAGAGCAATAAAGGCTTGATCGATCGGATTTGCCTTTTTCAGTAAAAATGTTGAATGGTGCGGAAAAGCATTAAAGACCATTTTACTTGACGTTTTATTAATACTTAGGTCTAGTTTCCTTCAGTATGACATTAACATAAGAACAAAACAATGTCTACAAAATGTCATAAATATTTAACAGTAATGAACACATTCCACTTGGATTTAAAATTATATAAAATTGATTTTATTGATTATCACTGCATTTCTATATTTTATATACATACTTATATTTAAATAATTTAGAATTTTAATTATTTTATTTTGTAGACTGCTATTAATAGGATTTTAGGGCCAAATGCAGCTACTACAAACTATGAACGGAATGATAGAGGGAAGGAGACCAAACTCTGAAAACAACTTATGACCTGTCTATATAAAATTTAGCATTTGTAACTGCCCTGAACTAAACATATACAGGGTGATTCACAACTTATCTAAAAGAATTTTGGAATATATGCATCATCAAAAATTGAGTCAATATTGTAAAACAAATTTTTGTAAAATTCTTAGTTTCCGAACATTATTAAAGTTGTAGTATTTTCAACTTTTACATCGCTGAGCTACTGTAGCCCCTAGGCAGGCGATTCGATTACTGAAATCCGATTACTTTTTGTAGGCACAAAAATTTTTGTGACGCCAGTCTTTACATTAGTTTTTCAAGTGTCAAAAATGGCTTACGTGAATAGTAGAAACTCGGAGTTGATGGATATCGTTTTAATTTATGACGATGTGAAACTACTTTAGCAGAACGATTTCCCGGTAAACATGTGCCAAATGCAGCCACTTTTACCGCGGTGTGCAGTATAGTGCAATGCGAACAAAATTTGAAACCGATTCGTAAAAGAGATGGAGGTCCAGGACTTCCGCGACTTATTGCAGCATTGTGGTGTATCATACACGAGGCGCAATTATAGCCGTACCAAGTAAAGCGTGTCCAAGCATTAATACCAAGGGTTTGGACTAGGAGGGCCGGTACCATGGTCGTCACAATCTCCTGACATTAAATTATTTGAACTTCTTTTTGTGGAGATATTTAAAAAATGAAGTATATCGCACCGAAGTGGATACATACTATTGACGACTTACGGAAACGTATCATAGTTGCTGCCAATAACTTACGAGTTTAAAACGGTCAAGAAGCATAAACATTTGTGTTATTTTGAAGAAACTGTGTAAGTTGGTCTCATAATGCTGGCGTAACACCAGGTATGTCAAACTATTTTATTAATTAAAATCACAAATTAAATATATTAATGATTAATAACAATAACGACAAAAGCAGTTGAATTTGCTGTATAAAATCGGCGTTATAAAATGTTATTTACTTCTTTCCTTGAGCATTTCTTTCCAATTTTTGTCTGGTCGCAGATTGCGTGCCTTACCACCTTATCAGGTTTTACAGTGGACCATGTTACGGGCTTATTTTATTAAATATTTAAAATTTGAATTTCAAACAAGTAAATGTTTAGAACCAACTAAGTGATGCTTGCTAATCTGCAGTGAATTGAAACCTCCTAACCTAACCGCAAATGTCAACTGTGAATTTGCTCATGTTTATTTGTTTAGTTAGGTATAAAAGTTGTTTAAATCAGGAGCCTATATTGAAAACAATATGCCTAAAATTACAGTGAATATACACTTATTTATTTCTTAACATTATGGTTTGTCTTGTATGTTTTCCATGTAATCATTAATCTGACATTTCATTGGTCAATGGAATTTGAATAAAATTCCCTAATTCTTTACCGCCAAATGGATTTTTTGCTGACCTCTTTTTTTTCCTTTTTTTCTTGGGGCCTGATTGGGAAGGTCGAATCGGCAGCGTGTGCTTGATACACGAGAACATATCGCTTTTGCGGATTTAGCTGCATTTTCTGGACAGATTTTGATTATAGTTCAGATAATCCTAGTGTCAACCAGTGCTGGTAGGATTTGTGTCCTAAATTTGACCCCTTAATAACATTTCACCACGAGGCCGTCTTACAATTAAGATACTGCTTTCTTTGCAGTAAGTAATAACTTCTCTGTCATATACTCCGACCTTGTTGTAAAACCATATTTATTAAACGTATCTATTTATTTATTTTAGACCTCGCTGATCTCGTTGATGGCATTGATGTCGTTGATGCCACTGTTGTCATCGTTATCGTCTTCGACTTATTATCATCATTGTTTCTTTGGTTTCTGCATCACCATTTGAACTCGCCGCTAACGTAGGGGCTCCTGTCTGCATCTTCAGCACCCTGAGGACTCGCTTGCTAATCACCTGCGACTAGAGATGCATGACCCAACAGATAAACCTTTTATTATTTAAGCATATCGATTTCCTAGAATGTAATGCACAAGTAGCTACTTTATTTTATTTTCTTGTAGTTATTCGATTGCTACCCATTAGGGTGGTACAATTATTGCTTATAGTTACAATAACTTACCTAGCTTATTTCTTTTTATTATTTCCAAGTAGTTTATTGGTTAACTCGTAATGTTGCCTATAGCTTAATTAACAATAATTTTGCCGCTTTCATTAATTATTTTGTGGCTGGCCTGAGTACTGCATTTTACTCTTTAGTAGTCTGGTGTTGACACTTATTGATACTTATGAGCCCTTGGTTATATTTTAAGCCTTTTTAAAAGTACATATTGCCCACCTAGGTAGATTTTTGTTTGTTTGTTATTTTGCTTAAACGTGTATGCCGAACCCATAGCGCTATTGGAAAGGTTTATATTGCATACGAAATATTATAGTTAATTACACACTGCACAATACCCTAAGGGTCGTTTTATTTGTACCTTTTCCCTGTTTATTTGTTATTTCAATTCATAAGTAAGGTAATAATTCCGAATATCTCTCCAGTACTCTTGTGCATAATCCATTGGGTTGTAAAACGAGTGGCGCCTATATAAGTAAAATTTAAAACTGTATCAACCCACTCCCATCTCTTCTGAGCTAGGGCCAACTATTAGTTCTGGAGAGTTCTGGAAGCCCTTAAAGGGAAAGAATTTTTTATTATTGCTACCCACGAGCACGTCGCAATCAGTTTACACCGCTGTGCAGAAGTGCATTTCTAAATCATTTTCAAACTGCCCTTTTTTGATTTTTTTTGCAAAATTGTATTTGTAACAGTCCTCTGTGCACCAAATTTTTTTTTAGATAAATTCTTAATCGCCCCTAATAAATACCTGTATGATCGCCATTATTACGCCGTCTCCCACACTGGTATATCACTACAGTATAAATTTTAGGTTTTAAATTCAATTGATAATTGTTGATATTATTCGTAATAATTAAGATATATATATAGCAGTATTTACCATTGATTGCAATTATTTATTACAGCTTTATTCGTATACAAGATGTTACTAGATGAAGATCAAGTCAAAAGATGGCGAAAACCATAGTACAATTTGAAATATTATATGTCATATTTTTTTAATCAGAAAAAGGAATACACAGGGCGTTCTAAAAGATAGATATATTATTGCTTCTTCTACCCCTTAATTTATGCACGCCACTGTACTTCTATTAACTTCTTCTTCTACTAAAGGGGTTCAGTTTCAGCCTTACAACTTTAATTCAATATTTATTTTGTATCTCTAATAATAAATACAATAAAGGGTAACCTAAATATATTGAATAACCTTGTACATATTATGGTTTCATCGAGATGGCGCATCCCACATTATGCGCGCTTTCATAGGAGGTGCATGGGCAGCCGAGGACCATTGCAATGGCCCGCTATCTTCCCAGATCTTACACCTTTTCATGGGTCTGAACTGCAAAATCGCATTGCAGAAGAAATGGGCAGAATTAACCAGGAAAAGAAAAGCATTTTGAATTTTTAATTTAATTGTAAAATCAGTCTATTTGCTTGCGAGTGATTAGCAAGAGCGATTTTGACATTTAATTTTTGTATCTCTTACCATTTCCAATATTTTCATGGTTAGCATTCTTAAATGAATCACCTTATGTGGAATATCATTAGCATAGACATCGTCGTACTATTCGCCGTAAAATTTATAAGCCACAGGTTGTTTTGTTATCTTTGGTACATTTGAAAATAAGTACGTAACATGAGACAACATTCCTGTTATTTGAAAATTATTTGTATTTGTAGAAAATATTATTTTATAGCTATATTTAGAAATTACCTGAAAAGTTATTCATAGTTTGTCAATTTCTGATAATAGTTTGGTTATTAATGCAAAAAACATAAATAAATAAAATTACGTTTGTCTATTATGAAGTTTTTTTATTTTCTTAATTTATTTAATATTTTTCTTAATTTCTATTTTTTCTACATATGCTTAGAAATAAATCTTTTAAAGTTGTCGATATAAAATTTAATTAATCTATATAATAAATACATTGAATAATTATTATTTGGTTATCCATTTACTTCTTACTTTTTCCTTCAGTTTGCTGGCACGATTGATGTATTAAGAAAATTGTGGAAAAACTAATAACGTAGCTTCAGTAACACATTTATCATTTATACGTGCTGAGCTTACCGACTTGATGGCTTTTTCAGACGTGAATATTTTTTTTTGAACTGAATAAAGAAATCAACGTACCTATACTGATGGATAGTTGGCGAGTTTGGAGCAAGAAATATGTATGATTTTCCAATAAGGATATCCGATTTTGATCTGCGCTTAATGATCATACTTGCAGTGACATTGGTAAGATATTTGACATATATACTTTATTTCGTCGATATAAGGGAATATAAAAAAATTTAAAAGACGCCGATCGTAAGATAGAGTGGTGCAATATAATTTAAAACAAGATACATAAATATTATTAGAATATGTAGATATATACATAGTATATTAAATTCTATATATGATGCGTATATATTTGGTCACTAAAGTAATATTTTATATCTCGTCATCAATCAGTGTTTACTTTACCCCAATTGAACCCGCTGCTGAAATATAAAAACTTATACAGGCACAGCGGCTACATGCCGCTCTTTGGAATGCGACGTTGTAACATTTTACATAAACAAGGTAACCGCTTTCTATATCACGGAAATGGGTCTTTGTCTCTATAAAACTTAGTCCTTTAACAGGTATTAGATATATATAGATGCTATTTTGAATAATTAGCACTTCACATTCTTAATAACATTTTCAGGAAGCTGTGTACAAACTTAACAACTATACAGTCTCTAGTCTATCTACTCGCCGACATATGTCGTTCCTCTATACTGTAAGAAAGACAAAGAGGGCAGTTAACGATGCAACTTAGATTATTATTTGTTTACTTTGCTGACAGTACTAGGTGATTTTCTAAATTAAGATTTTATGATCATGTTTCGAGGCTAATAAAAAATGTTACTCCGTCCTGAGGTGTCTTTATAAAAATGTAAATATTATAAATCATAAATAAAACTTTGTGAAAGTTTTGTTTTATCGAAATTAAATGACTGTAATATGGTATATTCCTCATGTTTAGAGGCAGTAACTAAGCATCGACTTCAAAAAGTTCAAAACTCTTGTTGTCGTTTCGTTCTTAGTTTAAAAAGATTTGATCATGTGCCTCAGGGTATAAATGAACTTGGTTGGTTGGGATTGAACAATTTATATAAATTCCATTTATCTCTAACTGTTTATCGTATTATGAATACCTCTTCTCCCCCTTATTTACGTAATAAATTGTACCATCGTTATAATATACACGATATTAATTTGAGACACACCTCTTTACTTTCCTTGCCAAAGTTTCATAGTACCTTATACAGGGTGATTTTAAATGAAATAGCAAAAATGAGACCACAGATTTCTTAAGTGAAAGTAAATCGAACCCAAGTCACTTAATAAAAAAGATACAGGGTGTCAAAGTTTATATTTTATTTTCGATATTTGTAGATAACTTCTAAAAAATCCAAATATTTACTTAAAATTTGTAAAGCAGGGGTCTTTGCGGGTGAGAAATTCAAATTTGTTTCTAATTTTGATGTCACTAGTAGAGGGCGCCACCTATGGCACATCACGTTTCTTTTAAATAGCAGAACTTTTTTGCTGTTTAGTGTATCCATTTGTCTATTAAAACTATCGATTCTCCTATCTGTTATATTTCAAAAGGTATACCTTGGTAAAGTCGGTAGGAGTAACCATTTTTTAAATAATCCTATTTGAAATGCTCAGTGCACCGAGTAAAAACTATTTTGGTTTGAGGTAGTGCCTTTTCTGCTGAAGATATAGCAAAATATTACTTGAAAAAGTTATTCAGATAAATTATAGAGACGTGCAAAATTTCAAGAAGATCGGCGAGGTTTGATGAAACCATTTTTCAACAAAGCACCAAGATTTTATCAATGCAGGCCGATCTTCTTGAAATTTTGCACATCTCCATAATTTACCGTTCTGAACAACGTTTCAAGTAACATTTTGCTATATTTTCAGTAGAAAAGTCAATTTACCTGAAACGATAACAGTTTTCAATCGGTGTACTGAATATTTCAAATAGGATTATTTCGAAAACTGTTACTCCTAAACAAAGTATACTTTTTTCAGATATAACAGGTAGGAGAATCGATTGTTTCAATAGCAAGATGGATACACTAAGCAGCAAAAAAGTTCTGCTATTTAAAAGAAACATGATGTGCCATCAAGGCAAGGTGGCGCCCTCTACTAGTGACGTCAAAATTAGAAACAAATTTGAATTTCTCATCCGAAAAAACCCCTGTTTTACAAATTTTAAGTAAATATTTGGAATTTATCTACAAATATCGAAAATAAAATTTTAACTTTGACACCCTGTATCTTTTTTATTAAGCGAATTGGGATATAGATATGTTAAGTTAAACTGATTTGTTTTCACTTAAGAAATCTGTGGTCTCATTTTTGTACTTCATTTAAAATCACTCTGTATACTAGATCATTTTATTGCAATGCAGTAACAGCTTAAATAATGAATATAAAAGTTTTAAAATACATCGTTTTTGGAAAGAAGTCAAGTCATATTACCTTTCAATCCAATAGGTTTGTTTCATCTGGTGACTTTTAGTTGCATATTTTTTTATTTTGCAGATAAAATTTGTCAATATGTTAAATTTTAGATTTAGTAGTTCATATGATCTCAGCTTAAAATATTACAAATTGTTGAAATTTCATTGTTGCCGTATTATATCTTATTTTTTGTTTTTATAGGTTCTTAATAATAATATTGATAGTAATTGTATTGTAGATAGGCTTAATTTCAATGTAAAACAACAGGTGACACGTTCAACAAACTTATTCTACGTAAATGTAGTTTAATAATTATGCTAGCAAATGGTATAAACTTAATGCATAGGTAATGAGTATTTCAATAATATTGATTTATTTTCTAATTCACTTCCCATTGTGAGGTGCAATGCAGTTTCTGTATTTAGTTAGTTTTTTTAGTCTTTTCTATTTTCACTGCTGTCTTATTTGTAAGGCTTTGTATGTTCACTTTTTTAATTACATTTTTTTTTTTAATTGGTATAAGGGTATTTGTGCACAGAATAATAGCTTAAGTGTAATCCTGTAACTGCAATTTGTTCAAAATTCCATTGGTTTGCCTCCAGTAACAAATAAAATAAAAATATCAGACGCTTTATAAACGACAGAATTAGTTATCTCCTAATTACTACTAACAAATCCATTAAAACTCTGAATTAAATATAAAAATCAGCTTTAGTTTGTAAGTTTAGTAAGTGTCTTTATTTTCAGTTATTTTCATCTATTAAGATGAAGAAGATACTAGGCTAAAATTTCCTATATCTGTAACATTATAAGGTATGATTAGTTTCAATTAACACATGTATTAACCAATTTTCTACAAAACATTAGAGAATTTTTTAAAATATGAGGCATTATTTGTATTAATTGGAGAGACGCCACATCAATTGAATAAACTCTTGTCCATTCTACCATATACTTGGAACATATTTAAAGCTATCCCGTTGAGTTGAGTATGACATTAAATGCTTAGATCCTACTTAAGTTGCCGCATAATAGCTTCCCGAAATAACCTGATTAAATCACCCCTTTATAATATTCTAGATCCTCCTCTGCACACAGAAAAACTCGTTAAGTCGTGATGAAATTCTGCTAAATGTTTTAAATATGCACTGTCAGAATTAGAAATAAAAGGATTTTATTCAATAATATTTTAAATCGTAAATATAGTTTAGTTCAAATTTCTTATTTAACTAACTGATAAATTTATACAGCGCTACACAGGCTTCCTTGCCAATATTGCAGAAACACTACCAATGCCAATGTTTAGTATCCAATATTTTTCTGAATTGAATTTTTCAGTCTTCAATTAATCAATTATACAAAACGATCCGTACTTCTATTCTCGTGTATTCAAAGAAATCCCTTATTTAAAATTAAAGGCCAAAGTTATATTGTAATAGTTTCATAGAAGTACTTAGAAAAATAGATTTTTTATTGCTTTTGAAATTATTCAATTATTTTTCTCCATATTCGCAGTGTATTTTCAAACTCACCACTTTAAATATTATTTCTTGGGTGTATTTTTACTGAAGTTTAACAAATCAAGGGTCTACTACCGATGTGTATATTGAATAAAGAAATATATTAAAGTTACTCAAATATCTTTCAAAACATTTGGCTCAAGTTAATAAAGTATAAGTCAAATAAAAGCCAACCCGTGGTGCAGATAGTAGGAATTCCGAGTTTGTTTAAGAAAAAAGACATCTTTTCAATTTTTTTGTAAAATTCAGGAACTTTCAAGTTATTAGTTATTTCATTTTACTTATCTGCTGTGTGGTGAGTTTGATGTATAATGGAAGTAGGATCATTGTGCTGAGTGTGTATCGACCACCCAAAGGTGATCTTGATCTGTTTTTTAGACAGTTATCTTTCACCCTAGACTTGTGTAGTAAACATACGGCTCATATTTTCCTTTGTGGTGACTTGAATATAAACTATTTAGAAAACGGCCCTGCCAAGCACAATCTTAGTGACATATTCCTGTGCTATAATTTGAGCGTTACTTCTATGGTGCCAACTAGAGTCGTTACAAATTATTTAGGCCAGACTAGTTCAAGTAAGGTAGATTATGTATTAACTAATGCAGACGTAAGCCGTTGTACTTCTTCTGTATACGAGGGTCATTTTAGTGATCATAAAATTTTCAGCGTGGAGTTTATTGTCAACGACTTTTCAACTCCTCGCAAAAAGCCCACTTGTAAACAATTCAGAGATATGTCCGATCATAATATTGATTCTTTGCTTTTAGATTTATCAACTACCGATTTTCAGGAAATATACCTTAATGACGCTAACGCGAGTTTTGACGTATTCATGGGCATTTTAAGTCATGCGCTGGACACTTCGTGCCCAGTGAAAAGTCACCGTATTGGTAATGGGACTCAGGGTAATAGATGGGTAACTTCTGAAATTATACAGTGGAGTTTAAAATTAAAAAAACTTTATTGGGTGTTTAGGAATATAGGTGACATGGATTCGTATCTAGTTTATAGGGATGCTAAAGCGGAATATAACGCATTGTTAAAGAGCACAAAACTAAAATTTCACAAGACATTAATTGACAAATCGAGTAACAAAAATAAGACTGTTTGGCACCTAGTCAATAGTGAACTCGGTAGAGTAAGTAAAAAAGGAGTTATCTCTTTGAATCTGGATGGCATACATTGTGGTGACAGTTATCAGGTAGCGTGTGCTTTTGGGGAGTACTTCTCCACCATAACTGAAAAAAAGATGCATGCTCACTTTGGAGAATTTAGATCTCAGATTTGCACTTCTTCGGAAATGTTTTTTTTTTAATCCTGTGAGTGGAGATGAGGTGCGTACAACTATCTCTCTTTTAAAAAATAAAAGCAGTACTGGAGTGGATAGCGTCTCTGCTCGGCAGCTAAAAACTGTATCTCACGTTATAGGAGACTATGTCGCCTATCTGATAAACCTATCTGTTACTACTGAGTGTTTCCCGCATGCCCTAAAAAGAGCCGTAGTAATTCCTACATATAAGAAAGATGACCCTGAGGATATTGCCAATTATAGGCCCATATCCCTACTTAGTGTTATATCGAAAGTGGTGGAACGTGTGATTTTCAACAGAGTGTTTGCCTTTCTTGACAAGTTTAAAGTTTTAAGCAACTGCCAGCATGGTTTTCGCGAGCGGAGATCCACGCAGTCCGCAGCTTGCGTCCTGACGGAACACATTTATAAACTGCTTGATGACAATTTACATGTGGCAGGTGTCTTTTTTGACTTGTGCGTTCGACTGCCTGGATATAAGCTTTATTAAAGTAAAATTATATCAGATCGGGTTCAGAGGAGTATTTCTGGATTGGGTGGTGAGCTATCTTTCTGATAGAACTATGTCTGTTAGAGTAGGAGATGCTAATTCTGACTTTTATGATGTTGATCGTGGAGTTCCTCAAGGGTCTGTGCTGGGACCATTGATTTTTTTATTATTCATTAATGACCTGCCACAGTATCTAGACGTGACTTGCCTAACTCTATTTGCGGACGATACATCTATGGTGGTCTCAGCGCGGACTCGGGAGGAGCTTACGGCAAGGTGCGAGGAAAGTATTTCGTGCTTTGCTGACTGGTGTACGTTGAACAACTTGATTATAAATATTAATAAAACCTGTATTATCTACTTCAGGAATAATTCCGATTTAACTGTTCAATTTCGTGACACTGTTTTGTATACTTCAGATTGTACAAAATTTTTAGGCATCTGCCTAGATAGTCGACTGAATTGGTCACTGCATATAGACCAACTCACCAAGACCTTAAGCAGAGCATGCTATGCTATCTCTCGCATAAAGAATTCTATGCCACTATGTGCCTGGATGGATGTATATTACAGTATGGTATACAGCCATCTCATATACAATGTTGTTTTATGGGGTAATGCCGTGAGTTCTAATAAAGTGTTTGTGTCTCAAAAACGGATTATCAGAAAAATATATGGTCTTGGTCCCAGGGAAACTTGCAGGGACACATTCATTCGGAATAAATTACTAACTTTCCCCTGTATCTTTATATTTAGGTCACTTATATACGTTAGGGAAAATATTAACCGACTAAATATAAATTCCCAATATCATAACTACCATACTCGTCATGGTGCTCTCCTATGTATTCCCGAACATAAAACCACTAGATTTGAGAGGTCTGTAATATACCAAGGTATTAAGTTGTACAATAAGCTTCCCCCTGAATATAGATCAATGAATGCTATTAAATTTAAAAAAATTGTCAAAGACTTTTTGCTTGCCAAGTGTTATTATAGCGTTAACGAGTTTATGAATGACGTAATGTAACAAATGTTTATTTAACGAGCGCTCTGTTGTTTGTCCATTTTTATTTTATGTTTTCTTGTGTGCTTTTGTCTTGTTTTGACTTGTCCTATACATTTTAATGTCTTACTGGATTAAATAAATTATTATTATTATTATTATCATTATCATTATCATTATCATTATCATTATCATTATCATTATCATTATCATTATCATTATCATTATCATTATCATTATCATTATCATTATCATTATCATTATCATTATCATTATCATTATCATTATCATTATCATTATCATTATCATTATCATTATCATTATCATTATCATTATCATGATCATTATCATTATCATTATCATTATCATTATCATTATCATTATCATTATCATTATCATTATCATTATCATTATCATTATCATTATCATTATCATTATCATTATCATTATCATTATCATTATCATTATCATTATCATTATCATTATCATTATCATTATCATTATCATTATCATTATCATTATCATTATCATTATCATTGTCATTATCATTATTATTATTATTATTATTATTATTATTATTATTATTATCTTTATATAGCAAAAAGGTATTTGTTCAAGATACTGTTATAAATTGAGTGTAGTTATAACGTTATTAAAACAACGAAAACTATAAGCGTAAATATTTTAACTTATTCACAAGATATTCCTCAAGTAATAAGGCATTGTCACTGTTTTACTGAATACTATTTTACAAGAGAATTATTAATACCCATCAACTATTCAAGCAGATTTACAGATTAATACCCAACTAACATTTAAGACTAATAGACTACTACACAAGAAAAATAATTCTAAATTGATCAAGATTTACTACTTTCCTCCATAAAAATAGTCCTCAATGTTACAAAATCTTATAATAGCAAAATTTTAGTCAAAAATTTGTTAATTAAGAGTAATATAATGACTTCTAAGTAAAATGAAATACATGTCAATTTATACAGCTCGAAATTACATATTGTTTACCTATTCTATGTTTTCAAATGCTAACATTCCAATAACGTGTAAGACGAAGTTATAATTTACTTAATTCCGCCTTAAAATCTGTCTTCAATATCCAAGAATTTTTTAAATTATTACAATAGGTAAATATTTACATATTTATTACGAAATTGTAAAACTTATTTTGTCTTCAACTAGTAGTTAAAAATAAGGTAATAACTAGTTATTTTGCCCTATTAAATCCTTCAATTGGTTAAGTTCTATTTTTATTACAATATATACATAAAGAATATTTAACCATTTCAATTAACCTAATAGAAATATTGTTCTATATTATGGTACAAATTTACTTGTTAATAATACTTCGACGTAAGTGTGTCTTATAGAGGTTTTTTAGGAAACAAGCTTCTTGTTATATGTATTCCGACAGATCTTCATGTAATAGCGCGTAGAAATTGTTTTGCGTTTTGGCGATCTGCAGTGAAAACCAAGCCCTACACAATATTACAGAGTTGTAAAAACGAATTTAAGCCAACAACGATAAACACTTCATATATAAGTATTCTTATGACTGTTATCGTGTCAGATGAATTCAGTAGTGCACGTGAATTGAAATTCAAATAGAATTCTGTTCGAAAATATTTATTTTATTTTTGTTATTACGCATATTATTGGCTTTAATTTCAAGCACAAATAAATCCAAGAGTAGAATTTTATATGTAGGTACCTAGTAATAATTTAACTGGTAATAAATTACCATCAAATATCTTCATTTGGAGGAAATCTCAACCACAAAGTTAATATTTTCCTGTGACGTCAACATTGGCATAGGCAATCTGCCCTACAGGTTAAAACTTACAGACAAATTGACTTCAAAGTTGATTTTATTTGAGCGGCCATGTTGTAATAAACACTAAATGTTTTGTTCATTATTTCTAATTGATTACTCATTAAAATTATGTTAATACAGATAATATTAGTTAATACATTTATGACGAAAGATTATTAACACATTTTATTACGAAAGTACATTCAGTTTTTATTTTAGGTTATTTTTCAGTATATTATTAAAAAGTAATAGTAAAAATTTATATTTATAAGGCGCGTTATTTTTATGAAAGTTTGGTCATGACATTATACGAAAAAATTTCCTGGGTTGTACAATTTGATGAATGGAAACCAAAAATACAGACCTTATTATATTAAAATCTAAATATCTATAAATATACTAACTCCTACTGTACTTGTAGTTTAGTAGCCTGACTTATAGTCTTTCTTTTTCTTCCTATCCCTGTTCGCTATTAGAATGTATAAAATCAAACATATAATGTTGTCTCTCTCTGGCAAAAGTATGTCATATAAAGGGCATAATTAGGGTATATTTTGGTAATAATGTCTTATATTTTGAAATTTTAACATAAAATTGGTCCGTATTTCTTTTAGGTCCAATTATCTTATTGGAATAAAATTCTTGCCGACCAATTATTAACTTCCATATTACTTTAGTTTTTTCCCCACATAAGGAAAAAGGCCAACAAATATAGGTAAACTTTCCTTATACGGAATTGGTCATGAAAAGATTTTGACCAATTCAGAGGTCAAGTTAATGTAATTTTAACTTTAATTGTTTGTTGGGTAAGTAAGTGAATTTATATTTGATTTTAAAAATGTTTATTTGCTTAGTACGCTTTTACCAATAACATTATAATGTAATTAACTTACCTATTGTTGCAGAAATCTACTTATTTAAGTAACTGCTCTCTGTATCTCTATTGCTAAATAAAATGATAAGAACCGTGATATAAGGCTTTAATTGTATTTTCTATTAATAGGTAAAGCAATTACAGCATAATCTTGTGCGTTGTATCTACCCACCAAATTCGTTGCATATAAAAATATAATACACCATCATGTTTTCCATATCATTTCATTTTGTGCGAAAAGGTAGTAAACACTCCGGTAAAAAAATATAGCAAAAATTTTCTCGAATTTTTCAAACAAAAATCATATTTTGAGCAATAAGTTTCTATACATATTTTTATGAAATCACCATATGCAAAAAGTGTAGAACACTTTTTCTTTGAAACAATAGCAAAAATTAAATACACTTAACTAATTATAAAATATAAATAAACTGTTAACCCAACCTTTATTAATCTGTAACAACTCTGTTTGAGATATTTGAATTTTTATACTCTATATCCATAAAACTAAGAGATTTAGGTTTTTTTACCCCGAAGGAATAAAAGTTTTCGCAGTTGTGACACGGATTTATAAAACATTGTAAAGCATTAAATTAATGAAGACATGTACATAGCTGAAATACTATGTTTTTGCAATCCTATATTTCTCATTTCCACCGTACCTAGTTGATTTAGATTTCCTACACGTATTAAACCTCAAGGCATAATCAGCCTTACTTACAAGAACACAGAGTTATGTAATACAAATTAAATTAAAAATTTTGCTGGGACTGAACCCAGTCATATTTCAGATATTTATTTCTAAATCCAACACTCTACGAAAGCAAAAATTCACATTTTAATGATGCATATTAACTCACAAATTAACAACAAAAAGGGATGTAGGGTGTCTGCAAAACATAAAAGATCGCGCACATTATGTCTGCACGGACCTGCAAAGCCTGCTCATGAAGGTACCCATGTTAATTAATGGATAATCGTACACTAGACCTGCACCAGTAAGTATCGTCACCCTCAACGGCCGTCAGAGCAGGTCGTGTCGGTGACATGCTACTTCTATGCCTGATCACACTAGTCTGACGTAAGGTCTGTTTCCATAAAAGTCAAACTGTTGATTTCAAACTGTTAGAAATATTCAACCAGTTAAGTTGTGGATGTGTTGCTGAACACTCGCTTATCAACAATCTATATTTACTTGCCTTAAACAAACTGTTCTTTGTCAGATGACACTGCTCTGCAAAATCTTTTGTTTTGGTGCTGTAGACGAGGACGATCCAAAAGCTCGATAATTTTTTTGTAACATTCTGAAATACTGAAAAAAATATTTATTGATCTCTTTTCACTTCAGGAAATGATTGATGAAATTCACTATCCAGCTTTCTCTTTTTATTGAGTGTAAACCCAAAACTTCCTCATTTTCCTGACTTTTTCCTCCTACTCCTCTTTATACAATATCGCTAAAATAAACATTTCTTCTTCCAAGCTCAATTACTACTTAAAACGTGTAGGTTTATATGTCCGCGCTGTGCAGATCTAACCTATGAGGTCTTTGAATAAGAAAGACCGCAACATCACTTAAATAAGAGATAATGCATTTTCCTGTTTCTTTCTGTTTCTTTGATTTAGTAATTTTTTATTTCGTACGTATGAAATTTTACACCGCTACCATTTTGACACTCGGGTCTTAAAAGGGCTAGTCTGCTTCATGGATGGCTCCAAGATAGATCAGGGCTTAGGAGTTGGTATCTATAGAGCGCGACTAAGAGTGGACCAGTCTTTTATACTGACGTATTTGCTATTTCTGCCTGCGTTCAAGAGAATATCATAAACATATATACGTAAACCAGCATATTTAAATATGCAAACAGGATCACCCCTTGTGATCGAATTTGTGTGACATGTTGGCCAAACAAGCTTAAGTAGCCAATTTGTGGGATCTATATTGAAGTTAACTGCGAGTAATCTGTGTCGCTTTTAAACAACAACATAATATTTTATACTACAGGTTACTTACAAAAATTACTTTCACATCCTCTACTCACTTATTTCAGAGTCCTTTTACATTATTTATGGAAAACTCTGTAACATTTATTTAGTATGCTAGTTTAAGCATCTTGAATTATGTAAATCATTTTTCATCCAAAATTTATGTGTATTAGTGAAATAATGTTACTCAGTTCTAAATTATAATATGCTTGTATATATTGAAATAAATGCTTTATTGTTAAACATACAAGCATATAGTTTAGAACAAAATAAAATTAATTACTTGAAAAAATAAATAAATCTTGATTGATTAATAAGGTACTTGTCAGAAAAAAATATTATTAGTCGGGAATAACATTGGTGTTTTAAAATATACAGGGTATATTTTAAGGCTGTCATAAATGAAGGACATGATTCCTTACGACGGCGACGCGTTGGTTCTAAAAGCCTTAATCGCCAGAGGTCTAAAGTGGCTATCTTCGAAGATACGTTAACTAACATTTTTGAAAAATATCGCATCTCTGAAGCTATTTGACTCGGATTGACGAAACTTCAAGAAATAATGTAACTAATTAAAGAGAATAACTCGGTAAAAATATCAACCAATGACAGAAATTCGGTGGGTATTTCAATAAAACCATCAGAAAGCATATGCCACTTGGATGTCGAAAAAAATGACAGGCGCATTTAATATCCCTTCACATATCTAATAAATGGATTACATTTTTCATGCAACAAACTATTTTCAAGTTATTTTTGGTCGTTAGTTATTTTTGGATTCATTTTAACATTAATTTGAAATATAAAATAAATAATAACTTGGCGCAGAAACATCTAAACATCTCTAAGAAATACTGCACTTTATAAAGAATATGCTAAAGACCTACTTTATTAGAAATATGGCAGGGAATTAAATGAGTCTATTAATTTTTCTCAAAACCTAGTAGCGCAGTTTTTTGGGATGTTTTAATGATAAACACCTTCTGATCTCTGCCACTGGTTGACAGATTTATATAGAAATATTCAAAATTATTTGATTTAAATAGTTATGTAATTTCTCCATGTTCCATCTATCTATGTTAAATGACTTAAGAGATTGAGAAAAATGTAATATTTCTCAAAAACATCTCTGTCTTCGAAACTAATAACTTTAGACCCCTGGTTAATTAAGATGTTTAACCCTAAAATGACAAGGAATTACCTCTGTATTATTCAGTTCTTAAATGTCTAAAATTACTTGTATTTGTAGAAAACACTATTTAAGAATACGGCGCCCTTAAACGAAACCTCTTTCGAAATTCTGAGTCGCTGTATTTTCCATACTGGTTTTCTTTTTCACGTCTTGGCCGTTCAAGATATCTGACTATATTTAAATATTCTTCATCTGATGAGGCAGATGAATCAGAATTTTCCATTGCACAGTTATCGTCACGAAAATATCAAGAGTTGGGTTGAGCCTTACAATAAAGATGTAAACAAGCAACAGCTAAATCGCTGCGCGCGTGCGTTTGCAGAACACCTGGTAATAGCTTAAGCTAAAATATTGAGAATACACTTTTAAGTCTGAGACCAATGTTAATATTAACAGAGATACGGGGTGTTAAAGTAAAATATTTTTTACGAAAATATAATAACTTTTAGAGTTATTGAAGTATCGATTTCGTTGTGGTAACTCTTTTACCTGACATTAGAGATCGTTTATTTGGACTTTTTAGTGGAAAATGTCATACCTTGTAATGCCGCATCCACAGTTACTCTCGTCATTTTATTATTCAATGCTCTCGTGTTATTGCGTTTGTTTCGTAAATATGGCAAGACGAATGCCACTGAAATTGCAATCGCTACTGCTCTTTACTCTATAAGTTATTATAATTACTGTTATATACAAATGTAAAAAAATTGAAAACTTTGTAGAAGAAGAAGATGGTGAATGACAGCAACACATCGCAATACATCGTTTTTTTTTATTTAATAAATTATTAATCAGAATAGTGTATATTTTTTGCAGAATGGCCATAGAAAAACAGCTCTCACCGTTGAGTTGCGAATCTACTGGAAAATATCAAAACTTTACTTGCATGTCATTAGATGATTTTAACTATTTATTAAACAACATTTCGCCAGTTGTATCAAAGCAAGATACTCTATTAAGGTAAACTATTCCAGCCAAAATGCGATTAGCAATTACTTTAAGATTTCTGGCGACCGGCGACAGCTATAAAAGTCTTTACTATTTATGCAAAGTGTCACCCCAAATAAATTGAAAATTTATACCTTGATTATAGTAATATTCTTATAACATTTACATACAGGGTGTATTAGGTTTAAAACAGAATAGTACATCGTAATATAATTATTTTTGTTCTATAACAGGACGTTCAATATTATTTTTTAAAAGTTCCCAAAAGTTTTTTTAGTTTCATATATGTATATATATTTAAATTTGCATACGATTAATTTTTTGGAGAGCAGAAAATGACGCAAAAACAATCACATGGGCGTAGAAATGGGGGTTTGGATTCTTAATTTTAGAAACAAAATGTACGCCTATGGAAATTTGGAAATATTTTTTATATTTTTTTAATCTGTATAACTTTCTTGCAAAAAATTTCTTTTGGTATGATGTTTTTCACACTATCTACATCTCCTATTGGATTGCAACTTTGAGTAAAATAATAAGAAAAAAGTAACATAAAAACTGTTTCACCTACAGCTTGCAGAAATTAAGCTGTTTTAATCTTAGTACTGATAAAAATAATATTTTACGTTCCTCACTAAAAATAAAAATGCAGTTATTGTGAAAAACACCAAAATGACAATAATCATTTAAAAAATTGAAAATTGACATTTTTTTAAATTTATAACTTTTTTGAGAAAACATTTTTTGGTGTTTTTGTGTTCTTTGAACCCTTCTTAAGTGGCATGCCTATGTATCTTGCAACCCTCGCCTCCTGTACTGGTCTAGGTGCTATGACTGCTGCGAATGAATCACTATCTATTATTTTAGACCTTGGGTATATAAACAATAACGTCATGAATATCCAAAATCACTACAGGAGCGTAGACATGTATGTCGCCTCGCCATATTTTTCTGAAAAAATCCTTTGACTCGTGTCCCAAATACCGACATCGAAGCGATGGCAAGAGGGAACGAGACATCTCGAGGTGAGACAAGTCCTTCATCCATACTCTCGTGCTCGACCGATCTCGAGTTGTCTCGGCGAGAATGTGGATGCGGCATAAAAAATTTAACTCCTTTAACCGTTTTCTAGATATTTGCATTAAAAAAAATCAGTACAGAAACTATTCTTTATTTTACTATGTAATTATTTATCAATTAAACTGCGAAAAGATGAGCTATGTACGTGATGTAAGTTATCTTATTTGAACAAATAGGTTAAAACTTAAAACAATATTAATACTAATAAAATCTGCCAGTAAACGAAATGGTAATCAAACTAATGAGTTAAGTTACATAAAAACTCAATAAAAACTTGGCACCATTCAAAAACCCTTCGAGATCAAATGTGATACGTCAACAACTATAAGTTATTAAAAATTTTCGTACAAAATGTTTTACTTCAACATCCTGTATCTCTCTTAATATTAACATTCATTCCCACGCATATAAATATATTGTTAACATTTTGGCTTAAACTGTTAGGTACCAGGTGGTCTGTAATCCATTACTTATGAAACACCCTGTATAAGCAATTCAATTCACATACCAATAAAATTATTAGGATCACTGCAAGACAAAACACAATATCAGATTTTCTGTAAATGATTACATTTTGTGTATTTGTAAGCCAAACATGTTATTTAACTCATCGTCGGTTTTGATTTATTTATAGGAACAACATGCACTCAAATCAACAAAATCAATCTAAACAGATCTGTCGCAAATTATTGGTAGGTGTAAACAAAAATATAACTAAAACACAAAAAACTACAAGCGGACTGTGGACATTAAAAAGCTGATATTAAGTGCGTTGTAAGAAATCTACTTATTAACCTTAAATATCTCCGCCCAAATCTAGCATCCATGGTAGCCATTCCGAAACCCCTGTACGGAGAAATTTAATTATAATTTTCCTACTTTTGCAGTGGCGTAACTGTATCACTAATCAAAATAAAAAATAAATTTATTCACCAGCGGTTATAGAGTGACAGACAAAATGTGGATCTCATACAGGATTTTTTTTATTGTATTTAGATACACAGGGTGTTCTGAAAGTCCGTCAGGAAACTCCGGGAGTTGACTCTACGGATTAAAATAATAGCAGTATGTCATGAATTTTTCTTCTAATTGCCTATTTTTTTTATTTTAACTTATTTAATTCAAGTTCGAGTTTTTTCTCATTTAGCACACGCACTATGTAGATCAAGCTCTATTGGACCAGTCAAAGAAAAGTTTTATTATGCGCCGCTAGAGGGCACTTTACCTAAAACTCAGAATTAGTTTTATTTATAACTTATTAGAACAAATTATTAGAGCCGACAAATGTAACCGTTTAGCAGGAATTCATTAAACATCAAATTTTAATAATTCGTTCTGTAATTATTAATTTACCATTCTTCAAATAAATGTCATTAGAAATTTTGCTGTTACAAAGTGTAATGAAAATTGTTTAAAGCCGGTATAAGGTTGATTTTTCACCATAGTAATTTGAGTTCGGCAATGCTCAAGTAGGTATTGAATACCGTGACATGCATTTTTGTTATGGACAAGCAAATGGTAATGCACAACAAGTTCTTAGAAATTACATAGACGCACATCCTAATAGAAAATTACCACATGCACATAGATGTCTGGGGCAGGAAGGTTCCTTTAAAAATTATAATTATGGCACATAAAGACCAAGAATCATGAAAACTGCAGAATGAGTGCTAGATGCAGTAGAAATAAAGTACAAGAAGAATTGCTGCTCAGGAGGGTACTGCTCATCCTTTAGTTTGGAAAGTTATCCACGAGAAACTTCTTCAGCCATTTCATGTGCAATAGGTTCAAGCAATGTGTCGTTTATGGCTCTGTAATAGCGTTGGGGGAAATTATGATGAGGATAATGCGTTTATTTTACTTACAGACAAAGCTGATTTTACAATAGATGGTATTACATGATTATTACAAAGCCGAAAAAAATATTGTGGTGAAAATCGAATTTATACCTGCTATAAACAATTTTGTTACAATTTGTAACACCAAAATTTCTAATGACATTTATTTGAAGCATGGCAACTTGATTCATTACAGAAACAAATATTACAAATTTGATGTTTAATAAAACTTTAATAGCGATTTCCTGCTAAACGGTTACATTTATCGGCTTGAATAAAGAATACATAATTTATCTGATATTGTTTCTTTTTAATAATGTTTAAATTCCTGTTATATGTAGTAAGAAAAAAATGTTATGAATAAAACTAAATGTGAGTTTTATGTAAAGCGCCCTCTAGCGGCGCATAATAAAACTTTTCCTTAACTGGTCCAATAGGGTTTGATTATCAGTGGGTGTGCTAAACGAGAAAATAATCGAATTTGAATTAAATAAGTTATTTAAAAAGAAAAATTTAAAAAATTGAACTTTGATAAGCTGTAACTTGCAAACAACTGATAATTCAAAAAAAATATTTATCACATACCGCTATTATTTTAATCATCTCCCTGAGTTTCCTGATGTACTTTAGAACACCCTGTATATGGTTATACTTATACAGGGTTTTAACTATGACTAACTACAAATATTTTACAAGGAAAATTTTAATTAACGAGATCGTCCTTTAAAATTATTTATAAAGCAGAAACATTTTTTTTAATTATAATAAACCCCTATTTATCAACACCCATGGCCCCTCGCCAGACGCGATTCTAAATTTTGCATACGTGTATCAAATCATCGTGTATTTAAAGAAACATTTATTTATAAAATGTTGATGATTACTTATTATTTGATAAGAAAGATGCAGAACATGGTCTGTAAGACAAGTAAAAAATATCCACCCATGTGTACCAATGCACTTCCCTCTGTTAATAAATTGTGGTAATCAGAAATTTCACATTGGTATAAAATTTTTAATTTACTTGTATGATGAATTCACATCAACGAGACTCAATTCTGGTGTTATAGCAATCAAAATGTCATATATTATCCTGCACCTTAGCAATGCAACCATCAACACAACAATATTATGTTTTGCTAACTGTAGTAACAAAATATTTTGAGTTTTTGCGCTGTCAAAATTGCCAAGCCATCTTCAGAAATAGAAGTATTATGATTCATGACAAACATATTTTAATATTGCGATATAATATCACTTTTAGTTACTATTTTGCTTTGACGATGCTATAGCAAGTGTTCCAAATAGATATTTTCTGTGGTATGTACCCATATTTATTTTTAATACGTATTACTTCAATACAATTACTGTAACACTAATGAAATTTAAAATTTAAAAAAGCTGTTTGAATTGAGTTGCACTATGGTTTTCTGGTGATAGTGGGTGATCTGAAGGACCTGTAATGAGTAAAAATGCTATTTTGACATGTTGAAACGATGTAACGAAGAACGAATATAAAATTCTGCTACGATTCGGATTATCTAATATCTATCAGGTATTATTATTAATAAAAAAAATATATTTTCATCGTTTTTCCAGTTGGCAAGGCTGCGAAAAGTGACCACACACCTGATCGCAGTTCGAAATCATCTAACAAGACGATTATCATAGGCGCCTATTTCGGCGCTTAAGAAGAAAACCCCCTTTTGCTCAAAATTTTAAATTTGCGAAATAGTTTTTATTGTATTTTCGACCTCCCTAAGCACGTGGTTAAAATGTTTGTACTTAGTCATAGTTAACCATCAAACAGTGCGTCTATTTGCATTTAGAGAAACAAAATCAAATAAAAAATAGAAATGTAACAAAAATCATATAAAACAATATCGTAAAATTTACAGATATATACATACAATTGAAGAAAATAAAGAAATTATTCAATATTTTATATAATAAAGGTATTATTGTATTGAATGTGTTAATGTAAAATGTAGTAATTCTAAATATAATTTACTATTAACTATTTGTTCTGTTTTATTAAAAATATTAATATTATGGGAAACTAAAAATAACTTTTGTTTCTATTATTTTTAATTAATAATACTCAAAAGAATCTGGTCTAATTCTCGCCAGATATCTAAATACGAGCAACACTGTTCGATCGATATTTATCAAAATTGAATGTATCTTTTCTTGTGAAGTAGTAGTTTCTTTTTGACTTTCACTCTTATACAACATATGCTAATTTAATGTTACCCCTAACTTCTTTATATGAAGAAGATGAACAGAAAACAAGACAATATTGTCACATGGCTGGTTTGGCATTAGGAATATATTACATTAATCAAATATAAAATGGGTCTGTGTTTTTCTTCTGCATTTCATATGAAAAAAATACGATGGGACAACATTTATTTAGCACATTGCTTAGTGCTAAAATTATTGCTTTTAGCACTTTAAAATAATAACATAGATATTTATATATTTTGATTATGATACAGATACAATGGTTATATGCAATATACAAACCTAAGGCAACTTTTTAAAATACGAGTACTGTCTAATTATATTAGCATAATACAACTTTACTTGCAGCGTGGTATAACAGAAGATTAGTTAACACTCAAATATCATTTTACTCACATAAGTATTTAAGTTTCTAACTATATATTATTAAATTTATACTGCATTAATTTTAATTTATCAATATAATTTAATATTAGTTATAAATATCATTACCTAAAACGTTTTTGGATAAAACGAGTTTTTTATTAGATACCAACAAATATATAGGGTGATTAAAATATCCACCGACAGACTTTTAAGACAGAAAGTGCATCAAAAATTAAGACAAAACGTCCTAATAAATACGGAGTCGCAAATGCACCCTTAACGAGATACAAGGTGTCAAAGTTTCCTTAAAATTAATATCTTTGAGAATTCCAAAATGCCTTAACATTGTTTTTTGTCACGTGTAGCACCTAAAGACCAACTATTTAATATGCTACTCAATATTTTACAACAGTGATGTAGTCCCACTTCTACATCACTGTTGTAACCTCTTTTTTAAAAACATTTTCTACGCGACTGCTACTGTTGTCAAATATACGCAATTTTCACATAGAATGTTTTAATTATCTATCAAATATTACATGTTTGGATATATTAAAAATAATTAGAGTGTATGCGCTAAGGTTTACTTTATTCTCTCAAAATAGGACGAACAATAATTTGGTTATACGTGACATTTTATTTTGTGATAAGGAAAGTTTGGGATACGACGATTGTAGAAAAAAAGATTTCAAACATGTTTTATTTAAAATGAATGCTTTTATCAGAGTTTTCCAGGAGATCATGATACTTAATAATACTCTACATGGACAAAATTAGCAGTGGTGTAGAAAATATTAAAAAAGAGTAACATTGCTTCCGACTCTACGCCGCTGTTGTCCATAAAATATTAAGCAGTTCATCAAATAACTGTATATAGGTGCTAACGGCATACGGTAAATTTGAAATGGAAATATTAAATCATTTTGGAATTATCGAAGATAATATATAACGTCCTGTACTTCGTTAAAGAGGCATCAGCGACATTTATTAGAACTTTTGCTTTAATTATTTATATACTATCTGTTACAAGTCTATAACTGTTTTTATAAATCACCCTGTATAATACGACAAAATAATATATCGGTACTTTCCTTCCAAAATGTTAATTCGTATCTGACGATATCTAATCAAAAGTCAGATTATGCGAAATGTCATGCCTAAGATATTTCCTATTTTTATCCGCGACCTATACGAATCGATATTAGTAATATATTTATCTTAATCATTAAGGGAACTATAGATAACTATAATCCCGTCCAAGTGTTTTATCTTCTATTAAACCATCTGATTGTTTTAATGCTTACATAAATACTTACTCGAGGCCGTGTTCGGAGAAAACTTCGCTTATGTCTGAATCGCTCCTCGGCAGAATCAGCTTTGGAAGAACTGTAGCCCTTTTTCTAGTGGCTTTAAGTGTAGCGGCAGACATGTGAAGCAAATCAGGCATCTTATGAGGCGAATGAGGAGACAGAATGGTGAGTTTTCTATCACCGGGACTTAAATTTAGGTACCCAGCAGGAGGAGGAAGGCTTAAATGTTGGGGAATTCTCATTTTTCCTGACCACAACACCCTACGCCTTTCGGCACTTATTGTCTCATCGCTTCCTAGTGTTGACGCTGATGAAGCAAGCATAGCCCCCTCACCGCTAACCGCATGTCTTTTCAACTTTATCTCTCTTTCTATGCTCTCCAACGACTTGGCTTCTGTGGATTCCGAATACATTCTTCTCATATCTCGCTCGCTTGATGTTAAAAATGATTTTGGAGATGCTCTGAGACTTTCCATACTCTTGGCGGTTTCGCTTCTATGGCCTGCACTTAGAAATTGACCCTTGTTAGCATGCTTGGAATCTGGCTCGTAGTCTTCCTGGGAAGAACTTGAATGGGGTGATTTTGATAACAGAGAATACCTAGGTGATGCTCTTTGTGATATGGATTCTGATTCTGATTCTAGTGAGTCTCCGCTAGCTTGGTGGGTGACAATCTGGCACTGAGGAATAGCATCTAATTTTGTGTTAGAGGGAAAAGTAGCTGTTGACGTGCGGGATAGCGACTGTATATTTTGCTGTGTTAATGTCACTGTGGATGATGCCTTCGACAAAGAAGTAGTTTCATCTTCGTCTTCTTCCATAGCGACAGGTAGTTTTTTAAACAGTTTGATGTCTTTTATCACAAACGTCTTTTGTCACAAGAAGCACATAGTTGCAAGATTGTACTGTTCTAACTTATTTTTTAGATAGACCCTTATTTCGCTGCACTAGTTTTTTGTCATTAGTAAAGTTTCGCTGCAGCACAAACCTATTAACAGAAGAAAATCAATAGGTGAACTTTAATATAACTTCCAGTAACTCGAACTATTAAATTGAATATATAAAATCCAATACACTACTGTATCAAATGTTCGTGATTACGCTAATTATTTCACCAGTTTAAATAGCGACCGTTATCAGATAGCTGATAATAAACTGAATGCAACACATTGTTGCCTGCTGTTGTAAACCCAATGGCTGCTAATGAATCGATTCCAATTTCATGTCTTGCACCAATGATTTTATGATGACAGAATACAAATCAAAGTTTCCTTATCTCATTTTTTGTATGAAACTTGTAGACAGTTGTAACATGCCATTTAATTGAAAAGTGCAATCATTACAACAATAGATACCGTATCTAGCAAACAAGAAAAATATGATAAATATCAAACGAGAAAAATATTAAATTTATTAATATTGGTTTTTACGCTTTCACGACCGGTGCTTGATATATAGCGATTTTCCGTGACCTCGGTAACTGATCGCTGCCGGTAACAGTGGACATCCATAGCTTTAGCTGGTATTCTTTGACCTGCCCTTCTTGTTCTCGGGATACGCTCTGTGGAGGCAGACCCACTAACAATAAGAGCAGGTCAAATAATCCCAATTAAAACTAGGGATGTGCACTTTAATTCTGTTACTGGCAGCGACCAGTTACCGAGGACACGGTATCAAATTCACTATTATTATCAGAAAAAAAACTGTACCAGCAGTCCCTTGTTTAATCTTATATTTTACTTTATGTGCATTACAATGAAAATTTCTTTGCATAACCTTTCAGCGTAATTGAAATTAAATTGGACTTTGCAAGGGTTCTCTCAATTAATAAACATCATGGTAGACTTCATTCGATTGTGAAAATAAGTAAATAAATTTGAACTGCGACTTTACACAAATAATACTCTTTTGTCTTCATTAAGACAAAATTAATTAATGTAAAATCACCTCACAAATTTTACGTAAGAGTTAGTTATGGATTTTGAAATTTGGCTTTTGAGAACGAATTCTGAAAAGGAATATTTAATAATGTAGTACATAATTAAATGTAAACCTTGATTTACATCTATAAATTTTCATATCCCAGTGAACGGACTTAGAAATCCTCCAGGTAGGTAAAATTTATTGAAGAAGGTAACTTTTTATTATAACGGTTGTAAGGCTTTCACATCTCATGCTGTTATTTAATTTACTATATTTTTCGCTGCTTATTATGTCTATGCCTAGCCCTAGAATAATAAGGGAAGATCACAATGAAATCAATAAAAGGACAAGCAACTGTATATTATGTGGCTGGTGACAACCAATTACATAGACGTAGACCACAAAGTATAACTTGAGGAACGTAATAAATTTATAAATTTAATTAGCTATATTTAATGCATTACTGTGTTCCTTGACAATTTTTGGATATACTATCTGAGAAAACATTTTTAGAAAACAATGTAGGTCCTATTAAAAGAACTTCAAATCGTAACCCTGTTGTAAAAATATAAGATGGTTCGTGTTTCTTGCTCTACAATTGCGTAGACAAATATTTGTGATTTCTATATGAATATTCGCATGTGAAACGCTATAACCTTATTCTTATCATCGTATTAATAAACTCCATTGTGTAATGATTAGACACTAGACCAGTTATTTTTTATTCCTCCATATTTATGAAAATAAATGTTTGTGATTTCCAGGAATTTACTTGTAACTAATTGTCCATATTTAAGTAATTTACATATAGCATAAATAACTAAATGAATATCTATAGATGGAAAAATATTCATATTTGTCCCAATGCAAGTACGTACAGTACATCTCATCGATATAAGGAAATATAAAAAATTTCAAAAGACGCTGAAGCTAAGTGTAGGATAGAGTGGTGCAATATAATTTTAAGCAAATGCCAAAATCATTAGGATCTGTGGATATATACATAATATATTATCATAATATTATAGACCCATATTTTAGTCATCTAACTCGATATTTTATTCAAAGCGGGCTGGTTATTAAGGAAATATTTTATATCTCTCCGTTAAATCAGTATTATTTTACCCAACGAAACCCACTGTTCGAATGCAACGTTATAACCTCACAAAATCATTATATATATATATATATATATATATATATATATATATATATATATATATATATATATACAGTATGCGCCAAAAGTATGTATATATATATATATATATATATATATATATATATATATATATATATATATATATATATATATATACAGTATGCGCCAAAAGTATGGAATAAATTCAATAAAAACGAAACAATTATTTTGCGATTTTCAAATGTCATTTGTTTTCGAGTAATGACGTCATCGATTTTTTTTTAAATGGCAACACCATATTTTTTTCCTTGATTCTGAAAGATCGTTTAATTCTCTATCAGACAGTACTAAAATTTTGCCCTCTTACATAGGAAAGTTTTCGAGTAAATGACGATTGAATGTTAGAAAGCGTAAATCAATAAAAAAATAAAGTAAAAACGTTATCAAGTTTAGTTTTTCGAATTCCATAGTTCTTTTATGGATCACGTAGGTGAAAATCTTTGCAAAGTGTCATTGTCACACCGACTTTCTAATAAGTATTGTAAGCGACAGAAATAATTATTCAATTTAAAGTATTATGGCACATTTAACTGTTACTCGAAGAATTGAAATTTTAATTCTTATCGGATGCGGGAATATGACTAGAACTCAGCAGGAAGTTTGCGATTTATTTAATGAAAAATATCTAGATCGCCCTATCAGCCAATCAACAGTCAGTAAGGTAGAGTCTAAATTTAGAGAAACTGGCAATGTTGTAAATATTCCAAAACCTGGACGTCCAAGCATTAATGAAAATCAGAAACAGAACATTTTGATAAGTATGGTGGATAATCCTCATAATTCTTCACGATTGGTTGCATTAAACAATGACACTAGTCAGAGCACAGTGCTACGTATCTACGTAAGGAACAATATCATCCCTACAAAATTCAACTTGTGCAGGAACTCAATGCAGATGATCTCGATCGCCGCTTACACTTTTGCGAAATTCTAATAGATTTATGTCAAGGAAATAATGAGGAAATATATGCAATATACCAGGCACCAACAATAGACGAAGTTGTAAAAGCCAAAAGAGTGCAGTGGCTAGGGCATTTAGAACGTATGGAAGATGAAAGGGCAGTGGCAATAGATCTAAGGGAAAAAAATGTAACGGACTGGAAAAGGCGAAGAACAGCATGGAGAGGAGGAGAGAAACACAGCTCTGGGCCTAAAAGAGATATATATATATATATATATATATATATATATATATATATATATATATATATATATATATATATATATATATATAAATGTTGTGTATTGGATGCTGTATATCTAATAAGATACGGAGATAATATTCAGACCTTGAGGAGATTTCTCGGAATAACCTCTCAACCTGATACAAGTAGAGATCAAACGAATAGTGATAGAGAAGATGCGGAGGTTAGAACGGACGAAAAACAAGGACAGTTAATTAGATATAATGTATAAATATAACACATAATGAGGGAGAAGAGAGGGATTAAGAAAAAACGACATTTTATATAGTATTAGATAACGTTCCATACCATTTAAGATTTTCAGGAAGGATTCCAGATAATGGCATAAAAAATACTCAAGGATTTCTCAAAATCCATAAAATTGCGTACGATGTTAGTTTGAAGAAAGATGTGATTCTGCATACAGTCATAGTTATTAAGAGATGACTACGGCTCAGGAACATATCTTCACTAATCCAAATACGAACATTTGTAAACAAACAATGCAAATGAAGAGTAATTTAAGGCGACCAAATATAGCCTATATTGCAAATAAACATGCGTTTACTTCTATGAATATTGCATAAATGTGAAGTCGAGTTTAAATAAATTGTATTTTAAGACGCTTTTTTTACTGTTTTAGAAAAGTATTTTAAGCTAATATAAATCAAATCTCCTACAAAAAATGTTACAGAAACTAATAATAAGGAATATATGGGTAGATATTGTGGGTGTAATTCAACGCAGGTTGGGGCTTTTGTCCACTGTGTAGTTAGTTTCACACAATATTATTAATACCTAAAAATATATAAAAACTTTTAAGACGCTTGTTACTGAATTTACATAAATGCAAAGGCGTTTAAGAAATAAACGTATAATTTACGGACAAACCTTTCGATTTCAGCCGCACGAAATAAAATAACTCCGGTTTTTCCTTCAAACATCTTCCGAATTCTCATAATGAAATTTATTACAATCCTACAGGTTTGAAATTGTTCTTTCGTAATTGGAAAATAAATATTTTAATGCGACTGTTCGTATTTCTTCCACGAAAAAGGAATCTCGTCTTGAGACTATATATTAAAGGTTATTATGTAATTATGAGAGGAAAACGTTTATTTTGAAGAGCAAATTTACATCAACCGCACGGAATACTCTAGAACAAATATCCTCAAACAGAGATTTTAAATTGCCTGTAATGAATGTGCTCATTATTCGCTGGTTTTTTAAATCTGAATATTAACGCTCTTAAAAACACCAGCGAAGGTATTTATAGCGTATTGTTTTACAATTACAATACAAATTAATTACATTTGGGACTTCCTCAAAATTAATATGATTTGCAAGTTAGCTGTAATAATATTTTAAGTTTATTTGAAATAAAGATGCTAGAACGGATTGAAAGCGATGAAATAGAAAATTTACAGCTGCTTTTTTATTGATTTAATAATAATATTAGGTAATTTATTTATTTGGCAATTTGGCTACTATAAACAAGTACATGCATGAAATAGTAGGAATAATAACAAATTACAATACTTACTTTTTTGATAAAATTTGTTAATAAAGTAAAATAAATAAAAAAAACAAATTGCATGTGTTTTTACAAAATTAATCAATGTCCTTTTAAAACAGAGAGGCTTTGAAAATTTTTGATGCAATATAGGAGGTCATTAAACATTATTAATCCTTTAGAAAATAAAGATTTGAATATATCTACTGTAGATTTCATAGATTGTCTTGGATTAAATAGCTACTTAAAGAAAGTTATGTTTTAATTCCAAAATTTTTAGGAAACTAGAGACAACTAAAGAAAAATATACCAAACTGAAATTGGAGATAGGAAATATCATTTTATGAAAAAAGTTATTCAATCCCTGAGGATGATAAATATGTATCTAATGTTAAAAACACTTTTTTTAATAACTCAATGATTTATCAGATCCAATTTAAGTTCAGTTTGTCAGGATTTTTTTTAATTAAAAAAAATTGTAGGTTTTTTCCACAATTGCTTGCTTATGTTGATATATTATGCCGATTATTTTGTATAAACAAATGGGAGCATGTGTTTATAAATCTAGTATTTTCTTTATACGAATATGTATAGTTTCTTTTAGTTCCTATATTTCAAAGATCTTACATATAATATTAACGGAATTCACTACTAAAGCTACTTGCGAACCTTCTATTTCTCTATTTTAAATAGTATTTGTGTCAAGAGTATTGGAGCGCACTATAATGCCGCATCCACACACTCGGCGAGGCAGTCCGAGACCGGGCGAGCACGAGAATGTGAATGCAGCACTCGTCGAGTATCGCTCTCGCTATAGCACCCTCGCAGCCCTCCTGTGAATGCGGCATTACATTTAAAAACCGTTAAGGAAAACATACAAAATTTAACCTTTTGGAACGTTTGACTTACAATATGATGTTTATATCGAAAAATTTCGTAATTGTTGTTTGAAATCTTTACTTCAGTTAATAAAATCAACATCGTTGATTAAGTAAATACATTTTTAGATTTCTCTAACCAATACTTTTAGAGAAGTAGAGGAGTTCGCCATATATAACTGAAAAAAAATTAATCTAGTAGTTTTTGAGTAAATTTAACAGTTTTTCTCGGTGCAACTTTTTTTTTAACAGAAAATAATGAATATTTTCAATAATTTTATAGATTTAGAAGAAGATGCAAAAGGAATAAAGTATTAAACAATTGTTAAAACAAAACTTACTGAAATCAAGAACACATATTCAGTTTAACTATATTTAACAATGGATGCATTTTAATACATTTTAAAGGTAGCTATTATATAATATTATTGAATCCAAATCATACTCTATGTATAGAACATTCAAAATGCTAATACCCTGATGTGCATTTACCACATCCCAGTTGACACAGACATGGGTCTACAGCTGCTGAAATATGGGGGGATATGCTACTGGTGAAACCTTACAGACTTGCCTACTTGATGCGAGTTAATTGAATTACTTAGTACAATTACATCATTCAAACCATCTGAATTGAATTAGATGATAACAATGAAGATCGATATTTCATGTCAGTCTATCATGCCGTTAAAATATAATTACATTACGCGTTTATACTTTCATTTCATTTCACTGCTTGAAAATCTTTTGAAATATACAGGATGTACACGATACTGATAGGTATTTTATATATAGAAATACTAATAAAAATTTATTGTTTTGTTGTACATTTTTTATATTTTCTTTTTTAAATTGTTGAATTCAGTCAACTAATCTATCAAACAATACATTTTTAAAGAGAAAAATAATACAGTATGCTAAAAAGCAGCAATAAAAACGGACAAGAAAAAATCGAAAACGAAAACAATTTCAGGAAACACTACAATAAATGCTCAAATAGCTGTTACAGATGTTCTTATTATATCAGAATAAGCAAAAGGTATTTACAGTTTGCTCAGTTTGTTCCGACTGTTTCTCTCAATTTTAAATGGCTTCACATCACAGGTAATATATGCCAACCCCCCTTATGCATAATATGTTAAAAAATTAATGTCCAAAAATCGTCCCAAATGGTTAGGTAATCTTACGTATTAAATAAGAATTAATGACGAATATGATGATAAAAGTAGGTTTAATAGTTTTTACTTGAAAAAAAAAATTTACACAGGCAGATATTCAATTGAACAATCAAACGTTAAATGTGGAACTGCAGCAAATTCGTCATAAACTGTGCTATTTCTGCTTTACTTAAATGCCTGAACAGATTTTTCAAAATTATATGTACAGGGTGTTGTTTTTACGAATAAATAAAATAAAAAGAATGTGCCACCAGACCTGCATATCTGTTTCGCTTATGCCATTAGTGGATTTAGTGAAGTATGAAGAGTACCTCTACCAAATATCATTTGATTATACAGAGTAGTTCGTCTTTTATGGCAAGTTAAAGAAATCGCTAAAATCGGTAAAACGCCCTGTATTTCGGTAATGACAATGGCTAGACTCTTCAACAACAAGTTTTTTGAAGCCTCCATGATATCCTGTATTCACTGTTAACGTATGTACATTTCCCAATGAAACATCCTGTATGTAATTCGTTCTAAACATTGAGCAGACCTACAAAATGATACCTTAATCGCTAAGGTATCTTAAAAAATAACGGAGATATAGGCCTGGGGGTATAAATGACGGAGCCTGTATATCAAGCGGCGATTTCAAGCTTGTTGGTTCTCATCAGTATGCCATAGGTCACTGACAAATAACCCTGTTTATTCACCCTCTGTCATAACATATAGATAACTGACCGAAGGACAGGCAGGCAAACGACGATGGAGCGTTAAGTAGATATAATGAGAATTTCTCATACCCTTTTAATGTAGTTTGATATTGGAGTTACAACAGGAAAATAATTTTACCATTTTGATGACTTTGATGAAAATCGTTGGATTGCTTTAATTTACAATAAAAATATGGAGTACGGGTGCCGTCTGTTTTGATCTAAATCAACAAAACGTAATGTGTCAACGTGAATTTGTCTCTCTTTGCTTCAGCTGTGTTTACAATGAAAAATTTACAAATTTTTTATCCACCCAATATTATGAAACAATGTGAACATAAATAATCAACTCTTTAATTAGTTGTATTTCAAATATGAAACGAAAATATGTACGAGTATACAGGGTTAACTATGACTTAGTACAAATATTTTAAGAGGGGATAGGGAAAATTCAGAATTAACGGAATCACCCTTCAAAAAAATTCCAAACTTATTCATAAAGCGAAAAAAATTTTTTTTCAAAACTTTATTAACCCCTAATTTCTCCGCGACTATGCCGCTATGTCAGCTGCGAGGTATATTCTGTCAAAGTCAAAGTTGTCAATGGTAGTGACAAAGCACCGCGTTGCGACGTGTAACGATTTACGGCGCTTTTAAAGAAAAATTTTTGTTTATAAAATATTAGATTATGTAATGAGAAACACCATATGGTAGCACTGAGAGTAAAACCTACCTTACTGATACTTCCAGAACTGATATTTGGAGATTTCAAGAAAGTTAAATTATTTTCTGTTTTCTAACTTGTTTACGTTATAACTTGTCGTTGTAAAAATGGTTGTATTTGCTGGGAACCTCTTGGTTTCTCTCGACCATTTCATAAATAAAAAAATACTTTTTTTCTGTAAGTATATCTATTGTAGTTTAAAAATGCTTTATTTTTGTGTCACTAAGTAAAAAAAAAGTTTAAAGGAATTTTAAAAAGTATGAAATTGGTTCTTTTTTATTTTCAAGTTAGGTAGGTACATACGTCTTTAAAACTCCAGCACGTGTAAAACAACATTCGTGGACGTTGTACAATTCGTACAAATGTACGAGGATTTGACATATTCTGTCTATTTAGAAAACGTATTTGATATTCTGCTGCTGCACGATATGCACTTTCGTCGCACTTCGCATAAATTAGTACCATATCCGTAATTTCCGCGATTACACGAATTTGAATGTGCGAAAAGCAAATACTGAAAACTAATAATAGTAACGATATTAACAATTGTTATGGTAATATTTTCTTTGTTAATTAAATAAATACCCAATAACGTTTTAATACTTTCTTTATTTCGCACTTTCTATTTTTACAACAACAACTCAACTCTGACACACCTCTTCTTCTTCTTCTTCTTACATTCTTTCTGATCTACATTTTACAAAACATATATTTATGCCTACTTTACTACAGTTTAAACTAAGATATTTTTATTAACAAAATAATCGACCATGTTTGCATATAATAATATTGTAGTATTATTATTTTAAATTTCCCGAGGCGTTTACAGTGCTCTGTAATATTACTTTTCTGACCACTACTGTTGTTTGACATTTGTAGAGTATTAGAAACAATGCAACCAACAACACAGTATAGGTTTATATCGACTGACAAGTGCTATGTGCGTGTAACCTCATGTCACGGAGGAAGTGTCAAAACAATACTAGAATGAAGAAACCCACGATCGTACATAAAAGAAGATAATATTGATTATATTGATTGCCATAAGAATATTTATCTGAAGAATATTAAGTTCTCGGTGTAGGCGGACCGAAGACTGAACGGTGGCGTTGACATTGTAATTTTAGTTTTCCGTTTTTAGTGACAGTTTCAGTTTTAAACGTTTTATTCATTAAATAATGGATGGTTGCGATATATTGGGACATGTGTAGTTTTCCACAATTTTCTTTAAACGTACGTGAAGATATTTCCTAGAGTTGAGAGCAATGCAGTGGAGTGACCGTTATCGGACAAAATTTTATAAATTAAAAACTACCACGGGTGTATTCGAAGTTTTCTGTTAGTATTTCTTTCGATCAATTTTTTTAAAATAAATGGGCAATTTTATTAACTGCATCTACGCGAAGTATGTATTTTGTGGCGAGTAATTCTGACGGACCTGTAATGAGTGAAAATAAAGTTTTGGCAGCAGGAACGAAGGAACGAAAAACGAATGCAAAATACTGTAGCTAACCGGATTAACTGTTATCTACTTATTATTAATAAAAATGTTTACTTTCGTTGTTTCTACATTCGGCAACGTTGGAACGTTCTGAGAAACGACCGCATGGTACCGAGTTGCACAGAACATATGCCTAGTTGACATATGTTGCCATCTTGGACGATGACTGATGACATAGGCGCCGACTTTCCGTAGGAAAAGAGGGTTTTGCCCCATTTTTTTAACATCGAGCTAGAATTCAGAAATAAATTTTTTATTGTCTTTTAGGCTTCCCTGAGGACGTGGTTAAAATTTTTGTACTTAGTCATAGTTAACCCTGTATAGAAAATTGTTATACTCTTATATATCATATATCAGGCTGAACATCTAGGTATCCTATATAAAACAAATGAGTTTAATAGAACAGTGGAAAAACGGACAAATTATTTTTGATAAATTATATATAAACATTTGCAAATAATATTAATTAATGTAGTTTACAATTACAAAATTTAATCATTGTAAAAACCGTTATACTTTTTATGTAAATTGGCTTTTATACAGCAAATAATTAAATACATAACTTTGATATTTGTACAACGTCATAACAAACTCTCAATTCATAAAGAGATTGAAAGCATTTCTGTATCAGTTATATTTCAATAAAACGGGGTCCATTTAATTCAATATTTGTTTTTTACAAAGGCTTCATTTCTCCTCGCCAATTTCGTTCGCTGAACAATTACTTACTTTATTAAATGGAGTCAATGGAACAAGCAAAATATGGATAGCAATTCAGTGCTAAGTAAACGAATCAAGAGATTAATAATCGAAGGAACGTTTCAACGGTGACAAATCATTCAACATTTCATTACGCTTTTGATAAATGAAATGAATGAACCAAATTAAATTATAACTAATATATTTCACCAATAAATTAGAAGAAAATCAAATACAGGGTGATCAGCCGCTATCCTTGTGGTTTAAGCTATAAGTCTTTGAATCATTGTTGAAAATTCCTCTCCCTGATATAATGAAGAACATTAGCAGCCCTCTAATTCATGAGATTTTCCTCATTTCGATATTGAATGTATGTTTGTTATAGCTTAGCTTACCAACGTAAGTTGTCCTTGGGCGCAAATTCAGCGTTCTGAACAGCAAAATATGAAGCGCACCATACGGCCTCGGTCTAGATGCATCGCGGACCATGCTATTCTCGTTGAGAGCTCAATCCATTCATGCGTTCTACAAGTACATCCGGTCATAAGCCTCTACGGGTTAATGACCCGATCAATATTTAATTACCCATGGACTATCTAGTAGCCACTAAATGTAACTTTTCTATAATTCCTGTACTCATTGTCCCTTCTGTCGAGTTAGACACACATAAAATAGGGTTATTTGTCAATTGCCTCACCTATGGCGTACTGATGAGAGGTAATAAGCTCGAAACTGGTATGTGTCTGGTGTACCGATGAAAAATGACTTTGGCTGTTTGCTATAAGTTTTCCGGATGCTACGGGGTGAAGCTATGGAGATTTTAAAAACGCTAGCCGAAAATAAACAAAAATATTACCAAACGTTGCATATTGCTTTGGAAATGAGGTATGAGCTCATCTACAACACGTTTACCAAGCACAAGTAAAAGACCGAAACTTCGAAGAACATCTGGCATTAAGCATTAAAAGCATTAAGATTAGCCATATATAAAAATATATTAAAATTTCTGCCTTGGTGCTGGAAATTGAAGCCGCTCCACAAGCATCTAGAAGTGATCAAGGCAGGCCAAGTCACATTAGGCTTCAAAATGGAGAACAACAAAGAATCGAAAAGAATGCAGAAAGACACAGTTTAGTTTATGTTTAGAAGCTGAACGTGAGCGACAGAAACGTCATATAAAAATTTGGTAGTTGTGAATCATCAAAAGTTTGGGAAGAGTCTGCAAGATTTATTGGACAACTTTCATAAAGAACTGGGCTGTGCTAGCTTCATCATGTACAGGAGATAAAGACCCATCCGGTGTTGGAGCTGTGGGGTAAAAGGACATCTCAGAAATCAATGTCATAAGAATATATTCAGTCAGGAGAACAAGTAACAAAGGAGTCCAGCCAGAACTGACTCAATATTGATCCACAAAAGAATCAATTGCTAAAATTGAAGCAGGAACTGGAAAATGCAAAAACAATATTTTGGAATTTACTAATGTCGAACTCTTCGACCAAATAAAATAAATTCAAGATTCAATGAAGCAAAAAGAGGCTCCGTGGGTTCAATAAAAAGCTGTTGAAAAGTTTGAAACATAAAGATCAGCTACTGCAGAATTTAAAAATCGACAAAAGCAAGCTGGAAACCCGGTTGAAAGAACTAGAAAGAAGAAAAATCATCAGTGGATGAACAATTATAAAACAGCATTTTAATTGAACTGCATGAAGTAAGAGAAAATGACAAAGCGTTATGCCAAAGAACTAAATTGCAGAGCCCCGATGAATATGATAATAGAAATTTTGCTAAAGAATAGAATGTAGATCGTGATTTTAGTGATATTTAAATTGAAAACCTGGGTAGACCTAACTGGAATAACATTGCAGACAAATCTTCATATTTGTAAAATTACTGGACCTTTTGGGTTTCCTTAGTAATACAGGATGACATATTAGATTCTTGAAAACTGCTAACGGTAAAGAAAAGATTTATCAAACTATATTACACCGAAAAAGTTCAAGAAGTTCTTGAAGCTCTTCATATTAATATAGAAGGCGTCCATATTGAAAAAAATAAGATTTTTAAGTCGTTGTGATATGGAGGATTGGTGACGACATTCTAGTACATGTAGTTTAAATAAAGAAGGTTATACAATGGAGTAACTTGATCAGTTCTAGAGTTTAGTTTATGTTCACACACTGAACATCAATGTAAAGATTTGACAGTTGTGAATTGTTTGAAGTATATTTGTTGTGCAATAAGGTGGTATACTCGCATCAAGAATTCAGACGTCTTACGTCACGGCTGACGTTACACATTTTTTTTTATTGTCAACGTAATTTTCGATATTTGATCGCGTTAAGAACAATCATTTTTTGTAATTTAGTACAATATATAATGCTACCTTTTAGTGTAGTATATAGTTTTATTACTATCAGTTGCAGTTTCTTAAATATTTTGATGAAAATATAATCAATTATTCATTTGTTCATATGACGTAAGTCGTCTGAATTCTTGTCGCGAGTATAACAATAAAGTATGTTCTTTCTACGTGAAGTATTTCAAGGCGAAGTGAACGTAGAGGTTACATTATGAAAACATGCCACTTGTTTTACCTAGCAAGCGTCAAATTAAAATTTTAGGCTATATTTGCTCCAGCCTCGTATTTATGTCGGTTAAAGTTTGTTATAGTCTGTTTGGAAATGAAAGAGAGTAATAAAACCCCGAGATAAGAACCAGCTATGGGCGTGGTAATATTTCGTTTCAGGTAATTATCGTAATTTTATTTAAAAAAAGAAATACCAACGCTAAACAAAATTTTAAGTGAACTTTCAGAGGACAACGATTTGCCAAAAATCAGTAGAAGCAAATTATGGGCCGTCTTACGAGAGTTGAATTTTTGCTGAGAAAAGCAGGAAGTCAGTTCTTATCGATAAAGATGAAATTATTTGTTGGCGAAGATCCTACTTGAGATCAATTGGAAAATTCCGTGGCGAAGGGAGGAATATTTATTATCTAGACAAAACTTGGGTCAACGAGGGATATAAGTACTGTAACAAAAGTATGGCAAGATAAAAATGTAAAAAGTTTTCGACAAGTATTTTTGGGTGGACTTTCAACAGGGGTCATGGCACCTTCAGGTAAAGGGCGAAGATTAATAGTGACACATATAGGTAGTGCCAGTGGTTTTGTAGATGGCGCTTTACTTTTATTTGAATCTAAAAATACAGGTGACTATCACGAAGACATGAACGTAGATGTTATCGAAGAGTATTTTACACAGATGTTGGACCTTATTCCTCCGGGGTCTGTAATTGTCATGGATAATGCCAGTTACCATTCACGGCAGACCGAGCGGACGCCTACGACTGCTTGGAGGAAAGCCGACATAATTCATTGGTTATCCAGAAAAACATTTCTTTTGAAACATATATGGTGAAAAAGGAACTTTTGACACTTGTCAATCTTAATAAAGATCATAAAAAATATGTTATCGATGAAATGGCAACAAATCGCCAAATAACGGTACTACGGTTACCACCTTATCACTGTGAACTTAACCCAATCGAATTAGTCTGGGCGCAGGTAAAAGGAGATGTAGCGCGAAATAATACGATGTTTAAATTAAGTGACGTGAAAATTTTGTAAAAAAATTCCTTGGAACGAGTAACTGCAGATAACTGGCAAAGATGTATACATCATAAAGTACAAGTACAAAAAGAAGGGGAGAAAATGTGGGAACTCGATAATTTAATTGACGTTACTGTTGAACCTATCGTTATCAATCTAGGAGACGAAGATAATTCATCAGAATATTCAGAGGATGAATTTTAATATACCTACTTTTTAATTTTCTTTATTATACAACACTACATTTACTCACTATTCATTAAATTTAAATAAATATTTTGATAATAATATTGAATAATTTTATTTGAATTACTAAAAACCCTCTTAACCCTGTTATGATGCTTAAAGTTGCGTTTTGAAATGCTGTTTTTATATTGTTTACTTATAAGAGAAATGGACCGACAAATTGAAGCGGCATAGACAAAGACGGATTGTCGGGGATTAAATTTTGGCTACCTGCTACAATTTAGTACGGTTCAATTACAAAAAGTTTTTTCAAAAATACACCCATCTACACCGATAATACATAATATAAAAATATTGAATATAAGCACCAGTACTACATTTATTTACGATTTGCATACATAATAAGCTTTTATTACTCTCTTTCATTTCTAAACAGACTATACACCCAATAATTGTATAATGTACAGAAGTATGAAAATGAAATCAAATCAGAGGCAGCTAGTTTTGAATTTTTATATGTCCTTTTGTAATTACATAAAATACATTAGCTATGTTTCTAAGAAACTGAATTGATTTGAAAACAAAAAAAAAAAAGTTTGCGAACTATATATTTCCATTATCATAAAAACGTATATGAAAGGATCCAGACATATTGTTATTTTGTTACACACAATTTGAATATAAAGTAAATTGGATGGATGGATGATACCATATCGCTGCTTTTCTATATATGCCATCGATAACAATTACTAAAACGAAATGTTTTTAAAAAATAATAAGTCTAGCGAAATTATTATGAAAACACAAATTGTTTTACTTTTCGCATAATAAATAACTAATTATTTTCTACATCTTATGAATTCAAAACTAAATATACATATATTCAGAGATAACTATTCAAAAAACAAAACGTAAAAGATTATGTGTTTACTGCAAAGTTTTTCTATTTTTATCTACATGTAATGTGTTCCTTGCATGTATATTTGTAAAATATTTTTAGTAAGTAGGTATTTATTTTTATGAAACTAATATTTACCGTCTCTATTATGGATGTATAAATTCTTAAATCCAAAAAGTAAAATAAATAATAACTAAACATATTTACACAGACGTTGGATATCATATAAACAAAGTAATCTCACATAATCATATGTCTAGAGCTATTACTTTACACACCACTATCCTGAACACGTGAAAACGATTCTCTCAAGGAAACTTATCACTGTAAATTGTCTGATTTGTGCTGTTGAAGAGGTGTATACTAAGTAGCAAATTTATGGCATCCTTTACTTAATGCTTCAACAAGGACAATCGTGGTATAGCTCATACCATGATTGTAGAATACAGAAGTAATATGTAGGTATATTTTTTATTTCATTGGAATAAAATAAAACATAACTTTTTTTCGCTGTTTTAACTTTACGGTATATGAAATGTTATATTTACACTGTTTAATACCCGAGAGTAACACAAACCTGCACAAACAAGTATAAAATCGTCCAAGTATAAATACTAGTTTGATGTGTACAATGATACTCGTGTATGAATATGATGAAATGAGTATGAGTAGTAAATGGCACTGTGACATCATTCGATTAGTAATCGGTATTGTCAGGAGGTCAATAAACTATATTCTAAATCGAAAGCTACGTACTTTTGAAATCCTTATCATATTATATAGTTTAATGGAAATATAACAAGAATATATATTGCACGATTACGTATTCTCTTCAGCGGAAACAGGTCGGCGATTACTACCGATTACATTTGTACTTGCTCGTGCGAGTCTCTAAAGAGTTTTTCAATAACTGTGTCCTACTTTTCAACTGAAATAAATACAATTAATGACATTAAACATAAAAAAATGTCGCACAAATGAACGCCATGGTTTGGACTAATAGTACCAATCGTCGGTAACATTCTCACATAAAGCTGGGGGCATTTCATTAATAACTTCTCCAATATTGTTAATTAAATCTAGTTATTTCAAGTGCATTGGCGCATATCCTAGCATTTAGATAATCCCTTAAGATAAACATTGTAGTCATTAAATCGCAAAATTACTTTCAAATCTTTATCTTAACAAATTGATGGTTCAATGTGTTGTCTAAAACGTTGAACGCCGAAGTCTCTACTTTAAGATTAATACCATCCAATTTGGGCGATAAATAATCGGTTATCATTGCCCGATATTTACCAGTTAAAGCATTTTCAAAATGTACTTTAACAATAAGAATATGTGAAATAGTGTAATTCTCATTAAATGGTTGACTAACTGTAAAAATATGCCAAATATACCATTATCATCTGCAAATATGGTTACTATGCTTAAACGAAATTAAAACCTCCTTATTGGAAGAATTTTTCAAAGGCTTTCTACAAAGTTATTAATATACAAACTAGATTTGGGTTTTACTGACAGGCGCTTTTTCTTTTGTGATAATATTTTTTTGCAACAAAAACTGTATGTTTGTTGCACTGATTTCGAATATTTAGTAGTAACTCAAGGATTCAGCCTAAGATCATTTGTTTTTATTTAGATTATTAATGATTTATCTTTATTATTAAAATCTAATTATTAATTTTCTGCTGGTGACATCATTTTTTTAATATACAATACTGATCGTTTAAATCTACAGAAATATATACTTAGATTTTGTTAAGAAATGCTGTTTAGGGAATCGGTTAACTAATGTTGAGTTTTTAAAATTTAAAGGTCTGGATAAACAAGAAGAGTCTTGCAAAAGCAGGTAAGAAGTACGGAATGCTGAGAAAGCTGAAGAGATCAAAGTATACATCAAGAAAAGTTCGGGCAAGACATGGGTTTTAAAGAAAACGGACGTAAGTGCCCTAAAAAGATGGAAGATAAAAGTGTTAATAGATTATGTAAAGAATAACCAATAAGGAATTGGATGAATCATACCAAGAGATATGTGGAAATCAAATCAAATCAAATATGTTTATTTGACTAACAGAAAAAATATCCATTTACAGAACAAAAATTAACACAAATGTAATGTACAAAATAATAAAATATAAAGACACAAAAGTAATTAATATGCACGCACATAGTATTCTTACAATATGACTAATATATTAACGAAATTTACTTAAATATTAACAGTAAGCGTTATATAAAAAGAAAAACAAAACAAATACAAAGTAACAGTAATTACAAAAAACTTAGAGCTCTATTTATAGATTTAATAGAAGAAAAGTTTATATCACAACGACCAGATATAATATTAAAATTATGGGACATGATATAAACTGAAGACTTACTTAAATAAAATAAAAAGTTTCATTTTGCCTAAAACGAAAATTAGGAACTCTAACATTAAAATATTCTAATAATGACATGCAATCAACTTTGTTGTTAAACAAGCTGTACAAAAGTAATACACTATTTCTAGCCCGTCTGTGTTTTAATGAGGGAATATCCAATTTAGAAAGCAATAGGTTGCAACCCCGAGCGGGATATATACCATCACACTTGGAGGAAAGAAACTAAAAAATTCCTTTGAACTGATTCAATGTTTATAATGTTTCTCATAGATAGGGTACCAAATTATAGCACCGTATTCCAACTTACACCGTACAAATGATAACTACACTACTTAAGTACAGTTCAAATTAAGTTTAAATATTTCACACCACTCTTCAATTATTGATATTTGATATTGTAAAAATTCACCGTCATTACTGTCATCAATTTTGCAATAAATTTTAAAGTCATCGGTAACTTTTACAGCTAATAATTTTTGTAAGATTATCAATAAATATTAAGAATAGTAGAGGGTCAAGATTGGACCCATGAGGAACACCTGAAGCAGCGGCAAACAGTTCAGATTTAAATCCATTGTATGCAACATAATAAAATCCATCATTTAAATATGAGTTAAGAAACTATAATAGATTATTAGGTAACCCAAGTTCAGCTAATCGAAACAACATTATAGTATGGTTAACTGTGTCGAAAGCCTTGGAAAAATCCATATTCGTTATTTTTGATCTTTTTTCCATAAATCCATGTTGGTGCGGTAACAACACATTTTTTACGGACATATAAGTATGATTATATAAAGCAATTTCAAAGACCTTGGCAAAGTTGGGCGGAATAGCAATGGGCCGATAGTTAATTACATAATTTGAATTACCACATTTCAAAACTGGACAGATTTTACCTATCAGGAAATCGCGACGTACGTAACGATAAATTATATAATATTAATAACGGGGATATAAAAACTGTAGAGCAATCCTTAACCATAAAACTAGGAACTAAATCATTTCAGGTCATCTTATTTTTCAATTTCGCAATTAATTTTTTTATATTATCAGCACTAATATTGGTGATATTAAAATACGGCAAATTGTTAAATATGCTAGGGAGCGTAGAAGGGTCAACATTATCTGGCACAAAAACGCTTCTAAAATAATGGGAAAACCCGGTTACTCTATCTCGAGGCGTGTTGTAATGAATTTTATTTCTAAAGTGCATTTTGCCTAGTATGCGCGACATTCTTCGCTTATTGTTAATAAATTACCAGAACTGTTTACAATCTGCTGATATTCCTTCTTCGATATTTTAAACATAGTTACTATAGGCAATATATATTAATATTTTCGTTCTTACACGATAAAAATCTTGCAAATAAATGCTATTTTTTGTACTTCGATACTTATTTCTGTAGTGGATTTTGAGTTTGATATTTCTTATGATATCAGTGGTGTGCCATACGGGATACGATGGCTTTCTATTACTATATAAAAGTACAAATAAATCAAAAAGAGAATATAATTTAGTGTAGAAATTTTGGCATGCTATATTGACATCTGAGAAATCAGTTATATAGTTATATTAAAATCATATTGGAAATACTGGATTAGAAGGGGTTAACTAAAATAGTTCTAAATAGGTGTCCTATTGGAAACGAAAGGAAACACCGTCTAAGAAAGAGGCAGTTTGAAGGCGTCAAACGCGACATAGACAGTATGAATGTTGAAAACTGGAAGAAAAAATTGAGACAAGTGGGGAAAAACAGAAAGCAATGGAGTAAAAATTGTTCAGCAAGCCCTAGGTCTACCTACTACTTATCAAACGTTAGGATCGGTTATTAAAATTTCATTGGCTTTTAATGATATTACTGCTTTAAAATGCTCTATTTTTCTCTAGTACGCTGTAACATTACTCGGTACCCCATTAGGGAATTGATTTTAATCGATTTCATTATCAGTTTTTATCTTAGCCTATTGATGACCATCATTTAGGTCCTCTTTCCATATTACAGAAATCGTTTAGAAATTTTGATATTTTTTTTGTTCCTTTGTAAGTTTTCAAATTGTCACACTGTATAGTGTAAATGTGTGTCTGAATCGAACGTGTCGATGTCGCATTTTTGCTACAGAACACATATATCTGGAGTAAACGTATGCAGAAGTTGTAGAATTTTTTGTGGTGAGTAAGAGAATCTGGCACACCCGAGATGCACTCTCTTTGGTAAACCTTTTAAACTAAAATTAATCAATGGGAAGCATATGGCTGACTTCGGCTGCGGTGATTCAGAACTATAGAGAACTGAACCACAGGCGAGGGAACAAACAAGTTACTTAGTGGTAATTGTTTATTTTGACGTTCTCTATTATCAAATTGAAGAAACACACTTATTTTCAGAAACATCATGATATTGGCACATTATATGTTAAATTGCATTGTTTAAGTTTTATTAAATACTCTATTATACATTTTTTTGTTTTATAAACTTATTAGTAACTGTATTATAAGTATTATTCTATATGTATAGTGATGATGATTTGTAAATTTGCTAAGAACAGTGCGTAAGATGTGGTTGTTAAACGAAAAATCAAACTTCTGCAATGTTGCCTGGTGGCAACTGGCATCGTACAAGTAGAATTTGATTTTCCAGATAGTCGCAACAACACAATTATCATAATCCAGGCTCCAACAACTTGAATTATCAATTTCATCTGCCTCACTATCACGAGCTTTGCAATGCTATATTCACCATTGTATAGTACTTCCATCTGTAATGAATGAAGAACAGCAAAATAGATTTGTCCGAGGAGATCGATTTCAGTAAATGCAATTTTAAATTCAAATTGATCAGAAGGGAGTAGCTTCTGAAACTTTATTTTACTATTATCGTATTGATCCTTGGAAATAATTAACTCCCATGCAGTAGATGACCCATAAGATTATGTATAAGCGTTCTTATGTAGGTCAACACAGAAATATCAAACTAGGGCAAAGAAAGTTATAATTTATAACTATCTAATCTTAAGGTTAATCTAAAGCACTTTTTCCACAGTAGCACTAATAAAAAATACTTTAATGCTTTATATAGTTAGGATTACATATAAGTTTTATCTAAAAAATAGGTTGTAATATTTACTATCTATAGTAAAAATTCACAGAGTTCATAAATAAAGAAAAACATATACTAAATAATCTAAAAATAATTCTTTTATGGGCACAGAGAAACAAATTATGATTTGTTGATAATAATGAAAAGTTATTCCATCGAAACTATCGATTACTCATTTACCCAAATTCTAGTACAAATACACTTCATATATTTTAAATCTTGCGTTTCCAACACAAATCAAATTTGTTTTTTTTATATGTTATTGTGTTATAACAAACAAGAGAAGTGAAGTTTGAGACACATATATCTTCACGAAATTTGATTCTTTTCAATTTACACTTCAATTTTCAACTTTTCAATTTTTTTCTCTGACCAACGGTAATAGAATTATGACATCAAACAGATCCTTAATGCATAATAATTAAAAATGCACCTGCTGTGAATGGTCTTCCTAAAGCTATTTTCATAACACAAAATAAAATTTAATTCACAAATATCAAGCAAGTACTAGGTACAGAAAAACGAAACGCACTGGCCATTATACTACTGCTAATAATACTTTGAGGTTAACAGATATCAGTAGCTAAATATTTTAATTGTTTTCCATTTTCGCAACAGTGTCAAAAGTAAATCACGTAATATGCTGTTAGCATCAGTGCTAAACATAATTTACTTTTAACACCAGTGACTTAAAATGACATCTTAGACACTGCTTTTACCGAGTAGTGAGCATTTTATTATAGAAATTGTTTGAAATTATGTTTCAAGACGCATAGGACATTCAAGGCACATGTATGCATTTTACAAATATGCCCATATAATTAAATCTGAATTTTTCTAATCCGATTCAATTTATCTAAATTAAACCTTCTCATCTTTCTCAAACTATAGAGAGATCAATAGCAGAAACTCATTAAAAATTTGAAAAACTATCTTATATCCTCATAAAATTTTTTACAGAAGAATTGCTGATAATTATCGAGATTTAATTGGTTAATTTTATTAAGTTTACAAATATTGCTCTGCAGATGTTCAAATAAATGTCATAATTGATAAATGAAGGGTGGAAAAGCTAGAGAGGTTAAGTCCCAAAAATTAAGATTTATCTTCTCTGCGTAAAACAGACCTACTTACTGATATCAGTGTCCCATGAAAGACCTAAGTCCATACTCCTATGTAAATCGTCAATACATACGTATAAAATTGACAGGGGGCCTATCTCCAGGCAGGCAGGTCCAACTTGTGGACCTAAGTGCCAACGACGCAAAACAGTATTAATACAAAAACAGTAATAATACATAATGTATTTTTTATGTAAAATTATCGAGAATTATATTTTTTAACTTTAATTGGCAATTTATTGTGTGAAATGCCTAATAATTGAAATGGTACTTAGGCCTTTCAATTTTAAACCTTCTTAGCACGTAAAAGCTAGGGGACCTAAGTGCAAAAACTTAAAATTTGCTGCCCTGTAAAATTATATTTTTGAAAGTTAGGCTCTCTAGCTTTTCCACCCTTCAAATATAAATACGTGAATATAAAACGTTTTATTATTGTAAACCATTACATCTCATTAAATTTATTAGGCTAGGTATATAAAAACAGTTGGGTACTCTTTGCAAATATATCTAGCTATACAGAGTGTCCGGAAACTAAACCGATAAACGAAGACAGTAAATTAATTCAACGAATGATTTTAGATCGATTTGATATAGTTCGCCTCATCTAAAAATGCTTTCTAAAAGAGGTACAACTCTTAGAAGATGACCCTCTGATTTTTTAATTGTTCAGATCGCTGACTATGTAGAAGGATCAAACTTAGGCAATGGGTTAACTCTTATACGAACAGCCTGTTAATGTAAAAATTATCTTTTAATTGTGAACATATACGTCACAATTGGAAGGGTCGACCGATTTTATGGAGCCATTCAGCATTTTTTTTATTGCATTTTCTGAATGAATTGTATATTGTAATTTTAGTGTGATTTTGTAATTTTAGTGGGATCTGACGCCTTTAAAATAATTTAAGAACATCGACTAGCGTAAACTGCAGTGACGTCACTTTTAGAGACCGTCAGTGTCATTAGGATTGCAATTTTTATTTCAATTAGGGAAAATTCAAATATTGAAAGTGTTATTAGGGACACTAAAAGATTTTAAATTAAAGGGCCCCCCACATTTTATATGGAAAACGGTCTTCCGGTGAAATTCGTTGAAAATTTGGGAAATTGTTCGTTTTGTACCCCTGAACAAAAGTCTCAATGGGGTCGTAGCTCGGAATGCCCATCTTTAGGCTATACCGCTATTTTTAGTGGCCAAAAACGGCGAAAATTATTTTTTTTAAATATATCATGTTTAATGCTGGGAGAGTGTTCGTTTTGTACCTCTGTTCAAAAGTCTCAATGAGGTCGAAGCTCAAAATGCCCATCTTTAGGCTCTACGGCTATTTTTAGTAGCCATAAACGACCAAAATAATTTTTTTTTTTTAATATCATATTTAATTATGGGAAATTGTTCGTTTTGTACCCCTGATCAAAAATCTCAATGAGACTTATACACATATAATTAGACATGGACATAAACAAAAGAATTTTGGCCGTTTTTGGCCACTAAAAATAGCCGTAGAGCCTAAAGATGGGCATTTTGAGCTTCGACCTCATTGAGACTTTTGATCAAAACGAACAATTTCCCATCATTAAACATGATATTTAAAAGAAATGAATTTTGGCCACTAAAAGTAGCCGTAGAGCCTAAAGATGGGCATTTCGAGCTTCAACCCCATTGAGACTTTGTTCAGGGGTACAAAATGAACAATTTCCCAAATTTTCAGCAAATTTCACTGGAAGACTGTTTTCCATATAAAATGTGCGGGGTCCTTTTAAATAAAATTTTAGATATTGTATTGTACCTAAATGTCTCAGTACAACGATAAATTAGTTTATTAGTTACCCCGGAATTCCAACACGCGAAACTTGTGGAAAAACAATACAACGCGACATATTTCTTGTACCCAAAACACAATATATGTTGTATAATTTAGGTATATAAAATCAGTTTCATAATAATTTATAATACTCGTATATTTATGTAGAATTCGTGATTTAAAGTTTAAATTCTTAGGTACATGTAATGGATTACAATATTGTCGTACGTTGCCTTTTTAAAAATTATCTGAGAAACTTCTGTTGTTTACTTCATTAATACTGATAAAAAACAAATTACAAACGTTACAGAAGCTTCTACTTAACCTTAGTTGAACCTTAGTAGCTTCGTAACATGGTTTTGGATTTTATTACAGATGTATTTTTATTTCTGTGCAGATGTATTTGTAGAAAAACTTCTTTCGAAATTTTTTTCATAAGTTTTTTTTTGTTGTTTTTTGTCCGGTATAAAATGCCCTTTAATATCGGCACTATATTCTCATGAGAAGTATTCATTTTGTTCAAAATATACAGCAAAATACAATTACATATTTACTTACATATTTTCTTTGTTATTCAGAACGCAAGGTTAGTGTTAATGATTTTAATGTTAAGAAAGAGCCTCAAATTCTAATCTCCTATGACAATTTTTCTGTATGTGATTGTGCTTGGAAATTTGAGAAAACTTAAAAAGTGAATGCAGAGTAGTTGTTTCCAAGAATTCCGTGTTTACAATAAGTCGTTATCGCCGTTTAGCAATAAAGGTCGCTAGCTTTCAATGTTTCCTACGGCGATGTAGAACGCTTTCTGTCTGTGGCATTTCAGTCCTACATGGAGTAGCGAATGATCGCTACAGGTAGTTTTGCTACTACGCGTTGTTAATGGTCCCTAGTGTCAGGTTAGGCAGACTTAAAACAGTTAAAGTTGTTCGTCAGTTACCTCACCAAAAACATACTGATGATAGCTAATAAGCTCGAAACCGATATATGTCTGGAAGACCGCTGACGAATGACTAGCTGTTGCTATAGGTTTTTCAGATGTAATTCAATGCTGGTTGGAGCATTAGCCCGCAGAGTAGTTGGTTCCTGGAACCTACTTTTTTATAAACATTTTTCTTAGCGATCTTTCCCGGATCAACATTTTAGGACAATTAGCAGTTGGAAATAACTAACTTAAAAGTTCCATGTCCGCTAAACTCTGACCAAACTATATTCGATCTAGTTTAAATTAGTTACGAATTTGCTTTAACATTCTGAAACAGATGCTTCGGGAACTGAACTTGTGGGCCATTATTAATTTAAATTTTTGTTCCCTATTATAGTTCCTACGCATATCTTCCCTTGGAAATCATTCTGTGCAGATATAGTACCTAACAGGCTTACTGCGTTCACAATTTAATCATAGAGGATTTTAATCACGTCAAAACGCCGAGTTGGAGAATATTAGCTGGAGTTCAAACATAACCTAATCTGGGCATCAAAAGTTCTTGTGCAAACGAAACGTTTGCTTTCTGATAAAAACTTGTTTGAGTAAAATGTTAAATTATTTTTCTTATCAACTGGCAGATTAGTGCGCAAACTGTCGATTTATGCTATTATCTATTAGTATTGTTGTATGACTTATTTAAATGTCACGTGGAAAAATATGTTACTATATATCTATAAGCCAATGATATTTTGTTTTATGTTGCTGTTAAGAGCAAATTGTCTCTAAGGGAAGGAAATGGCGTATTTGGCAATACATATTTGAAAATTTGTCATTGGTTTACAATTTTAAAGATTACTTTTTCATATCATGAAGCTATTCTATACAGGGTGTTAAAAAAAGAGTGTAAAATATTTCTGGTGGTAATAGTATAAATCAAAATAAGCAGAAAAGTCTTAAAAAACATGTGTCTGCAAAGTAACAGTTGCGGAGATATGGACCACTATTCGTTTTTCAAACATTTTATTTTATTAGGAATAAACCGACAAAGGAAGCTTTTAACAAACAAAAAACAAAGTTACAGAAGATATTCAAAGTGCTCTCCCTCCATTTCCAAGCAGGCACGACATCTTCGCCTTAAAGATATTTGAACTCTTTCGAAAACACCTTTCTTTGTTTGGATTTCTTGACAGTTTTGATTAATGCGTAGCTGCAGCTCTTCCAGGGTATTTACAGGAGTACCATACACTAATGTCTTCAAATATTCCCAAACAAAGAAATCTAGAGGGTTCAGATCAGGCGATCCTGGAGGCCGTAAAACAGGTCCGGCCCTTCTTACCCATCTATGTGGAAAAGTTTGGTGTAAATGCTCTCTGACGGCCATGGAAAAATGAGCTGGAGCACCATCATGCTGGAACCACATTTGTTGCCTCTGATTCAAAGGAAAGTCTTCCAAAAACTCATACAGTGTGTTCTGCAGAAAGTTGAGGTAAGCAGCGCCTGTTCGGTTTGGTAAAACAACAAGACCTAGAAACCTGTCACCTACAATACCCATCTAAATGTTTAATGAAATACGTGCCTGATGTCCAGATTCTATCAGAGTATGAGGATATTCGTTGGCCCAAATATGCGTATTGAATGAAAATTAAACACTCTATTTCTTGTGAACCCGGCCTCATCAGCAAAAATAATGTTTGCATGAAAACGAGGGTCTTCAGCATCATGACGTAGAATTCAGCGGCAAAAAACCAAACGTGCTTGATGATAATTTATTGGATTTAAGGCATGTACTCATTGCAGATGGTATGGATAAAGCAGTTGTTCGTGAAGAATTCTCCAAACAAGAGAACCACTAATTCCTACCTTTTGCAAAATAAAAAAGGGGCTTAAAAACATAAAACATTCCATATCTCCGCAACCGTTACTTTGCGGACCCATGTTTATTGAGACTTTTCTGCTTATTTTGGTTGATACTATTACCTCCTTAAATATTTTACACTCTTTTTTTAACACCCTGTATAGAAGATCTATAATTTTACTTTATTGTCAAGCACATTTTCAGAAAATCTCTTCATTCTTTCTACAATATTATTAACTGTAATATCTTATATTATTAGTTGTGAAAATGAGATACTAACATGTTCAGTGGGAATACACTGCAATAATAAGTTTTATTTTCACTTTCTTTTGACCATGCCTCATTTAAAATGTGTAATGCGTTTTGTTTAAATGGACTGCAAGTTTCTCATAAAAAATAATCTAACGGTGTTAGGTCCGATGAGCGTGGTGAACAACCTTCAGGAACATTATCTCCATTACCGATTCACCTATTAAGAAAATGCTTATGAACAAACAGTTCAACTTTCTTCGATGAATTGACTTTTGAGCTGATGAATAGGGGGGTTATTTTTAATATTTACTTTAAAGTAAATTAAATTAATCTATTCCAGTTCTCCGTTTTCATCCCATTTTTCACAATTTTAGAAAAGATGACGGAAATAATAATTTTTTATTAAAAATTCAATACACCAAGGCACCAAAAACTTAAAACAATTTAAATGTATGCAAAATATAGTTGGTGGCATCCTCTATAATTACGTCAAAATCGAGATCAGAGTTCAATATCTTGCCGGAAGACTTAATGGAGTTTTATAAAATGATAAATAATATATATATATAATGACACCAAGTGTTTTCTAGTCATAAAAGAAAATTTTATTATCTGACTTTGAAGCAATGACTGGTCTTCAAATAATATGTTTGTTTTACATTTTATTACAATTTTATTTATCAAATACAAATTCAATGTTTAATTATACACTGTGATGATTGGCATTATTCTTGTTTTCAAAAGTCTTCCGCAAAATTTAAAAAATGTTAAATAATTTAGTATCGTTAGCAACGAAATGTATTTCTACTGCTAAATGGATTTAAAATATTTAATACAATAATCGTAGATGCACGTTTACACATACTTGTATATTTATACTTCATCGCCGTGAATATATTTTTACCCAACGATTTGAAAGAATGAGTGTGGATAAAATTTGATGCGTCACGAGTGAAACATTTTAAATACATTTCAAATAAATCAGCAGCTGAATGATGGTATCAGTAAATAAATCTCCATGCCAAAGATATTTGTCGTATAGAAATTACGTTATCGTTTACTTCAAACCAAAGAATATTACACGCGAATTAAATTAATTTAATATGAAAAATTAATTTTCCGAAAATCAGTGTTTATGAAATTAGTACTATCCTTCAAAGGAGTTATACAAAACGAAAAAATACACAAAATTTTTAATCATGATCTATATGTCATCTGCTCCGAAAAATATTACTCTGAGAAAAATCATCCTCAGATACAAGTAATTACGTTGCTTTCTTGTAATATTATTTCACGTTTTATTGATTCCATAATATAATGTGTTATTATTGTAATACAACTGTGTTATTATCCCCTTAAAGATTTTTTTACATAAAACTAGCCAGAAATCCAATACGTGTCCTTTGCTTTGTCCCCCCCGAATGTTTATGTTCATATTTAAGAAGTTTCTGTTAAATAATGAAAAACAAAATTGAAATAAATGTTTCCCCTAACTAAAAATAGATATTTTCATTTTAAGTATTTCAAATAGTTAAACTTTGAGAGCACAAAATATAATATACCTAAATAGGTAGATATGGAAATTGTAACTGTATTAATTTCATTTTTACTTGGCAGATATGTTTTGTTTTTAATGTTTTCGAAATGTTCGTGCATACTATAATTTTTTATCAGAGGCGTAATATATTAGGTAGACTTAATGGCTATTATTTTGCTTCTTTAATCTACTTCAAAATTGATTTGCATGTACAGGGTGTCTCAAATTCTATAGTATGTAGTAGTAGTACTAATGACGTCTAATTATATTTTTTCCAAAAACATACCCAAAATTATTTCCTGTTAAAAACTCTCTTTTTCCTAATAAACTTTTCTTAGAGATTTTTTCTGTATTAGTTTCCGTTTAAAAGTTATAAGCAATATTGTCCTAAAGAATCTCAAAAAAATACCAAATAAAAATCACATCACTGGTGGAAGGATCAAATAGTCATTGGAAAATAGTTCGAGTTTGAGATGCCCTGGTTAATAGATTGTTAGAAACTTAAAACAAATAAACCGTTTAAAATAAATTACTTAATACATATAGAATATAATGATAGCATAAGGATTTATCTATATGTATATAAAATTCTCGTGTCACAGTGTTAGTCACCATACTCTTCGGAAACGGCTTGACCGATTTTTATGAAATTTTATATGTATATTCGGTATGTCCGAGAATCGATCGTAATCTATTTTTCATACCCCTAAGTGATAAGGGTGGTACACCCCAAACACTTTTTTTTATTTTTGGACAAAATTTTTTATTTTTATTTTTTTTATGATGTGGCATTAAAACATACATACAACCCTATTTTGTCTGTGGAATTGTTCATTAGCGTACCTAGATGTTTGGTATCAGAGAACATACATATGACTTCATTGATAGGAATTGTAGGAGATTTGATTTATATTAGTTTAAAATACCTTTCTAAAACAGTAAAAAAAATGTTACAGAAGCTAATAATAAGGAATATATGGGTAGATATTATGGGTGTAATTCAACGCAGGTTGGGGCTTTTGTCCACTGAGTAGTTAATTTCACACAATATTATTAATACCTAAAAATATATATAAACGTTTTATATTACACGTGACATTCAAGAAATTTAAGCGTCAAAAATTAAAGTAATAAGTTAATTTTTAATAACACAAAATTTGAGTCAATAATTACACAACTGAAAATACAAATAAGAAAAGTATAGTTTTTTAGTTTACACCAAAGTATTGTTATGAATCGTAAAACTCAAAGTTTTAATGCAGATACTTCAATATGTAAAAATTGCTCATCGTTTCAGATAATGTAATTGGGCATATACATATTTACTGTTAATCTTAAAGCTGATTTTTTGTGGACCAGAAATTACACTTTTAGTAAGATAATTATGTCCAACGAAAATCCATTCAAAATCAGGAGGTTCTTATTAGCGTAAAGTCAATTGACAGACTATGAATTGTACCTTATTAGTTTTTTAATATTGTGCCAGGTGATGCGGTATACACTTTTCTCAGTGTGCAATTAGCGTGTAAAATTCTTGCTCTGCTTTATTTCTTTTCTGGCTTCTGGCCCTGGAAAGAAGATTTAAGTGCATCTTATTTAATTTTTTTTGACTGTCTCTAAAAACTTTGATTTCAAAGAATCACACCTAAAACTGTGTAATTGCATATAAGGATTTCAACGATTAAATCATATATTTGTCCAATACACTTTAAAACCTGGGGCTATATCCAATAGCATACACTAATAATTATACTTAAGAGCTTCGGCAACACTTAATTGATATCTGATATCCAATGGGATATGCGAGAGTTATATGCCTCATAAAAAGTCAAGAAACCCAAATCGAAGACATAGTAACCAGCCATAAAATTGTTCTGCCTATGTATGAAAAGGGATGTCCTTTTTTTCTTGGAAACAAAAATTATATTTTCTTTTGAAAGAAATATTTCACTTAACCTTACAGGCGCCACTTAATTCCTTGAGGTAAAATGAACGAGAAACACCTGGAAATTGTTCGGATCCTTATCGGCCTCTGGCAACCCCATTCCGACTGCAGTGATTTTTTTATCTACACAACACTTCTTCCTCCGAGTATAAATAAATATTTAAATATACCTTGCTAACACGCAATCTTAGGGAAACGCACAATGTATGTATACATTTAAAATATTACTCAGGTACCTCCTACATTTCTTGTTCTTTGATTTATAACTTTATAACACTTTAAACAAATTTGAAATAATAATGTACCCTAGTCAGTAACAAAACATGTTGTTGGAAACAGAAATATAAAAAAATGTAACTATACGCGTTATAAAGCAGTTGCTTATATAAAGAAAACATATTTGGGAATTAATAATTAGTAGATTTTATTCATTTTTGATGAAAGATAAATTTATATATAATTTAGTTACATGTGCATTATAAAATTATAAAATCAAAAATATGTATCTATTATATGTAACCAAAATGCTATTTCAAAGTTGTTTTGAGAGATATCGTCAATTTTCAAGAAAGGAGACAAAATTAATATATATTGAAGATTACAGATTCTTTGTAATTTTGGAAAATTGTTACAAATGATTATTAACAATATTCTATTTTTAACTAACCTTGTCAACCAAATGTCACATAATTTATCGTTAATACTATAGACAAGGGTGGTTAAACTGGCTTTATATATATAGATGGATTTATATCAATCCTTTGATAGGCTTCATTATGGTCTCTTGTTACGTAAATTATCCAACTTATTATGTAAATTGGATTTTCTAACATTTTTTAATTCGTATTTAAGCAATAGAACTCTAAATGTTTAATATAGCAATTATAAATCAATTGCCATATTATAAACACCAAAGTTCCACAGGAATGGGTACTTGGCCTCCTTTTATTTATATTTATAAATGACACATTTAGTAGCATCAGATACATGCCTTATTACATGCTGACGTGCCAAACTTTTTGCATATGTTCAGGACTGTTACTATTTACAGTAAACACTGTTAAAAATTAACTCCTGATGACAAACTAACAGCATGATATAAAGTCGTCATTTTTTATACAAAACTGTCTTTTGTCCAGCGTTTGAGGTTATATAAACAATTTGGAAAACAATCTGAGGAAATATGTTAAATATCTTAGTTTTATACTTGATGGTACCTATCCGCCTCACGGGATTCCGCAATTAGAGCTGTTAAGTAGATTTACTTTAAAGCAATTGAGGACTTTGCAGCAAGAACGACGCAGCTCCATTTTATGACAGATATAGGGTTATGTGCCAGATAGATAGTAACAGACATTTAACATTCTTTGGTGCAAGATCGACACAGATCCGATGATTTTATATACTTTAATAGCAAATAATGGAGATGCGCCACACATCATTTGATGCAACAGAGATGTAGCTCCAAGGAGCTGCGTCACTCTTGCTCCCAACGCGCGCAACAAATTTTGTTTTGATATTTATCAGATGTTCCTTCTAGGTTACTAGTGTTACTACTGTCACTAGGTTAGTCGTTTGTTTGTTTGCATTACGTATTCGACTATCGTCTTCCTAATAATATTTGCAGTGATTTTGATTGTGTTTTAATATATTATTCAATATGAAAGTGTTGAATAGTGAATCCGAACCTTATAGTGGTGGTTCTAGTGATGAATACGTAGCAGATACATCCGATAATACGTCAAGTAGTGATAGTGATGATTTGGAGGTTAAAATAAAAACTAGAAAGTCGACTGATAAATCACAATGGGCTAGAAATAAACGGAAGAAACTTTTAGCAGCTGGAAAAAAAGGTTTATGGTATTTATTACACTTTACTAATGTCCTTTTGTAACTCGAAAACAAAAAACTGATATCTGATATAAAATTATTGTCTACAACGTTTTTTCGTTTTACTTAAATTAAACAATTTTGGAGCTGCGTTATTATTCTCATGTCTATGGTCATTGATTTTCCAGATATTTGGAGTAATTTTAATTTAAATATCCCTTGTATTCAAACTCGCTGCCATGCACTTTTTTATTTGCCAACTGCAAAAACTAATGTGCTTAAATATTCTCGTAATAATTAAAACCACAAATTAATTATATTAATAATTAATAATAATAGCGGCAAAAGCAGTTATTTGCTGTATAAAATAGGTGTTATAAAATGTAATTTATTTCCTTTCTTGAATTTTTTGCCCGGTTGCCGATTGTATACTTTGCGTTATCAGGTTACCAATGATTTTTTTTTTACAAAATTGTATTTGTAAGATTTCTTTTAGAGTTCTGAATTACCCTATATACATTTCCCAATGTAACTTTATGTTTAATGGGTGTGTATAGAATTGATATTTTAGGAACGCAGACGTGTAGGTATTCGTAAGGTTAGGGTAATATTTTACACAAAATTCCAAATCAAATAAATTGTCAGCATATAAACAATTATCCAGACAAACACCGTTTAAAAATTAGAATATCTCTAGAACGTGCTACAAGTAAACTTTTCTCTGAGAGATTTGAAATGCGGTTATTACTGAAACACTCCATTCCTGTCCAAAAAATTCTCTGCTGTCTGAATTATTCATAAATGATAAATTAAAACAGTGTGGAATACTGTTGAAATAGCTCAAAGCTCAAATCTCCATTAATTAATATTCATTTAATTCACGTTAAAGGAAATAAATTCGTTTTCGTTGTTTGCCGCTAACGATTTCCACAAGAATTGCTGACTGTTAATAAGATTTATTCCTAATGGCCAGTTAGTCGACACATTTTCGATATTTTTAAGTCTTTTGTAATTGAGTCGACATTACTTGAAAAAAAATGGAAGTCAATTTTAACCATAAATTGTAGATATACCTATTAATTTTATACTTTATTCAAATCACAATTCATATCTATGAATATCATGCAGGTATGTTCTTTGACTCCAAACGTCCATGTTGAAGAAATCACTACATAGACAAGGATAATTTGAAATTTATGCGAATATTAATAATACTATTATAAAGACAAAATAGGGATTCGATTATGTTTATAAACCAAATACTTTTGAAGATTTTAATATTAGCGAAGCTACCTATGTTGAGATGTGTGTGACGATGGTGTAACCATTACGCTAAATTTTTTTAAGCCTCCGATTACAAAAAAGGTATGTAAAAATCAACACAACTGAGTGGTAAAACAACACTGGATTTTATGACAAAACTGTAAGCAAACAAGTATCTGCTATGGAAATGGAAAATCAGAGTATGTGAATTTTTTAAAGCCGCAAATAAGGCGTCGTTTCTGATTGACGAGACGTTTATGTATGTGGTTTTATTTGGACGAAGATAATATTTTAAAAAATATTTTAAAAGGTAACTACAAGAAAATATAAAATTGTTCCAGTCGTTTTATAAAACATATTATAAAACCGGAATTCTTCTATGAATTAATTAATATCTGTTGCAATATTAAAAATTTTTTTGATTATTAATGGTATTACCAGGGGGTTTTCAATTATAAAAGCAAATGAAACCCAAATGCGATCCGGAAAGAATGGAAAATTCATTTTCTTGTGCGCAAACAGATGTTCACTTTCAAAGCCGTCGACAGTCGCAGCTGCTAAATATCGAATCGAAAAATATGATCAATCCTCAATCCCTACTATGCTAATACTAACTCGCAATATTAATCCAACGATTTTACATGTAACTGATGAATACAATCTATGTTCTTGATACTGAATGCTAAATGCATTCATAGAAGGGTATTTTAGAAGGAGGAAATTAATTACCAGTATAAAACTTACAAGGATAGGATGCTTTGTTAAGAATTATTATACTAAAGCACGGCTTTTCCATTAAATCCAAAGATTTTCATCAAATTAGAGATTTTGTAAAGGTTAGCAAACAATGTTTTTCCAATTTAGGCATATTTTAAAACCAGCAGAATGCTACGCATTTTGGGTAGGTCCTCTTGCACTGTATAATTGTATTGAGGTCATATTTAGAATTATGTGTTCTTTGAGGAACTGGTTTACTTTCTAGGCATCCAGTACATACTTTAGGATAGGATATTTAGTAAACCCAACTAAAATGAGTTCGTGACCATTACTTTGACAAACCTTATAAACCAAAGGTATATGTACTCGTTCATCGTATGTGTTTCTATACAAGTTGAAAGATAACGTAAAACGTGTAATCTATACGTTGATTTAGCCCTGAAATACTCCACGTAGAAAAACAAACCATATTATCATTACTTGATTACACAACAAATACCTCGAATGATTGACAAAAGTCAAATCTTCACTTTGATGTTTCTATCACTCACATTCGGCTTCTGAATATAAACTAAATTGTGGAGACCGATCCGCTTATATTTATTTATAGGGTTCTCGAAGCTTCCTCGTACTCGAGAACGCTTCTAGAACCAAATCGAATATAGCCTGGAATGTTCTAGAAAACGCCAAAATAAAGGTAAATTATAAATTTTAAAACAAACAGGAACATAATTAATAAACTAGAGAGATAGGTGAGCTTCCATAACAATACGTTTAAAATAGTTCTAGAAAACGTCAAAATAAAGATGTTATGAAAGTTATAAATTTGAAAGCAAACAGGAAATTAATTAACAAACTAAACAGGTAGCTGAGATTCCGTAACACTGATCCCCTCTGATCATCCCGATCAGGTTACTCCACTACATAACCTTTTTTATTTAATGTAAAAGTACAACAGTGTCAACACCATTCTTCCACATCAGAACGACTTCCAAGCCAATAAAATCGTTCTCCGACTTTGTTCAAAGTCTTATTTCTTCCTAAATACACGTCACCTATACCACTATGAAGAACTTATGGCACTTTTTTCTGGGCAATTGAGTTTGATACTTTCTTTTCTTGGCATTAAAACTTTCCAATACTCTTTTTGAAACGCCATTCTGTATTACTAAGGAATTTCATAGAGTCCAGTAACTTTTCAAAGGCGAAGATGTGTTAGAAATGCCATTCATTTAGGTATATCCAAGTTTTTAATCTTCTGCTGGTATATAAACCATCACTATGTTCTTTAGCCAGAATTCTATTATCCCATTTTTCTGCGCTCTGTAATTTAGTTCTTTGGATACACAAAAATGAGTATTTTTCTCTTGCTTCACTCAGCTCAGATACAGTTACTATGCTGATTTGTAATTTGTCTTCCACTGATGATTATTCTCTCTCCACCGGAAGCCCAACTTAATTTTATCGGTATTTAACTTCTGCAGAAACTGATCTTTATGTTTTAGTTGACAGTCCCCCTTTTTCTTTAATCCACTAATCTTCTTTTTGTTTCATTTGATCCTGAATTAATTTTATAAGGTTCAAGAGTTCGGCACTAGTAACTTTCACAGTTTTATTCTGGTAGTCCAGATCAACTTTCCTTTCTTATCTTTTTCTAGTTTCTTTCTCAATTTTAATAATTGGTTCTTCTGCGTCTCAATATTGGAACTCAGTTCTAGCTGGACTCTGTTGTTGCTTGTTCAATTGTCAGGCTCTTCTCTGATCCTGAATATATTCCTAAAGAATTGATTCCTGAGATATCCCTTTGCTCCACAGTTCCAACACTGAATGGGTCTTCGCCTCCTATACATGGTGAAGTCAACACGGTGCCGTTTTTTTTTATAAAAGTTATCCAATAAAGCTTGCGGACTCTTCACAACTGTCAAATCTTTATTTAGACGTTTATGTCAGTCACATTCGGCTTCTGAATATAAACTAAACTGTGGAGGCAAAGCCTGAAGTTTCCGCGGTCTCCAGAACGTGTCTAAAACGAAATCGAATATAGCCTGGAAAGTCCTAGAAAAGGTCAAAATAAAGATGTTACAGAAATTATAAATTTTAAAGCACACAGGAACATAATAAACTAGAGAGATAGATGAGCTTCCATAACAATACGTTTAAAACAGTATTATATATAAGTACAAGTTTAAAAAGAGAATATTGAGATAATTTATTACATGGAATGAATGTCAAACATCTTTCATATAACAGTAATACGTACGATTGTAACTTGCAATGCTATTATCATTATCAAGACACTATGACGTATTATAAATGAATACATTAAAAAGTACTGTAATAAATCGTAATGGATGACAGACTAATATATTGCTACATTTTATTGCAGCACAACTATTATGCAACTTGCGTGTGGGGGATCGTCTTGGAAACTGTTAGTTTTATAAATTATTATGCGGTATAATAGAAATCCGCATTTCTCCAGAAGGGAATTCTCATACTTCATATTCATAAGGGACTAAAATAGAATACCTAACAATAACCATTAAAGCACTCGAAATTCAATCGGCTAGGTTGTTACCTCTATTATTGCTTTTGTGTGGATTGATTTTACAATAGACTGATTTAATTAGCCTGGAAAATTGACATCGCACTTGTTAGTCGAATTTTTGGTTAAACTAATTACACTGATGTTTGTTGGATATGACATTAAAGAGAAAATCAGAACGTAAAGGAAATTCAAATTCATTTTCACGGTAACTTTCGAATATCCATATCGAATTATGAATTATTGAAATAGTGTTTTCTGCAAATATAAATAATTTTAGACATTTAAGAACTGAAAAATATAGAGCTTTGCAAATAACAGGAATGTTATCTCATGCCACCTGCGATATTCAAAGGCAAAACGAATATATAGCGAGAGAAAGTGGTCGAATCAATCAATTTTTAGGTACAGAAATCCGTATTTTGTAAAATTTAACTGCAGATGTAAATATTCTTATAACATAAACTTACATCTGCATTTAAGACTGTTCGCTTTTGTTTATAAGTATGTGAAGATAATTGTTGAAATGTGGAGAAGAATAGCAAAACATTGTGTTTTACAAACGCTTTTTAATAGATATTTATACATCAAGTGAGTTAAATTGAGAACAAAGTTTAGCGTTCATGTCAACATTCAATATTTTTGTCTTGAGTTGTTGCGTGAGATTTAAAAGTGTCTGGAAGTAATGGAAAACGATTACATATTATTAGATTGTGTACTGGACGATGTATTATTAGAAGCACAAGCGGTTTTATGCAAAGTAATTTCGGAGAAGTCCAAGTTACTTTATGAGAAAGAGTAAGAGAAATATCAGAAGGTAAGTTATAAGTGACTTCTACTGCAAATGATATAATTAGAAACATTGCTTAAGACGTTTCGGAGCAAGTATCCATACAAGTCGGTAGTGGTATCAGTCTCAACCACTGGTTTAATTAATTAAAATTAATTCAGAAGTGAATAAAATATTATTTGTTACAGTTGTTATGGAGTTAATAAAGTCGTTTTAATCTGTCACGATTGGATAAAAGTTATTATTTTATTTTCAGATAATTTAAATAGTAAAAGTTGCGATCTTATTGCTTAATTGGATGCAGGTTCGTCTTTCGTTGTCTCCAGGGAAGAGAGAAGTTCCACAGTATTGAGTACGGAGTACAAAGCAATAAAATAAACACCACAATGTTTACTAGATTTACTGTATAGGTAGCAAATTAACACATATATAGATAAACCAAAAACAGGCTACAAACAAAACTTAGTAGCTATCACTGGACAGAAAAATAATCCAGCTGACTACAGCCAGCGGTGTCCACTACTCTTCCCAGACTGTCTAGCCCAAGACCCAAGACCCCTCCTACGGCTCACAGCACCACCAAACACTGGAATTTTCACTATGCGTTAAGCGGTCCGCACACTACACTTTCTTACGTACTACAAAGTGCATAAACAAAACGTTAAGAATTTTATTTTTGATATGGCGACCTTAAGGCAACGTTTGTCTTCAAACTAATTAAAAATAGAAATTTTAATTGTGCCAATGTTTAATGTGTACCGTCAATAAATTTTACTACCAATAAATACCACAAAACGTATCAATCAAATATGTGTAATAGTGATACCACAACTACATGACGCCCTTTTAATGTTAAAGGAAGGGAAATGTCGCCAGAGGTAGTCGTTGCTTTGTGAATCCGGCTTTAGACTGAATAGTATTACATTTTTTGTAGTCTTATTTCTTATGAATTTAGTCTTTCTGAAGTAAAATAAACAATAAATAACCAGAAACAGATTTTTCAAATGGTCATTTTATAAATACATATATATGACGTGCAATAAAAGAAAATACTATGGTAATATTATGTTCCGGTTTTATGTCAGTACAAATTGTAAATAAATTGTACTGACTCACTTTCCTGTGGATTATTTATCACGACCACAACAGGGTCTGCCGATAAAATATAGCCTATCCATTATCTGAAAGGGCCCCCATTCGTCAATCACCTACTAATACAGCACTAATCACATGCTATAGGCCTAATAAACAATTTCACTTAACAGAAATTTACTGAGACCTAGCAATAAAACAAAAGAAAATACGTCTCATATAACATTGCAATTAATTGTAGGTTACCTATACGTGGTTTATTTTTCTGTTGTATTGCAATCTTGAATAAATATATATTGTGATATCAGAGTGAACGTTCTTATTATCCAAATTTTAACTAGATTAACTCCGGATTTCTCAGTGAAACATCAAACACAATCTTCCACTCAAATTAACGATGTGACGGTCGTAATTAGTTTAACGAATAATTGATGGATGGTGCATCAACAACAAGAGTTAGGGAGATGGTTTCACGCTCTTTTTTACTAAAGTGAATGAAAAAAGATAATGCTAGTAAAAGGAATAAGTATTATGGACAATGCGATATGCCTGAATAAAAAATGCGCCTTGAATTCTTCTCGGAAGTAGAGGAACAGTTTAAATATATGAACAATTGGACCACTCCCCATCCTCCATTATTCGTTCTCCCCTCTGCCATCCCACTTCCTCTTCTCCATCGATTGAACGTCGACCGCCGATCATCGGCTATTTTATTAGTTACGTTTGATACTCAGTGTGCCGTGCTGGGTACGCCCAATAAATTTCAAGTGTTAATTTTAATGATCAGTAATAATGGGTTGTCATGCATAAAGCTAATGCGTAATAATATATTTATAAGGTTGTGATTAAATTGTGATACAATAATAATTTTTAAAATATGCAAAACTTTATAAATGAAGATATGCATTAAACTATACTACTATTCTAACATGCATTTATTATCAGTGTTATATCGTATAGTAATATAAATAACCCTCGTATATGCTGTATCGTATGTGATGTATAGGACTTGTTAATATTCCTCATAATGCACCTGTCAAGTTGATTTATGACTTCAGGTAAAAAACCGTCTTTGCTCTGATCACATAAAAGAGGTGATCTAATTGTTTACTTATATTTAAACTGTGGTAGAGGTAGCAAGAGTACAGAGCAGGGATTTGGAAAATTTTATTGTCATCTTCAAAGACCGTAGCTGAAGTGATAAGGCAGATCAACTGTAGTGCTAACGTAATGGACCAAGAGGCAATATCAAGGAACTGAGAGTTGTTCTCTGTAGAACCTTTCCTCACTGTCAGACAAAACTACATATAATCACTGTAAATGATATAATTCGAAAATTTCCATAGTTATTTACGTTACAAGGCCGGGGAATGGTATATTAAAGTACAAATCTAGATGTTTACGGACGAGGCGACGAAGGAGCCGAGTCAGGAATTTCTAGACGAGTACTTAATGACATTTCACGGCCGTGTATCGTACAACATTTTTTTTCATACTGTGTTGTATTAAAAATCCGGGATGCAGTCCTGGAAGTAAACATTTTCCGGACTCATTACAGTACAGTATGAAATAAAATATATTACATCCCCAATTTAAACCATAAGGAGCAATCAAATGTTTTAATGGAAATTTGTACTAATCTAAACAGATTATCAACACTTTTGACATTGCTGTTTCAAAATTTAGTTTTTCCGCCATTCCGCGATAACGAAAAATGAGTATAAAACGATGACGCTATTACAAAATTTTTAAATGCATATTTACACAAAAAAATATTTTCAAATCATTATTTAAACCTCCTTTCAGACTGTCACTGACTTGTTGACCGCCTGGGTGTACGTTGCCAAATCTATAAATTTTCGGTAGTATTAGACACCATAAAAAAACTTGACTATGTGATACCTATTATTGCCATAATAATGATACTCTTTAAAACGAAGTTAGTGACTTGTTTTAAACTGGTGACATATTTGTAATGACATCTACTTTTAGCATAAGCTCTTAATTGTTCCACTCACCAATACAGATTTAACGATGAAATCGAGGGAAGTGTAAATATGCAACCAGCAGTACAATAAAAATCCCAAAGTGAGAATAAATCTGAAAACTTTGCCTACTTTTCGTAATAGTAATAGTTTTGTTGTCCAGACGTGCTCCATACCTTCACTTGGGATATCTACATGAAATTGCTTTTTAACTTTGTGTATGTATGTGTATTTGAGGTTATATTTTTTTATAGTCGGGCGTTATTTAGTATTCTGTTTTTTTTTATTTGATAAAATGTGATGTGTCGTTTTGATAATAAATTTTGGAATGCAAATTCAAGCAGTTGACTTAGGGAAATGTGGAACTTGTATTTAACCAAAACATTTTGCATGACTAAGTTAAAATCAGTTATAAAAAAAATCAGCATGCTCCTTTATTTTCTTGGATTTTATTGGTTTCGTACATATACGTATTAGCGAAAGAATGTGTGAAAGAATACAAACATTTAGCAGTGATGTGGCAAAGCAGGTGTGACGTTGCTCGTTTCACCGATCACTCTGTGATGTTGTGACTAGCAAATTGTTATCAACACGAGCGTCTTGTTACTGGGGTTATGGGTTGGATTTGCTTCAATTTAAAGGGTTCAGTAATTTTTTCCGATTTTTTGTCTTTCTTATGCCTTCTAAGTACGCGGCTAAAATTAATGACATTATGACTGAATCACCTTGTATATTTGGATATAATAAAAAATATTAGAAACGAAGGCAGCAGAAGAAACAATCCTTGAAATGAAGAAATAGATCAAATCTTACCTACTGCAGATAGTTATATATTATACATACATATGTATAATTTTGAAAATAATTAAATAATTTCATTATGTCAGATATGATTTTTTTCGATAGTCAATTTACCTAGAATATTTTTATTTTATATAATTAGTGATTAGGATTTGTAGAATTGATTAAAATCAGCTTAAATGTCTTTATACTCGATCGAGATTATACTTCGATCGGTCAGTGCTGGCGCGGTTTAAGACGTCAGTACTTGAATCGAAGTGACTAGATCGCTGTGGGTTCGGCCCCCGCAGCCGGTAGACCGTACTTAAGCTATATTCGTGGAGAGGATTGGTACCCTCTCTGCGGGATGGTAGGGTGGGAGAATGTTGGCTTGGGTCAATGTGAGATTGATACCGGTTGACATTTGACTACCCCCCTAATTAATGAGATTTTCCAGGTTTCCCTCATTCCGGCACTGAATGGTGGTTAGTGTCTACCAACGTAAGTCGTTCCTGGGCGCAAATGCGGCCTGCTTAATAATATGCCGCCCCTTCTCCCGCACAAGTCTTCGACTTCTGTCGTCTATTATTATACTAAAATAAACTATTTATAAAGTAGTATACATTTTTTATTTTAAAATATTGTAGGCGTAATTCAATGTTAGTTAGAGTCCGCAGAGTAATTAGTTTCATACAATAGTATCGATGACTGTTAAGAATTGTACGGGTACCTATAATAAATAATAGTTTACTTATTTGCATGTGAGAGAATTGCATATGAAACATCCAAACTTATAGCAAATATAAATCATAAATAGCCACTAATGCATCAAGTTATAAACCCTAACACCGTCTATATTCAAAAGATACCGTAGTTGCTGTTGACACACCTGAATAGACGAACTTTCAATAGACTTCACCTTCCATTCGTGTCCTCTAATCTCGTCCTAAATGGAGCAATTTCCGTAGAGCACTTTAAGCTGCTCCAAAATCGCAAGAAATTGAATTTGATGTGTCCGTTACTCCTTGTCTTCCCCATTCGATAGTTATATTTAACTTTGCCCTCCGCTTAGCAAAAAAAGTATTCCGATATAAAAATATCTACATTGCCATTTCGCAGGAAAATAATTGTTAACAGAATATTCATAGAAAAATATCAACACAATGAACACAATTCTAATCACGAAATTAGCTATGTCGGAAAAAGTCAAAGGCCAAAACAAAAGCAATTAATAACATTTATCAATATATTACCTCGTAAATCAAGTCTTGTCGCGTTATCTACGCTGAAACCATTTATAATCACTAGCAGAGGTTAGTACATGTTAATATAATAAATTCAGTTCGGTTTCAAAGAGTAAATTATATTTCTTATATTTTACGTTTAATAAATTTATGCTTGATTTTTGTCCTTAAGTAGGTATTATTTTTAACACGCTTTTATTAGCTTCACCTGTATGTATGTACAAGGTGGGCTAAAAGAAGTCATCCGATGTTGTTGGGATCTCATTTTTATTTCTAAATGAAAAACTTCGATTCTGTTTTTTGATTATGTTTATTTGAACCTTTAGAATTTTATTGGTCAAGTCGAGAAGATGATATCGGCCAAATGGGCGCCACCACAATTGATTACTATACGGGCTCGTTTTATGGCATTTTTCATCACTTCGGCAAAAACAACGGGCGACAGATTCTCGCACTTGTGTCGAATGTTGTCTTTGAGGGCTTCCGGGGTTTCGAGCTTGTTCACGTAAACACGGGACTTCAAAAAACCCCACAAAAAAAGTCTGGAACGGTTAAACCGGGCGATCTTGCGGGCCAGTGCAAATCGCCAAAACGAGAGATGAGGCGACCCGGGAACGCCGCCTTCAGAATATCGGTTGTGGCAACTTAGTTAACATGGCCCTATAGCGCGCACCGTCCACTGTTGTCGTTTGATCAACGGCGTCCTCGAAAAAAAAATGGCCCGGTGACTCCTCCAGCGTGAACAGCGCACCATGCAGTCACTTTGAGCGGGTGTAATGGCTCCTCGTGCATCACGCGTGGATTTTCAGTGCCCCAGAAGCGATAGTTTTGCTTGTTCACGTACCCGCCGAGGTGGAAATGAGCCTCATCGCTCATTATGATTTTGGTCGAAAAATCGTCCACTTCGTCCTCGAGATTGAGGATGGCTTGGGCGTAGGTTACACGCGTTTGGCGGTCGACAGGCAGCAGCTAATGCACGGACTGGACTTTGTACGGGAACATGCGCAGGTGTTTGACCAAAATTCGCCTTAGGGACGACCGGCTGATGGCTAATTGCGAGGCACGGCGTCTGGTCGATGTTTCTGGCGACAGCTCGACATCCTCGGCAACAGCGGCGATATTCTCGGCAGAACGGGCGCTCCGGGGCCGGCCACTCTTGGCAGCGTCTCGTGTGGTTCCATACTTTTCAAAGTTGGTGGCCAAACTGCGCAGTGTTTGCGCAGTCGGTGCCGGACGACCGGGGAATCGGCGACGGAATTCGCGCTGCGCCAACACCACAGACGAATTGTTACGCAAATAAATAGACACAATTATTCTGCGTTCTTGGAGGTGTATCGCTCCATGGCTTGTTCACTTGCATTCTACATCTGTCTAGTTCACAAATGTCAAAACAGATTTGACATTGGCCGTCATTTGCAAAAATAAGAGCATCTTCCAATAGGGTGATTTCTTTTGGCCCACCTTGTATATATGTATGTATGTAACGGCGTAATTTTCGCCAATTTCAAGAGGTTTGATCAGCTTGAAAATTTGCACAGGGGTCAAAGACTGATGACAATACAATTATTTAATAACTTTGTTCTAATGTCCTGACTAGGATCATCAGAATAAAAAAAAAGAAACTATTTCGATTAGTTTGCAGGTTAAGTGTATACAATCCATAGAACGATGGTAAATGACATTCTTCTTTACCGATATAAGTAAATAGAATTCTTACCACTTTTTTTATAGAGTATATTTAAAGAAAATTAAAGGTACGATTATGATACGATAGATGTTGTTACGGAACTTTTCTACATATATTTTGCAAATTATTGAATTATTAAGTTAAACTTATTATAATAGACCACTTCAAAGTTTTTTCGAAATAATTTGAGATTTTGAGAAAAAAATAATAAAAATAGTTAAAAAATAAGTTTCTGAATTAATTTTAAATCAATAAACTTCAAGATAAATTGTAAAAAATTACATTGCAAAACTTGGAACGGAAACGAAACTGAACTTTAACAGAAATTTTGAATTTAAACATTTTGAAAAAAAAGTAATAAATTGTCAAGAACAAATTTAATTTTGACAAAAAAATTTTTGGAATTCAAAAATTTTTGAAACTATAAATTTTGATTTCAAATAAATACAAAATTCAAAATTAAAAAAAAAATCAAAATATAAAATTTTATTACTGTTTTAGAAAGGTATTTTAAGCTAATATAAATCAAATCTCCTACAACTCCTATCAATGATGTCATATGTATGTTCTCTGATACCAAACACCTAGGTATGCTAATCAACATTTCCACAGACAAATCTCTATTCAATAATTATCTAAAGAAAATAATCTAATTTACTAACCTGCTAATGAAACACTATAAATATCTAACTTCACTTTTTGGCATAGATGATATCTGACCTATTTCTGCATTTTTATTATTGCTTCTTCAGGTGGTCTCCTTTAAGTTGAATCAAATATCTAACTATAAAAATTATTATAAAAATTAAATTTATTTGAAGTTAAATATCGACAATGACAAAAAGTGACATCCTGTCAATGAATTAAATATGACAATAACTACTTGAAAAATGTTCACCTTTTATGTAAAAGTTTTTATATATTTTTAGGTATTAATAATATTGTGTGAAACTAACTACTCAGTAAAAAAATGTTACAAAAGCTAATAATAAGGAATATATGGGTAGATATTGTGGGTGTAATTTAACGCAGGTTGGGGTTTTTGTCCACTGAGTAGTTAGTTTCACACAATATTATTAATACCTAAAAATATATAAAAAATATAAAATTTTAGTACCAAAATTCAAATTTTATAATTTTGAAATTTTGAAATACAAATTTTTCAAAAAAATTAAATTTTAAAATTAAAAAATTTTAGAGATAAATAAAAATTTGATAATTTAAAAAAAATTAAATAAATATTTTCAAGAAAAATTTTCAATTGAAAAATTTGAAAATTCGAAAATTTTGGAAAAATTTTGAAAAAAAAATTGAATTTAAAAATTTTGAAAAACAAATTTTCAAATCAAAGAAATTTTAATTTCAAAATTTTGGCAAAAATTTGAAAGAAAGTTTTGAATCTAAAATTTTGTAAAATTATAAAGTAAAAAATTCAAATATTTTATAATTCGGAAAAAGATTTTGATACGAGAACGTTGAGAACAATTTTAATTTGCATATTTTATAGAAACGCTATCAATATTATACTGTCAATCATTTTTATTTTGGTCTACTTCCTACTTCGCAACGTAGGAATCAAGGGGGCATAAGTGCTGCAGTCTTTTTGCTGCCCTCCCGTCAATTCAAAAATTCCAGAATTCCAGCAGTCGACCAATTCTAAATACGAGTTAGAGAATGTTGCAACTTAATACAATCATTACCATAATTGATCTTGCTATATATTTTTACATCCTCTGCATATATGTGAGATACTGACAGTCAAGATTTGGAACTATGTCATTGATAAAAATCAAAAATAATAAGAGACCCAAAATCGACCCCTGAGACACACCCGATGTGTATGGTTACCGTTAGACATAGTGAAAAGCGCAGTGAGGTAATGAATATTTACTACGCTGCCTGGACTCTGTTTAGTCCGCCCGTGCCCGTAATCAAATAGTGGATTATATGTACCTACATAAAAAAAACCTTTTTATTTTATTCAAAGTATTTGTTTACTTGTGGTGTAAGATTTTGTAATCTACATATTGTTCCCTGTATGTTTTAAGATTGTAAAAGTTTTCATGGCTATAATGTATTCGAGTAATATTGTTGTTGTTTTCCTTTTAATAGAATTGATAAAATCCTCAAATTTAAATATTTAAAATACACTGAACGAAATCAGAATGAATGCCTTAAAAAAGTTGATAGTGTATTAATACTCAAGTCGGAAATATTTATATAACTTCTTAACTTTGAACATTGCCGTTATGGAAAAAATAAAACGCTTGAAATTCTATTCCGCTTTAGCGAAATTATTTGCTATTTTACAAGGAGCGTTGCCCCTATTAAGGTGCATTCTGGCATGGTTAAATTGCGTATTTTTGCACATAAAGGAAGTGGAATTTGGCTCTGAATGCTATATAAATAACTTTAATATTAAAGCATTTTTAACTTTATTACCAAACGACAAATGGAAAATAAAATCAGAAATTTTTGTTAGCTTCAAAATATAAGAAAATTTGTGCAGAGTGCTAATATAAAAAATCAAGCTTGTCTAAAAAGTACTGTACAACATATAAAAGTTCAAATTTTTCTAAGAATATTATATAGTACATTCCAGTCAAACTTGATGAAACGCTATATATAACTTGGAAAATATTATACGCCATTTCTACTGAGGGCTTTACCCAAGAGGTATATTATTTTAAGTAAAAAATATAATAGAAAAGGTTAGCAACATATAATAAAAAAAATGTTGAATAATAAATGTAGGTATATTATGGAGAAATAATATTTTCTACCTTCAAAGTGCACACATAATTTGTTTATATTTTTCTGATAAAGCGTCTTAAAAGATACAAAATAATAGTTGTTGATATTCTGCATCATTATCAAGGCAAATTGGGAATAATATTTTTCATGCACAATATATTTCGATGACTGATTTAAAACAATGGTGATATATACTATGTCAACTAAAATATGAAAAAGAAGTATTACGAACATTACCATAGTCTATTTTTCTCTAAATCAACTTTTTGTATTTTAAGATGTTCGTTCAAAAAAATACTACGTGCAATTATTTTTGATAACAAAAATTGCGAATACTTCCTTACATCCTCAATGTGTGCAAGGAGAAGTTGTTCGTTTATGCATTATGGAAATCAATAATCTAATGCCATGTATCGAGTTTCAGTTGGATTCCATTCTGTAACAATTTAAAAAGAATCACTATTATTGACAAGTATCATTGTTCATAGCAACTTTGCTGCATTGTGTGATGTTTCTTATTATATTATTATTTGGCGCCATATACAGAAAGAAATGTAATCTGTATATTTAATTATAATATCTAATATAGGTACTTAAAATGTTAAACTTCTTTATATATGTATTAATTCAGTAATATTCATATACTTATTCAACACTTCTCTTCTTTTAAAATGGCACTAACTTTAAGAATTATTTAAAGAATAATATTTTGTTAAAATATGAATAAAATATAATTATCGGGTAGGTTATTCTTCCTTAATTCATCGGTTTATAGTTTTGCATTAAAATTATTAATATTTTGTAATAAATGGCAAAAGTTGTGTGTGCAGCCACGAAGTTCAGCATAACATCATCATCATAACATCCTTCTGCCGGAAATGGTATATGTCTGGTGTGCCGCTAATGAATGACTGACATTTTGCTTTCTTTCCTTATATAAATAATTAAATATTACTGAGTGAGTAGTATTTAATTATTTGTTGTAAAGTGAGTAGAGTAGAAACTACTCTAGAAAATAACACAACATAGCAAAAATACTGGAAAACTAATTATATGCCTCAGTTACATTATTTTTTAATGCAATGTTGTTATTTACTGTATTCAAAATTATTTAATATTATCTCAAATATACGCAGTAATTCTTTGAAGTCACTTTATTTTGAGAATAACAATTATTGACTCAAGTAATTCATATTAGCTAAATAAAACAAAACAATCTTTACATAAACATAACTTTATCTCAAACTAAGTATAGTAATATTCTTGATTTGAATCCATTTTTATTCTTATATGGATAATGTATAATCTTATACAAAATAAGTTAATCTTTCAATAAAAAATTATTACCTATACTTGAGGAATGTCATCTTGATATCAGTATAGCGTTCTTTCCGTGTACTTTAAAACACGTATAATTCTTCTCTTCCAAACTCACAACTTCCCAACTTAAAACTTGCGATAATAATGTTAAAGTAACGCTTTGTTTCAAAGAAATGTTTAGGCCATCCTCTGAACTGCCAGTTTTTAATTGAGACCATTATTTCTTGAGAATCGATTTTCAAAGTTTCTAATACGCTTAAGGCTCCGTTTTTAAACGCAATTTTTAATGAATCTATAGCTCCTTTTAGACGCTGGTCAAAAAAATCCATGCAAGTTAGTAAACATAGCCAGGTTGTAGAAGAATTTAAAGGCTGCCAACAAGTCATTTAGAATAAGGTGTCATCATTATCATTAACCAAGAGCACACTAAGAAAGTCGTAGTACGGCATTATAAACATTATCACCCGCTCCCCCTCCCAGAGTTCTTTTAAGGAGCCACTGAATACTAGGAGGATTTTTAACGAAATGTTATACAAACCAAAACGGTACAATTCATTATCTGTAAATGAACCAAACATGTTTTCTAACGTGCTTTGTCTCAAGAGTGAAGTAACTTAGTGTATGCCACCGCAGATGAAACAGAGGAAGACTTGAGGTATCGCATTCTTTCCGCTGCCTATCAAATAAGTACAAATCTAGACACTTTCTGGTTAGTACGCGAAAATCGGATTTGAAGGTGAACAGGACATTTTGAATAAATGCTGTCATTGCAGTACAATTGCTTAGTTTTCGGTAAATATCTAAATTATTTGTTTAAAACGTAACTTATGTTTTTATTATTTATTTTTCAAATTCATATTTTATTAAGTAGTAGGTAATCTGTCACATAAGATTAATTATTGTCACGACAGTTGTTACTGCTTGTATATTGTTTAAAAATGACTTCTCAACATTGATTACTTAAACAGTAAAGCAGAATCGCTATAATACTGCAAAAATCGGAAAACACTTTTAAAAAAGAATCCGACACGTTCATCAAATGGATGGAAGAACAAAAGGTAACAAATACAGATGAACGAGTTGTCATGCTTACCTTCAGAAAATATCGACAAGACGTCGACTATGTGGGATATCCATTCGAAATTGCAAAGCATGTTGAGGATAAACAAAAGGGGTTGAATTTAAAATCATTTGTTAATCCCCATGCATTCATGAAGGGGATTAACAAGAATGATGTAGCCAAGAAGACGATTTACAGAAGGATTTCACAGATGCACCGGACATTACTCATTTATTTTTGAAAGTGGTAGTCACCTGCGTTATCTTTGGCTCTAGTAGAAGATGTGAATTGTGTGGCTTACGCTTACATGACATCAAGGAAAAAGGAAGCGTATTACTTATTACTATTCGACCATCTAAGACAATGAAGGCTCGACTTTTTATTGTTGCCGACAGTGATGGAATTAGTTATGTGCGTTTGGTGAAGCAGTATTTATCATTGCGTCCCCAAAATGTAAGTAGAGACTGAGTTTTCTTACGGTATGATAAGAGGATGTGCACCAATCAAGTGATTGGTATTAATACATTTGGATCACGTCCCTTGCAAATTGCACGTTATCTTAAATTAGACGATTATGAGAAATACACTAGCATGCGTTTTGATGCACGTCTGCTACCATTATGACGAATAGTGGCATGACAATCAAATCTAATAACAAATATGATGGAAATCGGCAGCTGTGACGACTGGTCACGTAAGAGAGTATTAGCAATAAAAATAATGTTTCAAACATTATTGGGAGTATCATTAATGGACTTCATTGACTTTCGAGAATCTTAACATGATTAATTTGAACAGCATTTCCTTCGATTTAAAATACCGAAGGATAAATATATCAAAAAATACTAACAGTACTTTCCACACTCATTTAAAAAATTAAGATTGTTGAATATTTGAATAAAGATTTTGAAACATTTGTTAGTGATATTTCATTTGACGCTACAAGGTACTCCTGTCAGATCAATAACTAAAAAGATGACATTTTGACTTGACGTTACACATCAACTATTGCCAGATTGTAATAAAATTCCCTGGTATTACAACTCGATGCATTTTGAAGACGATTTAATTTACGCTCATGTAATATACAACTTGTTTGGTCATTTGTGCTTAACCTATCACATTCTGAAATAATGGTGTCCAACACTCTGTATAGATACTACTAGCTAAAGGACTAACCATGTTTGCTTTTTTTTAATTTTGCTAATTACACTACAACGTGAAGCAAATATTTCAATAAATAGTTAACATTTTTAAATGTACTTCAAACAAATTATTGGTTAGAGATAATGAATGCTGAAAAATAAAGGTCGAAAGCAAAAACTTATTACCTAAGGGGTATACCCAGAGTTATAAGGGTAGTTTTTATAGGCATTTTTATGACGTGTTAGCTAGCAGAAGTATTATGCCCAAAAGACTGGAAATGTCATATTTCATGGATGAAAAATGGTTAGTCCTCTAAAAATATCGAACACGAAAGTCACATATGCTACCATGTCAGCTTGGACGAAATACCTTAATGAAAAAATAAGAGATATATTTACTAATTTCTTGGACGCGTTAAGCAATTGTGTGTTAAAGAATATATTTCAATAAAAAATGAAACGAACTAATGATAAAGTGATACTGAAAAAGATATGATAAAGAAAAATTAGTGGAAAAAGGAAAACCAGGAAAATGAGACAAAATTAAATTTAATTCAAATTAAAAAAAACTACGTAATGATAATATGAGATTTCTCAAATTATTTAAGGTATTCTCTCTCCAGGAATCAGTTTAAATTATTTATTGAACTGCATAGCACACACCTGTTTTAAAAATTTGCATAAACATATCCCTACAAGCAGTTACTCGGTTTTTCTGTTTTAAAAACATAATTTATCAAAACGAACACACAGAGGAATTGGTATGATGATTAGAGCTTTAAATGAAAAGTTCCAAATATTCGACAAAGTTTACTGTAAATTGAAGACTAAATCCATAAGTCAAAACGTGTTGATTGAACAGTTTAAAAATACTCTATAATTTTTATTTTAAAACAATGACAAATATTAATGGAAAAAGTATATACAATCTACGAGAATCCATGTAAAGTTTATTCGGGCTCATAGAAAATAGTCTATGGGCATAGTTTACTCACTATTTACTTATTTATACAAACAATAACATTCAATAAGACACCGTTATAGTTTTAATGTGATGTACTATATTAACTATCTCTCAGTTTTGAACATATTTTATGAAAATGATTGTAGAATAGTACATCATATTACTTTCATAATCATATTCGCCTACACTTTCAGCTTGTCTTTTATATGTATATAATATAACTTTTGATAGATGGAACAGTAACCTTATACACAATTCCTGATATTACGATGTCAGTATGAAATTGGATTCATGCTATATTGTTACTAGGTAGAAATTTTGTATGTGTATATTTCTTTAAGTGTGTAACAGCAACGTTTTGAAACAAAGTAATTATTTGTGTTCTATACTGGATCCTTAAGCAGTGTCCTGATGATCGCGAAACTAGCATATTAGCGCTAATTTCGCAGTTTTTGATTTAAATTTGAAATGGCAGGAAAATATCAACATTTAACGAATTTTGCAAAACAGTAAAATAGTTGAAACACGATTCCTTTTTTTATCACAATGTATGATTTAAGTTTATCAGTTGACGAAATTCGTTAAAGATGGGACTTTTCCCGCCATTAAATAATTCTTACGAATATTTGCAAATTTCACGTCCATGAAAACAAAGCTTTACAGTTCTACATGACCTTTCAAAGATATATGAAATACTTTGTTAAATACTTAAGAATATTCTCGGTACAGATAGCAAATTTGGTACATGCGAAAATAACCTTAAAGTGTCGTCAGTGAATCATTATGCGTCACCTCTATGAAAATGAAGAATATTCACAGAAGAATTAGGTATGGAAGAGAAGAACACATTTGGTATGTAAAATTAGGAATTAAATCTGTTGAACATTTACAGCAGATAGACAGATTTCATTCTTTTTAAATTAATGCAACAATGCATAGATATACCGGTTTCTAGCTTATAACTCCCATCAGTATGCCATAAGTGGGGTATCTTACGAATAACCTTAGCTGTTTTAAGTCTGTCTAAGCCCGACAGAAGGGACCATGAGTACGCGATGAAGACAAGCTTCATCTAGTGGCCATTTGTTACTGCATGCCGGACTGAAAAGCCACAGTGGTCTACATCGTGTTTGGAAAATACCGTTTTCGCCAGTTGCGATAGAGGTCGACAGCTTTCAATGATGTCTACTGCGATGTAGAAAGCTTCGTGTCTGTGGTTTTTCAGTCTCACATGAAGTAACGCTGTCCGCTAGATATAGCTAAATGGCGTGTGTTCTAGACAATTTCATGGAAAATAAGTCTAAAATAAGTCCGCAAAGGAACGGTTGCGGAGCCCATTTTTTATTTTGCAAAAGGTAGGAATTAGTGGTCCTCTTGTTTGGAGAATCCCTCACGAGCAACTGCTTTATCCATACCATGTGCAAAGAGTACCGGCCTTAAATCCAATACATGACCATCAAGCACGTTTGGTTTTTTGCCGCTGGTTTCTACGTCATGATGCTGAAGACCCTCGATTTCTTGCAAACATTCTTTTTACTGATGAGGCCGGGTTCACAAGAAATGAAGTGTTTAATTTTCACAATACGCATATTTGGGCCGACGAAAATCCTCATGCTCTAATAGAATCTGGACATCAGGCACGTTTTTCATTAAACATTTGGATGGGTATTGTAGGTGACAGGTTTCTAGGTCCTGTTGTTTTACCAAACCGTTTAACAGGCGCTGCTTACCTCAACTTTCTGCAGAACACACTGTATGAGTTTTTTGAAGACATTCCTTTGAATCAGAGGCAACAAATGTGGTTCCAGCATGATGGTGCTCCAGCTCATTTTTCCATGGCCGTTAGAGAGCATTTATACCAAATTTTTCCACATAGATGGGTAGGAAGGGCCGGACCTGTTTTATGGCCTCCAAGATCGCCTGATCTGAACCCTCTAGATTTCTATGTTTGGGGATATTTGAAGACATTAGTGTATGGTACTCCTGTAAATAGCCTAGAAGAACTGCAGCTTAATCAAAAGTGTCAAGAAATCCAAACCAAGGAGGGTGTTTTCGAAAGAGTTCGAATATCGTTGAGACCAAGATGTCGTGCTTGCTTGGAAATGGACAGAGGGCACTTTGAACATCTCCTGTAACTTTGTTTTTTGTTTGTTAAAAGCTTCCTTTGTCGGTTTATTCCTAATAAAATAAAATGTTTGAAAAACGAATAGTGGTCTATATCTCCGCAACTGTTACTTTGCGGAGCCATGTTTATTAAGACTTTTCTGCTTATTTTGGTTCATACTATTACCTCCTGAAATATTTTACACTCTTTTTTAACACCCTGTATAATTTCCATTTCTTCGAACAACAGTACATACGTTTAAAAAACTTAATTTGTTATTTGTGGTATTGTTAGGTTTTATTGTGTTAAATAGATCTTCAATAGATTGGAGTTGGAAAACAGACTCGTAAAATGGGCACAGAAAGTACATCTCACCGGGCAAATGGAAGAAGTATTACATTATGCCATTATGTACGAATAAAGCATACAGCGCCTAATAAAAAATATTTCACCGCGTCAATAAACGAACAAAAATGTGATGTCAGGCGATGAAGCGCGACGAAATGTTTATGAAAACCATTTTAATGTAAGTTTAATAGGAAATACAGGTAGGCTATTTGACTTCACTACATTAAATTACCTGCTTTATTGTGAAAACATAATAAACAAAAATAATAAATTAGGCTTTTTTAAAAATGTTTAAGGAGATACGAAAACAGTAATAAATAGCAATAAAAAATTATTAAATTAATTTAAAAAAAATAATAAATATTAAATGTCATTATTACCTACTTCCAACTTCCCCTTTCGAATGTTCTGTATACGAGTACATACAAATGTTAAAGCAAATTGCATCTTACACGTACATCCTTGCATCAGTTTTTATATAAAAAAATCTAGTTTTTAGGATGCCCTAAATCGTACTTTTTGATACGAATAAACTAAGGTTTGAAATTAAATAATTTGATATCCTAGAAGCATTAAATTGTTTTATAAACTTATATAGATAAAAATGTAAGTGATCGTACGGTTATAGTGAGCTTAGGGAAATACGGACAATATGAGTAGAAACGATTGCATCTAACGTGGCCTAAAGAAGTACAGCTACATTAGTATGCAGCAGCGCAGCTACTATTGATCTATAAAAGTTGAATAATTATGGAACAGACGTTCTTTAATATAAAGAATTTAAAACATGGACTTTTGTGGAAACATTATATCAGCACATATCTTGCATGTCAATGTAAAGAATGAATATTCAAGAGTAATTATGCAGGTATTATGCTACGTGTGAATTTAAAAAAAGAATATCAGTGGATTTCATATACCCTTTGACATACTGCAGACTTTTTGGAACGGAATTGCTGCAGCGGCAATATTACGTGCGCACAATTAAAATTATTGTTTATTTAATATTTATAGTTTACACCGTTCAACGTACCCAAAAAATAAGAATTTGCAAAAAAAGAGATTAAGAAAACGCAAGAAAATAATAACAAATAACAAGTATTTTGTACAAATTGTACAAATCTCGTAAATACGCTGCATTATCTACAACATATTCATATTGAAAGTTATTTTGCAAATATTACAGTATACATGTAATGTAACTGATCAAGATAATTAAGGTCAGCGTACAAGAAAATGCCATTTAAAACTTTTATTTCCGAGGAAAATTACAAAGTTGCAAAAGGTTCTTGTATATTAATTAAAATTGTTATAAACCGAAACATATCAAAGCTAGTTCCTACACGGTAACTCCAGGTTGAACAAAACATTTGGCGTATAATACATTGGACGACGTCCAAAATAACAAACAAATGCGAATGGCATTCGTTTTATGACAAGGTATAGAAATTAAGCTTAAAATAGATGCCGCGAAACCCAGACTAGACTTATAAATAGGATTACAAATAGTGTGACGTTGAGTATTTATTTAATTAAATTCTGCCTTACATGACCCAGACTAAATTAAGTTTAATAATAATTAATTCTAATTTACTTCACTGCAGCTGGAATTTTGGTCTCTCTGAGGGACCTTTACAATTGTGTGTCGGGAAAGATAATTAATTAAAATTATAAATATCTATCAAATATAAGACTATTATTTCAGGATAAAAAATCACAAATAAGTTATGATTGATGAATCGTGATGATAAATCAATACAGGTCGAGTAATTTCATGCAATAAGTTGTTGAAAGAAGTTGGGCCTTTCTTTTCAACTATCAATATATTAAAATAGCAGGAAAGACTGTAACATATCACAAATCACAAGGAATTCATAAGGAATTCAAAAAATTATTTTGTATAAAAAATTTCAAATTACAATATAAGAAATATAACGCTGTCTTCATCCGTTTTTACCTTATACAGGGTGTTTTTAAAAGTAGCAAAAATGCACAGATTTCTGAGGTGATTTTACCGAACATACCTATATTCCTAGTCCTATGATAAAAAAGATACAGGGTGTCAAAGTAATATTCTCTTTTCGATATTTGTAAATAACTTCTTAAGAAATCCAAATATTTACATAAAATTTGTAAATCAGGAGTTTTTGCGGGTGAGAAATTCAAATTTGTTTCTAATTCTGACGTCACTAGCAGAGGACGCCACTTGTGGCACGCCATGTTTCTTTTAAATGGCAGAACTTTTTTACTGCTTAGTGTATCCATCTGACTATTGAAACAATCGATTCTCCTACCTGTTTTATTTGAAAAAGGCATACCTTGCTGAGGAATTCAGCCTGTAATTTGATTTCATATAAAATACTGTAACCTCTATGTTGACTTTCCTTCAAATAATTCACATAGAAAAACAAAAAGGTCTATGAGAACGTATCTCGAACCAAATGGGACATAGCCTGAAATGTTCTAGAAAACTTCTAAATAAAGACATTACAAACATTTGAAAGCAATCAAGAACACAATTAACAAACTAAAAGTATGGGTGAGCTTCCGTATCAATATCGTACCCTGTCTTATGGCAAAACTGTAAAACTGTTAATATAGGTGCAGAGCAATTCTTGTACCAACAGAAAGTAGCGATTTTAAAAAATAGTTGCACTAGTTCCAGCAATGCGATATGTGTAGCTAATATAGCTTGAATTTGACGTTGAATTTATTTAACAAATTAGAGTAATTGAGTCCATCAAACTGTAAACCTGACTTCCAATATCGAAAGCTGCAGAAATATATTGAGTGGAGAAAGTTCAAAACAGTGGATCGGCCTTAAAGAAATCTGTGCTTTTCAAGAATAAGGTCGTATAATATATTTGTATTGTGATAATATTAACTATCAGGAAATGTTCATAAACAGCATATGATTTAAATGCATTCGTAATCTTAACAATTACTGTTATTGACATAATTAAATTAAGACAGTTTTGCATAATTTTGAATAAATAGGTTAATATGTTTTTACAAATGTCTGCGATTTGTCATATAGGCACTTAACAGTAAAAACACTCATATGTAAATCGCACTTGCATTTCTGATGATGAAAACGATTATTCTGCAAATACAATTTTTTATTAGCTTTAATAAATTCTTTTACTAAAAAGAAATTAATACCGTTTTTACAAAATTCTCACATTATTATAGGAGGTTAACAAAATTTCACTCTAAAGATGAGGATTCGGTTATGAAATTTTTCGGACAAAACAACAAATTGTTTCAGGAGCGTTATACAAACTCAAACTTATTTTTGTCTATGTACATCCTTGATGGTTTCATCACACCACTGTTTTCGCCTGTTCAACGAGTGACGAATATAAAGCTACGGAATAACTTTAGAATAGGTATTTGGAGTGTAAAAAAAGAGGAACTATATTTTTAGATTCAAGCTGGTATTATTTGCGTCATGTTATCAAAATAATGGGTAGTCTGTAGAACAATAATTGTTAGAGAAACGTAACAATTCAAAGGCCAGAAGCAGGAAGGAATATTTATCTAGGGAAAAAAACATTTTTGTACTTGAAGAGAAGTGAAATTTGAAATCTCGAGTAAAAAACAAAAACGATTACATAACCAATTCGGCAGTTGGAACAATAGGTCTAATTACAACTCAGCAAACACCATATAGTTTATTATACGTAAAATATATGTTCAAACGGTTTAAGAATGGTTTTAGTACAAAAATTCTACGTAGATAAATATAATTATATAATTCTATGATTATTTTATGATTACTGATAAACTAATGATAGCTTACTTTTGTTTATAATACGTTTTAAATAAACCTTTCAATACGATATAACATTAAAACACCGGAGTATGTATTTTTAATATTTACCACAATCATGTATCATATGTTAAATTTTTTAAAATCTATCGTTTTCACCTACATTTCATTTGCAGAAAATACCGCTTATACCTATGTTATTTAGAAACTAAAAAAATATACTAGATTTATGGAAAAGAAAGGGAGGGTACTCTCAAGGGGATTGAAATTTTTAATATACCCGATGGATGGATTCAGGGTGATTTTTGAAAAACTTACAGGGTGATTTTTGGAAAACCCCCCACTGGAGAAATCTTGAAAACGATTGCGATATAAAAAATTGCCAAAAACAGGTAAATCCTTATTTTTAGGGGGCCAACTTGTGACCTATAAACGCATGGCTTTCTACTCATCCTTTCACCCTCCATGAACTTTCAGTAAAAAAAATTAAATGGGATCACCCCTCTTCTAATATATACCACAAGCATGTATCATATGTAAAATTTTTTTAAATCTATCGTTTTCACCTGCATTTCATTTGCAGAAAATACCGCCTATACCTATGTTATTTAGAAACTAGAAAAATATACTAGATTTATGGAAAACAAAGGGAGGGTACTCTCAAGGGGATTGAAATTTTGAATATATCCGATGGATATATAGGGTGATTTTTGGAAAAACCCCCACTGGAGAAATCTCGAAAACGATTGCGATATAAAAAATTGCTAAAAACAGGCAAATCCTGATTTTTAGGGAGCCAACTTGTGGCCTATAAACGCATGGCTTTCTACTCACCCTTTCACCCTCCATGAACTTTCAGTTAAAAAAATTAAATGGGATCACCCCTCTTCTGATATATCATTGGATAGCCAAAAGCTTCCTGAATACAATGGTATATGCATTTTTTTTATATGATAATATTAGGTTTGAAAACGTTGTGCTTGTTGATTAAACGTTTTCCGTTTAAATATTCAACATTTATTTTTAGTTAAATCTTCAATAAATATTCGCTATTCATCCAGAGATTGCAGTGAACACTAAAAAATTACGTTTATTTTATAACGTGTATTTCACTTGCACATAAACGTATAGTATAAGTTTATACTTTAATAATACTTAACGGTACATTAGCTGTAACTTTTGTTAATTGTAAAATAATATTAATATTGTAAAACGGTTTTAATTAACACTTATATTATTTAGGTACACCAGAAGTGTTATCCAAATGTTGATAACACATAAAGTTTTAGCAACATAAAATAAAACGTGTCAAATATTATAATACTAAATGTTTTTAATTAAAGGTAGAGATAAACACCGAAAAAAACCTTTTCTAGTAACGCTTATATCACGATGTATATAAATGTATAATGTACCAAATCGGCAAAACATAATCTAATAAACACTAGATGCAGACACTTACGTATGGCCCTCATTAACATTCTATCCTAGCTAGGTCAAGCAGCCATGTTTATCATCGACCTAACGAGCTAATAAACCGTATAACTAGAGAAACAAACTCCGGTATATATCTGGTACCACCTGAACCCTGCACCTGACTATCTGCTATAGGTTATGGTTATAGATTTTGTATATGTAAGTATTAAAAATAAATATGTCGGATATGCATAACGTTTATTATACGTGTTTAATAAACAAGTATCTATACAGGGTTAACTATGACTTAGTACAAATGTTAAGGGGGATAGGGAAAAATAAGAATTAACGGGAACGCGTAAAAATTAAATTTTCGAAAAACAAGTACTGAAAAATTATTTCAAACTAATCAGAGTCCTGTAACCGTATACTTACTACCATTTAATATCTACAGATGACATCTGACGACATCTTTAGGCCACTAATGCAAGGTGCACTCACGATGATGATGATTGCGTTGTTGTGTAATTAAATTCTGTTAATACAAATAATAGCAACAATATTAACAGTAATCGACGATGTTTGCATAAAATAATTAGTAATATTTTAAACTATAATATCCAAAGATGTTTATAGTGTTCCGTAAAAATGACCCTTATATTATAACTAACCTTGCATTTTCTGCATGATTTGGAGCATGGAAAGTAGGCAACTAGCAATGCAGTATTCATAACCTAGAACTTACTTACTTTAAAGCAGCTAAATGACTAATTTTAAATGTGTTATGGTAATTAAATACAGTTTTTTGTGTCGGATATGTTAGTGGATAATTATGATGAATCTGCAAGGAGTGAAAATATAGGTTTGGCAGTGTGCAACGAATGAACGAAGAAGGAATACAAAATACTGTAGCTAACCGGATTAGCTGTTATCTATCAGGTACTTAGACATATATTATTATATTATTATTATTATTATTATTATTATTATTATTATCATTATCATTATCATTATCATTATCATTATCATTATCATTATCATTATCATTATCATTATCATTATCATTATCATTATCATTATCATTATTATTATTATTATTATTAAAAATGTTTACATTCATCGTTTCTACACTTAACAATATTGAAAAAACGACCGCATGGTAGTTGACATATCTAGCCATTTCAGACGATGATTGATTGTCATAGGCGCCGACTTTCCGTAGGAAAAGAGGGTTTTGCCCCATTTTTTAAACATCGAGCTAAAATTCCGAAATAATTTTTTTTATCGTCTTTTAGACCTTCCTGAGCACGTGGTTAAAATTTTTGTACTTACTCATAGTTAATCCTGTATAAAACGAATATAAAATAGAAACGGAGATCTTAAAAGGAAGTAATATTAGTATTTCAAAAACATTTATACTGGTTCTAAAAGAGATACCTTAATGTATAAGATATTATTTATTTTTAAAACATATTTTAAATCAATTAGTGTTTCTTAGGAAGATTTTAGTTTTAAGATAATTTTTCACTCTGTAGAAAGTAGTGTTAACAGCTTTTACTACCCTTCCAGTTGAATGATCTTGACTGAACGTTACTAAGCTACTTAAACTTGGTCTCGAGTAACAAATTAAAAAAGTTCGAAATGCCCTGTCGCTTAAAGTTCATATCCGAACTAAATAAAACAACCATTGAGTGTATTCTTTCGCTCTGAAAAGTTTTTAGGTTTAAAAATTGTTCCGTAGAAAGTTTATGATATTTAAAAGCTCATAGAAGGAATATTTAATAAATAATACATTTTACGAGACCAGTGAAAAATTCAAGCAACAAAAACAAATACTCGTATACCTTTACAAATATTAATGTTGGCATTACCCTTATACGAAGGATTTTATGCAAATACCTGGTCGAAATTGAAAAAATATGTTCACATACGTGTCCACAAAAAGCACATCATGAGGAGACGGAAAATGTTTTTTATTAGTTAGAATATTTTTCTTCATTTTTAACCATTAAAAATAATAGTATGAAGTATTTCTAATATAACGATACATTAACATTATTTTAAAAATCAAAATTATATTTTCTACAATGTTTCTAAATAATAAACATGTGAGTTTTCTGCTTAGTTTACGCTGAAACTATAGTCACAATTTTTAATTAAACAAGTCTATATTTGAAAAATTGTAAAAAAAAAATTCTTAACATTTAATCAGTAGCAGTTGGCCAAAGAATTATTGCATTGTAATATTTTTGATAAGTTTCTTTTATAAATTTCATATATTTTTGTAAATGTTCCGTTTTCGTTCATTTGAATGGGAACTATTCTCAACGGATAAGTAACTTTACACGGCGATAGTATGGTATTTTTTCATGTATGTAATTCTCCGGAACTTCCTTTTTCCTTCCTTGGGAAATATTAGCTTTCATTTTGCACCTATTACACAAACTACCACGTCACACAGAGCATGTGTCCCACCAATTTGATAATCCGTTTAGTTGGCAGGAATGCATATCATGGGACTTGTCTTGCAATTCAGCAGTTTGGTGTGGTCGATTCCATATAACCAATCAGAATTCTTCAAACAAACCAATAAGAGGGCATTGATGGATTTCGCCACACCAAAGTGTTGAATTTAAAAACAAGTTCATCCCTAAATTTCATATTTCACAAAAATATCATACCTATGTCCAGGATTTGTGTCATTTTGTGATTATCTATCAAACAGCTTATCGTCTGCAGCTAAAGTGAATAGGAGCATATGCTGCTTGTTCATAGTATGATATGATGGATTTCTTAAAAACTAGACTCGACTAACAGCAATACTGGTGTTATAAAATACAAAGTCAGCAAGATTTTTAGATTGTCGGATAAAGTTTTGAACTACAGTTTTTTTACATGCCATCTCTTAGTTAAACTAAAATTAACAAAACACGTTACTACGAAATTTATCTGGAACAAAATTATATCAGATAGGACCCTTTTACGAGATATGTATTTAATAGTGAATGCTCATTTTGCTCGTCATAACAATTTAGAAACAAACATGACTTTCGAAATTTCTGTCACACTTTTGTTGACGTTTTTATTTATCATTAACGTTGCGTTGTTTTGTTTATTATTGTCAGCAGAAACAACTTATTCAGTATTAAATTCGGTATCTAAATAAACAGAATGTTTTCTCACAGTTATATAAAAAAACTTTGATTGATTGCTTTTTGGCCAACTGAATGTTGTGATGAAATACCTATCTAATAATATATGGCTAAACATTTTTCAATACATACAAGTTTATTATTATTTTGGCAGCTCATAAATCTCGCATATTAATAATATACTTATTTACATGGTACTGATTTTGCGTGAGTTTTCAATTGATAAATATTTATTTAACATATAGGTATTCACTCGTAGAGAAACGATTTGTTCGATCTAACCTCAAAATAGTCTTTTCAGGTATCGACAAAGAAAAATATATAGATAGAAAGGCATTTTGATTAAATTGATGATATTAGAGTGGTATAATGCTGTTCCCAAGACCCTTTCACAAAACTTGCTTCAAATTTCTAATGAAATATGGACTAGGAGCTTATATTGGTGTGCAACTTCTCAGAAATACCTTTGCAAGTGACCACAGTCGTTTATCTGTGACATATGTAACACTTTTACCCCGATTAGTTAGGTAAAATTATTGTGAAATCACTTAGAATAAAACTGTGAAAATACTAAAAAATTATGTTGGCCGAGACAAAAAATCTTGAAAAATTTGAAAAAAATATTAAGTCTTGTTTTGCAGTTTATTTAAAATATTATTCTTGCTTGATTGTGTAAGATGGTAGTTACTCAAGTCCTCAATCGACTACGGTCCCGCTCGAACCTTGTAACTCTCGATATGTTTATAAAGTACAGAAACTGCTAGTTTTATATAATATACAGGGTGGCCAAATGAAAACAGCCATTTTCAGGAACTGCGTCAAGATTGTAGAAAAACGCTCAGGCCCGTCGATTTTCGATTAAAGGGGGGCATTCTTTCCTGGCATTTTTGACTCCGCCTCTGTCACCCCCTAAGCAAGGGTAAGCATTACCCCAAAATATTTAAATGGCATTGGGGGTTAAGTAATATTTATTTTGAAAGCTCTTGCAATTCTCTTTACAACAGTACAACAGTAGTTAAGTTTCATAATTCCGCCCAATACTTTGAACAAAAATTTACATTTTAATATTGAAATTATGTTTAGTTGCTTACTTAGTACTTCATTGATTAAATGTTCAAACTGATGACCTTCCGCTTCCATATAAGAATAAAGATTTTGTTCGAAACGTTCGCGCACATTCTGAAGCATTTCCGAAGTGATTCGACGGCATTCCTCGACGATTCTTTAACATAAACCTTGCAGTGATGCGGGGTGTGTTTTACAGATTTTGCTTGTTAGGTTTCCTCACAAAAAAATCAAGAGGCGATAAATCCGGTGATCGTGGAGACCACTCAATGCTGCCTCTTCTCCCAATCCAATTCCATGGAAAACGTTGGTCCACTGACGGACAAGTAACGCATAATGAAGAGGAGCAACGTCCTGTTGAAAAATCAAATGATCTTCATCATACTCTGGAACATTTTCAATAATATCAGTCAAAGTAAGGTCAATAGCGCTTTCCAGTAATTGCAAATACATTTGGACAGTCAAGTTATCATATTCCAGCCCATACATTTAATGTTTCCAGTTGCTGTGTATGCATCTCGTCAAAAACTCTTGAATTTGAATCTGACCAATAGCGGCAATTGTGACGATTTACCTTGCCGTTCAAGAAAAAACTGAATTTATCAGAAAAACAGATGTTAAAAAGGAACTGTAGATCATTCCCTGCTCGCTCACTCATTATTTCGCAAAATTGCAAACGGCGGTCATAATCATCCTCATGAAGTTCCTGGACTAAATGTATTTTGTATGGATGGAATTTATTCTTCTTCAAAATGGTTTTATGCTAGTTCGATTGATTCCAGACACAGATGCCAGCTGCCTCGTACTTAATGTAGGATCAAGATGAACTTGTCGCTAAACTGTAACTTCACTAGCTTCATTAACTATATGTTTTCCAATTTCTCGTTTTTTATTGGCTGCATTCCCTCTCTTCTCTTGATTTTTTTTTACTAACTCTAAAACATAGTTCCTCCTGACATGTCGATCTTGTTGATTAAATAGCTGAACTGTTCTATTCGCACATTTATTGTTCATAAAGTACTTTTCCATAATAACTTCCATAGTGTTCCAATAAACTAATTTATTGATCTGTTCAGTTTTACGAGGTGGGTTTCTTTGACGTTATTTTTCAGAAAACAACAACAGTACATGCTAGTTTATAAAACGGAAAAATTATTTTAGAACAAATATGTAGGTAATCCTCAGAGGCGAATAAAACTGATTGCTTATTTTCTTCGAGAGACTACCCACATAAAATTTTTTACCAGATTGTTAGGGCTGAAACCAGCAGATTTCTCTTATATAAGAAAATAACAATCACATTTTCATCTTAATGGGATTCATTCTCATAATACGTGACGTTTTAATTTGAAATTCTTTGCCTTAATATGAATTTCGAACTTATTCTTGCGGCTGCTCATGTCACTGTTGAATGAAATTGCTCTATTGCCTTTTAAAACCACTTGACGTTATTGCTATGATCTGAGATGATTTTTTTATTACGTGGGAACGCTATAATCTCTCTTAATATATAAAATATTGGAAACATGTTGTTCTCAATAATCGTGTTTTAGGCACGGTTACAAATATGCATTGTGAGCTGAATTGTTTTTCTAAATGGGGAGATCCTGCATCTGACGTACGTGGTGAATATAAAATACGTCAATATGTTTACCCTCGTGCATATCCAGATACATAACTGAATTTCTTTCTCAAATTTAATATTTGTTAGTATTCTTTCTTATGCAATATATAAATGATAGTCAACACAATGCTTCATTAAGAATGGGATACTCAGCAAATAAGAGAAGTTCTGTTTCTAAGCTAACAAACCAAACAAAATTAATTATTTTATTTCTACGTTCATGCAAAAAAGAAAACTTTATTGAACTATATTTAGTGGAAAAAGTGGTTCTTTATTGCACTAGTGCAATAAAATGTTTATTGCATTCATCTGCCATTCTACTACAGCGTTTTGTCATCATGACAAACATAAACGTTCAAATCAACGTCACATTTTCCTACACTTAGTGTCATCTAAATAAAACATTTTTTGGTTTTTGTATAAACGTAGAAAAAATATTGTATGCAATTCGTACAAAAAGTGCTTATTGCACTCGACGTGTTGTCCTACTCGGCCTGACGGCCTCCTTCGACAATTTCACGTCGCATGCAATAAACACTTACTTTTTGTACTTGTTGCATAAATAACTATTAGATGTGCATTGATAAATTTTTGAATGTTATAGCAAAAATTTTCAGTCAAGTATTATATAGAAACATTTTAAAATGTTTAAGATTCGTTTAATTTGAGAGACATACATTCCAGATATACCCGGTATAAACTGACTAATCTAATTTTAATGTTAGTTTCAAAACCTGATGCTTTTAATAGAAAATGGATGCTTCTGAAGCTGCTGGTATTAGCTTACAAATTTGAAATTAATGAAAGTATTTTAAAATCCAACTTCCTGCACACACAGGATTCTCTTTTAATATTTACTACCTAGTAGTGATGTTATTCTCAGATACGACTGAAGAGAATATATTGGGGCACAAACTATTTATCATGTTCATTAAGTATCGTCATTTGCAGATACGTAAGAAAATAATATTAATCACTGCATTTTTAATTATAGCTTTAATTAATTAAAGTCGATTATCCCTTATCCTTCAAAATTAAGAGCTGGCTTATTTGGACTATTCGGAGAAAAAATTGAAAAATTGAAGGAGATTAATGATCTTCAAGTCTGCTGTGTTAATTAAGGTATAGCCAAACGTCAATATCTAGCGAGTTTTACATAGCAGAGGAAAATCTTAAATTAAAATTTTATTATACCTACCTAAGCACAAAGTACATTATAATTGAAATGGTTATTAAGGAAAAGTTTCCTCAGAAATTAATTTGTTCGAACGAGGTTTAACCTATCATTTATTTAACATAAAATTATTCTTCATATACTTAAGCAACACATTGTAAGCTAAAATAATCCGCAGTTTTATTTAAGTATATTTTCATAATGATGTATGACATGTTTTTAAAACAGATGAATTAAGATATCACATTTTTATATAAATGTATCTTTTAATATTTTATATATTTTTATTTTTTTTATCTATTTCTTCAGATTATGTCAACATTGCATTAGGAGTACCGCCGGGATCACATCTGAGCCCTTTACTATTTTCTTTATTTATCAATGATATTAACACATGTTTTCTACACTGAAATTTTATATCATATGTAGGTGATCTAAAAGTGTTCAAGTCTGCATCATCCCTTAATAATTGTCAACATTTGCAAGCTAATATTAATCTATTTTCTGAATATTGCAATATTAACACTGTTTTTAAATATTGAGAAATGTAGCTTCATTAAATTTACTGATTTTACCTATTCAATTAGTGATGTTTTCCTAAAGAAACTTCAATATATGAAAGATTTAGGATGTCAAATTGTCTTTTGAAATCCATATAAATAATATTATTGGGAAAGCTTTGCGTGATTTGTTATTTTGCGCGTTTCCAAAACCTTTTGTTGTCCCAAGACCTTAATTATTTTATATAATGCATATCAGATCGCAACTTCAACTTGCAGGTTTAGTTTGGAATCATCGATATGTCAAATACATCGATCGCATTGAAAATGTTCAAAAGCAGTTTACTCCACATTTTCATTGTCGATATAACCAAAACTTGCGGTTTCAAAGCTATGATATAAGATTATGTCATTATAACTTGTTTAAATTAAGCTGTAAAAGAATACATCATTTTTGTTTCATCTGTTAACTGGTAAAATTAACTGTAGTTATATTCTATTATTCAATATATAATACGAGTGCTTCTATTAACTTTCCTATTTGTATGTTACAAAAGTTTGAATATCTGTTTTTTTTTCTAGTGTATTTATTTTTGTTCAATTATATTCTTAATCTAATGTAAGACTTTACTACTGTTAACTAGTGTGCCTCTGTCTGCTTAAACCTGTAGTATCTGTTTTTTTATATTATGTTGGGTTGTCGTCAATATTAATAAATAAATAAATGAATGAATGAATGAATGAATGAATTAATGATTGAATGAATGCAATTTTATTAGCTATAAAATTATTCATGTAAGAAAATACCATAATTATTATCTTTGTCTTCACTAGTTGACAATTTAAAACACCAAAAATTATAACCTGCTATGAATTAATTAATTTTATTCATTTATTACCTTTGCCAGGGAGCTGCTGTTCCATTTTAATGGCAAGTTAATCTCAGATCCAAGAAAAACATTAAATTTTCATGAGGGAAATAAATAAGGTACAGTACCATGTTAAATTCATAAAACGAATTAAATTTTCATGATATTGCCGCTGTTAAAAAATTGTGTCAACAATAAAGAATATAATATTAGAAACAGAAAAATACTTTTGTGTTTTTAATATTATATTGTTATACAGCAACAGTTATATACATAGCTTTATATTTTTATTCCTTAAACTTTTTAAAGAAATATACATAATGCTATTGTTAGGGATATGTTTCCCATAATATGTAAAATTGTATATTTGGTTGCATAACCGAAAAGGGACATTCTAGTACCCTTACCCTTCGGTATCTGATTGAGTCAGTGTTGCTTGTAAGGTTATACTGTAAAGATGTGCAGTCGTTAAATAAATCGTCAATCTAGTAGTGTGTATTTTATTACAAGTAAAGTCAACAATATATGTGTTAAAACCAGCAATATAATACAGTCCACAAGTCAGTAAACATAATTTGGCCCTACAGAGCCGGGTATTGTTTAAAAAAGTAAAATTTAATGTGCAAACTCCAAACGCATGTAGTGTGTGAAGCGTGGAGAGACGAGATACATCGAGTTGTGTGCTTTGCCGGCACTGTCTGCAAGTGTGTGAATCAGCCAGACCGTCTAAGCAAGGTGTAAGGTTTCGACAAGTCGCAGAGCTTGAGGCCTATTTAGGAAGCGTGTCCGAATATTGTGGTGACAGTGAGTCTCTATCCTTTTTTATTTCCTTTATAAAACTTTTGCCGTATCAATTGTGTAAGCTTTAGATAAAATGAGTATAGATTTAAAACAGTTGATTAAAAAGCGAGGCGGTTTAAAATCCCGTCTTACGCTATTTGATAAATATGTGAACACTCTTTTAGGTGAAATTTCGGCGAGAGAAAAAGACGAAATTGAAATGCGTGTTCTAATTGAATTGGAAAATAGGATAGAAAAACAAGAAATTTTATTTGTAGAGTTCAATGAAATTCAAAATTCAATTGAAAATTTATGCGAACAAATAGATGAGCAAATTTGTGAAAGAGAAGCATTTGAAAATTCTCATTTTAAATTAGTCTCTATTGCGAAAAATATCATTGCAGAAGTGCAAGTTTGTGAACGTGAAAAAACAAAAAATATTGCTAATAGTCAATCAAATGCAAATGATTCCGTGAAACGCCTACCACATATAGTATTACCTCAAATAAAATTACCTATATTTAAAGGGTCATATGAAAATTGGTTGGAATTTCGTGACACATTTTTGTCGTTAGTGCATAAGAGACCAGATCTAGATGAAATCGAAAAATTTCATTACTTACGCGCGCATTTGGATGGGGAAGCGAAACAAGTAATAAGCTTATTAGAATTGTCGGCGGCGAATTACAAGAATGCGTGGGATCTTCTGTGTGAGAGATATAATAACAAACGCGTGTTAATACAAAATCATATAAAATCGTTGCTAGATATACCGGTGTCGACGCAGGAGTCGTCAGTTAATTTAAGGAAAATGTTAGACAATGTATCAAAACATATACGAGCGTTAAATTCATTAAGTATTAATACCAAAGAGTGGGATGTTTTATTGATATACTTACTGGGATCTAAATTAGACAAAAAATCTGAGAGAGAGTGGGAAGAAATGAAAATTTTGGGTGATTTACCCACATTAGAAGAATTTAAAACTTTTATCAAAAGAAAAGCGGATGTGCTAGAAAAAATAGAATTAAATCATGTGGGCGACGTTAAATTAAACAAGGGTAAATTTAGTAAATCGTTTACAACCACAGTAAAACCGTGTGAATTTTGTCAGGGCGAACATTTTATTACAAATTGTGCGGAATTCTTAAAACTCTCCTCATACCAGAAAAGTGAAAGGGTAAAACAGCTAAAATTATGCTTAAACTGCCTAAAACCGAACCATATAAGTAAGAATTGTAAGTCAGTACCTTGTAAAAAGTGCAATATTAAACACCATACACTTTTGCACTTTCATAGGCAAGCGGCTGCCTCGGAAGGGACAGGTAGTTCAAATAGTGATTCAAATCAGGGAAATGTGGTGGCGGAGGCAAGTAATGCTGTAGCTGTATCAAATTGCAACTTTGTACAGGGCAGAAATATTCTGTTGTCAACCGCTCTAGTGGAAGTAGTGGGACCCTCTGGGAAATCTCACACATGTCGTATTTTGTTGGACTCTGGGTCGCAGAGCAACTTTATTTCGGCAAGTTTGTGTTCCAAATTGGGATTAGAGAAATCTGACATAAATATTTCAGTAGTGGGTATTAGTCAAGTGTCATCGGATGTTAAGCATAAATGTGTTGTGACAATCAATTCCTTGTACAGTTCTTTTAAGATAACAATTCAGTGTTTGGTATTACAAAAAATATCTGAGAATATTCCAAATTCGTATGTACAACCTGATCAGTTAAATATTCCAAAGCATCTGAGATTGGCAGATCCTGAATTTTACAAGCCAGGTGAAATAGATATTTTAGTGGGTGCTGAAATTTTCTATAGTCTATTATGTCAAGGTCAGCTGCAGCTAGATGTTGGTCAACCTATGTTGCAAAAAACGGTGTTTGGTTGGGTGGTATCAGGACCAATTACTACTTATTCTCAGGCTAGGTCTGTGTGCAATTTGAGTACAAAACAGCTGCAAAATCAGTTAGCTAAATTTTGGGAGCTTGAAGAGTGTGATGCGGGGTGTCCTATTCCTTTAACAGCGGATGAGAGGCAATGTGAAAATTGGTTTGTAGAGACAACAAAGCGCCAAGAAGATGGGCGTTTCATAGTTAACATTCCTTTAAAGGAGAGTCCTCAAGTATTAGGTGATTCAAAGGAAACTGCGGTGAAAAGATTTTACTCTTTGGAGAATAAGCTTAAAAACAACCCAAAATTAAGAGAGATGTATGTAAATTTCATGCAAGAGTATTCAGATCTCGGGCATATGACGCAGGTGGATGAAAATGAATCAGAGGGTGTTGTTAGGTACTATCTTCCGCATCATGGAGTGCTAAATGAAAAGAGTCTGACTACGAAACTTCGTGTTGTCTTTGACGCATCTTCGCCATCAGGGTCGGGTTTGTCTTTAAATGATATTCAGTATGTCGGTGCCACAATTCAGAGTGATCTTTTGTCGATACTTTTGAGGTTCAGGGTGCATAAATTCGTGGTGTGCGCAGACATAGCGAAGATGTACAGGATGGTGCTAATAAATCAAAGTCAAAGAACACTTCAATGTATAATATGGAGATCTAGTCCAAATGAAAGTTTGAACGTGTATGTGTTAAATACTGTAACGTATGGAACAGCTTCAGCCCCATTTTTGGCAGTACGCTGTTTAAAGCAGTTAGGCGATGAAAATCTTGTTGCATATCCGCGGGCTTCCAAGGCTATCTTAGAAGATTTTTATGTGGATGATTTTATTTCAGGAGCAGACACAGTCGAGGAGGCTAGTCAGCTGTGTGCAGAGGTATCTTCAATTTTAAAGAAAGGTTGTTTCACATTGAGAAAGTGGATATCCAACAGTCCAGATGTGCTTCAGTTCATACAAGTATCTGAGACTTGTGAATTTATGAGATTAGGTGACAAGGAAAATACAAAGATGCTGGGTATATACTGGTCATGCGAATCAGATTTATTAATGTATAAAATAATGGAATTATCGTTGTCAAAACGCATTACAAAAAGATCTATTCTTTCTGATAGCTCTCAAATTTTCGATCCGTTAGGTTTGTTAAGTCCGTGTGTAATACAAGCCAAGTTACTCTTACAGAAACTGTGGTCATTGAATCTTACGTGGGACGAAACAATTCCTAAAGACTTGCATTCATTTTGGCAGCAATATAGAAAAGAACTTACAGAGTTGAACACTCTAAAGATTCCCAGACGAGCAGTAGGTGATGATTATGTCATATTAGAAATTCATGGTTTTGCAGATGCAAGCCAATACGCTTATGGAGCGTGTGTTTATCTTAGAAGTGTGAATGTGAAAAATGAAGTCCATGTGTCATTAGTGTGTGCAAAAACAAAGATTGCTCCTTTAAAGATGGTAACGATTCCTCGCCTTGAATTATGTGCAGCATTAATTTTGGCCCAACTCGTGAACAAGGTGCGAGTTTCGTTAAAGAGGGAATTTGATTCGATATTTATGTGGTCCGATTCAACTGTAGTACTCGGGTGGATAAGATCTTCGTCAAGTCAGTTCCAAACATTTGTGGCAAATCGAATATCACAAATTCATACTCTCAGTAATACAAGTAATTGGCATCACATAAATTCAAAGGACAACCCTGCTGATTTACTGTCTCGGGGGTTGACTCCAAACAGCTTGATAGAGTCGTCGTTGTGGTGGCAGGGTCCACAGTGGTTGCGTGAAGATAAATGTCATTGGCCGAAGGTAATCACCAACTGTGAAGGTGAACTGCCAGAATTGAAACAAAAATCAGTAAGTGTTTTAACGGTGTCTGAAAATGATGAGTTTCCGTTCAAAAGATTTTCAAGTCTTGCACGTTTGAAGCGAGTGGTGGCTTATTGTCTTCGATTTATCTCAAGGTGTCAGCAAAAACCCTCAGAACAAGGGCCACTTACAGCCAAGGAGCTTGATAAATCATTGTTGTGTCTTACAAGAATATCCCAAAAAGAGAGTTTCCACGGTGAGATAAAAATTTTACAAGGTGGAGGAAATCTTAATCATTCAAGTAAGATTTTAAGTCTGTGTCCTTTCGTTGATAATGATGGACTGCTTCGGGTTGGAGGGAGACTCGAACTATCACAATTTAGCTACGATAAGCGTCATCCTTTGTTGTTGTCCTCAAAACATTACTTCACAAAACTTTTGTTCGTGGAAGAGCACAATCAATTATGTCACGCAGGTCCAAATCTACTTTTGTCTGTTATAAGAGAACGTTTCTGGCCTGTTGCTGGACGAAATCTTGCCAAACGCGTTGTTCACGAATGTATAAGATGTTATAGATGCAAACCAGATCACGTGTTTCCAATGATGGGTATGCTCCCAAAGGATCGTGTGCATCCAACGCCTCCTTTCTATGTAACAGGAATAGATTACGCCGGTCCATTTTTTGTAAAAACTAAGGCAGGTCGTGGAGCAAAATTAACAAAGGGTTATGTTTCGGTTTTCGTGTGCTTCAGCACAAAAGCACTGCATTTAGAGCTGTTGTCAGACCTGACGACTGAGTCATTTATAGCTGCATTTCGACGATTTGTGTCACGAAGGGGAAAACCGGCGCGTGTATACTCAGATAATGGCTGTAACCTGGTAGGTGCCTCACGAGAGTTAGCAAAATTCATTGCAAAAGAGAAAAATGATCTCTTTGAAAATTTTCATAATGAGGGTATCGAGTGGCATTTTATTCCAGCAAATGCACCCCATTTTGGGGGGTTGTGGGAAGCAGGGGTGAAATCAATGAAATTTCATCTGAAAAGAATGTTAGGTAATGCGTCTCTTACGTTCGAACAATTTGCAACGGTGCTTACACAGATTGAGGCAATCCTCAATTCTCGCCCCCTAACACCAATGTCCTGTGACCCAAATGAATTCGAGGCTCTGACACCGTCGCATTTCCTCATTGGGAGAAGAGCTGTGTCGTTACCAGACCCAGACCTGAGGGATATCCCAGTCAACCGACTGTCCAAGTTTCAACATCTACAACGACTCCAACAGCACTTCTGGGATAGGTGGTCCAGAGAATATATCTGTGAATTGCAGAATCGGGTGAAATGGAGCCAATCTAAAGGTAACATTAGTGAAGGTGCGTTAGTGTTAATCCGTGATGACAATTTGCCTCCATTAAAGTGGAATCTCGGTCGTGTAGTGAAGGTTCATCCTGGTGCAGACGGGCTAGTGCGAGTAGCTACAATAAAAATGAAAAACACTACTTTAAAGAGACCAGTTGCAAAACTATGTCCACTTCCTGTAGAGATTTAATATTTTGTTATGCCTAATAGATTGTATATTTGTATTGAAAAAGTTACCTCTACTCTTTCAAGGTGGGGGGTATGTTAGGGATATGTTTCCCATAATATGTAAAATTGTATATTTGGTTGCATAACCGAAAAGGGACATTCTAGTACCCTTACCCTTCGGTATCTGATTGAGTCAGTGTTGCTTGTAAGGTTATACTGTAAAGATGTGCAGTCGTTAAATAAATCGTCAATCTAGTAGTGTGTATTTTATTACAAGTAAAGTCAACAATATATGTGTTAAAACCAGCAATATAATACAGTCCACAAGTCAGTAAACAGCTATTGATAACAATATTGTAATTTAATAACTGCAACTTCAAAATTTTCTTTTCAATTTCATTGATATCTGACGTATACCTAAGCATCTCATGAGTACTCATTACACCCTCTAAATCAAAGAAATAATATTAAAAAGTCAAACAGAAATAAATACAGGATTACATTAAGAACAGAACACCTATAGTAAACTTATTAATGCTTTTCGAAAAGGTAGCTTAAGAAGATGATTGATTTAGAAAGAGTAAAATGTGGAAAAAAAAGAGTCAATAACGATTTGATGATAATATCAAATCAAACTATCACTAATTCTGACTAATAATCAAAAACTAAAATATATTTGCAAGAATTACAGTCTTTTATATTAATTCATTTTAAATGGAACAGAAGTGTCAGTATTAATTCAAATAATTAATTTATATTTTCTTTAGTTGCTGCTAACTTAGTTGTTTCGTCAACGTAACATTTCATTTACTACTGAAAGCCATTCCTGCAATGACTTGTTCTCTGAAATAACACATGTCATGTCCAGCAAAGCACGTGGTTAATATCGAACGACATCCTGATGTTACAACTGAATATACAATTTCGACAGGGATTTGAATGCAGTCCCTGAATAGACATCAAAGTGTAAAATCAGGTCACATTTGGTTCCCATTGGAGACTAACAAAGTTATTAATAATGTCTTATATGGTTCGAAGCATACATTATATTTGTACTAATCCAATTAATTACAGATGATAGAATTTCAATGAATAATGCTTCGCCCATTAAAAAAAATTAAGTTTATTTGGTGGTGGTCTATTTCGTGTTGAATTGCAATTTTGTTGATCAAATGTGTGCATATGATTTTTGAATTGACTGAACAGAGAAAAATACAACGGTGTCAAATCAGAACTTCACACAGACCACAATCCCCTAATCACCAATCCATCACCAAATTCCTGCAAATATCTTATAGTTTCTTGCAGCATAAACAATGGCTTAGTCGTAAGTATTAAAAATATTCACATTGCAGGCACGGTCTTCTTTAAATTGCCATCCACATATCCTGGGTATAAGTTTCAAGGCTTTTAATGTCCTTTTTAGAAATCAATAGTGTCATCTACATCCGTATGTCAAATGTGATATTTTTGGGGTGCTTTTTATTATATTCTCTATAACCCTTACTTCCCTACAGGGTACATTGATGAAGGCAATCTAGTTTCAGTACTGTAAAAGGTTGGCTTCCAAAATTTCTTATAATATTTTTTAAGTAAAAAAAGAGTGAGCAGATTAACTCTGACCCATAGTCTCCGTTAAAGGTGCTCAGCTAGCATCATTTTTTTTATAACTTATGAACTAAACGTTAAAAGATTTGGCGCCCAACGTGGGGCGCTCCACATGATTTCGGAATATGATTTTGCTTTAATAGGAATGACAGATGCTCTGATGTATAAGACCCAACGATAAAAAGCAAACATCCTAAATGGGTGAAATATTGGTTACAAAATCTATTCTCATATGCACTACTAATTAACGAATTACTACTGAAGTCTCATGATTATAGAAATTATCTGGACCAAAATTCATATATGGAATTACTTAACAATGTTTCTTCATTATTTCAAAAATCATTTCAATCTGTTGGTTTTTACAAAAGAAGTATTTATGTTAGTCAAATTGCTTCCCGTTGTTTTAACTCTCGGCCAAGAGTTCAGGCTAGGCCTTCCAGCCAATACAACTACTAACGTTACGGTTTGTCGGTCTTCCGTTAAACCGCATCGTGTATGTCCACCATTATAAGAATGTTTGTGTAGCTGTTTTTTAATGCTTTATGATAAGAATCAACTGCCACAAATACGAACTATCATCAATATAATTATATGGACGTCCCATTAGTTATAACTCACAAATAAATGGAAAATGCTCCTAAATAAGAGCCTTTAATTTTGGATTTAAACAATTTGTATAATACCTAATTCTATTAAGTTTACTGATGTAGTATAAAGATGATAATAATGACATTTTCTTGCGACTACATCTTCAACATACTTTTTTATTAAATCAGCAGGTCTGTCTGTAGACATGCCCAACAAATAGCAAATGGCAGATGCAGTGTTCTTCTTGATAATATATTTTAATAGAGAGCAATACCATCTGGATAATCTAATAAACTGATACCCATAATCTTAAAATGTTCGTTCAACTGAATAAAGACAGCGCCACAAAATATCGTAGTTTAGAATAGAGCAACATGCAACCGCAGAATGCAACAAATGAAGATTAATTTCAGATAAACACAGAAATTCTGGTGGACAGTAATCTGATGATATATTTTTGAAGGCGCTGTACTTAAGGTCGCCGTATTTCTCACCGTAAAATGATCAAATTTGTTGTTTCTTAGGTACAGAAATCTCGAAAAGAGGTAGAGCAAAAGTAATATCAAAAATAAAATAAATTATTGATGTTTTGTTTATCCACTTTTACTATTTAAATTCTTCTTAAATAATATAATAACTTTTAAAATGCATTTGTATGACACACATTATTTTGCTATTCTAACCCCACATTTTAATAATTATTTTCACATACTTGTAAACAAAAGTGAACAATATTATATGCAGAACCATGCAATTATTCAGTTCTTAAATGTCTAAAATTACTTGTATTTGTGAAAAACACTGTTTGAAGAATACGGCGCCCCTCAGCATTTGATTTACCGTATTATGTTTATATCGGTACCTAGTTGTATCTATTCACCTGTCCCGAATAAATAAAAAATCGTGATATAGCACCCGCTTATTAAAAACAGCACAATGGGACCGGCTTTCAGTGAAATTTTCATTAAATATTCATAGTAAAGCTTCACCGATTTTACATGAGGGGATTATTAAACTCTAATTCACGATTTTTATGCCCTGCTCACTGGTCCCCAGTTAATGACACGGCTGCAGGTACAATACAAAGTATACAATTTGTTTTATCCCTGAGAATTTTAATTACGCTCTGACACGCTACGTCTGTTTTCCGAATGTTTATATTTCACTCGATAAGCGTACGGACGTAAAACACCCTATCCACGCAGATAGACAATGTACTAAAACTGAAATCGATAATATCAAAAAGTCGAACTCTAAATGTTTATACAGGGTGTAAGAGAGGAGAGGAGTTAGTTTTTTAGGGTATGTGTTCCGCAGACTATCGTTTTTTAAATTTCATCAAATAAATAGTCAAGTTTATAATTCGTTTTTTAAACACACAATGATAAAAATGGGTAGAAATTTCCACGTTTTATGACGATCTTTTTACATAATATTTACTGGAAAATTAAATTTACATTATACAGTATGCGCCAAGAGTATGGAATAAATTCAATAAAAACGAAACAATTTTTTTTTTTTTAAAAATACATATTTTAGCGTAAAATGCGATTTTCAAATGTCATTTGTTTTCAAGTAATGACGTCATCGATTTTTTTTAAATGGCAACACCATATTTTTTTCCTTGATTCTGAAAGATCGTTTAATTCTCTATCAGACAGTACTAAAATTTTGCCCTCTTCAATAGGAAAGTTTTCGAGTAAATGACGATTGAATGTTAGAAAACGAAAATCAATTAAAATAAAGCAAAAACGTTATCAAGTTTAGTTTTTCGAATTCCATAGTTCTTTTATGGATCACGTAGGTGAAAATCTTTGCAAAGTGTCATTGTCACACCGACTTTCTAATAAGTATTGTAAGCGACATAGAAATTATTATTCAATTTAAAGTATTATGGCACATTTAACTGACTCAAAGAATTGAAATTTTAATTCTTATCGGATGCGGGAATATGACTAGAACTCAGAAGGAAGTTTGCGATTTATTTAATGAAAATATCCAGATCACCCTATCAGCCAATCAACAGTCAGTAAGGTAGAGTCTAAATTTAAAGGAACTGGCAATGTTGTAAATATTCCAAAACCTGGACGTCCAAGCATTAATGAAAATCAGAAACAGAACATTTTGATAAGTATGGTGGATAATCCTCATAATTCTTCACGATTGGTTGCATTAAACAATGATACTAGTCAGAGCACAGTGCTACGTATCTTGGGGAAGGAAAAATATCATCACTACAAAATTCAACTTGTGCAGGAACTCAATGAAGATAATCCCGATCGCCGCTTACACTTTTGCGAAATTCTGATGGATTTATGTCAAGGAAATAGAAATTTACACCGGCAAATACTTTTTTCAGATGAGGCCACATTTTGTCTAAATGGTACAGTAAACCGTCAAACTTGCAGATATTGGAGTCGGGAAAATCCTCATTGGATGGCAGAGGCACATACCCAACGCCCTCAGAAATTAAATGTGTGGGCTGGAATAGTTGACGACAGAATAGTAGGGCCTTTCTTCTTTGAAGAAACTCTTACAGGACAAAGATATTTAGAGTTTCTAGAAAATGACCTTGTTCCAGCCCTTGCAGTAATTTTTCCTAACGATAATGACCCTGACATTCCTGACGATACCATATGGTTTCAGCAAGACAGTGCACCTCCGCACTATGCGCGCCCTGTACGAGATTTTTTGGACAACTCTTTTCCTCTTAACCCTCTTGACTATTTTTTATGGGGATACTTGAAGTCAAAAGTGTACATTAATAAACCACGTAATTTAGAAGAACTTCAAAATAGCATTCGGGACGAAATACGCAGAGTTACCCCAGAAATCATTCATAATGTGGCAATTCGAACATTTAATTTAAGTATAAAATTTAATCAATTGTATTTTATTTTACATACCTCAGAATTGTTACTTTTTTATGGATAAAATTTACGTTTTCTAACATTCAATCGTTATTTACTCGAAAACTTTCCTATATAAGAGGGCAAAATTTTAGTACTGTCTCATAGAGAATTAAACGATCTTTCAGAATCAAGGAAAAAAATATGGTGTTGTCATTTAAAAAAAATCGATGACGTCATTACTCGAAAACAAATGACATTTGAAAATCGCATTTTACGATAAAATATGTATTTTTTAAATTAAAAATCGACCTGTTCGAGGATTTTTCCAAAAAATAATTGTTTCGTTTCGTCAAAATATTTAGATACTTAATAGATTTTATACGGAAATAATTCAATCTATAAAATGCTTAATCTTATTGCTAGTACATGAACACATTTATGAGGAAATATACCGTTTGAAAAAATACATTATTTATTTATAATTATTAAAACTTTTTGAACATTAGAATAGAATATATAAGAAAATTGAAAATAAAGCATATGGGACACACAGTTCGTTCTAGTAAAAATTCTGAATCGTATTGCATTTTTATTCCAGTATTATATGATTTTATGTTAATCCTGTCCGTCTATTTTGATCACCTGTAAGAATGCTTCAAAAACTAGTATCTAGTTTAAAATTAAGCTTGTTCAAAAATTCACTACGTACTCAACTTGATTTTTTGCCATTACTGTTTCACTTGACTTACAGTTTGAAGAACCGTTTTATTTTTTAATCTTTCAAAAATTGTGAAACACGAAATTGAAAAATGTTTACGTTTTCAATAAAATAAAAATATCTAACATTTCACACCAAATTTGGAAGAAATACTGTGTATACATACAAATTGTAATTTATAGAAAATAATAATAAATGTAATAAATGCTATGAATTTTAGTATTATTTATTTGCATTTCTAAAATATTTATGACTAACTCAAATGTTAATATATGATTCACGAGAGTTGAACGTGAGCATGGGAAACGGGTGCTGAAAATCACTAATGCACTCATTTTTCTTTAAAGAGTATTGTGTGCTTTCACATTTTTATATAAAAACATTGATATTTATATTTAGAATACAGTTTTATGAATATGCAATACTTTTTGTTAGTGTTCAAACACCAGGCGGCTATTTTTTAATACTGTACAATATTTAAAAAATCAAGTAATATCTAGAAATTACTTAACTCTTTCAACTTCATACCTGAAAAATAATTACTTAGCTTGATTTAACAGCCCATCATTGTAACTGGACTTGATTCAAGTCAAATTAATTTCAATTGACTTGAAAATTGTTGTAGATATGTTCCTTGTAAAATATGATACCTCAAAATATAAGCAAAACATGCAAATGTAAATATGAGAATAATCTTTGCAGATACTGAGCGATACTCAAGAAGTGCTTTGATCTTTTTTGTTAAAAGATCATCAGACCGAAACTGCTTCCAATAGGTCAATGCTAATATATGTATTTATCAAATTATGATTTCCAATAGTTTTCTATTTATAATACAAAAAAATTATAGCAAAGTTATTCAATTAAAAATTAATTAATCCCATAGTTCAGACTCTTTTCAATTTTATTTTATTTTACATTTTAGTAAACATCGAGCGGTAAATTGAAAGCACTAATACTTAAATATGACTTCCGCAGAGCGATAATAACTTGTAGAGATCTCATTAACTTGGTATTGATTTCCTCTTAAGCTGGAATTGAACATAACTAGCTGGTGTATTTAGCCCAGATTACATCTTCACACATAAATTGTTTAGTGCCATTTTACCACAAGAGGAACGAAGCCGAATGTTTCAGAATTTGAAGTCGAGCAATGATCAGAACATGACAGAAACTGGAGTAGATTTTAAAAGAAAAGGAAAGAACAATGTTTTTATATTTTTAAAATCTAAAATGTAATGAAGATATATCTACAAGTATTTTTCTCTCAGCATGCTTTAAAAAAGATATACTAGATGTTATAGAGGCAAATTAAGGAGTAAAATCTCTGGTGAAGTGGAGTAATCTTATTTATTCTGCTATGCTTTATGGTAGCCCAGTTCAGTCCTAAAAATTTTAATTCAACATAACAGATATAAACAAAAGTCCATACAAAAAAAAAACGTACAAAAGTCACTTTATATATTTTACGCTATGCAATCATTTTTGTGAATAAAATGAAAAAAATCAGTGAATTGTGCACACCACTTATTCACTTTGATTGAAAACTGACTTCGAATATTATATACGAATTTGTGCAATTTTGAAAAAACATGGTACCTACATTAGATTTTTTATTTATATATACATATAATTTTCACTTATAATACCACTAGAGCTTCAATTATTACTGGAAATTTTTTCGAGCACACGAATTTTCTAAAAAATATTCGTGTGCAAGAAAAAATTTCCAGTTTTTAATTGAAGCTAGAGTGGTATTCGGTAAGAAAATTTCGAAAGTGTTAAAAAATATCGACAAAAATATAAAGATATTAAAATTTTTTGATTGTTTTGAAGAGACAGAAATAATAAAAAATAAGTTGACAGTAGTTCAATCTTTCAGTTTTCTAAAAATTTAGTGTACTAAAGTTGGTAAAAATATATTTTATTGCAAAAAAACTTGAAGCAGTATATATAATCAAAGTAATTTACATACATATAACATTAGGTTAAATAAAATACAACTAACCGACTTTAGTTAAGCAAAATAATAAGTTAATAGTAGATCAATCTCTCAGTTTTCCACATACTCATTTTACTAAAGTTGCTAGAAATATATTTTCTTACAAACAACCTTAAGCACTATGTAATATCAATAAAATTCATTTGTATATATTATTAAGAAGGCCATGCAATCCATGTCAAACAAGGTAATCGTGACTTTTGACGTTATTTGACCATTTCCTTTAAAATCGTTGTGTTGTACAATTGAAAAATGGAGCGGTTTGAGAAATACATTTTATGCAAGTTTTGCAAAAAAGTTAGTGAAATTAAAATGTATCATCGGAACCTAAAATTTTTAATGTATTTATTACAAGAATGCGGGCCAGATATTTATTCGCCAAACTTGTTTGGGATTATTAAAAATCATTTGCTTCTGGTGTGTAAAAAATATGGAGCTCTTCGTGGATCACAGCAGAATAAGATTGTTTCAAAGTACTACATTTATTTTTTGAAACATAGACATTTTATAAATTTTAGTGAATGTGTGCTTGTTTATTCCCCATTAAGAAAAGAAGACGTGGCTGAGGAATTTCAGCAACATTTGGACGCTTTAATTAAAACTACTAAAAGTACATACTTGGTAAATAATTATTTATAAATGATTTGTACTTATTAAATTATGTTAGAATAAATTTGAAGTTAAATATAAATGTCATTTTATTTATAAATGTCAAAAAATTTCCAGTGTAATTTCATGCTCCTTACCCCAAGGAAAAGAAAAATTTCCGGAAATTTTCTTAGTTGCTATAGTAACGCTACAAAATACAGGCCTTTAATTGGCTGAAAAATACTATTGTGAAATTTTCACTATAATTTTTGGTTATCAGTTTTTTATTGATTAGCCAGTGATTTCGCGCATTCTTGTCTTTCTGTCGACTATGACAGCTAATATATTTGAAAGTGGTATATTTTTGATGATACCACTGATAACTAACCATCAGGTTAGAGTCAATGCCAGTCGCGGCACTTTCCTTATATTGTTGTTGTTTCCTTATATTTCGTTTTTGCAACTCCCAAAGCTCTCAAAGTACCCAGTGAGTCGTTCTCTGCTTATGACCCAGCAAAATGCATAATGATCCTACTCGAAGTATGGTAATACTTATTTACAACAATTGCGAAGATTAGAATGGTCCATCTGTAGCCCGGATCCCAATCTTATTGAACATTTATGAGACTCACCGTTCAACGTTGTTCTATATAACCATAAACTTTGCAAGAGAGTATTTGGAATCTGACCAAGAGGGATAAGAACCTATTTACAAACAGTTATTGACACACAAAGACAACAAGTTGTCATGAATGCGAGAGGTAGATATTACATGATATTAAAATCTCTGTGTTTGTTAATAAAAACAACATTAAAATCAGTGCTTTATTTGTGTAGCTCTGTGAAGACCAGATATTGTAAGAGATACCAAAAATAAAATATTATGAGTACCTGCATCTAGGTTTTCCCAAAAAGTTTTAAATTTATGACAAACATTAATATTTTAATTTAGCATTAGCGTTACCTGAAGTATTAGATACAAAATTTAAAATAATGTCAATAAATTGCTGGAAAAGTTATAAAAATTTGATCAAGAATAATAAATTATAAAACGTCAAACTTAGTGTAAATAATTGCCGTGGTGGAATTTTTTGTTGAGGAATGTAGCTAGTTATGCAAAAATCCTTTTTTCATTTTTATACGAAAAGTGACAGTTTTACTGATAATAACGTTAGTATGGGTTTTATAACTCAAATTCTGTGAAAATTAAACAATTGTAAATAATAACAATGATTTAAAATAACTATCATATAAGTTTTAATTACGTTATCATGTTTCTTAATTGCTAGATAGAATCAGAGTTTAATAAATAAATGTAATGTAACAGGATTAGATACTAGTTTGAAGTTTCCAACCAGTAGTGTAATTTTAAGCAGCTGTTACTTGAAGTTGAAGATCTTTCACAAGTTTTATTCAAACAAGCTCACTAATCTTACACCAAATTAAACTATAATTGAGTAGTTATTCTTAATTTTCAATCACTTTAAATAGTGAATTAAGTGAGAAAGAAGTTAACTGATTTTTGTTATTTGAAAATATTCAGGTATGCTACCTTTTACCTTTCGAATAGTTTCTCATTTTTGTAAATTTTTCTTAAGATATTTCCTGAACGTAACATATTAAAAAATATTACATAAATTTGTAAATAAAATTATTACATCTCAAAGGTCGGCCCAATCTCGTTCTTAAGTAAGTTATATTGTTAAATTAAAATACTTATTTATCGAGGACGTGAATTATACTCCACTTTGAATAATTAACAAAATTTCCACTGTCAATAAAAATGACTAAAATTATTAATTTGCAGACACGCTATTTATAAGTAAATTACGAAAGAAAAATCAATTTAAAATTTAAGCATAACAAAGTTGTTTAGTAGTAATATGTAGTATACTTTTTGTTATTTAGAATGAATATTTAAATTATCCTTAATATTTTTATGTTTATTTCGTATAAATATGTCCCACTTTTCATGGAGCCACCCTGGTATCTCGCTCACCTGATATCCGAATACTTTGAAACTTTGGTGCTGAATATATACCAATAAATTAAATCATTAGACGAGGCCATATTTGATTATAGTCAGAGGCGTCCGATTCTAAGATGGAGAAAGGGTGTCGATTTTTCACAACAAAGTATTAGTGATTTTTTAGAAGAAAAATAGTAAGATATTCTTAATCAGCACATTTGGAAACCCCCTTGTACAAGATTACATCGTCATAGGTTCAAAGGAGTTCGAGATATGAGCCGTCGAAATACAATTTTTTTCAACTTAATAATTTATGCCTGTAAAACGGGCTCTCAAATGAAAAAAAAAGGATTCTTTATTTTTTGTTCAGAATAATATATTGTACTGATATGAAATGATTCTACAACAAAATAATATTTTTTAATAAGACAAAAATTCTAATTTGTACGTAGGTACATATCTATTATTTTTCTAACAAATAATCTTCAATAAATAAATCAATAAAAACCTAAGTAAGCCATGAAAACAAAAGTTTTTATTACTATTTTGCGGTATAATCATTTCATACCAGTAGATACCATTATTCTGAACAAAAAATAAAGAATACATTTTTTTCATTTGAGAGCCCGTTTTACAAATACAAATTATTTTAAGTTGAAAAAAATTGTTTTTCGGCGGCGCATGTCTCAAACACCTTTGAACTCAATCTTCTTCTAAATAAAACTTCAGAAAGCAAGCAGTAAGTTCTCGAAAATAATTTCACATTTCATTTTATTCCCAATTACATTATTTTGTTACTCAGAAATTAATAATTATGTTTTCATTTGTTCCAAAAGTACCTAGTAGTAAACAAGAAATAATTTAAAATACGGACCTGGTTTGGACACGTAGGTAATATAAGCTCTGTTCGCACAACAGTTTGAAAAGGTTTCCAATCGTCCGACGCATGCGCACTTTATTTATAATGCTACCATAAGGTTGAAAATGCATTATTTTGGTAGGAATGTGCATGCATCTAATGATTGGAAACTGATTTGGGTATTATAATACGAAGAAAGCTATAATCTCAAACTACACCAACCATTTTTGTTGATTACCGATGAAGCAATGAGTAATATGGCATTATTCAAGGAAGGACAGTTGTATAAGACTTTAGTTGATTTTTTTTTATAGATGGCGCAGTTACAGCATAGTTTAATACTCCAGCATTCGTCACTTACATGTTATTTTAAACTGCCAGTTGAATAATGAGTTTATACAAAAATACAATATACTGGTCAAGGTTATTTTATTGTAATATTCAGTAGCAAACATCCATTTTGTAACAATTACACACCTAAACTGTTTTTGCACTTTATACTTCACAGTACAATTCGATGCTCGAGGCACAAAGAATGCTAAAAGCTAAAAGCTCGGTTTTGAATAATTATTGCTACGTGAATATGATGATGTTAAAATGAATCGATAATTATAAAAGTCGAAAATGTTAAACGTAACGAAAGAGATTAAAGCAAAAGGTTCTTTAAATCCATCCACGAAGCAATTTACTAATGGACTTGTTTAATATACAGGGTGTTCCGTTAGAACTTCTATCCGGTTATTTGAAAAAGAAAAAAATGTACCTATCTAAATTTGAAATAAAATAAAATGTTTTGAACTAGGCATATTTCATTACAAAAAATGTTCTTTAAAAAGACCCAAACCGTTTGAACATAAATTTGTGTCATACATATTTTCCGTATGTAAGAATTTGCAATAAAACAAGTTCTTTCATTATAATTCGGTCACATCATAGGTAATTCCTAGATCGCTGGGTCTGTTATAAATATTTTACTTTTGGCATAAGGATTGTAAGTTAAATAAATATTTAACATTCGCAACGTAACCAAAACGTATAACTTAATATGTTTATCAAACAACCCTCATCTCATTTCCAAGTCTGTACCATCCGCAGAATACATACATATGAATACAAAGTCTGTACGTATGATTTTAATTATCAATGTTATGTTAATATGAGTTTTACATTTTGGTTTTTGTTTAACATTCCTTAAATGCACAAATCAAAGAGAAATAAAAGAGAATAAAATAAAACATTATATGAGAAACAAGTGGTATTATATAGAAATAAGTATTCATACATAGGATCTGCATGGTAGTACTGTTTATATAATTTATTTCATTACATTTTACGTGAATGATCTTTGATGGTAACGAATTGTATGCTTCAGCGAAATAATGCATATGGAATCAAACTAATACATATTAACTACCTATATGTTTAGTAGATACGGTAGAAAATATACAAAAGAAAAAATTAAACTTTATACATTTTTGTGGAGGTGTACCTATTGTCAACTGATTGTTCGTCAAAAAAATATCTAAATTTCTTTTTAAATATTTATCTAACCATCTGCAAACTACCCTGAAATTATGAATGGAGTAGATATGCCACTTGAAATAACCTGAAACTAGATAATTATTTATAAAAATATTTTCAAATTTAAATTTTTTTGGAGAGTAAATGCTCCAATAGTAGTAGTCTCGTTACGAAATGACTAATTTCTAAAAGCCGTATGACACTGCATTAAATTTACAGCAAAATATTTAATAATAATAAAAATATGTTAGTAACTTTTGTTAGTTGTGAATGCCATTATGAATAAAAATTATGAAATTAACAGTAAAATTATCTTGATGCGCGTGAGTATTAACTGGATTTATGTAGCACCATTTGTTGAAAGTGATAATATTTTGCGAAATATTGAAGGGAAGGGATTATAATAATTGTCATTTATACATACATATACAAGGTATAACAGTAGTAAGTATTCAAAACTTGTGAGATTGTAAAACAAGTCGAAAAATTACGAAAACCTTAGTACAACTTTTGTCAGTGGTGGCTCCTAAGGAAGATACGCTCACTTAAAGGGGTAACCTCAGAAACAGTTTTTAATGCGTAACATCAAAACGGTTCATCATTAAGTCACGAAATTTTGCTGAGATATTAACCTTGACGTGCTTAATAAGTATCATGAAATACATTTCAAAATTTTCTACAGGGATGTGAGAAAATGTAAGGCTCTGGTACAAATTTAATCATATCTTTTTTGTAGTTAATTTTTTCTAAAATTTTCCAAATGTACTCTTGTTAAATTTCAATAAGATGTACCGTTTTTCAGTAAAATCGATTTCAATCATTCCTAACGTGATCCACATTTAGCATCCAATGCATAGCCAAAAAAATTTATTGGAGTGTGCATAAAACAACTAGTCTGATAGTTAAAAGAGTCAAGTATTTTTAGTTTGAAAATTGTGTTATTTGAGAACGCAGTGCTTTTTTATAGTGAAAATATATATATATATATATATATATATATATTTAAAAATGCAACAGTATACATATTCTGAGTTATGTAGATATGCTTTTGACGTTAAGTGGAGTGTCATGGGTGTGTTATAAAATATTTCTTTGCACCGAAAGGCGTTGTTTTTCTGTTATTATATTACGGTATTTTTGTTTGTACTATTGTTTTTAATTGTTACTGTTAAGAGTGTTAAAAATACTTGACATTTTTGTTAACTGTCAGATTAGCTGTTTTCTTGATGGCACACTGCAATTAATTTATTTGGCTATGGATGTTGAATTTGGGGCACGTTAAGAATGATTGAAATCGATTTTACTGAAAAACGGTACATCCTATTGAAATTTAATGTTAAATACTTCAAATTTCAATATCAGTCGAGTCGGAAACTAGAAAAAATTAACTACGAAAAAGGTATGATTAAATTTGTCCCTGAGTCTTTTATTTTCTCAGGCCCCTGTAGGAAATTTTGAAATGTATTTTATGAGACTTATTAAACACGTCAAACATATCTCACCAAAATTTCATGACTCAATGTTGAACTGTTTTGATGTGATGCATTAAAAACTGTTTCTGAGGTTACCCCTTTAAGTGAGCGTATCTCCCTTAGGAGCCACCACTGACAAAAGTTGTACTAAGGTTTTCGTAATTTTTCGACTTGTTTTACAAGCTCACAAGTTTTGAATACTTACTACTAGTACACCTTGTACATATATGCACAGCACAGCACAGAATATCGATAACAATTAGTCCAATTTGCACACTGCGTAGTTTCTCGTGCAGATTTTCATAAAAATTTAAAACATGTTTTCTGTGAACAAAATATTTATAAAAAATATTTGATTTGTTTTTTTGTATGCAACTACCAAAATAACGTAATGTAATAATTATTGCAAAAATTTTGTAGAGAATTGTTTAGTACCATACGGCTTTAAGAGTATTAAGGTGGCCATGCACGAGCCAGCAGTTAAATCGAAAAGCTAAAGGTCGAGACACATAACCACACTGTGCCCGAGCCGAGTGTCACCCGAGACACGAGCGTAATCGGTGCTTGAATTTTACTGTAGAAATAAATACACCCGCCTACCCTTCACCGATTTGCGGTTTTGAATGGCGGTTGTTGATAGTTTTGTTTTACGTTTCGCAACATGTTAAAGATACTGAGATTTTTTTTGCAGTGACGGACGTCAAAAAACTTACTAATGGAGTAGTAAGGTATCTGGTACTGATGTATGATCCAAGATTACAGAAGTGCTGAACACAATTAATTTGTGAAGAAAGTGAGATGTAGTCTCCTTGGTAAAACTTGGATGCGACGAAATTAAAGCAAATATTGACTAACAGACTTTTAGACTTAATGTTAAAAACAAATCTTTTAAACGAAAACTATTCAATTGGAAGCACAATTCGCGGTGCTTCATGACTCTTTGGAACAGCCCTCTTACGGCCTTAAACTTGTACTCTCGGCTGCGACATAGTGCACACACGTTACTTTTTAATCGGTGAGTTTTGTTCAACGAACGAAAGATAAACCACAGACGTTCTAAATGGGTAAAATATTGGTTAAAAAAATGACAAATACATTCTTGTATGTAATTAATAAACGAATTACTACTGGAACCTCATAATTACCGAAACTATTTACATAAGGACAATAATTCATATAAGTACGGAATTACTTAAACATTCCATGACTTCAAAAAGAAGATATTGCATCTAGTGTTTTTAATTTTTCCACCAACATATTGTAAGTAGATAACTTCAAAAATTTCAAGAGAACATGGTCTCATATTACTTACAAGTATTTTCGTATCTAAATGCTGCGGAGTATGTTAACCAGACTGCTTCCCGTCGTTATAACTCTCAGCCTGTACCCTCGCCTCACATACCCAGGACTGTACAATCTGAACTGAAGATTTAAACTTTTTCGAGTTACACATCATTCAATTGACTCAAACTATGCAGCCTTCAGTTTTGAGCTCACAGATTTTTAACTGCAGGAGATTTGAGCTTTGACGACACACACAAGCATTTTATCAGTGTTTTTAACTAAAAATGTCAGAAAAAAACTAGCAATATAATTCATGATGAAGTTAGAACTATTTGCTGCCCACCATTTAGAGTTCTATGATTGGTAATCAATATTATTTCGTCTGGGAAAATTATTTGCAATTTAATTTAACTCATTTTAATAATTTTCATTGTTTCGTTAATGAAACCTGTTCCAGTGATATACATTTCAATATATTACAATTATTAAAAATTAATTTGTGTAAACCTTTCTGACAAAACGAATGAATCCTCAATTAATTGTAAGGCCAAAATGTGGTTTTCAAATGTTGCTTCGTTTTCGATATACAAAGTGACTATTTTTTGTAATTTTTATCTAGTATTGTTATATATATTTAATCGATATTGATATTTGCTAGTATTTCCATGGAAACTACAATTGCCTTCTTCATAAAAAAGAAAAAAATACAAAAAACAAAGTTTTTTAACACCCTGCGTTTGTACAACAAAGCAACTTTGGTAAAATTTTTATAACACATTTTCGTCATAAAATTAAGTACCTCCATTTTGTCACAATGGTTACGAAACATCCTGTAAAAAATATAGTAAACGATAATAGGTATGTTCTCACAATAGTCTAGAATTAGTTTAAAACTGTTATAAATATTCTACTAGTTAAGTTGCGACTGTGTTTTCTGTCCAAATAACTCAAGCAGTAATTGATATTTTCAAACTAGTCCTTGACTCTTGTGGAAACAGACCTAATGCAAGTAGTGAATAAATTGTTGTTGCTAATTTAAGGAGTATATATCCACAGGACATTTCAAAATCATAAATATTTAACACCCTTTTGCTGTTTTAACGAGCATACGTTTTTGTATACCTAGAATAGAGAGTAATTATTTGAAAGTTACTGCAGCGTGTAAAACAGCTTGGAAATGTAAATCCAGAAGTCCAAAAAGAAAAAGCGTATTTTGTCGTCCGTACACCTTTAGAATTCCGCATTATACTTTAAATATACTAACGACTCCTCTACGTCATTCTTTCTTTTTGCAATTATACGCCTAGCTTGGTTTTCTCTCATAGTTTTAAACTTTGGTAGACGTAATAAATTTCAAGTTGGATCGTTATCTTCATAATAAGAATTAGAAAGGCAAAGCATTCTAAAAAATGTGCATTCAATAAATTCAGTGGCTACATAGGTATCATTGACGTTAAAAAAATTATTATATTTTAAGACAACTGAAATTTAAATATTTGTCCCAAAGATTTCAAAATATATCTACTGTCTGTTTACATCTATCTACATTTACTGACACATTACTATAACAGTTTAAGTCATATACAATCATAGATTTAGGTAGAGGAAGCTAATCCAAAGACAATTGCGCATATTGCCAATTTTCCACTCCTCTCACCCACCAATCAGACACATCAATTTGAACAATGCCAGATTACCGTTTGTTTGATCGTTTACTAACATTGTTGGTTGGTGTAGTTTGAGATTCCATACCACGTACCAGGGTCATATTTAAGGGTATAATGTATTTTAGAGAAGAGAGAACGATCCGTTTGGAAGTAGATGCAGCTACTGTCTTTTCTAAGGATCGCGGTAATTTACGATCGCGTAGGACCGCCTCCCTTACACTGTTAAATATTCAAGTTCATAAACATTTCAATCAGAAGAGACAGATACACTTAAAGTATTTGGATCTATAACATTTTTATTAACAAATTTGTTTTTGTTGTTTTATATGTAATTAATACTTGTTTCAGGAAAATTAATTAATTGAAATTTATATTTCTTTTTTAATATGAAATGAATAAGCAATGTGATTTCTAAAAGTTTTATTTATGCTATAACTTTTGAGCAATTGGATAACACTGTATAAATCTGAAAGACCCAGTTATAATATAATTGCAACATTAACAGTTTCTCGAGCTCTCAGAAGATCGGCGAGGTTTGATGAAACCATTTTTCAACAAAGTAGAAAGACTTTATCAAAGCAGGCCGATTTTTAAAAAATTTTGCACGTTTCCATAATTTACCGTTCTGAACAACTTTTTCAAGTAACATTTTGCTGTATTTTCAGTAGAAAAGGCACTTTAACGTAAACCAAAACAGTTTTTACTCGATGCACTTGAATATTTCAAGATTATTTCGAAAACTGTTACTCCTAACGATTTCAATAAGGTATACCTTTTTCAAATATAACAGGTAGGAGAATCGATTGTTTCAATAGTCAGATGGATATACTAAGCAGCAAAAAAGTTCTGCCATTTGAAAGAAACATGATGTGCCATAAGCGGTGCCCTCTACTAGTGACGTCAAAATTAGAAACTTATTTGAATTTCTCGTCCGGAAAAACATCCGATTTACAAATTTTATGTAAATATTTGGATTTCTTAAGAAGTTATTTATAAATATCGACATTTAACACCCTGTATCTCCGTTAATATTGAGTTTTAGAAAAATTGTTATAGGACTTCGTGACCCTAATTTCTTGTGAGGAATCACCTCCTGAAGTCTTGACGCATAATTTCCGGACACCCCGTATTACGACCTAAAAATTGTTTAAACCCAACCCAATTTTTTTAATAAAAAAACGGCTCTGCTGTCTAGTAAAATAGACATTCATTAGTTAATCAAAACTTGTTTCATTCCAATACGAGGTGCCATTGAGGAGAAAAATGAGAGCGCGTACGTCTGAAAACAACTCCTAAAAATTTTCTAACATTACAGCCTTAATATAATGTTGTTATTTACTACTACGTTTGGTACAAATACAAATGTACCTAATAATTATCAAGGAAGATCCGCTTATAGTACTTTTATTTTATACTCGACATTACTTTATATTATGCCATCCGTTCATATATGTATGTAAAAAAAGTAGTAATCATAATCTTCGAGATTTTGGTTTTATTAATCCTTAAAAAATTAAGGATCATGCTACAATTTTTAATTTTTTTTAAGTATCTATAACTTAATACAAATGTACACATTAATAACCGATATTGAATAAAAACTGTTGAGTTTTGTATAGGTAACATACCTTCCAACCTTTGTGAATACAATACCTACATTTTCTACTACATATAATAGATATAAATATTAATGTTTTTTTACTGTTTCTGGAATACCTACCCAAGAGTATCTCGAAAATTTAAGAAATAGGTATATACAAATATTATTTTTTCCAAAATCTGATTCATTTGTCAACTGAAGAATAATGTGACGGGTGTTCTGTTTACAAAAATTAAGCTGTGAATTATTAAACTGGTAAATTGGCTAATTTTCTACTGCCCTGTATGGTTCTCAGATATTATGTGACGAAAGTGGCAGAAACGTGAAGTTTCTTTTTTCATATATCGATCACGACCGTTTGTGGTAGGACACATTGTATATTGCATTGTTATTAGGTACAAATAAGTTTTTGAAGGCGTTCAATTTGCCAATGTTGCGTGTTTGTCTCTCTGGTAAAGGTCCATAGCTATGACTTTTTCCAGTAATATTTTATAATATATAACTTTATTCAGGATAACTTTACTACATTGTATGACTCATATTATAAGGTAAAATTTAATTTTACACAAAAAGAAAATGCTTACATTTCTCATGGAATGGGTAAAAACAAGATGATTTACTTCTAAGATAAATTAAAATGAAAAAGGGAAATTCGTCTATTCCTTGCTACATTATCAGTATAGTAGATACTGTAAGGTATTATTTTAAATTAAGAAATCGAAGACGTATTTGGTAAGATAAGATCATGACATTATAACGACAGTGATAAATTTCTAAGTAAAATAGGTAAGAATTTACGGAAAATATAGAACAAAAAATTATCTAACAACCTCATTATTCTTGATAGTAATCGTACATAGCAATCGAAAGGGAAGCAGATAATCTCTTTCTGATAACTTTGAAAAGAAAATTTGTTAAGTCACGAACGAAACATTTATTATTCTCCACAGGGAAGACATGATAGATAAATTTTTTCAACCGAGAAATTTATGTTTGCACGTTACCTAATATTACAACTATTAGATGTAAGCATATTTATCAATTTAATGATTTTGTGCTTAATAAATAAATAAGAAGAATTTAATTCATTAATAAAGTAGTGGAAGAATACAAAAAATAATGCGACTATTTTAAAAATCAAATAATTATTTGACAGTAAATTAGTTGTGAAATGTAACTATTCAAAACTAAATACCACATAATAAGACAAGCCAAAAATACAATTTCTGCAAAACGCTATTCAAAGGCTACAAGACATAGTAGAGTAAACTCATCTTATGAAGGCCGTGGACAAGAAACATCGCAACGTGTTAGGAAAAAGACATTTTACACTTTGTCGAAAAAACCTGAGCCGCAGTATCTATTTCAAGTAGAAGTAGTTACTGTACCCTTAGCATATGCATGGTTTGACTGTAAATGATTTTAAACGACCTCTTATAAGCATACTTACTAAATTGTGGAAATTATTTCGAGCAATTTAGTTTTTTTCTATTAATTTAATAATTTTAATTAATTGTCAACGGTATCTAATCAAGAGAACCTAAAAAAGTGTTGAAAAGTAAATATTTCGACTGAAAAAAAAACATTGCGAGACACCTCCACTAACAGTTGACCACTTTCCATTCCCCACCACTCGCTCTCCCCTCTGCCGGCCTACTTCCCCTGCTCGAACATCGACGCCCGATCATCGGCTATTTATTGGACATGTGTGATGCTCAGTGTCCCGTGAAACGGTTTAATAAGCGCGCCCAATAAATTTCGAGCAAATTAATTTTATTGATCAGTTATAATGGCTTGCCGTGGATATTACTGTTTACTTGATGATTATAAAGCTAATGCGAGGGATAATATTTAAGTTTTTCACTTTCCCAATGATCCTGCAAGATAATACATTTATCACATAAGTACTAACACGAATTCAAATTTATGAATTAAAGCTACCAATAAGTGTCTGCATTTTTTAAATTATAAAGTGTTGTACTGTGTTATTTAAAATGTTTATAATGCGTTATAAGTTCAATAATAAGTAAGGTCTTGAAGGTGTTAGCAATGTAAATAGAGTTTGGGTTTTGTGGGAGAGCATAAATTTGCCAAACTAACACCTGCAGCTGTGCTGCACATTTTCATTATGAAATATTGACATTGTCAGGCAAACGTTTGTTAAAACCGGTGATGTTTATACAATTATTATCAGAATTGAATGGTAAGATATTATTACATTAATAATATGTAATACAGGGTGTCCGGAAATTATGCGTCAAGACTTCAACAGGTGATTCCTCACGAGAAATTAGGGTCACGAAGTCCTATAACAATTTTTCGAAAACTCAATATTAACGGAGATACAGGGAGCCAAAAGAATTTTTTTTTTAGTTTTTCTTAGATAACTTTTTTATTTGTGATTTGATTTTTTCCTATGTATTACTAGTGCTTTTGTAGATTTATGTTCCAAATATGATTCAAATATTCCAGTGCCAAAAGGTTTAACCTGACCTTAATCTTCGATCCATAGCCCACAACTTTTTTGTTTTCACCGCTTTACCAATTTGAACAGCACTATGTTAAAGAGTATCAAAAATTATTTAAAAAAGTATATCTTGTTGCGATACAATAAAATGAACCGTTTCTGAGAAAAACGACTTCAAACATTTTCATGCGTTAACGCTGATTTAAACTTATTTTTAAGATTTACAAAGGAGGCTTTAAAAACAACTTAATGTTGCCTTAGCTACTTTTGTTAGATAATATTTATGTGAACTATTCTGTTGTGATCATTAGTGTGTAATAGGCATCGTGATTAAAACTGATAAAATGAATAATAATAATAACAATAATAATTATAATAAATATTCGAATGAGGAGCTGCGCGACATGCATTATTATTACGGCTTAGCTGCGGGAAATGCATCAAGAGCAAAACGTTTATATCGAGATGGATTTCCAAATAGAAGAATTCCACGACCGCAGTTGTTCAGTACTGTTCATCAGATATGAGGTGAGTTTGACTCTTTTAAGACGAGGCGGTTTGATGTCGGTCGCCTACGACGAACTCGAATTCTTGGGGCTGAAGTTCGTGTTTTGGATGTGGTTGATAATAATCCTGATATAAGCGTCAGGTCAATTGCATTGCAGGAAATTATTCCCAAAAGCTCAGTCTATAAAATTTTGCAGGAACAACTCCTGCATATTCTTCAGGGTTCGTCGCAACTTTCTGAGAAAAATGAATTTATGTGTCAAAATGGACAACATTTCTAGAACTTATTAGAAGAACATAGACTAAATAAAAATGTTACTTAATAATGTAGTTACTGAATAAATTTTGTATTGATGAGTTGAAACTGTGAATATCAGTTTAAAACAGCGTTAACATATGAAAATGTTTGAAGTCGTTTTTCTCAGAAACGGTTCATTTTATTGTATCGCAACAAGAGATATTTTTTTAAAATAATTTTTGATACTCTTTAACATGGTGCTGTTCAAACTTATAAAGCGTTGAAATCAAAAAAGTTGTGGGCCATAGATGGGAGATTAACGTTACAGGTCTCCTTCGGGTAATGTAGATATATTTTTTAACAAATTGTCCGATGTACTTAATATTATAAGTAAAGCGAATACGCAAATTATCCTTACAGGCGATTTTAATATTGACTCCTTTAACAATTCAAAGGATTTTAACTTTTTGTGTAATTTATTGACATGTTTTAATTTAGTTAGTTTAGTGAAGTGGCCTACCCGGGTAACAGAGACTACCGCGACTACGATCGATCATATTTTTATAAATTTTAGATTTACTGGACCTTGTTGTGTTTTTGACAATATAGTATCTGACCACAGAACTGTGCTATGTCAATTAGGTATAACAGGTACTGTAACGGTTGGAAAAAATAATTTTTCTTTGAGAAGAAGTTTTAGTGATGTAGCTATTTTAAAATTTCGTACAGCTATTTCAGATGAGTACTGGCATAATCTTTATAATTTAAAACATATCAATGATGCATTCGCCTATTTTAACAGTGTATTTTTATATTATTTTAATAATCATTTCCCTCTTCGTAAGTATTACAATAAGCCATGTGATAAAAAATGGGTTGATGATAAAGTTAAAGCTTCTAGTAAACAATTAAAGAATGTTTACAATCTTCGAAAAAGTTTTCCTGAATTAACTGTTTTTTATAACATAGAAAAGAGGCGGCATAGGCAATTGGTTGAGCAATCTAAAAAAACTTATTATCAGAACAGAATCATGTTTTCAGAAAATCAACCACGTTCTGCTTGGAAAGTTCTATCTGAATTGTGTAACCGTAATAACTCACATAATAATGTCCAACTAAATGTTGATGGAGTTTCTTATGATGATCCGGTAATGGTGGCTTCATTATTTAATGATTTTTTCATAGACTCCCTCAAAGAGTAGTTGATCGAATACCCAATGCGGTAAATGATTTAAATTTTAATAATCATTTCAGGGAAAATAGTAGCTCTCTATATCTGAATACATATACTCCCACTGAAGTTTTTGAATTGTTGAAAAGAAAGTTAAAAAATAAAAGATCGTCTGGGTCAGACGATATACCAACGTTTTTAGTGAGGCATGTTATCGACTGTGTAATACATCCCATTACGTACCTTGTCAATCTGCCCTTTGAGTGTGGTGCATTCCCAGTAATATGGAAAATTATAGACCTGTAACTGGGCCTGCTGCCTTTTCAAAGATATTTGAATATTGTTTTTTAAATAGATTATTATCGTTTCTTGATACTTTCAATATTTTAGCAAAGAATCAGTATGGGTTTCGCAGCAGGATGTCTACGAGCACAGCCATTCATTCACTTTTAAGTAAAATATACCATTTTATTGAACTTGATGAGTGCCCTATTGGAATTTTTTGCGATCTAAGTAGGGCTTTTGATTGCGTCAATCACGAAAGGCTGATATCAAAGTTAATATCTTTTGGAATAAGGGGTCTGGCTCTTGATTGGGTACAATCTTTTCTAGAAAACAGAACTCAGTTTGTTGCTATAAAAGATAGCAGTTCGGTACAGTACCCTGTACGAATGGGTGTACCACAGGGTTCAATTTTAGGTCCAATGCTTTTTTTTATGTATATGAATGATCTCGATTTAATTTCATTAAATACATGTTTCACTATCTACGCTGTTGATACCTCCTTAATCACTTCCAGCAGTGATGATACAAATTTGGAGGCAAATTGTAATATTTTATTAGATGATTTAACAAAATGGTTTTCTGAAAATCAGTTATACTTTAATATAAATAAAACAAAAATTTTGAGATTTCACAGTTCACAAAAAAATTGTAATACTTTAGATGTTACCATTGATAACACGCGTTTAAGTACTGACTCTGAAGTAGTGAAATTTTTAGGTCTTTATATAGATAAACATTCGAAATGGCATGCTCACTGTGATATACTAACGAATAAACTCTCCTCCCTAACGTATCTATTCCGTAATTTGAGATCGGTTTTAAGTATTGAACAGCTTCGCTGTTTATACTACGCACAAGTTGAATGTCGTTTGAGATACGGTCTTTGTTTCTGGGGTAACTCCACATTTACTACTCAGGTTTTTATTGCTCAAAAAAGGCTGCTAAGATGTATAATGGGAGTTCCTAGATATTATTCATGCAGGGAAATATTTAAAAACTTAAGAATTTTAACTTTGCCCTGTTTATTTATATGTGAAATGTGTCTGTACGTGTTTCATAATAAGAGTAAGTTTATGTTAAGTAGTTCTTATCATAGATACAATACACGACAAAATATGGATTTTCATTTGCCATTTGCTTGAATCAATATAACAGCTAACTCTCCCGACTGCTCGGGCCTTAAAATATATAATAAACTACCTGAGGAACTTAAATCAATGCAAAGTGTATATTTATTTAAGCGCGCTCTAAAGCAATTTTTAATGGAAAAATGTTTTTATACTGTTTCGGCATTTTTGCCTACTCTGTCTTAATTTGTAAGTCTTGACTATTCCTATACATGTATTAGTGTTTTTAAGGAAAATAAAGTATTATTATTATTATTATTATAGGTTAGGCCCTTTGGCACTGGAGTATTTGCATCATATTTGGAAAATAAATCTGCAAGGGCACTAGTATAGGAAAGGCTTGGAAAAGTATCAAATCACAAATAAAAAAGTTCTAAGAAAAACTGAAAAAAATTTCTTTGACACCCTGTGTCTCCGTTAATATTGAGTTTTCGAAAAATTGTTATAGAAAATTAGGGTCACAAACCTAATTTTTTGTGAGGAATCACGTCCTGAAGTCTTGACGCATAATTCCGGCAGCCTGTATATTAAGTGTTAAGTTGATTTACGACTTCGCCCTGTCGTCGGCTATAATCACATAAAAGGATTCGTCTAACCAAGCCTATGCATGTGCATCCTTCACAACATGGATTCGTCAATTTATTTGTCTAGAGAATATAACATTATAAAACATTGTTCAACGAATATGTATATATCATTGCTAAAATATTTGAAAATACATAGTTTCCAAGAAAAATGCAATTCTTTAAAGTACAGCAAAAATCCTTTTGTGGAATTTTCCATTAATAATTGGATTACTTCAATTCAGAAAAAACCTTTGCATTAATTTTATGAAAATTATGCAGATTCTCGTCAAGTCGAGTTATTTTAATGGACAATATTAAAATGCTGAATGAGTAATGAAGCATAACAGATAAGGATAATTACAATTCTGTCGTTAGTGTTATTACACTGGATAAGGTGGCAATATGAAAGTGATACTCACGAATATGCCAGGATTTTGTCTAAGCATTCCAAATGCTGATGGTACGTAAACAAGCATGTACATTGAGGATTATGAGCTACTCATATATAAGAGATCTTTATCCCTCTGTTTATATATCATAATGTCAGCGTTACTCTGCTATAACATTTCCATATCTGTGTAAGAACTTTGCTTTATTAGGAAGTTATAAACACATAAAAGATTGAAGCAGTATGTTGGATCTCATTCTAAAATCTTTGTTTTTTCAAACTTCCATTAGAAATCATATTTTTTGCAAAAATTAAAATTTATTACTACAAAGATTATTTTTTATTTGGTACTGATGATATTGTGGGAAACAACTGTTCTGCGGAATGACACCCACAATACCGCACTCACATATTTTTTATTTATTAGTTTTTGATTATTTTAGTTTATTTGAAATGTATTTGATTAATTCAATTTAATTTTCTTACAGCTGAACTTCACATGAAGTGGTATTTCAAAGAACACAAGAAATTGATTTAAACTAATTTGATGTAAAAAAAATAAAAATAGGAATAAGGTATTCAAACATACACAGGGTATTAGTATGCATATTAATTTTCTCTATAATATCATAGTACCTAATAAAAAATATAAGTATAATTAAAAAAAAAGAAAACACAAATGGAAATAGAATAGTTGAATGATCTCCTCAAAACACTTTTGACATTGTTGTTTCCAAATTTTATTTTTCAAATGTATGTTTTTATTTTGTGTATAATATTCATTTATAAGGAGAGATGCTTTTTAATTTCATTTAAAAAAACGCATTCGCTACAGTACCACTATGACTAATAATACCTTTAGGTTAATAGCTGCAGCTGATGGATTGCAATGTTGTCATATGTTACAGTACGTAACAGTTTTAAGGATTTTCAGGGAAACCTCAATTGTTTACTCAATTTATACTGTTACAAAAAGCAAATTACAAATAAATTACGTTATAGGAACTTTTACTTAACCTTAGTTGTACCTTTGCAATTTCGTGACATAGTATTATATTTCATTGCAGTTGAATTATTATATTTGAAATGTAGGTATTTGTTCGTTTTTTATTGCTTTTGGCATTTCGACATTTATATTTGGTGCACCCTGTATATTATCAAAAGTTAATTTGGAAGGGTATTTAACAATATTAATGTGCCTTATGTTTTTCATAAATAGTCTCTAGCTTTATTTTAGTGAATTTAGGAGCAAAGACAATAAATGGCAATACCCTTTTAAAATCCATATCACCTTTATTTACGCTATAGACAAGGATGACTTGGATTTTAAAAGAATGTCGTCATCTATTATTTCTACTCATAAGTTTGACTAATTATGTTATATACATATAAACAAGGCTAGTATGTATACCTAGACATCAATGAACATATTATGCGACAATATGCGATAAGTATTGCAGAAAAAATTATCATTTTGAATCTCCAGGAAATTTCCAACTAAACACTGCAATTCAAGACTGTAATTCAAAACTGACTGACTCGGCCGTTTATTCTTCTTTTATTTACCAAACGAATATTCCAGGTATTTTCTAGTATCTCAATACCCATTTCCCAAACGACTCGAACGCTTCTCGTCGATTCTCCATGTGTCCAGTTGCGCCTCGATACCCGTCATTATCTGTTTGTTTACCAGAATCGCGTGGGGGTGATCGGGGCAATCTTACGCTTTGCGATACCGTAGTCGCCGAATTGGGTGCAAGCGGGGTAAATTCCGTGACATTATATAGTATAAGGTACTCCTATCATTTTGTAAAAATACGCACGCCACTAGTATAACAAAAACTTAAAAAATAAAACCCCACTCATTGAAAAAAAAAACACTAAACATCTAATTCTTATTTTTAACTAAAATGAGGCAAGTAGTTTATTTATTACTTCGGTAAATAATGGTGGTAACCAACCACAACAAACATACACATTTGAAACGATAATTATTTACTATCTATTTGTTATTAATTTAAAATAAAATTACCTACCTAGCTAGTTCCATATTTTCAATCACCGTATACAATTATTTTAATGGTCTGAATTGCACATTTGCGTCACAGCAATGACATAAAAGAGATAAATTCATTTAAAAAGCGAGAATTTTACAACGTCCAACGATTTATCGATCATTAATATATTAATGGTATCACGCGACTACAAATTTATTTTGCATGAAGTTCCGATTTATTTTATAAATATTTTTATAAACTTTCCTGTGGAAATTGCGAAAGATATAATTGCGTATGTTGGAAAGAATTAAATACTAAGTATAAGTTATTTTCTCTTAAAACTATTGTAAAAATATTAAAATGATAAGACTAAACAACATTCTATAGATGGAATTTTAATTCATGTGAATAGGTATATTATTTTACAAAACATAAAATTAATAATATAAAATAAATTTCTGAAAAAAATTGATTATCACAATTTATTAGCATCAAGAGATAGTTTCTTGTACTTATTTATTAGTGAATTTTATACATTTTTAATTTAATTGAACATTTATCTACACAGAAAAGAAAAGCAGTTTTCATGTTTAAGTAGAGATGTTCCTGTAACAGTTGGAAACGGTTTGAAACTGTTAGAACTATTAACAAACTAAAAATTTATATAGAAAAGAAATCAAGTGTTTAAAACAAAAATATTAAACACTACTATTTTGGAAGTATAGTCTGTTTAGAAATGAAAGAGAGTAATAAAAGCTTATTATGTATGCAAATCGTAAATAAATGTAGTACTGGTGCTTATATTTTTATATTATGTATTATCGGTATAGATGAGGTGTACTTTTAAAAAAATTTTATGTGATCGAACCGTACTAAATTGTAACAGGTAACTAAAATTTAAGCCCCGACAATCCGTCTTTGTCTATGCCACTTCAATTTCTCGGTCCATTTCTCTTATAAGTAAACAATATAAAAACAGCATTTCAAAACATGAAGCTAATTAAGCATGATAACCAGGTTAAGAGGGTTTTTAGTAATTCAAATAAAATTATTCAATATTATTATCAAAATATATGTATTTTGAAGATTTAAATTATGGTGAGTAAATGTAGTGTTGTATAAATGTACAATAAAGAAAATAAAAAAGTAGGTATATTAAAATTCATCCTCTGAATATTCTGATGAATTATCTTCGTCTCCTAGATTGATAACGATAGATTCCACAGTAACGTCAATTAAATTATCGAGTTCCCGCATTTTCTCCTCTTTTTTTAGTATATGATGTATACATCTTTGCCAGTTATCTGCAGTTACTCGTTCCAAGGAATTTTTTAACAAAATTTTCACGTCACTTAATTTAAACGTCGTATTATTTCGCACTACATCTCCTTTTACCTGCCCCCAGACTAATTCGATTAGGTTAAGTTCACAGTGATAAGGTGGTAACCGTAGTACCGTTATTTGGCGATTTGTTGCCATTTCATCGATAACATATTTTTTCTGATCTTTATTAAGATTGACAAATGTCAAAAGTTCCCTTTTCACCATATTTGTTTCAAAAGAAATGTTTTTTCCGGATAACCATTTAATTTTATCGGCTTTCCTCCAAGCAGTCGTAGGCGTCCGCTAGGTCTGCCGTGAATGGTAACTGACATTATCCATGACAATTACAGACCCCGGAGGAATAAGATTCAACATCTGTGTTAAATACTCTTCGAAAACATCTGCATTCATGTCTTCGTGATAGTCACCTGTATTTTTAAATTCAAATAAAAGTAAACCGCCATCTACAAAACCACTGGTACTACCTATATGTGTCACTATTAATCTTTTGCTCTTTACCTGAAGGTGCCTTGAACCTTGTTGAAAGTCCATCCAAAAATGCTTGTCGAAAAGTTTTTACATGTTTATCTTGCCATACTTTTGTTGCAGTATATCCCTCGTTGACCTAAGTTTCGTCTAGATAATAAACATTCCTCCCTTCGTCACGGAATGTTCTAATTGATCTTAAGTAGGATCTTCGCCAACAAATAATTTCATCTTTATCGATAAGAACTGACTTCCTGTTCTGTTTTTCCCAGCAAAAATTCAACTCTCGTAAGACGGCCCATAATTTGCTTCTACTGATTTTTGGCAAATCGTTATCCTCTGAAAGTTCACTTAAAATTTTGTTTAGCGTTGGTATTTCATTTTTAAAATAAAATGAGTGTACTTTTCTGCGAATGACATTTTTGAAGAAATTATCTATAACGACTTTTGACCTCACTGTAGATGATTTTGGGGGATTTACAGTATCTTGTTTATTTTTTGTTTCCTTTAAAAGTCTGTAGATAGTCGATTTTACAATCCCTGTCATTTTAGAACACTTTTCCACACTGTTGGTAGGATTTTGGTGTTTCAATGCATTAAATACAATTAACATAATAATCTCATTCTAAGACAGCGCACATCTTTTCACGCGTTTAGCAGGTACGTAATGTGATAAGCTCGACATTATACCCAAACAATATCATATCAACTGGCACAATAGTCACTAAACACAAGTCGAATTTTACTGTGCTGCACTAGCACGTCTTCGTATATTCAGCTATAAGACTGGATTGATCTGTCACAATACACTGGCTCCTGCCCTATGATGTATCCAGTAAAATATACTAATGTACACCCATTACCTATTAGCATTAGTGTTACCCGATAATTACCTGAAACGAAATATTACCACGCCCATGGCCGGTTCTTATCTCGGGGTTTTATTACTCTCTTTCATTTCCAAACAGACTATAGTAAAGTAATATGCAACAAGTGCAACAAGTATGATTGTAACTCGCATGCGTATTGGATAGCAAACAGAGGTTATAGTTGGGAGGGGAATAAAGTTTACGCGCTCTTATTTCAATTTTAAACTTGATTTGATATATTACTTTTGTTGGAGTAAATTTGATCAAATAATTAAAATTCTAGATTTTTCCCTTTGAGATTTTTGTAAATATTTTTACACTCTCAACATTTTTACAAATAAAATTTGTAAAATTATGCACCACATTATTTTACTACTTCCAAATGCTTGTATACTAATCTACAGTTTTTATTTTTTTATGTTTTAAATATTTTTCGTTTCTTTTTTAAATAAATTTTTAGTTTGTAAAAAAATATTGTAATAATTATGTTATAATACAAAGTGGCAAAAACCTTTGATGTAGTGTAATTAAATTATTGAAACTAGTAGCCTGTTTAAACTCAAATTACATTTCTATGAATACGGTAACCAAGCGAAGCGATACCAATTATTACAAGCAAATGTAAACACTGATGGAATTGTGAAGTCTTCGTCAGTTGTTACAACATTTTACATGTTCCTTACTATTTATTGTAACTGCAGAAACGTCTATTATGCTGTTACTTCTATTTCTATAATAAAGAACAAACTATTAATTTGTTTTTCGTCAGAAACACGTAAGAGAATACTCATACATTAAAAATTTCAATCATGTTATTACAACATATTAATTAAATTTTGCAAACACGTATAAGCAGATAATAATAGTAATTCATACTATATGACGAAGAAGCACTGCTAAAACAATTGTGTTTACATTAGGAACGTTTCGTGATAACACTGTGTACAGTCTAGCGAAAATAGTAAATCATTTCTTCAGGTACATTAAGAGGTAGACGACAATATATTTTGCAGAGCAGACAGAAAATTTCATAGCCTCAGTTTATTTACGGCATATCCAGGTTTGCAGAATCTGCTACTGATATTTCTCTGTTATATTTCCACCGACAGTTTTCTCAGACATCTAAGTGGAATTATGTTCTCCGTGGTTTGGTTTCAGCTTGCACAAACACTAGCAAAAAAAGGATGTTTGTTATACGAAACGGATATACTGCCTTGAAAGCATAATAAACAATGAAAATTTTCAGAAATAACTAATTATAATTCCAGATGAAACGTTTATACAAAATACAAACAAGACAGTGGTCTCAACTCTCATCGCAATGAAGTTTTCATAAATATACTTATAAAAATACATTTGAAATAAAGCTAAAAGCCTCAAACAAAAGCTTAGTTCTTATTTCAAAAGAGCCATCAACATAACGAACATACCTGCTTTTATGCTATGCAATTTCTTAAATTCCAATTTTCCTGGATACAGTGAAAAATAATTATTTCAGTAATTAATAAGCATTGCGAAATGCTTTGGCGCAATACGACATCTGCAGAACTTAATTGAATTCTAATGAAATTTAATGCAGTGCAGTACTGATATGATGTAGTTTAGAAAATCAGTCGAGTAGTAGTTCTAATTTCACAATGTTCCAGAGTCTGAGGATCTAATAATTACCTGGGTTTGAAAATGCATTCAAACTTTTCCAATTAATTATTAGTATATATCAGAAGTGAGAGAGGTATGCTATACAGCGCAGTTTAAAATGCAGAAGTTATATATCGTGACAGAATTTGGTGTTGCTTGTCCGAAATGTTGCTATAATTATTAACCTGAATAAATAAAAATTTCACACACGTATGCATTTATCTGTCATATCAACTTTAGTTTCCTATACAGGGTGAATCTTAAATAAGTACAAATATTTTAACTGCTGCTGTAGTTCGTCATTTAAATCAGTCTAGTGAAAGCCATTTTTAAAAATTTCTAATATTTACGGAGATATTAATTTTTTAAAAAAATACCCGCATTTTGAGGACCGCTGGCTGATTTTTCATCCAACAAAGTAATGAAACATATGATTTGTTGCGAGGTTGCCATATCTCCTCCAATATAAATATTACGTTTCCTTTAACGTAATAGTTCTATTTTAAAAATACTTGTTTTAAGCATAAGTACAGTAAAATTGGGTATGTAGTATGATACGCAGCAATATTAACATAAATTTTAACATCTGAACTAACCTTACTATACTTCAACGATTAAAAATGAATTTCCGCAAGTTCAATACTACCGTAAAATATTTAGGAAGATATTACGTGATATTACTATGTCCAATGTTCAAAAATTATACATAAACGTGCACACAAGCTTACCTGTTTGTTAAAAAATTAAATATTTAATCAGTAATCCACATTTCATAAGTTAAATGTCATTGTACACTGTTAGAAAGGGACACAAAACACAATTTCCTTAAGTTATTTTATGAAGAATAACGAAAAACTATGCACGCGTTTTTTATTTAAAATGGAAAAAATGTCAACTTTTAGCAAATTTTATTGCTATTTTCATGCATTATGTGGGGTTAACAAGTTTGACTTGGGCTTCCGATAATCTGTCATGACAGTTTGATAACAGAAAATAATATAAAATGTTACACTTGACAAAATTCGCTAAAAGTTGAGATTTTTTCTTCCTTGAAGCAAAGACATTTGTGTAATACTGGCAACACTGTGAACCACACGTTCAGTCTGCAGCACTATGACTCATAAAAGTATAAAGGGTCGGTCTAGGCCAGCGGTCTTCAACAAGTTTTCTACTGAAAAATTACGAAATTTATTTAAAATTTGACTTTTTTATTTCTGATTTTTTTGTAAAAAAAACTATTAATTATGTGTTCTACACACAAAACTATACTGCTGGTTAAAATATTTGTACTTATTTAAGATTCACCCTGTATATAGTTATTTGTGCAACTAGTGCAGAAAGTATTTGTTGCACGATGCAGCTCGAGACGACGTCGAGAGCTGCAACTATTCTGAGTACAACAAATCTGCTTCTTGAACATGTTGCATACAACATTTTTTTGTACGATGTTATGAATGTTATTTTTATAAAACTAGTCCTTTACTTTTTCTGAGTTCATTTCAATTTCAATATCGCAGAGCAATTTTCTATAGTAACTGATGGACAAAGTTCATTTTCAGTAATTTTTTGAATTTTGTTTTTGCTTGCGGAGGTCTCGGGCTCTTCAGTTAAATTTCTTTTTCGGATTGTTGTGAAGTTTCTGGTACTGGTACTTAGTTCACTTTCCAGAATATGAACCGCTATTTCAGTTCTTTTAGAAATTGTGTCTTCAGTGTAGCCCTCAGTCACAGTTGAATATTTCCATCCTCCATGGCGTTAATGTCAACACATCTGCCCCCGATTTGACAAGCAAGGCTGCAGAAGTTCTGCAATATTGCATTGGGTTTTTAATATTTTATTAACATTTTACAATGTCATTTGGAATTTCACTAAGGGCCGGTCGTATTTGAACTCAAGTTTAATGTTAAACTGTAAATCAAAGGCAAAATCAGGTTGTATAAACGTTAAACGTCGATCAAATTCTAGTTTAAACTGACTGACCGATCTCGGCCGTTTAACCAAGTGAACTGCAGCTCAACGGTTTGGCGCTTGACAAGTGATTATAAGCTCGAATATTTAATTATACATTTTTCAGTATTTTTCTGCGTTTTGTTACGATGGACTAGACTAACCCGTAACAGATGATGAAGGGTTTTAGTAAATGCTGTCTTACATCCTAGAAGTGCCAATTGAGAGAACAATCAAATCATTTTGTAAAGTGAAGGGAACTTGATTTTTTGCAGCGATTTCGTTTGTTATAAAGAGGTATTACCTATATCTAGTTTATTTATGGAAGCATCCTAAAAAATCCAAAAATTTTTAGTTGACTCCACTTGAAGCAGAAACTGAGAATGTATACCATTTTGTATTTATCGTATCACTACTTTGTCTTTATTTGTTCTGCAATAGCAATGAATTAAAATAGATGGGAGAGAAATACCCACTACTACTATCACTGTAAGTAAGTTAGATGAAACAAGGATAAAACACTATAATTTATTATTTAAGTAACATATATCCTAAAGAGAATGTTAAAGATATCTACAGTAAAATAAAACTCGAAAGGTAGAATATAACCTTACCAAATTGGACAAATTTCGCGCCAACTTAGGTTAAATTGTCAAATGTCACAGTTAAAAATCAAAATTCAGCAAGCTGCACTTCTACCAACCTCGGTAATGCATAGTTCAACTGAACTACACATTAGTTTCGTTTATACAACACACATGTAAATAAATCAGGTTCAGAATTTTAACTGTAACTGTAAGTTCTATTGAACGGCAGTTCAGGCACTTTTTTACAATCGGCCCTAAAAGGAATTACACCAACATGTCGAACTGAACATTCACCGTTATAATATAAAAAATCTAGTGTGACTGGTAGATTGGAAACAAAGGGATGCATATTTGTAATTTCAACAAAATTAAAACATCAAATTTTACTGTTTATTACAAATGATCGAGGTTTGTTTGTCTTGCTATTCGAAATTTTCACAGTTATGATAGAATCCATGTCAGTAATATAATTTAATCTCAGTTGTTAGTACAATGTTGCAATTCCAAATCCTGCGGCTATCTATATCATAACACAAGTAAGTAAAGTTAAAAATTAAAATCATTTACTTGTGTTACATTCATCATTAGATAATCATCTGAAGTTTCTATTTAATATTTGTTAAATTCTTGTCGGATAATAATTTTTTATTTCTTGGAACGGTATCCTACCGATTTCTTCTTCAAAAATTGAATTAATTTAGTAAAATATCGAATTTCCAAATTTTTACAGAGTAAAAGTGTAGCATTTATAATTGAATACTTTGACCACAAGGTCGATGGTGTTAATACCTCTGAATTTTCTTACACTAGGAGGACGTTTTCAATAATTTTCTTTACAAAATTTCTGTCACATCAATCTATAAGCCATCTATAACAAATTTCATACACTCTTTTAGATTTGCTGGGTAATAAATTTGTTGTAGCTTTATTTTCTGTTTTAACTGTATCTGGAAGAGTACATTCAGACTCTTCCTCACTACTTGAACTCGACATTTTTAACAGCTTTACAATAAAATATTAAAATTTTAAACTGACAACTTAAATTAATTACGGAAATTGTCAATGTCAGTCGCCATCCATAGGTAACTATGAATATGCTTTTGTTAGTAACAAGATAAGGATTAATCAAAATTAGAGTAAAATTTACTTTTTGATATCAAACAATAATGTTTATTTTAGGGTATCTAAGTACCTATAGTTACCACGCTGATACGTAGATATACTCAAATTACATGAAAAAAATGTAATCTTTAGATTGAACTCGTAGTCAATAGAGTATCAAAGTATTTTTTGCACTAGTGCAAAAAACAAGTTATTTTTTGCACTAGTACGAGTAGTAAGAAATTAAATTTTTGACACAGTAGATTGTAGAACCAAGTATTTTGATTATGAGTGTTGTTTGATCTGTTTAATTGTCACTGCTGTAGCAGCTGCAATAAGAAAAACAATAAAGAAATAGATCGAAATGGGTGGAAACTTCCTATACAAATTTATTATTAAATGATTGGCGCTATTTGCGAAGCCTACTAGAAAAATTATTTACTAATGGAAGAGAACATAATATTAAATTACTATAATTAGTAACTACTTGAAATGAAAAAACACAATAATGTAGAAAGCCATTAGCAACGTTAAGGTTTCCAACTGCTTGTCGAAGGTTTGAAGGTATTTTTTTTCTTTCACTAGACGACACTATTGGATAAATTACAATTTGTTGTTCGATGTAATTATTATTTACAAATTAAAATTTAGCTTATATTTATTTTTATAATTAGCAAGTACTATATTTTTCATCTTTAAACTAATATAAAAAAAACAACATTAATGATGTACAATTTGTCGAACACATTTTGTTTTTTAATGTGGATTTTTAATTTCTGAATAAAAAAGTCACAGTATAGTAAAACATTAATCCAAATAGCATTTGCACCACACTTCTGGCACAAATTTGTCTTCTTTCAGATTCTGCATAATGAGGCTTTCATGTTCCATCTAAATAACACTAAAGAGTCTTTTATCGAAATCGAACTAAATATTTAAAGACGACTGCAAATAGGTGCCTTCCTTTCTCTTACAAATGTAGATCTAAAGGCGTATGTTTAAAAGCTCTGTTGATGGAAGCGGCATCAATTTGGTATTTAGAGTGGTCTAATGCGTTGCTGATGGAGTATATAAAGATATACCTACGTAAAATGGATTCGATAAACTTGCCAGATATAACATACTAACACTACTGAGCTATTGCCTCAAAAATAAAAGAGTCAATTTTTACATCACAGCATTTCTATCTTATACAGGATGTCATAAAATTAGGATATATATAGTATACAGTTCTAAGAACACCACGTGAATTTAGCTTTATACAATGCTAAAAAGGAATGAGGTGTGAATACCCGTAGTAATATTTATTAATTTCATAAGTGTTTGAAGTAGCATTTTATCCACGGAAAAATGTTTAAACGCGAGAACGTCGTTCGTGCGTTATTTTTAAGTGGATAAAAAGCAATTAAAACACGAATGCAATGCAACGTTTTATCCATAATCATATCACAATCATATTTGTAGAGTAAGGATTACCTATTGCAATTTAATAAAAAAATATTCGCATAACTTGATATTTCTTAATAGTCAATGAAACACAAACTTGATATTGAAAAGAAGAGACATCCGTAACTTATTCAAATTCTTCACAAACTTCAGTAGATGTTATGTGTTCCGAAAATGATGGTAACAATGCTACAAGGGTTGTCATTAACGGAAAGGAAGTTAAATGCGATAAAACAAAAAACGAAATGTGTATTACTATATAAATGTTAATAAGTAAATAAATTAAATTCGATTTATTATAGGTTTATTACTTTTCATTATTCTACTAGTGAAATAAAGTTACTTTATTCAACTAGTGGATAAAGAATCACTTTAGATGGTTCATGTGTGGATAAAACTAAAATTATAAGTTGATTGTGGATAAAATAAATAAATTTAACAGCCATTTTAATTATATGACACTTCAATTTCAAAGTAATTTAAAATAATTTTCCCACTTCATATGGTACAAAGTGTACATTCTTTGCTATCAAATATGTGGCTGCTGAAGGGATACAGACAAGATCAATACTTATCTAATAATAAAAATCGTATGGGTGATAATACGTTGTGGGTGTACTTCAGTGCTAGTTGGGGATCATTTCACATAATATCATGAGTATGTATAAAACAATGTAATGCATGAGAAGAATTATACTCGGAATTATGTAAAAAATTTAGTTACAATTTTGACACAAACATCAGCGGAAAAAGTGAAACTGGTAAGTAGGTATAGATTGTAGTTAATAATTATATATAAGGGAATTAACAAGCCGTTAGGTAATCTACGAGCAAAAATGGACACTCGAGGCGTAGTTTTTTGGAGAGGCTTAAAGGCTGGTTAATATCCTGAATGTAATTCACTGTTTTATCCACGACCACGGCCAAAATCGGTTAATTAGAAGAGTGAGAGCAGGTGAAAAATTATAGTCATATTTGGTAAATTTATTTTATTTAAGAATATTGATTGTTAGTTTCTTCATTCCGGCTGAAATTCAGCAAGAAACCCAAGAAACAACATTACGTCTGTTACCAGCAAAAAGCAAAAGTGTGTACGACAAGGAATTGGTAAAATTTGATAACGGGCGAAAAAAGGGACATAGGAGAAGGAGCAATTACAGAACATTTGCTACTATTCTACTTTTTCAATGTGGAGAAACGGTTTGCTGCCTTTTCGATGTGGACAACATATTCCATGCTAAAATCAATGTTGAAAGTGCACAAAGGTTATTTCGAAGTATAATAAACTTACTTCATATTTGAAAGTAGAATCAATATATTATAAACCAAAGAAGGCAAAGATACTGGAGAAAAACCAAATAGAAGAATTACGTAGGAAATACACGCTTTTAATATTTCAATTTATATATTGAGCGTTTTATTTGGACTATTTACAGGTTGCAACATCATGGGAGTCTCACGTGCTTGTCGAAGCAATGAATTAACCTATCTGGGCACCCATGTCTAAGATAAAGGCAGCAATACATGCTCATTCCAAATACGAAATCAAATTTTTCAAGAAGTTGGACAATCGTGGACGAAGCTCTTTCAGTCAATACATCAATCTGCGACCTAAAAATACAGGTGGGAAATTTTTCTTGCAATATGTGGCTGGAAAATGTACTACAAAACTTGAAGGCATCAATACAATTTCCAAAACGTTTTTATAAATGGCTGAATTTTTTGTGCTCTCTGATCCAGAAAATTTTACCGTACATGGAATGAGGTGTTCTTCGGCAACATTAATGAGCAATGCCGGGAGTGATATTACCACAGCATATGTAGACCAGCAGTTTCACTCCGTTGTCGGCACTTTGAACTGCTTTCAGTTTTCTGCGGTGACCTCGAAATGTGAGTGCGATAGCGCATCCGATAGAATTTACAGAATCGGTGATCAGGACCAGAATAAGAATTTTTTATTTGCGCGTGAGAGCGTAGTTATACCACATGAAAGTTTACGTTATATCTATCCACATTATGTAATAATTCATTATACAGTTATAAATGGGTAATTCAACATGTATTATATACTATCATTTACTGCTACATACAGTGTGAAAATTCGATTTACTTCTTTGGTCTCTTTAAAAAAAGGAGTTTAAAATACATATTATTGCACTACAAAACATTTTTTATTTATTTACTTACTTTTTTTGTTATTAGTGATAATTACATTTTTTTGGGATTTTTTAAAATTTAAAGTTTGACGTTTGAAGTTTAGTTGACAAATAATTTATTACGATTTTTTTTTGTCTTTAATGATCTACGTAAACCAGAAGACAAGTATTTTTCAGAATAGAAAAATTATGTTTACTTAACTATGAAAATTGTTAAATTGGAGATAACAGCGCAGTAAAATGTATATTTAGAAAAAAATATTTTTATTATTTTATTTTGAGACTTACTCTCATTATAGTGACTACAAGATCTACATCTACATAATTTGAAGATGAGCCGTCTTGTGCAGGAAACGTTGGAATGGCCTCTTTGCGTAATCTATTGCGCGAATCGTTAGAAAACATATTATTTTAAAAATGTATTTTGACATAGTTTGTATGAACTATTACTAATCCTGAGCAGCTTTTCTAATAAATCTTCTCTATTAGAAGCCTCTGCACAGAACTTTGCTCTAAAATAAAAATTTGTATTTGTGAAAAATATAAATATGTACTTAAGAAATAAGTTAATAGGTAAGGCAATAGCAATAAAATATCATTTATAGTTTGTACAGTATATTATAGATTACTTATTACTTATTTATGTCTTTAGAAAATTTAAAGAAACTTAAATTACTATTTATAAATGATATATTTAAACATCTAACTGCTGCGCAGCGACTCGTTCCTCGATCAGACTCAAAATATTGCTTTAATACGGCTCTGTATAACCGATGTTCGCACTCCCAGAGTTGGATGTAAACTGAGGTCTCTGCAGCTTGAAATGGATGCGCGAGCTGCTATGCGCGACTTATTATTTTGGCCCGAGTGTTTCTACTAGTCTCCCTATACTGTGATATTACTGTGAAGCGTGATGGTGGTTAGAAATCGACTCCGGTAGCGGAAAATTATATTGAAGACTCACTGTCAAGCAAGCTGGCAATTGCTGAAAAAATTCAGAAACTCCTTATCGAGTGAATTTAAATAATCCCGGTCAAAATGACAAGCTTGTTCTTGAGATAAATGTTAATGTTAATAATAATAATTCTAAATAAAATGCTATAAAATCGAAGCCTGGTATTAAGAATTCTAATCCACTGCTGTGTTAAAAGGCTTCTAATCCAACTTAATTACCCTGCACAATGGCGCGATTTAATCAAGATTTTAAGATTCAGTAGTGCTACTAAAATGCCATTGCGCAGAGGTCTTCTTGGGTTGATCTGTCCAATGTCAAATTTTAAAGGGACTATGTTTAAATAAACTTTTTCTTTCATTTTTTTTATCGTATAAGGTATTGATATAATACGGCACGTTAATATTTGGGCACCTTGTATAAGTACATAAAATATTTGAAAGAGCCGGCAAAGACTAATAACGGATCCTGTCAATCTTATCAGTGATTGCTTCAATAACAACTCCTAACGAACCACAAAATTCACTTAATTTTGTTTTCGTAATCATTAGTGACAATTACGTCTCCACTTTTTTTTATTACCCGTATGGAATCGAGGCCAGTGAACTCGTCAAAAACCAATAATTGTGTAAAATTGACGCTGCAGTTTCACAAGGGAACTGAAATAAGAATGCAAACGACATATTGGAAATGAGTAATTCGAAAAAATAATGTATTTTCGAATATCGAAATCAACGAAGAAGTAACAACATTTCCAATATTGATCATTATAATACGGCATAATACTGTTTGGAGACGATGAACCTTAGTACAGGTCATTACGTTGAATAGTACATTACGGTATTGATTTTGATGTTAATAATGCATCTGATTGTAAAGTGGATTGTGGAGTGCGGTTATTTGCCATGCACTGGTTATGGAAATTGAGAATAATTGGAAATTATGACAATTTTCAACATAGTTACAGTGTGGTTCGTGAGGAGATGCACATAGTTCATGAAAAGTTTGGTCAAAAAATAAGCAAAAACAATTAATAGTACATTATACTATAAGGGAGAGAAATGCGTTATTTTGGCAGAGGTGCAATTTGAAGCCCGAGGGCTACAATGCACCGAGGACAAAATAGCATCTCTCCTGAATGGTATATACTATTTTTTCCACGGTCTCATTAACGTACAAACATATATTTTGTCATTATGAAGTAAGTAGCACCAGAATTATTGCAGTCGGATTTGAGCATTTATTTAGTAGTCGTTGAGTTATTGTCATAACTACAAAATAAACAAATAAAAAGAATTGTCAAATTAAGGTGCTAGTTTGGTTTAGTTTAAAGTTTGTTAAGTGCACAATGAATAATTGTGAGTCGGAAGAGATTGTGGAGGCTGCAAATATTGCAATAAGCAATTTTCTGCCTACGAAGTCAAGATCTTTATACGATATAGCCTACAATCGGTTCAGAAAGTGGTGCGCCGAGAAAAATGTTCAAGTATTCCACATTATGGGCGCAATATTCTATGGTTAAGTCATGCTTGATAATTTACGACAACATAGATATAAGCAAATTCCCCAAGCTGATCGCATTTTTCAAAAGAACCGGTGATGGATATCAAGCGAAAAAATCGAAAATATTGACAAAGGGTGAAATCGACCGTTTTCTATTAAGTGCAGATGACAAAGAATTCTTAATGATTAAGGTAAGATTACTTTTGTTGTTAGGTATTTCAATTATTAAGTATTATAATTTTTTATAGGTTGGATTATTTCTGGGGATTGCCGGAGCCTGTCGAACTGATGAACTAGTCAATTTAACTGTAGATGATATTGAGGATGTAGGCTCTTCCTTGATTGTAAAAATTCCAAACACTAAGACAAAGATTCCACGAACCTTTCTGGTTACCGATGTGGGAAATATGCTTGATTTGTTTCGAAAATACCTGTCCCTTCGTCCTCCCCACGTCAAGCATAAGCGCCTTTTTTTTGTACTACATAGCAGGAAAATGTAGTTCGCAGCCAGTTGGCCATGAGAAAAATTGTAGTAGTAGCTTCGTATTTAAAATTACCTGATGCTGCATGTTATACTGGTCACTGCTTACGAAGATCTTCAGCGACATTACTGGCAGATGCTGGTGTGGATATCACGACAATAAAGCGTTATGCTGATTGGAAACGACAGTCGCTGAGGTTTATGTCAAGAACTCCATTGAAAATAAGACCAAAATTGCTAATCAGGTTTTAGTAGGTACCACTACTAAAACCTGATTAGCAGCTAATGTAAGCGAAAGTAATATTCCTTCTAATATTAATTTTGAAAATTATACAAATGTAACATTTAATTTAAATGTCAATAAATAATTTCAATGTTATCTTTTTTTTGCATGATAAACCTTCTCCATAATGTAAACTCCCTTGGGAGCATTATACTCCCTTGGGAATAATCGACTACTTCTGTTTTAATTTTGATGTCATAGAAACTGATTTCTACTCCCGACCGTGAAAAAAAACTGTTTATTTAGATCTATGGATCAAGTGAATTTCATCATAATCAAAAATGCCGTTCAAATGTGATCGAAATGTGAAGCCTTAAAAACCGTGGATAATTGCGCTTCTAAACTAACAGCTCGTTTAGGTAGTAAAGAAAATTAGGTATCAGCACCTAATGCGTCAGTAAGCCTTCTAACGTGGTAATGTATAAAATTACACAATCACGGTAGTTGGTGGTGAAGTGCTCTAGATGTTATGCGATAGCCTGCTTACGTGACTATAAACCCACTCTTAAATTAAAGCCGTCTGAAAAATTTGAGAGGCTTCTTATTTTTCATTCCGTTATTTTGCTAGAATTTGACCTTTTGCGATGTATCGTTTAATTGAAGATAACTAGTTTGAGTGAATTAGATTAGAATATATTAATTTTGCAATTTTTAGTTTCAGATATTAATATAGATTTAAAAAACAAGACTACATGACCTTATAAAGTAAGTAATCATTTTAAGGCTATACCTGATTTGAATTAAATCGTGTGCAAAATTAAGCATTTTAAAGAATTGTTACTTGACCTCATTTTTTTGTCAATATTACTTGACTCTTAACTCTTACTTACGACATGATTGAGAAAAACTTTACAGAAAATAGTTCTGATTTTATATAAATACACGGAAAGAAAGCTATATACTGTAAAAAATGTTGCTGTGTAAGTGAGATTTTCCAGTGTATAATTTAGGAAATGTAAAATTTCTGTTAATAGTTTTACATTCTATGGCTTTTTATAGGTTTTAAGTACACAAAGTGTGTTAAAGTTATTAGTATTATAATAAAATATACTGAATTTGTATAATATTTTCTAGTGATGTGTTCAAACTACACCATTTTGTGTAATCGTAACACACCTCTGCGTTCTGTATCCCTACTCCTGACTACTCGTGTAGCGTTGTTGTGTACAGTTATCTCTCTTTCGCTGTGTTCAAATGGAGAACATTTAAATTCACCTTTTGATTAAAGTAAATAATAACATTGCCTTAAGAAAAAATAACACTGAAGTACATTATTAGTATTTCATTATTCTTGCTATATTGTATTCCTTTCTAGAGTTGTTACTACTTTACCCACCATAAGTAAATAACAAACTCACTCAGTAGCATGTAATTATTCGTTTAAATAAAGACTTATAGTCAAAGTCATCCATTAGCGGCATACCAGACATACCTTTGAGCTTGTTAGGTCTCCTCATGGCCCTCATAGGAGGCGAGGCAATACACGTTAAATAATTTAAGTAATCTTTTGAAACAAATTATAAACGAAAATAGAAAACGAATCTAGATTGTATCCTAGGAATTAACCTTCTGTACTCATTATTCTGCCTATAAAGGCTTTTATTGGTGCTCCACAATATTCCACACAATTACATACTTCTAATTTTATATATCGACACAATCTGCCACAATTTGTTCGATCAATACTGGTACAAACGAGGGTAAAATTAAATTATTATAAACATTACTTATATTACTCATATTATTCATATTAAATCCCATAAAATGCTTGTAAACTGAAAACGAATATTGTGTTACACCTACTACTTGCTACTAATGACTTTTAAATATGTTTTTAATTGTTGTGTTCACTGAGCACCATCCAACTTTTATAATACCTAAAAATGTTTTCTGATCATAATAGAATATGTGGCAAAACCGACGACACTATGTATATAGCAATCAGAAATATATATATAATTGTTGCACTTGAATGTACGTATGCAGGCAGGTAGACTCTGTCACGATAATTTAAATAGCTAAAATATATGTCCGCTTGTTTGATGTTGTATGAATCTATATAAATCTCAGAGAGTATGAAACAATTCCACGAAATATCTTAGGATGAAGAATTTTTAATAAAAATTCCAATGTTTAATGTTACTTGAATAAAATACATTTAAAAACTAAAACAAAATTAAAATACTTTTTCCTTTTGTAATTTTAAATCTATTCTAGTAGCCCCAAATTGAAGATCTCATATCTAAAACTGATTATGTCACTGAGAACTACGTTATTTTACACTCCGTTTCAGATATATAAAACTTGTCTGTTAAGGGTTCAGTAGTGAGCCTTTGAATGTTTAATTGAACACCTCTGAACGCCTAAAACTAAGGTACCACAGGCTTATTCTTGCTCTACATTTGAATGGTACTAGAACGGAACTGCCATAATTTTAACAGGCGATAGTATCCATCAAAGTAAACAAAAAGTCCTATATAACAAAAGTAAATAACAGAGACAGTAAAAATTGCATTTTATGGTATTCTATGCAGAAAATTATGGAGAGATTTCTAAATAAACTAAACTTTTGCACATCAAATCGATTATTATGATTTTTTCCCAGAAAAGGGTTGGGATCAGGACCCTTTATTATATAGGACGTTATTTTTTTGTTTATTCTGATATACACGGTGTTCTACAAGATCTATGACAAACTTTAACAGATGGTAACTGGATTAATGTCAAACATTTTTTCTCACATGAGCATAGGTTCGATTTGTTTTTGTTTAGAAGTTACAAACATTTAAAAAATATAAATTCATATTTCAATCAAAGTAGCTTGATAAATAAGAATGATAGTTGCTGTAACAATAATTATTATTTGTAGCACGTTACGTTTTTTTGCCGCTGGTTTCTACGTCATGATGCTGAAGACCCTCGTTTTCTTGCAAACATTCTTTTTACTGATGAGGCCGGGTTCACAAAAATGGAGTGTTTAATTTACACAATATATATATTTGGGCCGACAAAAATCCTCATGCTCTGATAGAATCTGGATATCAGGCACGTTTTTCATGGGTATTGTAGGTGACAGGTTTCTAGGTCCTGTTGTTTTACCATTCTGCAGAACACACTGTATGAGTTTTTGGAAGACATTCCTTTGAATCAGAGGCAACAAATGTGGTTCCAGCATGATGGTGCTACAGCCCATTTTTCCATGGCCGTTAGAGAGCATTTACACCAAACTTTTCCACATAGCCTGATCTGAACCCTTTAGATTTCTTTGTTTGGGGATATTTGAAGACATTAGTGTATGGTACTCCTGTAAATAGCCTGGAAGAGTTGCAGCTACGAATTAATCAAAAGTATCAAGAAACCTACGAATTAATCAAAAGTATCAAGAAATCCAAACCAACGAGGGTGTTTTCGAAAGAGTTCGAATATCGTTGAGACGAAGATGTCGTGCCTGCTTGGAAATGGACGGAGGGTACTTTGAACATCTTCCGTAACTTTGTTTTTTGATAAAAGTTTCTTTTGCCGGTTTATTCCTAATAAAATAAAATGTTTGAAAAACGATTAGTGGTCCATATCTCCGCAACCGTTACTTTGCGGACCCATGTTGCGGACTTTTCTACTTATTTTGGTTCATACTATTACCTCCTGAAATATTTTACACTCTTTTTTTAACACCCTGTATAGATATTGCAACGGGGACACCAGACAAACAGCCCGAGATCACAAGATACCCAAATAGACATCAATCTGCTCAAACATTCTTTAGTGCATTATTTCATACACTTCAAGAACCCAACTTATTAAAGACCGCTCGTGCTACTTTATAAACAAATAAATATATAAATAAAATATTTAACATTAACCCAGCTACCTCTGTCAAAGTTTATCGTATAGCTTATACGACATCCTGTATACCATTACTTGTTAAAAATTACAGCAGTCAAACCTCTAACTTCTAACTTAATTTGGATATTTTCACCATATGCAGAGAACATTAATTAAAATAATTAAGAGGATCAAGCTGTGTGTATTGAAAAACGAATGAATTCCTTATAAGGTCCTGTACATAAATAAAGATTGTGGCCTTTTTTTCAGATACATCTTTATTGTAATTTGTTTATTATTAAACAATGAATGGAAAGTTAACGTGAACTTTAAATTCATCATGGAATCTGCCTTTAATGTAACAAAACGTTCAGAAACTAATATTTAATGTAAAGAGTTTAATACGTAAATATTTCTGTTGCCAAGGCAAGTACCCACCAATACTTTAAAATGTTGCACGTGCTTTAGTTATTGTCGGTATAATCAAGTTTTTATACATATTTTATTCAGTTCCGGAAAACGTAGTAACATATACTTAAGTTACCTATTCAAGGATACGCCGTATTTAACTTTGGAATAGGTTCCTTAAATATTTAAGTTGGGCAGATATACAGAGTCGCACACTATTATTACCTACTCAAGTAACATTTAGATATAATTCAATACAAAAAAGTTTTAATTACCAAGGAAAATATAAATGTCTATTTTCATGGGTAGCATGGAATTACGACTGACAAATAATTTAAATTTTATTCACTAAAAAAAAAGGCCAGTAACTTTACAAATATACTTTGTAAAAATATCCTTATAATAGTCTTAAAATAATTCTAAAAATAATGATGATATTACACTGACGATTGTAATTTTACAAGAAAACTGCCAATATACAACAAAACCGTAAACTTCATATGTAATTATAATGTAACATGTACATTTATAGAATATATTGTAATACATTTACAATTAGCAATGTGAAATCCACTTCTACATTGTAAAATTACTGAACATACCAAATTTACTATATAATTGACTGTAAAAATATGCTTAATTTGTGTGTGAAGATACTACTAATTTTAAAACGCACTGCCACTAACCGTTGAGAGCGTTGGGTGGTGACGCCTTCATTATTTCTTGCTTCATTTCGATGAATGCAGCGTGTACCTAGGACCTAGGTACTTACATAATTAATTTAGTGAGTAGTGACTAACAATATAATCATATCTAGAGTGACAAGTGAATGTTTTTAGTACTATAAATAGTTTTGTCTAGTGCTGGTTGTAACATAACCTAAATAAAGCATGCTTTATTTCGACAAATGCAGCGTGTACCTAGGACTTAAGTACTTACATAATTAATTTAGTGAGTAGTGACTAGCAAAATAATCAAATCTAGTCACTCTAGATTGTAAAAAAAATAATAACATCCTATACATTTTTTGATATGAAGTTTTGTACTTGATACGTAGGTATGCATAAAAATATTTTGAAGTTATAAATATACTAGCAAATTCTTTTTGTAAATAAAAAATATTCACGTAAAATGAAATAAATTACAAGTTGAATAAAAATAAATTAAAACACATATATTTCATTAAAAAAATATGAAAGTTTGTTATAACGGAAAACTAGAAACTAGACTAGAAACTAGAAAAAACTAGAAAAAGCGTAAGCCGCTAAATATTTTTATAAGTAGAAAAGTTTCACAGTTATCATAGAGAACGGCCAAAATTGAAAAACATCACGTAGGTATTTTTTAAACAAATCGAAATGTTCTTCAATTCAACTTTTCTCGAAAATTGAGCCCGAAACAGCTGCTTAACTTTTTTCTGTCTTTTCCGAAAATAGGAGAAACCTTCTATAGGTACCTAAGTGTCCAAACTGGACCATCCTGTACAATAAATAAAAATTACATTGTAGTTATAGTGAAAAATGTTTTATTACAATGTAATTATACAATTGATTGTAAAGTTACTTTGTACTTTTATAAGTAATTATATAAGTTACATTGTAAAAATTTTTGTATTGTAAAATTACAAAGTAATATTACAGTTACTAAACGGAAAATTACATCGCAAAATAAATTTACAATGAAATTTTACAGTTTAATTGTAAAATCACAATCTATAAGAAAATCACAGCAATAATGAATGGTAAATAAATTGCCATCTATTTTTACTGTAATTATTTTTTACAGTGTTGTTTAACTATAGACTTGGTATAAGATACATCACATCTTAAACGGCCACTGTTACTACTCAATACCTATGCCAATTACTTACTAGATATTCAAGCTGTAATGGTTCATTTAGCATTTTTTTATTACATTTTCTGAATGATTTCGTACGTTCAGTCTCGATAAAAAGATATAATTTTCTGACGCCTCTAAAGACTTGATTTGAGAATGCATGTTAAACCGCTGTGTGACGTCACTGCTTCCACAGCATGCCGGGTTGCGCTCGCTACATTTTACTTGCATTTAGAATACGAAGCGTAGTAGGGCCGTTGGCATCGTTGGGATTGAGGTTTTTATTTCAATTATGAAAAATTTAAATACTGAAGGTGTTATTAGAGACACTAAAACAAAACAGACTTTAAATATTGTATTGTACATAAATTTCTCAGTACAATGGTAAAATACCTAGATAAATTATTTATTAGTTCATTTCGGAATCCCAATACACGAAAAGCAATGAAGTGCAGCATATTTATTGGAACCAAAACAAATAAATATATGTTATAAGTATAATAAAATTTGTAATAAAATACGTCTGATATTAATAACTTTATAATATGCTTATGTAGAATTTCTTGATGATTAGTTTAGTTAATTAAGTTTAAATTCTTCGTTAAGTACATATACCTACATACCTTTAGAACTAATAATATGCCCTAGTATTACAGTAAGTAACTTATTAGCCATTTTAATATCATCGAGTTTATAGACTGCTTAATTTTCGGTTTTACAAGGTGGTCTAACAGAAAAAATCAAACTACTAAATTCTAATAAAGCTACTGAAATTAGTATTTAAATTTCAATAATAATTTTACGGAAGCTCACCTACCTTTTTAGTTTGTTAATTATGTTCCTGTTTGTGTTAGAATTTTTAATTTTTATAATAGCTTTATTTTGACATTTTCTAGAACATTCTATGCTACATTCTATTTGTTTCTGGATACGTTCTCGAAACCATAGAAACTTCGAGAACTAAAAATACACAGTATGACCCATTTCAAATGGAAACAAGCCTGTAAAAATGGTCATTATTATCCGATTTATTTCGGGTTATTTCGAAAAGATAAAGGAGCAATAAAAATTCTATTCTGGCACAAAATATTACAATTGATTTTTTGTTTTCAAGGCCTACTTCGAATTTTTTTTCTCGGTGAATTTTTACAAAAACTGTTTAGTCATTTTTTTTATTTTAAATCTAACTACGGCACTGGATTTATCATTCCGTAAAACGATTTTATGCCAAGTTTCATGAGATTTATAACAATGTTAATGCAGGCTTCATTTTATTAAATACTTTTATAGTAATTTTCAAAAAATACAAGTTGGCTATGAAGAATGAATTAAAAATTTTGTTAATTAATTATTAATTAATTTTAAGCTTTTAATTAAACGCATTAAATATAAAAACTTATAATTAACGGTTAGCAATAATTAGGTATTTTAATAAATAATTAAAATAACAAGAGAAAATTACCGCGTTACATTAAAACTAGGATACAAAAATACAATAAATTTAACGTCACAAAACAATGAAATTTTACATTTTTGTAGCATCTACGAGGCCACCGTTGATTTCGCAATTTTCGAATCGCTTACGAATATTTTTTTGAACATTCTGTAGTTCTTCACAAACTTGCCTTATTCTTACACACAACTCTTCACTTATAAACACTGAATGTTATGATACCACATAAAATGTCAAATAGTTAGAAGTAGCACAATTTTAACTGAAAAAATGAAGACTCTTTCCTGTACTGGAAGTTCATGTAATATATTCCAAAATTAATTTCTTAGGAACTGCAAAAACTATATGTTATGTATATTTCCCTCAAAAAGAAAAGGCCAATTATTGTTTCATTGAGTATCCCACACTAAACATTAACTTTTTGAGAAAATTGTCGTTTACAATTAATAATCCACTCTGGTCTTTCTGTAGCCCAGTACCTTGAATTTTGTGCCGAAACTACACGATACTGCGATTCGAAAAGTGCATCCAAATCAACGGTGGCCTCATAGAGGCTACAGAAATTTAAAATTTATTATGACGTTAAACTTATTGTATATTTGTATCGTAGTTTTAGTGTAATGCAGTCATTTTCCTTTGTTATTTTAGTTATTTATTAAAATACCTAATCATTGTTAACCGTGAATTATGTCTATACATTTAATTTGATTGATTAAAAGTGTAAAAGTAATAACTCACATTTTAATATCATTTTTTGCTAGCCAACTTGTATTTTTAGAAAATTACTATAAAAGTATTTAATAAAATGAAGCCTGCATTAAAATTGCTATTAATCTCTCAATATTAAATATTTATTTATAAAACTTGACATAACATCGTTTTAAGCGATGCTAAATCCAGAGCCGTAGTTAGATTTCAAGTAAAAAAATCGCTACAGTATTTGTAAAAATTCACCGAGAAAAAAATTCGAAGTAGGCCTTGAAAACAAATAATTTATTTTAATATTTTGTGCCAGAGTTTTTACTGCTCCATCCCGAAATAAATCGGATAATAATTATCATTTTTACAGGCTTGTTTCCATTTGAAATGGATCACACTGTATATAAACGGATCGGTTTCGAAGCCATGGTTCCGTTTATATTGAGCCAGTTGAACGTGAATGACTGAACCGCCAAACTAAAAGTTTTACAGTTGCGAATTTGTTTGAAGTTGAAGATTTGTTTTGATTTGTTTGAGCAAGCAAGTAGTGACAATAAGGTTTGTTTTTCTACATAACGTATTTCAAAGCTAAGTCGTAACGTAGAGGCTACAATAAGATTTATAAACTAAACATGTACTTAATTATTTTTATAGTTGTTTTGCAAAATTAGGGCTTTTTAGTTAGAAGACACTTGTAAATTTCTCTTTTAATTTAAACGTTGCATTGCATTGTTTCCGTAGAATTTTCGTAAAGATGCTATTTAGAATTATTGTTAAGATATTTTAATATAAAATTTTAAATATTTAAATTAAAAAAATAATAAATTTGAAGGTTTGTTTACACACCCAGCAGCACCAAACTTTAAATTAAATAAAATTTAAAAAGCTGACTAATAGGTATTTAACGAAACAAATGTTTTGTTTTGTTGTAGGTACCCTTATAATGCTCTGTTCTTAAAGACCAAAATATTTCATTTCATTACTAATTTTGTAATATAATAGATACACATTTTTTAGTTACTTCAGCCTATCTAGTTATATTTTTTAAAACCTATCTGCTATTAAAGATTTTTTTAGCAACTTATTGTTGCACCACTCATTTCAGCACTTACAAATTGGTAATATATTTTGTATCTTATATTTCACTCATACTTAATATATATATATAAAATAAAACAAAGAAAAGAACATTACCAATGAGGCAATGAGCAATTTTTCAAATAAGTGCGAAACCGAAACTGCGTACCTACCCAATAATTACTGAATATTAAAAAATTACCGTTCGCTGCCCTTTATAGGGGCTAATAAAAATTTAGCCAATATTTAGCTCGTAGCTGGGTGAAATACAGTTTAATTGCCTCCGTGTTCCCTTTATTTCCTTTACTCCCTTTACATGTATCCAAGATATAAATAAATCAACTCGTTGGTGTTTGGTCGGTATCCTGTTAGATGTACGTCACAGTAACAGAGTAAACAGTGAATTTTTTGGGGAATAAATGAAAGCTAAGGAAGATATTCAGTTGATTTTTAAATGTTTTCCTCTCATATTCCACATAAACCAAAGGACTGTACATGAACATGTATTTGGAAAAACTGGCAATATTTAACATAAGGCCGATATTATAAAATTGACGTTGTTGTTTCCAGTCGTAGTTGACAAATAAAACTAAACGGTTCGCTTCGGTTATAAAAAAAATCACACACGTCAACTTTGAAAAAATTATGACACTGATAAACATGAAAAACTAGTTAAATTAAGTATCGTTTAGATTCACTTAACAAAGATTGGTAAACTTAATGTAACGCATGAAAAATTATAAGTAACGTACGACATAAATAAGCTTTGCGTTTATAAAAAACATAGGCAGATATGGCAATTTTTGTTTTTATTGAAATCAACTGAATATGCAATAAAAAATAATCTTGCTAAATTTAAAATCAAAATTTAAAAAAATAAGGCAGTTTTGAGCATTTGAAAATGTCCAATCGATGTGTGGCTACGAAACGTACCTATATGTGAGGCTAGGATGCGTGACGTCAGCTACCTACCTCGCGTCGCCTAACATGAACATTTATTACAGGTTGCGCGGCCGATTTGGACGTTTTCTCGAAGCAAGAATCGATATATACCAGCAAGAAAGTGGTGTTTTGTACCTAAATGTTCTATACAGTATGCTCCAAAAGTATGGAATAAATTCAATAAAAACGAAACAATTATTTTTTGGGAAAAATCCTCGAACAGGTCGATTTTTTATTTAAAAAATATATATTTTAGCGTAAAATGCGATTTTCAAATGTCATTTGTTTTCGAATAATGACATCATCAATTTTTTTTAAATGTCAACACCATATTTTTTTCCTTGATTCTGAAAGATCATTTAATTCTCTATTAGACAGTACTAAAATTTTGCCCTCTTACATAGGAATGTTTTCGAGTAAATGACGATTGAATGCTAGAATACGTAAATCAATTAAAATAAAGCAAAAACGTTATCAAGTTTAGTTTTTCGAATTTCATAGTTCTTTTATGGATCACGTAAGTGAAAATCTTTGCAAAGTGTCATTGTCACACCGACTTTCTTATAAGCATTGTAAGCGACATAGAAATTATTATCCAATTTAAAGTATTATGGCACATTTAACTGATACTCAAGGAATTGAAATTTTAATTCTTATCGCATGCGGGAATATGACTAGAACTCAGCAGGAAGTTTGCGATTTATTTAATGAAAAATATCCAGATCGCCCTATCAGCAAATCAACAGTCAGTAAGGTAGAGTCTAAATTTAGAGAAACTGGCAATGTTGTAAATATTCCAAAACCTGGACGTCCAAGCATTAATGAAAATCAGAAACAGAACATTTTGATAAGTATGGTGGATAATCCTCATAATTCTTCACGATTGGTTGCATTAAACAAAGACACTAGTCAGAGCACAGTGCTACGTATCTTGAGGAAGGAAAAATATCATCCCTACAAAATTCAACTTGCGCAGGAAGATGATCCCGATCGTCGCTTACACTTTTGCGAAATTCTATTGGATTTATGTCAAGGAAATAGAAATTTACACCGGCAAATACTTTTTCAGATGAGGCCACACTTTGTCTGAATGGTACAGTAAACAGTCAAACTTGCAGATATTGGAGTCTGGAAAATCCTCATTGGATGGCAGAGGCGCATATCCAACACCCTCAGAAATTAAATGTGTGGGCTGGAATAGTTGACGACAGAATAGTAGGGCCTTTCTTCTTTGAAGGAACCCTTACAGGACAAAGATATTTAGAGTTTCTAGAAAATGACCTTGTTCCAGCCCTTGCAGTAATTTTTCCTAACGATAATGACCTATATGGTTTCAGCAAGACGGTGCACCTCCGCACTATGCGCGCCCTGTACGAGATTTTTTGAACAACTGTTTTCCTGGGAGGTGGATCGGCAGACGCGGACCGATAGAATGGCCTGCAAAATCGCCAGATCTTACACCTCTTGACTATTTTTTATGGGGATACTTGAAGTCAGAAGTGTACATTAATAAACTACGTAATTTAGAAGAACTTCAAAATCGCATTCGGGACGAAATACGCAGAGTTACCCCAGAAATCATTCATAATGTGCAAGAAGAATTTCTTCACAGACTTGCGCATTGTCAAAAAGTTGGTGGATGGCAATTCGAACATGGTGTTGCCATTTAAAAAAAAATCGATGACGTCATTACTCGAAAACAAATTACATTTGAAAATAGCATTTTACGCTAAAATATGTATTTTTTAAATTAAAAATCGACCAAAAAATAATTGTTTCGTTTTTATTGAATTTATTCCATACTTTTGGTGCATACTGTATATCTATCGAATGAAAATGATATATAAGTATATTGTTTATTATTATATAGGTAGGTGATGAATAAAGAAGTTAGAAAGAACGTCTGGTTTATATTTAATATTAAAAAATTTTAGTAAAATATGAATATTTTTCTTACAGAATACAAATATGTATACCCATTAAAAAGTACATAAACTTAGATATATGTTCTAAATACATTTTTACAACAACTACCTATATAATTTTGAAAATATATAAATTTTCCAAAAGTCAACTGCACAGTAAAATAGATGTTCTCAACTACAAGTACTTTAGTAAAAATTTTTGAAGATTCAAAATCGAGATGGGCCACACAAAATATAATTCAGTTTAGTAAATTTTCTGAAGCATTCATAAATTTATTTGTGCAAGACATTTTAAAAAATTTCTCCGCTGAAATTAATTTACCTGTCTAGAAAAAGTTTATCAAAGAACCCGTTGCAGTTTTACAAATACTCTAACCTTAAACCACTTAAAACCACAATGAATTTTCACTTTGAGTGTGGTGTAGTAGATTTGCATTTTCAATATTGCTTGTGTAAGAATGTCTACACAAAAAGACAAAACTCTCTGCAGTTTGGTTGTCATCAGTAACAATAGAATCGATCATCGTTCCATGAACTGATAATTTCCGAACACGACTTGGTAACTAATAGATATGATTTAAAAATGGACAAAAATCAGTTGTGCTTTTCTAACATACAAACTACTTACTTCTTCTAAAAAAAACTGAAAGTGGCGGGAAAGTCAATAGAAAAAATTTTAAGTGTTAAGATATTTGGCTTTTATAAATTAGTTTAACCAACTTGAGCAAAATACGTTGCCAAATCTTCATAATCTTCCTTCCCGATCTGTAAATAGATGTTAATGACCATGACCTATTGTGCTAAATTTGATCAAATTGCGGTTTCTCTACATTTACTGTTTCAAGTGACACTTTTCAAGTATACCTATCTATAGGTATGTCTTTCCTATATTATATATTATGAAATTTTAATAAACACAAGCTAAATTAACAGTTAATTTGATTTAACTCTGCTTGCTTCCCGCTTTGACAGATTACTGAGTCGGGGCGGAGCTTGTAGTGGGCTTGTGACGTCAGACCAATTAGAAACCGTTTTATGAATCTCCCTACAGGGATGACTTTAATTTGATAATTACAGGCGTTACATATTTTTGTTTAAAAAAAATCATTTACAAATATGTTGAATATATGAATCCATAAGTTATAATTTTACTTACGACAGCTGATATTATTATTAACGATATAAAATCTACATCATTTATATTTAATAATAGAATTAACAAGAAATGGCAAACAAACACTAAATTTCAACGATTGAACTAATTGTACCAAAATTGTGATTATGTCTGTAGCCTCAAATTGACATGACTCACTTGTTGACGTCGAGAGAAAAAAGTACGGATTCTTTCAGTTGAAGTTGGCTGAACTTTTACATGTTACGTTAATTTTATTATTTTTTTAAGGAATATAACGTTCGCTCTGTCGTACTGCCATAAATACTTAAACATATGTTACCAGATAATTAAGAATAAAGTTTCCTACTTCATATAATGCAGACATAGTAAATTTTAAATCAAGAGAAATATTAGGTAAAGAATGTAAACACTTAAGCTAAATATAATTTAAATTTTTGTTGAATAATTTTTCGTACGTTACGTCAAGTGGATGTAAATGATGCTTTAATGCTTTGACAATAAATGCCATCTATTTATCGTAATAAATTGGCTCTAAAGAAGTGGAGCAAAAAAAATACTGCAAGCAAAATCCCTATTGGTATTTTCATTAAGAGTACAAAACATATTTTTTAGTTTGTATACGCTCCCAAAAAAAAAACTCATTTGAATCACTAAAATGAGTCTTTCTCGAACTCAATCCTAAAGAGGTGTCACACCACTTTTTATACCAAATGAACGTTAATAGTTATTTTGTGTTTACATTAAACAATCTAGTTACTATGATGGCTTTAGATATAAAATCCGAAGCTCGCCATTTTCGATAAATATTTGCTCTGATCACATCAGTCATACATAATAAGAGGTTTGAATTTGTTTTAGGGAGCTTTAACAAAAAAATGTTGTTGTGTAATGTGGACCTAAAAAGACTCATCTATTCCAGTAACGATTTGTCCGAAAAAACTGTATTTTAGATAACAAAAACTATATGTGAAATTAATAATGTGGAAAATTGCTCAAATATTATTCCAGTTTTTATTATTTTGAAATACACGTTTGGATTAGAAAATGAGATCTGTCGAATTGTTAGTTTGAGGCAAACGGTTACATCGGTTGCGCTAATTGGTTAATCTAAGGACAGCAATGACAAAAGTTTATAAAGTGCCCTATACAAAGTACGTTGCCTTGAGCTGGGAGCACATTGCTCTGATGCCACGCCACGTCATGTGATGCAACGTCAAACGGATCTGGCACCGTGTATTCTTATGTATTTTTATATATTGTGTGCACATTGCTCTGCCTTTACACCACGCCACGTCATGCAACGCCATTCGACATGTTGCGAATCCCAACTTGTTAGATTTTCATCATGATTTTCATCATGTCGCATGGTGTAACGTGATGTCGCGTGGTAACAGTGTGCACCTGAATTTCATGTCAAACATATAAAATGACTGACAAAATTGATGAAATTTTGTTAATGTTAGAGAAATATTTCAGAGTAACCCTGGTTTGAATACCTGGTCATGCGGTATCCAGGAAAACGAGGCAACGGACTCGTTAGCAAGGCGGGGTGCCTCTTCCAGCTATATAGGTCCGAAGCCGACTCTTGGCTTAGCTTCGGCTACTGCCAAAGCAGTCATCTCGACCTGGGTGGAGGAAAAGATAAGAGAGTACTGGCGAGATCTGCCAAGATTAGCTCATTCGAAGGCGTTCATAGGAGGCACATCGACAAAGAGAGCTAAAAATTTGCTAGAGTTAAATAGGCTTGACCTAAAGACGCTTGTTGGCCTATATACTGGACACTGCCGGTTAAGGTGTCACAATTTAGGCCTGGCTGAGGAGGCCGAGTGCCGGTTGTGTTTAGAAAGTGACGAATCGGCAGAACTCATATTATATCACTGTCCGGCTGGAGACCGGACCAGATTTTCTATATTTGGCAAAGTGTATCTCTTGCCAGAAGATCTGGATAGAATCTCACCCAACAAGTTTATTGGCTTCATAAAGAGGCTAAATCTGTTGGGTGAAGTGTAACAAGTATGTGAGCCACAATAGACCACAGGGTAGAGAAATCTTTATTTTTCGTGTCTCAACATTGAACGAATTACTTGTTTTACGATAAAATAAGGAACAGATTGTACCATTTGAATATATAAAGTCTATATGGCAAAAATGTTAAATAATTAAATTATAACTGTACGAAATCAAGTGGAGGATCAAACCGTCGATAGTGTGTTTCTAACCCCATTCCGTTGGTTCCATGATCTCCTGTCCAGCTTTACATTGGGTGATAAACTGTACACACGCTTCCGTATGGCTGTTTGAATAGGTAGCAGGGAGCGAAGGTGACCCAAATTTTTGGCCACTGCGTTTTTGAAACACAGAAATTGTATTATACATTAACCAATGCCAGTGACAAAAAAATAACGTAACGAGGCATCGCATGGCGTGGTAACAGTGTACACACAGAGGACATATGTCATATCAGGTCGGGTGGCGTGACGTGGCGTGGCATGGCATGGCATCAGAGCAATGTATCCCCGGCTTCAGCTGCCTTCTGCTTACGAGATTCTACTTTTAAAAATAAATTATATTTTAAGAGTGACTTAAAACTAAATATTTAGTTAACCATAACTTTACAATACCAATTCCCCCTATATAGTATCAAATAAAAATAACAGATTCAATCAGTACATGCATTTTTGCATCATAACTATGGTTTATACTACATATATACATATTTCCTCAAACATTTGTAATATGTTACGCTTAAGTGCTTACATTTCAAAAACAAAGTTATTTATAGTGGCCCATATTACCCGAGCTTTTGCATATGAAACATATCGATCACTCATAGGATAGATAGTATTACAACCGCACTTTCCTCTTAGCAGTACGGAAACGTTTGTTTTGTTGTTTCAAACATTCGAGACTTGAAATAGATGACGGTAACTAATAAATGAAATATCTATATTCTCCATTTATTTCAGCGTCGAGAATATCAGTCGAAAGGTAAATTAGAGGTGCGCTATTTTTCATTTATTGACTTTTACTCACTCAACGCTTTAAATTAATTTTTATTTGGATTATTGCCAATTTACCAATTACCAAATTATTCATTTTTCAACGAATTGTCTGTTTTGCTTTATTTTAATAGTACTGAAGTACCTTTTTGAAGTTAAATTTTTGTGCATTATCACTTACCAAACGAAGTCACGGGTAATAAATATCAGAGTAGCTGTTTCCTATATAATATACCTACTTAATAAGAAAATAGATAATTTTTCAGAAATGATGGCACATGACTTCATGTGATAATAATTAGAAAAACAGATTTGAACTAGTTTATTATCTACCAAACGTTATTCTGCTTTAGTGACAAAGAGGAGTGGAGTTTGCATAGTTCGTACTTTGATAACGCAGCATTCTGTTTTAAAAAGTTCTGCTCACATTTATGTCGCAACTGTTGTGAAACTTGTTGCAAACGACATTTTTTACAGCTTATTATACGTAGAGTACGTATATTTGGGCAGAATTCCCAGCTTAGTAATTTAGAGAGAGGGCGGACTGTTGGGTTGCGCGAAGCAGGTCTATCGGCGAGAGCAATTTCTATAAGGACTATCAGATCCTTACGTATCACAGTACGGTGTGGACTCAGGAAGGCCGTAGACACAGGGCGTGAGGCAACGGTCGTAGAGGAACCAGAGAGCGTGAAGATCGTCGATTGTGACTTTTAGCTCTCTGCTTGAAAAACATGGGACGATGGGCGATATGTGTACTGTGTATCGCCGAATACGAAGCATTGGCCTCTTGTCCTATCGTATCCACTAAGTGCTGCCTCTCAGTCGTCAACATTGAGCTAACCACTTACAATTGTGTAGAGAGAGGAACCAAGAACGGAGTTGGGTGATCTTTAGAAACGAATCCGATTTCTTCCTGGGGATGCACGGTGACCGTGCCAGGGAGACAGAGAGCGTCATGTCCATGCCACAGTAGGCGTTATGGTATGGGGTATTAACTTATATGGTAGCAGATAACCACTAGTTTTCATTAGGAAGTGGTGGAGCCATATGTCATTCCATCTACTATGATACGTAAGAATCTATTAGTCCTTTCAGAAATTTATCACACTGACAAACCTACTTCGATCAACCAAACAATTCGTCCATTCTCAAAGCCACCAAGCTGGGAAATCTGCCCAAATCTACATACATCTAGGCATAATCACTGTTGCAAAATATGTCATTTGCAACAAACTTCACCATACTTGCAAGACAAATGTGAACAGAAATTTTTAAAATAGAATGCTAATATAGAATAAATCAAATATTTCGCACTATCAAGTGAGTTGTAATAAAGCTGCTGACAGAAAAATAACAAAATATTTATGCCATCCAGTCAGATCTCAACTGAAGAACTTTATTAGTTTCTTATCATAGAGTTTGTCAATATCAGTTCAACTTCATCAGTTTATTGTGTATTGTAACCAGAACCACGAATAAAGAATATTTAGGAAATATTCTGTAATACAGTCAACACCTAACAAAACCCACCCACTGCTCTCCACTGAATCATCGTACACTACATTGTCAAAGTACCTATGCAAATTCCAAAACCTGAATATTTAATAATAATAACAAGTTACTTTCACCGAAAGAAGTAAATATGCAAAAAAATATCAGAATAAATTGTTGTTTGTCACTTAGTATAATAAAAAAAATGTAGGGGAGATATCGCAGTTGAAATTCAACGCTACGCTGGTCGGACCATTTGTCCGCATTGTAAATGTTTCTCACAATGTCATACTTAATAAGAAACATATATATATATATATATATATATATAAGATCCGACTTTTGACATCACATATAAATTGAATTTTGTATGTGATGCATTTTACAAGATAATGTTATCAATGCAATATGTGGAACAGGAAGTCTACTTTATATTCTATAAATAATTTAACATGATATATTTATCCAAAGGTGTCATTTGAATTACAAGGCTACATTTTATAGTCCCATGCAACTGATACCTGCGAAAACAGCTGATCTCTGTCCTGAGGATGCAGAGGTTTATTTATATGCAGTAAAACCGCAAACAGGATACTTCACCGGATGAATTTATTTATAATCGATCAATTTTAAGAAATGTTCTTCTAAACCACATATTAATTTATATGAAATTATATGAAATTACAATAATAATAAATCAAATATCTAATTTGATGGCTAGATTTGTATCTAAGGCACCGTTCGGCTTATTCCTCAAGTTATATGTTTCACACATCTGTAGCCATTGACCGATTGACATCGGTTGCATTTTCCTATCGTTTGCTTGTTTGACCTGCTTATACATGGTATCCTAAAAAGTAACTGTCTATACTACTCTTCATACCTACTACATTTTTTAATATCGGTCCGAAATTATTTTACTATATGCAGAGTACTCCTGAGATAAGTCCGATACTGTAAGGGAATAAAAATAAATAATTTTCATTAAGCCGCAAGAGATATAACCTATTATTTTGAAAATAAAATATTAAATTTAAGAAATATTTTAAACTGGTTCTGTTATGTGAAGTAGGTCTAGATACATAACGGAACAAATTATTTATCATAAATCGATATTAATTCTACATATGCAGGGGGTTTCAAACAAACATGACAATCTTGCTAGGGTGATAGAACATTGAAACATTAAGGAAACCGCACTTATTCTTCAGTATTCTATCAACTCTAGTAATATTGCCATATATTTTTAAAACACCCTGTTTACGACCTATAATTATGCTTCTAAGCGTTGGTGAAAACATCTCACATGTGTGCATTTACAAACGTCTTATCGATTGCAGCAAAAATAAGTTGTCGAAGATCGGCAAAACGCCTTATATATACTCTAATTCACACGATATCTGTATATTTTCATTTGAATAAGGCATTCTTACGTAAAGCAGCGAAAGTCAATGTACTAGCTCTTGCAACAATAATGGCACTTTTTAAAACGAATTTGGCGATTATTTATTTTGAATTGCTGACTGTATTCTTAACGAAATCTACTTTCGTGCTGTCCACAATGAATTAGTAACCTTGACTTAGATAGTAGGCGCATTGTGAACAGTTCAATAAACGATGCAGAGTTAAACCTCGCGTCTTATCTTGAATTATTATCTGGAGCATATGGCACTTCAGATCATAGGTTGTAATAGTATATACCAACTGAAGTAAATGCATTGATATCACGAACGCCCTGTATTATACTCAAACAAAGGCGTGTAGCAAATACGTGTTCTCCATAACTAAAACATTTTTTTTAGTCAACTTATAAGTGTTATTTTGTGGTCATATGATTTTATTTTAATTATCACTTGTCTATTTTCAATATCAGTAGACACCTTAAACTATAAGTAGGTACATCAAAATATTCTACAATATTTCTATGTAAAATCAGGTCAAAAATACACAAAACTTAGCGGCAAACTTTGAACTTGATAGTAAGTGACAGTCATAGAGATGTTAGACTGATTACACAGAAATGTATTATCTTAAATTAAAAATACATACATTTGTTTGCTTTTTGTATACATACATTCGTAAATATTATCAGGTATGCATAATCTTAAGTTATATTTACTTAAACTAAAATCTTCTTCTCTCAATTTATATGCACGGTGATTCACAAATGGCGACCAAAGATAAACCTCGTATTCTTTGGTGAATTTTAAGGAAGATGTCACATATAAAGTTTTTATCTAGGATGAGAGATACATGGCGTTAAATTTGCAATAAAATTTTGTAATTTTTTAAAATATCTTAAAAACCAGTAAGTTAAATAATTGGAATTTGTACACATAAATTTATAAAGACACTGTCCAAAGTCTGAAGAATTTTTCTAAAATTACATAAATAATAATAATAATAAAATTTAGGTGGAGATACAATAAGGTATTGGAGCATCTTTTTTCTAAATAAAATAGTACGACACTGCTTCCATGCAACAATTATGATATTTCCGGATTTGTCTTTCAATTTTGTACAAATTATAAATTCTGTATGTTTCCGTCACTAGAGAATCAAAATTATAGGCTTCAGATTTTAAATTATTTCACTAATATTTTAAAAAACCAGACATAAATATTATTCCCTGTATCTTCTTAATGAAGCATCCTAGATAGAAACTATATATGAAAGATTCAATTTAAAATTCACCAAACAGTACCAGATTTCCTTTTTGGTCACTGTTTATGAATTATCCTATTTAAAAGTATAGTATATAAATGCAGATTCTCGATTCAATATAATTTTTTCTATATGAATAAAATGTAAAAATTAATTACCTAATTGTGTCAATTGAACGAAATATGTGTTAAGCGACATACGCTCTGTAGATAACACATTTTTAAATCCAACACAGAGGGAAATTATACTATAGACTGACAAACCGCTAATTTGTCGGAAAGGGGATGATGTGAATTAAAATGTAATTAATGTAACGTTATAATACCTTGCGGAAGCTGTTAAAGGAAAATTTTGTAACGTCATTTCAGGTAATGAAATTAGGGAAGTTTATTGATTTGTTATTGTTTTGCTTAGTCTCTGGAATTAGAATTAATTGAGGCATTATGAGGTATAGTTGGTTGTCTATTAGAAAACATTAACGTCAACACGTATGCAAAGAGAATATTCTCGAAAACATCTAAATATACATAGTAATCCAGAATTAATTGACCAAGATGAAATCAACAAAATTGCATTTTATATATCTAACGACGGTTGACAAAAAGTAATGAAACTTGGATTAATGATTATTTAATTAAAAATAAATATTTATTAAATTAAGCATTCAGTAAGCGCATCTAAAATAATTTTAAATCTAGTACTTGTTTTACAATGATATGCAACTTTTTCTAGAAATACGAATTTAGATATACACTTGAAAACAAAAAAGGATCTTTTTCGTAAATAAAAGTTAAAAGCAGTTATAGATTTTCCAAAATAGCCAATGCCGAATTTCTGAATATCTAGTAATAATGACCTCCATTACCTCCATTATTGGTTGCGATGTTTATATCCAAATTTTGGAGATTTATTATATAAATTGCAAGCCTAAGCATAGTAATTCTAGAACACATGTCTGTAGAAACATTTTATAAAATACAAATTTATTTTATAATTTCAATATCCTGCATATCGAACACAACGATAATATTTTCAGCATGCTGAAGTAGTGTTGAAAATATATCTATTTTTTAAATATATGTTTTAATTTACAAGCGTTCTAGGATAACAGAATTAAAATTAGAAGTACCTAGTATCTAAATTAATAGCTATTTTTATACAAATGTATACTTGGTTCATAGGAAAATAAATAGCATTATTATTATTAATTCGACAATATTTCCTTACTTTCGATTTTATTTGTCAATTCATCCCGAAACATCCTCTATAAAATAGTGACCAAATATATATGTTTACACTTTTAAACAGTTTGAGATTTTTCTACCTACTTAATTGAATAATATTGATAAGAAAATTGAAAGGCTAACATTGAAGTTATAAAGACAACAAAATTTATAAAAGAGTTGCTCTGGTTGCATGCAACATTTGCTATTTTCAATCTCCTAGAAGTGACTAAGGTAAAATATTCTTCAAAATAAATACCTTAAGCATTTTCATTCTTGAAAAACCAAAGAGCAATACAAAGAAAGCGGAAGTTGCACATTAATTACCAAATTAAATTTGTGTTTTATTAAGTTAAAAATGATTTAATTATATTTCTCGACAAAAGAATTTTGAAGTTAGTCTAAATATACAGGGTGATTCATTAAGAATGAGAAATCTCTGAACTGGAGATATTACACACCAAAATATGGCGAGTGAGCCAAATATGCCTTATCCGAATGTTGCTGGTTTAAAAAATACAGAGTGTTCTATGCTAGAATTTTATTTTGAACTAATTTTGACGTCACTAGTAGAGAGTACCACTTATGACAGCATGTTTCTTTTAAGTGGCAGAATTTTTTTGCTATTCAGTGTATCCATCTATCTATTGAAACAATCAATTCTCCTACCTGTTATATCTAAAAAAGGTATACCTTGTTGAAGTCGTTAGGAGTAACAGTTTTCGAAATAATCCTATTTGAAATATTCAGTGCACCGATTGAAAACTGTTATCGTTTCAGGTAAAGTGCCTTTTCTACTGAAAATATAGCAAAATTTTACTTGAAAAAGAACGGTAAATTATGAGGACGTGCAAAATTTCAAGAAGATCAGGGAGGTTTGATTTTGAAACCATTTTTCAACAAAGCACAAAGATTTTATCATATTTTATAATTTTCGATCAATTTTTGACACAAAATTATGCGGGTAAAGTCTTGGTAACATTGATTAGGTCTTGAGATGAAGAGCTAAGGTTGTTTGTGGAACAGGGTTCTATATTTAAGCCCGTGTAGTGGAAAACTCAAAAAATAATAATAAGTTCAAGATTTACAGAAAATAGTCAATTTGACTGAAGCAGAAAAATAGAACGTATTTTAAAATGCGCTCTTGCAAATACAATGCAATTTAACATCGTTTAGTTAATTGTATATTTAAATAATCTAACTAATTTAAGGAAAACACATTTTATGACAGTTCGCACCATTTAATGTGCAACGCAAACTATATTATAACAGTTACCTATTACATTTTATAACATTTTCTATTGGTTTATTATACTTTTAACTTAACTGTGTAATTGTGAATCTTCACTAAACAGTAATGTAAATATTACGTTTTCTATCCCACATAGAAACCGTCTTTCTATATGGCGGAATTTATCACGATACGAGAAAAAACTGTAAATTCTTTCACTTTCCAACTAAAAGTGGCTATGGTTGACTTTTCTTGTCATAGATAACCCAGACATAAAATTGGAAATCGATTATATACATGGCAATTTACATAAGTTAAATTCAGAATATTTCTACGTTCTTTACTGAACATCCTTATACAGTATGCGCCAAAAGTATGGAATAAATTCAATAAAAACGAAACAATTATTTTTTGGGAAAAATCCTCGAACAGGTCGATTTTTAATTTAAAAAATACACATTTTAGCGTAAAATGCGATTTTCAAATGTCATTTGTTTTCGAGTAATGACGTCATCGATTTTTTTTAATGGCAACACCATATTTTTTTCCTTGATTCTGAAAGATCGTTTAATTCTCTATCAGACAGTACTAAAATTTTGCTCTCTTACATAGGAAAGTTTTCGAGTAAATGACGATTGAATGTTAGAAAACGTAAATCAATTAAAATAAAGCAAAAACGTTATCAAGTTTAGTTTTTCGAATTCCATAGTTCTTTTATGGATCACGTAGGTGAAAATCTTTGCAAAGTGTCATTGTCACAGCGACTTGTATTGTAAGTATTGTAAGCGACATAGAAATTATTATTCAATTTAAAGTATTATGGCACATTTAACTGTTACTCAAAGAATTGAAATTTTAATTCTTATCGGATGCGGGAATATGGCTGGAACTCAGCAGAAAGTTTGCGATTTATTTAATGAAAAATATCCAGATCGCCCTATCAGCCAATCAACAGTCAGTAAGATAGAGTCTAAACTTAGAGAAACTGGCAATGTTGTAAATATTCCAAAACCTGGACGTCCAAGCATTAATGAAAATCAGAAACAGAACATTTTGATAAGTATGGTGGATAATCCTCATAATTCTTCACGATTGGTTGCATTAAACAATGACACTAGTCAGAGCGCAGTGCTACGTATCTTGAGGAAGGAAAAATATCATCCCTACAAAATTCAACTTGTGCAGGAACTCAATGAAGATGATCCCGATCGCCGCTTACACTTTTGCGAAATTGTAATGGATTTACGTCAAGGAGTCGGGAAAATCCTCATTGAATGGCAGAGGCACATACCCAATACCCTCAGAAATTAAATGTGTGGGCTGGAATAGTTGACGACAGAATAGTAGGGCCTTTCTTTTTTGAAACCCTTACAGGACAAAGATATTTAGAGTTTCTAGAAAATGACCTTGTTCCAGCCCTTGCAGTAATTTTTCCTAACAATAATGACCCTAGCATTCCTGACGATACCATATGGTTTCAGCAAGACGGTGCACCTCGGCACTATGCGCCCTGTACGAGATTTTTTGGACAACTGTTTTCCTGGGAGGTGGATAGGCAGACGCGGACCGATAGAATAGCCTGCAAGATCCCCAGATCTTACACCTCTTGACTATTTTTTATGGGGATACTTGAAGTCAAAAGTGTACATTAATAAACCACGTAATTTAGAAGAACTTCAAAATCGCATTCGGGATAAAATACGCAGAGTTACCCCAGAAATCATTCATAATGTGCAAGAAGAATTTCTTCACAGAATTGCGCATTGTCAAGAAGTTGGTGGATGGCAATTCGAACATTTAATTTAAGTATAAAATTTAATCAATTGTATTTTATTTTACATACCTCAGAATTGTTACTTTTTTATGGATAAAATTTACGTTTTCTAACATTCAATCGTCATTTACTCGATTTTTCCTATGTAAGAGGGCAAAATTTTAGTACTGTCTGATAGAGAATTAAACGATCTTTCAGAATCAAGGAAAAAATATGGTGTTGCCATTAAAAAAAAATCGATGACGTCATTACTAGAAAACGAATGACATTTGAATCGCATTTTACGCTAAAATATGTATTTTTTAAATTAAAAATCGACTTGTTCGAGGATTTTTCCCAAAAAATAATTGTTTCGTTTTTATTGAATTTATTCCATACTTTTGGCGCATACTGTATGTATAACTAAAAGTTAATAATACAGAGATATGTAAGCGATAGACGGCACGCATAAAGTATAAGTTACTATTATAACTGTTGCTAAAGAGTATCTACATTATAGGACATATTTTTATTATTATAGCAATAGCAAGATCATAAAAGTAGCTTCACACTATATGCATATAAGTACAAATGCAGTAAAGGTTATAATATATTTTTCTCGGTGTATAAATTATAATTTATAATATGTTCATATGGCGTTTTTGCTTGCATAATGCAAATAAAGAAGTTTTCAAAACATTCAAATTTAGTACAACAACTGTGTATGTTTTACAATTTGAAGCTTTTTTGCATCAATTTTAACTAATACTTACTTGTGGAACAGGGTATCTATTTGAGTTCAATGTACCCAAAAAAAAAATAATAATAAGTTCTAGATTTACAAAAGATAGTCGATTTAACTAAAGCGATTTTATAGATACAAAAAAAATATATAGCTGGAACTATGTCCTGATTAATTCATTGTAATAATAGAAGCTATTTTTAAATTTAATATATGCTCCTTTGCAAATACAATGCAATATAACATCGTTTAATTAAGTGTATCTTTAAATAATCTTATTTAAGGAATACACATTTTATGACAGTTTTCACACACCATTTAATGCACAACGTAAACTATATTATAATAGCCCTCTTACGTTTTATAACATTTTTTCTTGGTTTATCATACCTTTAACTTAACTGAGCAGTTGTGAAACTTCGCTAAAGAGTAATGTAAATATTACGTTTTCGATCCCGTATAGAAACCGTCTTTTTATATCACAGAATTTGTCACGATAGAAAAGAAACCGTACTTTAATACACTTTTCAACTAAAAGGGGCTATGGTTGACTTTTCTTGTCATAGATAACCCCGACATAAAATTGGAAATCGATTATATACATGGCAATTTACATAAGTTAAACTCCAGCCAGTTTGTTTACAACAGTGGTGCGACAAAATCTAAAGCATAATAAAACAGATAAATCCACCTTAACGGGTTCACTAAGCCAAGTAGAAGTAATCCTTTCGGTAATCTAATTGTAGTAGGTAGGTCGGCGAAACATCACAAACACGCACTCACTCTTTGACCACGTTATTCGAGTTCACTTGTTTTACAGGCGCGAATCGTCGTTTTCAAAGGCCTCTAGATATCCCGCGTTCACGGCGTACTATGAATGCACTGGATCTTGAATCCGGGAGCTAACTGCGAAATGTCACGACCGCACTCGAAAGGTTACGACAAACTACAAAAATTGTTGCTACCTATTGTTGGTATTGAAATCAGAAGGTGTATAATTATAGACATGTTGATAACTATAAATAAATAATCTTGTGGTGAAATTGCTTTACTGGACGGTGTATACGGAATAAGCGGTTCACCTACATTTTGTTTTAATGCTGATTACGCGGCTCGGTCGGATAAGTTCTTGAAATTTATTCTTAAGATCCAAGAAGCGGTTGCGTCTGTGGATGATAGAGTCAATAAAGCTTCGCTGCAATATTTACATAAAAAGTATTTCTTAATTCTGTTTATGTTCAAATATAATATTTATTGTATTTTAATACTTATGCTATTAGCAACTGTAACAATTAAAAGCTACATAAATAATAAAATATATAAAGTTAAAAATGTTAAAAGCAAATAAGTAATTTTTCATGTCATATAGGTAAAATTAGATTTTTGTTTTCTACAAGTTGACACTGAAATATTTAACCGGCGCATCCGCCACTTTCCAAAAAATAAAGTAGGTACCTAATACTTTAGTTTTTTTAAAACAATGTTTTAAGAACTTTACCTGAAACTATATATTTCAATTATTATCTTTATAAATGTAACCGAAACATTTAAATATTATATATTTTCACACACATTTCACTTGTAAATAGGTAGAAAATTCCAAGTTTTGTTATGCTTTTTTTACATAATATCTACTGTCAATTTTAATGTTACATTATACAGGGTGAATCTTAAATAAGTACAAATATTTTAACTGCTGGTGTAGTTCGTCATTTAAATCAGTCTAGTGAAAGCTATTTTTAAAAATTTCTAATATTTACGGAGATATTAATTTTTTTAAAAAAATACCCACATTTTGAGGACCGCTGGCTGATTTTTCATCCAACAACGTAATGAAACATATGATTTGCTGCGAGGTTGACATATCTCCTCCAATATAAATATTACGTTTCCTTTAACGTAACAGTTCTATTTTAAAAATACTTGTTTTAAGCATAAGTACAGTAAAATTGGGTATGTAGTATGATACGCAGCAATATTAACATAAATTTTAACATCTGAACTAACCTTACTATACTTCAACGATTAAAAATGAATTTCCGCAAGTTCAATACTACCGTAAAATATTTAGGAAGATATTACGTGATATTACTATGTCCAATGTTCAAAAATTATACATAAACGTGCACACAAGCTTACCTGTTTGTTAAAAAATTAACTATTTAATCAGTAATCCACATTTCACAAGTTAAATGTCATTGTACACTGTTAGAAAGGGACACAAAACACAATTTCCTTAAGTTATTTTATGAAGAATAACGAAAAACTATGCACGCGTTTTTTATTTAAAATGAAAAAAATGTCAACTTTTAGCAAATTTTATTGCTATTTTCATGCATTATGTGGGGTTAACAAGTTTGACTTGGGCTTCCGATAATCTGTCATGACAGTCAATGACAGTTTGATAATAATAAATAATATAAAATGTTACACTTGACAAAATTCGCTAAAAGTTGAGATTTTTTCTTCCTTGAAGCAAAGACATTTGTGTAATACTGGCAACACTGTGAACCACACGTTCAGTCTGCAGCACTATGACTCATAAAAGTATGAAGGGTCTGTCTATGCCAGCGGTCCTCAACAAGTTTTCTGCTGAAAAATTACGAAATTTATTTAAAATTTCACTTTTTTATTTCTGATTTTTTTGTAAAAAAAACTATTAATTATGTGTTCTACACACAAAACTATACTGCTGGTTAAAATATTTGTACTTATTTAAGATTCACCCTGTATACAGAGTATTTTCTAAGCAATTTGAAATATCTCAGGGGGGATTCCTCAAGTAATGTCATGAAGAAATGTTCATATAAAGTTTAGGTTTTGAATTACAGGGCATCAAAGTTGTATTTTTTTGTTATTATTTTTGAAAACCACTGAAGTATACTAAAATATTCTTTTATAATTGCCATCACTACACCACGATAGAAGGCATATTTTAGTTGTTGAATATTTTATTCACCATATCAGGGGCAGTCAGCTGGGGTGGTTACTTTAATATTTTTATTAAAATATTATGTACGCCACAGACGCTCTGGCTTTTTTAATACAGTCCCCATTTAGTATATAACAAAAAACGCCTTTCGAAATTGTTTTATTTAGAATTTGGTTTAGTGGATAGTCGCAACTATCATTAGAGAGAATAAAGAAAACAGGAATAAGTAAAAATAACATTTACTTAAAATTTATGCATGCATTATGTAATTTTTCTTGTTTAAATGGAAATCTTTATTTTCTAGAAACCCACACAGATTTGTTTTAGTTATTAAAAAAGGAGCAATATTGGAAAATGATATATATTTGGTAATTTGTAATATTAATTAGACATAAAATCATATCTTATTTTTTTCTAATGACGTCCTCCACCTAAACCACATCCTAAATCAAAAAATGTCACAATATATTTTTTGTTAAATGATATTGTGAAGAAAAATGTACAACAGTCAAAATATGCCTTCTATCATGGTGTGTGAAAATGACAGCAATTTAAAAGAAAAAGTCAACCAGATCGTCAAAAATAATCTAAAAAAAATAAAACTTTAATGCCCTGTAACTTCTTAAAAACATATTTGAATTTTTCTTCATGACATTACTTGAGGAATCACTCCCTGAAATATTTCGCATTACTTAGAAAACACCCTGTATTAAAGAAAAATCAAGTATAATATACGCTTTTACACAATAAAATGAGGTAATTTCAGGAATAATGTAATAATACAATGTACTACATTGGAATTATTTACTCAATTTATTATGAAATTTTACAGAATTTTTCATCCGACTCCTATTGCATATGCGCAGAGGCACATCAATCATACCTTTAATCTAATGTGTTTTAATTGTGTTAAGGTCCGGCAGACAAATATGTAGAGTTCATTAATAAGGACCTTTTGTGGGATATGCAAAAGAGTAAGTGCAAGATTATATTTTGTTACATGTGCGTTTGCAGCTTATTGCTTAAATGTTATACAATTCATAAATATAATATAAACTGAAGCGGTACGTTGTTTAGATGCTTGCATCAGAAATGCGCCATACCTAAACCATACAACATTTATTTCAAACAACAGATATATATATTTGTGGCAGTAAAAGCGGTAATATAGTTAGCAACTGATAACTAAAAATCGAGCTAAAAGTAATTATGTTTCAGGATTAAGATGTTATTTTCAGAGAAAACATGTCAACACATTTTCGAATGCTAACGAAATACTTGCATTGCAATACATTTTTAAATGATGGATAAACAAAACCCTTTTAGAGAAAATGATGGTTAATTCATATTTAGAGGAAGTATGGATAAATTCCATTTCCTACACAGAAATTATTTCTACTACTTACTTAACTATTTAGAAATAAAAATATAATTCGCATAGTGTACTTATTATTCAATTCTAATACTTAATAGAAGCTACTATATTTCCAATATTTTGTTAGTAAGATACTTTTTGCATACTATATTGACTCACTTAAACTTGTATTTTTGTTCATTTTAACATGTAGAATAAATTTTTGTCCATGACATTAAAATTAAAAAGTTTTTCCTCTTTTCAATTTCATCTGTCGATACACACTTCATATTGCTACAAAACTAATATTAATACATATTGTTCATTATTATTTTTTTTTCATACTGATATTCAATCATATTATGTGAAATAAAGTTAATTATTGAAAAAGTTTAAATTACTACTCAGTAAAGTTACATAGATATCTATATTTTACAATTCCAACCTTAAAATTACAATGTATAAATTAATCCAAATTATAGTGTCACAAATTTACGATAGAGTTTAGCATAATACTTGTTTATTTCTGTAAAATTACAGTGCAGGTAATTATTTTAGTTACAATTTTAATGTAAGACTTCCCGGAAAATATAAGGGATAATTCTAGTAATTTTATTCATAGATGTACATTTTTATACAAGGTGTAAAGTAGATCATCCTATTAACTAATCTCTAGCGTTGCATTACTTTAAAAAATCAAATTTGCCACGAAAATGATGAATTTTGCAAATAATTATTAAGAGTAATAAAATATACATCAAGCGTACATCAGAAAAAATGTGGTTGGCAAAATTCCCCCACCCCTCTAGTTTTTAATCTATAGTTCTTTAGGCGTCGTTAACAATATTCTACAAGAAGTGTCCGTCATAGATGAGCTATACTTTTTGAATATTATACACTTATTATTGATAAAAGAGTTGCAGAAAAATATTACAAATAGAGTGTGCCAAATTTAAATTAAATTGTTTAAGTAAGAATTTTTAAGAAAATGCCATAGATCATATACTATCTATCATAATAACAAAAAATGCTGCCTAAACACTACTTGTGATCCTGAGATGCTACAAATTTAGCAGCAAATGCAATATTGTATTACAAATTTAAAATCGATTTCACTTTCCTTTCCTTTATTTTACCTCCCTATACACTTGCCTGTCTTTAGCATTTTACGATATTACCTAACAAGCCTACTTGTAAACACTAGGAAACATAAATATCTAATGAACTGGTAAATATAAAGCCTACTGCAGTAGAGAATAACGGAAATTGCTTTCTGCCATCAGATATTCTCAGATACTTCAAGATGCTCTGATGTGAAATGTTTTCGGGAACTTTCATAGAACAAAATAGCGGAAAAGATAAATACATAGAGGCAAAATTAATACAACAAAAAAAGGGAACGGTTATATAGTTGCGGCAAGAATTCAGGCGACTTAATTCACAGCTGACATTAAGTAATTGTTTTTCTTGTCAACATAATTTTCGATAGTTTGTTGCGTTATCATTTTTGTAATTAATACATAGCGTAAACATTTAGTGTAGTATATAGTTTTATTATTCGCAATTGCAGTTTCTTAGAGTTATTTATGCAACAAGTACAAAAAGTAAATGTTTATTGCACGCGACGTGAAATTGTCCAACGGCCGTCAGGCCGAGTAGGACAACACGTCGAGTGTCATAAACACTTTTTGTACGAGATGCATACAATATTTTTTACGTTCATGCAAGAACCAAAAATTTTTAATTTAGATGACACTAGTCTAGGAAAATATGACGTCGATTTGAACGTTTATGTTTGTCATGATGACAAAACGCTGTAGTAGAATGACAAATGAATGCAATAAACATTTTTCCACTAAATATAGTTCAATAAAGTTTTATTTTTTGCATGAACGTAGTAAAAATATTTTGATAAAAATATAATGAATTATTCATTTATTCGTATGACGTAAGTAATTCTTGCCGCAACTATAATTGATACAGACATTTTTTTATACCTTTTTAATTGCTTATTTTTTAAAATGATTTAATACAAGGTGTCGGGGAGTCATTCTATACTACAAACTAATGCTATTTTTTTAAATACCCTGTATACAAAAAGATCCATGTTTAAGATGACATCATTAGTGATGTATTTACCGTAAATACCCCCAAAATTAGGTATATTGCGAGTATTTAAAAAAATAAGTGAAAAAATTGTTTAGAGAACAGTATGCATACCACATACGGCACACTTATCATATCGCATACTTAATGAATTTATTAACACATATTTTTTTCAAATGAACCATCTATTGTGTAAACTAGAAGCATAAAATAAACCTCGAAATAAACCTGCGGGATTTATTGAACCATGTTTTATAAAAAAAACAGTTCTAAAGAAGAACAAGAAACGCGATAGTTAATATTGACACGGAATTTGCCCCACTCACACCTAAACCGACGACTGTGGTATCGCAAAATGCTAAGATTGCCCCGATCGCCCCTACACGATTCTGTTAAACAAACAAAAAGCCGTGGATCGAGACGGGACTAGAAAATTGGGGAATCGACGAGAAGCATTCGAGTCGTTCGGGAACATGAATCTAGAGATACTAGAATATACCTGGAATACTCGTTGGGTCTATAAAAAAAAATAAATGGCCGATTAAGTTAGTCTTGTATAAGTCTTGTATTACAGTCTGAATTGAAGTGTTTAGTTGGAGATATCAAAGTGATTTAGATAGCGATTAATTAAATAGGTGTTTAGTTGAGTTTTAATTAGTGTTCAGTAGTGTACTGAGTATAGTTAATAAAGAAGTAATTAATTAACGGATTGTTTTTCTGGAAGTAGAGAAATTCAGATTAGGAAATCCGTGACAATATATTTTTGAGGATATTTGAAATACTTACTTTAATATATATATTTTTTTTATTTTATTCACGTTTTCATGTTTGTAATTTTGTGTACTGTATTTACAAGCAACAACCTTGCCTTTGACATGATAAAAAATCCATGACTAAGGATTTTTTAGATAGCCAACTTCAATAGTAAAATTTCAGCACATAGTAGCGCTGCCCTTTGTCATGATGACAAAACGCTGTAGTAGAATGACAGATGAATGCAATAAACATTTTATTGCACTAGAGCAATAAAGAACCACTTTTTCCACAAAATATAGTTCTATAAAGTTTTGTTTTTTGCATGAACGTAGAAAAAATATTGTATGCAACAACATAAATAATTATAATGTTAAGGATACCATTTCTTCTCCAACCGTCACAAAACTATGACATTTTTTGACTGCCAAGTTGTCTCTAACGTTGTCATTTTCCTTACTGAGGAAAATAAGGTATCTTAGCATTAAAAAATGATATCTTAGCTATAAACGGAGTACCTCACGCGTTCCTGTGTGTTCGAAGCGCTATGTGACCGAAAGCCTATGAGCTCGAATACTTGCCTGTTCGAATAAAGATGTATGCGCTCCCGGCTGACTGGCGGAGAGAGAAAACCACAATGCAATTCGCCTGGATGATTGGTTATCGCGGTAAGAAGATAACGCAACGGTGTTCACAGTGATGTATCACTTTCCACAGAATTTTAGAAACATTATTAATTACCATAATGTAGCCTTTTGTTAAGTCCAGGACTTACACGGCCTATTGCAACAGTGTGACGTATCATACAAGACCGTACCAAGTACAGCATGTCCAAGCATTAACACCAAGGGATTGGACGAGGAGGACTGGTACCATGGCCGTCACGATATCCTGACTTTGAATCATTTGGACTTCTTTTTGTGGGGATATTTAAAAAACATATTATAGTTGCTGCCAATAACTTACGAGTTCTAAACGGACAAGAAGCTGAAATATTTGTGTTAGATTGTAAAAACTGAGTAAGACGGGCCCAAAATGTTGTTGTAACATCAGGTATGTCAAACTATTTTAGTCATTAAAACCACAAATTAAATCTTTAAGTTATTATGTTATTAATTAATAACAATAGTGACAAAAGCAGTTAAATTTGCTGTATAAAATCGGCGTTATAAAATGTTATTTATTTCCTTCCTTGAGCATTTCTTTCCATTTTCTGTCCAGTCGCAGATTGCCACCTTTTCAGGTTCAACAGTGGACCAGTTTTCAGTGCCGTGCAGAAGTGTATTTTTAAAGTTCGAAAATGAACTGCCCTTTTTGATTTTTTATTTACAAAACTGTATTTGTAAAAGTCCCCTGTACACTGGAAATGTTTTTTTTTAGATAAATTATAAATCACCCTGTATATGAAACAACTGCATATGATGAAAGAATTAGAAAAATTTTAGAAATAATTTAAATTAAATTGATACCATTATAGTGTAGTAGATTTGATACGAAAAAAAAATGTTTAGTTTTAAAACATTTCCTAAAGACCTAAAATGTTTAAAACGTTCCTAGAGTAAAAATGACCAATACGTTTTCGAATAATATTTTGTAGATCCTTGCGTATTTTTGAACATTAGGAAAATTGTGTGTGTAAACAGGTTTAGAAACCCGACGGATTAAATGATAAAATCTGTAGATGGCAAACTTAAAATGAACTATTTCCAACCCCTTTACAGGTACAGAAAAAAGTTGACGCCTCTAATGCGATATTCTACATATAAAGTGATATCTTTCAACGAGATTTCATTCAAATGCTGATTTATGGTCGCCTTCTTTGGCAGCAAAACGTAGACGCTACGTAAACCTTACGCTAACCAAATGTGAAAATAGTGTCTAGGCAAAACGGAGGTTTTGTAGATAGAAGTAGTCACAAGCGACTATTATGAGAATAAGGAATACTAAGGATTGTATTTATATTGTATTTACATTGCGTAATAAAGTTTACAGTAGAACCACTTGAACATTTTACGAAAGCCATTATTTAAATTATTCAGCGAACAGAAAACGACGTATGCATACAGAGTACTTAACAGGCGATAGTATACAGGCTGTCTCACATAAGAGGGCCACTTCCATGTATCTCACTTAATATGCAAGACACGTCAAAAAGCTTTAAATATTTTTTGTTGCATTTTTGAGGGCCTTTATGCGCGTAAAAACAAATTTGAGATCCATGGCCAACTTTATGAGTAATAACAAAAAAATCTGTAAAGTACCCACACTTTAAGGCTGTCTAACTTTTTTATTTTAAGAGATAGAGAAAACTTATTGGTAATAAATTTTGATTGCAAAATTGATACCTTTCACCTGAGACAAAAATGCAACAAAAAATATTTTTGACGTGTCTCGCATATTAAGCGAGATACATGGAAGTGGCCCTCTTATGTGAGACAGCCTATATATCAAAATAATAAAAAAACCTTACATGGCATGGGTCCAAAACCCAACCATTTTCAAGAAAAAATTATCAAATAACAAATTTTATGCGTAAAAATTCAGTTAATTAAGGAATCTCATCATAATTTTGTACATTAAATGACCATAAAATGCCATTTTTACACCTTCAATAAATTTAGTTTGAAAAAAAACCTATTTTTTTGTTAATCAATAAAATTCGGTATCGCGTAATGTGGCAACAGCGCGAGAATGTTTCGTTACTTTTATGGTAGATGTCGAATAGTAAACATTTAAATAATTTTTTTTTCTGGTAGTGGTATAGTGTAGTAAATATTGTATATATGATTAGTTCCATAATGATCTAAATAAGGTCGTTTTGCTGCGATACTTTCGAATATTCGCAGGTGGCATGAGATAACATTCTTGTTATGTGCTAAACTCTATATTATTCAATTCTTAAACGTCTAAAATTACTTGTATTTGTAAAAAATGTAATGTTGTAAATGTTGTAATGTCGCATCTTATCACTCAGTAACAAATACATACCGTTCGCTACAGCTCTAATGGGAGTACAGGTCGGTTGGTACCTGAGCTGCTAAGTGTTAATATGTTTGTCACTTGTCGTAAATGCTTTTGCGAGCCACTATTTTTTAAATTTTTCTTTGTTTGTTAAACTTTTTAGCATACGTATCACGATATGTTATTAACAGAAGGACATTCTTTGAAGTATGTCAACGTCTTCTTGATACTCCTGAAAATGATGATCCACATCGACAGATCGATGTGAATACGGAGGACCATATTTTGGATATTGTCGAAAGGGATCTGAAGCACAGAAGGTTCAGCTCGAGAAGTCAGAATCAACCATTGTTTTAACTAAAGTTAACCTCACTTCTCGTTTTATTTCAAGAATTTTGGCAGCTGATGAGGCAACCTTTACTAGAAGTGCCGTTTTTAATATTTATAACATTCATAATTGGGGAAGAGAAAAATCTACATATCATACAATGATCAAATTTCCAACATCGTTTTTCGATTAATGTTTTGTGTGGGATCACTGGAGATCAATACGACCTTTGTCTTGCCAACCAGATTGACAGGAGAGACATATTTGAATTTTATGGAGAACATTCTACCAGAACTGCTCGAATATATACATTTGGAGGTAAGAACAAATATATGGTTTGTGCGTAACGGGGTCCTGGGACATGCAAGTCGACACGTATTTCAGTATCTAAATCATAATTTTGAAAATCGCTGAATAGGCAGGAACGGTCCACGTCCTTGCCCAGCCCGTACACCTAAATTAAATCCACTTGATTTTATGGGAACACATGAACACCTTAGCTTATTTCTTACAAATGTAAACAGAAAATTAATGCGAGAACGGATTTTTGGCGCTGCCGATGAAATAAAGACAAATCCGGGAATTTTCCCAGCGTGTGCGCGAAAATTGGATCCGAAACTGCCATGTATGCGTGAAAAATAACGGTAGGCATTTTGAACATACACTGTATTATGTTAGTTAGATATTTAAAAATAGCACTATATTTTGATTTTATGTGGTGCTTAAATTAGTTTCTATTGCATATAAGTTATGATTATTTCTGTGACTTTAGTCTTCTTAGTAGTTTTAATTATTTATTTCTGATATTCTTATTTGGCTAATATTATGCTAGTGTTTTAAAGATTTAAAAATACCAACTTTTAAACACCTAAATCAATATCTTAATATTTAAAACTTCAATAATTCTATCTTTCTCTGTTCAAAAATAAAATTGCAGAGCAGTTGTCTAAACTAAATTTATTAATTTTCATGATAGTTATTTAACTTTGGATTTTTTTTCACTTATAAAAACAACCTGGTGCGTAGTAGGTAACCCACTAACGCGCTCACCTGGCGCAGCAAACTATTACGTGTATTCGCACTGTTGCCAGGTTGTGATAAAATTCTTTGATATAACTCGACATATTTGACGATTTGAGTTATGCCCTTGTGCTATTTAACTTTTTTTTTTCATTTATACTTTATCTTATACTAAAGTTGTGGCAGTCAAACTTCTAACACCCTGTATATGTAACTTAAATATATATACTAGTAGATATTAAGTTAGTAGATAGGTAACTCGCAACTCACTGATATCGTGTATAATTAACTGTTACAAGATAGAGACATGAGATATAGAATTGCAGTTGCATGTCACAAGACCAATTTCAATCTTATAATTTATTACAAGGTAAAGGCGCACGCAAAAATATTAAATTGTGAAAATGTATTGTAAACTGTGGAGAACTTATAAATATCTTCATAATGTTCCCTATTTAGTTGCCACAAGTTGATATAAAAAAACATCTAGTAAATTTGAAAACCATATAAATTGTTCATCAGAATCAGTAAAATAGAATAGTGAAACGGTGTGATATTTACCTAATTAGGTATTTAAGTCTTAATAAATTTAAATTTAAGTGCCCTTCTTACCTACTTAAAGCTCTTGTATTTAATTTTCCAGTTTGCTTACCTTCATTTATATGAGTGATAATATGTACAAGACTAATGAATTTATTTATTTTAAAAAGCGCCTTCCTCATTAAACAAACAAATCCTAAGTGGCGCAGTCGCACTGGATACAATCTGAGAAAAATCCATGAATAGGACCACTTCAACCTTTTGTGCACCAAAATTCAACGAGGAACTTCAATAAAGCGGATTTTAATAGTTTTACAAAAAAAAAACGCAGAGGTGTATGAAGTAATCTCAGAAAAGAATTAATTTGTGAAGGCAAAAGAATATTTGCCGCTTCGTGATGACCAATTGGGTCATTACAAGATTGTCACAGGAAACCTTAGATTAAGTCAGATCAAAAATCCAGATCAGAAAAAGTCAACATTTGCCTAGAAAGGTTTTAGAGATCGCATTAGTTTAGTTATATGGAAATGTAACCCGAAAAATATATTTCGATCTATTGGAAAACCTCATTACATGACATGCTTGACTAAGACGATAGTTACCATACTGAAATTTAATTTTTAAAACGTTTTAAGAAAGAATGACAAGGCAAAAAGCTACTGAAGTGTTTGCACTTTCACCGGATTTTGTTTTTTTTTGGACTCTTCTGTGGGATCATAAGATAAAAATTTATGCCACACAGCCTAAATCAAATACTAAAACATGCACATAAAACAATAGGTAGATAAATCATGAACATATTTTCTTGTCTCCAGAACTTCAATTTGGTCACGTGATGGGTACTCATAATTTCATTGGCAGCGTCTTGCCAAATGGAAATGGCTGTAGAAAAATATCTTTCATGTGAATAGTTATGCACTTAATTTGAGCATTGTAACTTAGTCTACCACTTGGAAATTACTGTCGAGTTCGTGACTAAGGAAATGTTTATTTTTTAAGAAGAAAGTCGTCCATATGTTGGGTGATGTGTCGTTGTGCGATTTATATTATTTGGTTTTTGATAATTATTTTGACGTTTGAAATGTTGCGGTAGGTGTTACAAATCTAATGACAACGTTGATCTGAACGTTGCTCTGTGTTTAGAGTGTCCATAAAATCATAGAAAAGAACTGCGAATACTGTAAAATACCATTTAAGAACGGATCCAAGAGATCATTTTTCTTTAAGTATGTCATAGGCATAGAACATCACATGCTTCTCCACAAAGTATATACTTAATGTTGACCTACATCACTATTTATATATGATACTTCTATGTATCACTACAAAATTAATTAATTACTAAAAACTGTACTAGTAGTTTGCCGTCAAATATAGTTTTAATGAAATAAAATTGTGCGTTGTAATAATATTCCGAATAAATAAATGATCAAGGGTTCCTCATTAAACTTAAATAAACCTGCCTAAGGCAACATTCTGCAGTTATTTTTTACTTATTCTCACAATTATAATTATTTGTTCATCGTGCACCCACAGAAGATTAATATTAGGTATGTTTGGCATATACATTATCTCCTCTGTCTTGTTAGAGAACATTTTGAGCACTATTTTCTACTGCATAGATGTTTGTAGTGGACATTTTCAACGTTTAATAGTACATACAAATATTGGTACTTAAGTGAATTTAATAATATTTACTTTTTATTTTCAATTCAATATTTCAATACTTTTTAAACTGATGTATCACCACTTCTCGTTTAAGTTTTTAATAATTTGAGGAATCCATAAGACAATAAAAGTTGACCGTTCTGAACGTTTTTACATCAAAACGAAGAACATCTGTGTATCACACTGTATGTTGCATCTAAGAGTTAAGAGTATTTAACACAAACTCAATTCAACATTCTACGTTACACAAAAACTTGTTTCACTTTCAAAATATGAGAATGTGAAATACTAGATACAGTAAAAAATATAAAGTACCAATAAAGTAGCTCTACTAACATATAAAAATGAAACGTTCCCATTTTTCAGAACCTCCTTTGAAATACAAACAAGCTTATCCATTATGCACCAAGAGGTATGTTACTTATTTTCCCTTTTTACGAATTTATGTTTATTAGTGACAAAAATGCCATGCAAAATGTCCTCAGGTCTTTTGATGTATTACAATAACGTACTTTTGAGAAAAAAAAAGCTTTGTATATTACCAACGAGACATATGGTAGCAAAAATGTCTAAAAATTATTTTCATAGCTATAGCCATTCACTAAATGATAGAAATTTACTTAGGTATACTTCGACTTCGATTTTTATCAGATTTTATACAAGTGAACTAATTCGAACATATTCGCTAAATTGCCCAAATGATATTTAAACATAATTATAAAGTAATAATGTTGTTAGTGTTACTAGATAAATTATAGTTACACCTGTTTTAAGAACAAGAGAAAAATTTCAAAATTTAAGCCGAAACAAAATGGCAATAATTCAACTCATCGCACTTTCCCTTTGTAGATACTTCTAACACATTTAGGTTTTCTCAAGATAAAAAAAAACTGATAATCTCAATTATGTATTCTGATGTCTTAACTAGGTAAATACTTGATTTTTTTCTGAAATTTGTTACCTCAAGGAAAACATAAAATTCAATGAGTTCGTTACACTCCGAATCACTTTATTTGCCATTGTAAAAGTGAAAATATAAATTAGGTAGAATTTCTTGAGTTGTAAAAGTTAATTGGATATTTTGCTACAGTTCCCGACGAAAATATAAAAAGATAAATACATTTCTGGGCCAACAGTATTTTCAGCGAGCTAAATTCTTTTAAAACTTTACCAAAGAGTTTCATATTTCAAAAAGTAAATAAAACTGGATATACGTTCAATTTGAGCAATTCCTTTAACATGTCTGAATAAGATATTTTTTTTAAATAGGTATACAAAGTGTATCGATTTCAATAATCTCACCATTCTCTCTATATTCGCCCATATACAGTATCATCGAATAAGGTGTATCTAGAGGTTTCCTTATATATAAAAAATTATGTTGTTTTTGTAAAATATGTATGCGTAATAGGTATATTATGTATTCGATAAAATTGACGTTAAACACTTATGCATTTTGATACACTTGAAAATAATTATATTTTGTTCGATGCCGACAGATTGAAACAGATGTTAGTAAAGCGTAGTATTTGTCTGTTGATGGTTTCATTTTTTTTTTCTCAGTCACAACTTTAGACATTTTCATAAAAATCTAACGGGTGAAAACGTTTCGTAACACTAAACCCACTAAATAATATCCAGGTTGTTTTACTACAAAGCACATATGTAACGACAAGTAATTTCGCTGAACTGCCTTTTACTCGTTGTTTACTACCGCAAAATTAACGTAAGAGCTAATAGAATAATAATTTTAATTGGATCGTTAAATTAACTTATACAGAATACCACTTAGAATTATTATTTAGAGCGGTTAAAATTATTATTTTAACTGGTTCGTTAGTTTTAACTTATAAGATATATAATAAAGCTGATTGAAATATTGTTTGGAACCAATTCAGAAATTATGTCCTATAATCATTACCAACCCAACTAAGATTTAAGCATAATAGACTACTGCACAAGAAAAATGAACCTAAACTGATCGAGATTTACTACATTGTGCCATAAAAACAGTCTTCAATGTTACAAAATCTTATAATACCAAAATTTTAGTCAGAAATGTGTTAACTAAGAGTAATATATTGACTTCCAAGTAAAATTAAATATATGTGAATTTATACAGTTCGAAATTACATATTGCTTACCTTTTCTGTGTTTTCAAATGCTAACATTCCAATAACGTGTAAGACAAAGTTATAATTTACTTAATTTCGCCTTGAAATCTGTCTTCAATATTCAGGGATTTTTTAAATAATTATAATAGGCACACATATTTATTACAAAATTGTAAAACTTATTTTGTACTCAACTATAGTGGTAGTTATTTTTGCCATATTAAATCCTTCAATTTAATAAATTCTATTTTTATTACAATATAAAATATATTCAACTTTATTGATAACTTCTAAGAAATATTTGATCATTTCAATTAACCTAATAGAAATATTGTTATATATTATGGTATAAATTTACTTATTAATAATACTTCGACGTAATATATTTCATAAAAGGATCTTTTAGGGAGCAAGCTTCTTGTTATATGTATTCAGATAGATAGTTTCATGCAATAGGGTGTTGAAGTTGTTTTGTATTTTGATGATCTGCAATAAAAACCTACGAGTACTTCTGTCATACGAGTAAATCAAAAGATAAAGCCCAACAGGCGGCTTACCACACAATATTTCAGAGTTGTAAAAAATAATTATTGGATTCATATTTCGCCTACCAAAATCGAAGCCAACACTGCAGATTATATAAATCAAGGTAATGATAATATATCGATAAACACATCATGAGTATTCCATATGATAACACTGTTATCGTCGATAAACACATCGTAAGTATTCCATATATGATAACACTGTTATCGTCTGAAATGAATTCAGTAGTGTATGTGAATTGAAATTTGAATCGAATTCCGTTCGAAAATATTCATTTTGATTTTGTTATTACACACACATAATATGATTGGCTTTAATTTGAATTTTCAATCACAAATAAATCCAAGAGTAGAATTTTATATGTAGGTACCTAGTAATAATTTAGTTGGTAATAAATTACCATAAAATGTCTTTATTTGGAGGAAATTTCAACCACAAAGTTAATATTTTGCTGTGACGTCAACATTGACATAGGCAATCTGCCCTATAGGTTAAACTTCAGACAAATTGACTTCAAAGTTGATTTTATTTAAGCGGCCATGTTGTAACAAACCCTAGATGTTTTGTTTGTTATTTCTAATTGATTACTCATTAAAATTACGTTAATACGGATAATATTATTTAATACATTTATGATGAAAAATTATTAAACACATTTTATCACGAAATACATCCAGTTTTTATTTTAGGTTATTTTTCAGGATAATAATATTATTAAGAAGCAATATTAAAAATGTATATTTATAAGGCGCGTTACTTTTATGAAAGTTTGATCATCACATTATACGAAAAAATTTCCTGGGTTGTACAATTTGTTGAATAAAAACCAAAAATACAGACTTTATTTTATATTAAACTCTAAATATCTATAAATACTCATATACTAACTCCTACCCTCCTCCTCTCCTATAGCCTGACATATTCTTTCTTTCTCTTCCTATCCCTGTTCGCTATTAGAATGTATATAAGCAAACATATAATGTTGTCTCTCTCTAGCAAAAGTAGGTCATATAAAGGGCATAATTAGGGTATACTTTGGTAATAATGTGCTGAAATGTTGACATAAAATTGGTCCGTATTTCTTTTAGGTCCAATTATCTTATTGGAATAAAATCCTTGTCGACCAATTATTAACATCCATACTACTTTAGTTTTTTTCCCCACATAAGGAAAAAGGCCAACGAATATAGGTAAACTTTCCTCATGCGGAATTGGTCATCAAAAGTTTTTGACCAATTCAGAGGTCAAGTTAACGTAATTTTAACTTTGAATGTTTGTTGGGAATTTTCTCCAAAACGGCGCAGATAAGAATGTAGAAAAGAGAAATATGTTATGCATATTTTAAAATTGTCAGGACTATTCCTTTTTGTATAAAAAGTCTTTTGTGATATCCTGAAAATGAAGAAAAAACATACCTTCATGGGAAGATTAGAAACGATAACATTAAGATCTAAGAATTTTATTTAATTGTGATCCGCCAATGTCTGACTAATTTATAAAAATGTGTGTACTTTTATCACGCGAATATTTTTATTTCTTAAGGGTCTTCGGGCCATGTTAATAAAAATTATTGCATTAAATTATAGTTTTTATGGGTGTAGATAAAAAGGAAAAACTATTAATTTTTATATGTACAGTGTGTTCAAATTTGACCCTTGAAATGTTTAACTGGACTGTGAGATTTGAGTAACTTTTTTGCATATAAATTCCAAGATTTACCTTATAATTCCAGTAGGTGCATGAATTTAATAGTATGTACGGAGAATAGTAGTATGTAAGGAGCATGAATCCTGTTATTACAGAACAAGTACTGAAATTTTCAAATTAATAAAAAGTTTTAAATATTAAAAAAATTTTAGTTGGTAAAATAAAAATAAATAAAACCATAATTTTTGCATTGTTTTGTATTATGGAGGAATCAAAGCAGATTTCAAATAAATATGCAGAAGCAACAGGAAAATTAATATGTAATTGTGCAAGTTACATTGTAAACATCTTTTTGTATTGTAAAATCACGAAGTAATATTACATTTGCAAAACCTAAAATTACACCGCAAAATAAATTTACAACGTAATTTTACATTTTATTTATAAAGTCACAATCGATAAGAAAATTACAACAATAATGAGTGGTAAATAGATTGCCATCTATTTTTACTGTAATTATTTTTTACAGTGTGCGAATGTATGCTGTATCATTAAGACTCCAGTAATAAGGATAGTGCTGGACCATATTTGGTTATGCATGATTAAGGTAAGTTCGTACAGTCCCTTATTCCCATCAATAATTATAATTTTGTGAACAGATAAAGGGCGAGCAGTATTTAAAGCAGTATTAGGGATTTCCAATAACTCCCTATTATGTTCGTTTGATTTTATGTAGAATATCAGCATGCTGTTACACATTTCCAGCAAATACACATGTTTTGAGACGCATTTATTTTATCATTGGTTATTGTTTTATTTTAATGCAGACACAATGCAAGTCGTAACAATATAATTACTACTCATATCCTGCATGTCAATGAAATTGCATAAACAAACCATCAATTAACACATTTTGCTTTTGTATCAGTTAGTGTGTTACATTTTGTTAACGAAAACAGAAATTGTTTTTGAAACTATCCGAAAGCTGAATTTACTACGCGTGAAATGGTGACCATTGGCGCAAACATGGCTAATCCCGAAAGTTGATAATTTCAGAAATACAGTATGTTGAAAGTTAAAATTTTAATTCGTTTTTTGCGATTATTCTGAAAATATGTAGGTTAAGATCTTAAAAATGTGTGAAGATATATTTCTTAAGCGTCGAATAAGATGCAGGTTGCAATTTCAGCATTGCTCACAGAGAACACCACTTACGACCAATTTCACCGACATTTAGCTAATAACATTTTACCCTGTATATGTAATATGAAATTTGATTCAAAACCTGAAAAAGCAATATTTTCTCTATTAATTATGTATTTCTTGGTTTATTTCCATATATCGATCTGTTTAACGAAATAAGTTTAGAATACGAGAAATTGAAAGCGAAACAAACCAAACTGCGTCTAGTAGGCTGCGTCTCATATCATCTTCTCCGCCATAGAAACCGATAAATAATGACAAGTGCTGCCAAGTGAATAATTATTTTGTGTATTTTTACTTGTAGTAATAATTACTTGTAATAAAGTTTGGAAATTGCCGCGTCACAATGAATTTTTGAATAGTAAAATAAGAGATATGATATGTGTCTTGGCGCAAGAAAATTTCAGTAGTCTAGAACTAAAGATAACCAAATCGCAAGCTATTTAGAAATTTGCACATCTCTCTCAGACGCAACAGGAAGTTTTGGTCAGAAATGTAATAACAGCACTCCAAAAAATATTTTGGACGAGCAAGAAGAGGAAGTTTTAGTCAGAGTGACCAAAAATCCTGGTACAAGTACTTGTCTTTTACAGCACGCATTAGTCAGTCTACGCGAATTCCAAATAAGTAGAAATTCTATCCGTTTAATTTTACTCCTATACAAAATTACGAATTTTTTTTGTTGGACCCTTTTGAATTTAATCTCAGTTTAAATAGTATTTAAATTTTATTCAACAAAATTACTTCCAAAAGTTCCACTTTATGTATAAGAAGAAATATGTGGTTCATGCACGACGGAGCTCCACCGCATTTTTCTCGGTCAGTGCGTGCATATTTAGATGCAGTTTTTCCAAATCGTTGGATTGACTGTGGAAGCATTTTTGCTTGGCCACCCAAAGGTCCGGACTTCAATCCTCTCGATTTATCTACTGGCTCGCGTACGATTGTGGCAAAGAATGCAAATCGCATCGAATCGAAATCGAATACAAATATAAATCGAATACAAACCAAGTCATACGCAATATTCTAATGTTATTTCAAACTCGGAGATTTCTCAGAAAACGCTCTATAAAATTGACACTGTTGAGACTGATACGTCAACGGTGGTTTGTTTTCGTATTATCGAAACAGTGTTCGTTAAATCGATTTTTCTCAAAACGGATGAAGATATCAAAATAAAACAAGAATACATAATTAAAGGAAAAAAAAGATTGCTCTTTCAGGGCCCTTTGTGAACAACACTGAAATTATCTTATTCGTCACTTAAAAAATATAGTTTCACAAATTTCCAAGTTCTTAACCTACATATTTTCAGAATAATCAAGAAAAACTAATTAAAATTTAACTTTCTCTATATTTTCAAAACTATCAACTTTCGGACAAGGCATGTTTGCACCAATTGTTAATTAATCACCCTGTATATACTTTTCAAGAGTAGAATTCACTCTATAGCCAAAAATAAACATATAGAAATAAATAACCATTGTCTCCATATCACATGCAAATGTTTGCTTTCTTTCTTCATTCCAAGTTCATCCAATATTCCGTATTGATTTAAAAGAAGGTGAACTATTGCTTAGTATGTTTCTCTCTTTTAGTTAATTAATATGATGCACTTGTACGATTTCTAAACTATCTTAAATTCAACGCATTGTAATCTAGATAAAACACCCCTTCATTTTGAGTGGCGCGAAGTTTAATCAGAACTGCAAAACTTGAGCAATCGTTAGATAATAGATAGCGGTGTTAATGAAGAAATCTCAGAGACATGTACTCTCTTTCAAAGTCACTTAATTAGCTTCAAGAGCGCTTGGAAAGCCAATAATACTGTTTTAAGTATAATGATTAAGTGATAATTAATGTTAATATAAATTTGTCTACTACAATTAGTATCTACCTAGCAACTAGAAACTCCCATAAGGAAAATAAATAAAAACAAAGTGAAGTAGCGACGACCTTGTCAATTTTTAAATATAAATTATATTAATTCAAGGTCTTAAATTTTGTCCTCATCGACGCGAAATCACGAATTTCGCTGTTTTATATTCAAATTATTAATGGCAGGAAATCTTAACTTGTAGTGAATTTCGCAAAACAGTTATCATTATGTGGGATTATGTCGTTTGCTTTGAGCCTCTGATAATCTGACATGACAGTCAATGACAGTTTTACGGTGAAAATGAAAGAATATTTTACAGTTGTGTAGTCAATTTATAAATATTACGTTATTACGGATGTACTATGACTAAATATAAATATTTTAAGAGAAGAATAGTCCATAAAAAACTTCCAAACTTATTTATAAAGCGGAGGTAACACCTACTATACTGATATTTATTATTTACAGGATTGATATTTATAGATTTAAAAAATGTTGAAATATTTTCTGTTTTCTTGCATATCCGTCATCTAGACATTTGAATGTATATTTGTAAATATACTAGCGTTAAGAATTCAGACGTCACGGCTGACATTACACATTTGTTTTTATTGTCAACGTAATTTTTGATATTTGGTCGCGTTGAAAACAATCATTTTTTGCAATTTAGTACAATATATAATGCAAACTTTTAGTGTAGTATATAGTTTTATTACTATCAGTTGTAGTTTCTCACATATTTTGATGAAAATATAATGAATTGTTCATTTGTTCGTATGTCGTATACACAAAAAATGCGAAATCAGTGTACCATATGCGATATTATTTGACAGCATCTGATGCAGCCGCCATCTGTAGGTCACTAGCGTAGGATGTAATTCACGTCGATGCATTTTTAAACTTCTGTTGATATTAATCGACGATGTTTGTATAAAATACTTAGTACTATTTTAAACTATAACATCCTGAGATATTTACAGTGTTTTGTACAAATCTTGTTTTGAAGCTTTGACCTGTGTTCTTGGAGCTTGGATGCTTGGAGAGTATACAACTAGCAATGCAAAATTCTACGTTATGGTTTACTTTTATCACAGTTTTAGCGACGAATTTATAATTTTAAATGTTAGTAATTAAATAAAGAAATTTATGTCGGGTATGTCACTGGATAATTCTGATGGACCTGAAATGTAGGTTTGGCATTGTGCAACGAAGGAACGAAGATCCTGCAGCTAATCGAATTAATTGATATCTACCAGGTACTTATTTATTATTATTAATAAAAATGTTTATTTTCGTTGTTTCTACATATCATAATGCTGTAAGAAGCGACCGAATGGTAGTTGACATATCTTACAGTAGTATTCATAGGCTTTCTTCGGTCGCCGGAGAGCGGTCTCCTACTTGAAATTATGTGAATTTGATAATGAAATTTCAGACGGACTGTGAATACAATGTACTGTAGTAGTGGTACCGTAAATCTCCTTACCCAAATTATTTCATTACTAAATTCACATAATTTCGAGTGGGAAACCGCTCTCCGGCGATCGGAGAAGAACTATGAATACCACTGTTAGTCATCTCCGACGAATATCGATTGTCATAGGCGCCGATTTTTCGAAAGAAATGAGGATTTTGTCCCATTTTTTACACATACAGCTAGAAATGCGAAACATATTTTGTATTATCTTTAAGGCATTCTTGTGCACGTAGTTAAAATCTTTGTACTTAGTCATATATTGTTACAGTTTTTTATTTTATTTAAGTATTTTGTTATATATTACCCAAGCAAATGCTATCACACAAACAACAACAAAGGTTTGAAAATGTCCTGTTGTTATGTATCTAAAAATGCATCTTCTATCCATATTTTTTTTATTTTTAAGTTTTAAATTATGACTTTTTTAAAACAAGAATCAAATTTACTATATAAATACTGTGTTCTTCGTTCAGTCTCTTCATAAGAATAACCTGATATCTGTTTTTGGCGAATGTCATGCCAGTATTGATGCATTGGAAATATTGTTATTTAAAACATGTTTATCTAATCTATCAATGGTAGATTTAATTTAATTATGGTAATGGGCTATTTTAATACAAATCACCAATTTATAAGTGCTGCAATGAGAAGTATATATAAAAATATAACGGTAAGTTCTAAAACCAAGTCGCTAATATCATGGTTATTTTTCAAATAATGTAGATAGTTAAATACTTAAATAACTAAAAAATATGTATTTATTATGTTACTAAATCTAAATAATAAAATAAATTATTATCGAAATTTAACATTTCTTTTATTAAGCCTCCATGTAAAACGAAAAATAAAGCAAGGTACTTACTTAATGCGTAAGTAGGTATGCTGTTAAGTTTTCAAGGTACGTAAATATATTTACATATTTATTTATTTTTGGATCCAAGAAATATGTCACGCTTCATTGTTTTTTTTCTAGAAGTTTATCTTATTGGTATTCCGAGGTAACTAATAAATAATTTATCTTCCCATTTTATTGTTGTACTAGCACATTTTGGTACAATACAATATCTAAATTTTGATTATTTTCTTTTAGCGTCTTTAATGATACCTACGGTATTTAAATTTTTTATAGTTGCAGTAAAGACTGTAAATCTAATGACACCGACGGCCTCTAAATTCAAATAAAAGCAGTAGCGAGCGTAATCCGGAATGCATAAGAGGCAGTGACGTCACACTGCAGTTTACGCGAATTAATGTTCACAAATTAATTTAAAGGCTTTATAAACGTAAGAATATTATAATTATTTTCAGATCGCACTAAAATCACATAATTATTCAGAAAATGCAATAACAAAATGCTAAATGGCCCCACTAAAAATATCTCTACATTAAGAAACTGTACTTATAAGAGTTAATACATAACCTAACCCTTTTAGATGAACAGCGATCTGAACAATTAAAAAATCAAAGGGCCATCTTCTAAGAACCCTGCCTCATTTAGAAAGCATATGTGAATGAGACGATTTATGTCAAATCGATATAAAGTCATCCCCAGAATTTGCTTTTCTTAGATAAATTTACGTAATTAAAAAGGTGCCCTGCTATTTCACGAGTAAATACAGCAGAAAGTTACTAATGGTATTCGATCCAAATTATTATGTAAACTAGAAATCTCTATTGATCGTAAAACAAATGGACGTAAATGATGCGTAAATATTCTGAAGGAAACATATTTGAAAGCTATCGTAAATATAAGAACATTTGTGCTTCATTTTTCATAACTCAAATAGCATTTTAATTTAATACCCAATGTTTTACGTTTCAGTAATTTTGAAACTGTTTTATATAGCCTAATAAATTTAATGAGGTAAAAAGAAATGTAATAGTGATGTTTAAAATAAAATGTTTCAAAACAAAACGTTTTATACTAACGTATTTACATTTATCAACTATTAAATTTATTTGAACATCTGCAAGGCAATATAAACTTAATAACATCAACCAATTAAAACTCAATAATTATCAGTAATGCTTCTGTAACAAACTTTATGAGGATATAAGATTTTCTCAAATTTTTAATGAGTGCCTCGTATTGATTTTTAAATTGTTATTTTAAGGCACAGCTGTTAAAAGTTATTTACTTTCAGCACTGGTGCAAAGCAAATGACATGATTTACTTTTAATACTGGTGTGAAAATAGAAAACAATTAAGAAAGATTTATTTTATCAATTAAATGTACAGTTAGAAAATCTACAATTAGAATAAGTAAGTACATGGCCCATCTCATTGATAACTATAGTAGTAATTATTGCTATGTTATCCGCCGAACTTTTGAACAAAATTTGGTCTGTGATGCTCTTCATTTTTTACTGTATTAGAAAGGTATTTTAAGCTAATATATATCAAATCTCCTACAATTCCTATCGATATATTAGCTTAAAATACCTTTCTAATACAGCAAAAAATGTTACAAAGGCTAATAATAAAGAATATATGGGTAGATATTGTGGTGTAATTCAACGCTGGTTGGGGCTTTAGTCCACAGAGTAGTTAGTTTCACACAATATTGTTAATACTAATAATAGTCTTCGATTTAACCATCCACTACTTTACTGGACTTCCATCCAGTGCTTTTGCACGGGATAAAATATTTATCAATTTGTTCCCTGGTCAGTACTTTTGATTTTTTCGGTTGATATCCTTCGCCCTTTCGCTTCAAAGAAGCAAAAAAACACTTGTAATATTTGCTTATGTCCTCTTTATGTTCATCTTCGCCTTCAACATGTAGTAATTTGACCAAAACGTTGACGATTTCCATATTTTGAACTTTTGTTCAAAGTATTCCAAAAGTTTTCACTGAATTTGCCACTAATAATTACTCCATCTCAAGAAAGGATTGTACGAAAACTTCTATTGTTGCTTTGATTTGCTAGGCAATAAGTCGAAAATGCAGCATCACAGCTTCGATTTCCACAGGCAGAAATTCAGTTTCTTGATTATTTTCCATGTTACGACGTTTGAAGTTACTTAAAGTCAACAAACGATGATTGAACTTTCATTCAGAGCAACAATTACCTTCATAGACAATTGAATTTCAAAATGATATTTTATAAATTGAATAACGTAAGTAATTACATTGATTTGTACTTTTAACGGTGTTTGTAGAAAAAAATAGTGTATGATGTATGTCCTAAAAGTGACATTTGATTTTATGAGTCTTTTGGCGTCGCGTCCCATCCCTTCGAATCCAATTATATCATAATTATCTGTTTTTATTTGCTTGAAAGATTGTTATGTTTTTTTCAATGAAGCTCTATTAAATAAAATAGTATTTCAACAACTAAAGTGATTGTTATATAGATAGGCAATTTTTTATTACCATGTAAAAACTTATTTTAAAATTCACAGGAAAGGAAAGAAAAGTCCTATCCACTCACAATCCTTTATTCTATAATGACAACCAGTTTCGAGGTTAAATTTTGCACCTCATCTTCAGCTTATATAAGAGGTCATAATACAGGGTGTCCGGAAAGTAATGGGACCCAGCTTAAGCATTGCTTCCTGTCAAATAAAACCGATTTAGTCCAAAATTGCATCGTTTAGAAGTTACACGGCTTCAAAAAAAATTGTTTTCTTGTTATGGACATAATTAAGAAACAAAACATCCAATCATGTTCAAATTTGGTACAGTTATGTTTTAGATAAGTACAAGCATTGTGAAGGAGTAAGTAGTGCCGCATATCGTAGAGCGCGCTCTTGGCAATTATCAATTTTGAATTTATTATTCTAAAATTCACTGAAACAAATGCGACAGTTTTCATAAAGGCACATTTAATAAAAACCAAATTATAAATCAATCAGGAATGTAATAACAAAAGATTCTTGTTTGCATTTAACAATATTTTGTCAACATTCTATACTGATTCCTCGTCAACATTTTGTATGCTCAATTTGGTTCAAGATGAATGGCTCAATAAATATTTCTTGATGAATGAGAAAATAAGACGTTCCCGTATTATTCACGATAAAATGTTGCGGTCATTTTTCAGTATCAATTCTACTAATAAAGACAATAAATCTCGTCTCCAAACTTCACTACGGCGCCTTATTGTTCATTTGCATAGAAAATGTTTTATAGTAGGTACTTAATAAAGAAATTTAATGCAACCTATTAATATGGTATAAATTTACAATTAATTTACTTCTTCTTTCAATCTCTGTCACCTCAAACTAAAAATAAATATGAAAAGGAATATTCAAGCAGTAAGTACACCATACACCAACGGTAAAGTCCAATGCGTCCACATTGGATTGTACATTACTTTTTTTTCATATGCCCCCAATTAGCAACCCCCAATTTTGACCATGTCATTTGAAAGAGCGTGTCATTCTAGATACATACATTATGAAAAATGATGGTGTTATATAATAAAAATTTCAAGAAAATGTTTGAATATTTTAAAATTTAATTTTCACAATACTGACAATGATAATGATTATGTAAAAAATCTACTAAATTAAATGTTCACATTGTGCACCGTTGGCAGCCTGACAGTAACCAAGACGATTAATAAATTCTTTTTGGACATTATCAATAACTTCAGAATGTATATGATGTATCTCGTGATAAATTTTTGCTTTTAAATCTTCTGAATTAACCGGTCTAGTAACGTATACTTTGCTTTTTAAGTATCCCCACAAGAAATAATCTAGGGGTGTCAAATCAGGCGATCCAACGATTCGGGAACAGCCCATCTATTTATAAAAAATACTATAATGTATAATAAAGTATTTGATTTCATTATTTTGACTTTAATAACTTTCATTGCCATATTACAGGTAGATATATTTTCTTCCATAATTCAAATATAAAGGCCAGAATATTTAATCGTGTTAATTTAAAATTAGAGAAGCTGTTCTAAATATTAGGGCTCATCTCGACACATTTTGAACACCAGATCCATCAAATTAATTCAAAAATCGAAGCATAAGTCGATATCGAACATTTATTTTGCATAAATGTTGTAGAATTACTGAATATTACTCTAGTCCCTCCATGTTCATTCCTCCAAATGACGCGTCGGGCCGCTGCACTGGGATTGGCCGAAAGTTACCAGGCAACCTAATCCTTTTTGATAACCTTGATACCCACATACAATTTTTTTTTTAGGAACCAATACATTTAATTTTATTTATTTATTAAAAACCTAACTATTAACGATTTTGTTTTAGAACTTACCATTACATTTTTACACCTCTTATTGCACTACTACAAATTGGTCATTTGCATTAAAATAGTCCATTACCATAATTTAATCCACCAGTGGTAAATTAGTAATCTGCTTTTAAATAATCACGTTCACACATTCCGAATTTTAATAACATTATGAGCTTCTGTTAATCTGTTTTAATTTAACACAGAAAGACCCTTGCTTGAGGTCGAACAGACAATTCCTGACCAGCTGTGCTGAATTTGAAGGTGTGTTGTAATAGTTACTGCTGCTTTCAGTATTTTTAAACTTTTTTAAATTGTTACCTTTAATTAAAATGAAGCATTCCCTTGATATTATCTAAACCATATATAACATACACCACTTATGGGTGCACATACAAGTAACAATGAACCCAAAAATAAAAATCGACTTGTCTTGACAATTTCCGTAAAATTTCGTTTTTATCTCATGTTCTATATTCTTGACTTCCTCATTATAGCAGGCTTTGTAGCTGACCATAGTTCTACTACAAAGCCTACTATAATGAGTAAGAAACAAATGGACAACGCAAATCCTCACAGTAAATAAGAGTCTTGTTACAGTTTTCCAAAGAACGGGCTCTACTCGTTCTACTCCTGATTGCTCAATCAGCCTTTGTCTAACAACCTTTAATATATATTCATCATTACCTTACGCACTGTTATCTGCATTGCAAGTTATCTAGGACTGGCCAGCCCTATATATAGAAATATACAATGCGTTTGAATTTGACTGTCCTAATTTTTACAGACGAGATTATACATCAAAAGGGACAACAATAACCTTATAAACGGGGTAATTCAGTCACAATGTCATTAATTTTAAGAGGAGATAGGAAAAAAATTAGTAAAATAATGGTGATGCGAAAAATTTAAATTACAATAAAAAAATGTTTTGGGTTATTACTTAAATCGTAAGCTGTCACTGACCTATTCATACAGCTCCGAAAACAACTCGTTGATCGCCTGGCCACAGCGCTATCCAATTTAAAAATGAGTATTAGACATCATAAATAAGTTTGCCGTAATAATAGCTCTCTTTATAACTATATCTTTATTTGGCGCTTTGTTTTGAACTGCTGACGTATTTGTAATGACATCTATTTTCAACTTTTGGCATAAAACTCTTAATTGCTTTTCTCATCAATAGATATCTATCGAAAAGTCGATCAAAAATTGTTTTGAGGGAGTGTCATTATTATTACAATAACTTATAAGTCTGTATTTCGATGAAGTCTAAGGAAATGTAAATATGCAACTAGCAGCACAATCTCAAAGTTAGAATAAATCTGTAAATTTTTTTTGTATAGTAATTTTTTTCACGTCCAGATGTGCTCCAGACCTTGCTTTGAGATATCTTCATTCTGGAATCGCCTTAAAATTATTCTTGTGGAAGAAGTGGCGTTCTAACTTTATGTGTGTGTATTTGAGGTTATGCTCTTTTAATGAAAGTTGACATCAGGTAGTGTGAAAATATTTTACATGGTACTGTTAAAATCAGTTGTAAAAAAATTCAGGAAGTGCTATAGTTCAAATCAGCATGCTGCTTTATTTTCTTGGATTTTATTGGTTTCGTACATATATGTGTGACCGGATAATAGTCTATGAAAGAATACAAACATTTAACCGTGATGTGGCAACGTAGGTGTAACATTGCTCGTTTTACCGCTCGACACTCTGTTATGTCCCGACTAGGGAATTCATGTTAACACGGAACACCGTATTACAGGGGATTATGGTTTGATTTGCTACAATTTAAAAGGTCGAGTTTTTTTATTTCTGTCCTTCTTAGGCCTTCTGAATACGTGGTTAAAATTAATGATATTATGACTGAATCCGCCTGTATAATATGCATCTTATACTTGAGGAGAAAGATAATTACGAGTATCAAAATATTTGATATGCAAACGTTCAGTTAATTTAGCAATCTCTCCGCAATTTTCTGCATAAAATATAAAATGCAATGTTTACTATTTCTATGAATTTATGTACTTTTAGTAGATTTATTTTCCTAATCAATACTGATTGTATTGTACTCGTATATTTAATTTAAGATACTTATTAGTAATTTATTTACTGCATAAACATTCTCACTAAAGTACACCGACACATAGTGTTATGTTTGTTCTGTTTGTTAAGTTTATTATATTCGATTGAAGTTTTAGTTTTTAAATGATCTTTTTAAGTATCTCTCAAACAAATAAAAATAGGAAAAATATTCGATTTTCATGTAAAATGTATCTTGTAACATTACATTTTTCAATTACAATAGTTTCTGAACATCATCAATCAGAGACGGTTTGATATTTATTTTTACCTAATTTGTGTTATAAAAATAGTCAGTTTCCGTAACATAGATTTAATTAAATTATGTTTTGAGTTTTTTGGATATATAATGCGCATTGTAAACACATAAATTATTTAAATTATATTTTCTATAGATATTATACCTATATTTTGTAAGATTTTTAGGAGTCATTGTTAAAGTGTCAAATGACTTCTCCGTGCTTTAAATGACTTACATTAAGTATTCTAAAAAAAGTGTCATATGAATATTTTGAGAAACATGTATGCAGAAATATCTACTACAGATACTAACCAGTACTATTTCCTTCATCTTTTAGTAAATTTTGGTAATCACTCTGTTACAATTGTTAGTTATGACAAATAAAATATCAGGCATTATAATTCCGCACATTACTTTTACAACCAACAATACAGGGAAATCCATGTGAAACCATTATCACTATTCAATAAAATACCTAATTAAGTTTATATTAAACTTATCGGGCGCGTAATTTAGGAGCAGAGTGGGGAGTGAATCACTTCATTCATGCTGTACACTTTCTGTTGGTGAATGATTCACATCAACAGAATTAATTCGTCTGCCATCTAGAATATATGCGGCAGCTTAAACTTTAGCTTATTCTACATAGATGGTGGGCCTGCACTGGGTTGTAGATTTATGCATTGGCAGTAGATGATAATTCGGTATACAGGGTGTTAAAAAAGAGTGTAAAATATTTCAAGAGGTAATAGTATGAACCAAAATAAGCAGAAAAGCCTTAATAAACATGGGTCCGCATAGTAACAGTTGCGGAGATATGGACCACTATTCACCACCAAACATTTTATTTTATTAGGAATAAACCAACAAAGGAAGCTTTTAAAAAACAAAAAACAAGGTTACAGAAGATATTCAAAGTGCCCTCCGTCCAGTTCCAAACACGCACGACATCTTCGTCGTAACGATATTCGAACTCTTTCGAAAACACCCTCCTTGGTTTGGATTTCTTGACACTTTTGATTAATCCGTAGCTGCAGTTCTTCCAGGCTATTTACAGGAATACCATACACTAATGTCTTCAAATATCCCCAAACAAAAAAATCTAGAGAGTTCAGATCAGGCAATCTTGGAGACTATAAAACAGGTCCGGCCCTTCCTACCCATCTATGTGGAAAAGTTTGGAGTAAATGCTCTCTAACGGCCATGGAAAAATGAGCTGGAGCACCATCATGCTGGAACCACATTTGTTGCCTCTGATTCAAAGGAATGTCTTCCAAAAACTCATACAGTGTGTTCTGCAGAAAGTTGAGGTAAGCAGCGCCTGTTAATCGCCTGATCTGAACCCTCTAGATTTCTTTGTTTGGGGATATTTGAAGACATTAGTGTATGGTACTCCTGTAAATAGTCTGGAAGAGCTGCAGTTCAAGAAATCCAAACCAAGGAGGGTGTTTTCGAAAGAGTTCGAATATCGTTGAGACGAAGATTTCGTGTCTGCTTGGAAATAGACGGAGGGCACTTTGAACATCTTCTGTAACTTTGTTTTTTGTTTGTTAAAAGCTTCCTTTGTCGATTTATTCCTAATAAAATAAAATGTTTGAAAAACGAATAGTGGTCCATATCTCCGCAACCGTTACGTTGCGGACCCATGTTTATTAAGACTTTTTTGCTTATTTTGGTTCATACTATTACCTCCTGAAATATTTTACACTCTTTTTTTAACATCCTGTATATGAACTTTGGACCAACTTTGGAATGCTAATTCAAAAATAATAGTTTAGGCGGCATGGGAATGGATGAAATTTCCATTTGCTTTTCCATACATAAAATGCATATATTCTTGAATGGAATAATTCACCATATTTACTTATTCTGTAAAAAAATGTATTAGAAATTAACTAACACTTCAAAGTCACTGGACACTTTGTGTTATGACAAACTGACACATGATTATTGTTTTTTTTAATTAGCATTCCAAAATTGGTCTATTATATAATGATAATAAATTAATTTTTATCTCGACGGTGGGTCAGGGGGGAAAATCCAAGAGACACTTTTTAAGTAGAATTAATTTGGCTTTAAGAAAGTGATACTAATTTGTTCAAAAATCAGTAGAGCATAACTTTTTTGTTAAAAATGAGTATTTAACGGCACGAACGCCACTGATGCTAGTTTTTTACAAGAGAAATTTATACACTTCAAAGTAGTCGTTCACGTCATATACTGTTGTGTACCAAATCTCATCTCAATATCTCCATTAGTTTTCGAGAAACGAAAACTATAGAATTTAAGACAGAAAATTTTAAACAACCTGTATTTCGAAAACTTTTTTTCTTATTTTTAACCATAGAAAATGCCCCTAGATTTTTTTAACATTTTTTTGTAACACCCTGTATATGTTCACTTTGATAAACTATTATGACGATTACGCTGAAAAATGTATTCACTCACCCATCATAGTTTCATTTCCATGCAAGTCCCACTTACCTGAAAATAGAAAAATATAACATTAATAATGTGTTCGTTTTTAATTCACTACTATTTCTATGAAATATTATGCATGCTTATTAAGATAATGTATTCTATCTACTAGATTTCTCTACAGACAATAACTATTCCCATCTTTTTATGCCAGAAAATAAGAACCACAAGCAACCAGAGGACAATATCTCGTTATAAAAGAACTTTTTTATTGGCTAACTTTGGAAAGCGTAAGAGTACGCATTCACACTTATAGCATCGTTTGAATGTATAACAAAAAAGTCTTTGTATAAAACTTTAGGGAAGAAAGTTACTGAATATTTATTAATTGAATCTCATGGTGAATACGATAAGTTAAAACTTAACTCAGAATTATAAAAGGAAACTTAAATCTTACTGTGACGCTTCATAATAAATAAATCTTATTGTAAAAATTATTAATGACTGTAAAAAATATTGGAATGTCATGATATACCATCAAATTTCGTAATTATTTAGACTATAAGGACTATATTTGTGTTCCGTAATAAATTTATTTTGTAGTTGAAAAAACCGGCTCTAAGTTTCAAAAATTAACCCACATAAATGTTTAAATAAAAAACGACTAGTTTTAAAAAATGTATTAGTACTGACTTGATTGTATGCAATTTATGAAAACATACAGTGTTTCTAGATATCAATATTTATCAATACATAAAATATTCAGTTTCGGATTTCAGTATTCAGTCAGATTGTGTGAAACATAAATATTCTGTACTCTCGAATGGAAATAGATATCATCAGGTATATTTTATACATGAGTAGATTTCATGTACCTTATCCAATGCAAATGCTGCTTTGGATATAATATTGTAACATGTTCTATCTGCCTTCACCAGAGATATATAGTTGTAGCACATATACATTATTTCTCATTCCTATATGGAATAAAATTTAATATAATGTTACCTATTTGTATGTAAAAGCAGACATTTTATAATATTTGCAGATATTATATAAGGTCAACAATAAAATAAGCAATAATAGACAAGAAAGAACAAAAGAGAATCAGAGTAAAAAATATATATTGAAATTGACCCTACTGAAGCCGATATGGGTAAATACAGAAATTATTATCTTCTTCAGAAATATTTCGTAAGAAAATCGGATACACGTAGTATACTATTAGAATTTTATAATTAATAGAAGGTAGTAAATTTTACAAAGTGTTGCCATATTACAAGAAATCTGTAATTTTTCGAGACGCGTCAACCGAGTTTGATAAAACATTTTCAACACAATTTTAACTGGTACTTTCATTTAATAACACGAAAAAAATATATAATTGGCAAAAAGTGTTAAATGACGCTACAAGAAATTGGTGTATTTTCTGTAAACAGAAAAGAGTACCTGCTATTAAGTTTACGGATCAAATTTTCTTATGTTACCTATCACATGGTTGCTAATAAAGCTTTGTCAAACAAACCCATGTGTGAGTGACTCTGAGTGAGAAGTTTATCCTATGATATAGAAGCAGCGGCAAATGGCGTGATCTCAAGTTTAGTTCCGACAAAATCCAAGGCGTGGTATGAGTTGGTATCAAAAGATTGAAGATTGGTACAAAGCTAACAAGGTAACGGAGGTGTCTAGGAAAATCCTTTCCTTTTGACTTATTGTTCTAGCAACCGCTCCCAGAACTCATCTGCACTATGAACTCACTACTCTATGTAGAGAACTATGATTTCAGTTAAGAAAAGTCAAGATATAAGCAGATTTTCTCAACTAATCGCATTTTTGGAAATACATTCAAAGGCATACAAAGCCAAAAATGTTTAGAATGTTTGCAAAGGAAGAAATATATAAGTTCTTAAATACTACAGATGACAAAACAGACAAGTTTATTATGATAATCAGCATTTTTGAGACCTGTCGTCGTGAAGAATTTATTAAGCTAATGTTGGATCATATTCAATACAATAACCTCCATATAAAAATTGTGATTCCATGCACGAATACAAAAATTGTCCAAGTGCAATCTGCTATAACAGAAGGAAATGTGGCAGGTACCAACTGTATAAATATTTTTCGAAATATGCGTATTTCATATTTTACAGAAAAGAAAAATGTACCTCCCAGTCTGCCGGAGTTAATACTTTTGGAAGCATTCCAAAAACATGGATTCAAGAACCCCGAAGAATACACTGGACATTGTTTTAGAATTTCATCAGCCACCATTCTGGTTGATGGCGGTGCAGATATGCAGATGTTAATGCGTCATGAGGACTGGAAATCTTCTACGGCAGAATGCTATGTTGAGATTTCGAGATTAGAGAATAATAAATAGATAGCAAAGAAGGTCATGAAGGCGAAAACGGATTTGACGATTTCTTGTAAACAAATTTTTAATTGTAAATTATTACAGCACTAGCACTGTAATAAATGCTCTTACAAAACTATTTATAGAACTGTAAAACTCCTATTACTAAATAAAAGTAGATAAAATAAATTTCGGAAACGACAACGAAAAAAGTTTATGATTTGGTCTTTAATGATGTTCATTTATTTAATTAAATTTTTAATATTTAAAAATAAAAACAAAATATTCCAAAAATAATGATAAACAACAAACACGGGTAACTATTGTAATGCATATGGCCATTGCATTAAATTAACATTACATTATTTTCTTTAGAACAAATAGTCCTTTACAATTTAAAATATTTCAGTAAGTCTGCTTTACGCAGTAAAGTAACATCAATTTTTAAAAAAATTTGCGTGCCACTGACTGTTTGTATATGAGTGAAATTGTACCTACTGTAAATTTAATTAAAAAACAAATTTTCGAAATATGTCTTATAAATTTAAAAATTCAGCCTCTACATTTTAGAAAAAAATCAGTTTCAATATCTCTTACATTACTTTCCTTACCTACTTTTCATCGTTGATGATGTTTTACATATTAATTAAACACCTTGTATAATATATAAGCAAATTCTGATTATGTAATATATTTCGTCAGAATATACATCAAACCAGCTTATAATAATATTTGCTAATCAATATACTGTTAATATGGAGTAATCGTTTGAATTTCAAACAGCACATATACTCGCGACAAGAATTCAGACGACTTACGTCATACGAACAAATGAATAATTCATTATATTTTTATCAAAATATTTAAGAAACTGCAACTGATAGTAATAAAACTATATACTACAGTAAAAGTTTGCATTATATATTGCACTGAATTGCAAACAAAGATTGTTTTTAACGCGACCAAATATTGAAAATTACGTTGACAATAAAAACAAATGTGTAACGTCAGCCATGACGTAAGACGTCTGAATTCTTGACGCGAGTATACCTACACTGTTACATTTTAATTTCTGCGAATACTCGAGAAATCCAATAACTCAAAAGGCCTAAAAAACTACGCGATAACCGTTCTATTAAAATCAATTAATTTTAAGTCATAGTAAGGCAAAAAAAAATTAATTTTCACAAAATCAGATGCAACCACCTGAAAATAAAATTCTAATGAAAAAGTAAAACTAATGATAAAGAAAATAGATACCAAATAATACATATTTTACCAATACTATAATTTAATAAAACTGGTACTCCTTTTGTAAATTAACAATGCAATACTCAACTTCAATTCCATCAAAATCTATCAATATTTTGGTAATCATCTTTGTGTCTGTTACTCCGGATTGACCTACATGTGTAACTCGTATATATATATCACCAACATAGAGCAGAATTACCAAGAGAATTAAGCGCATATAGCTGCAATATCAGTAGCAGAATAATCCAATGATTAGCTTCAACTGTTCGTGATATTAACTAAGGAGCATAATGGGAAGGCCATTAACAATGTTTTCCGGAAGGATCATTGGCACATGCATCTATACAAAGCAAAACCTCTACTAAAACGTTCCTGTTTGAAATATTTAAATTAAGGACATACATCCAAATAGTGGGATTAAACAGGGTGTTTATAAAAGTTAGATGCCATAAATTCAAAGGCGTTGAAGCCATATCGTTTCCTATGTTCCGTCATGTACACTACGACCCACCTGACCTTATTTTTCAGGATGTACCTGAAACATCAGATTATCTATGGTCCTATGAAACCTATCTGGCGAACAACAAAATTAGGCCACTTTAAATATTTCCAAATAATTTTAGAAATGTAAAGTAAATTATTATAATAATAATATAATAATAATAGTTTATTCAGAATAATAACCAAAGCATATTAAACTATAGAGGACAGATAAATATTACTAAATAAACTAAGCAAAAGAAAATCACAAAATCAATAATTAATAACTGCTTACATATGACATCATTATCTCTCACTCTCCACTGAAACCATGAATACATGGTTTGTGCGTAGATGCGGTGGTAGAATTAACAAAACTGTAAATAACTAAATAAACGTATCCTATATAATTTGAACCTATATAAACAAACACATAATACCTACATGAGGCAAACATCTTTTTTATATAATCCTACCATATTCTAACATTTTAAATATAATGTACATAGGCAAGTGCGTGGAAAGTAAAAACCAATATATCCGTAAAAGTGAAAATAAAAGGACAAGGTAAGTAGTAGTCTTTATATAGCTTAGGATGTTATATAGTACCTATTTAATTTAATATTAAAATTATTGTGGTTCGATAATACTACTAATAAAATATCTAGATGCATTAAGTAGCCAATATTTAACTTGTTTTTTAAAGCAGTGGAGTATTTTAATATTTCGCAGAGTTTCAGGTAGTCGACAATAAATTCTTGGAGCTACAAAATTAAATGATCGTTGTCCAAGTTTCTTAGCTGCCCTTGTTGTTACTATACTTTTTTCTAATCTGTATCTAGTACTATAGGTATGCTCAATTTCTCTTAACTTATCTTTATTTTTATATTGCAGCAACAGAATTCTATAGCAGTAAATTTGTCTGAGATCCATTAATTTAGACTCACTAAACAAGAGATCAGTTGGGTATAATTTACTTTTTCCAAAAATTATTTTTATAATTATTTTTTGTATTACCTCTAATTGCTTCATATGAGTCTTATACAGTCCGCCCCAACCTACAATCCCATACTGCAACAATGACTCGACAAGTGAATAGTAAACAATTTTTAAATGTTTTATGCTTAATATGCCTTTTAGCTGTTTATAATAGTAGATGCTTAATCATTTAGTTTCCGAAAAATGATATCAGTCACACTGATTATCTGTCACGTAGAAAGAAGCAAATAATTTAAAAATTCACATTTTGTTGTCTATTTGTCAGTTGTTGCCTTTAGATCCTACTGTTATAGCAAGAACTGTAGCGTTGAAGATAGACGAGGACAACGTAAAACTATAAGCATTGCTGGTAAGAGTTTTTGTGCTGTACAAAATATGTATCAGAGCTATGAGGAGACTGGACAATCGGAAGATCAGGATCTGGGCGAAAAAGAAATAACCATTTTTTATTTTGGTGTCCACAAGTTTGCGGAATAGCTTCTGAAGTTTTGCTATGAAATGAACATCAAGAAGTCAGAGATGTAAATTTTAGTGAAGAAACCATTAGGAGGATTCATGCTAATGGATTGGCTACAGGTCTACTATATTGTAACGTCGGCATTGAAATGGAATTTTGTCATTTGCCTTAAATCACTTGGAATGGAACGATAAGGACTGAACCAAAGTACTGTTTCAGATGTGTCGCGTTTTTGCCTCACTGGGTCTGAAGAACGTCGACTAGTATCAGGAAGACCCAGAGAAAAATATGCTCCAGTTTGCATTGAAAGGCGAGTTCCATTTGGCGACGGAAGATGATGTTATGGCTTTTGTGATTACTATAAGCAAAAATGGCATTTTCATTAAAGATAATGCTAGGCCTTATTCAGCCAAAGCTGTCAGATAATATCTGATTGATTGATCAGCACTCGATCCAGACATGAATCCCAAACTAAGAGAGTTGCTATTGCAGGAGTAATAGAAGACCATCGACCAGAATGTTATCCTCAATTTAATTGAAAGTATGCTCTGTTGACTTCAAGCAGTATTTAACGCAAGGGGAGGGAATATGCGTTGTTAACAATAATTAATTTTGTATTTTATTTTTTATTTGTTCCTAATAACAATAAGTTTAACTTTGTTTTTAATGTAAATTAGTTACTTTTTCAGAATAAATCATAAAAAAAATAAAAACATGCTCTCCAATTCAACACTGTATATTAAATTTAATCTAGTGTAGCGTGTAGAGTTTAATCACAATTTCAATGTTACCTAAATTTTGCTCGTCAGTGTATAAGAGTTAAAGTATTGGATTAAAGAAATAAAATGGAGACTTGGTTTGTTTTTCTGTTTATACAGGGTTAACTATGACTAAGTACAAATATTTTAAGAGAGGATAGAAAAAAATAAGAATTAACAGAATTTCCGTTCAAAAAATTTCTAAACTTATTTATAAAGAGAAAAAAAAATTGTTCGATATTATATTAAATCCTTATTTAACGCCGCCAATGCCAGAATCAGAGTATGCAACCAGCAAGCAACCGTCATGCAACAGTCGGTCACAGTCGGCAGACGGTCCCAGTCGAGTCGGTTCACTGTCATGTTATAATTTAATTCCTGTATTTACGTTGTAGTTTTGTGTTCTTCTTCAGTTTTTAGTGCCTTATTTTAATTTTTAACGTTTTACAGTTAATAAATAAAAGAATACGTGTCGGGTACAGATATTTTCCCACAATATAGTTCGCCGATTTATTTTTCTAGGTTATGGGACAAGACTGCCGCGGGTGTTAAATGTTCTATGTTATCTATTAGAACCTACTTACTCATCCCTTTCTTCGATTTTGTTATAATACATGGGCATTGTATCTAAATAACTGTACTTACGGGAAGTATGTTTATCGGTAGTGAGTGAAAATGTAGTTTTACCAGTTTGTAATCAAATAATGAAAAACGAATGCAAAATACTGGAGCTAACTGGATTAACTGTTATCTACCTATCAGGTATTATTACTAATAAGAATTTTATAATAATTTTTGTCGTTTCTGCATTTAGAAACACTGCAAACGACCGCATGGTAGTTGCTGACAGATGTAATGTCAACTATGGATCTAAGCCATAAGCCATCTCAGTCGATACTCATCATAGGCGCCGACTTTCCGTAGGAAAAAAGGGTTTTGCCCCATTTTTTAAATATCGAGCTAAAATTCTGGAATAACTTTTTTATTGTCTTTTAAGGCTCCCTGAGCACGTGGTTAAAATTTGTAGTTAGTCATAGTTAACCCTGTATATATATTTAAGAAATTTCTTCACATGAATTTGACAAAAATTATATGATTTTCTAATTGTAAACCAATAATAATTAATATTTTTTACTTAATTGTTGTAAATAACCATTTTAAATTGCTTTTTAATTCTATTAATAGCAAAACCGAATTAAGATCGGTTAGACGCTAATTTTATTAGTCCATCTAACAAAAAATTTTAATTTGCGAAACATCCTTCTTTCATCAAAACTCTATTTTTATCTTACAAAACGAAGCTTTTACAGGAAAAGGATACATTTTTATTCCTCTAACAGCCTTACTATCTATAACTATAATAAAACAACATCATCAGGCTTCATTTCCGCAAGACATCTTGCCGAGTTTAAATTGCAAAGTAGGCTATAAATTTTGCGAATATTCGGAGAACATAGACATACACTTATTTTTTACGTCGTACACTGAACGACATTCTATTGGCATGTTCGTTCCAACAGTAGTATTTATATTTTGTCGCAAAGCATAATATTATAAATGTCTCATTTCTGGCGTAGATCCAAATAAGCACATAAAATTTACGCAATGCCATTTCCTAAAATTAAAATCTCAATTTATTAGCCATTTGGCGTCCTTATTCACAGGCTATTAAGATACAGTATACAAACCATTCATTGAACAACATAAAAATACATTATTAAAACATCAAGTTTAATAGGTAACAACGTACCTCATTACACCATGCAATAATGCCAATTGAAGTAGGAGTTATGTGATAAATAACTTAAAATGATTGTAAAGATTGAGATTTTTATATGTTGCAGTATTGTATAGGTATATCGCGTATCAGTATTGTACAGAGTGTAACAGTAACGCGATAAACGCTAGAGCTAATATTTGTATTCATTGTATTCGTATTGTATTTTTAAAATTTGTTGTTAAAACAAACAAAATAATAACAACACGATTTTTAAAAACTTTACAGTCCTCAAAAGATCAATCGTGAAACACAAATTTATATAAACTATACTCAAGAATCACTGTCAGTTTGACATGATTTAATTTTATCGGAGCAACTACCTACAAACATATAAATTTGATTAAGAATTCTAATGGTGTTGAACTGAGGCCTCACTGCCAAAAAATGTATAATTTAACATACCGCTCTGACCCAATAGTGAAGGCAATAGATGAGCTTATCAACTTCTCCGGTATGTTTCACACAAAATTCTATATCTAATGGGAAAAACAGAATACTACGTCAAGAACACTGAAGATTTCATCAGTAAGATCAAAAGAGTCGAACTGCATACAGATGATATCCTACAAAGTTTTGTAGTGATGTCATTGATCACGAAAGTACCAAATAAGCTTCAGGAGAACTTCATTGAAGACTTATAACAGAAGATAACAATGAGAATTCAGCAGATTTGACAGTTTTAGCAAAACATCTACACGGAACCCTTCGAGAGGCAGGTCTTTGAGTCAGCAGCTCTAAAATCAGTGTTCGGATGTAATATATTCATTATATGGCCTTATGAATATAATTTAGAAGAATTTTGGGAATCGGATTTTCGGCATACTATGAACTTCATCGTCTACGATCAGCTCTGAGGGAAAATGGATATGTCTACAAAAATACTGAACACCAACCAAATGAGGACACCTAAGAGGAAGGTAAAAGGAGAATCTATATACTCTATATACAAGAATGCATATGTAACTAGGTATTTAAAGAATATAATATTAATATCATCTACATCACCTTGAAAAAGAAAGATAGAGCCTTTAGTAAGACCAACTTTAAGGGCATAATAATATACAGTATGCGCCAAAAGTATGGAATCAATTCAATAAAAACGAAACAATTATTTTTTGGGATAAATCCTCGAACAAGTCGATTTTTAATTTAAAAAATACATATTTTAGCGTAAAATGCAATTTTCAAATGTCATTTGTTTTCGAATAATGACTTCATCGATTTTTTTTTAAATGGCAACACCATATTTTTTTCTTTGATTTTGAAAGATCGTTTAATTCTCTATCAGACAGTACTAAAATTTTGCCCTCTTACATAGGAAAGTTTTTGAGTAAATGACGATTGAATGTTAAAAAATGTAAATCAATTAAAACAAAGCAAAAACGTTATCAAGTTTAGTTTTTCGAATTCCATAGTTCTTTTATGGATCACGTAGGTGAAAATCTTTGCAAAGTGTCATTGTCACATTGACTTTCTAATAAGTATTGTAAGCGACATAGAAATTATTATTCAATTTAAAGTATTATGGCACATTTAACTGTTACTCAAAGAATTGAAATTTTAATTCTTATCGGATGCGGGAGTATGACTAGAACTCAGCAGCAAAGCGCACAATGCGAATAGGATGCATTCCGATGACACAAGAGTACAGTAGCCTAGTCATGTAAAGCTTAACAATACTCCAACTTCAGTATTTTTTGTCTTGAAAACTATAAGAATTTTACATTTTTTTTACAATATTGACTCCATTTTCCATGACGCATCTATTCTCAATTTTTTTGGATAAGTTGTGAATCACCATCTATAACTTGTTGGGGGTCTCCCTCGAAACCTCCAAAGAGAAGAAGAATAAAACGTTATTAAAAGCCAAAATGTAACTACTTACTACATTACATAGTACTGGTATTACCAAAAGATAGCAATTTTATGCTTAATACTGCCGTCTTGAACTAAAAATAAGGAAAACTGTTACAGTCACTCTTACTCTTTCCTGTTCTTTACGTGCAGGCATCTAAAGCTTTAGCTGTTTTATAAATATGAAAGATTTATGTCACTCTGCATTCTGTTCGCCTTTATCCGTCATACTAAAAATAGTGATGTGATGTAGCACAGAATTACGATTGTTCTCTAAGCTGTAAACAATTTGGATACTAAAATATTTCTCACTTTACTCACACCGTAACGACACCCTTAAAGAGTGTTTGTTGTATACAGGCTATAACAGTAATGTTACGACAAACATTAATAATGACTCCTCGCGTCAATACAAACAAGAAATAAAAGATAAACGAGTGTGATTTTTTTTTCATAAAACTATTTCTGGGGCCTGTGTTAATCAAAGACTGATTGTGAAACATAGTTAAATAAATTACTCAAACACTTTTAAAGATACATATTTTAAATGGAAGATTAATAATTATTAGTGCAATTGCTATTAGAGTGTAATAATACCTTCAAGGAATTAGAAAAAAAAATTACTGGCATAAAAATTAGAAAGGGGTTTAAAGGATTGCAAAGAAAAATAATTTGGAGCCACTGAGAATGTTATGTACCTTGGAATTTTTTCGTGGAATATATCAATCACGAATAAAAGTCCATGATGCTGATTGTACAGTTCTCTGACTAGTTTCTACGTCATCGGTTTAAGTTTGTTGAGGTATCAAGATATCGTTTTCTTCTGAAATAACTTTTAAATTGGAGATTAGGTCATTTCCTAGTACACATATTTGATGTATACAGTGTTCCATAACGTCTTCGTGCATGGTTTAAAGCAGAGTTTAGATTTACTTATGAATCGTTTTCAGATAGCTCTAAGGTCCAGCATAGGATAAAATTATTTCAATTTTCCTGTATTTATATTACCTCTATGTAGAGTCTAGGCCAAAATCTTCTCTCGCCATCTACTGGATGCTTTGGATCCGCCCTGAGTTCCTTAGCTGCTTGTACTGTTATTATTTCTTAGCTGGCGCTTGTGATCTTTAAACTTGCTGCTAATATATTTTCCTGTCCACTGTATACGGCAAAGTCATATTATACAGTATGCGCCAAAAGTATGGAATAATTCAATAAAAACGAAACAATTATTTTTTGGGAAAAATCCTCGAACAGGTCGATTTTTAATTTAAAAAATACATATTTTAGCGTAAAATGCGATTTTCAAATGTCATTTGTTTTCGAGTAATGACGTCATAGATTTTTTTTAAATGGCAACACCATATTTTTTTCCTTGATTCTGAAAAATCGTTTAAGTCTCTATCAAACAGTACTAAAATTTTGCCCTCTTACATAGGAAAGTTTTCGAGTAAATGACGATTGAATGTTAGAAAACGAAAATCAATTAAAATAAACCAAAAACGTTATCAGGTTTAGTTTTTCGAATTCCATAATTCTTTTATGGATAACGTAGGTGAAAATCTTTGCAAAGTATCATTGTCACACCGACTTTCTAATAAGTATTGTAAGCGACATAGAAATTATTATTCAATTTAAAGTATTATGGCACATTTAACTGTTACTCAAAGAATTGAAATTTTAATTCTTATCGAATGCGGGAATATGACTAGAACTCAGCAGGAAGTTTGCGATTTATTTAATGAAAAATATCCAGATCGCCCTATCAGCCAATCAACAGTCAGTAAGGTAGAGTCTAAATTTAGAGAAACTGGCAATGTTGTAAATATTTCAAAACCTGGACGTCCAAGCATTAATGAAAATCAGAAACAGAACATTTTGATAAGTATGGTGGATAATCCTCATAATTCTTCACGATTGGTTGCATTAAACAATGACACAGTGCTACGTATCTTGAGGAAGGAAAAATATCATCCCTACAAAATTCAACTTGTACAGGAACTCAATGCAGATGATCCCGATCGCCGCTTACACTTTTGCGAAATTCTAATGAATTTATGTCAAGGAAATAAAAATTTACACCGGCAAATACTTTTTTAGATGAGGCCACATTTTGTTTGAATGGTACAGTAAACCGTCAAACTTGCAGATATTGGAGTCGGGAAAAGCCTCATTGGATGGCAGAGGCACATACCCAACACCCTCAGAAATTAAATGTGTGGGCTGGAATATTTGACGATAGAATAGTAGCGCCTTTCTTCTTTGAAGGAACCCTTACAGTACAAAGATATTTAGAGTTTCTAGAAAATGACCTTGTTCCAGCCCTTGCAGTAATTTTTCCTAACGATAATGACCCTGACATTCCTGACGATACCATATGGTTTCAGCAAGACGGTGCACCTCCGCACTATGCGCGCCCTGTACGAGAATTTTTGGACAACTGTTTTCCTGGGAGGTGGATCGGCAGACGCGGATCGATAGAATAGCCTGCAAGATCGCCAGATCTTACACGTCTTGATTATTTTTTATGGGGATACTTGAAGTCAAAAGTATACATTAATAAACCACGTAATTTAGAAGACCTTAAAAATCGCATTCGGGACAAAATACGCAGAGTTACCCCAGAAATCATTCATAATGTGCAAGAAGAATTTCTTCACAGACTTGCGCATTGTCAAGAAGTTGGTGGATGGCAATTCGAACATTTAATTTAAGTATAAAATTTAATCAATTGCATTTTATTTTACATGCCTCAGAATTGTTACTTTTTTATGGATAAAATTTACGTTTTCTAACATTCAATCGTCATTTACTCGAAAACTTTCCTATGTAAGAGGGCAAAATTTTAGTACTGTCTGATAGAGAATTAAACGATCTTTCGGAATCAAGGAAAAAAATATGCTGTTGCCATTTGAAAAAAATCGATGACGTCATTACTCGAAAACAAATGACATTTGAAAATCGCATTTTACGCTAAAATATGTATTTTTTAAATTAAAAATCGACCTGTTCGAGGATTTTTCCCAAAAAATAATTGTTTCGTTTTTATTGAATTGATTCCATAGTTTTGGCGCATGCTGTATATTATTATGCCCTTAAAGTTGGTCTTACTAAAGGCTCTATCTTTCTTTTTTAAGGTGATGTAGATGATATTAATATTATATTCTTTAAATACCTAGTTACATATGCATTCTTGTATATAGAGTATATAGATTCTCGTTTTACCTTCCTCTTAGGTGTCCTCATTTGGTTGGTGTTCAGTATTTTTGTAGACATATTCATTTTCCCTCAGAGCTGATCGTAGACGATGAAGTTCATAGTATGCCGAAAATCCGAAAATTCCCAAAATTCTTCTAAATTATATTCATAAGGCCATATAATGAATATATTACATCCGAACACTGATTTTAGAGCTGCTGACTCAAAGACCTGCCTCTCGAAGGGTTCCGTGTAGATGTTTTGCTAGAACTGTCAAATCTGCTGAATTCACATTGTTATCTTCTGTTATAAGTCTTCAATAAAGTTCTCCTGAAGCTTATTTGGTACTTGGAGATCCTGGGTGTCCACGGTGTATTGCAGTTGGTTTTAGAGATTGTTGAAGAGAATCCCCGAATAAGTACCAGGCAAATATCTCAACAAGTACAGGGAATGTTTCAATCAACAGTGTAGTGTATCACACATGAGGCTCAATATATTCATGTACAGCGTGTTCAAGTATAAAATACCAAAGGATTATGAATTTGATTTTGCGAATGGTTGCAGTAACAAAATGCTCTAAACTCCAGATTTACACCTGACGTGTTAGTTACATGTTATTTTTACACGGATAGGATGTATAACATTTATAATACTCATGTTTGAGATTTTGAAAATTCGCACGCGATTCAACGAGACTATTTCCAACAACGCTTTCAAGGGATCAACGAAAGAATTGTCGTTGATCCCTTGATTGGACCATTCATGTTACCAAATCGAGTGAAGTTCAAGGGGTACAATGGATCTGACGAGGAGGTAAAATGGATCGATAGACAAAATTTTGAACAGTTGTTGTTACATTAGAAAGCCACAAATTAATTTTATTCATTAATAACAGCAATAGTGTCAAGAGCAATTGAATTTTCTGATATGAAATAGGTATTATAAAATTTTATTTATTTCTGTTCTTGAGAAATTCTTAAAATTCTTTACCCGATCATTTTTTATTACACTATACCGCCATACCGGTCGCCGACTGCATTTTTGTCTTGCGCAAGTTCAGGTTTCAGTGGACCAGTTTCCAGCGCCATTGGTAGGTATATTTCTCAATCATTTTCGAACTACTATTATGATTTTTTCTTTACAAAATTTTATTCGTAAGAGTTCCCTGTAGATAAGTACTGAATCACCCTGTATATTATTGCGTCTTCTACGCCTATGTCTTATGGTCTTCAAGATATTTTATCAAAAAAATTGCTTTTATATACCCTAGTTAATACAAAATTGCTTATTTTTACATCGTACATACTGAAGTATTAATATTTAAGAGAGAGATAGCTAATGAAATGTTTCATTTGTTAGAGATATATTAAAAAATTAAAAACTGTTTAATTTTACACACAATGGTGAACATATATAACCGAATTTGCTTAACTATCAAAAGTTGGTTTGTTTAAATTGAACACCCTATAAATTTAATCAAAAACTGTTGTAAAATTTTACCCTCTATCTATCCATATTATATTACCCTATAGCTATCTTTTTTAATTTTTCTATTATTGACGTTATTTTTTTGAGAAGTAATTAAAATAACTTAATTTCTTGGGAGGATGGCCGAAACTTAAAAACAAAAAAAAAATGTCATAAGTCAACATTTGCTTGATTGTTTTGTTTTTAAGTTTGCTAATAATTTCACTGCCGTCATTATGACAGAAACTTGCGGTATAACTGGAAGTGCTACAAGAATGGCATCATTTTAGAGAAAGCCTAACTTTTCAAAACTGAAATCGAAGTAGTCTCAGAGCCGTCAGCGTAAGACAGATTGTACATGGAAAAGCTTACTATAAACTACAAACTACTTATTCTCTAGTTGACATGTTGAGGTTCTAAATATACATTACGTAGGTACCTCTATATGTATTAGGACCACGCATCCATTTGCTATTTCAAAATTCCATTGATTCAACGTGTTATTTTAAATTTAACTTCATTAGCCAACCCACTGACGTTTCCTGCGTTTTTTTTAATATTTGGTACGAGATGTTGATATTTCCTCACTAACGACGACATACCGTAAAATATAATTTATGGATTTGGACTTGAAACAAATAAAACAGCCTCTTTATATGTGTCAGAGGCTCAAAATATTAGCTGGGATCAAAAATGTATTTTTTTTTATCAAAATCTTAAACTAAGTACATACGTAAGTGCATTAGTTAAAATCGGAATTCAACTGTTCATTTCTTTTTAAATAAGCTTGAATGTAATTTGAAATCCAGTTTTATTTTAATCATTTAGGTTAGTATCGTTTAATTTCTATTGATAAATCGACCTTAATCATCATAGGTTAAACTGGATTTAGTTTATTTATTTTTACTACGCTGTCCAGACAGACATCCAATTATAGGACAGAAAATACAATAATGTGTTACAAGTTAACAACATAAAAAGAAAAACATCAGTTACATCACTAAAAACATAGGTATAAAAAAAACATACAAAAATAAAGTACAGAACTCAAGTACAAGAATGATCAAGATAATTTATGTAAAATACATCAAACTCTAAAACTTACTAGAATTTTAAAAAATGCACGTCTTACATCAGTAGGTTTACATCAATCCTGTTTTGAACAATAAAATGGTTATTACACTTGACAAACATTGGAAAATTACTATGTTCATTAGTTTTAAAATTAGATAGATGAAAGTGGAAGAACGTAAGCGGGTGCACATATTAGGTACTGAGAAGCCAACACGATGAAGAAGCTCAGGAGAATCAATTATATTGTGCAATAATTTGTCCAAATACAAAACTGAATAATATTTATGACGCAGTTCCAATTCAGACAAACCAAACCTCGACAACAATACATCCTCAGGAAAGCCAAGTGAAGGATAGACTCTTAAACCATAAATATTTAGCAAATCGTCTCTAAGGCTGTTCAACATTTTTTATATGAGATGCATAGTACGGGTTCCAAACGATGGAAGCGTATTCAAGCTTCGACCTGATAAAAACGTTATATAAAAGTATGAGTGTATCACACCTCTCACAATGATGGCTATTGCGAATTATAAAACCCAAATTTTTATTAGTACCGGCCACGATATTCTCAATGTGACTGGAAAACGACAAGTTAGCTGGAAACATAACCGCAAGATATTTAATTTGTGTGACGGCATTAAGTTCATGTGCATCCAGCCTATAATTAAAACATACAGGTCTGATATTTCTGGTAAACAACTGGTTTTTAATACACCAACTGTTGGCCAAATCTAAATCATCTGGAGCAGCACAGAGTCATCTACAGATCTTAATACAGTAAAAAGTTTCAAATTATCGGCATATAATAAACTCCTACAGGTAAGGCCAGATGTGATGTCATTTATAAAGATATTAAATAGTAGCGGTCCAAGTACTGAACCTTGAGGGACTCCTGAGGTAGCCACGATCTCTTCAGAACTAAAACCACATCACTGAACCGATAGACATCTATTATTTAGATATAAATTAAAAAATTTCAAAATATCCGTACAGAGTCCGAAGTTGGATAATTTTTGCAACAAAATGCCGTGATCCAGCCTGTCAAATGCCTTCGAGAAATCTGTATAAGTGACATCAACTTAACCATCAGTTTCATCAGAGCAAATTACTTACTGTAAATGAGGTGAGATATAAGTGGTCTGCTTACTTTCTGCTCGGTCTAAGCGGCTCGACTTACAAGAAGTGACCTACATTGCTGCAGTTACTTAACACATACCTCTCGCTCTGGGCGACGAGGCATTAAATCTGTAAATGATACTGCAGGAAACAACTACTCCGCGGACTAATGCCCCGATCGGCATTGAATTACTCCTGCAGTATCTGTGTGAACAGCCAAGAACCCTTGTCGGACACACCACCAGACATAGACCGGTTTCGGGCTTGTTAGCCCTCATCAGTATGCCATAGGTGAGATGACCGACAATTGAACTGGCTGTTCTTTCATATGTATGTTCACATATAAACTGATGACCGAATATATCTCAAATTACTTACTGTTGATCGTCCAGGTATAAATCCATGTTGGTCAATACATATCTGTGACTTAATATGAGTCAACAATATCTCATAAAGATCTTTCTCAAAAGTTTTACTAAAATTATTTAAAATAAAAATAGACCTATAATTGTCAATACATTCTCTATCAAGTTTTTTAAAGACCGGAGTAATTCTAGATTGTTTCCATACATTAGGAAATGTTCCTGTTATGACCGACAAATTAAAAAGTATGGACAATGGATAAGTCAGTACGGATGCATAATCTCTCAGTAGAAATGCCGGAATCCCGTCATACCCCTTCGTATTTTTTGGTTTTATTTTTTTCAAAGCTCTCAATACTTGTTCTTCAGAAATTTGGAGCACAGACAAGCAAGGTACATTTTGAAAAGCATAATCATCATAATTAAATTGAGAAGATAAAGTATAAGCATTGTTAAAGTAATGAGCAAATCCATATTTACAATATCCTGAAGTTCACTAAGAATTTCATAATTATATGTCATGGTTTGGGGAATGTTGCTGGTATTCCTTTTTTCATTAATGTATGTCCAAAAATAGTTTGGATAAGACTTAATTTGTCTTTCAATTGTTAGTTGTACCTCTTGGCAACAAACGAACAAATCTCATACTTTTCCAAGGGCGTATTCTGTGGCCAAAAATAAAGACTTTTATGGGAGTCTTAGGACAACCATTGTCCAGTAATTTAACCAAATTCTCTGTATATTTAGCATGACAGCAGCTATGAATTAAAAAATTACCAGCTTTAGAAAATTACCTGTGGCGAAGGAATATCATCGATCATTATTTAACCAAAAAATATATCACCTTGTATAATATTACTAGTAAAATAGGTCATTATATACGCCCTTTAGTATCTTCACTTTTTGTTTTTTAAACTTTTTGGTATTCCAAACCTATCCAAATCCTAATGCCATAATGGAATCTCGACTTCAACATAAATTTTCTTTGAATGTATGGGTGGGTATTATTGGAAATTGTCTTGTTGGGTCTTACTTTTTACAAAGAACTTTAGCCGATGCCTTCTACAGAGATTTACTTGAAAACAAAATGTTTTACCTGAACTATTTAACGATGTTCCCTATGCGCTGAGATAAGAGTCGAAGAATGTATTTCGGCTGAAGGTGGCCATTTCCAACATTTGTTACAATAAAGTAATAATAGTAAAGTAATTCCATTGTTAATTAATGATTCTGTTATTATTTTAAGTGATATAATGAGTATACTAGTGCACTTGATCAAATAAATAAATTTCGTTTTTAATCGGTTTGGAATACAAAATAGTGTAAAGAAACAAAAACTAGAGATAATACAATGACTGATACCTATTTTACTTATAGCATTATACAGGGTGTTATAATTTTTTGGCAAATAATGATCTATGATACCTACACCTCCGCCATTGATAAGTTTCTACAGTTGATAATTTTTTGTTTCATACCTACAGCCATTCCAAATATGCACACCGAATTTGGGTAAATTATCTTAAGCGGTTTAGAAATGATGAATTGGAAATTGATTTTCTTTAATTTTTGACACGCTGTAGCTGGACAATGGCTGTCCTAAGACCCTATATTTATAAAACCAAAAAAATCAGTATTTTTGGTCACAGAATATGCCTACTTAAAAAGCGCCCTGTATATTAGTAACGCCCAGAAACATACTGCTACCATTGAATGGAAACTAGTTACTTTTGCGTTTACTTTAAATATATTGAAAACGCAATTAAATTTCATTTCATCTGCATGAAAAGTTGTCAGTGTGAACACCGCCATAATGTGAACTGGGGAGAAATTTCACAAGTGATTAGGGTACAATCCGTGAGTCTACAAAAAAAGCATTGGAATTTTTATTCGTTTTCGCTCCCTTTGAAGCATCGACAAACCACTGGCTGATACATCTGTCAAATAAGCTTTGCTAACGCTGCTACGAGAACTAGTGTAGAACTGTGTTCCTTTAGATTGTTAAAATACCGTATCACTTATTACACTACAATATTATTGAGAAGTGCATCTCAATTTGAATTAGAGGGTGATTTTTTATCATGGAAAATGCATTTTTCTTGTAAATTACTGAAGCAAAGTGAGCGTTGACAAACAAAATTTGTTTAGGCTGGCTAAGACGATGTGATGCTTCAAAATATGTCATTCCAAATAACTTGTTATTGTGTTTATATAACGGTTTAACATATACAGACCAGATCAAAATAACCTACTTTATATTTAATAGTATTTTATTCTTATTTTAAAAAAATATTATTCTTTGTAAATCTTAGGTCATTTTAAGAACGAAAAATTTTGAATTAAGTAGAAGAATGCTTGAATGTCAAGAATATGCAAATACTTATATCAAGTATACTTTATAACGGCATTAATACATATATAGTTAAATGAAATTTAAAATTTTAAGTATATTATTATACTTATTTATTTAGATTAAATTTATTTCCATGTACTTTATATATAATTGAATTTGAAATTAAAACACTGCTCACTATTTTCCAAGGTCCATCTCATCTCAATTGAACACTGATATGGTAAACGAACTATTCCAGTTAACCCTTTGAAAATCGATTTATGAAAAAACTGGCAAAATTCAAAAAACAAATTTTTGCATTCAAAATTTTTAAAAAAATGCAAAGCCTAGTAAGCCTCCATTTCTTTTGCAAAATCAAGATTCGTAGTGTAACTTGAAGCAATGTAGTTCTGTCTATAGATATAGCGGTATATTACAAGACTGATAAATAATATTTATGTGGTGCACACTTTTTTTGTGTTGCAGTAGTGACACTTTTACCTTGCAAAATTCCTCATGAGCGTAAGCATACTGCTCATATCGATTTTCTAGTAAAACTGAGATTTTATAATTGTTTGGAGTCTTACTATCCTGGTTTGACCATTTTGGATTTTTTCGGTTCAGCACTGATTAGTCCACTGGCCACAGAGGTTCTGAATTGTTTTAATGTTACACAGGCCCCTTCAGGTTTTAACTTAAATCTTAAAATAATATAGGCATTTACAACGCATAAGTCTAAAAAGTATGCTGTGCCACCATTTCTTACTTTTGCGGTCTATTTCATAAAGTGATTTGAGCATGTCCGCTTTATCAACTCCTCCCATGTACCGGTTTTGTAATTTGTGGACATGGCATTTCCACTATTTCAATTCTATTATCAACTTATATATGTTTTCTTTTTACTAATTCTACTATAGGTGGATCATGGTATGCTACAATTGTCCTTCCACTTCATAAAAAAATGAAATTTGAAACAACTCTATTCTTCCGCATAATGTAATCAATATCGCCTTTATGTATATCTGTGTCCCTTGTTACTTTTGAAATTGTTTCCTGTTCTGGCGCAAGGTTCCACGTCTATAAATATGTGAAGATGGATCAATAGAGGTCTGGAATTAAAATAGCTGTCAAAATATATTTTGTGGTTTTATCTACAAGATAAGAACTATTTTCATTGCAATGACTATTTTTTATCATGTACTACACATTACATTTTGTAACTGTTGGTAATTACTTAAGATTTTCAACGATATGCCATTAAAGGCTAAGAAATTGCACTTAGTAATAAGCAACTTATGATTAATTGTATCAAATACTTCTGTAAAATATAAAAGCACCAATGTCGACGCTTGCCGACTATCGAATATTATTATCAGTTACATTTGCCAATTCGGTTGCTGTACTATGACTCTTTCGAAACCTAGACTGATGTATTGGAAATTATTTATTAGCTGTTACATATTTACTTATTTGACCATAAACAACTTTTTCTAAAACTTTTGATAAAATAGGCAACATACTGATAAGCAGTTCGCTCATATTCGTTGGGTTTAGACATTTAGGAAGGGGTGTTACAATAGGTTGTCGTACGTTACAGTTTGTTACATTTTTAGGAAAACTTTTACTATTTATTTCATTAATATAAAAATCTGATTAAAAAATTGGCGTTAATAAGGTTTTTGCTTAGTCCTAATTGTACCTTAGTTTGTAGTATCGTAACACAGTTTTTCATTTTAGAGTAGTTGTATTTTAATTTTTGAGATATATTTGTTGAAAAACTGTTCACTTTAGAATTCACGTTAGTTTAGAGTTCTTTCTGTTGTATTTGAACAGATATAGAAGCCCTTTGAATATTGGCATTCATATTCTGAACACATGCTCGTAGACGAAAAAGAATTATTGATACATCGTAGGTAATTATTAATGAAAAAATCCGTATTACCTTTATTGTAAAAAGTTAGATAACAGGCGAACGGCAGCTACCATGTCTGAGGCATTAGGACGTGGATTTGCCGGTTTGTGATTTAAGAAATCAAAAGAATCGAGTACTTGAGAGGCATTGAAGGAAGATAAATTCATTTAGATTTTAGTTTGACTGCCAATCTGTATAAAAACAAGAAATTACTATCTCCTTCAGTACCTCTGTTCTCTATAGGTTGAAAATGGAGCAATTAAATAAAGATATTACAAAATAAAATTCACACATTTATTTCTCACTATGAACCTGGTGGTAAAGATAACAAGAATCGGTGAAAGCTGACAGAGCTGACTGCAGATCTAGTTGTACTTCACATGTATCTCACCTCTACGGTGTGTAATTTGGAAGTAGAATATACGTACTCTCTCCTTTTAGCACCAGTAAGTACTAACTCGATATAAATTTTCTTAAATATTCAAAAGAATAGATAATCCAAATCAATAAAACAGAAATTATCTGCGATTTAAAATTTCCTCACTAGGAAATACTCAAATAAAATAAATCTAATAAATTATTAGATCGAAAGAAATTATCAAACAATTAATTAATATAAAATGTAAATTATTATCTAATAATTATTATTAGAGAAATTAAATAAATTATTGTTATAGAAATTATATTATATTATACTGATATTGTCAATAATTGAATCATTATTCAATAAATTAATTATTGAAATTATTATTCTGGTTACTAAAAAGCGAGGGATTAAAAAATAGAAAATTCTTTATTAGCACGTGGTCGACAAAATTGCAGGTTATAAAAATAAAATTTAATTTAAAACAATAAAATTCTTAAATTAATAGGCAAGCGAATACTAAAACTGATTTTACATGAATTTGATACTAAATATTAAATGAATAAATAATGTATAACAAATTATTACCTCCCAAGGTGAAATATATATAAATCGATTTTTACAAAGGTTTGCTGATTGCTGTGGAGGATCGGTAGTGGAGTACTGCCTACTACCAGAAACAAAGCAGGAAAAGGGCAGTTTACTAGTTTCCTTCTGGTTTTATTAGAATTTTCTCAAAAAAAAAAAATTAAAACGTAATTGCCTATTCAATCTTATATTGGTAATCATTTAGGGAATTTAGAAATATAAGTTTAAACAGGTATAAAGCATCAGTGCTACCCTGCAACAGCGTCGACTGTGGAAAACAAGAATTTGACAATTGTCAAAATTGAAGTAACCTCAATGTATTTGTTTATTTTCACTTGGCAAAACTTTATAATGGTAAAAAGAAAAAAAATTCTATCAGTACCTACATTAGATATATGAATAATCATGATGTTCTTATATACATGTACAGCAGTCATGACAAGTAAGTTGGAAGAACAATAAAAATTATATTACAAATAAATTATATAGTGTGAACCATTTCAGAATATATAGAGTTATGAGTGAAATACAGATTTATAAATAGATATCATAGTTTCATCTAAATCTATATTGACAACGGTGGATGAAAATTTCACAAGTTATAGAGGTATATTTTTAAAGTTTGGAAAAATATTGGAATATTCTTAAGTGCAAATTAAGCATGTTACATCCGCTTTAATATTTTCGCCACTTATAAGTGAAAAATACAATCTTTACCTGCTATAGTATTAGTAGATATACCTACTTCACAAAATATTAATCCATCATCGTTGGAAAAAAACATACTAGAACGCCGCTTAGATACACTGAATTCTTATAAAATAACTTTTTCCTTTAAATTAAAAACGAAACACATTCTTGAACACAGAATTTTCCATTTTCTCGCTAAGATAAGAAACCAGATGTGCATTTCACATATCACCCTACGTCTTTGTCACTCATTTTAATATACATCGGTTGGTATAGCTTTCATTTTAAACATCCCCTTTAAATGTTGAAATAGAAATATATAACGCTTACATTAAAAAAATATATGGTATTTCTCCATCGACGGAAATTTAAATCAAATACAAGATATGTTTAGCTTTAAAAGTTAACATTCTGCGAATATATTCTTATTCCGACCAGGTATAGTGAATTATCCCTAACTTAATAAATATTAAGTACGCTAAATTTTGTAGGGCAGTAGAAAATACGTAGATGATAGATAATACTGGGTGGTCCATTTAACTTTAGAAAGCTATATATTTCGAATACGGCGCGTTCTTTGAATAAATATGTCAAATAGAAGTTAGTCAGTATCGGAGGGCAAAGTACCTAATTCATATTATCTAAATAAAACAAAAAATTATTTAACTTTATTTCATATGAAGCATAGTAGCTTTCTTGATTTCAAGTAATTTTTGTTCTTAAATGAGGAATGTATAATCTTATTATACAAAAATAAGTTAATCTTTCAATAAAATATTACTATACTTGAGGAATAGTGAAATTAAGCTAGTGTTGGAATAAGCGTTTTAATTTTGACGTTAGTAGAGATTTCTTTTCTTGTACTTGTTCTACGAAAGGAAATTTTTTTAAATGTGAAAATAAAAGCAGGATAATTTTGACGTATTCACTGTTCTACTTATCTTAAAACAAATCCACTTCTCTCGAGTCTTTTCTCGAAAGCAGCTTTTATCAATGCCTCATTTAATAGCTATTTATGCCATCAGTTACAAAATGCCTAATTTTGTGTAACGCGTGAACTCTCAAGTTACACAAAATTTCATTTCGTAACGTATTGCATACAAGATTTTTTCTAATTTTGAAGAAAGTAATAAAAAAATAAAATTTAATATAATTGACAAAAATTTGGAAAACATAAATTTAGTTTGTTGCTGTTACTTCATGTTAGTTGTCAGTTTGACATTTTGTAAAAAAGTCTAGACGGAAGGTTTTTAGCGAGATTGATATATTTTTGGTTTTATTTTTAAAAAATGAGTGATTCAAGTTCTGAAGAGCTACCAAGTGATATTGACGAGGCAGCAGGTAATGCTCTATTATCAGTAATTCCCAAAAAGTCAAAGGCAGTTTATGATTTGGCATACGAAAAATTTGTTACGTGGTATGATGAGAAGAAAATTAAACATGTTAATGAGAAAGTTTTACTTGCATATTTTGAGGGTAAGAAAGATCTAAAAGTTTCCACATTATGGACACTTTACTCAATGTTAAGGTCTGAACTAAATCTGAAAAGGAATATTGATATTAAGAAATATACAAATTTGGTGGCATATATTAAAAGGCAAGCGGACGGGTACAGTGCTAAAAAGTCAAAAGTTTTTATTAAAGAAGATTTTGCCAAATTTTTAGTGGAAGCTGATGACAAAGAATACTTAACGGCTAAGGTTGCAATGATAATTGGAATGGCAGGAGCATGCAGAAAAGCAGATTTAACATTTCTTCCAGTTGAAAATGTTATAGACGAAGGAAGCTATTTTCGTGTTGATATCCCACCTTCAAAAACAAAAGTTATACGGCAGTTTGCAATTACCACTGGAGAACTTGAAAATACGAATCTTGTTGAAATATTAAGAAAATATATTAAGTTGCGTCCCCAGGTTCTTAAACACAACAGATTTTTTGTAAAATATGGAATGGAAAATGTACCAGAAATCCTGTGGGAATTAACACATTTAGCAGTCTGCCAAAAGTTATTGCACAATTTCTTGGTCTTTCAAATCCTGTTCTATATACTGGCCACTGCTTCAGAAGAAGCTCTGCCACTTTCCTAGCAGACAGTGGCGCTGATATTTTAAAATTAAAGAGGCACGGAGGTTGGAAATCTAGCTCTGTTGCGGAGGGATATGTTGAAAATTCCATGAATAATAAAAAACTTATAGCGCAAGAAATATTTGGTAAAACATCTAATGCAATGTGCGCCGCTTCCCAAATAACAGCAAGTTCGAGCAATGAAAAAAATATGTCGTCGGGAATTAATTTGAATAATTGCAATAATTGTGTTATCAATATTTATAATAATTAATTAATTTATAATTTATGTTTTTAACTTGTATTATAACAGTTTAATAAATAGAATAATTCTTTTTGTCACTAATTTTGAAATACATTTTTCGTCACCAATTGCATAAAATTTTACTTTACGCAACTAGTTACAAAAAGTAAGACGTTTCATAATGTCAATCAGTTTTAAAAAGTGTCACTTTATATGTCAAAATTAGAATAAAACTATTTGATCACGTAGAAACTATCCTCAAATATCATTCTTAATTATATTTCTCCTTAAGACTTACGGTGAGCGCTCGTTCCAAAGGGATATAGTTTTCGCTTAGTAACTCCTCAACGAAAAATGATAAAAGTATGCGGTTTTTTTAATAGACTACTAATATTATTTTACGTCGACGCTGTGTTTTGAAATTTTGAAAATATGCAAAATTCATTTAAAAAAAATTAATTTTATACTTTTTCAAAATTTCAAAACACAGCTTCGACGTAAAATAATATTTATAGTCTATTAAAAAACTGCATATTTTTATCATTATCCGTTAAGGAGTTACTGAGCGAAAACTATGGGTTTGTTCCAACACAGCAAGAATCGATTCCGAACCGTTCAGAATTAGTCAGTCAGTTCAGTTGTTAATGTACTCTCGGCGAATGCGACGTAATACGGTGTTGGTCAAACATTTTTCACGGTTCTGAACCAGTTCTCGACGGTTGTTGGAACAGACATTATATATCGTTTGATAGAGCGCTCACCGTAAGCCTTAAGTATTTAAGACCGCTTTCAATGTCAACGTATTTGTTCGATGGTAATTATTCTATCATCAATCTGAGTCTGACTGTTTTTAAACGCCACACACTGTATAAATAGAAAGCTTTCAAATTAGTACTGTATTGGAAAACATCAGAACCCTGTGTTGAGTTTCTATAGAAATATCAGATACCTACATTGAATTGGAGGCGTAATCTCAAGTAGAATTAAGAACGTCCGTGGTTTGAACAAATCACGTTTCGTTTAATGATAATCGTGACGGTTTTCCTTATCCACAGTCACGAAATCGCGTGATCATAATGGATCGTTTGAGAGAGTAATTCTGTGGAATGTACTTTAAACTTAATCAAATTTATTTGTTTAGTTCGCAATCTGAATTAGGAAAACAAACAAAGCAACATAAAATGTTCATAAACGAAGAGATCTCTTCAAAAAGAGTAAGCTATACATTTATCATTTTCATTAGATTATAAAAGTCAGCATGAAAGTGAAAATGATATTGGTATTTCAAATAAGCTTCACTGTAAACTACTACTGCTCATATTATAATGTGTGGACTAAAATAAAAATCTGTTATCCGAATAAATAACACAGCCCCACAAAAAAAACACCTACTCATACACAAGAGAGCGACATATGTATTCCCATGTATCCCGAGCTCAGAATTGGGCCTACACGTCTGGAATTGGCCCCAGGGGCCGAAAATGGCCAGAAATGCGGTTTTCGGATTCGAGTTTGTCGCATCATTTCTTTACATTTTCTGAGAACATTTACCATAGTAATGTATATTTTTTTACATCATCAGAAAGTAGAGATTTCAGCGACCAAAAAGCCCACCTACTTTTTAAAAAAAGCAGATATTTTGACGTGAGAATTTTCGATTGAAAATTAGGGTGCTTTTTCGATATTAAGTCAAAATAAGGTGAAAAACAAATATTTTAAATAAAAAAAATTACTGTGTATTTGTGACATGAAAAGGTAAGTTTTCAACAAATTTTGTGAAAAAAAAATTTTTTGTAAAAGATAAAAAACCAAAAACTTGGTTATATGAATTTTTCACACAAATTTTGAGGTTATGTGAAAAAAATATAAATACAAAAGTTGTAGATCCTTTTATTACCTACAACTTTGCTATTTAACTTTTTTCCATAGGACTTGTAGTTTTGCCAGAAATCGAGGTAAACCGTTTTTACCCTTAAAAACTCACCCCCTTCCACGTCCCGACCTCAGATCGCCCGTAAATTATTTTTCCTTTCATTTTTGTTGTATTCTCTTCCTTCTCCAATGGGTTTCATCCTACTATTATTTTTTTTGGTTTCAAAAATTATCGACCCTGCTCTATAAGTGCTAAACGTTTATGATACGTTTTGTAAGTATTACTAATGCCTGTTACTCTAAAACATTACAAACACGTTTTTGTTCAATGCCAATATATTAATCAGTTGACACAGACGTTTTATAAAGATTTAAATAAATAAGTTTTATTTAAAGATTTGGAATAACGTTCATTTAACGTTACAAAAGGTTTGCTAACATTTTTTGTTAAAAAAGTTCGTATTTTACACGTCATGTTAGACCGTTGCTTTTCTAACCATAAAATAATGGTTGATTTTGTAACGTAACACGAACTATCAACCAATGGTACGTTGACAATACGTTTAAATAACGTATGCGTGTTTACTGGGTACAGTTACAATTTATTATTCACTTTCCGTGACAGCTGGACCATTTCACCAACTTTTGCTTTCATTTGTCAATGAAAAGTTTACGTTCTTTGAAGAGCCAGTGAAAAGTTTCATAAGCTCACTGACCTTAAATACTTCGAATGAGAGAAACACTGTAAATAACCAAAGGGAACGTTAAACGCCACAAAGGATAAATTATTAAATATTTTTTTGCCATTCTTTTATGCCCCAATATTATGTGAATTGAGTGTTGATTTAACTCGACAAAAATACTCTACAAGGTCTTTTACTTTGGGGACAAATACTTCAAAGTTCTTAATTTTGAAGGAATTATATTTGAGACAAACTCACTTCATAATTTTTTTACTTTCAATTTAATTTTTATAATTTTTTAACAAACTGTAGATAAAACGACTAATTTCAACTTGCATATCATGTAACTTGTTAAATTTCGTCGTCATGAAGGATTCTTGCAGCATAATCCATTTAATTATTTCATATGCTATTCTCCTTTGGGGTCATGACCCCAATACCATGGTCTTTCTAGTGCTCATGTTTTTTCTCTACAGAGAAAAGCAATACGGATTATTTCAGGGTTGGGATACAGATAACTGTAGAGCGTCCTTTACTGATTTAAATATTCCTACTGTTCTTTGTACTTACATATTCCAGTGTCTCCTCTCGTAAAAAACAACATGCATAATTTCAGCAGAAGTCAGTATCAGCATTATAATATTAGAAATAAAAATGACTTTAATTGTACTTACTTTCGACTTCTGAAAACTAAAACAGGGTCTAATTATATAGGAATTGAGTTTTTAATAAATTGCCTCCAAATATAAGAACACTATACTCTAATTTGGGGTCAAGCTTCGTTTAAGGGAAATCAGCTATAAAAAAAATATAACAAATAGCATTCAGAGGCCTCTCTGAACACAGAAACATTAACATTTTCCCGCGGAAATGCGTCATTTCCATTATAAAGGAAATTTTGTGGACTTTAGAAAAAGAGAAATCAGTTACATAAAAAAAATTTTTTTATTTCTGAACACAATAATCTAAATTTGGTAAATGAAAATATAACAGAAGAAGTGTAGTTGAAGGTCCCTGGGTATTCGGAATGATTGCCGATAACTCAGGAGACTTAAGAATGGTAATTTATCCCGAAAATAAAAGGGATGCAGGCACGTTAATTCTCCTTTTGGAACAACATGTAGAGAAAGGGTCTATTATTCATTCGGATATATGGAAAGCGTATGATAGATTCACTAAATATGGCATTAGATTGTTAACCATAGTGTTATATCAGTTGCTGAAGACGGTACCCGACGGATCGAGTCATCGTAGTCGGCTGCAAGAAAATTCAAAAAGGTCAACATATTGTCACGGATTTCCCAATCCGAATTTTTTCTATTGCCAGAAAAACAATCCGTTAATTAATTACTTATCTTTATTAACTACTCAGTACACTACTGAACACTAATTACAACTCAACTAAACACTATTTCAATTAATTGCTATCTAAATCGCTCTAATCACTCAAATTCAACATTGTAATACAAGACTAACTAACTCGGCCGTTTATTCTTCTTCTATAGACCCAATGAATATTCCAGGTATTTTCTAGTATCTCTAGATCCATTTTCCCGTACGACTCGAATGCTTCTCGTCGATTCCCCATTTTTCCAGTCCCGTCTTGATCCACGGCTTTTTGTTTGTTTAAGGTGGCCGTATTTCTCGCCGTAAAATGATCAAATTTGTGATGTTTTTTAGGTACTGAAATCTTGAAAAATAAAACACCTAGAACAAAAGTAATAGCAAAAATAAAATTATTGATGTTTTGGTTATCCACTTTTACTATTTAAACTCTCTTCAAACAATATAATAACTTTTAAAATGCATTTGTATGACACACATTATTTCGCTATTCTAACCCCACATTTTAACAATTATTTTCACATACTTATAAAGAAAGGTGAACGATCTTATATGCAGAACTATGTAAGTTTATGTTATAACAATGTTTACATCTATAGTTGAATTTAAAAAAAATACGTATTTTGAAAGATTTCAGTACCTAAAAATTTACTGGATAAATGTCTAAAATTACTTGTATTTGTAGAAAACACTATTTCATGAATACGGCGCTCTTAACATAATCGTGTAGGGGCGATCAGGGCAATCTTAGCATTTCGCGGTACCACAGTCGTCAATTTGGGTGTAAGTGGGGCAAATTCCGTGACAATATTTCACCGGACGAATTTACAGACCGACTTTGTGAGTACTTGTGCAGATGCCATTGTAAGGAAAATATTCTAGATCCGATGGATCATCATTAATCATCATCATCATTAATTATATAAAATTAGAATATGGATATTTTTCAAATAAATAGTGTCAACATAAAAATCATTATCCGCCATAATATTGCTACAAAAGATACCTTAACTTTTAAATACAGAATTCTTACAAAGTCACATGATTTTTATTTAACATTTATATTTATATAACAAACATCTATGTGGATATAATTAATATATACGTTTCGAAATCCGCGCGCACAAAAATCGACCGGGCGCGCTCAATTTTTAAAAAATGCTACAAATCCACTTACTTTTTATAACTTGAATAACATTCGTTCACAAAACTCAAAAAACATGAATACTAATACTAATTAACTGTCGATTATTCATAAAACCCTAAAAGACATGAATGTAAATGATTTTTTTCTATATTTTCCTTAAAAACAATTTCCGCAAATAAAAGTTGAAGGAAAATGGAAATTTTCCGTACATTTTTACATCAAATCAAAACAGCAATTTTATTAACTTTGTGTTTCTAGAGCAGCATGTAATATAAAGACATTTAAAAAAGAAATTTTTGAGGCAATTTTCAGTTACAATATAATATAAGAAAAATTCGAGTTTTTCGGAAAACGAAACATTTCCGCGGAAAACGAAAATTGATTATATACTAGTAATCTTGTGTAGAACCTTCCTATAGAACAATTTCTTTTGTAACTGATTTCCCTTGAACGAGAGTTGGGTCCTAATTTGTTTAAAACAAAAATTAAACAATATTTATTCAAACATGCTTTTTATATCTTCGCTGAATATTTTATTGCAAATTTTAATAATATCGACAATTGACATTTGATATTAGAAATGTACACAGTTTATTCGTTATAATTTCATACACTAATTTTTGTAATGTTTTAAATTTTTATTATCGATTATTTCACTTTTATATGGTTTTATCATTTTCTTCATAGTGTGCAGTATTTTATAAATTGCTATCAATTTTGTATTATTAATTTACTTTGTGCTATATAATTGTCTATTTTAAACTTACTGTTCTTTTTTCTAAAGAATTTGTTTCCATTTTCTCTTAACACGAAACACGAAAATTAAATAAATAAATAAATAACACACCTTCAACAACACCAACTGCTTTTGCGCATTTTCCGCTCTTAAAATAATAGTAGGAGTATAAGTTCATAAACAAGGGAAAATATTTTCCTTGTCTATGTATAAGTCTTGTGTAAAGAAAAATCGCTGTCAACTTGACATTAGGACAACAACAAGGAAAGCCACCTCGTCAAATAATAACATTTCTTAAAGTAATCTGTTGGCAACAAGTTCATTTCGCACTTAAAAATGAATCAATGCACCTAAAAACATGAACAAAAAAACAAAATGTGGGAAAGGTTTTCGACAAAAATTGATATTTTGAAAGAATTTAGTTACGAAATTATTACACAGGGTATTTTAAAATTAGGGATATACTACAATCTAAAACGCCAACATTTAACAAAAGACAGGATATACAAGTTGAAATTAGCCATTTTATCTACAGTCTGCTAAGAAAATTATAAAAATTTAACTAAAAACAGAAAATATGAAACCTCAAATTTTAGCATATATTAACTTGTTGCGTTTTTTTGCATGTGAATGTAGTTTTATGTTACTATTAATTGAGAAATTACCAGTATTCCAATATAAATTACAATATTTTCCAACAATTTTGTCAATTTAAACCGCATGCCTATTAAATTGACAATGTACATTATTTTATGCATTTCCAACGCCCATTAAATTAATTTGTATGACCACAAATTTATATTTAGTTAATAAAGACAAATCGTATTTGATTTCTATAGTTCAATGCCAGAAACTGTAGTATTCATTCGAGCTTATTTTGAAGTTTAGTAAAAATGTGTAAAGAAAATAATTCATACATACATTTAATGTACCTACCGCGTGTAACGATTAATTTATTTTCTTTGCGAAATATTATAAAATTATGTGAATTTACTACAGTACTACATTTACGAATACAATGTCCATAAAAAGTTTGCATACTTCTTCTACATCTTTGTCAGACAAAAATTTATTTGAATAGCTATTGTAGGTACGCATGATGTAGCACGCAGCTATATACAGTGGTCACCGGTTACTCCATGCTGAACCTGAGCGATTCCAACACTAAGCTAGCTCTATCACACAGGTGCTAAAGTTGTTTTTTTAACGCTGGTGCGAAAATAGAAAACAATTCAGAAATTTTAAATGAACCCTATATAACCCTCCGCTATTGTACTGGACTTCCTTACACCGTGCGTCTTAACTGTAGTAAAATTAGCACCAGAATCTGTCAACAAACTACCTGAAGATCGTCGGAAGCAATGTCCAGTATAAAGGTGCGAATCAGGCAAATTTTGAAATGTGTTGATTCTACTGGATGAACCAGTAATAACAAAAGTTCGTTGCACATTAGTTTTTGTGTCTGGTATATCCAATGCACAACTACTTAGTGAAAATCCTACATCTTCAATATTCGAAATCTTTGAAAATTACGACAACCGTCTCCGTGAGATATGTTTCATTCTGCGCTTTTGCGAAAAATTTGTTGATTTGTTCCCTGGTCAATACTTTTGACTTTTTCGGTCGATATCTTTCGCCATTTCGCTTTAAAAAAACAACAAGCTTGTAATATTTGCTTATGCCCTGATTATTCTTCTTTATGTTCATCTTCGTCTTCAACAAGGAGTAATATGACCAAAGCGTTGACAACACACACTACATTTTGGACTTTTCTTCAAAGTATACAAAAATTACTTTTTCACTGCACTTGCCACTTGCCACAACATTTTTCAGATCACACAAGAAACGATTGTATAAAAATTAGTACTTACCAGGCTTTGACTTACCAAGCAATAACTCAAAAGTGATTCTATTAGCAGCTTCTTGTCATATTTAGCACTTATAAATAATTATTTAACAACCAACATATTGTCAAATGATTAATATATGTTCCCAAATTATATTGTCATCTTGAACGATTTCAGAAATACAAATTATAAGCTCTTATCTCTAATAGGTAACAATTTCATTTTTATGTTTATTATTAGAATGTAAAAGAAAAATTTTGCAGCTAACTTTGGAAATAGTATTCTTTATACAATATCTAATATTGTGTATCTACTTTTATTGAATTAAATTATATTTTAGGGAACTCAGAAAGTGCCTTGACTGCGTACACTATGGCTGGTATTTAAAATATTTTGCAGAAGGGGCAGGAATTCATGGGGAAAAGCAAATAAATGTTGAATGTTTTGTCCTATAAAACATTCCCTTAAACTTAGTAATCGACTACAAAATTAGTGAAATACTTGGAAGGGTCCACATGAATTACAGTACTAAGTGAAAATTTTCTGGGCTATAAAAATTCGCATTATTTTTGTTTCTTTATAAATAAACACTAATTATGTCCTTTATATGCCTCACTTCTGCCCAAGAGAGACAATATTATATATTTTATTAAATACAGTCTAATAACGAACAGGGATAGGAAGGTACAAAGAAAGTGATAAATATACACTATCATTATTGATTCTTAATAATATTACTAACCTAAATTAAAAACTGAATCTATTTCATGATTGAATGTGTTTAACAATCTTTCGTCATAAATGTATTAAGCAGTATTAGCTGTATTAAAATAATTTTAATGAGTAATCAATTAAAAATAACAAACATCTAGTATCTGTTGCTACATATATGCTCAAATAAGATCAATTTTGAAGTCAATTTGTTTTTAAGTTTTTACCTATAATAGAAATATCGACATCATAACAAAATAATAACTTTGCGGTTGAAATGGTCCAAATGAAAATATCCTATGGTAATTTTTTACCAGGTAAATTATTACTAGGTACCTCTATATAAAATTTTACTCTTGGATTTATAGAAAACTCAAATTGAAGCGAATCATAGATGATGCGACCATTAAGAATTAGGACACCTTTCTGAAAAAATTTTGGGACGAGCGATTTTAACGATTTTATACAGGGTGATTCAGAACTAATCTAAATTAACTAATCTTAATAAATTTTGAATGTACAGGGGCTCATACAATTTAGTAAATAAAATCAAAAAGAGCAGTTCTAAAAATACACTGCAAGACACTAGAACCTGGTCCACTGTAAAACTTGATAAGGCGGCAAGGCATGCAATCGGCAGCCGGACAAAAAATAGAAAGAAATTTCCAAGGAAAGAAATAAATAACATTTTATAACACCTGTTTTATGCAGCAAATTCAACTGCTTTTGACGCTATTGTTATTAATTATTAATTTATGGTTTTAATTAATAAAATAGTTTGAGATTCCTGATGTTTCAACAAAATTTTGGGCCCGTCTAACCCATTTTCTACAAATAAAACAAATGTTTCTGCCTGTGTGTCCATTTGAACTCGTAAGTTATTGGCAGCAACCATGATACATTTGCGTAAATCATCAATAATAGGTATCCACTTTGGTGCGATACACTTAATTTTTTAAATATCCCCACGAAATGAAGTCCAGATGATTTAAAGTTAGGAGATCGTGGTGGCCATGGTACCGGTATTCTTCGTCCAATCCCTTGGTATGAATGCTTGGACACGCTATACATGGATATAGTTGGGCCCCGTTTGATATGCCACCCTTCTGCAATACGCCGTGGACGTTCTGGACCTCCATTTCTTCTACGATTCGGTTTCAATTTTCCCTCACGTTGCACGATATTTGCACTCACTGCACACCGCAGTAAAAGTAGTTGCATTTGGCACACGTTTACTGGGAAGTCGTTCTGCTAAAGCATTTTCACATCGCCATAAATTAAAACGATAGCAATCAACTTTGAGTTGCTATTCACGTAAGCCATTTTTGATACTTGAAAAACTAATATAAAGACTCGCATCACAAAAAAGGTTAGTACTTACAAAAAGTAGTCGGATTTAAATATTTGGAATTGCTTGGCTAAAAATTCCAAAAGCCCAATAATGTAATAGTTTTTCATTACCCTGTATAATATATTAGCCTTCTAAATATACCTAGCCTATTACGATGATCCAGATAGCTGGCAATTTACGGTATACTACGATTTTAGTTTGGTTTGTAGGCCAGTTGTCACTAGTTGAACAATTTCCGAGCTGAATGCCACGTCGTCGGTACTAGTAACTTGACGTTTCAAGAATCATGTCGCTCTCTTCAGAAGCAACTCTGAAACTGAGTTTTTGCAACAAACTTTTCTGGCAACGTGACGTTCTTCAGCATTACTTAAAACCCCTATGATCCAAATTTCATCAATTTGTAACGAAGAATATTTTTTTACAGAGCCTTAACATTTTTAATTTATTGAATTTGTGTTTCCAACTAAAATATAGAAGGCACTGGAAATACCTGAAAATTGTCATCTGCAATACTGTCCCTTGCATATTAGAATATAAATTAAAATATTATAATGATACAGACAATAAACTCTGTAAATATAATTTCGTATATGCGTATATGAATTTAGTCTCAATGCGATATCTATCCACAAGAATTTGCTACAACTTTTATTATTTCCTTTTTTTATTTTTATTACCGACTCTTCAATCATGGAACGTGTTTTATCAGCTTTATAACATTTCCACAATTTTACGTTGCGTCCATCCTGAGAAGACTAAGATGATCTTTTGATGAATTTTACATTTTATTCGAAAAAAGGAATGAGATGAAGCTTACACCTCGACAAAATGTATTTGATACAGTGGTTGTCATGGTTCACATTGTGTCCACAAAATTATCAGTGTACTCTATTCTGATATTTTTCATTTACACATATCACACAAAATTATACTCAACAAAAGCTTATACATTTGTAGTGATTCGTACACATAAAAATGTAAAAGCTCGTGTAAACGTATAAATTGTATACAGCATAAAATTGATTTTCATATGATTTTTCCATCACATTTACCTACAATATATTTATTATCATATTTTATAATTTTTAACTATTTCGGTATAATATATAAAATAAAGGATAATTAAAACTAGGATAATTAAATATACACCCGTGTGTTAGTGTGAATGATTTTGATTCAACTATACTTCCAAAATTGTAGAGTGACTAATGCTATAAACCTGCTCACAATTTACAGCAGTCAACACAAAGAAATATACATACAGCCCTTATATTTTTCCAACAAAATCGTGTGCCGCATATCTCTGAGAGCATACCCGATTACACAGCTTCTGCTACGCATGCGTTGCAGTTAGTAAACATTAGTACGCATGCGCTGCTGGCTTTTGATTGGCTGCAACGAATTTTCGGATCCAACTGTTTCATTTCCATCGCTATCATGGGCATGGGTATATCGTTCGGTAGGGCAAAATTTCGGGTATATCTTTTCGTTAATTTAATTATGAATGTAATTAATTTTATTAGTGATTTCATAGAAATGAGGAATATCGGATGATGACATGTATGAAGAGTTTAGTGCGCGACGTCAAAATATGAGTGTAAGTGATGTTGAAATATATATTTCATTATAAAAATTGTATGTGAATAGCATATGTGTGCAAATAAAAGAGTGGTAAAGAAGTACAACTGCTAAACGGAAAGTGATGGATATTTTTCAAATGAGTTTTCGACAAAAAAATTCTATTGCTATATCTTACAATATAAAACTTAGTCCGTATAAATAAAATCGAAAAGAGTATACTCATAGAAAGGACGAAATAGTGATACGGCGAAGAAACTATTTAAAATAAATATTAGAAAATAAGAATCTGGATCGAAGAATATATTAAATTTTGACAAAACATAGGTGTATGAAGGTCATAGGGAAAGCGGTACGATATGATATAATAAGTGGTAATGTGTGACCGTTATAGTGACAGTGCTAGTAACCAGTAGTAAATAGTGTGTATGTATACTAAAGCCTTTTGTCCTTTTGAATGCGGAATTCGCAAATATTTGCACAATTTATTTAATGGTGGAAAAATTTCTATTTGTAATAAATTTTGTCAACTACCTATAACATTATCATTTTCATCATGAAACTGCCATAGTAGATTATCAGAAGTTCAAAACAAATTTATTAACACCACATAATAATGAAAGAGGCAATAATACTTGTAGTGTTTGACAGTTTCGCAAATTGCAATTTCTGCGTTTTTACGGTTGCTTTATGTTGAGTCAAAAATCAATAACAGTAAAAAATGTTACAAAAGTTAACAATAAAGAATATATGGGTAGATATTGTGGGTGTAGTTCAACGCTGGTCGGGGCTTTAGTCCGTAGAGTAGTTAGTTTCTCACACAATATTGTTAATACCTAAAAATATATAAAAAACAATTAGATAAAGAATAAAAATGTTGTTGATTAAATAAGTATGTAATTGTTATGTTTAATTTAAAATTGATTGGCAAGTTAATACTTTTGACATTGTCGATATTTAATTTCAAATAACGTTAATTTATTGGTATAATAATATTTATAGTTAGATATTTGACTCTACTTAAAGGAGGTCACCTGAAGAAGCAATTCTAAAAAATGCAGAAATAGGTCAGATCTCATCTACTGTGGTTGAATTTTCAAGTTCACACAGTTGAAAAGTGACCTTAGATTATTCTGTTCTTTTAACTAAATTGTTCTTACTTTTACATAAACTATTTATAATATTTTTCCAAAACTGCTTTCTGAGTTACCTCCTTGTACGTTTAACGTAGACGTTACAACAGAATGTTTTCATTAAACCAGGTTAGTAATTTAAATAGATTTTAATTTTTATTTTAGATAATTATTGAATAGAGCTTTGTCTGTGGAATTGTTCATTAGCATACCTAGATGTTTGGTATCAGAGGGCATACATATGACTTCATTGATAAGAATTGTAGGAGATTTGATTTGTATTAGCTTAAAAAACCTTTCTAATACAGTAAAAAACTGTCTATCAGGTATTATTAGTAATAAGAATGTTCATTTTTGTCATTTCTGCATTTACAAAACGCTCCTAAAAAGCGATTGCATGGTAGTTGACATTGTGAGAGATGTAAGCTTTATCTATGCATCTAAGTCATCTCAGTCAATGCTTATCATAGACGCCGACTTTCCGCAGGAAAATAATGTTTTATCTCATTTTTTAAATAGCGAGCTAAAATTCTGTAATAATTTTTTTATTGAATTTTAGGCCTTCCTCAGCACGTGGTTAAAATTTGTGTACCCTGTTAACCCTGTATATCAGTTACTATCCCGTTATTTTCGTAAAGGCGCAGAAAGCTAGGGATTTTTAGTCGCAAACGTGTTCTGCATAGGAATGCATAGTGGCAATTTCATGCTCGGTCTGACATGCTATTGGAGTGGTTACAATAAAATTAGTCAAAGTCAGCTGCCCAAGAAGAGAATTCCTGCATGTGGTGTGTCCGTGAATTAATTGAAATTATTATGAAATGTGCACATACAGTCATATTAGTTCCATCCACGCAAATGTAAATATGTATGTATACCAACGAAAGGATGTTTCATTTAGTATACATTTTTGATGCAATATGGAATGCTGTGTATCAACTGAACTATCATAATAAAAAATTAATTATTTTGAAACTTTAACAACACAGAGATGTTTTAAAATATCCAGGAGATATAATCTATTTTTTACATAAACAATGTGTCTTTTTTACAGAATGCAAAAGTTGATTTTGGTAGGTAACAAAAAAGTAGTGACAGAATTACATATTGTAATTCATATTCTAAGAGTGTTTAATTCAAATTGAGCTCGGAAAGTGAAGACCAGCATTTACCAAGGGAAGTATTGGAAGCGGCACAAAGTATTGTTTCACAATGAATCTCAGAAAAATCGTGGAGGTAGTACGAGATAACGTACAACGAATTCAAGGGGTGGTGTAGTTCGAAGAAAATTCAAAAAGTATCTGAAGCGGTATTGCTGGCATACATAAACATAAAATTAAACCTTCGACATTATGATCAGTATATTCCATGTGAAAAAATATGGAAAATATTTCCAAAACTAATACCATATTTGAAAAACAAATCAGTTGGATATCGTCCAAAAAAATCCAGAATTTTAACGAAAGAGGGCATTGAGAAATTTTTACAAGATGTGCCTGATAATAGATATCTGCCAGCAAAGGTAATTAAAATTAATACAGGGTGCCCTATAACTTATAGACCATAGAGCAACCGGAGATAGTAGACATAAAAATATGTCTATTGAGGCAAACTTGCCTAAGTAATATGTTACTATTTAAAGAATTACAGTGTGTTGAAAATTAGAAGACAATTTCGAAAAATGATGGTATAATTAGGTTTTTGGGAGCGAGAAACACGAATTTGGCATTAGTTTCAAGATATTTCCTAGAGGGCGCTTGCTACGTGCTTTGTGTTGAGTTAATTCACTAATATTTTTTTTACCTGTACAGTTAATAGAATTTATAAATTGAGCTATAAAAGAGCCAACATTTTTACCAAAAAAAGCGACTCTTAGTCGATCTCGATATCTCAAACCGTTTTCCGGATTGAATGTGTCATTGCACATTATGTCGATGACTGAAAACTATTTAATTTACAAGTGTAAAATCAGAAAATAAACAATTTACAGTAATGTTTGTTATACACAATATGACATATAAATGGAAAAATTCAGAATTTGACAAACTTGATAAATAAGTACTATCACACAGATCGCCTGGTTGATGCTAACACAGTTTTTTGCATTTTCCTCGAAAACGGTGCATTTTTATCAAATGTTACATATTACAAGGTTTAGAATGAGAAAAACTCAACTTAAAAAAGTTAGAGAACATTTGTGAGTTCGGCAAAAACATATCTGTGACAAATTTTAATCAAATCTCTTAGTCTGCAAAGAAATTACATACAAAATTTAGAGTTTTTAAAATTATCTAACACGCCCTGAACCTTAAAAATGAGATAGCTGTGGGGCATTCGTTTATTAAGCAAACTCTACGTATTTTTCAATGTTCTATCAACCCTATAGTTTGTTTAGATATGAAAGAGAGTAATAAAAGCTTATTGTGTATGCAAATCGTAAATAAATGTAGTACTGGTGCTGGTATTCATATTATGTATTATCGGTATAGATAAGGTGTACTTTTAAAAAAACTTTGTGTGATCGGGTTGTACTAAATTGTAGCAGGTAGTTAAAATTTAATCCCCGACAATCCGTCTTTGTCTATGCCGCTTCAATTTCTCCGTCCATTTCTCTTATAAGTAAACGATATAAAAACAGCATTTCAAAACATGAGGCTACTTTAAGCATCATAACCGGGTTAAGAGAATTATTCAATATTATTATCAAAATATTTATTTAAATTTAATAAATATTCTTTTATTCCACACAAACATATATGTATTTTGAAAATTCAAATTAAGGTGAGTAAATGCAGTTTTGTATAAATGTATAATAAAGAAAATAAAAAAGTAGGTATATTAAAATTCATCCTCTGATTATTCTGATCAATTATCTTCGTCTCCTAGATTGATAACGATAGGTTCCACAGTAACATCAATTAAATTATCGAGTTCCCACATTTTCTCCTCTTCTTTTTGTACATGATGTATACATCTTTGCCAGTTATCTGCAGTTACTCGTTCCAAGGATTTTTTTAACAAAATTTTCACGTCACTTAATTTAAACGTCGTATTATTTCGCGCTACATCTCCTTTTACCCGAGCCCATATTAATGCGATTGGGTTAAGTTCACAGTGATAAGGTGGTAACAGTAGTACCGTTATTTGGCGATTTGTTGCCATTTCATCGATATACATATTTTTGCTGATCTTTATTAAGATTGACAAGTGTTAAAAGTTCCTTTTTCACTATACTTGTTTCAAAAGAAATGTTTTTTCCGGATAACCATTGATATATATCGGCTTTCCTCCAAGCAGTCGTAGGCGTCCGCTCGGTCTGCCGTGAATGGTAACTGGCATTATCCATGACAATTACAGACCCCGGAGGGATAAGATCCAACGTCTATGTAAAATACTCTTCGAAAACTTTTGCGTTCATGTCTTCGTGATAGTCACCTATATTTTTAGATTCAAATAAAAGTAAACCGTCATCTACAAAACCACTGGCACTACCTATATGTGTCATTATTAATCTTCGCCCTTTACCTGAAGGTGCCTTGAACCCTGTTGAAAGTCCATCCAAAAATGCTTGTCGAAAACTTTTTACATTTTTATCTTGCCATACTTTTGTTGCAGTATATCCCTCGTTGATAATAAATATTTCTCCCTTCGCCACGGAATTTTCTAATTGATCTTAAGTAGGATCTTCGCCAACAAATAATTTCATCTTTATCGATAAGAACTGACTTCCTGTTCTGCTTTTCGTAGCAAAAATTCAACTCTCGTAAGACGGTCCATAATTTGCTTCTACTGATTTTTGGCAAATCGTTGTCCTCTGAAAGTTCACTTAAAATTTTGTTTAACGTTGGTATTTCTTTTTTAAAATAAAATGTGTGTACTTTTCTGCGAATTACATTTTTGAAGAAATCATCTATAACGACTTTTGACCTCCCTGTAGATGATTTTGGGGGATTTACAGTATCTTGTTCATTTTTTTGTTTCCTTTAAAAGTCTGTAGATAGTCGATTTTCCAATCCCTGTCATTTTGGAACACTTTTCCAAGATGTCGTCAACACTGTTAGTAGGATTTTGGTGTTTCAATGCATTAAATACATTTAATATAATAATCTTCTCATTCTGAGACAGCGCACATGAAGCTCGACATTTTACCCAAACAATATTATATCCACTCGCACAATAGTCACTAAACACAAGTCGAATTTTACTCTACTGCACTAGCACGTCTTCGTATATTCAGCTCTAAGACTGGATTGATCTGTCACAATACACTGGTTCCTGCCCTATGATGTATCCAGTAAAATATACTAATGTACACCCATTACCTGTTAGCATTAGTCTTACCCGATAATTACCTGAAACGAAATATTACCACGCCCATGGCCGGTTCTTATCTCGGGGTTTTATTACTCTCTTTCATTTCCAAACAGACTATAGTAATATTGCCATGTCTTTTTGAAACACCCGCTATATACATTTTAACCACTTATGTAATTAGTAACGTTTCATCCGGGATTTAATAAAAAGCCTTTTGACAAAATAGGAAGCCAGTTAAATACTTTAAGCTTTGCACTTTGCCGAGAACTCCTGTTTATAAAGCATTACTGCCGTCAAAAGGCAAATATTTAAAGTAATATATACAAAGTAAATATTTCATAATATATTTTTTAATACTATTGCAAATAATTATGATAGTACTGCAAGGGTCTATCATCGTTTCTTTCTTTACTAACAGAAAAATTAATAGGAGATGTTATTAGTTTTTTTTCCTGAGAGTAATCGAGATAATACAGACGAAATATACTATTGCAAAAGTTTTACAGAAATGGTAAATACAAATGCAAAACAACATGCCAATTTAACTTGCACAAATGTTATTGCAATAATAATGTGTACTTTCTATTCCCTATACATTTGAAGATAAATTATTTTTAAAAATAAACTTCATACTATTGCAAGTTTTGTTTATCACGCAAGTCGTAAAAGTTTAAATTGCCATTTTATATTAATTTATCTAGTATAATAAAATAGCTGTTCGGTGATATTTACTTGTCTATGTCTATTCCCTAGCTGTACATATACATGTTATTAATAGTAAACGAGTAGGTACCCTAAAGCTACTTTTCGTTCTTGGTACAAGTAGCTTAAAACTTCACTTTTCATTCTCTTTATTTCATATTGCATTCAAATTACCTTAATATTAACCTTTTAGCTTTTAAATCAGATTTTCATATTGTTCTCCTTAATAATGATTATTTAAATAATTTATTTCCAGGTATTGACTTGCTAGGCTGTAAAGTTTATATAAATAACTTTTTTTGTATGTTTACTTAATATATATTCCTCCACAAATTAGTAATAATGAGTTAGAACTATTTCTAGAATCTTTTGAAGATAGTATTGTAGATACTAAAAATGGTTTAATTTTAGGAGATTCTAATGTCACTCATTTTATATCTACTAACTTAAATGATTTCAAAACGAGATTTATTCAATACTTCAATGGTTTTCAGAAATTCAACGCTGTTACCAATCTAAATGATCGTATACTGGATCTTTGCATTTCTGGTGCTTGAGGATAGTCACTATGCTGCATTGGCTGTACAGGTTCTAGCGTCATTAAGAATTCCGTCAAATTTTCCTACTAATTGCTATAATTTTAGAACAGCGAATTTTGTAGACCTTTATAATGCACTTCTGTAAAAAAACTGGCATTTTGTAAACAACTTCACTGACATTAACTCTGCATGCGATGCATTTTACCAGGATATTTTTAATTTATTTTACCAACACGGACCACACTAAATTTAAACATAAATATAAAATAATATTATAAATAATATTAAAGTTAAAGGCTGTCATCACAGAAAATTTAAAAATATTCGTAACAACTTTCATTTAAATGAGTTTAAACGTTTGAGACGCTTAATAAAAAATCAGCTGTTTTTTTGCTTACAATAATTATCTTATGAACATCCAAACCAATATTAATAGTGATCCTAAAACGTTTTGGTCGTTTGTTAATAATAAGAAAGGGCACACGCGTATACCTAAGAATGTTATTTCGATAATCAATAATTTGTCTATCCCAATCAAATTATTGATGTCTTTTCTAATTTTTTTGCTGGCGTTTTTTTCGATGAGAATGTTCAGAATCCAAATCTTTTATTAGATTATTATCAATCTTGCATTAACATACAGCAATTTACGGAATCTGATGTTCTTCTAGCAATTCATAAATTAAAAAACAAAATGTCATGTGGTGACGATCAGATTCCTAGTTTTCTACTAAAAGATTGTTCAAGGGTTCTGTGCACTTTGTTCAATATTGCATTATCAACAGGGAGTTTGCTGATAGGTGGAATCTGACAAGAGTGTGTCCAATTCTAAAAAGTGGTAACCCTGCAGATGAGAGTTGTTATCGCCCTATTGCCATATTTATTTATTGCTTCCAAACAGGCATCATTGCCTAATTACATGGAAAGTACGTAAGTAATAGCAAAATACAATACAAATAGTAATATATCATAGCACAGGTACAGTATAAGTACTTAAAAGCTAGCAGAATTTAAACATAAATACAACAGATAACACAACCAGAGAAGTAATTATAGATTATCTATCGAATATATATGTTTTATGATTTATAAAAAAACACCAAAAGATCCAAAGGGATCCACACTATTCTTAGAGGAAACCTGGTTAACTAGATGAAACAGTATCAGGATGGGTGTAAACTGGGTTGTCCTACGAATGGGGATGTAGAGAAATTCATGCATTCTAGTATTTCTAAGATGTGTATTAACACAAATCAAGGACAACAAATATGAGTCATCGATAAGAGAGTTTATTATTCTGTATCCAAACAGGAGCATTACAATGATACGTCGATTATATAATGTATTCACTTTAAACTCTTTACACAAATGAACAGTCCGAGTAACATTATAATCTGGAGGTCTGTTATATTTTTTAAAATAGATGAATCTTAGAAACTTTTTCTGAACTTTTTCTACTTTCTCTGTATATATTCCAGGTTGTGAATGCTATAACAGCGAAGCATATTCAAGTTTGGGCTTAACTAAACTGAGAGACAATTGAATTGATGTTCCAAAAATTTTTTGATTCTCGTATCACGAAACCTAAGGCATTATAGGCTGAGGCGGTTATATTTTCAATGTGCATATTACACGATAGTTTTGAATCAATAGTTACGCTTAAATCTTTGACAAAATTTTGTTTGATTAACTCGACCTTATTCATTTTATACCGATAAGATAGTATTTGCTTATTACGAGTAAAGGTTATATTATAGTATTTTTGAACATTGAAATCAAGTTTATTAGTACGACTCCATTTAAAAGCCGCATGTTGGAGTAAAATAAAATCATTAAGGTATTCGATACGTTTGTAAAACTTTAGGTAGTCTGCAAACATCAAGCAATTCGAATTTTGTAATACGTCAGTTATATCATTTATAAAAAATAAAAATAGGAGTGGCCCCAAATTAGACCCTTGGGGTACAACCGAATTAGCTCTACATTCATCAGAAAAAAAAACATAGTATTTCACAACAAACTTTCAGTCTTGAAGATATGATATTATCAACGCGATCACAGAATCCGTAACTCCATATGCGCAATTAACACGTCATGGTCAACCTTATCAAAATCCTTGCGAAAATCCGTGTATATCGCATCCACTTGCACACCCTGCTCAAAAACCTCCACAATGTAATGGGTAAAATTTAATAAGTTGGTAGAAATCGAGCGTTTTGGAACAAAACTAACAATATTACTAAAATGATTTCATAATAAAGCATACAATATTTGTTCGATATAATTATAATTTTTTTTTATAATTTTCAACACTTGATTTATCACCTGATTTGTATATTAGATTAATTATTGAGGATTTCCACAATGTAGGAAATTTATTGTATTTTAAGATTCAATTATAAATAAATAAAAGAGGTTTTTTCAGATAATCCGAGCAACCCTTCAAAACATATGGTGGTATACCATCCGAACCTGCCAATCGCTTAGGTTTTAATTTCTTAACAGATATGTTATAATCAATTTCAGTAATTTGCTTTATACTAGACATATGGTAGTATGATAATGTATTTTTATTATACTCATAAGTCGCAGATTGATCAGAATACACAGATAAAAAGAATTTAGCAAAGGAATTACAAACTTTATCGGCTGGGATCATACCATCCCCATTATAAAAACAGACGCTGCTGAATATGACGATTGTTTGTTTTTATAATCCGATTGTATACCGTATTCTATTTGATCCAAATAAGAACTGTAGGCTGCGCGAGCGACGTTTTTTATTTTTTTCCTAACAGCTTCATATTTACTTTTAAATAGGTCCGAAACCGTTTTTAATTTATTAAGTTGTTTCTTTTCCTTTATTAGAGCTTTAATTTCGTTTGTCAAATAGGGGGGATACTTGCTGCAGCTAAATCGCGACATAACTATTGTCTAACATTGCAAAGGTCTTTGAGATGTGTCTGTGCAAGCAAATATTTAAAAATGTCGTACATATCACCAAATCAGCATGGTTTTGTCCCTAACAACATTATCTAACTTGGCTGAATTTACTCAGTATACGGCGAATTATGTTGATGACAAAGGACAAGTTGATGTCATTTACACAGACTTTTCAAAGGTTTTTGACAAGGTGAATCATAGTATATTGCTTTGCAAGTTGGAACGTCATGGTTTTAGTAACAGCTTACTTCAATGAAAGCTGTACGTTTCTTATAACGATTTCAAGTCGAACACCTTTATTATGACATCAGGAGTGCATCAGGGCTCTAATCTGGGGCCACTTCTTTTTATCCTATTCGTAAATGATTTATCTTTAACTTTAAAATCTAATCATCTTTTGTTTGCTGACGGCTTGAAATTGTTCTTGAATATATCATCTACGACTGACTGTTTGATTCTGCAAGACCTCGTAGATTATGTTTATACTTGGTGTATTGATAATTATTTACCTATTAATATAAATAAGTGCAAAAGATGTACGTATTCTCTCAAAAATCAGTCACTAATATTTGATTATAATATAGGTATGTCACATTAAACACGTTACGATGAAATTAAAGATCTTGGTGTAGTGTTTGATAGCAGATTATCTTTTTCTGGTCATATTAATTCAAATATTATATCTGCATACAGTACCCTAGGCTTTGTTATAAGGAGTACAAAATCTTTCACTGATGAGTCTATATTATTCGCTCGTACGTTCAAAACTCGAATACTGTAACCTTATTTGGTATCCCTACTATCACATCTACAGTAACCATTTGGAAAGAACACAGCGACGCTTTCTTAAACTCCTATATTTTCGCATCGACAATTATTATCCTTACAGGGGATATGATCACCAGTTACTTTTGCAAAGATTTCATATGCAGTCGTTGTATACTAGAAGAGTGATTACTAGTTTAACTTTTTTATTTAAGCTATTTAATGGTATGGTTGATTCTCAGACTTTACTCAATTTGTTCAATATACGTGTTCCGAGACCTGGCTCTCGTGAGAATTCACTGTTCTATTGTCGAAATGCTAGAACAAATGTACGTTTAAAATATCCTATTTATTTAATGGCTAATAAATTATAACAAAATAGCGGATCAGTGTGATATATTTCCTTGTAATAGTAATGATTTGTTAAAAATTGTATCAGATTATTTCAATAATTTTCAATATTAGTTGTAGTTTTTCTTTTTAATTTTTCTATTTTTCATTTTTCTTGTTTCTGTTTTCTTTCAACTACATATATTTAATTTATAATTTTCCGTCATTTCCTGTACTATAGTATGCTTTTTATTATATAAATCTATTTGTTTTGTCCTGTAAATGGAATATTTTCTGTTGGGAAATAAATGCATTATTATTATTATTATTAATCGTAAATAGTTTTGCGACTTTTCATTAATTTATAGACATATGAATTGCTTATAAGTTAAACATACTCGTACTATCTCGTACCAACGATTGGAAATAAAAATTGACATACAAAAATGTATTTGGTGTTTTTTATTTTGTTCGAGTGTTCTATTTACATTCAGTTATCAAAATGGATGAAGAATGCATACCGCGAGATGTCCGGCAATACCTGGATTATCATGTAAATTTTTAGGACTTTTGCTTTATAGTACTACATTAAAGTTCCATTTAGTGTCCTAAAAATGATTTAAAAAATGCATCATTATTGAACAGTATGAAATAAATATATTTTAAGAAAAAAAAATAATTAGTTTAAACTATTATAAAAACATTTTCCATATTTTCATTATAATAAAATGTTGGAGTAGTAATTTTATCAGTTGAAATAAAATATGCTGTGAATTAAAAATAAACAGTATGCGCCAAAAGTATGGAATAAATTCAATAAAAACGAAACAATTATTTTTTGAGAAAAATCCTCGAACAGGTCGATTTTTAATTTAAAAAATACATATTTTAGCGTAAAATGCAATTTTCGTATAAAATTTAATCAATTGTATTTTATTTTACATACCTCGGAATTGTTACTTTTTTTGGATAAAATTTACGTTTTCTAACATTCTATCGTCATTTACTCGAAAACTCTCCTATGTGAGAGGGCAAAATTTTAGTACTGTCTGACAGAATTAAACGATCTTTCAGAATCAAGGAAAAAAATATGGTGTTGACATTTAAAAAAAAATCGATGAGGTCATTACTCGAAAACAAATGACATTTTTTAAATTAAAAATCGACCTGTTCGAGGATTTTTCCCAAAAAATAATTGTTTCGTTTTTATTGAATTTATTCCATACTTTTGACGCATATTGTATAATGACGTTTTATTTGTAATATAATAACAAATGTCAATAAAATGGTAGCTATGACTTTGTATAGATATTTCTAACACGTTAAGTTCAAATAATATTTTTATTACTCAAACTTGTACAACACCATGCTTAATTGTTATTTATTTCTTCATTTCGTTAATATATACGTTGCAGCATATTTGCCTTCAACAGCAACAAAAAAAAATTATAATACATTTTCCAAAAAATGTATTTATATAAATGTCAATAAAGGTATCTATTTTTATATCTAAGCTATATTCCTTAGTAAAGAAACATTCGTTTTCTTTCAATAATAGCTAATAAAATTAAGAAAATAGGTATATACGGCTATGAACTCAACAATCTTGAACCTATGATTTATGGCAAATTTTATTTCCCGATAAGGACAAAAGTTACGTTAAGACATTACATTCCACTGAGACATAAAGTTTCAGTTCAATTCCTGCGAGATTTCCTCAAAGTTATAGTATAAAAAGTCTATTGAATACTCGGATATACTTTCTGAAAATAAATGCATGATTCGTAAATATACAGGGGTAAAAATTTAACTACGTGCTCAGAAGGGCCTAATAAAATATTAAATAAAAAATATTTCACAATTCTAGCCAATTTGGACTATAGTTTCGAAAAAAAAATTTTTCACTTTACAAATAAGTTTGGACATTTTTAAAGGGCGATTCCGTTAATTCTTATTTTTCTCTATCTCCTCTTAATATATTTGTAGTTAGTCATAGTTAACCCCAGTTTTCAAAGTACGAAGATGGATATTCTGTTCTGTTCAAAAAATTATTCAGACGTCATTGATTCTGAGTTTGGGCAATGATGTTATCATCAATTCTTTTAAATTGCAATATCAATTTTTTCCTTGCTATTGGTAACTCTTGTGTTTACTAAATGGGAACATAAAGAAAACAATCTAAATCATGTTCAATGTCATAAGCCATAAGATCAATGTTGGTATTCAACATAAAATAAGTATAAGGTGTTTCAAAGAAACGTGTGCTATCACTCATGGTGGTTAATCACCAAAAAAATAATACAAAAAAAAACAATAATAAAAAAAAACTGAATAATATGTACCTATAGATATATTTTTGATTTTGGGTATAGATTAAGTATTATATTATACAATTAAGTCATTGCATAATGTTGTTCTTTAACTATTTGCTATAGAGCATGTATTTATATGGAAATAGTTTACTCTGTTTTAATAATAATAATAAACGACTTTATAGCAAATTATAATTAAATTACAATTTACAAAGGGCGAAGTATAGCTAAAAGCCATTCACACTTAACCCTTTTTAACCTACGTAATTAGTCTAAGCTTAACCTAACCTAACCTAAATGACATATAATAAACAGATACATAAGAAAAATAAAATAAGAAACAGAAATGCAAATTTAAAACATCATTGCGAGCACATAAGGTATTGCTTAAGTTTTACTTTAAAAGATTTGTTTTGACTAATTCTTAAATCAGGATTAAGTGAATTGTACAATTTTGCAGAATTATATGTAAATGATCTGTGGAACATGGTTGACCTATGATGAGGTATAGTGATTGTCGAACGATTCCGTAAAGCTAAATTGTGAACTGATTCCCGAAATATAATTTTTTCTTTTAAATATCCTGGAGACATTGTGTATATTAAGCGACACAGAAAAGTAATGAAATGATATTTGAATAGATTAATAACATTTAAACAATTTAAATTTTTAAAGGGAATAGAAATATGGTCGTATTTTCTCAAATTGTTAATTAATCTACAGCAGCTATACTGTAATTTTTGAAATCTAGTGCGAGTTACAGAGTCCAGACAAGGATAGTATACTATATCGCCATAAGTTAAACGTGAAAGTATAAAATTCTCACAAAGTTTCTTTCTAGTTTTAAAATTTAGTAAGTTTCTATTTGCATATAATAACTTCAGTCTGATATAGCATTGTTTTAAAAAATAAGTGGAATGATCAACAAATCTTAAATTTTCGTCAAAGAATAAACCCAAATTTTTGGCACTATTAACAAAAGGTATGCTTTGGCCTTCTAAATTCATATTCATATTCACCTTCAACGATTCTCTTTTACTCTTGGGACAAAATAATAGAATTTTTGATTTATCAGAATTTAAATGTAAATTATGATTCTTAGCATACGTATTGATGTTTACTAGGTCATTATTGATATCGTCTGTCTGTAGCTTGTGCAAAATTTCCTACATTAAAGTGATAATTAAGCTGCGTGTCGTCGGCAAACATTTGAACATTACAATTAGCAACAGCCCTCGTTAGATCTGCCGTGTATATTAAAAACAAAAGAGGTCCCAGTACAGATCCTTGGGGTACACCCGATAAAATACGTTGGTTTGAAGAAATACTGTTATTTACTACCACTTGCTGATATCTGTTATGTAAATACTTTTTAATAAATTGAGTAGAAGTATGATCAAAAACGAAATATTTACATTTAGCAACGAGTAATTTATGATTAATGGTATCGAAGGCTTTAGTAAAGTCCAAAAGTACTAAAGCTGAAACTAATCTTCTTTCATAAGCACAGAAAATATTGTCACTGACATTTAGTAAAGCAGATATTGTACTATGCCCCTTTCTAAATCCTGACTGTGGTGGAAGTAAATTACAATTCACCACAAAATTATTTACTTGTATGTATACTGTTTTTTCTAAAATTTTTTAGAGAATCGACAACAAACTTATAGGACGTAGTTCGTTAAAAGATTTTGGAATGGATTTTTTTGGACGGGGTATTACTAAAGCGGTCTTCCAAATGTCTGGAAAACAAGTTCTTTCCAAACAAATATTGACAGTATGGGTAATATAAATAGCAATAGCCGGCAAGCACAACTTTATCATCTGGAGAGTAAGACCATCATGACCTCGAGCATTAGATTTAATTTGAGATATAATAGTTTTTATAGTTGACACATCGACATCTCGAAAAGCAAAAGTATGGACATGGAATTTATGATCTTCATAAAATTTGATATTTTCAAAACAATTAACATCACTATTTTGAAATATTGAAATAAAAAAATTATTAATCTTATTTGGATCACAGAAATTGCTTATAATTTCTGAATTATTATTATTTAACTGAATATTTAAAGATTTTAAAGCTTTATAAAAAGATGATGTATTTCTTTGTTTATCGAGAAATTCTAGATAAGCAGTTTTTTCTCGGCGAATGGATGCTTTTGCAAAATTCCTCCATTGCTTATAACTAAGCCAGCTTTCAGAAGTTCTCAATCTTTTAAAACAAGCTAAGGCCTTATCACGGTTTTCCATAATAAATTTTATATTTTCAGTGAGCCATGAAGCACGCGGTTTACTGACTTTTATTGTTCGCATAGGAGCATGAATGTCAATTTAATCTGTACATACCTACATATTAATGAAAACAAACTGTAATTATGTTGCAACAAAATAGCGTGTGTTTCTTGAATGAAGGCAAAATCAAAAAAGTTCTAAAACTTCATTAATATTGTACAGCCATGGGAAAGTAAAGCAGCCAATTTTTTACAAAATTTCCCAGTACCACTTGCATTCGCTGCTAGTGGAGATGTGCACAGTTTTTGATGTTGAAAATACTACTACTGCTTTATTTTATTTAGAAACAAATATTTTCTTTACAGATTTTTCGAAAATATTTTGGTAGAGAAGAAAAATAGGTAATTTCAAACAGAAGAAAGAGAAGTAGGTTAAGAGTAAATATCTTTCTCATTTTTCGGCAAGCCTTCAAAGGAAGACTTTTGGACAAAGACATACATGTCTTGAAATACCTTCTGTTTTCAAAATAAAATATATCCAGCTGCGAAATTAATGAATCGAGAAAGCTGAAAAATATTATTTATTTACTGCAGACAACAATGAGTGGATATTTTGACTACAACAAATTTTTCAACTTACGTCACATTATCAGTTATAAATTATTCATAAATGTTACTAGTAATTAATGTTAGGTTACGTATTATATTCGTTCATACCAATATTTGAATAGCCTGTAATATTATATAGTTTGTCGAAATTGAGAAGATAACAGTAAAAAAAGTTACTGCGTTCTCGCAACGTGTTTGAAACTCTCGAACTACTCATACAGGCAAACTTCATGAAAACGGAACTATCAGGAGTATCCCTCGTGGCATGTTTGTATATTAGATATTCATATATACCGTTAGATTATTAATTCAATTACTGAAGTATGGATAATTAATATTTAATGCAGAATAACAGCACTCGAAAAGTTAGTATAGGGTACGTAAGCGAATAAATAAATTAGATAATTTAGCTGCAATGAATACATAACAAATCCAAAACTCGTAATCAAATATTCAAAAGCAGAAAATAGATAATTAAAAATGTAATCGAATGAAGAACTGCGATTTTGAAAGGATAGATTTAACATCAGACATAGCCATATTATACATATACATATATATATATATATATATATATATATATAATACTATAGTTATCTAGAACATTTGATAGACAGTGTGTGTATATTAGATGCAATAGAGACAAATTTATGCTGATTTATTGAAATAAAAATTTCTATATGAAAGTAAATGTGATTCTACAAGAACATCTCGAAAATCTCAAAATTATTTAAAATAGTAATAGAACGATAATTTGCTATATCAGAAGGGATGCCGACCTTAAAATTGGGCATAGACTAGCTATCTCGCATAAAAATGGAAATTTCAAAGTGATCAGAGATGAATTAAACAAAACATATAGTGGATATGACAAAACGTAAGCACAGTCTCTTATTAAATAAATCGACACAAGATCTGGCTTGTTTTTTTTTATTTGTTTCATTGCCTGGTACGGATACTACCTCTTTTATTCCGTATAAAAGACCAAAAATTCTTACAATCAGGTGAAACTAAGTGTCAGCATTTTGAATAAAATTTCTGTAAGCTGTGTCAATCAATGCTTTGATATGTCGTCTTAGATGTTTGAAATTTTACAAGTTTATACCAGAGCCATATTGTTTATATTTTACTGTTTTTTTTTATATTTCAATTTCAGGAATATCTCGTTTTGGTCAAGTAATTTTTTTAATTTTTTTTAATACACTGAAACAAATTCATCAAATATGCTATATATTTTGCCATAGAAAATATCAAGTGCTGATTGAACATTCACATATGTTTCCAGAAATGACCAATCAGTTGATAGCAGACTGTTCTAGAGATAAATAGCCTTTCGGTCTGTTAGAAGATGTTCCCTTGAATATTCGTCAGAATATGTAGTGTTTGAAAGATGGCGTTCCTACCCATTTTAGTATGGATGTGAGAAATTTCTTAGAAAATATATTTCCCCATAAATGGATAGGATGAGGCAATGAACATCTATGGCTTCCCGTAGCTTGAACTTTTACCATAGGGCTACGTGATATATCTAATTTATTTATTTGGTCCCACTAACAACTAGTTCAAAGAATTACCGGCATGAAATGTAATTCAAATTAACAATCAGTCTCTTTTTGCAGTAAGGAGAAATTTTAAAGATGTATAGGAAATGTATTGAGGTATATGGTAGGCATTTCGAGCATCTGCTTAAAAATTGAATTTATAAAATAATTCCTATGTAAGTACTATTTTTTAATAAACCGACTGTGATAAATTTCTTAGAACATTTTTCACTAGTTACCTTATTGCACACAAAGTCAAAAGTCTTCGACTCTCCCTCATTCTTGTTAAACAAATCTTTTTGTCAGAAAAGTCAAATACATTTATAGAAAGTATATTGTTTTCAGAATATTTGTGTTTTTTTTTGTGAAATGAATATATTCGAAATTGAGTACTTAGAAAATTAAAAACCAGCAAATTTGTGGCATTTTTGACAAAATTTATTAAATCAAAAAGAAGTAACAAAGCAAGTTCTCTACTTGACTAATAGTCGGTATGACCTCCAGCACGTTCCAATAGCATAGTGACACATCTGTGCATTCAGATAATCAAACGGTTAACAATCTCTTGAGAAATATTGCTCCATTCCTCTTCTGCCGCCACGACTAACTCATCTGCAGTCTAAGGTGGAGGAATATGCTTATGAATGGCTCTAGCAACAAAATCCCACATGTTTTCAATAGGATTCATGTCAGGAGAGATGGCTGGCCAATTTACTCTATTGATATGTCCTGCTTCGAGTGTCCCTTGAACCCTTCTCGCGCTGTGGTCGAGAGTTGTAGTTCATAAACACAAAATTTTCACCTAATTCATTACGTACGGGGTAGATAATGGGCGTAATAACTTGTTCGATGTAAATTTGACTGGTCATATTCTGTGGTATGCGAATTAATGGAGTGCGGTCCACCCCAAAACATTACGGTACCCTCTTCATACGGAGCAACTTCACGGGGAAAATAAAGTCGCAGTTGACAACCTGGTTCTCTCCAGACTCTTTGTCGATTATCATCAATAACCAGCCCAATTCTAGTTTCGTCTGTAAATAAGACCCATCGCCACTAGCGTAAAATCCAACCCCAATGCTCTCGCGCTTACTAGAGACGAAAAGCACGATGCCTTGGAAGTAGAGTGGGAACCCGTAATGGTCTTCTAGCACGTTGCATTGTGGAGTGGTCGTCGAATAGTAGTTGTCGATATAACACGCCGAAATGTACCTTGAAAGTGAGCTGTGAGAGCTGAAGCTGAAGGTGAGCGATGTCTACTGGCATATTACACCAAATACCGATGCTCCCTTTCATTAGATATTCAAGGACGTCACTGTATCAAATTCTTCATATCTGTGTACTATTCGTACAACAGATGATCGAGGAATGCCCAACATGTTCGATATCTGATGATTAGAGTGGCTTGCATCATCCTAGCATTATAATGCACAAAAATTCAAAGGAATACTGAACACATTGCCAAACTGACCAGATATGTAAAAACATTGGTAATAAAGTAAAGGTTCATGGTTTGCAATTTTGTGTTGTCTTATTTGTTCCCTAAATACATGCACTTTTTTACAACATTAAAAAAACCACTAGGTTTAATTGAATCATTTTATATACCACGACATTTGACGTTGTCTGTAGTTACTACGTTCTACCTAACATGATCTGACTGAAAATGAGATTTTTCGTAAACAGTTAACTTTATAGTCACGGCTTTCTTCATGATAATACTTCTAGAATTACCACGAGTCCGGTATTTGCATACTTCGATTCACAAAAAAGTTTGAGACATTATTAGCACATGAAAGACCGCACCCAGCGACCTTAGAAGATAATTTAGGCCAAAATATTTTTTGTCCCAGTGCCAATTTTTATATCGCGAAAACTGTTTGAAATGTTATCAAAAGATAACATTTTATTTTTAACTTTGACATCCTGTAAATCGGCAACCTTAAACTTTTGGGCTGAGATAAGTTGAGTAAAATCGCTATATTTTAGCTCGAAGAATATAACCCTGAAATTTGTACTGTACGCCCTGTATATCTGGAGTTCTATTCAAAATAATAAAGTTGATAATTATTTTTGTTATTTCCGGGAACATATGAAAGTTAAATATATTGTCTTAAAAAGACACTGAATTCTGAAATATAATGTGTAACTATTTAAAAATTTGTATCTTACTTATTTCTCCAAGTACACATAATACATACAACCACAAAACAGTTTTTTACTACTCACAATTCAAGTAAGACATTTTTAATGGAACGTTACTTTAAAAGATTGAATCTAAACAGGATAAGACAAGGACGTCCTAATGCTCTTGAAGGAACAGAGAGATGCTTTCATAAATTCAATTTGCTTTGTGTTTTATCAAAGTTAAACCTTGGCTAAAAAGAGTTCTTGTCATTTTTATTTTGAAGTTTAGCGAAACAGTTGCATATTTGGTATATCTTACATTAAAAATGCACAAAATATTAAACTTCTACTACCTTATTTCAACAGTAAAATAATCAATTTATATTGTCTCTGCAATTAATTGCCACAGTAACTTGAATTCAGAACAGAAGAGAATTATAGAAGTTGTCATATATTTGCAATATATAATTCATAAGGTAGGTAGTAAGCAGTAAGAATTAATACTTTTTTCATTTTTCTATTTGTATTATCTGCATATAGTTGGAACTAATAAATCTACATCAACTACACTTTTTTAAAGTGTGTGTATGTGTGGCTATGCCTATGAAATTCCAAGCTTAACTGTTTTTCTTTAGTTTTATTGGGTTTTTGCCACACTTCTGAAAAAAATAAAAATTAATTAAATAAGCCCTTGCGCCAAACGGAACAGTCAAGGGTTATTTTTGAAACTAAGTTTGCCTAACCAAAAAATCTCACACTGAAAAAAGCAGATAAGTAAAAAATAACAAATCACATCACTATCGCGCACTTCCGTAATATTGACGATTCGAAAAACTCTGTTTTCGTTTTCAAAATAGTCAGTTTAAAATTTGTTTATCTGCTTCCATAGAGATGTTAAATGATTTTTATTTTATTTTTACTTACTTCTTCTTGATACAACTGTAGCCAACAATGATCGATGTTTACTGAACAGGTCGACACACACTTATCTCCGTTCAACAAAATAATCGCGGTCTCTTTTAATTTTCTTTTTGTCGTGTTATCTTCCTTCTCTAAAATTTTTGCCGAACCCCATTGAATCACATGACCGTTTTCCCAAGCGTGTTCGCAAATTTTGGATTTTTCAAATTCCCGTCTTTTGATATAATTTTTATGTTCCTCAACTCTAACATTTATAGGCCGAGACGTTTCTCCGACATAATGTTTATTGCATTCACAAGGTATACTGTAGATGCAATTTTTTGAATTTTGTATATCATTTTTTGGACGCGTTTTTGACAAAAATGATCGTAAGGTATTAGTTGTCTGAAAAACTGTTCGAATATTAAATTTATTACCGATTCTTCTTAACTTTTCTGATAATATAGGAATGTCTGGAATTTTTATTGTATGATTAATTTCTTTTATTTGTCTTAAAGTGTTAGTTTTATCTGCAATATTTTTGAATGTTCTATCAACAAAATTTGGAGGGTATTCATTATTTATTAAAACATTTTTAATAAATTTTATTTCGTTGTTAAAGATATCATTGTTTGATGAAATTAATTTTGCTCTATCATATAAACATTTAACAACACCTTTCTTAATATCGATGTGATGGTTAGATTTAAAATTTAAATATCTATTGGTGTGAGTTTGTTTTCTATAGATATTTAAATTTTAAATATAACCATCACATCGATATTAAGAAAGGTGTTGTTAAATGTTTATATGATAGAGCAAAATTAATTTCATCAAACAATGATATCTTTAACAACGAAATAAAATTTATTAAAAATGTTTTAATAAATAATGAATACCCTCCAAATTTTGTAGATAGAACATTCAAAAATATTGCAGATAAAACTAACACTTTAAGACAAATAAAAGAAATTAATCATACAATAAAAATTCCATGCATTCCTATATTATCAGAAAAGTTAAGAAGAATCGGTAATAAATTTAATATTCGAACAGTTTTTCAGACAACTAATACCTTACGATCATTTTTGTCAAAAACGCGTCCAAAAAATGATATACAAAATTCAAAAAATTGCATCTACAGTATACCTTGTGAATGCAATAAACATTATGTCGGAGAAACGTCTCGGCCTATAAATGTTAGAGTTGAGGAACATAAAAATTATATCAAAAGACGGGAATTTGAAAAATCCAAAATTTGCGAACACGCTTGGGAAAACGGTCATGTGATTCAATGGGGTTCGGCAAAAATTTTAGAGAAGGAAGATAACACGACAAAAAGAAAATTAAAAGAGACCGCGATTATTTTGTTGAACGGAGATAAGTGTGTGTCGACCTGTTCAGTAAACATCGATCATTGTTGGCTACAGTTGTATCAAGAAGAAGTAAGTAAAAATAAAATAAAAATCATTTAACATCTCTATGGAAGCAGATAAACAAATTTTAAACTGACTATTTTGAAAACGAAAACAGAGTTTTTCGAATCGTCAATATTACGGAAGTGCGCGATAGTGATGTGATTTGTTATTTTTTACTTATCTGCTTTTTTCAGTGTGAGATTTTTTGGTTAGGCAAACTTAGTTTCAAAAATAACCCTTGACTGTTCCGTTTGGCGCAAGGGCTTATTTAATTAATTTTTATTATTTTTCAGAAGTGTGACAAAAACCTAATAAAACTAAAGAAAATTAAAATTATGCCACAAATAAATAGCTTCAGACAATATTTTAACTGTTTTTATGTAAAAAAGCAGAAATATATTCAAGAGCTTTTTTGTTGCGCTATTTTTCCTAGTTGCATATAAATAAAAATATAAGAGAAGTAGGATGTTACGAGACTTATAAATGGCTACAATTTTTTAAAAGATCTTCTCACGTAAGCCAGTTATAACTCTAAAAATCACATTTATTTTATACGTCTTAGAAATATGAAATAGTATATAGTACACAGATATCTACATTGAGGCAAATATCCTTAATTCCTTATGGCAAATAACCATAAATAGATTGATTAAAATAAATTGTCTGTATTATATGCTTGCTACAGATTATGCGTGAATTCGCGATGTGTGATGCGCTGTGCGTGATTTGTATGGAATGCGTGCATGATGTGTAGGGTTTTTATAAACGGATTTTAAACGAACAAGACTCTATATAGTCGAATTCACGCATAGTCTGTAGCAAGCCTTAAATAGGTTCCAGAACGGTAATAATAAAAATGCTTTAGTTAAAGAAACCTACTAGTTTGTATAACTTGTGATTTATTACTGCAATTCCGCTTTTTTATTGCAGTATTCTTTTTACTATAGCAGTAGATTTTCATTCTAGGATGGCTAGGATTCTATAGCAATACCAACAAATATATATTTTTAAATCTTCTTCTTTTTTCCTTTAAATGACTTCTAAATCTTTTAAATAACTTTATAGTCACTATTAATCATAGCAGGCCTTGGATCGCTAATTTAAAAGCTGTGGTACGATCAGAAGAAGCTATTTAAAAGAACAAACTATCTGTTGTATTAACTTGAAATATAAAGTAAAAAATCATAGCAGACCTTGGATTGCTACCTTAAAAGCTATGGTAGAGTCAGATCAGAGTAGGTTTTCGAAACCGTTTAGAAGAAAAAAATATTTGTTGGATTATCTTGAAAAATAAAGTTTTTACGGATTTGCACACGAACAAAAGTAGACAAACGGTATGTTTTAATGTATGCGCAAATTTTCTCTCAGATCGATAGAAACAAAACTTTTATTACTTAAAAGTGATTACAGACAATATTTATTACAACTTCTTTAAAAATCAGGGTTAGTCCGATTTAAATAATTTGATTTAAATCAATGATTTTAATCGAGTGATTTTTTTTTATTTTAATCAGTGATTTTAATCACTGATCACTATATTCTTAATAATGAAAGAACAATTGTTAAATACAACACTAATTATAATAATAATTTATTTAAATAGGAAACACCTAATATTAATCCAAATACATTTTCATTTACTTCTCAGTATTATTTCATAACTAAAGACAGTACATTACAAAAAGAAATTAGAATAACATTATTATTTTTATCTCCAATACCAAAAGTAACATTCAGTTAATAACTAACTTAACTATTTTTATATATTTTTAGGTATTAATAATATTGTGTGAAACTAACTACTCAGTGGACAAAAGCCCCAACCTGCGTTGAATTACACCCACAATATCTACCCATATATTCCTTATTATTAGCTTCTGTAACATTTTTTTACTGTTTGAGAAAGGTATTTTAAGCTAATATAAATCAAATATCCTACAATTCCTATCAATGAAGTCATATGTATGTTTTCTGATACCAAACATCTGGGTATGCTAATGAACAATTACACAGACAAAGCTCTATTCAATAATGATATAAAGAAATTAATCTAATTTACTAACCTGATTTAATGAAACACTCTGTAAATATCTAACTGCACTTTTTGGCAGTGGGAACACGACAATTCAACCACAATAGATGAGATCTGACCTATTTCTGCATTTTTAGGAATGCTTCTTCAGGTGGCCTCCTTTAAATTGAATCAAATATCTAACTATAAAAATTAAAATTATTTGAAGTTAAATATCGACAATGACAAAAAGCGACAGCCTGTCAATGAATTAAATATGACAATACCTACTTGAATAATGTTCACCTTTTATGTAAAAGTTTTTATATATTTTTAGGTATTAATAATATTGTGTGAAACTAACTACTCAGTGGACAAAAGCCCCAACCTGCCTCGCCTTCTATGGCATACTGAGAGGAGCTAACAAGCTCAAAAGCGGTATGTGTCTGATGCGCTAAAGAATAAAACATTTTTCAAGTAGGTATTGTCATATTTAATTCATTGACAGGCTGTCACTTTTTGTCATTGTCGATATTGAACTTCAAATAATTTTGACGCTTTTTCTGCACTAGTCAGTTTAAATAAACTTAATAAACCAACGCAAGATGTTATATATATATATGAAAAACGATAGATAAAGGGAAAAATTTTGTGGTTTATTTTAGTAGGTCGTTATGATGTTTAAATTTATTGACAGATTAATTAGTAATTTTTATAATTAAATATTTGACTCAAATGCAGAAATAGGTCAGATCTCATCTATTGTGGTTGAATTTTCGGGTTCCCACTTTCAGAAGTTAGATATCTATATAGTGTTTTCATTAAACCAGGTTAGTAAATTTAGATAGATTAATTTCTTTTGATAATTATTGAATAGAGCTTTGTATGTGGAATTGTTCATTAGCATACCTAGATGTTTGGTATCAGAGAACATACTTCATTGATAGGAATAGTAGGAGATTTTATATACAGGGTGTCCGGAAAATATGCGCACAAACTTCGGGAGCCTAATCTAGATATAAAAATAGTCATATAAGGTTATGTACAACTTTTTCGAATTCTCAATAATAACGAAGTTATGGCCTGTCAAAAAAAAATTTTTTAATTTTTATTCCTGATCACCAGATCTTAATCCCATGGATTTCTTTTTTTTGGGGTACCTCAAGACGCTTGTTTATAACGGACCAATAAACAACATTGTGGAATTAAGAGAAAAAATAATCGAAAGTTGTAATATTATTAAACAGAAGCGCGGAATATTTTTTCGAACCCGCCAGTCATTTTTACGAAGAATTAATTTATGTATAGAAGTAGCAGGGAACCACTTTGAAAGTCTTTTGAAAATATTTTTTTATTAGTTACGTATTAAATAAATCCTGTTTTCGATTCCAAAGCACGCTTTGTATTTTTTTGTAGTCCTACGTGATCTCATGAAAACTTCAATGGCATTTTTCTCGAAAACGGTTACTTTTAGTGAATTGAAACAAGAGTACCTTTTTTATAGGATATTTAATGGGATTTTATTTTGGCATATCAAAATTAGAAAATAATTATAAATAAAAAAAATTTGACCAGAATTCTTACATGGATTGGAGGTTTAAAGGTGTTGTGGTTTTTTATTTTGAATTCTTTTTCATGTTTACGGTCCACTTTAATGCGTATAACAACTGTACCGAATTTGAAGAAAATCGGTTTACTACAAAAAAAGTTATGTCAGAAATAAAAATAAAAAAAAAATTTTTTGACAGGCCATAACTTCGTTATTATTGAGAATTCGAAAATGTGTTACATAAGCTTATACGGCTATTTTTATCAGTAGATTAGGTTCCCGAAGTTTGTGCGCATATTTTCCGGACACCCTGTATATATATATATATTAGCTTAAAATACCTTTCTAATACAGTAAAGAAAAACAACACAAGATGTGTCAAAACAGAAAAATAGTGTTTTTTTGGATTTGCATGTAAAAATACGTATTTAAAATAGACCACACATTATATGAAATTAAAAAAATAACCATTTTTGATATTTTGATTCTTTAAATTGAAATTATTAATCTTTTATTTTTTTTTAATCATGATTTTTTTGAAGCCTGTTAAAAAGACTGAAAGTGTACATTACAAGACATAATTTCACAAGTTTATCTACATCTTTCTTATCTTTTTCTTTTGTATACCACAGATTAATATGATTACCTTTTTTAATTTTCTTTTCGTGTCCCTCAGATTTGATCTTAAGGAAATCGTGTTTGAACTCATACCTGCCTTAAAAGCTATTAATGTTTAATAATATTCGAGAAATACTCGGCAGATGTATCTTGAATATGTACGGAAATGCCTACCTTCCTTTACAACTTTAGAAGCCAAGAATCTAAGTAATACGTCGTCACTACCGTGCTAATTTCACTTTATCCGCCCAAACCTACAAACCCTTTACTTAGCAAATCTCTCCGGGCCATATCTTCAAACTCAAGTTCAAACTTAAGGGATCTTGTAACCATAATAGACAACAGACCAAGATATTAAAATTGGGATGCCCCGACTGTGGCCACAGGGTGGCCAGAGGAAAACGAAACAGAGTCATTTTCAGAAACTGCATCAAGATTGTAGATAAACGCTCAGACCCGTCGATTTTAGATTTCTGGTATTTTTTACTCCGCCACTTGCATCTCCAAGCAAGGGTAAGCATCACTCCACAATATTTAAATGGCACTGGGAATATTTATTTTGAAAGCTCTAACAATTCTCTTTACAACAGACTTTAAATTTTATAATTCCGCCCAATACTAAATAAGACTTTTAATTTTAAAGTTGAAACTTATGTACAAACAATTAGTAACGGTAAAAATGTCACTCATTCGAGTTAAGTACGCCAAGGGTATAAATTTAGTATTTCTTGCGTTATACTGGTTTTTGGCGATTTCTCATCACTTTCGTAAAAAAAAAACATTACTGTAAAAAAACAGAAATGAATACTATACACACACAACGAACGTAAAATTAGTGAATCCCAAATTTATTTTCTAGCATTATTTGGAAGCGTTGCACAGTGGGGCTAAATCCCGAAAAGCTGGCCAAAAGACGAAAAATAGAGTTAAGTTCCGGTAATTTCTAGGGGTTAGGTTGGGTAAGGGTCCGAAGGTCCAATTCCACGCTTTAGCACACCCTATCCCTTATACCTGCTCCTGTAGGACAGTTGAGATGGGACCCTCAAACGAACTAGATGAGTCATGCATTGAGGGAATATATCAACGCTTTATTCCAGAGGACGCCAAATCCCTAAAAATCAACCGATTTCGATTTTTAAAAATGTAATCAGCAGCTGTAAGTAAATAGAAACTGATGTAACACAAAATTAATAGTAATAGTTCATGCGATAACAATAAACATTTGTACGAAAGTGAACGGAAGATTACAACGGAAAATTTTAAACACGTAGAAAAAAGTTTATAAGTTCTCTAGAGTTCTGCGAATTGACCGATCGCATATTGTAGATGGAATTATTATTAAATGAAAAAAATTGAAACTTACTGCCTCTAGCTGCCTCTGTGTCATTGGCGCGAATTCAAAGTCGTTGCTCCCAGAAGCAGTTCTATTGTTAGTTGCGCCACGTATTCCAGCAAGTACAGGAAGCTCCAGCGATTTAAAAATTGAATCAATTGATTGTCAATCAAATTATTCTTCGGATTACAATGCATGAACTTCAAAATCAACCAATTGTATGTTTCACCGTATTATACAACATATGGATACATTTTGTACTCTCTCTATGAAAGTGATTTATGTCAAATCCGCCATTTTGTTTGTAATAAATATTACTCAACCCCCAATACCATTTACATATTTTGGGGTGATGCTTACCCTTGCTTGGGGGTGAAAGTGGAGTCAAAAATACCAGCAAAGAATGTCCCCCTTTAATCTAAAGCGTTTTTCTACAATCTTGACGCAGTTCCTGAAAATGCCTGTTTCGTTTTCATATGGCCGCCCTGTATAATTAAAAATTAATGATGAATGCTTTAAGAATAAAAAATTACACAAAAGTGTGCGAACTGTAATAGCACATTTTATTGCTTTTTCTGAATGATTCCGTGATTTTAGTGCGATATGAGAAACATTAAAATTTTGTGACGTCTCTAAAGCCTTTAAAACAAGCTTATTTATTATGCATACACAAAAAGTATAAGCACACGTCCAATGTTTAAAGAAGAAGTAAGTATAGTAACTAAATCATACAACTAAATATTAAATAACAAAAGTACAAGTTAAAATAAAATATAAAGATAATAATTTTAAAAATAGAATACATGCGTGCAAACAAATAACAAAAATCACATAAAATCATTAAAATCACAAGATAAAAGGGTAAAACGCTTTCATTAATAAAAAATATTTTACTTTATTTTTAAATATTTTAGTGGTAAATTCCTTCACTTATGAAGGCAATGCCTTGAAAAACCGTAAACCCAGAAAGTCCGTTTCCTTCCTCGTTATTTAGAGACTAATGGCCGGTTTCTGAACTAGTAGATATCTATTAAATAAACTTATCGATTCCATAAACTGGAGATATCCCATGAATTCGGTTTCTGAACCGTTCAATAATGCTTATCTATTGCATAAGTTATCGAACACATATCCAAAGAAAAATGGCAAGATATCTGTCCAATAAACATTAGCGCACGCGTGCAGAGATTTAACTGTTGCTTGTTTACATCTTTATTACAAGGCTTAACCCAACTTTTTTTGATATTTTCGTGACGATAACTGTACAATGGAAAATTCTGATTCGTATGCCTCATCAGATGAAGAATATTTAAATATAGTCAGATATTTTGAACGGCCAAGACGTTATCGTGAAAGAGAAAACCAGTATGAAAAATACAGCGACAGAATTTCGAGAGAGGTTTCGTTTAAGGGCGCCGTATTGAAATAGTGTTTTCTACAAATACAAGTAATTTTAGACATATAAGAACTGAATAATATAGAGTTTAGCAATTAACAACAATGTTATCTCATGCTACTGGCGAATATTCAAAGGTACTGAAGTAAAATCAATATATAACGTCAGAAAGCGATCTATTCAGCAAATTTTTAGGTACTGAAATCTTTCAAAATACGTATTTTTTAAAATTCAGCTATAGATGTAAACATTGTTATAACATAAACTTACATAGTTCTGCTTATAAGATTGTTCACTTTTGTTTATAAGTATGTGAAAATAATTGGTAAAATGTGGGGTTAGAAAAGCGAAATAATGTGTATCATACAAATGCATTTTAAAAGTTATTAATTATATTATTTGAAGAGAGTAGTAAAAGTGGATAAACAAAACATCAGTAATTTTATTTTTGATATTACTTTTGTTCTACGTGTTTTATTTTTCAAGATTTCAGTACCTAAAAAACTTCACAAATTTGATCATTTTACGGCGAGGAATACGGTCACCTTAACGAAAGAAACTGTAAATTTACTGATAGATTTAATAGAAGAACTAGTATTCAAGTGTCTAGTACCAGAACAAATTCACTATCAGTATTATAAAAGGTTTTAATAACTTCGTTTTTATGCAACAGGTTTGTGTATATTTTTAATTAGTTAATGTTATATGATATAATTAAGTAGGCGATAGTGGCGCCATCTACAATTATTTCTTGAAAGTGTCTTACTTCCATAAATGGCATCTGCAAACGCTTGTGCATTTACCAGCTCCCTCTATGATTATTGCAGATATTAAGATATCCATTCAACTGTTATGTATTTAACAAAATTTGGAAGGCATACGTTCAGAAACCAATATAAAGTTATCGGTCTGATAAATTTATGTACTCGATAGTTATCGAATGGATTGCGCCAAATGTTGAGAAACCGTCCATAAGAGGTGCTGAATATTTTTAGAGAAGACATTGGAAAATACAAAATAGATGGGACTGTAAGAATGCAATATGAAAATTTCTGTAATCATCTTGTGTATCTTAGGCCAGACATAATACGTATGGTCTTTCGATGCAGGGAAAAAACTTGTGCACTGGAGGGTGAATGCTCCCATATAAGGATAACATAAGATATAACAGAATGAATGAGGCTTTGATACGAGGTCTTTAATGTAGGCAGTGAACCTTTGTGAGAAAATTGTAGCTACAGGTGTTTAGATATTTTCTTACATACATATTCAACATGATGGTTCCAAGATAATTTAGAATCCAAATAAACTCCCAGGAACTTTCCGAAATATCTATGCCATTAATGCTGCGAAAACTATAGATCATATCTTCTGTCTTTGTTACATTTATGGTTAATCGATTGTTGAGAAACCAGTCACGTGTGAGTGCATCTGTCAGATCTGTATCGTTAAGCAATACAGATAAATCCGAATTTGCTGCGGTTACACAGGTATCATCAGCGAATAGTATACAGGACGCTTTTAAATGAAGTAGCAAAAATGATACCACAGATTCCTTAGGTGAAAATAAATCAATTTAACCTACATACATATATCCCAAGTCGCATAATAAAAAAAATGCAGGGTGTCAAATTTAATATTTTATTTTCGATATTTGTAGATAACTTCTTAAAAAAATCCAAATATTTACATAAAATTTGTAAATCAGGGATTTTTGCGAGCGAGAAATTCAAATTTGTTTCTAATTTTGACGTCACTAGTATAGGGCGCCACTTATGACATCATGTGTCTTTTAAATTACAGAACTTTTTTGCTGCTTAGTATATCCATCTAACCATTGAAATAATCGATTTTCCTACCCGTTTTATTTGAAAAAGGTATACCTTGCTGAAGTGCACCGAGTAAAAACTGTTTTGGTTTCAGGTAAAGTGCTTTTTCTGGTGAAAATACAACCAATTCTGTGGTCTCATGTTTGCTATTTCATTTAAAAACATCCTGTAGATAAACTGTTAACAAATATGGTAGCCAAGTCGTTTATATAAATTAAGAAAAGTAATGGACCCAAGACTGAACCTTGTGGAACCTCACGTTTGATTTCAATAGTACTTTATTTTACTTTATTACTTCGAAATAATTTATAAAAAATATACTTATAGCTCTCATTGTTCAAATTTATTTTTGCGACCGAATCTACAGGGTGATAAATTCATAATGTCATTAATTTTAACCACGTATTCGGAAGGCCTAATAAAGACAGAAAATCGAGAGAAAAAAAATTGCTACTGAACTTAATGCTGACCATGTAGCGAGTACTGATACGCTCTGCTGTATCACCCTGTGAATTGCTAGACCTTTTTGTAAAGCGGCCGCGTCATGTATTTATCGTTGAACATTTCTTATATGGTAGGATAAGGTTTTTGGAAGTAATCATTGTTCATTCTGCTTTACTTACGCGTTCAAGAGTTGAAACAGGTCGACAGCGCGTAAATACGGATTTAAAAAATTTTTAATCGCGTATTCATATTATACTCATTTTTTCCTGTCTTCCCTTAAAATTAATGATATTATGATGAGCCCTCCCTGTATACACTAGTACCTAATTTATTTGATTGCTAATGGGTAACGCGTCGTTAAACGTTGCACAAACAAACAAAACCATTGGCGTAAATTATGACCATCATATTTAGTGAATTGTGTAACCCGAACCCTATTCACAAAAGATCTAAATCCCAACAGGAACGGGACCACATCGAATAACGTGCTGGAGCAAAAGATCAAAAGGACGGTAAAATTAAATTATATTGATCCAGCCTAACTTTCCTATAGGAACGAAGAGACTAAACTAAAATAAAGTGACAATATATGAAGTATAACAAAAATACATATAAACCTACTCTGGAGTAGACAAAGTTTGTACATCGATAAACAGGAAATCAATTTGAAGACATAATTATAACTTTTCCGGGAAACTTTAATATGAATTAGTAGCCAATAAAAACTGCCAAATAATACGCCAGAAAAAATGTACTAACTTATTTAAAACTAGGTAAATGTTTTTTAAATATGAGGTACCTAATATTCAAATAATTAATTACTTTATGTATGAGACAATATACACTTCGTACCATTTAATAGTATTAATGAAAGGGTGGAATGACATATTAGAATTATTCAAAAATATGATCCATAAAACAAACAAATTTCGTATAGAAGCAAATTATGAAATCTGAAATTAAAAAATCATGTAGTATAGTGCAAACATATAATTGACAGATACTACATTCACATATTACAAACAATTATTTGTAATATAGTCTTCGTAGTCTTAATGACATAGATAATCCGGAATCTTGGAAATTTATTTGGATCATAAATTATCTTGAAACCAGTTTCCGCAGTTAGGCTCACTGCCTACATTAAAAACCTCGTATCACAGCCTCATTCATTCTGTCACATCTTATACCACCTTAATATGAAAGCATGCACCCTCCACTGCATAAGTTTTATCTCTGCAGCAAAAGGTCAAAGTATTATACCTTTCCTAGGAGAGTCGATTGCAGACATTCTTTTATTGACATACATTCTTAAGGTACAGTTTCGCTGGTGCGACTGCGGCGGCGGCGACTCGCGACTGCGGCTCGTTACCAACCAATAGGTAGTCTGAATGTTGTCATCAACTGCAGCATTTAGACTGCCTATTGGTTGGCGACGAGGCGCAGTCGCGAGCCGCAGTCGCAGTCGCACCACCGAAAGCGTACCTTTACAGTTTGATCTATTTATATTTTCCAATGTCTTCAGTGTCATTCTTATGATATTACAAGGAAAAATGGCCTTGATGGAAGATTTCTTAAACTCCAAAGAAGAAGGAAAGGGACTTTCTAGGTTTACGGTTTTTCAATGCATTTCCTACCTATGTGAGGGAACTTAACAATAAAATATTTAAAAATAAAGCAAAACATTTTCTATTAAAGAAAGTGTTGTCACAACATGAATTTCATATAAATTTAAAATGATTAATTATTCCAAATTTCTTGGTAAAAGTATATTGTTATTTTTCCTATTTGCCAACTATTTTTGTAATTTTAGGTGATAAAATGGAAATCACATACCTATCTGGATATTATTAATGGCATCTTATTATGTTATTTGTAGTATATTGGCATTTCAATTATATTAATCATATCGTATTGAGCCAGGTTAGTCTTGTTTATATATTTGAATTTTAACGGAAACTTCTCAATAAAACTAGAAATTTTAATACAGTTTCTTGCTATTACTGATAATCGTCGCACATGAGCGCGCGCCTATAATTTCTAAAAACACGTGTTTATGAAATTCATTTCCTTACTTGTAGAGCTGTATTTTGTTCAACAAATAATTTTAACGAATATGTACCTTAGTCCTCTACTGATTGCAACATTCAGCATAAATCGTAGTATCTCTTTATTAATTATAATCCTATTTCCTATTACAAATGTACTCTGGGTCTCTGGGTCTACTATTTCTGCTACCTATCTTTCTAGATTGTTCCATTTTAGTAGGTTTCAATTTTATTTTGTTGGACACTCTGGTAAAGACTGTCAATTATCTTTTTCTTCGTAGAAAAGAAACGATTTTCCCGCAAAATCTCTCTCTTAGTGGTCGTGAAAGGGGTGCCATGTGTTAATAGTTTTGCTGTAAAAAATATTTAATTATCCAATTTTGGGATCAATCCATTAAGCAAAAGTTGTTATTTTCACTTATTGGTTTTTGGTTTATTGTTATTTTTGTGTGAAAATCTCCTCGGAGGATCTTCTAAACACATATTTCACCCCTAAGCCACATCAATCTCACCCTCCAGACATCGAGGTCAGTATATTTACCTTTAGTGATTTCTGTCAATAATGTATGTTTTTTTTTATCTATTATATAGGGTTTTCTGATTGGGTGTATAGTAACCCCGTTTTCCAGTTGGGTTCCACAAACTACCATGTATTCCAGTTGAATTGTATAGGCTACCCCGTTTTACAATTGGATTCCACAACTACCCTGTATTCCAGTTGATTTGTATAGACTACCCCGTTTTTCAGTCGGGTTCCACAAACTACCCTGTGTTCCAGATTGGTTGGAAGTACCACTCTTTTGCTCCAGTGCTGAGAAGAAATAACTAACGGTTCCCGTCCTTTTGTACCTGGTACTTGCACTGTCGAGGGCTGTTGCACTACTCCATTTTTTTTTATGGTCTTCAAGACATAGGTATTTCTTCAAGGATAAGGCAAGTCCAATTAACTGTCGAGAAATGTAATATCTTGCAATTTACATTTTATACCTTTTTTTGGTAAAATAATATAAAATTTATTCTAAGGATAATAAAATCGTTGAGTATAAGTTTCACAAATTACACAACTATATTTAGTATAACTATTATTACATTATTTGTTTATGTAGATGTGTAGATGTATATTTTATATATAATTCTCAAGAAGATATTCTTGGGTATGCAGATATAGACCTATATGTACCATTTCGTTCTTTCTTTTTGGTCAATTGTGAACCAAAGCTCAGCTGTACTCTGGGGAATTTTGAGTTAATATTTTAACTCAATATGTTAACATTTATATCCATTTTATTCTGATATTTAGTAAGGAACACATATCTGCCATTTCTAATAAGATACATTGATATATAATTTCATACAAATATATTCTTATATATGTTTATACATCTAAATATACACAGATATATTTACTTAACAGTTTATTATTATTATTATTATTATTTTGGGTTAGTCTTTGTCTTTACATATTGCGTTTTACACTATTTTTTTTGGTTAAAGCTTTCCGTAGGCAAACTTAAATTAAAATCTTTTTTTTTGTCGTTCACCTTTTCGTGATTTTTCTCTTGAGAGTGAACCTCTTTATTTTGAAAATCTAACTGTATCAAATTAAATCACGTGGCGCTTAAATATATATATATATATATATATATATTAGAGCTACTTTGCTAGCCGGCTTTGGTACAGATTAATTCAGTCTAGGTAAGCGATTTACCATATTAATTATTATTTTTTTTTTTTAATTATTACCACGTGATAGTGTTTTATTTTTTTTATGAGTTTTTAACTTGTGATTTTAATGATTTTATGCGATTTTTTTTATTTGTTTGTATATGTGTATTCTATTTTCTTTCTTTTCTATAATTGTTATATTTATATTTCATTTTAATTTGTACTTTTGTTATTTAATATTTAGTTGTATGATTTAGTTACTGTACTTACTTTTTCTTTAAACATTGGACGAGTGCAAACAATTTTTATGTATGTAGCATGTATAAGAAATACAAATATATTGTCTGAAGCTATTTATTTGTGGCATAATTTTAGTTTTTCTTAAGTTTTATTGGGTTTTTTGCCACACTTCTGAAAAATAATAAAAATTAATTAAATAAGCCCTTGCGCCAAACGGAACAGTCAAGGGTTATTTTTGAAACTAAGTTTGCCTAACCAAAAAATCTCACACTGAAAAAAGCAGATAAGTAAAAAATAACAAAAATCGCATCACTATCGCGCACTTCCGTAATATTGACGTTTCGAAAAACTCTCTGTTTTCATTTTCAAACTTGACAAACGGTTTAATATTTTACTACTATTTTGAAAACAGAGACGTTGTTTAGCCATATGAATTATTTCTAGTGAATACTTTGGCAGTTAAATAAAAAATAACTAACTTATTGTAAGTGTGTGGAGATGTGGTATATGACTAAAAGAGGAATGGAGCAGTGTGAACGATGACGGCCTATAAGAATAACAAAACACGAAACATTTGTTTTTTGAATTATTTCGCGTGCCTGAAATTTTATTTGTTTAACAGCCCAAATTAGCCCCTTTACGTCTTGTTGGCATTGTTCACTGTACAAAAAAATAGCCATATAGTAAAATAATAGCCGTTGTTGACGGGACCTCGTAACACGGGTTGCGTACTTTTGAGGTTATGTAGATCACTTAATTAACTAATAATGAAAACTATACTTAAAATTAATAATTTTATTAATTATTGATAAAATAGAAAATAAATAATTATGGCCCAACAAATAATAATAATAACAAATTTACTTGAGAATTACACTTAGATAGGTAAAATGATAATTGTAAACGTCACTATTACGCTCGATTCATACACAATAATTATGGTCGAAAACTGTGTAAGGAGTGAGAGAAGGCTTATTGTGAGAGAGACAGGAGACCGGCTTCGTTCTCATCCCTACTCCGTGCTGTTTACTGGCTGAGAAGTGACACAGATAGATGCCTGGCGGGGATAACTGATCTAGTGACAATCGATCAGTTATCGACTAGGGTTAAGAATGATTAAATTACTAAAATGGTTATTAAAAAATAGGGGCTTGTGATAGAAGGATGAAAATTAAGGGTTGTATGTATTTTTTAATGCCACATCATAAAAAAATAAAAATAAAAAATTTTGTCCAAAAAATAAAAAAAAATTGTTTGGGGTGGACCACCCCTATCACTTAGGGGTATGAAAAATAGATTACGACCGATTTTCAGACCTACCGAATATATATATAAAATTTCATAAAAATCGTTCAACCCGTTTCCGAGGAGTATGGCGTCTAAAACTGTGACACGAGAATTTTATATATTAGATAAAGCTGTTTACAGGCCTATTAGGCCCAGAGAAATAATTTTTAATAAATATAATTTTTTAAATACTTTTATTTTGACATTCTCTAGAGGTTCTGCCTATCGTCGAGAATGCATTGAATATAGCCTGGAATGTTCTATTAAACGGCAGAATATATGTATTAAAAATTATAATTTCAAAAGCAAACCGGAACATAATTAACAATGTAAGTGAGCTTCCGTATCAATATAAAGAATTGTCTGAATTATGGTGTAATTATAAAATAAAAGATATTTTACTTTTTATGATTTTATTAAAAAAATAAAATTCTGTTCAAATAAACATCAACCAAGTCTGCTAGCAAAATATGTATGTATTAAAATTAACAGTATAATAGTACATATTCTAATAAGGGACTAATAATGTTCTAGTAAGTCATAAACAAGGAAACAACAAACAAAAATGTATTTAGGCACTACATAATAGGAGTTTACGGAAATTAACTGGTAGTGATCTGAACATATAACTTTCTTTCTCTAAAGTTAAAAGTTAGATTACAGAGTAATCTAAAACGTCAGAGTAAACTCCTAATATTTTTAATAGTTATATTCTAATTAGTTTTAGCTTTATTACAATTATCAGTAATACTTGTTATAGTTAGGTAAGTACTTACAATTTTCCTTGATTAAACCACAATTTAAATTTAAATATTCTCCATTTGGAACACAGTGAACGAGAGGTAACTGTACACAACACCGCTACATGACCAATATGGCATAGTGACGTGTGTTAGATCAGTTGATATACTGCAGCTGTGCAGTTGTGCTCAACCAGTCAGGAGTAAGGATATATAACACAATTAAGTTGTGTGCGTGTTAAGTTTACACAAAATGGTGTACTTTTAATACACAACTGGTAAATATTACACAAATTCAGTTCAATCTTTTATTATAATATTAGTAATTTTAACACATTTTGTGTAAAACGTACAATAAAGCCATAGTGTGTAAAACCATTAACACGGAATTTTTGCACATCCTAAATTACACACTGGAAAATCTCACTTACAACTTTTTTTACAGTGTAGGAAAATAAGATTTGTCTAATCCTGTATCAGTTGAGAGGGCGTGTTGTTTGCTGGTTAAGCAAAACCCGGTAAACAGTGAAACCAAAAGGATTTAATTAAGTTGTCAACCTCGGGAACAAATATAATAAAATCAGGACTCTTGTTTAACCTTCTGGGTTCAGTTTTACCTAAACGAGGTCGCACAACGTAAATAATTTAACATTAGACCTGCAAATAATCATTGTTTCTAGTTAATTTGTTATAGTAAAAGTATTTTTTTTTTAAAAACACTTTAAATATTAGGAACTTAATACTGACAATAATTACTTATAGACAATATTAATCTCATAGAACGTTTCATTTCAAAACATAGTCAACACTGGCGCATTCGCCATTTTATGTAGTGTTATGTTTGTGCATGTAGGTGCGCCCAAAATATTATGATTTAACCAAACTATACCCAAGTAATATTAAAACATAATAGACCACTACATAAGAAAAATAAGCTTAAACTGATCGAGATTTACTACTTTCCGCCAAAAAATAATCTTCAATGTCACAAAATCTTTTAATACCAAAATAGTAAAAAATTTGTTACTAAGACTAATATAATGATTTCCAAGTAAAATTAAATACAGGCTGTATGGGCCACTCCCATGTATCTCGCTTAATATGCGAAACATGTCAAAAATCTTTAATTGTTTTTTGTTGCATTTTTGGAGGCCTTAAAACTCGTAAAAACAAATTTGTGATCCATGGCCAACTTTATGAGTAATAACAAAAAAACTTTTTTATTTTAAGAGATAGAGAAAACTTATTGGTAATAAATTTTTATTGCAAAATTGATACCTTCCACCTGATATAAACAGATTTTTGAAATATCGTATGTGGTTCGCTGCGCCCTCTAGGCGGATATAAAATTTTTTTATTAAAGCAGGCTATGGCCACAAAAAATTCCCTGTTTTTTCGTCTTTCATGCAATATACTACATGTTGCCCTTATCTTTTGTATTTATTACATTTTTTCAATTTACATTTTAAAATACAGATTTTCTTATATTATTTTACTGGTTTTCACATTAGAAGCAATTGGGTCTTTAAAATTATTTTGACACAGACAATGTAATAAATGTTCGAAATTAAATATTGTTTACCTTCTCTGTGTTTTCACATGCTAACATTCCAATGTAAGACGAAGGATTTTTTAAATTATTAAAATGGGTAAATATTTACATATTTATTACAAAATTGTAAAACTTATTTTGTCTTCAACTAGTAATTAAAAATAAGGTAATAACTAGTTATTTTGCCCAATTAAGTCCTTCAATTTGCAAGTTTTATTTTTTTACAATATATTTTCAACTTTGTTGATAACTTCTAAGGAATATTTGACCATTTCAATTAACCTAATAGAAATATTGTTTTATATTATGGCACAAATTTACTTGTTAATAATACTTCGACGTAAATGTGTCTTATAAAGGTCTTTTAGGAAGTAAGCCTTGTTATCTGTATTCAGACATATCTTCATGTAATAGGGCGTAGAAATTGTTTTGGCGATCTGCAGTGAAAACCAACGTGTGTCATATAGGTAAAAGATGAAGCCCTCCAGGCGTTGTACCACACAATATTATAGAGTTGTAAAAAATGAATAAAAAAATAATTATTGTGTTCAAATTTCACCTATCAAAATTTAAGCCAACACTGAAGATTATGTAAATCAAGCTAATGGTAATATATCGATGAACACATCATATATAAGTATTCCATATGATACCACTGTCATCCTCTCAGATGAATTCAGTAGTGCATTTGAATTGAAATTTGAATTGAATTCCGTTCGAAAATATTTATTTTGTTCTGTTATTACGCACATATAATATTATTGGCTTTAATTTGAATTTTCAATCACAAATAAATCCAATAGTAGAATTTTATATGTAGGTACTTAGTAATTCTTAGCAGGTTCTTTATACTTGGAAACCTGGCAATACTGACGAGTAAAAAGTAGGCAACCTAACTTTTGCATGTTTCTCATGCTTTGTACTTTCTACTGGTATTAAATTGGTTTGGTAAGCAACTGAGCGCAATGTTGAAAAATATTAATTACAGTATTTGCTATTTAGAGTAGCCATGAACATATTTCATTAGGCAACCCATTTGCGATATATTTGTTTACATATTATGTTTGATACAAAATACTTTTCATCCAGTAAGCAGATGGGCGCAGGACGACCTTAATTCGGAACTAAGACTATTACCTACATTAAGCCGCAAAAGTAAACGTATGCCAGCAGGACAATCCACATATCAAAATAAAAAATTTTACGAGAAAAGCCGCCGGCTTTGGCCTCTAGGTCGTGCCGTCGGCTTAAGCCAATTTGGTGAAGCCTGGCTTTACATTTCAATAATACAACACCAGAATAATTAGCCTATCTAAAGCTACTAATTTATTTAAGGCATTTACATACAATTCAAATTATGTATTCTCATTGTCCTACATTCTCACTTGTATTTACTTTGGAGAAATTCCCTTTCATCAGTTGAGACTGAAAACACGCTAGAGCGAAGATCAAAGCAGTGAGTCGGAGTGTTTCGCTGCTCCGCAAAACGATCGATTCGTCATTGCGTGTATTTACGTGCACTGTTGCGCCTTAACGTAAATAAGGTAATTAATCGACTGTCCTCCCTCCTTCTGAAAGGAAATGATTTAATATCTTGATATTGAACATACTCAGACGTCCTTCAAAAGAAAAACTTTATGAGGTCATTAATCCATCCCAACAAACATTTAAAATTAAAATTACGTTAATTTGACCTCTGAATTGGACAAAAAAATTTCACGACCTATTCGGTATAGGGAAATTTTACCTATATCGTTGGCCTTTTTCCTTATGTGTGGAAAAACTAAAGTAATATGGAAGTTAATAGTTGGTGGACAGGAATTTTATTCCAATGAGATAATTGGACTTTAGGTCCAATTATCAAATACATACCAATTTTATGTAAAAGATATTTAGATTAAGATATATTTAGATTTTAATATAGTAAAAATCTATATGTTTGATTTTCCATTTAACACATTGTACAACCCAGGAAATGATTTCGTATCATGTGATGACCAAATTTTCATAAAAATGACGCGCCTTATAAATATACATTTTTATTACAGCTTAATAATATTAATATCCTGAAAAATAATCTAAAATAAAAACTGAATGTATTTCGTGATAAAATGTGTTTAATAATCTTTCATAATAAATGTATTAATTAATATTATCTGTTTTTTTTATATATTTTTAGGTATCAACAATATCGTGTGAAACTAACTACTCTGCGAACTAAAGCCCCGATCAGCGTTGAATTACACCCACAATATCTACCCATATATTCTTTATTATTAGCTTTTGTAATGATTTTTTAATTTATTGGTATAATGATTTTTTTTGTTAAATATTTGACTCAACTTAGAGGCCACCTGAAGAAGCAATCTTAAAAATGCAGAAATAGTTCAGATCTCATTTATTGTGGTTGAACAATTTCAAAAGTGAACTTAGATATTTATAAAGTGTTCTCATTAAACCAGGTTAGTAAATTTAGCTAGATTCATTTAATTAGGTAACTATTAAATATATCTTTATCTGTGGAATTGTTCATTAGCATACCTAGATCAGAGAGCATACATTGATAGGAATTGTAGGAGATTTATATAAGCTTAAAATATCTTTCTAATACAGTAAAAAATAATATTATCTGTATTAACGTAATTCTAATGAGCAATCAAGTAGAAATAAAGAAAAAATCTAGTGTTTGTTACAACATAAACGCTCAAATAAAATCAACTGAAAGTCAATTTGTCTGTAAGTTTTAACCTATAGGGCATATTACCTATACCATTGACGTCGCAGCAAAATATTAACTTTGTGGTTGAAATTTCCACCAAATGAAGATATTTTATTTATTACCAACTAAATTATTACTAGGTACAAATTTCTACTCTTGGATTTATTTATGATTAAAATTGAAGCCAATAATATTGTTTGCGTATAATCCAATCAAGTAAACAGAAACAAAATGAATATTTCGGAACGGAACTCTACTCAAATTTCAATTCACATGCGCTTATGAGATGATAACAGTGTTATCATATGGAATACTTATGATGTGTATATATTGTTGATATATTATCACTAACTTGATTTACATAATATGCAGTGTTGACCGATTTTGATAGGCGAAATATGAACACAATAATTATTTTTTAATTCGCTTTTTACAACTCTGTAATATCTGCTTTGCTTTATCTTTTGATTTATCCGTACACAAGTAGGTTTCATCTTCGGACTTTAATACCCTACTGCATGAAGATCTGTCCGAATACATGTAACAAGAAGCTTGCTCCCTGAAATACCTTTTTAAGACATATTTACGTATAAGTATTATTAACAATTAAATTTGTACCATAATATAGGACAATATTTTTATTAGGTTTATTGAAATGGTTATATATTCCTTAGAAGTTAACAAAATCGTAAATAGGTTTATATTGTAATAGAAATAGAACTTATTAAATTAAAGGATTTAATAGGCCAACTAACTAGTTATTATCTTGTTTTTAAATATTAATTGAAGACAAAATAAGTTTTACAATTTCGTAATAAATATGTAATAATTTAAAGAATCCCTGGATATTGAAGACACATTTTAAGGCGAAATTACAATTTCGTCTTACTCGTTATTGGAATGTTAGCATTTGAAAACACAGAAAAGGCAAACAATTTGTAATTTCGAACCAAATAAAATGACATATATTTCATTTTACTTGGAAGTCATTATATTACTCTTGGATGACAAATGTTTGACTAACATTTTGGAATTATATGATTTTGTAATATGAATGTTTCCCTTGTGTTGCAGTCGGTTCATAATTAGATCAATCGGTAACAGCAATGCCATGCCAAAAACCACGCTGGTTGGTGTTTTACCGGTAGTTTCATGAATTGCTACTCGGTAAGCCAATACAAATGGAGGAACGCAAGTATGCCACTTCTGACACCAATATAACCTCAACGTTGCCTTAGCCTTGAAATACGTCAAGTAGACGTAGCGCGTTCGACTTCTGAACATAAAAATGAACTGGGTTGTGAAACCGATCCGCTTATATATTATTTTAACAATTTTTTTTATAAATTATAATTACTAAGTTGGTAAACAAAAAATTACAAAATGTTAACCAAAACTAAATTTTAGTTTTCTCCTTCCAGTCGAACACATTTTTCCAATCGTGTTCTTAAATTTAAAAATACTTTACATAGCTTACATTTCGTATTCATAATTACATTTTATATTACATTTTAATTATTGCTACTGGTTACGCAATTAAAATTGTTAAATTTGTAGTGTCTGTGTTTCTTGTTTATCCGTCTGTTATTAGTTTTCACTTTCATGGCAATCTTTGACCTACTTATTATAATATTTAGTTCTGATTTTTCGAAGACTGGCACCCCATAAAAACACTTAACAGACACGTGTCGATCAAATTTGGTGTATGGGTATTTTGATGGGTGTTGAATAGCCTGGTAATATTATTTATTCTATAAAAAAATTACTAATGCCACTTTTTGGACAATCGATCCTTTAACAAAATCGTAGTAGGCCAAGCTTATGTTACATAAATAAAATAGTACAATATAACCTCCCTTCGAGGTACTAATTGTAAAAAAATTGGCTTGCGGAATTTCCACCACGTTCTCACATTTTCAAAGGTGTTAACCTGAAAAACGGGACACAATGTACAATTGATGTTACACTGCAGGAGCATGCAAAATGTAACAATTTTTTTAAATGAATCGATAGACTGTCTCCCGTCTTTTGAAATAATTAATTTTAGAACATTCTCATCAATATTTTACTTGCCAAAAACTGAATGCTAATATACTAATTTTCACATCATTGTGTAAAATGTGGCATAATTATCAGCAAATCAAAAATAATGGGGACGTTTTAAATTATAAATTTAGTGATATTAAGTCAGTACTGTCATCTTTATAAATTATTCGTTTCCTTCTACATGCATATTTTTGGATGTCTGTGGAGGTATATATAGGGTTAACTATAACTAATTACAAAAATGTTAACCACGTGCTCAGGGGGGTCTAAAAGACAATAAAAGATGTATGAATTCCAGCTCAATGTTTAAAAAATGGGGCAAAACCCTCTTTTCCTACGTAAAGTCGGCGCCTATGACAATCAATCGTCCGAGATGGCTAACTATGTCAACTACCATGCGGTCGTTTTTTGCAGCATTGTCAAGTGTAGAAATGACGAAAATAAACATTTTTATCAATAATAATAATGCCTAAGTACCTGATAGATAACAATTAATCCGGTTAGCTGTAGTATTATGTATTCGTTCTTGGTTCTCCCTCCTTGCAGATTCGTCATAATTATCCACTAACATATCCGATATAAAATCGGTATTGGTGGGAAGATGACGCACGGCAGGGCGGGCTGGTCAGTACTCCCAGTACTCCCCTACTCTCCTACGCAACGTCGCGTACGAATACGAATACTGGTTTAGTCCGCCAAAATAGGGGAGGACAGGCAAGCTTGGACGGCGATGCAGTGGAAGGGATTATTGTTAGCATTTCATATGATCGGTTAAATAGTTTCCCTATCTATATGTTGTGCCACTCAAGGTGAATTTAAAAGAAAAATCATTAATGTTCAAGGTCATTATTAATTTCTGCAAAGTATATAATATGTCTCAGAAATAATTATTTTGAATATTTAATATTATGTTTAGTTCTAGTGTGACAAGTGCATATTATCGTGTGGCAGCGTAATACCAAAGACGTTTTCCGAGTACACAAAATATTATGCTGAATACTTTATGAACCACATTGAACAACTGTTAGAATGCATTGTAAACAACGGTAAACGTGTGGAAATGTAAGTAATCGACCTAGTCGTGACCGCCAATCCATGTAGGTACCTCGCTTTAAACAAAAAGAACAGTCGAGGGAAGGAGAAATCCACAGCAAGTACAAAAATCTTTGCAGGTTTTAATTTGAACAAGTAAGAAAACAGAAAATAATACAATATTCTTAAAATCTCTCCAAATATCAATCCTGGAAATAAATATTAGTAAGGTAGGTGCTGCCTCCCTGTGCTACCATACCGTATTTCATTCAATCATTAAATCATTAAATAATAATCTACATTTTTAAAGATTTTTTTTTCTTTCAAAACGGCGTAAACTGATACACGTGTCAACGCGGTGACCTGTCACTACTTTTGGCACTTTTGATTTTGGTAGAATATACCTAACCTCGTGGCTGACAGAAGGTCAATGACGGCGATAAATAAGGATTTAATAATTGAAAAAAAAATTTCTCTTTATTAATAAGTTTGGAATTTTTTTGAAGGGTGATTCCATTAATACTTATTTTTCCCTATCCTTTCTTAAAATATTTGTACTAAGTCATAGTTAACCCTGTATAATATGTTTAGGGATAAATATTCTGAGTTTGTGTATACTAAATAATTGTATAATTTCCAAAACCAATAAGTGCATTTTTACCTCATAACTATGAATCAGTAAAGGAATAAAAATAGAGAACAGTAATTTTTTAAACCTACTGCAGACAGTTTAGAGTTCTGTAATTTCCCAATTTCAGCACGTAGATTTCGTCTCGTCCTGTATTTTTTTGTATTCACAGACTTCTGTAATTGCATTCAACAGGAATGATTTGTTCGCAAGGAATCTATTTCTGGACGGGGAACACCGGTTGCTGAAATTACTTTTCCGACCGTGCTTGAAGTTTTCATTGGGAAATTCTCTAGGGTCGCCAGTAGTTCTTCCGCTCGTCACTAGAGGGCAGACGATGCGAACTTTGGAGAATTAAACATTAAATTCACGTAAATGATTACCTTGTTTATGTAACAGATATTCCCGGTAAATCTATAACTATTTCTGAAATACTTTAATATAACGAAGAGCTATTTAAATGAATCTCTCAAAAATAAAAAGGTCGTTTCAATAAGCGAAACTCTTGAAAATGTTATACATTATTAGAAATTGCTGATATTAAAATAAAGGGATTAAACCAATCTTTTTAATTACCAAGCTGTTAGAGCAATAAGAAAAAATACATACTTTGTGGATTACATTTTCTAGGACAGGTGTTTTAAAAGTGCCAATAAAATATACCCAAATTTAAACACAATTGTTCCCAATATGCTGTAAAATTCAAATTAGTGACTCTATACTCTGAACCATACTATTTTTTTTGTCAATTTCAACTAGTTATGAAGTTTCAACCTAGGTTTAATTACTATTTGTTTGCGTTATTACTATCTGAAGATGTGACTGATTCCTTTATATATTTCATTTTATTTCACTCCAAAGACGGCTCGGCAAAAGCTACGTGTTCTAAGGTATAACCCTTCATAGTGAAGGGTATAACCAGTACCCTCAATCAAAGAAGCACCAAAGCAAAAATAGTATATATTTTTGAAACTTTCGTCTCCAACAATAAATCCAATAAAATTTCCAGCATGGTGATATGATTTTCCAGTTATTGGCCTAATTCATTTTCTTATTATTATTGTGGGACCTTATACAAAGTGCAACAAAACAGCAGGTCATCAAGTTAACTGCCTTGGCTGCAAAATATGACGATTTAACTCTACTATGAACAAAAATGCCTCCCTTAGAAGATACAGGGTGTTGAAGTTAAACTTTTCAAATTGTTTTTCGCTATAATTAATTTTCTCAGATTTTCGATTATCACTGAAATTTTATAGAGAAAATTCTTGTTGATAACCTAATCAAAGACTATTATTGTAAACCACGCCTATAGAACAAACGTAGAAATGGGGCGGAGGGGTATGAGAGGTAAAGGGTTATTTTATACTCTCACTTTTTTCTTACGTACACCTATGGATGATTTTTGATTAATGTTATAATATAGAATATGTTTAGAGTATTTTATTACTCTTGATAAATTTTAGTATTTTTTTTTTTTAGTAAAATAAGTTGCACTTAAATAAAATTTGTTAATTTCAAATTACAAAGAAATAATTTGTAATATTCTAATTTATTTTATACAAGGTATCTCTGAACATAGGATGCCATGTTTACGAACATAAACGTTTTTCTTATCAATATAAATTCGTTTATTAAGGGAAAAAAACAGATTTAAGAAACATATTAGTTATTAAACAGTTTTACACTAATTGCTGCACATACCCTGCCCATAGACTACCAACAAGTACTCTCTCCCCAACTACTCCATGATTTACCACTTGCTCTTCGTGAAAATATGTTGATGCAACTTGATGGAGTACCGCCTCATCTTGGATTAAATGTTAGACAATATTTAAGTTTAACTTTTCCAAATCGATGAATTGGAAGTGGAAGAGACGTAACTATTCAGTGGTCATCATGCTCCCCCGATTTTAGTCCATTGGACTTCAGTGTTTGGGGATTTATGATGGACGACGCTTATTCCAAACCAATTGAGAATATTGGTCTATTGAAAAGACGTATTACAAATGCGGCTGAAAAAAATAGGCAATAGCCACAGGTTTTTCAAAATGTCAGATATTCTAGGTAGGTAGACATGTGCGGCAATAAAATTTTGAGTTAGTGAATTAAAATTTTAAAATTACAGTTTTCAATAAAATTTTAGTATAAATCGTCAATTTAATAACTAATATATTTCCTAAATTCCTGCTTTTCCTTAATACACAAATTTGTTGATGAAAAATATTTATTTGTTTGTATAATCGTTGGTTTTTACATAGTGCGTGTTTATATCACAAAATAATTCTATATAAAGCACCTTCCTATCTTTATAATAAAATTTCTTTCAGGACTGATGTTCACAATATTAATATTTGTTTTAAAGGTACATTGACTCCTCCCAACACCGTACTGAATTTTTTAAACGTTCGTTTTCATACCAGATCTCATATAATATTATTATAATTCAATACCATCTAACTTTAAAAGTAAGAGCATTCATCAATTCAAAAAACTATTAAAGTCTAAACTTCTTCTTGAACAGAATAGAAAAAACCAAATTTGGCATGTGTAGTTGTCATGTGTTCTGTCTTCCACTGTTTCTTGTTTATTTTTTGTTACTGTTGTTTATTAGTATGCACAGCTTAGAAGTAGGTGAATAAGATGTTTATTATGTTTTTTATACTGATTAATTTGTTTATACTGTATATTGCTGCGATCAGCTTAGGATTAATACCAGAGGCTGAGCATTAACCTGCTCAGTCATCTGATCCTCGGGTTTGTATTTATTTCTTTTCTCTATACCAATATTGTTAATTAATTATCTTGGAAAAATAAACGCTATTATTATTATTATTATTATTATTTGTGTAAACATAGCACATCTATATTTTATAGACTTTCTGTATTAAATAATTTAGAACACTTTAGAACTAGTTAGAATATTACAAATTGTTTCTTTGTAATTTGAAATTTAAAAATGTTATAAATGTAACTCCATTTGCTGCGACTATTCCTAACGTTGCATGCCCAAAAATCGAATTTATGTAGAAAATTAAGAGCTTTACGAAAAATTATCAGGAGTTACAAAATATTCTACACAAAATTCTACATTAAGGCATCATCAAAAATTGTCCATAAACGTACGTCAGAAAAAGTGGAGGGATAAAATAACTCCTTCCCCCCGATTCTATAATCATACCTTTGAGGATTTGACGAATAACAAGAAGAATCTCTTTTAAATTTGAAAGTGATACGTAAAAATCTGAGAAAAAACAATTTTAAAAGTTCAACATATCCCTGTATTTCTTTAGTTTTATTTTGTTTTTGCCACACTTCTGAAAAAATAAAGATTAATTATTAAATAAGATTTTTTGGTTAGGCAAACTTAGTTTCAAAAATAACCCTTGACCGTTTGGCGCAAGGGCTTATTTAATTAATCTTTATTTTTTCAGAAGTGTGGCAAAAACCTAACAAAACTAAAGAAAAACTAAAATTATGCCACAAATAAATAGCTTCAGACAATATATCCCTGTATCTTTTAACGGAGGAATTTTTGTAAATAGGTAAATAAGTCGTGATTTTTTGCCACCAAAAACACGCAGATAACTAGACTACCCGCTTTTTTGTTACATCCTGTATATCGAAAGCGTTTGATTAAGGTAGTCACAGTTCTGATGTTTTCTACAAGGACAGGATTTTGTAATATTTTGTTTATATAGAATTTCAAATGCATATCTATTGAAAAATCCCAAAAAGTTTTGTGAAAACAAAACTGTACACTGTTCTTGAGTCATTAATATCAGCATTTCATGCCAAGTATTTAATTGAAGAAAATAACTAATTGATGTTGAAGTTTTGGCGTAATAATAATTATGAAGTTGGTGACTAATGGAACAACGAAGGTTGTCAACAAATAAAGAGGTATTGACTAACTTAATACACATAACAGATTGTTATTCGAGAATTTGGCCAGGATTAATGAGAGCTAATAATAAATAGTTTTAGTTCTCTAGCCAAAATATTGACTAGATATACCTATAAAACGAGCCTAAACTTATTTTAAGCCTCAAATGTTTGATAAGTAAACAAGCGAATATCTGCTTGGAACTGCCATGCCATGTCGATCGAATAATCCGATTCAATAATTTATTTCAAAAATAGATTTTACTTGTGGGTCCGCTTTTATATGAATATTTATATAGGATGTCTCAAGAAGGGATGATCGTACAACCAAAATAAATGAGATATACCCAGATATCTATATCTAAAACTTCACCCTTTTCGACATCCAGGGTGTCAAAAATTTCGAATTCGTTAATATATTTTTTAATTACTTGGAAACCTTTCCTAATAAAACAACAATAGTTCTAGGTTGTAATGAGATATATCTAGTATAATTATTCAGTATGTTTAAATATTCCCATTATCACCAGCGGCGTAGAAAATCTGTGGCACTATTCTTTTATTTAAAATAAAAATGGCATGCCACTGTCTTAATTATAAAAAGATATTTTATTTTTTGATTATTTTGAACAAATAATTATTCTTTAAAATGCATAGTACTTAGGTAATTGTTCTTTAAAAATATCTCTCTATTTCTTAGTTTGTGCGTGGTGCGACCGATTATGCTACAATAACACAGGGTGCCCCAAAATTAATACACCATAGGGTAAGAATAAATTCCTGACGGCAAAATATAATGCGATATAGCTAAACTTACTTCAGTCAAATGTTGATGGTTAAAAAGAGATTTTCGTTATTTATAAATATTTTTTTATAAAATACAAATATTTGGATACATTTTCGAGATAAGGGATTTTTGAGGGAGAGAAATTCAAATTTGTTTTTAATTTTGGGGTCACTTAAGGTACATTATGCTCTTTTTAAATAGCAGAAATTCATCAGTCAAAAGTTGATGGTTAAAAAGAGATTTTCATTATTTATAAATATTTTTTATAAAATACAAATATTTGGATACATTTTCGAGATAAGGGATTTTTGAGAGGAGAAATTCAAATTTATTTCTGGCGCTACTTTAGGTACATCATGCTTCTTTTAAATAGCAGAAATTCTTTGCGGATTGGTGTATACATCTGACTATTAAAACAATGTGAAATTAGCAGTGAAATTAGCAACTTCTCTGCGGGTATGGTAGGGTGGAAGAATGTTGGCTTGGGTCAATGTGAGAGATTGATACCGATTGACATTTGACTACCCCCCTAATTAATGATGTTTTCCAGGTTTCTCTCATTCCTGCATTGATTGGTGGTTAGGACCTACCAACGTAAGTCGTTCCTGGGCGCAAATGCGGCCTGTTTAATAATAATATGCCGCCCCCTCTCCCGTACAAGTCTTCGACTTCTGGGCTAATCCCCGTGATTAGAATGAGGGGTAGACATATTATTATTATTATTATTATTTATTACGACCAACATTTATGTAGATGAGGCATGGTGTATTATAATAGAAGCAAAACTAGTTTTACTTACTATTTTGTATCCAATATTCTTCGTTAGCAGGACTTACCTGAAAAGAAAAATTCATTAAAACACACAAAATTTCTATCTGTGGGTACTATTTTTTCCAAAATTACAAATCAAATATTTTCACTTCCCTAAAAACCAAGAATAACTGTTGGTGATTCATTAGATTTCAGATGAAGTTTTCCCAAAACGATTAGGTATGTTTTTAATAAGTCTGAAACTAGTTGCAGGTAAATATGAACAACGAATCGATTTACAGATGTAATAATATTTTGAGAACCATTCTCGCCTTTTTATGGTATCGCGCATGGTATCTTTTTTATCTAATAAAAGTATGTATCTTCTAGAATAACAACTTTATATATTTGTACTACTGCTACTTTGTGTTATTTTGAAAGAAAATAACACAATGTTGATTTTCCTAGGTGTTTACTTGACGAGAATTTTATTATCTTTCTCAGGCTAGCTTTCCGTGTTCCAATCCAAGAATAATAACCTTCATGTTAGAATTACTATTCTTAAATGGATTACAAAATCGTGTTTCTCATCATTTCTAGAAGTACCTATCAAGTTCAAATTATAACGGCCTAGTGAATTTCTGCCATCCACTGAAATCCACTTGTCAAATTTGCGCTATAAAATGATAAAACATTATTGCCGTCAATATATGAAAGTGCATCAAATATACACTGTTTATTTTTTTATTAAATTTATTGTCACAATAAAAGAAAATTTGAATACATTTTTTCCCCACTTTTATTAATATTTCTTTTTCATCGAATTGCAAGCTTTTTCAATTTCGTCACTGAAAAATGAAGCTGGTCGTGTCTCTAACCATCGTATGCTAAATCGCGTCGCCTTTGTAATACTTGTCTGCCGAATCACCTGAATTACAATCTAGAATTCTGTAGTGTGCTGTAGTGTGTCGACACCTATTTTAGTATTTGAAAACATACATATCTGGCCATAAATGTCGGAATTTGACATTTGATATTAATACTATATTAGCTTATGTTTTAATAGACCTACATATTTAATTTGGTTTGCAAAAATGTACGTATTTTTCATTTACTGTTTTAAAACATTAAAATACGCGGCACTGAGACCGTTCCCATACTACTACACAAAGCTAACTAACTAACTAACTAACTAACTAACTCTAAGCTAAGGCGACACGGCCATTTGCTCAGTGACATGTTGATGTCCGTATTAATTTCTCCCTCCATTTTACTAAAAATGTGAAACGCTTCGCAATTTTGCGTGTGATCCTTGCGCAGGAGCCATGCTAATCTTCTCTGTATCGTTCCAATTTTAGTATATGTACCGCCAAAGCGAGTACTACTACACAAAGCTTCCGTGTCTAAATATTTAATATTTTACATAAAACTAGGCACATACGTACTAATAATAGACTGCTACTCCTGCAGTTCACCATAAAAACACAATACTTATTATTTTCGGTTGTATCAATCTGTAAATTTAAAAATGATACGTAAACAGAAACGTATACCTCAACAGATATTTGATATTTGTCTTAATTTCTATGAAAACAATTGACTACTATGTCCAACTACGTCATTTGTGCTGTAGTGTGCTGCCACATTGTCATTAAGTGGTCCAAATATGTGATAATCACATGATGTCAAATATGGGCCACGCATTGTTTTGAAGAAGAGTCACACTTGGAGACCGGCACATCTCTTCCTTTCAACTAAAAACTCGCTACTTTATGCTTGTTTTGATTCCGTAGTGTAAAAATAACATCTACGTTTTATTGTAGGTGAAAATGCCAGTTACAAATCACCTCCCTTTACTAGATAGCGCGCCAAAACCTTTTTACATACTATTACGAATTGCTTCTGATTTGCCATTAGGAGGCGAGAAAATTATTGCTTGAACACTTTCAACTATATTTCGACCTCTGCTGAAATTTCCTATGCAAATGTTTGCCACATTGATGCTTATTCCCACCACGAGTTAATCGTCGCAAAATTTCAGTAAAACTTTCGTGACAAAAATTTAATAATAACTTACCTTGGCGATCAAGGTATCATTTTGTGGGTCTATTCAAGGTCTAAATCTTTGAAGACTTATTTTCCCGGAATAATTTCATCTTTACTGCACTGTATAACAATTATTATGCCATCGAATAGGCCATGAAAAAAGCTTAAATTTGATATATGGGACAATAGTTTTTGTTACTGTAGTTTTGTAAAAAAAATGGTCAAATCATTCTGGAATTGTGGGGAGGGTAGCAGAAAGGCTACAGCACTTAGGCCTCATTGGAACCCTTGTACCTTCTCCCATTAGGAGGTCAATCTACTTGAGCCGCCAACCAATCAAATAAGGAGAAAAAGGTGGTGACGTTGCTCAGGGGGATCTCTCACAGAGTGTATAAAGTACTCACAGAGTGCAAAAAGTACTGTCTCGTCTTCTTGTTCGCAACCACTACAAAGAGGTGTTTCACACTTCTTCATGTCATGCCACCAGGCGAAGCTTCAACCAGGTACTTTTTTTATGGATCCTTGCAGGAGTACTCTAGGTACTCTTTAGCAAATTGACAGCTATATATTTCATCCCAACGTTTCCTAAACTCTTTTTGGGTGTCCTCTTTGATAATTTCAACAAATGCTGACAACGAAAACATACCGGAGGGACCAGATCCAAAAATATGGGGCCCAATACACTCCTAGTTAGCTTGTCAGCCACTTTATTGTCATTGCACCTATAATGTCCCTTTACCCAGCATACAGATACGCTGTTGTTGGTCGAGGCTACTACCAGTGCCTGATGGCATTCCCATGCTGATCTAGTTATTATCTTATGATTACGTAATATCAGTAGTGATTATATACTATCTGTGTAGATTCTAATGGTTTTGCCCCTTGTATGTCTACAGGCAATTTCTTTGGAGGCTATAGTTAAACCTGCTAATTCCGTTTGTACTACGGTAGCATGCCCATCCATTGCCCACTGATATCGAATATGTAAGGATCTGGAATAAATTCCACATCCTGCACTTTCCTTCATTTTTTATCCTTCTGTTAAGTACGACGTAGGGCCTGTCAAACACAAACTTGAGAGAAACACTGTCAGTGTCTGCTTGCAAAAAGGTATCTTTCTGACGGCTCCAATCCACAGACGGCTCCTAACTTCTCCACGTCCGACATCAGGTGCAATACCAGTATTTTTGAGGCAAAGCATAATTGTCGCATTCACTTCTTTTAGATGAATATCCAAAGATGACAGGCATAGCATCAGCTCCATTGCTCTGGTGAGTGTTGTGTGCATAGTTCTAATTATGCTTAGGCAGGTAATTCTTTGTACCGGGCTGAATTTTTGTTTAGCTGTTGTCTTTTGAACTTTCGGTCACCAGACGACAACCCCATAGGCTAACATTGGTCTCACAATGTATATCCATATGTCGTATGTTGGACTGTCTGTCATCAGACAACAGCTCCATAGGTTAACGTTGGTCTCACAATGGCAGTGTATAACCATATCTTGGGTTTCATTCCTCAAGTTTTGCCAACAACCATGTGACACTGCTCATAGGATATGTACTCATTAAAGTTAAAAAATACATTTTTATATAGAAACTATTAGTTTTATTTTAAAAATAGATATAAACATTATAAAGCAGAATTTATTTTTCTAAAATTATTTTCTTCGACGTTTTTTCACTTTTAGGAATAGGTACCAAGGTTTTATTTGAATGTTTAAATATTTACTGTATTTAAAATTTTTTGAAGCTTTCAAGATTCCACCATCTAGTACCTTATTACTGTTTATGTTGACCAGGGATAGAATAAGAGCAAAATGTGATGGCATTAGTGAGTTGCATTACTTATAATGGGGAAAACTTCAAAAAAGTTTTGTTTGACGCTGTTTATATCCATTTCTAAAATAAAATTGATAGTTTCAGACTCAGAACCCTTAAATATGTCTTGGTAGTGTTTTGTTTACATGCCACTGCACTTTGAAAGCCAAACAAGATTTGACCATTTTTAACAAAACTACAGTAATAAAACCTGTAGTCTCATATAACAAGTAAAAGCTCCTTTCATATTTTTTTTTATACAGAGCATTACAGAAGAAATTTTCAAAGCTGACCATTTTGTGAAACTATTTCGTTTTTTGAAATTAAATAGTTGACTTAAAAGGCAATGAATAGACCTACAAAACGATACCTTGATAACTAAGGTACTTTAAAAAATAACGGCAATATAGACCGCTTTTCCTAGCGAGGATTATAATAAAAATTTCGATTTATATTGCATTCACCCTCGTACTAGTAAAATGTTATTAATAGCACGGTCGTCTATTATAGTCAGCCCATAGCAATAACATAAGTCGAAAGATTATGAATCCTATCTAATCGTATGAAAATATCAAGATAGGAGCGGCCTTATCCTTAACTCGCTAATTCCACGCACTTTTGGGGGTAACCCCTTTAAATAATAATTTAAGTTGTTGGACAGAGGAATGTAATCTATCTTCCGTTTCATTCCGTCAGTAGAACAGGAAATATATGGGCAAGCAGAAATAGAAAAACTAAAATTTAGTTAAAATTCTTCACTAAATAAAATAATAAAATAAAAAAGGTAAAGAGATACGTTGGAAGGATCGAATTCAACTCTTAATGTTTATCTTAAATTAACTATACACAGTGTTCTATTTAAAATTTCCCAGTCCAATAAATATACATAAATACGTAGATACATTACAATTTAGAATAAAGAATTTTGAAAGGACCATCCCATGTAAGTATTACTTAGAAAATAGAAATAGTATATTAGAAATACAGTGCGTCCATAAAGTAACACATAAATTAGTTATTAGCTAAATAAACAATATTATTAAAAAATTTCCGGAACAGGTTGATTTTTGATTTTAATTTATTGTTTTTTTTTCAAATAATAATTTAATATACAGGGTGACATACGAGTAATGACGTCATCACCGGGTTTTTTTAAACGGAACAGTCCTTTTTTTCGCATTTCCGGATTTCACTTGCTAAGCTGATTCCAACAAGTTGCTTCAAATTGGTACAGGGTGGGCAAAAATATCAAAGGTGTTTATAAAAATTTAATAGAAAGTTATACGTAACTGTATTTTTACAAAAGAAACTTTACAATAAATGTTCAAACTGTACTTCATTGACAACTAGAAAATGACTTAACTGGGCATTACATTTTGTAGCACAGCGGACGTTATCTCCATTTCTTGTCTGATTCGGTCTTTTAACTCACAGATATTGCCAGGTCTGTTAAAGATTTTAAATAATCCCATAAAAACGTCTAATGGGCTAAGATCTGGTAATCCACCCACCGATCTGGAAAGGTTCTATTTAACGTCACTAATAAACGTGGTTGGAGTGTTTTTTAATAGTTTATCAAAGCAGTTATCATAACAACACATAATTTAATTTAGTACATTTATTAATTTGTAAATAACTTGTAATTTTGGTATTATTGCCTATCCTGTACCAATTTGAAGCAACTTGCGAGACATTTTTGGAATCAGCTCAACAAAGAAAATCCGGAAATGAGAAAAAAATCGGTGATGACGTTATTATTATTATAAAAATCATACAAACACTGGTACAAAACCAGTATGAACACCGATTACTCAAACATATTACAAAAATTTTGAGAAAAAACTTCTCTAAGCCACTACAGGTGGTCAAGGAAGTGTTTTAATGATTTATTTTAATATTACACATGATGTAAGAAGTTGTGACATTGTGATGATTTTTTTTTTTTTGAAGTTTTCTGTTCTGATGGATGGTTCCATTGCACTTTTATTAATGTCAATCTTTTTCTTTCCTGATGAAGAAGCAATAAAGGCTTCGAAAGCTTGAACATAAATAAGGAGTTTTCTTTTTTCTTGCTTAGTGACTACTATACCTAGTTAATTAATTTTACAAGTATATCCCTTAACACACCAGTCAGGTGAACCTCTTCCACTATATATATATATATATATATATATATATATATATATATATATATATATATATATATATATATATAAATTGTCCTCATAATTGTTTAAGTGAAGTCCGCACTGTAAATAAAAATACGCAACTAGACTATTTAAGCATTCCAGTCCCGAATCACATGTGACAAACATCAAAAGGCTCTAAAAATAACAGAATTCCCTCATGTAAAAGTTAGGATACCAACTTTCCTTCGGCTTGTAGCAGTTTCGCATGATTGTGAAAAATGCTGGTTTTATTACTAGCCCACTTAAAATGAGTTCCACAGTTAAAAATTTATTTTTAATTAAACTAGAAACGAACAAAACGTATAGAGGGAATGTGAGAGAAAGATTGAAGTGTGATGCTGAAAACACCGCTTACCACGAAAAATTAATTTGCTAATTTGGTACTGCTTTGTGTTACCAGTCAAATCCTTGTCAGTTTGTTACAGAGGGAAAGAAAGGATATGGTAACTGAAACTCTACTTGCCACTAATAATAAAAAATGTTACTAACTTACAGGAAATTTAAAACTCACATTAATATAGTGTGAAACAATAAATGAGGAAACGAGAATAAGGATACGGTTTTCTAATTTAGACATTTTTTTATTAGATAGCATATACAGAAATAGCTATTCTGCGTACTAAGGCCTCGACACCAGTGAGTTAGGTACATCCATAATATCTCATTGTCATGTTTTACAATATTAGGTTTTGCACTAGAAAATAGAAACAACGTAAATGCATAAGATTACATCTACAGTACTTCTCATTCTATTCTAAAGATATTAAAATAATAGTAATGCAATAAGTGGGATATAGATGAAACCGTAGATAGGGGTGAGCGATAACGATTTAGATATATCGATATTGATAATATCGATAATAGACAATAAAAATCGAATGCATTAATAATTAAATATCCATATTCTTAATGAAAGCAGACGATGATTCTGCTCAAGGAGGTAGCTATATTGCATACATATTTTTTTATAAAAAAAATAATCAGTACTTATTTTAGGTTATTTTGATTATTCGTTGATTGATCTCCTTGTAGAACATATGAAAGATAAAAGACTATGCTTTCAAGTTCATGATGCCCAATACTAAAATAAAAAAAGTCGAGAGATGTTTTTGTAACATATGGAAATATTAATCTCTTGAATTTGAAAAATCTGCTAAGAAAATTTATCAAATTGTGAACTGAAAACGTATATCATGTTCACTTCTTTCTTCAATGTAAAACTGGTAAATGAACCAAACAACTTATTGGATAAATACTGTTTCACAATGTCTCAAAACTGATTTCTTAAACTGCTTAATCCAAATGCGTATACTGGCCATTGTTCTCGGTGATCTTCAGCCTCCCTTTTAGCCGAATGTGGGGCAAATATTTTGAATACAAAAAGGCATGATGGCTGGAAGTCTAATTCTGTCGCTGACAAAAGCGAGAATATTCCCTTGTAAACCGAAAATATTCCCTCACTATCCAAAGTTATTTCATCAACATCTAAAAATTATTTTACAATAAAATATTTCCACCTAGTTAAGAAAATCATTAGGTATGTTAGCATATGGTATGGTATGGTACAATTGTATAGATTCAAGAGCAATAATTTTTTAAAATAAAAATGGGCCTAGTATTTACGATGTTTCCTTATCCTAGAGAAAAACCCAAACAATTTTCATTTGTAGCAATGAATTGGATAATAAGGCACTAATCCATTACAGTTAATTTTAATTTTTCTCTTGAATTAATTGAAATGATGCCTAGAATAACACCGTCATTATGACAGACAATTCAGTTATCATTTATGCTAATTCATGATAATGGTATTAGTTTTTTTAAAACATAACTTGGGAGAAACCTATATATTCCCTAATTTCAAAATCCAGTAAAAATTGAAAGGTACTTGACTAGCTTATTCTTTAACATCACCAGTCAACATTGTTTCCGTTTTACATTCCATCGTTAACTCAGCAGTAAAAACCAGCCCTCCAATCAATGTGGGTACAATATGAAACTTTCAAATCTATAACATCAGTGTAACGTAAATCATTTTGCATAATTACCTAATTAGAACTTTCAATTTAAATTTTGTTATAAAAGTACATTCGTGTCAATATAAAGATTTCCAGCTCGAATCAGTATTACAATTTGTTTAAATTATGACGGCCTAATCGCTTGTGCACATGTGCCTTGATAAAAACAATTGTCGACACGACACGATCTAGTGGTTAGTGACTTTGAAACATGAAATTATGTTTTTTAAAATGCCTGTAACTTCTAAACTAAAACGAATGGTATATATATTCATATAAGAAAAAATATTTGACATTAACCCAACTACCATCTACCATAGCTGGTCATAAAACTTGTAGAACATCCTTTACAGTAGATCTGTAGCGACAACTGAATTGTTTGAGAAGTACTATCGTGAGGCTCAAATAATACTAGCCGAATATTTAAATCGATTCGAGTTCTATAAATATCAAGGAAAATTGACTGCTTTGAAAAAATATTATAGGAGGCATGTGTTAAAATTATTTTATTGCACTCTTGTGGTTTTTAGCAGACCCTAAGAACTAAATTTTACATTTTCTTAATTGATTATAAATTTGACTAATAAACTGACCAATTTACTATAACGTAAAATATATCATAGAGAATCGTTACAATTTCTTCTGCCAATTTAATAAAAAATAGACACCACGCTATAGAAATTAATAATAGAATTGCAAGAATGTTAAAAAGGAAATGGTTTATAATAACTACAAGTTCAAGGTTCAAAAATCACCAATTGTACAAAATAACCAATAATTAATATTTAATTAATAATTAAACTGATGCTACTGATTTTAAGAAGATGAAGTTGCAAAAACAATGATGTTAACAAAGAAAGGATAACAAATTTAATTGGCATTATAGTTGGCTGACAAAAATGTTTTTGTTTTGTTCCACTATGAAATGCGTGACTAAAGCAAGAACAGAGAAAATTCATTAAAACCAGGCCCCCACTTGTCGACTTCATTGATTACTATTATTGAATATATGCTATTAAATATAGAATCGAATATAAAATTTGTTTAAGATATCATTGTTCACGTTAAACTATTCTATTTCTGTGACATAGATTCAATAATATTGGTCAATGAAACCAACTAATGAGAACTCGAATAAGGCGTCAAACATTAAATTTCAATAAACAACAAAACAAACTGTACTTGTCAAATGTTGTAAAAAGAATAACATTTTAAATGTGGTATAATGCATTATTAAGTTTTAAGAAAAACATCAATTAGCATATTTCTAATAATAGAGAAACATGATGACGCACGGAATTCAGGCAATTTTCAATACTGAAATCCGATTGAAGTATTAACGTTTTAAGATAGTATTTACATTAATTAATTATTCAAGTGTCAAAAATGGCTTACGTATATGGGTCATTCTTAAAAAAGGGATAATCGGAAATACCAAATATATATTTTTTAAAAATGAATAAATTTATTTTATAATTAAAATGTTAAATCTTTAATGTCTTAGAAAGACATTATTATCAGCTAAGCTTAATATTTTTTTATTTTCGAGATATTTGACATTTTTTATTCAGACTTCAGAGTTGATGATGAATACTTCGGAGTTGACTTTAGAAGTGCTTATTGAGTAATAAATGGTAAAATTTTGCTGTATTGCTTATAAATAATTAAATCTTTTATGACATAATCTGCTACTAGTTGTTAGGAAAACGAACTAGAATATTTAGTGATTTTGGTTATCAATACAGGTGCATCGGAGTTGATGAATAATACTTCAGAGTTCATCTTTTTGCAAGAATATTATCACCGTTTGAACTTGAAACCACTCCTATGTAGTACTTGGTCATTAGGTTATTCGTCATTGTTTTTTCCTTTAATCTGAAATATTTGAAATATTTACTCATATATTCTTGCTTTAGTCTTTATTTTAATTAATTGTGCTCATATATTCTTGCTTTAGTTTTTATTTTAATTAATTGTGCTTCTAACTTCTGGTTATCCCTTAGTCCTATTTTTTAACTTTTTTTCGACTTGTCAGTAACTGACGGCTCGGTCTGGCTGGCAGTTGAATAAGTTCTGGTGTAGATGATGGGGTGGTTTCGTTTATGTACTGCTTTATGGCTCCTTGCCTTTCTTTCATGTTTTCTCTGTACTTTTTTAACTATCCCTCTATGTTCTTTTTTTAATGCGTTGTTGTAGGTGTGTGAGTTCCTTTATTGATTTTGTCGCTCTATCCATCGATCTGAACAAACCCTATTTAAGTGATCCCTAACTCTTAAACTAAAATGAGGAAGAGCACCATCGTGCATAAACCACATATTAAAGCGTGCTTGTAGGGGAATATCCTCTAATAAAGTAGGTAGTTGGTCTTGGAGAAACTGTAAATATCTTTGTCCATTTAGTCTAGGTGGTAGTTCGACAGGTCCTATTAAATAATGACCAATTATGCCTGTCCATAAATTTATTTGAAACTGCACTTGACGGCGGGTTTTCGTCTGCATACATGTGTAAATTATGCAAGTTGATTGGTCCGTCCCTACGGAAACCTGCTTCGTCAGAAAATAGTATAGTGGTGGTAAAATCGTTAGCTTGGTTAACTTTTTCCAACAGCCATGTGCAAAATTGTGTTCTTGCAGGATAATATAATAATATTTTAGTAACGCGTTTTCGTTCTTTTATGTTTCATATTCCCACAAGCAGGACTACTGCTCTTAATAATGCTCCAATGTTTATTATGTGTTACAATTATTTCTTAGTACATAATACCTTAGATTTATTTTTTTGTAATGTTGAAAATATTAAAAACGCATTTTTTCATTAATTTTAATATGTATGTAAATTTTGTATAGGTACCCGATTTTATTTTGTTTGTAAATATTTGTTATTACTCGTTTGTTTTTTCCTGTCCTATAATTGGATTCTGTCTGGACAGTGTATTGCAAATAAATAAATAAATAAATAATAATCTATGTGAACTTCCACCATGTCGACCCATATTTGGCATAAAACTACCTTAAATAATATTAAATGTACTACAATTACAAATTAAAAACGTACTCATTACTCAAAACAAACTAATAAACATGTCATACCAGTTTCCCATAACCGCTGATCAACGCGCTAAAATGTTTTTGGATTTGGTAGTTGTCTGTTGGGAAATCTCTCAGAGTATAATCATTGAGCTTTCAATGCATTACATCGGACTTCTCCATAGATTAAGTGCATATCACAATATTCTGTAAATGTATACTCCATAATTAAGTACTTCAAAAATATTACAACAATTGTCAACTTGACACTTTAATTGTATCATAACAATGGAAACCATAGTAACGCTATGTGCAGATATTTTTCAAAACAACTTGATTAATCCGTTACAATTTTTAAAACACAGTTTATGGGTTTCCACTATAGCCAGGAAATAAAAAATAATAGGTATTCAAATGATACGATCACTGTTTACTTTTCCTTTAAATTGCTTTTTAAAAAACTGTAAATAATTTGCTTCACACTAGCCGTCAAGACGCATTAATTTAATTTAAGGATTAATTTGCTAAAAAACAAAATGCATTGGAATTTGTATATGCAAATATCTTGGTAACCAAGCGAGAGTATTTTTTTATGAAACAAAGCACGTTTTTTCCTATTTTCAATACATGAAAATTTTCTAAATACAAAAATATTTCCCCTTTTTATCAAAGGAACAGGGCATAACTGACGCCTTGTATAAGCAACGCCAAAATTAGTTAAAAATTCTTATTTGCCGTGCCAAAAAACATAATTGTGCCAATTTTTTTTTAATACTCCGACAGGTTTCAGAGTTGAACAGCAACATTCGGATAAGGCATATTTGGCTCGATCAACTTATTTTGGTCACAAGTATCTCCAGCTCCGAAATATTCCAACCTTTCACAGACACCCTGTATTATTATTAGGCAAATCAACAAGAAAAGATATAAAGAAAACTACAGTGACTGACTATTAATTTAATATAAAAAGGATCTAACAGTTCACTAAAATTTTGTTCATTCAATTTTAGAGATATTTAAAAATGAAATAAGTAGATCAAATATTATATGATATGTGTGATCTGTGAGAGTAGAAAAGCAAATAGAAACTACATTACAATACAATTAATTATTGAAAATATTTATTAGTTTCAAATCCACCGTATAAAAGCTTTGCATCATAAAAATATACTGAAAATAAGGACAAATAGGTTTATGCAAAACAAACCCTTTTGATTTTGTAATTTAAAGTGGAGTGAAAAAAAATAATTAAGACATTTTACTTCTAGAAAATTTATGAAAAATATGTGTAATAGTAAGTTCAACAGAAAACATTACCCTCTACGAACTTCTGGACCAATGACGACAGTCCATCCTCTTCTTCTTCTCAAAACCCGCTGTTCGAAGGCAGCGTAGTCATCGTTATGCTTTTTCCTGTGCCCCGACATTATTCGTAGACTATACTGAACGTAAACCACAAAACAATCACTAACAACACATTGTTTTACAACTTGGCAAGCACCTGTTAACTATATCGTACGATTATATTCGCACCAAACACTCGCGATGAATATAGACACTCGAAAAAGAGACGCGAGACAAAATATTTCGGCGATTCAAGAAAGGCATTAACAGTTTAACGGTCGTAGAGTAGTAGCATGGAACTCCGTGGAACTGAATGCAATGAAAATAGAAAAATAAAATTGTCAACTCGACAGAGCGGCAAAAATAGAACGCTGTTGCCAAACAAACCGAATAAAATCGACTCCGCACTTTATTAATTGTGGATGGTGGAGAATACTTGACAAGATGCCATAATTATTTTCTTATACGCGAAACTAGGCGTTATACAAACCTTATCTTGGTGCCAGTAGATGCATCAGCCTCATGACATTTTTGACGATTAGCTGGTGGGCGAGACCTTAGGTCGTGCAGGTATTTTTTACATATATGCAGGTTTACATTGCGAAATATGCAGATATTTATGTAATAAAACATTATAAATATCGAGAAGGCTAGTGTCGACAATATTTCATTGACAGTTTCTAAAAATCCTGGCTCAAAACTTTATATCTGTTGATATAAAATGCGAAATAAAAATAACCATTTAACAAGTTTTATAAAAGATAAATGATTAAATCCTAAAAAAATCCATTGATTATGTGATTTCATCACTGAAAAGAATTATGATATTTTATTAGTGTGTGACACGTCACAGACACTGAAATAGTCTTATACAGTATGCACCAAAAGTATGGAATAAATTCAATAAAAACGAAACAATTATTTTTTGGGAAAAATCCTCGAACAGGTCGATTTTTAATTTAAAAAATACATATTTTAGTGTAAAATGCGATTTTCAAATGTCATTTGTTTTCGAGTAATGAGGTCATCGATTTTTTTTTAATTGGCAACACCATATTTTTTTCCTTAATTCTGAAAGATCGTTTAATTCTCTATCAGACAGTACTAAAATTTTGCCCTCTTACATAGCAAAGTTTTCGAGTAAATGACGATTGAATGTTAGAATACGTAAATCAATTAAAATAAAGCAAACACGTTATCAAGTTTAGTTTTTCGAATTCCATAGTTCTTTTATGGATCACGTAGGCGAAAATCTTTGCAAAGTGTCATTGTCGCACCGACTTTCTAATAAGTATTGTAAGCGACATAGAAATTATTATTCAATTTAAAGTATTATGGCACATTTAACTGTTACTCAAAGAATTGAAATTTTAATTCTTATCGGATGCGGGAATATGACTAGAACTCAGCAGGAAGTTTGCGATTTATTTAATAAAAAATATCCAGATCGCCCTATCAGCCAATCAACAGTTAGTAAGGTAGAGTCTAAATTTAGAGAAACTGGCAATGTTGTAAATATTCCAAAACCTGAACGTCCAAGCATTAATGAAAATCAGAAACAGAATATTTTGATAAGTATGGTGGATAATCCTCATAATTCTTCACGATTGGTTGCATTAAACAATGACACTAGTCAGAGCACAGTGCTACGTATCTTGAGGAAGGAAAAATATCATCCCTACAAAATTCAACTTGTGCAGGAACTCAATGAAGATGATCCCGATCGCCGCTTACACTTTTGCAAAATTCTAATGGATTTATGTCAAGGAAATAGAAATTGACACCGGCAAATACTTTTTTCAGATGAGGCCACATTTTGTCTGAATGGTACAGTAAACCGTCAAACTTGCAGATATTGGAGTCGGGAAAATCCTCATTGGATGGCAGAGGCACATAACCAACACCCTTAGAAATTAAATGTGTGGGCTGGAATAGTTGACGACAGAATAGTAGGGCCTTTCTTCTTTGAAGGAACCCTTACAGGATAAAGATATTTAGAGTTTCTAGAAAATGACCTTGTTCCAGCCCTTGGAGTAATTTTTCCTAACGATAATGACCCTGACATTCCTGACGATACCATATGGTTTCAGCAAGACGGTGCACCTCCGCACTATGCGCGCCCTGTATAATATTTTTTGGACAACTGTTTTCCTGGGAGGTGGATCGGCAGACGCGGACCGATAGAATGGCCTGCAAGATCGCCAGATCTTACACCTCTTGGCTATTTTTTATGGGCATACTTGAAGTCAAAAGTGTACATTAATAAACCACGTAATTTAGAAGAACTTCAAAATCGCATTCGGGACGAAATACGCAGAGTTACCCCAGAAATCATTCATAATGTGCAAGAAGAATTTCTTCACAGACTTGCGCATTGTCAAGAAGTTGGTGGATGGCAATTCGAACATTTAATTTAAGTAAAAAATTTAATCAATTGTATTTTATTTTACATACCTCAGAATTGTTACTTTTTTATGCATAAAATTTACGTTTTCTAACATTCAATCGTCATTTACTCGAAAACTTTCCTATGTAAGAGGGCAACATTTTAGTACTGTCTGATAGAGAATTAAACGATCTTTCGGAATCAAGGAAAAAATATGGTGTTGCCATTTAAAAAAAAAACGATGACGTCATTACTCGAAAACAAATGACATTTGAAAATCGCATTTTACGCTAAAATATGTATTTTTTTAATTAAAAATCGACCTGTTCGAGGATTTTTCCCAAGAAATAATTGTTTCGTTTTTATTGAATTTATTCCATACTTTTGGCGCATACTGTATATCTATTAATTCAGTAATAAAGTATATTTGATATAAATATTTACTCATTCTTGACATCGAAGCATTCTTATACTTAAGAATGGGCATTAAGAAAACCAAAGAATAATACTTTGTTACAATATAAATATAATATTATTAATTATGGAATAGGTTATCCTTCCTTAAATTATAGTTTTATAGATTTGTATGAATTAAAATTATCAATATTTTATAATGTCATACAGTAAAATTTTAATTGCGGTTATAGTGCAAAATAATAATACTGCACTTATAGTGAACATTACCAAAGCTAGAGACAAATATTATAGTATTATTTACTATAAATTGTATTAGAGTTGTGTGTGCAGGTGCACTGCCATATTCAGCATGTGACCAAACGATGTAGCTCCATGTTGCATCACTTCTACTGAGGTTGCCTTCTGTCAGATAAGTCGTCGGCTGCCTCGCCTTCTATAGCATACTGTGAGGAGCTAACTAGCTCAAAAGCGGTATGTGTCTGATGTGCCGCTAAAGAATGACAGTTTGCTAGAAGTCTTTCTTTCCGTATATTCTTATATAAATAATAATTAAATATTACTAATAGGATTAATATAAGGAATAGAATATACAGCAATATACAATAGTAGCAAGAATATTGAAATACTTATTATGTACAACAATTTAATTTTTTCTTAATGCAATGTTATCATTTACTTTAATCAAGATTATTTAATATTGTATCACATATCTGCAGTAATTCTTTCAAGTCACTTGAGATAAACTTCGTCATCGCCATTAAACGCAATTTTCAAAAAATGTATAGCTATTTTTAGACAGTCTAAAAAACCAAAGCAAGTTGTATATAGTGCAGAATAGTTTACAGGTTGTCAAGTCATTTAGAATAAGAAAAATAATAATATGTTTACTTGTTATGTTTCATCATTATATTTTCTACTACTTTATATGCCTGCTGAAGGCTAAGAAAATTCATAACGGCATTAAAAAGATTATCACATCATATAGCCTTTTTTTAACCATTAATAATAGAGTAGATATAAATTAATTAAATATATTTCACGAAATGCTATACAAAACGATACAATTCACTATTTTTAAATGTCTGGTTATTGAGATATGGCATACATTAAATCTCACCAGCCGCCACTGCAAAAGATAAGAGAATGATTCAGGTTCACAAATCTAAACTTGTTATAGAAATTTTTGCTGGATTTTATATTAAACGCTCACTATAAATAGGAAAATATATAGTCTAAAGTAGATACAAAATTATAAAGTTTACTACAAATATAAAAATGTAATTTTAGCTGTAAAATAAATAAATATTTTCAGTTTAACTAACTTTTTCATTTCACAGAATAAAAGAAAAGATGATAATTAAAATATGTTGTAGTCGTATTAATAAATTGACATTCTATCCTATGATTCTAATATATTTCTTGAATATGCAGGCATCGCAAAAAAAGTCAAGGATAAAGATCAAGGATCAAAAACATATTTTTTTATATTGAAACTTGAAAATCGGATCTAAATGAAATAGACACAAATTGTATCGTTAATAACAATTATTGTTGACTCAAGTAATTCATATTACCATATATTATTAGTAAATCATTTTTTTCGAAATAAAAACAAGTTAATAATCCTTCATTATAATATTTAAGAAATTTTAAATATGAGAGATTATTAGTTCTTTTATCTGGGAAAGAATACAGTTCAGAACAATATTTTTGCTTTTTATTACTATTATTAAATTTTAATTAATTGGTGACAGTAGGTATACCAAATATATAAAAATATGAAAAGTCGTTTATATAAGCAGAAAGTGGGTTAACTTTAACTGAGGACATTAGGCACTAAAATATACGTAACAGACATTATTGAAAATTGATCAAACAGATCAATTTTTTATTTTATTTTACATTTTTTCAAATAATTATTTAATATACAGGGTGACCTACCTTCGAGTAATGATGTCATCACATTTTTTTTAATTGAAACACCACATTGTTTTCCAATTTTCGGATTACCCTGGCTGAGCTCCTAATTGTTACAGGGTGGGCAACAATACCCAAGTTATTTGCAAATGCTAAAGTTATTTACAAATAAATAAATTTAATGTACTAAAAAATTTACTACACGCCATTTTAATGTGTCTACTGGAATGTACTCAATTTATAAAAACATTAATGTTACATAAAAAACGTAGAGAAACGTGATCGATCGTAGGAAATTTTATTGTTCGTTAATAAAACCTTTGGTCACAAAAACCTAAATTAAATTTTCAATTTGTTGACCATTTACTGCCAAACAATGAGCCCGACGAGAAACAAATTCTTGTACATTTCCAATAACTTAGTGACGTATGCTTTGCTTTTTACATATCCCCAAAGGCAAAAATCTAGTGGTGTTAAATCTGGCAGGCCATTCCTTGAATCTTCTTCTGCCAATCCACCAATGAGAAAACACGTCAGCTAAGTAGCGGCGAACAACACTGACATAGTGCGGCGGTGTACCGTCTTGCTGTAACCAAATTGTGTCATTGGCCAAATCTGATTCTTCTTCATTGGGGAACAGTACAACCAAGCAAGAAACTAAATCAAATAGAAGAAAATCTAAATATCTTGCACCATCTAAATCTCCTTCAAAGAAATATAGCCCCAAAATTCCATTATCAACAATTCCGGTCCAAACATTGACCTTCTGGGGACGCCGAGTGTGTGCTTCCATCATCCAGTGTGGATTGTGATCTATCCAGTACCGACAATTCTGTTTACTAACGGTGCCACTCAGATAAAAAGACCACGTCCAAGAAAAATAATGCGTTTATCAAAACCCCGATCTATGTAGGGATGGTGCTTGCTTTTATGAAGAAATCTACCCAATGTGCTTTTACTCACACCTAAATCACCTGCTAAGACTCTCCTGGTGAAATGCGGATTTTCATGAAGGGTCAAAAGGGCTTGTAGCTGCACGTCTTCATTTAGTATACTTGATCGACTAGATCTGGGCAGATCTTTAACGTGACCATGGTTTGACTTTGCTTCAGTTCAGCTTACAGTAGATCGATTTATTGGTGGACAATTCGAATGTGTTTCACTAAACAAAACACAAACTTCCTCATGAATTCGAATTCTATCACCATACCCGATCATCATGAGAATTTCAATCCGTTCCGTCTCACTTAGATTCATGGTTTTACAAAACGAAAACAAGTTAATTAATTAAAAAATACTTAATACTTTAAGAAAGAACCAGTTAAAATGGAATTGTTTAAAATTGATTGCCCGTAAAAAATGCACGAGCGCGTTCTATCAGACACATAAAATTAAAAAAGCTTCAAAGAAATCATTACAAAAACTTTGGTATTTGTAAATAATTTGGGTATTGTTGCCCATCCTGCAACAATTAGGAGCAACTTGTGATACATTTTTGGCGACAGCTTAGCTAGAGTAATCCAAAAATTTGATTTGTTTTATTAAAAAAATGTGATGACGTCATTACTCGAAGGTAGGTCACCTGCATATTAAATTATTATTTGAATAAAAGGTAAATTAAAATCTAAAATCGACCTGTTTCGTGATTTTAGGGACGCACTGTATAATTTTACAAAGTATTATCCTAATAAATGTTTCTTAGTAAGCAAAATAACTGACTAAACTAAACTAAAAGTTATTGCAAATTTTAAAGCCAATTCTATAACCATTACCTACCCTATTAAGTCAAGAAACAGCTTTGTTGAATGTCACGCTTTCTCTATAATCTTAACCTTAAAGCTCCATTAGACAAAAATTAACACTTACGCAAACGAATCATGTTACTGTTATTATTTTTGGTATTTTGTGGTAGCATGTGCGTTGTATCATTTTGTGTTAAATATAATTTGCTGACACAGTGACATAACAATAGCCCAAGTGCACTGATAATAATGACCTGTGGATATGTTATTAGTGTACGGAGAGTATAATCAAAATCGGCTGGCACTACTCAACGAAATGCAGAAAATTTACTTATAGATTTCATCCCTCTGCAGAACGATTTGTTTATTTAACATAATAAACTCATGATATAGGCAAACGCGAAAAACGGATATTTTAAAAATGCGAAAATAGGTGAGTTATTTACGATTTCTTATATGTATTAACATTTTATTGGGCTATTGTTTCACTTGTTCTTCGAATAAGTAAACGTATAGGTACTAAAATTACTGCCCTACTTTCTAAATTATCTGTATTGTTCTTGTTCTTTGTAGATGCTTCTTACCTCTATCTTTAAAAGGGATGTAGTATTCCTAAGAAGTTAGTTAGTACGGCATAAATATGCGGAATATCAAATAATAACTAATTTGACCCAAAAGAGTATATAATTGTATCATTAGCAAAAATATATATTTTACGTTCACTAATATCTAGATAGATAATATCATTTATATATATTATACCCTGGGGTACGTCACATTCAACATTTGTTTGGATTTTTTTTCATCTTCGTTTGTTGAAGTCCTTCCATAAATTAAAAAGACAACGACTTTTGTAGAGCTATTATAGTACGCAACAGTTTTCTCGGTAATAACCACCAATATATGAGTATCTGACTAATTCATAAGTCATTTCTTCGAAAGGATGATTGTCGATGTCGTCGATGGCAAAAATATTTGGCAAACAGGATATGTCAGGTTATTTTAGTACTGATATATAGATAATTGCACATATGCTCATTCAAAAATATGCAAGTCTTCAAAATAAACTTTGAATTTTAAAGCTTTATGTCACCATAAACTAATAACTAAACAAATTATATTTATTACCTCTGTCTGATGGATACATAATATACTACGAACTACTACATCTTTGGTTAAATCTGGGTATAAATTATTTATAGTGAAATGTAAAACATGTATCTACAAGTATATTTCTATTCGTTTCATTTTAGTAGTAGTGAAAAGAGGAAAAATAATTATAGTCCGTTTTAAAATTGTATACATAGAGTTATTTTTCTATCGTAATATACAGGGGGTACGTAATAAATGCGCTAGAGACTAACTGTAGATTCTAGTTATTAAAATATACCGTGTGAGCTCATATTGTCTTAGTCCTAATGTCAACATTAAAAAAGGGTGTCAGGGTGTCTCGCTTAAAAGTGGAACAAGCCTGTAAAATGCCTACCGTGCGACCGATTTCAATAAACTTTTTTTTGTTGAAAACGTCTTCAAAAAGTCTATCTTGGACATACCTGGTGTTCTCTAAAATTCGAAACCGTGGCCGACTACGATACAATTTATTTGGCTTAAAATAGGAAAATCATATTAGGGATTTTTTTATTCGAGAAATTCCCACCAATTCTTTATCAGGACTCCACAAAACTCTACCAACCAAATTTTCGTTGCCACATTATACAGGGTGCTCAGGATAACTTGGGTGTCTCGCTTAAAAGTGGAACAAGCCTGTAACATGCCTTACGTTAGACCGATTTCAATAAACTTTTTTTTTTTGGATACACCTTCAAAAAGTCTATCTTCGACATACCTGGTGTTCTCTATTCGAAGTGTTCGAGTCCTGATAAAGAATTCGTGGGAATTTTAAGCTACATAAATTGAATCGTAGTCGGCCACGGTTTCGATTTTTAGAGAACACCAGGTATGTTGAAGATGTTTCCAACAAAAAAAAGTTTATTGAAATCGGTCGCACGGTAGGCATGTTACAAGCTTGTTCCACTTTTAAGTAGCGGACACCCTGTAGAATGTAAAAGTAAAAAATTTCAAATAAATTATAAAATATATACTGTTCTAAGCGAAAATGTATACTTAATTGATCTCGTTATCTAGCCTCGTTTTAGAGATATATCCGGTTACCTATCAGTAAAATATCAAATTTATTAACGTAACAACAAAAAACGAACTAATAACATATTTAAGAAAATATTGACAATGTCTACCATTAACATGAATACACTTTCCCAAAGATTTTTTCATACAACGTCGTACTCTGAAGAAAAATATATCAACTATGTCTAGCTAAATCTGAATTGTTGAATTCAGAAGAGTGTTGATGTTGGGGCTATGAAGTGGTACAAGCAATACCAAATTAAAATGCATATATCTCGAAAACGAGGCTAGACGACATCATTTCTGCTTTGAGGAGTCTCTTCATTCATAATTTATTATCAATCAGACCCAAATCTCGAAAATAAAAAACTATAGGATGAATGTTTGTTTAAATATGTATGTAACTGGCACCCTCTATGAGGAATCTGATAGTTATAAATCAATTTTAGCTCCAATAAGTTCAACCGTTTTCAAATTCCGTATTTTCAAAATTAAATTTTCACTTTCAACCTTATATATCTTAAACGAGAAAAGACATGTTTAGCTAAATTTTATTATTTTTATTTTCTCTATGACCCATTCATTACGGGACCCCTTGTATAGCATGAAATTATGCTATTTGACTGTCACTACTATAATTATAAAAAAATCCCAGTTATGAACCTTTAGCAGTGGTTGTATTGAGAAAACAAATTTAACTTTACCGTATATGGAGTTATGTTTTTAATATTATTCCCTTATAAGATTTTCTGGTAATAATTATATAGTAATAATAATATCTAATGCGCTGAGATGGGGTGGCATATTATTATTAAGTAGGCGCATTTGCGCCCAGAAAAGACTTACGTTGGTAGACATAGACTTTATTCAAAAATTAGTACAGGAATGAGGGAAACTTCAATAATCAGGGAGACGATTAAACGCCGACCGGTATCAAATTTTCACATTGACTCAAACTAACGTTCTTCCACTCTACCATACCAGCACAGAGAGTGCCAATCCCTTGTACACGTATAGCTGATCTACCGTCTATATAATAAATAATATGTATTATAATATTTATTATATTCTGATAGAAAATAATGTTAGAAAAAAATACCTAATTACCAACATTTGAATAAAAAATGTCAGATATAAAACAAACAAACCTTATTATTCGAATTGTCCAGTGTATAGCTCGTATAAAAGAAAATTAAATAGCATGGACTTTAAATATATAAAATTCTAATATCAGCAGATGTTTTTATGAGCAACAATAATTTGTATTTTCTTTTAGGGTACTTTTCGGGTGTGATAATTCAAAATAAAGACATATAAAAAGGATTTTTTTTTCTAATTAATTCCCCTTTCTAATATTAAAATTATTCCAAGCATCAATAAATTTGTAACTGATAAAAATTTGTACATATCTGACATAATTATAAAATATAAGAAATTATCAAAAAAATTGTTAAAGGTAATAATTATTTTTGGCGACACTAGAAATAAAATAAATATTTCTAGAAATTTTGTAAATACTATGAAATACTGAAGCACAGAATATTATTTATTTATATTCACAGTTATTCAGTTAGTTAAGGACATTATTAAAATGAACTCTTAAGTACATTTATCAATCCAATATAAAATATATTACTTCTGATTAATTTGATATCCTCTATAGATAGTAATTATTTATACGTGAATAATAAGTCTACATAGTCTATTATTTTTTATATTCTGCTAGGTAACATGTATCTCTAGTTTAACTGTGCAAGAAAAATATAATTTAGCCAGGCGCGCACAAGAAGTTTTTCGCTGTGCGGCAAAAAAACGCTGCGGCATGACGTCTCGCCGTAGTTTTATAACATATTGTTTTCAATTGCGGCAAAATGTCTGTAAGTTCGCGCAATACAATTGAAAACAATATGTTACAAAACTGCGGCGCGGCGTTATGCCACGGCACTTTTTTGCCGTGCGGCGAAAAACTCCTAGTGCGCGTCTAGATTTAAGTATTCAAAATTCGCACTTGGTTCTTAAGATATTTGAAATACTATATCTTCAGTGATACACAAGTAGCGTAAATTCATAAAATATAATGTGAGATATGAATTTTACTTAAATAATGCTTTCAGCAAGTCATTTTAATTTAACAAGTAAATAATTTTAAAAATAAATTTGTTTCAAGTAGGGGAACATGGGGCAAAATCGTATAGTGCATTTAAAATTTGGTAAAAGCGCGCCAGTCGAAACTACGCATGCTCTAGTTTGACTCTGAAGATATGATAATTCAGACGATACTCATGTTTAGTATCTCCTTTGTTATTATTTTGGCAGGTTAGGGTATTTCCCAGCTCTTCATCTAATATTGCTTCAATTTTATTGATTCTACAAACAGGTATATACAAATTGTATGTTGTTTCTAATTATCTAGCTTTGTTGCTGGATTCAGTCTCTATCAATCTGTATATAGTTTTAATTATTTCCCATTTCCATTGTGAAGTAATCTCATATATATAATTCTCGTGTCACAATTTTAGACGCCATACTCCTCGGAAACGGCTTGACCAATTTTTATGAAATTTTATATGTATATTCGGTAGGTCTGAGAATCGGTCGTAATCTATTTTTTATACCCCTAAATGATAGGGGTGGTCCACCCCAAACAATTTTTTTTTATTTTTTGGACAAAATTTTTTATTTTTATTTTTTTATGATGTGGCATTAAAAAATACATACAATCCTTAATTTCCATCCTTTTATCACAAACCCCTATTTTTTAATAACCATTTTAGTAATTTAATCATTTTTAACCTTGGTCGATAACTGATCGATTATCACTAGATCAGTTATCCCCGCCAGGCATCTATCGGTGTCACTTCTCACCCAGTAAACAGCACGGAGTAGGGATGAGAACGAAGCCGGTCTCCTGTCTCTCTCACAATAAGCCTTCTCTCACTCCCTACACAGTTTTCGACCATTATTATTGTGTATGAATCGAGCGTAATAGTGACGTTTACAATTATCATTTTACTTTTAAGTGTAATTCTCATTATTAGTTAATTAAGTGATCTACATAACCTCAAAAGTACGCAACACGTGTCACGATAGGCTATTATTTTACTATATAGCTATTTTTTTGTACAGTGAACAATGCCAACAAGACGTAAAGGGGCTAATTTGGACCGTCAAACAAGTAAAATTGCAGTCACGCGAAATAATTCAAAAAATGAATGTTTCGTGTTTTGTTATTCTTATAGGCCGTCATCGTTCACAGTGCTCCATTCCTCTTTTAGTCATGTACCACATCTCCACACACTTACAATAAGTTAGTTATTTTTTATTTAACTGCCAAAGTATTCACTAGAAATAATTCATATGACAAAACAACGTTTGCCGGATCACCTAGTTACTCAATAAAATAAAACATGTGCCCTGGGGCAAAACCGTAAAAGGTAAAACCGTACACTATACGGTTGTACCCCATCTATGAGCATACGGTTTAATTCAATTATTAGATAATACTTAATTTATAGGTTTCCACGGTGCGCACATACGTTAGGAAGACAGATCGCCAGTCGTGGAGTGCAGTTGATATGGAGAAACCGATGTTGTGTCTAGAGGCCAGATGGCATATTTAAAAGCTTCTCTACCTTTCAATGTACCCAAATGTACGCTTCAATACAGAATGAAAAGAGTTAAGCAAGGTACTACAATACCCAATGCTGCAGCTAAAGAAATAGGTAAATCCAATACAGTTTTCTCTGAAAATTATGAAGATACTTGACAAAGACCGATTACTCCACAACCAGGAACATCTACTCAAACCACAAATCATTTAGGGCAGCTAAGTTCAGTACTGAGACCAATTACGCCACAACAATTTTTTTCTCAGCCACCTGAAACACAAAAACCAAACTCATGTCAACTAAAATTTTCACATGATAAGATATCTACCGTAACACTCCAATCAATATTGCCCATTCTACACGCAATTAGGGCAACTTCTACCAGAAGACGTGGGAAAATGGCAGTTATTATGGAGTCGCCATATAAAAACGAGCTGATAGAACCACAAAATAAAAAGAGCCATTCGACGGTGAAGAGGAAAACCGATACAAAAATGAAGAAACAGCAGAGAACAAAATAAAGAAGATTCAAGTTCTGAAGAAGATGATACGGCTAACACCCCATGTATATATTGTCGTGAACTCTACTATGAATTTAAAAAGACGAATGGCTGGGTAAGATGTATAAAATGCCTGAAATGGTGTCACGAGCTGTACCGGACTTCCAGATGAAGAACTACATGCGTTTGAATGTAGATCCTGCTGGCGCAAGTCTTTATACATATTTTATATATGTACTCATAGTATACGGTTTTGCCCATCACACGTACGGTCCCCAACTAACACTTAAGCATAATAGACTACTGCACAAGAAAAATGAACCTAAATTGATCGAGATTTACTACATTTCGCCAGTCTTCAATGTTACAAAATCTTAAATACCAAAATTTTAGTCAGAAATTTGTTAACTAAGAGTAATATAATGAGTTCGAAATTACATATTGTTTACCTTTTCTGTGTTTCCAAATGCTAACATTCCAATAACGTGTAAAACGAAGTTATAATTTACTTAATTTCGAAATCTATCTTCAATATCCAGGGATTTTTTAAATAATTATAATAGACAAATATTTACATATTTATTACAAAATTGTAAAACTTAATTTGTCTTCAACTATAGTGGTTAAGAATAAGGTAATAACTAATTATTTTTACCATATTAAATCCTTCAATTTAATAAGTTCTATTTTTATTACAATATAAAATATATTCAACTTTGTTGATAACTTCTAAGAAATATTTGATCATTTCAATTAACCTAATAGAAATATTGTTCTACATTATGATACAAATTTACTTATTAATAATACTTCGACGTAAATATTTCTTAAAAGGATATTTTAGGGAGCAAGCTTCTTGTTATATGCATTCAGATAGATATTTTCATGCAATAGGGTGTTGAAGTTGTTTTGTGTTTTAATGATCTGCAATAAAAACCTACTTCTGTCGTACGAGTAAATCAAAAGATAAAGCCCAACAGGTGGCTTACCACACAAAATTTCAGAGATGTAAAAAATAATTATTGGGTTCATATTTCGCCTACTAAAATCGAAGCCAACGCTGCAGATTATATAAATCAAGCTAATGATAATATATCGATAAACACATTATAAGTATTCCATATGATAACACTGTTATCGTCTCAAACGAATTCAGTAGTGCATGTGAATTGAAATTTGAATTGAATTCCGTTACAAAATATTTATTTTGTTTTTGTTATTACGCACACATAATATTATTGTCTTTAATTTGAATTTTCAATCACAAATAAATCCAAGAGTAGAATTTTATACATATGTAGGTACCTAGTAATAATTTAGTTGGTAATAAATTACCATAAAATGTCTTTATTTGGAGGAAATTTCAACCATAAAGTTAATATTTTGCTGTGACGTCAACATTGGTATAGGCAATCTATATCTATCTGCCCTATAGGTTAAACTTCAGACAAATTGACTTCAAAGTTGATTTTATTTGAGCGGCCATGTTGTAACAAATGCTAGATGTTTTGTTTATTATTTCTAATTGATTACTCATTAAAATTACGTTAATACATATAATATTATTTAATATATTTATGACGAAAAATTATTAAACACATTTTATCACGAAATACATCCAGTTTTTATTTTAGGTTTATTTTAGGTTATTATTCAGGATAATAATATTATTAAGAAGCAATAGTAAAAATGTATATTTATAAGGCGCGTTATTTTTATGAAAGTTTGGTCATCACATTATACGAAAAAATTTCCTGGGTTGTACAATTTGTTGAATAGAAACCAAAAATACAGACTTCATATTATATTAAAATCTAAATATCTATAAATACTCATATACTAACTCCTACTCTACTTGTAGCTTTGTAACCTGACTTATATTCTTTCTTTCTCTTCCTATCCCTGTTCGCTATTAGAATGCAAACATATAATGTTGTCTCTCTCTAGCAAAAGTAGGTCATATAAAGGGCATAATTAGGGTATATTTTGGTAATAATGTGTTGAAATTTTAACATAAAATTGGTCAGTATTTCTTTTAGGTCCAATTATCTTATTGGAATAAAATCCTTGCCGACCAATTATTAACTTCCATATTACTTTAGTTTTTTTTCCCACATAAGGAAAAAGGCCAACGAATATAGGTAAACTTTCCTTATGCGGAATTGGTCATGAAAAGTTTTTGACCAATTCAGAGGTCAGGTTAACGTAATAACGTTTGTTGGGTCATGCCCCGAGGGTAGGGCCAAAACCGTAATTCTGTTATTAAAATTATTATTCCTTTTTTTAAGTTACCAAAACGTTGTATATAATATTTAGTTACACTGTATAGTAGCCCATACAATAACTATTTGATTTCTTATTATTACGTCTTGTCTAAAATAAAAATATACGTATTATCAATTTTCTCCCTTAGATATGCGGTTCTGCCCCACATTCCCCTACTTGTTATGTTTCATTATAACGTTCCTCAATTTTATACGCTAACTGCACACTGAGAATATTGTAAATTACAACATGTAGATTTCCTTTAAAGAACTACTAACACTTGAAATGATGTATAATACTGAGTTTTTTCACAATGCAAGGCATAAAGTAAGAAGGTAGAATTTACGTGTTATCAATGGAGTGCCATGTTCTCTGGAGAATTTTTCTTGCAAAAGTCAACTGTGAAATAATGAATGAGCTGAAATAAATAATAAAATATGAATAATGATTATATCATTATTCATACCTTTATGATCTGAAGGAAAATTTAGCACTTGCAGATGTGAAACAAAGAATTTATTCTGTTGTTTTATGAGAAAGAGGAAACGTATCATTTTATGCCAGCGGTTCTTGTCGAGCACTTTTTCCACTTTTAACAAGTTACTATCCTAAAGGGAGAAGGATAATGTAAGTTCTTATATAAGTCTTCACGGCTCGTTACCTTATATTTTCAGTCAGTCGGTAAATCAACAATCTTCTTGAGCGAAATAATTGTTTTTGCTCTCGAAAGTAACACCCTGAAGTGCAAATATATAGAACTTCGTTAAGTGGTGAATTTTATAGGCGAGCATTGGAAGTTTATTCAGGGAAACTTTTCTGCAAAATGTAAAATGCAAATCGTATTTAAATTATTTTAAGGATTTCGCTTTTTTAGCTTACGTACCGAAAGCTCTTAATTCTTAGAGCTTGAATTTCTTTCACTAATTGTCTTTTTCATGTTGCTTTACTTCCCTTTTTCAGCTTACAAATCTGTGAAACATAAACCTCCTTCTTATTATAAAACAGTATATGTAGGTAGGTATTACTCGCTCCATGTAAATTTTATATATCAAATCAGCACACATCGTAAATGGAATATATTATTCATTAACATTTTTTGACTGCAAAAACCTTAAAATTATGTTCCAAAACAAATGTATAGATAGTTTTTTTCGTCAACTTTCTTATTTTTTTTATGGAAAACCTGCTTTGTTAAATCAAAAATAACGCTTTCCTCGACAAGAAGTTGAACTTTTCAGTTTCTATTATTCAACGTCGTTCGCATCTTTATTCTTTCCTTAACCTACAATACAGGGTGATTCATAATGTATCAAAAAAAAAAATACAATAGATGCATCATAAAAAATAGTCAATATCGTAAATAAATGTTTTGTAAAATTCTTAATGTTAAAGAATAACATTGTAGTATTTTCAATCTTTACATCGAAGGGCTACTGCAATATCTGCGTTGTGCAGCGTGCGCTCTCTCTCCATACGATTTTAATATTAACGTTGTAGCGATAGTGCTGACATTTGTTTCAAGTGTCAAAAATGGCTTACTTGTATAGCAACTCGGAGTTGATTGATATCGTTTTAATTTATGATGAAATTAAACAAAAATGCTTTAGCAACTTCTCGTCTGCACGCAGAACGATTTCCCGATAGACAAGTGTCAAATGCAGCTACTTTTACCACAAAAGTGGAACGCAGGCGTGATATTTGAAATTTGGTGTAAAATTTGCAACGAAATCGTGGAAAAGGTGGACGTCTAGGACGTCCACGGCGTATTGCAGCAGCTGAGGAACACAATTTTAAGACAAACCAGTCAAATCGCTCATCAAGTACAAGGAATATCCCAATCAGCAGTGTGGTGTATCATGAACATGGCCCAATTGCATCCGTACCAAGTATATCAACTCTTTTCTTTAATCGTTTGGCCAGATATTGTCGATGATGGCTTGATTAGGACCACTCACATTATCATATCGAATGGATAGAGTTCAGTATCTCAAGTCCCTTTAAAATGATCTGCCTGGATTTTTGGAAGATATGTCCTTAGCTATCCGACTCCGAATGCGGTTCTTGTGCGATGATTCTCGCCCTCATTTTCGACAAAATATTCGGTACCTTAATGAAGTTAAAGTGGTACAATGAATTGGAGGAAGAGAACCGATACCGTGACCCCCACGATCTCCTCACTTAAATCTTTTAGATTCCTTTTTGTAGGATATTTAAAAAATGAAGTGTATCGCACCGATTTGGACACTAGTGTTGATTTACGCAAACATATCATAGCTTCTGCCAATAACTTAAAGTTTAAAACGAACAAGGACAAGAAACATTTGTGTTAGTTGGTGAAAACTTGGCAAAAACCCAAATGTGATTAAACATTTGTCGGTCAGTGGTCGCGCGGTTTAAGGCGTCAGTACTTGAATCGAGGTGACTAGATTGGAGTTGGTTCGCGCCCAGCTGCCGGTCGACCGTATATAAGCTATATTCGTGGAGAAGATTGGCACCCTCTCTGCGGGTATGGTAGGGTGGAATAATGTTAGCTTGGGTCAATGTGAGAGATTGATACCGGTTGATATTTGACTACCCTCCTAATTAATGAGGTTTTCCAGGTTTCCCTCATTCCTGCACTGAATAGTGGTTAGGGCCTACCAACGTAAGTCGTTCCTGGGCGCAAATGCGGTCTGCTTAATAATAATATGCCGCCCCCTCTCCCGCACAAGTCTCCGACTTCTAGGCTAATCCCTGTGATTAGAATGAGGGATAGAGATTATTATTATTATATTATTATCTGTGGACAAAATTTTTATCAGTTGCTGTAAAATATATGTCAAATTATTTTATTAATTAGAACCACAAATAAGTGTTATAAAATTGTATGTATTTAATTCATTGGGAAATTGTTCCAATTATTTGTCCGTTCATTTTTTGTTATACATTTTTCCGCCGTGGCAGCCGCCGACTGCTTTGCCTTGCGCAAAGGTCAGATTTTACAGTGGACCAGTTTCCAGTGTCGTGCAGAAGTATTTTTTAATCATTCTCGAACTGCTCTTTTTCATATTTATATAAAATTGTATTTGTAAGAGTCCTCTTCAAACATTTTTTTTATAAAGTCACTTTGAACACTATGCACCCAAAATATAAATAATGTTACACTGGCATTAATACAAAGTCATCAAGGGTAGTCTCTGTTTCGAAATCACAAAAAAAGTAGCTTCTGAAAACTCTAATGTACTTTTACCGTAAGATTAAGACATTTTTGTCTTTGTAACATTGGAACTCGTTAGATTTAGTGGCTCGGTTTTATACAACTGTCACCTCACACCAATGTCAATAGTAATACGAATGGCTCGTGTTGTTAACGCTAGAGTGAGTAAATGGATAAAAAATATTGGTTGTCTTTTAACACCGATGATCTATAGTTTTTACTTGAAAGGGATTGGAATAGATTCCGTTGATATATTGACATTCACATTTATTAACTGAAACAAGTAAGACTAGTCAAGCGTAGAACTAGTTATGAAAACAGTTATTCAATTTGCTCCCAGCATCTGAACTAATAAAAAAAACAATATGTGTAGGGATAGCATTCTGCTTCAAAATGTTGTAGATATATGAGGAATGGAAAAAAATTGAAATTTCACTCAGTTAATCTGTTTTTAAGTACCTACTGAAGTTCTGAGTAGAAATTTCATTAGATCTTTATTGATGAATGGAAGAACTGACAACTAATGTTGAAAGATGAAAGTGGGTTTTATTACAAATACGTAGCAATTCGAAATAAATAGCGAAATTCATTTTAAAGAGTGTCATTTTTATTGCAATAGAATAATCACTACCAAATATTTGTATTATTTACATTTGTAAACCTACCTACCTACCCAAATGTAAATCGAGTTAATATGCTTCAAATTTTTATTGACAGTTTTATAATTTAATTTACCAAGTTTTATTTAAGCAAAAAGTGAATGTTATTTCCAAATATACTTACAAAAATTCTATAAAATTTATTGCATTTTCTACATTTTTAACTGGTTTAATTACTAACTATTTGATTGACATTTAATGGTCAGATAAATCAATATTTGTCACTCTCTAATGCATCTAATTTTTATGAGACAAATATGCAATTAATGGACAGATTATTTTATCAGTAGGTGGTTAATCCAGCCCTTAAAATCCTAATTGTGTACTTTTACATTATCTGTGATATAAATATACATCATACAAATATGTGAATTTCCAGTGAACTATTTTATATTACCTAATAATACATTTTTTCAGTAAATTTAAACAGTTTCCAGAAGTTTTAAAATATGCAAAATTAATTGCAGCAGATAAATATGCTATTAAAATAGCGTACTTATATTTTTGGGGATAATTATCATAAATGTTTTATGGACTATACCGGGTGTTCCCTCTAAGACTTTCAGTGCGAATATCTCAGAAACCATCATAGCCAGTGCGACGAAATTTGGTATACAGACACTAGATGGCGCGTAGAATCTGATGACAACATCAATTTTTATACAGGGTGTTACATTTTCCAAGAAATCGATTTAATTTTGATTTTTTGGTTGTCAGCCCTGCTAAAACTTATTTTTAAATTGAAATATACTTAATTATGAACACATTCTGATAAATAAACATTCAAAAATTTCTAAATTTAACATAAAAAAACGCCTCCAAAAAGTACCCAAATTTCATTGTTTTGTCATGTAAAATGTGTATAGCCTTGAGCCAGACTTACACAGAAGAAACTAACATCGGTGAACGTCAAAACTATGAATTGTCATTGAATTGTCAAATATTAATGGCATGAAGTATTTTATTTTACATAAATAACGCTAAATAATGGATTTAATGCAATTTACGTATGCACAATGGTGTTATTGAGACTTGTCGATAAAAATTTGGACTTGAGTTGAGGCTTTTGGAGCATTGTGGTCGCCGTGCCGGCGCAGTCTACCGCTACAGCTAGAGTTACAGCGTGAAGATTGTGTAAAATATCTGTGAAAATTTTTAAATTATTCCATTATAATGTAATAAAACTTCAGTAAGTAGGGTATTTTCACCGGTTCTGAGTCTCCCCCCACCACTTTCCTCTTTGAAATGACCTTTGCGGTAACGTATTTGATGACCTTCAATGACATTGAAGGTCACATCAGTTGGTAAATTTTATTTGACCTCTACCGATTGGAGGTCATATCAGTTGGTAACTTTTATTTTGACCCTCTATCAATTGAAGGTTACATCAGTTGGTAAGTTTTATTTGAACTTGAAAAAACCTTGCTCGATGTTGTAATACTAGAGTCTACAGCGCATGCTCAACTCCTATCTCATCATGAATATAAAGGAATGAGTAGGTAGATAGAAAACTCATTTGTGAATAACGTGTTGACCGAGAGTAACATAAAATAAAAAAAAAAGATGTATTTATGCAATGTGTGTGGTAAAAGTTTTACACGCAGTGATAATTTGCGTCGTCATGAAAGGCAGTCTTGTACGCCCATAAGTGTAGATGAACCTGAGTCAAAACGGGTTAAATTAGATCATGATGGTCAATCGCCCGAAATTGTAACAGTTAAATGTTGTAATAAGGATATACCCCGCACTCAAATACATGCACATCGTAGGACATTGGAACATAGAACAATGTCATGTACTCCTAAATCTGATGGTGTACAAATTATTAATACAGCATTTAAGTGTAGAATAATAAGCTACAGAGTTCATAGTGAAGAGAAACTTACAGACTTTGATGAATTTTTCAATCGAGTGAAAGCTAAAATAATAAGTTTGCTGGAGGATGTCATAAGGGTCCATAAATCCATAAAAGTGAATATGGAAACTTTTGCCAATTTTATATTGCAAACTCGCGAGACCTCAGATGTGAAAGCATTTAATAGTTGCAATAGAACTCTCGACGAGTCTGTGGACTTGGATGATGTTTACCAGGAATTTGTAGATACGATGAAATCTCAAACATCTGAATTTGAGGAGAAAGATTCTGGTAAGTAAATCTTATTAGAGGAGAAATGAATTTTTTTTATTCATATAAAAAATATTGTTACAGGTTGGGCCATCGAGGAAATATTGTATATGGAGGTAAATGTGAATAAAAATAGTCCTCTGTGCGGCTCCTCTTATATAAAATTGCCGAAGTTTGTGGAAAATAAGAAAGCGGTAGTAAATATAAAGAATCAGGATGAGTGTTGCTTTGCATGGGCAATAACTGCAGCCTTATATCCACCGAGAGGTCCAGTGCATGAGATGTCATCATATCCACATTTTTCTTCCGTTTTAAATTTGGTAGGTATGGAATTTCCAGTTAAATTAAAGGATATTTCAAAATTCGAATCAATGAACGATATATCTGTTAACGTATACGGTTTGGAAAGTGCATTTGAAAAGAATAAGTTAAAATACGAAATCGTTGGACCTTTGCGTTATGCATCAAAAAAATTGAGGTATCATGTGAATCTGTTATTTATTACTAAGGAGTGTAGCCAAAATCATCATTGTGTTAAGGAATGTGCAATAAGCCATTATTGCTGGATTAAGGATTTGTCGAGGTTGGTTTCTAATCAGATTTCTAATAATGAACATAAGAAGTTTTTTTGTGATGGTTGTATGTCTTACTTTGGTTCTGAAACTTTGCTTTTACAACATCAAAAGCGAGACTGCAATCATATTTATACCACTGTACCTAGTTTAGAATTGCGTGTCGATAAGTTTGGAAAAAGTGTTCCTGAAAACATATTAAAATTTGAAAATATTGAAAAACAGTTGAAGGTGCCATTTGTAGTATATGCTGACTTTGAATCTATATTGAAACCTATGGATACATGTGAACCCAACCCCGAAAAATCATATACATGTAAGACTTTCAGCCATGAGCCATATTCATTTGCGTATTTGATAAAGTGTTCTTTCGATGACTCTCTCTCAAAATTAGTTTTTTACAGGGGGGATAATGTGGCAAAGGAATTTGTACAGCGTTTAGAGGGAGATTTAAGGGAAATTTATAATAATTATTTGAAAAACATAGTTCCAATGACCCCCTTATCTGAGGATGAGGAGCGTGACTTTGAAAATGCTGTTGTTTGCAGTATATGTGAAAAACCGTTTGAAAGGTTTCATGTTAAAGTTAGGGATCACTGTCATCTAACCGGGAAAAAGAGACAAGGAGCCGCTCACATGGGTTGCAATCTAAATTATAAAATATCGAACTTTATTCCAATTATATTACATAACATGTCGGGGTACGATGCTCATTTGTTCGTGCGTGAATTGTGCTCAAATAAGGATAAAATTGACGTGATAGCCCAAAGTAAAGAAAAATACATTTCATTTACAAAACACCTTTATATGCATGATTATGTTGGAAGTGATGGTAAAGTAAAGAAAAGTTTTCTAAAGATGAGATTTATCGACAGTTTCAAATTTTTATCCACATCTTTAGAAAATTTATCTGCAACTTTGAATGAAACTCAATTCGAAGAAACCCTTAAATACTTTCCAGATAAGGAACATTTCAACCTAATAAGGCAAAAAGGTGTTTTTCCATATAGTTATTTGACGAGCTTAGACAAACTGAATACCCCATATTTACCGTGCAAAGAAGAATTTTACGATAAATTAAATGAAGAACATATATCAGATAAGGAATATGCAAGGGCACGAAAAACATGGGAAACGTTTAATTGTAGAAATTTGGGTGAATATTCTGACATTTATTTAAAATCAGACGTGTTCATATTATGCGATGTATTTGAAAACTTTCGAAAAATCTCCCTGAATACATATAAGTTAGATCCTGCACAATATTATACGGCTCCCGGACTTGCATGGGATGCCATGTTGAGATTAACAAAAATAGAATTGGAACTTTTGACGGACGCTACAATGATACAGTTCTTCAAGAAGGGTATACGCGGTGGAATAAGTCAATGTTCTGGAAGGAAACATGTTGCTAATAATATATACCTTCCAAATTATAATCCAAGTGAACCTTCATCGTTTATTACATATTTGGATGCCACGAATCTCTACGGACACAGCATGTCGCAATATTTACCAACGGGTGGATTTTCGTGGCTAACAGAAGATGAAATTTCAAATTTTAACGTTATGGACATTCCCGATGAAGGAGTTTACGGTTATGCGTTGGAAGTGGATATAGAATATTCTAAATTTTTACATGACATGCACTCGGATTTACCCTTTTTAGCGGAGAATATAATACCACCCGGAGCTAAATCAAAAGTTCCAAAATTGATTCCAAATTTAAATAATAAATATAATTATATCATACACTTTAGAAATTTAAAACAAGCAGTGATAAATGGTTTGAAGGTAACAAAAATACATCGCATAATTAAATTTAATCAAACTCCTTGGCTGAAAGTTTACATCGATCTTAACACTAAAATGAGAAATGCTGCTTCAAATAAATTCGAAAAAGACTTTTATAAACTCATGAACAATGCCGTTTATGGGAAAACAATGGAAAATATTGACAATAGAAAAGATATCAAATTGATAACTCATTGGGAAAAAGTTCAAAAGTCGTTTGGCGCAAACACATTAATCGCTCGACCAAATTTTAAATCGTGTACTATATTTTCAGAAGACTTCGTGGCCATACATATGGGTAAATTAAAAATTCATTATAACAAACCTCTCTACCTAGGCTTTTCTATTTTGGAACTATCTAAAACCGTGTTATATTCTTTTTTCTATAACACCATAAAAAGTAATTTTGGTGATAAAGCTTCACTATTGTATACGGATACAGACTCCTTAATTATTAAAATTTACACTGATGATTTTTATAATTTTATGAAATCAAATATTGATTGTTTCGATACATCTAATTATAAACAAGATAATAAGTTTGGTATTCCCGTATCTGATTCAATATTGGGTAATTTCAAGGATGAATTTCCTTCAGATCCAATAATGGAATTTTATGGTACCGGTGCTAAAGCTTATTATGTGAAATCCGTGAGTAATGAATTAAAAAAAGCTAAAGGGGTAAAGAAATCTGTTATAAAGAATCAGTTGACCATTAATGATTATAAGAAAATCGTAGATCAAGGTGGTTTAATTTTTAGAAAAATGAACTCTTTCCGAAGCGAGTTACATGACATTTATACAGAATTAAAAAACAAAGTAGCTCTTTCTCATTATGATGATAAGCGTTTCATTATTCCCAACACTGTATTAACATTACCCTGGGGTCACGATGATATTAGGTACTACCAAACCGAATACGATAAAAATTTCGATTGGTTCGTAAACGTTATAAGTCAAACGGTTGGAATAGATGGAGACAATAATTTAAAATTATTAATTCAGGCTCTAGAAGAAATAATTGAATAACTGGAAATTTTATATCTAAACAATAGTATAAGTATACAAAGTATTGTACTTATTGTAACTTGTTTGTATATTTGTTAACCTGAAAAAAAAAATAAAGAATAATATTCGTCCATTATGAATTGTTGTATATTTATTTCTATTTTATTTACCCACAATTTTATTTAGGAGTTAATAGTATCACAAAACCTCATTTCTTCCGCATATACAATTTATATTTATAAAATGTGTTGGTATTATTTATTTAATTTTCATATAATACTGTCTATTGAATTTACTTTTAGAATAAAAACTCTCAACCATTCTTCCTAAAATAAAGCATGTCAAAAATTAAAGAGAAATTACATGAAAATCAACATTAAGAATCTTAACATAATTATTTGAGAATTTTTAATATATAGCAACATATCAGATTTAATATACTTTTCAACACTACGCCACAGAGTTTATGTTTTATTCTTGATTGTTCCGAAAAATTCTCGAATATTCAATCCGCCCATCCAGTGAAATATGAACACTGGAGTGATGAGTCATTTATTTTATTTGTTCTCGAAAAATCTGCTGAGAAGGTATTCACCAACATTCTAGAACATCATCGACTCAGTTAAGCATGAGCAGTGTAATAGGTAGCGGTAGATAATCATTTATTCTTGCCTGCTTTCTCTCTCGAAAATTCGATAACAGGAACAAGTTCTGGTATATTCTACAGTATTACAGAATAGGCGGTGGTAGGAGGTGGTGGGAGGGTTCACAGAGTATAAAATGGAGCCGTCCTCACGAGGAGTCAACCAGTCTTTCTGTGTAGTTCAAAGTGAAGACATCGGTGAAAAAGTAAAGTGAAAAGTGAAAAAAATGGGCAGAACAAGTACGGTACCAAGGAAAACTCCTACGAGTTCTAAGAAGAAGGTGGTTAGTGTAGGCAAACCAATGCCTCAGATGACACCTGAAGAGCGTCGTCATTTTCAACGCCACAGTGCCAACCCAAGGTCCAACCCAGGCTATTATACTACGCCGAACGTTCTAGATGACCTGCCAGTGATCCCCGCAGACGATATTTTGGCTAGGGCGTTATCAGAAATTCGCGGGGATCTCCCAAATATTGTGTTATCGCCAATAAGTGACAATGAAGATGATGTGTTTCGACCAAAGTCCCCGCTGCCGAAGGTAAAAAAAATAAATAAACATCAAAGGGTTGAAACTTCCAGAAAATCCTCTGGGAAAGGGAAGTCTTCTGAATTATGGCATATGTTGCAACAACCAGTACCATCAAAAACATCTACAAGCACCGCCAAAAAGGAAGCCCCACAAATGATAATTGAAACCCGAACGGTAGTGGTACCGCAAGAAATAACGGCACCACACACTATATCGCGAGCTCCAGTTGAAGAAGTTCCTCGGGTATCACAGGAAGCTCCTCAGGAACAGATTCCACCAATTGTGCCCATGGAACTGCAACCAGCACCGGAACCTCAGAGGATGGAAATGGTGGCACCGTCAACGACCACAGCATCTGACGAGGACGATATCCAGTGCTCACAGGTTGGTGAAACAGATGCCATTTCTGCCTTTCTAAAATTCTGGGCAAAACTGAATAGAAGAGAGGCAGAAAGTGATCGAGAAGTTCGGGAGCTGGAGAACAAACTCATCGAATAAGAGGGGCAGTTGCGGGTGTTACAAGAAGAAATACAGAATTTGCGGCGGGACATTGATGAAAAGAAACGCAAGAAAAGTGAAAGTGAGAGAACGTTAAGACAATTGAGTGAGAGGATGGGTGTTAGAAGATTGAATGAATAGTAGATTTAGATATAAATATATGTAATATTTAGATATTGTAAATATATATAATCCCGTGTAAATAATAAATTTTTCTAATCATATATATGTTGTTTAAATATATTGTAGATAATAAAAATTAAAAAAAAATATTGGTATGAAAATGTGGGTACATAAACCTTTAAAATACATAAGTTTCATAAACAAATTTTAAAAAATTAAGTATTTACATTTAAATTTAATTAATGAGAAAAATAATAGCATATTTAAATCTTTAAAAACTATCTAATATAAAACTAAAAACTTATGAAATATTATATGAAACTTAGCGTTTTTGTTCACAGTTTGGGATATAATCCCATGTAAATATACATCCTATATTTGAAATAAATTTTTATAATCATTTATATGTTGTTTAAATATATTGTAGATAACATAAATTTTAAATTAAAAAAATATTGGTGTGAAAATGTGGGTAATATAAACTTTTAAAATACATAAGTTTTGTAAAAAATAGGTGTTTACATTTTAATTCAATTACTGAGAAAAAATAATAGTATATTTCAATCTTTAAAAAAATATCTAATAAAACTAAAGACTTAAGAAATATTATATGAAACTTAACGTTTTTGTTCTCAGTTCGGTTACTTTTCACAATCACGTCACTTTTGACTTTACCAATAATAAAACATCTCCAGATTGTACTTTCATTAAGGGGGCGGGAGAAAAAGAAAAGAAGGGAAAGGAAGAGAAGGAAAAAAGGGGAAAGGGAGGGGAGAAAAGGGGGGGAAAAAGGGGGGAAAGAGAAGAAAAAAAAAGGAGAGCTGGCCGCCAATAGCGGCCAGTTCTCGCGTGGGGGCGGCGATGGGGGCGGGGGGGATGGGGGCGGCGGCTGGGGGGCGGGAGGCCGAAGGCCGACCCGCGAACGAGCGAGCGAAGCGAGCGAGTGAGCCCGCCCACCAGCCGCCGCCCCCATCCCCCCCGCCCCCATCGCCGCACCCACGCACTCATATTGGGGGCGGCGCCGCAGGCGCCGCCCCCAAGTCAACTCCTTGCAGGCACCGCCGGCCGCAGGCCGGCATTTTGAAATTATCGGAGTGATAATTAAAGAGGCAGCGGCGGCGCCGCAGGCGCCGTCCCCTAGCAAATCTTCCGCAAAAGCCGCGCGTTCGGAATGGTGAGACGGAATGCAGCCGGTCGAAGGCCGGCACGTTGGAATAATCGAAGTGACAACTAAAGGTCACCCCTACGTTGACCGATACCATAAAATGATCGGACGGCAGAACCACTGGATAAATAAAAAGTTTTGTGAAAATTACCTACGCATCAGTAGTTTGTTAGAACTTTATGGTTTGGATACATATCAATATCAAACAAAATCTAATATTAGTTGCAATAAGTTTAATTTCAAATTTATTACAACAGAGTAATAATTAAATAAATACACATATCACATTTTTTATTTACAATAAATTAAACCATCTTCAAAATTAAAAATATTTTAAGCAGTGTTCAAAATCAGAGAAAAAAGTGTACAACATTTTGTTTTATTTCTTTTGTGTTAGTACATAAAAATTAAACATTTGTGAAATATTTCTCAGCATTTAATAACTAGTGGTACAGATATTAATTTTTTAATTTATATTTAAATATACTATATAATACGCATAAATAATTACTTATAAAATATTTTAATGCATTTCTTCCTCCATCTCATCATCACTCCGCACTTCAGGATCGTTGCCGATATCCCGCTCTACATCTCCAAACACCTGAGCTAGATTATTCAACCACTCTTCTAAGTGACCTAATCGAATAAAAAATTATTTTAAGAACTACATCCAATTGTTGCAACTTTCTTACCATCTAGCAGATCCATACTTAAATTGTCCGGTGTTGAATCTCCGGACGATGTGGTAGAATCAGGCAGCGGGTTCTCCTCCTCATTTTCATCACCATATATACTGATGGTGCTGTCACTCCACGACGGAGAAGATGGCCTAACGGGTGAGTGAAACGGGAATGTGGTGGAGTCAGCCTCAGCAATTTCTACCTCTGGTGCTGTTCTACTCTCCATGTTTCTTCTTTGTTTTGTTGCGAGATACTGACTTGAATATTTGAGATTCTTATTTATATGTTCTAGTCAAGTGGAGAGGGTAAATATGTACGTTATTTAATGATTATACATATATTTACTTTTGTTTAAGTAGACTAGATTGTATCCAATTATCAAGATCAACACAGTTTTGCAAACTACACACACATTTATTAATGCAATGATATAAACAATATGGAATAGTTTTATTAAATATTGGAGGTGATTCAACCACTTCATCGCAATTTAAGTTCTCAACGTTTATTATATCCTGATGAGATATAGGTTGTATGTCATTTAATTTCTGTCGGAGAAATGTTTCTTTCTGATGTCCTTTTACATATACTATTCTTATGTTACAATCCACTATATGTTTATATAATATATCATTCAACATTTCATAATTTACATAGCCATCATCATATTTTAATCCATGATGAAACCATTTTAAATATGTGGCTTGTCTTTTTAATTTGATATCTAATGAACTGTATGGAACTTCTGGTTTTAACAGATAATGACCAACGCATTTGTCACTAATAAATGTAATCTCCTTTGGAGAAAATTCGGGTATATTATAACCTTGTAAGTCAACCACAATAAACTTCATTTTAAATCCTACGACACTGTACTTTCCACTTTGATGGTTTAGATACAATTGAAAGTAATGTAACACTTGTGTTTCCTTATATTTATAAAAAAAAAGTATTATGGGACGCTATATATATATATATATTGAAAGAAAAATTATAGTTTCAATTCATCTATTTATTTAATATTTACAATGTTAAACTATATATATATATATTACTATAAGTAAATACTTACATTATCTAAAAACTATAACTTACAACTAATCGCTAAAATTATTCAGTTTTTGTCTTTTTCACTTTTCACATAATTGCAGATGACACAAGTCCTTGTTAACCGCACTTGTTCTAGAGGTAGCCGACATGATGAACAGTAAAGCGAACATTCTTCATATTTCGACGTTGTGTGGCAATCATAATGCGTATGTTCATATTCTTCCACACCCGAAAGCCGCACCAACTCCATATAGCACCTGTGGCAAAATTTGTAATCCGTCTCCGGGTCTGTGCTAACGAGTACCATAGAATATGTGTAGCAGTACTGTTGGTTTTTATTAACAACGTCGCCGTTCCGAACTTCATGGGACCTCATCAATATTTGATCGGGCTCATCGGAGCAATCTTCGACGATGCCCTCGTCCACATATTCAGCTACCTACATAAAAATATTTCATATATTGTTGTTATATTTTAAAAAATATATATTTACCTCTTCTTCGTCATCTGCAGCTTCAACGACCTCTTCATTGCCCGCATCACCCTCATCCACCTCACCTTCATCGTTCTGCTCGTGTTCATTTACTTCATCCACATTATCTTGAAGAAGTTCGCCATCTGCATCTTCAACCACCTGACCTTCATCATCATTTACTTGGTCCACATTATCCACATTATCTTCTTCGATAAGTGGTATACCCCAGGCTTCCTGTTTCACAAAATTTCACAAAATTAGTTTATCAATAAAAAAGACATTTAATAATATTTACCTCCTGCTCCATAGCAGCTAGCTCCTCTAAGAGATCCCAATTAACAAACCCTAAACGAGCCATTATAACTGATTTTTACAAGTACGCAAGTTTTAGTAAAAAGCTGTAGACAACAACTAATCTCTATCCTACCTCCTCTCGGGTTATATAGCGTTTCAGTTGTGACGTCACAGATCACATCATGATGTCAAGGTCATCTAGAATATTTCTCAATCGTATGGAATGTTTAGAAGTCACATGAAGGTTATGCATATATAACTATAAGGGTTTGTGGATTTAGGAGGAGTTCATTCTTTTTTTAGACATCTCAAATAGTGAACAAGTATTTAAAAAAATGCCATTTCCAAAAGAATGGGACTCAAAGGTGAAAGTGCAAGTGATTCCTTTTAAAGTGATGAATTTGTATACATGCCACAATTGTTATTGTATGGTACACAAAAAACTTATTAATGATTGTACAGGACTTTGTAATGAATGTTCAAAAGAAAATCGAGTAACCGTAAAAACAGTGGAAACGGATAAATGCAATAAATGTCAGAAATTGAAATACACCAATTTTGGAATTGTTAGGAATCGTTGTGAAAGCTGCAGCATTGAAGATCATCCCCTGAAGGAACGGTGTGGTATATGTATGGTATATAAAGAAGATTGTTGGAACAGAGTCTGCGCTGCTGACAGAGAGGATACATTTTTATGCGAACAAACAGGACATTTATTCGCTAATAAAAATAAACATTTCAAACGTTGCTTTTGCTTAACAAATCATCAACAAATATTGCGAAATGAATTGTTTGACAGATAAAACACTATAATTGTATATAATAAAAATATTTTGTTTAAGCTAGTCTCTTTTTTTACTATTGTCCTCTCAAATTAATTTTATAAAAATATAAATGACAAGCATTTTGTTTCTTTTATCATTTACTACTATCCTCAAATTCCTATTTTATATAAGTACAAAAAAAAAATAAAACACATCAAATATACTCATACGTTTATTATTATCATATGACACACATTTTATTACAATCATTTTATACAATATACATATATAGTTACATTTTATCAACATTAAATATCTCCATTGGTTTGTTGAAATGATTAAAACATTGTCCAGTTGTCATTTTAAATGATATACCATTATTATTCACTTTTAGACCAAGTCTGTTTTATTGATCCACGAATTTTGGGATGCGGGAAGACCAAGCCACTTACAAAATAATCTATCACCCTTCCTCTTCAAAATTTTCTCCACCAAATATACTTCCGGAAACTTTGTTTTCTGTAATTCCCACTCATAAAAACATCCTTTGATTGGCTGGCCATACATATCTTCTATCATGTATGTTGTCGGATTTGTTACGTTTATTTTTACAACTTTAAACAGTTCAGTAGAATAATTTGCTGTATATCCCTTCTCGAACACGTTTTTGTATTTGCTTATACGTACTATATCCCCTATATTGAATTTTTGCTTCAAAGCAACTTTTGGATAATTATAAACGTTTAATACAGTTGTTCGTTTTACATCGATAGGTTTCATTCTTGTAGTACGATGAACTCTGTTGTTATATGAATTTATAATCTTAGGTAATATATCAATCCACTTATAATTACCTCTAGCAGAAAACTCTTTATATATCCAATTTTTCAAAGTTCTAATTACACGTTCTACAATTGCTGCTTTTTTTGTACTAAATGTGGAATAATGATTTATGTTGTACTGACGCATTAGTTTTGAGAACTCTTGATTGTAAAACTCGAGCCCTTGATCGCTCTGTAAATTTTTTGGGGAATAACCAGCTTCACGAAGAACATTTTTCATTGCAACAGAAACTTCGACAGCGTTTTTTTTCTTTAACGGTTTGGCCCAAACATATTTAGAATAACAATCAATTACTATGAGTATATATCGATAACCTTTATTTTTGGTTGCAAAATCTTGCATTTCAGCCAAATCAATTTGCCACAAATCTGCAAAATTTTTTATTATGGTTCTTCTCCTTCTAAAATTTTTTCGGACCGGTTTATGTAATTCATTGATAATTTGTCGTTTTGTATCACTAATAAACATATTGTATTCCTCCCTTGTATTCAAACTTTGTAATACGATGATACATGTACATGTATGTGTTGCAATATTCTCTTTTACAATGATCGTTCCTGACAAATGGCACCCTCTTATGATTCAACTGGTTTTGACCATATAGATGGAAATACTAATCTACCTGTATCTTCCGGGGGATGATGTTTCGCAATAAGTTGCTCAACTTTTTCTATATCTAGTGCAAAATCTGACAAATCTTGTAGTAACTTATTATGAGATTCCCAATATTTGTCTTTGTCACTTTTTAATTTATCCAAATCAATTTTCATATCACTTATCGTTTCATCCATCTTAATTTTAATATTTTGAAATATTTTTGTTACCTCATCCACAATTTCATTTCTCTCCCTTTTTATGTAAGCTACCAAGTTATCGGTTATGAGATTGGCTGATTGTTGTACAGCGGAAAGGATATCAATTTTACAGGTATCCATAAGTAAATTAACATAGTTTAATGTTGTTCCATCCTTTTCATCTGTTGGATCACCAATATTTTTTAATTGTTTGCCTTGAATATCATAATGTTTGTCATTGGTAAGTTTGAAACCGACGCCTTGCGGACCACGATGACCTACACAACCACTCTTTTTTCGACGTCCAAATTTGTCAATGGAGCCCATTATTCCTTTGTGTTCAAATTACAATTGATAAGAAATAAACTAGTATCTGCTTTATATATTTATCAATCATGAAATAAATGTAATCAATATTCCTCTAATACACAATACCTTCCTCCCTTAGTTCGTCTATTATGGACAATATTTCATTTTCGTGACCTGAGTGACCAGCCATTTTAGAACTCCATAATAATCTTAAGCGATCAATTAATTCTTTGGGTTTATTCCAATATATGTAGTCCACCTTTTTACCAGTATAGATTTTTCTCGTAGGTATTATACCCGAACCTTTCATGGATCGAGTTCTCATTCTGCGATGCAACAGCGGTTTTATGACTTCTATATACTTTTTCGTTTTGCTATAGTTATAACCAGATGTTACATCATAGTTTTTGTATGCTGCATTAGTTATATTTAATATTTCAGCAAATATATTTTTATTTTCATCGCTAACCCCATTTCCATCACTATTAAGAGCCGGGGGAAGTTTTAAAAATAGCAAATCGTATAACTGCGGATTTCCTTTATACGTTCGAAGTATTTTATTATTTCTTGAAAAGGAAATATTTTTCCCATGAAATCGAACTTCGGCATTACCCATGGATAGTTTTCCACTATCGGTATCAACACGAACCCCGTACTTGGTATCGTATGCAGGATCGCCGATTCTCACTCCTTCAATATAATTTGAAACAATATTTGGTAATTTTTCAGCATCACCACTATACATAGCAGGACTTGAAGCTGTTGTTATTGATGATGGTGGTGTTTCTATAAAAGAAGGGTTTTTCATTATTGTTTGGTCTTTCTCAAATTTGGGTGTTTCAACCGTACTAGCACTGCAGGTGGTAACTTTTTTAGGGGGTGTTGCTAAATACTGCTGTGAGGCATGAAATTTACGATTTGTATCCTTAGTTGTTTCAGAAATAGTTTTTAATGGCTTCGTCAGTGGTTCATATATTTTTTCCAATGCAGCTTGATTTTCAACATGTCTATTTTTTATATAATTGAATTTCTTTCGAACAGAATCAGTTGCTTCTATTAATTTCCTTTTTAAATCTATTTCACTAATATTATTTGCGTCCTTATCAACTTCGACCTTCTTCATTTTTTGATGTGTACCCATCGCCACTTCCTTCACAATTAATGTAAAAAATCATATGCATTATGGATATATGTAACTATCTAAACCTTTCCTATATCTACCTTCATGTATTTCACTATCTTTATCAATAACCAGAAATCCATATTTATCTAACCAGCATTTTGCACACATATCCAGAAACTGTTTGAAAGTAACATCCGGCGACACATGATCTTGAAATATATGATGTAAATTCATTTCGTCTTGCTTGAACATAACTATAAAATTCGAATTGTCTCTAATTAGTTGTTTTGGCACTCTAGAATATGTTTGAGCCAAATAAAAACTATCTATAGATTTATGTCGACCCATACTAAAATATGATCTAATAATATCTTGTTTCTCACATATAACATCATCAAATATAAAAACCGAGTTCGACTTGGCGTCAGAGGGTTCAACGATTTCAACATTATTGTTAAATGTATAAAATCCTAATCCATCAATGGGATTTAAAATCTTTCGAAGATATTCATATTTTGGTTGATACAATGATTTGGAGTATAAATAAATGTTAGCAAAACGTAAACCATGCGGATGTGTAATAAGTGATATCATAACATTGGTTTTCCCACAGTTCGAAGGGCCAATCACCAGACCTCGAATTGTTGAAGGTAGTAGCGGTCCATGGCGTCTGTTGTTAATATTTACACCACTTCCTACACGTTCATCGAAATTATCCACTACAAACGTCGCCTTTTGTTTTACAATCCGCATTGTTTGAGTGTCGGATACTATATAAATAGAAATGAACTGTATACATAATATTTAATTGGCAGTTAGCTTTCTTGGTATTGCGATTCTATAATCTAATAGAATATCAAACAAATATAATTACATTTGTTTATTACCTTTTTGCTCATTTTAATGCCGTTCGTCAGCGAATCTAGACGTAAAGTGTTAAATTCACGAAAAGGAAGGGGATTTATAAATTCTTTAATAAATAAACTACCGTTTGAATTACATTTGCCTGGAGGATATCAGTACTGTGGTCCTGGCACAAAATATCAAAAAAGGATATCAAGAGGTGATCCGGGTATTAATCCTCTCGATCAGGCTTGTAAGGCACATGACGGTGCTTATGAAGATTATAAAGATTTACCAACACGTCATAAAGCAGACTACGAATTAGAGCAACGCGCCTGGCAAAGAGTCAAATCCAAAGACGCTAATTTTAAAGAAAAGGCAGCTGCTTGGTTAGTTACAAACATCATGAAAGCAAAGCGACGTCTAGGTATGGGTTGTAAATCTAAATCCATTCCGAGAAAGAAAATAAACAAAAAGAAGAATATTAAGAAAAATATAGTTAGCTTTGGTGGTGGTATTGTTCATAAAGTACGAGATGAAATACGTAAAGCTGGTGGTAAACGATTTGTTTCTGGTAATGCACGAAAAGCAACCCAATTCGCTTTACAGGCAGCACGAAGATTTGTGAGAACATCAGGGGGTAAAAGAAATATTCGCACTCCCCGAATTATACCTATTCCGAAGGTTGGTGGAATATTACCCCTAATTCCTATTTTTGCAGGACTATCGGCATTAGGAAGTTTAGCCGGTGGAGCTGCAGGTCTATATAAGACTATTAGTGATGTGAAAAATGCTAATCAACGATTATCTGAAGAAGTACGTCACAATAAAAAAATGGAATCTGTAGCCCTTGGGAAAAAAGGTGAAGGTTTGTATTTAAAACCATATCGAACTGGATTAGGACTTTATCTGAAATCAAATAATTCAAAAAACTTCTAAACTCCCTACCTCGAAGACCTCTCAGCGATAACGATATTAGATATTATGCTAGTATTTTAAAAATCCCATATTTTCGAGGTGTATTCATGCGAGATGAACTTCCTGAAAGTGGCGCCCGACATAATGAATCAGCTGTTTTGAACTTAGACAGCTTAAATGGTCTGGGAACCCATTGGGTGGCATACAAGAAAATTGGTAATATTGTTAATTACTACGATAGCTTTGGAGACCTTCCGCCACCTAAGGAACTTATAAAATATTTACATATAAAACCAAACCCACTGCTCAAAATTTACTATAATTACGATCGTGAACAGAAGTTCAATACAGTCTGGTGTGGGCATTTGTGTTTATCATTTCTTACTAACAATGGAATTTCCAACGTGTCCAAAAGAAGAGCGTGACAAAATTAAAAGGATGGCTAATTCATTACGAGTTTTTTCCAAATATAGAACGCTTACAAAATTGACAAAGGAACAATTAGCAGATTTTCCTAAAGAGGTAATGATCACCTGTGCTCCACATGAAATCGCATGGGTATGGGATAAATTACCTGAACATCTAAAAAGCGACATTGATATATTGAAATATCAATACTGTTTGGAACATTACAGTGACGACAATACATCGCAATCTACTGATGTGAATGATGGGCCTGTTCCACGAAAATTTCTATGTTGTTATTGCAATGTACGTGATATTACAGTGGCATCTGAAAATAGGCTTAGTGGAAGAGCTAATATAGTACCATCAATTTCAAGGCAGGAGATACGTCTAAATTGCTGCTGTAAACAACAATAAAATATTGTGCTAACAACTTATATACGTCAGTCATGTCTCGTACATTCACATTGTCAGGGCAATCTAGCGTACTAAGCAGCGACTATTACCCTCCACTTGATTTAGATACAAATAGTCGATATGGGTTAGGATTACATGGATTCTATTCCTACAATTCCATATTAAATGTTGATGAGAAAAATAATATTATTGGTTTCAAAATTAAGAACAAATCACCTTCAACTTTTATCCAATTACCACCAGGTGCATATGAAGTAGATGAAATGAACAGAACAATTCAAAATATTTTGGAATCTATTATAAAACATAATAGTAAGGACAACAGTTTTGTTATTGATAAATACTTTACATTAAGAGCTAACAATAACACTCTAAAATGTGAAATTTTATCCAAATATGACATCGACTTTTCTAATGAATATTCATTAGCAAGCATAGTAGGATTCGAAAGAAAAATATATCCTGCAAATATTTTACACGAATCTACTCTACCAGTGGACATCATGAAAGTTAGAATAATTCGTGTTGATTGCAATATCACTTCCGGAGCCTATGTGAATGGGGAAGAAGCACACACACTATATGAATTTGATATAGATGTTGAACCTGGTTTCAAACTTTCCAAGGAACCACAGAATATTATTTATATGCCTGTAACACCGGAAGGGCGTCAGTTTATCCATAACATTACATTGCGAATATTGGATGATAATGGTAGTCTGGTAGATTTTCGAGGTGAAAAAATTATTGTGAAACTGGAACTAAAGAAATTATACTAAAACAACAATATATAATGGGTTTCTGTTTTAATCATAGAAAACAGTCATCATCTCTACCATCTACAAAAAGTGATAAAATTTCGGACACACACCAAAACAAATCTATTCTACGAAAGAACGTTAAACAATCAACATCTAAGCTGTCAGCTAGAGATCGTATTTTCCTTCAGTCAATTGGATTGAAAGTAAAACCTTAATATTTATAATTATGGCATCAACCAGTGCAAAGTTGGATGTGTTCGATGAACCCTTGTTTGATAATTCATTAGTTAGTCTACATGAACACACCTACAAACCATATAGATCACCATACTATAGAAATTCGGATGAAATACGAATTCCTATTCATTTCCAAGATCTTATTCTTGATATTGCAGAAAGTTACATATATATAGAAGGTAAATTTACCCCTAGCGATCTCACTAAAGTATGTTACTTATCCAACAATGCATTAGCATTCCTCTTCGATGAGATTCGTTATGAAATGGGTGGAGAACAAGTGACTGTTATTCGAAAACCAGGTGTAACTACTACAATGAAAACTATGGTTTCATGGGGTCAAACACAATTAAAACCACTTTTATCGTATGGATGGGGTTTAACAGAAGAAAACCAGGATATTTTGGATAACAACAGTCATATATTTAGTGGAAAATTACCTCTAAAATATCTTATGGGCTTTGCTGAAGATTATACCAGGGGCATCCTCAATGCCAAACAAGAACTTATATTGATAATTGCCCGATCTTTTAAGAATTGTTACATTGGAGAAGTTGACGCCGATATTGAGATAAATAAAATCGAATGGAAAATAAGACACATCATCCCTGAAGATAGACAGAAACTGAAATTGTTAAATCGCATTAATAAAGGTGGTGCTCATGCTACAGTTAAGATGGCGTATCGTATGTGGGATCTATATGAACTCCCTACATTACGAAAAACTGCCTCTGATATTTGGGCTATAAAAACAACTAACAGTTTAGAAAGACCTCGATATATCATTATCGGTTTCCAAAGTACTGATAGCTCTGATAACAGAAGCAAAAATGTTACTCGATTCAGTCATGCAGACATAAGTAATATTCGTCTATATTTAAATTCAGAAGTATATCCTTATGAACGTTGGAATTTAGACTTTGGGAAGAAATTAGATTCTGCAGCTTACTATGCGTACGAAAATTTTCAACGCTGTTTCTATGATAAAGACAATCATGAACCGATGATGGATATTGGAGAATTCCGAAAAAACCCGCTATTTGTTATCGACTGTTCACATCAACAAGACGCCATGAAGACATCCACTGTAGATATAAAGCTAGAATTTGAAACCCGAAAGAAAAACTTTCCTGAAAATACACGAGTGTATGCATTGATAATTCACGATGCTTATATGTCTTACAATGCTTTGGATGGCTCTGTACATACCGGATTTAAGTAATCTAATGAATATCTTAGAAATCCCAATATATTTTTTTTAGTTTTTGTATTTTTTATTATATATAACTGTATTTAATATGATGTATTTTTATATATGTTCTTTTTTCTGTATTTATATAAGAAATAAGTTTACAATAAAAGTATAAAATCATAATTTTATTTTATTTATATCACAACAGAAAGACAAAAATAATTATTATGATATAATTTATTAATATAATACACTATTTATATAATAATCATAAAATAATATATAAATTACATACAAATTTAATATTATGTTTGACAAACGTCATCGTCATCGTTATCTTGGTCGTCATCACCATTTTTTTGAGGTGCTAGCTTGTATTTTACAACAACTGCATATGGCAGAAAATCGAGCAAATCAAAACAAAGAAAACTTTTTAATCCTATTTCCACCATTTTCTCACAAAATTCGTCCAAATTTAAAGTTCCACTTAAATAATCATCACATATTGAAGCACCACGACGATACATTTTATAATTTTCTTCCAACATTTTTGTCTTTTCAACGGAAAAGTAGTAGTCCATATCATAATTACAAGCATTCATACGATCCATTGCTATACAGTCTAACTCATTGCTCATTCTTTTGACTGCTGACTGAATGTCGACAGCTTCGGTCCAATTTTGGCTAGCATATTGCATCCACATATTTGCTAATAGTTTCTATAAAAATAAAAAAGAAATTGAAGTCAGAAAGGATATTACACTAAAATATATATATATCCATACCATTACCTATTTTACTTATAGGATAAAATGAAGAACAACCTTATATGATAATGACTAGATAGTGTAAATATTTACATAATTATGAAACTAAATTATACTACTCTATACAACATATTTATTACTACTAGATATTTATAAATTAACAAAATTACAAATAAATTTAATTTATAATTCCAAATTTTATCAATGCTTTACATTTAGCATCTTTAAAGGTAGGTTCACTTTGACCTATATAAGTTATCGTATACTTTTCCCAAGAAGAATTCATTTTCTCCAAACTGCCTTGTGATATATGTTCTGTAACTCTCTTTGGTAAGAAACACTTGAAATCTGAATTATCCTTTTGATCAAAAAGTACAGCTAAAATGCACTTTCCATAACGTGAATTGACGAAAGACAGTTTTTTAATCAAATAAGGTGTATTAATATCCAATGAGGCAATTGATCTCCGAGCAATATCATTAAAATCGCCATTAATATTGCTATTAATTTTATTTAAATCATCAATTGATAATGCCATTTTTTTTTGTTTAAAATTTTTTTAAATTCTAAATAATATCTAGTTAGCAATAAACACAGTAATTGTTCTCACTTTAAAAGATTTTGCCACAAAACAACACAAAAATTTACACTACTGTAGACACTAACTGTTAGGTTGATACCAAACGAAATATGATTCTCTATTTTGCTCTCCTCTCTTATATAGTAAATCCCTTCCATTATACTTCGTACGTCACACTGCCTTTTGTATACATACTCCACTAACTATAAACATTATAGAGGTCAATTAATGTGCATATAATATCCAATCGGTAGAGGTTAAATAAATGTCACATCATTTATTAGTACTGATATGACCTCCAATCGGTAGAGGTCAAATAAAATTTACCAACTGATGTGACCTTCAATGTCATTGAAGGTCATCAAATACGTTACCGCAAAGGTCATTTCAAAGAGGAAAGTGGTGGGGGGAGACTCAGAACCGGTGAAAATACCCTACTTCAGTAAATTGTTTTTTTTTATGTTACTACAGTGTACAATAATAATTAGGTACACGTATTTTTTATGACAAAATAATTTACAAAATTGTGTAAGTACTTAAAGAATATCCCTGTTTTCCAACTGCTGTAATAATTATTGATTACTTATTTAGCAACAAATAAATTCAAACAAAACCATTTATAAGACTTTTAATTATAATGTGAACGTGTTTGTCGTTGAAAGTCAGATCTGAACCTACCCTAGCCCCACAAAAGAAAATATTACGAAGCATAACCTAGAAATGATTGATTCTTGTATCCACATATTTCAGCACTTTACTTATGTACTTATGTTTAAGAAGAACTCTACATCTGTAAAATAGTAAACAATGAACTACAATTTCTGTATTTCATGATACAGAACTGAAATAAAGCAACTGGTTTTTGCTAGGAAGAATCACCTGCAAATGTACTATACCCAGTAGGTAGGTACCTATCAAATAGTCGTTTAAAGCTAGATAATAATTTGTAATTGTTGTTGTAATTGTTTTTATCTTTCAGTTATGTGTGTGCAGTGCCACAAATTACATTAAAACAGACACCAGAAAGAATAAGCGAAAAATATTACGGACATTTTCTTGGAAATAATTCTAAACATGGATAATATTATAAACAAGTCTGTAACTCACATTTTTTGAAGAGTATTCTATAAGACATTAAATTCAGTTGTCTGTCGTGGGTTTTAAAATTTCTAAACGAATAAAATTAAGAAAAATAAACTAATTTCATAATTCTATGTACAGTATGAAAACATCTTGTTAGAATATCTTTAAAATGTTGAAAGCTAACTGTTGTTACAACATATACACAACATAACATAATAAGGTAGGTATTGAACGATGAAACGGCAAGATTTGTTTCTAATCGTACATGCATGTACATTCCTCAGATTGAACGTTGTTCTGTAAATGAAATTAGAATACAGAATAAGTGTTTAATATAAAATCAGATGTAATAATGTAAATTTATTTTATTGTTAATTAATCAAGAATTCATTTAAAGCTAGACAGTAATTTGTAATTATTGTTTTTATCTTTCAGGTATGTGTGTAGTGCCACAAATTACATTGAAACAAAACGATTTGTAAAATAGGACACCAAACAGAATGAAGGAAAAATATCGCAGATATTTTGTTAGAATTAATTTTATACATGGAATGATGGATAATATAAAGAAGTCCCCTAACTCACATTGGACACTATTTTACAAAAGAAAATTTTCAAAAAAGATTAAAGGAGTGATTTTTTATATTTTATTATATGATTCAGTTGTAACCAGCATAATTTTAATTAAAAAGTAATACGTACCTACATTGTGGCTTATTTTTTAATTAGTAACTAAATTGAATAACTTGATCCTTCATCTTTAAGTATTAATTAATTTTATATTATTTCTGAAACATTTCTGTTTAATAATTTGAGTATAATAAAAAACAACAAATACAGACTTTAATTTATTAACAATAAAATAAAATTACATTAAGTATCTACATTATTACATCTGATTTTATATTAAACACTTATTCTGTATTCTAATTTCATTTACAGAGCAACGTTCAATCTGAGGAATGTACATGCATGTACGATTAGAAACAAATCTTGCCATTTCATCGTTCAATACCTACCTTATTACGTTATGTTGTGTATATGTTGTAACAACAGTTAGCTTTCAACATTTTAAAGATATTCTAACAAGATGTTTTCATACTGTACATAGAATTATGAAATTAGTTTATTTTTCTTAATTTTATTCGTTTAGAAATTTTAAAACCCACGACAGACAACTGAATTTAATGTCTTATAGAATACTCTTCAAAGAATATGAGTTACAGACTTGTTTATAATATTATCCATGTTTAGAATTATTTCCAAGAAAATGTCCGTAATATTTTTCGCTTATTCTTTCTGGTGTCTGTTTTAATGTAATTTGTGGCACTGCACACACATAACTGAAAGATAAAAACAATTACAACAACAATTACAAATTATTATCTAGCTTTAAACGACTATTTGATAGGTACCTACCTACTGGGTATAGTACATTTGCAGGTGATTCTTCCTAGCAAAAACCAGTTGCTTTATTTCAGTTCTGTATCATGAAATACAGAAATAGTAGTTCATTGTTTACTATTTTACAGATGTAGAGTTCTTCTTAAACATAAGTACATAAGTACAGTGCTGAAATATGTGGATACAAGAATCAATCATTTCTAGGTTATGCTTTCGTAATATTTTCTTTTGTGGGGCTAGGGTAGGTTCAGATCTGACTTTCAACGACAAACACGTTCACATTATAATTAAAAGTTTTAGAAATGGTTTTGTCATAAAAAATACGTGTACCTAATTATTATTGTACACTGTAGTAACATAAAAAAACAATTTACTGAAGTTTTATTACATTATAATGGAATAATTTAAAAAATTTCACAGATATTTTACACAATCTTCACGCTGTAACTCTAGTTGTAGCGGTAGACTGCGCCGGCACGGCGACCACAATGCTCCAAAAGCCTCAACTCAAGTCTAAATTTTTATCGACAAGTCTCAATAACACCATTGTGCATACGTAAATTGCATTAAATCCATTATTTAGCGTTATTTATGTAAAATAAAATACTTCATGCCATTAATATTTGACAATTCAATGACAATTCATAGTTTTGACGTTCACCGATGTTAGTTTGTTCTGTGTAAGTCTGGCTCAAGGCTATACACATTTTACATGACAAAACAATGAAATTTGGGTACTTTTTGGAGGCGTTTTTTTATGTTAAATTTAGAAATTTTTGAATGTTTATTTATCAGAATGTGTTCATAATTAAGTATATTTAAATTTAAACATAAGTTTTAGCAGGGCTGACAACCAAAAAATCAAAATTAAATCGATTTCTTGGAAAATGGAACACCCTGTATAAAAATTGATGTTATCATCAGATTCTACGCGCCATCTAGTGTCTGTATACCAAATTTCGTCGCACTGGCTATGATGGTTTCGGAGATATTCGCACTGAAAGTCTTAGAGGGAACACCCGGTATATTAATTTAGCATTACTAAATACATGTTCGAAAAAATGCAATTTAGCGAAAACCCATCACAATGAATGAACATATACAACACATTACACAGATGTGTTATTCAAGTTGACTATGGATGTATGCCAAAACTCATTGGATGGAAACCAGACTTTTAAGAGAGCTTACTGCTGCATTAAATTGGAATATACATATATATTGCCTCAACAATTTAAAAGCTATTTCAGGAAACTATGTTTTAAACGATAAAAAAATAACACTACCAGTAGCACCTTGGTAAGTCATCAATATTTTATAGCATTGATTTTATTTCCCTAATATAATATAATAATATCCTTCCTGTTTAGAAAATTATTATAAAATTCTCTTAATTAAATATTTTACTTCTATGCATTTGTACCTATATTATTCCTATAATATTTTGATATACTTTCCTTTTATAAAATTTAATTACGCTCTTTAGTAGTTAGTAGCCGTAGTTAGTGCAAGCTCCGAAATATTAATATTTATCATTATCACTGACTGACATTTCCTGATATAAGTACTCACTTATAATATTCTTAGTGCTTAATTTCTGGAAATTTTTTCAAGATCAAGATCAATGTTTCAAGTAAAAATGTCCGGTTATCAGCATGGATATTCGGTACGAAAATTTCACACCAAAAAATCTATTAATTTGAAGGTAGAAATGAGAATCACGTGTGATAATTAGACTTGTATTGAAAATAATTACATGTATAATATAATAACTTGCTATGTTTGTTTGTTTTGGTTTATATATAGATCATAAAAACTCAAGAATAAAAATAAAATATTAAATACCTACTGTCAAACAAAATATCAATATATTTCTAAACGCAAAAAATGTCTAGTGTAGTCACATGCAGCTTGTAACGGAAGAAAATACAAGCTTCTAATTGCTTAATTAGAAAACATTGGCGTGAAATTTTCACTTATAATATCCCTAATGTTCCTGTAAAATGAAATAAGTCGCAACAAAATAAATATTTAGTTATTAAAAATGCAGGCGGTACAGGTACTGTAGAGTCAGATCTTATTGTGGTGTTCTTGATAGTATGGTTTTATGTAGAATTTGAATTGTTATGATCCGTTATTTTCAGCAATTGTTGTTCTTGCACACCATTATTTGGTAATTCGCTAACAGCAGTTGACGTGTTCGGATGGCTTTGTCCTTTACATTCAGGCCAATAGGCTCATCAGACGAATTAGCCCATTCATTAATAGTATTTTTTCCAACATGGATATTACCAACTATCGGTTTTCGTTTTCCAGTGTCGATTTGGTTATAAGAACAGCCGTATTGAGGTAACATGTTCGCTTCGTTTTGATATCAGTCCTTATGAAACAGGCGTACAGGGCAACTTTGACTTTCACTATTGGCAATCAACAATTTACTATTTGTACAGCTTTTTGAACCACCTTGACAAATTTTACTGGATTATATTCAATGCGATTTGTTGGAGAGCCATTAAGTAATATGGTAGAATTTTCGCATAAGACCTTCAGGGGTGTTTCCATACCAGAAAAATTTTATTCGGTTTACTTCTGACAAACTTAATGAAACCGAACTGGTCTTACGTTTACATGGATCTGTTTGCAGTTTCTTCCTGTTTGCATCGCGGGCATCTCGGGCGGGTACTGTACTATTAGGTTATCCAGGCGGAAGTTTTTGCTATTTTGATGGTAGTAAGCAAGGAAAAAGTGAGGAATTGTGTGGAGGAGAAAATCTCCATCTGCTCTGATAGTCAGGCTGCACTCAGCCCTTAGCTCTTCAAGGACGATATCTAGCCTTGTTCAGGAGTGTGGAGATGCCTTGGAGTCCCTGGCCAGACAAAGGGAGGTGGAGTTGGTTTTGGTTTCCTAGCCATAAAGGAATCCCCGGTAATGAGACGGCAGACTTGTTAGTTCGTCTCGGAGGTAGCTACTCTCGCGAGGTAGTATGAATAGTGTCCTTAATAAATGGGCCTGTCAAACACTAGGAGGGAATTGGAGAAGGAATGGAGGATGTAGACAGGCCCACGACTTCTACAATGAACCTAGTAAATCTAGGACGATATGGCTGCTGAGCCTTAGTCGAAGGTCCCTGAACCAAATGGTGAGAGTCCTGACTGGCCACTGCAGACTCGCATTGCATCTGAACTTGATAGTCATAGAGGAAAGTCCCTTATATCCGGATGTTTGCAGAGGGGGAGGAGACCTCTATCCATTTTCTAGGATATTGTGCGGCCCTTGGAAGACTATATAGGACCTTTGGCGCCGAGGAGCTGCAAAAGGAGGAGATGAGCGACGTACCATAGACCAAGATCCTGGCGTTCATCAGGGCGTCGGGTAGGCTCGAGGAAGGCCGAGGGCAGATAGGAGAGGTGATGGGATGGTAGGGTAGGCAAAACTCGCCCACGTGTGGCCTAATTGCCAGGCTGATGCCGCCCGATACACTGCTACTACTATGCTATTAAACGGGTCAATCATCATCTTATAGTCATTATAGTACTTCTCCTGTAAAAGTTTGCACAAAACGTTTTCATAACAATTTAGTCCCGATTCATACATTATTAGAAACGATTTGCACGTTCAATATTGAAATATCAATTCGTAGAATTATTATATAAGGATGATACAATGATAATGGGTGTAGTTTTGTAAATTGTTATTTTAAATATCTTAAGGTTGTGAATGAGTGTATAGTACAGAGAGAGAATTGTATGTAAAATTTTACTCCAGTTGTGCCAAATTGGTCCTAAAATCGTAACATGAACAATTTATGTAATAATTACACATCTGACAGTATCATAGCAGTGCATTACGTAATTTAATATTGTGTAATTATTTCTTACAAATTTAAACATTACGTAAACTAAATTATGAACAAGATTATCTTATTACTGCGCAGTAATATATATTGTTTACATATTTTTTTAATGATTATAAAACCCAAAATAATTTCTATTTATATATACATAAAATGATCATATCAGATTAGGTACCTAAGTTTTTAGCAGGAGACTTTGAGATGTAGTGTCTACATCTAGTTGTCACTGGCAACAAGCGATATATGCAAAATCATAATTTCAGAAAACAACTACTCTGCGGACTAATGCCCCGACCAGCATTGAATTATACCTAAAGAATCTACAGCAAACAGCTGTTAGTCGCCAGCGGTACTATCGGACATATACCGGTTTAGAGCTTATTAGCTACTGTTTGCCTCAGACACATTAATAACTAACAGAAAGATATGTGAACAGGAAATCTAAGTGAAGAATCAATTTTGTATAATTATTTAAATATGCATGGCCACGCAACATCAGTTTTTTATATCTCCTAGTTTCCGAGATATCCTGCAGCAATGTGGTTTAAAATTTTCCAATTATTTAAAAAGATGCTACAAATTTTATTGCTAGGGACATTTTTCCGAATTTTACCACCACCTAGATATTTCCCAAAATTTATATTGCATTCATTGTGGCATCAATTAAATTTAAGCACGCAAGTAGCAACTACTAAACAGCGACTGAAACGGCGTTTCATTGACAAACTTAACTATATTAAGAATCAATATCTGATTACATCACCTCAGGATCTAATTGCTACTTGATTGTGTAGTCCTTAGATCTAACAATTATGTTAATTAATTTGCCTACAAGTGGTAATCTTCAATGGTGCTTGGAAGTTAAACTTCATATATCATCTTTGTAGAAAACTAGTTTTCAATGAGGCTCTACTAAACATTCCATAAAATATAAATCTATTGAAAACATCGAAAAGCACGAAATTTAAATCTAGAATAATGCTTATTTATTCCAGTAACAGTAAACTATAAATCATATTTAAATATTTTTTTTCTATGAATGCTATCGACACTTTCAACAGATAGAATGTCAGATATCCTTTCTTGAGAAATAATTTCAGGTAGACCAGGAAATTCTACATTTATTGATATTTGATAGGTATTAAAGTCTCCATTTCAAATAACAATATCAAAACACATCTGCATCTCTTCAAATAACTAAATAACGCTTATGTCGGTGAACTAATGAGAAAATATTCATGAAACTGGATCTATGGCAAACAAAAAATGGAAAAATTGAAAATCCAGTTTGCAGTGTTGTCAAGTGTAGAAACGATGAAAATAAACATTTTTATTAATAAAAATAATGCCTAAGTACCTGATAGATAACAGTTAATCCGGTTAGCTGCAGTATTTTGTATTCGTTCTCCGTTCTTTCGTTGCACACTACCAACACTACATTTTTACTCTGTGCAGATTCATCATAATTATCCACTAACATATCCGAAATAAAATACTTTATTTAATTACGATAAGACGTTTAAAATTAGTCACTTAACTGTTCTAAAATAACATAACCTATAATACTGCAGCTAGCTGCATACTCTCCAAACCTCAAACAAGTTAGTTATATTCTAAGGATCTAAGAAACATTTTTACAGAACACTGTAAACATCTTGGGATGTTATAGTTTAAAGCAGGGGTCAGCAACCTGCGGCCCTTTGCATCTTTTTGCGCAGCCCGCGAAAACACCAATATAATTTATTTTTAATAATATTTATACTCGTATATGATATAAAAGTACTATTTAAGTTACATTTGAATGTGCGGCCCGCATAAAAAAAAATATTATGAAAATGGCCCGCCGTCCGAAAAAGGTTGTCATCGTATTACTAATTATTTTATGCAAATATCGTCGATTATTGTTAATATTGTCGCTATTTAATTCTCCAACAACACAAGAAGTTTCAACATTTATCGCCGTGAAGTGCACCTTGCATTAGTGTAGTGTTTTTGTGTATTTACAAACATGTCGCATTCCAAAGCCTAGATGACGGATAAGGTGCTGACTTATGGGAGTATGACAAGTACGTATTATCGTGTGGCAGCGTAATACCAAAGATGTTTTCCGAGTACACAAAATATTATGCTGAATACTTTCTGAACCACATTGAGAAACTGTTATAATGCCTTGACGGTAAACGTGTGGCAGTGTTTTTATGTATTTGTATACATTTGCATGTATTTTGTTGTTAACCTTTGTGTTTTTTCCTAACGTAAGTAATCGACCTGGTCGTGACCGCCAAACCAAGTAGGTACCTTGATTTAAACAAAAAAAAAACGGTCGAGGGAAGGAGAGGTCTACAGCAAGTACAAAAATCTTTGCAGCTTTTAATTTAAACAAGAAAACAGAAAATGATAACAACATTCTTAAAATCTCTCCAAATATCAATCCTGGAAGCAAATATTAGTAAGGTAGGTGCTGCCTTCCTGTGCTAACATACCGTATTCTCATGAAATCATTAAATAATAATCTACATTTTGTAAAAAAAAATCTTTCAAACCAGCGTAAACTGATACACGTGTCAACCCGATGACCTGTCACTACGTTTAATACCTTTGACTTTGGCAGAATATACCTAACCTCGCAGCTGACTTATTATATTAACATCCTTGATTATGTTAACCCTTTAACACACTATTTGATATAAAGAAATATGCAAAAATATACACAATTCCGTTTGGACCTCTATTAACACACAATTGTGTTAAAATGTGTAATTATTTTTTGCAGTGTAAAATTTCGGATAAAAACGGCACCCTTAAGAGAAGAATAAAATCATTAGTGCTGATTGGGGTTTCACAGGTATCACTTAAATTGAAATTAAGTCAATGCAGAAGGGGAATCAGTATTCTCTGAAACAAAGCAATCACAGTACGATCAAAAGCGAAAAGAAATAATTTGAGGAAGAAGCTCTGATAAAGTAGTACTGTATAATGAAATTAGTTTGGCCTTTATTGCAGAAGGAACTAATAACTGGCTCCACTCAGTGACAATAAGTAAGTGACAGTAAGAAAAATCTATTTGAAAAGAATTGATGCAAAAAAAGTTCATCCTTGGAACCAATACCTATAATTACTCTGTTATATTTTTTTATAATTAATAATAATTCTGGTCTTGATTTATATTTATTAAATATTGCTTTTATAATTAAAGCATTTAATTAAAACATTTTTTTTGACCGTTATACCAGGAAAATTCAATTTCCTTTATTCCTTTACTTATTCCTGCAAAGTCTTTAAAAATGACTTTAAATGAAACTGAATAAAAACAAACTTAATGAGGATTCAATTTTTGGAGTAAGTATTTATATCATATAATTTTTAAATAATTACTTCCATATCCTCGCGTATAGTTCATAAATGAGTTCACTGTGTTACCTTAAACTACCCATTTTATTTATATAAGTTACGGTTAAAATGTAAACTTGGTTATTTTGTAAACTAGTTATACTTTGGATAGTTTATAAACTATCTAATTTGGCTTACCTGGAATGAAAGCAATCATTCTGGTAACACAAAATAGCCAATTCTTTGAATAGTATATAACCTAGCCAACTATTTATCTAATTTATCTAGTTAAATTCATAAACATGATGTTTCCTGTTTTAATAAATATAAAAGAATAGTTAATAAAATTTAAACAATATATTGTAACCTCGAAATTGACTTGACAAAAAAACTTTATTGTCACTCTTGATCATACAAGAAATATCCTTCGACCAAATTTCACAACTGTCAACGCTTTACTTTGTCAATCGCCTTCGGCTGTTGAATATAAACTGACTGTGGCGGCGGAATTGATCCGCTTATATAGATATTTAGAGTTCTGGAAGTTTCTGCGATCTCGAGAACGTGTCGAGAAACAAATAGAATATAGCCTGGAATATTCCGGAAAACGTCAAAATAAAGGTATTACAAAAATTATAAATTCTAATGAAACAGGAACATAATTAACAAACTAAAAGGTAGGTGAGCTTCCGTAACAATATTTTTATGGAAAAAAAACGTACAAAAGTAACAGTTCACTTGTGGTTTTGTGTATAGTTTTCTCAGTCATAATCATATATAGGGTGTTCTACAAGCTCTATCACAAAGTTTGGCAGATGGTAGCTGGATTAATGCCAAACATTTTTTCTTATATGAACATAGGTTCGATTCTCTTTTATTGTATAGTTACATATAATTTAAAAAACATATATTCATATTTTAAAGTATCCTGATAAATAAAAATGATGGTTGTTATAACAATAATTATTATCTGTCATTTTGTTTATTCATTGTGTTCAAATGCTAAATAAAAAATACAATACAAAAATACAAAAACTTTTACATAAAGGGGTGAACATTATTCAAGTAGGTATTGTCATATTTAATTCATTGACAGGCTGTCACTTTTGTCATTGTCGATATTTAACTTCAAATAATTTTAATTTTTATAATAATTTTTATAGTTAGATATTTGATTCAACTTGAAGGAGGCCACCTGAAGAAGCAATCCTAAAAATGCAGAAATAGGTCAGATCTCATCTATTGTGGTTGAATTGTCGTATTCCCACTGCCAAAAAGTGAAGTTAGATATTTATAGAATGTTTGTTTCATTAAACCAAGTTAGTAAATCAGATTAATTTTTTTAGATAATTATTGAATAGAGCTTTGTCTGTGGAATTGTTCATTAGCATACCTAGATGTTTGGTATCAGAGAACATACATATGACTTCATTGATAGGAATTGTAGAAGATTTGATTTATATTAGCTTAAAATACCTTTCTAATATAGTAAAAAATTTTCATCTATATTTCAGTGTCAACGTTTGTGGTAGCATTTTCAATGATTTTCAATAATTTACTGCCTGTTCATATTTTAAATGATCGTTTCCATGGAAAACAACCTTTCTAATTTCATTGACAACTTAGGGCTTAATATTGATGAAAATATGTGGTATCAGCACTATGGTGCATCACCAATAGAGAGTAACAAGTAAATACTGAAAGGTAACTGGTTAAATGATCATTTACCGAATAAATGGATACGTGAACAAGGCCCATGACCACCGCATTCCCCAGATCCGAATCCTTTTGACTTTTATCTACGGGGACATGAAGTAGCTTGTTATACTGAAATCACTACCCAGCAGTTACTTGAACGAATTTAGGACGCACCTAACCAGATAAGAATTTGGTTAATCAAAGTCAATTAATGTTTAAACTCTAAACAAACACAAATAATAATTCCTAATTATTTCGACGACTTCAACAAGGTACACATTAACACATAAAATACATTTTCTATGAAAATAAATCTAAAATTATTCATAACTAGAGAGTTATTCACGTATCAAAGTAAGCCATTCTTCAATTCCTCATAATTCTTAAAATCAATCTCTTCCAAATAATAAATATTATTTATATTTAAAACTTGAATTACTGTACGAATGAATTTCACTCGTGTAGTCCATTGCAAACTTATATTTCTGACAAATTTCCTACTTCACCGTTCCTTGCAGTATACCTCTAGATTAAAAGTAATTTCTTTTCAGTTATTTACATATGGTAATTCTGAACCTTTTTAAAACGTAATACAAATGGATTACTTCAATTTCCTTTAAATTCCACATTAGACCTTTGAGTTTTGACAGGAAATTATATCTTAAATGGAACTAAATGTTCTTCGTAATATATTCGCTATTCAAAAGACATCTTAGATAAAACAGAGTTCTTGCCAAGACTTCAACTACAGTAATAAATGTAAAATTTACGGAATATTTACTAGTAAACAATGTTAATATAAATATTTCTCAAATTTAAACCAGAAACTCTCACATTTTCGTTAACCCGCTTTTTGTTAACGGGTACATTGTTACAATATGTTCTGATTGGAAAACTGAGATTAAAATAATATAAAAACACATTATAAAAGAATGAGAATGCATCACTAATCTGGTGTAAGTTGTATAAACTCTGCCAGTCTTCATTTTGCAGTGCATTGGAAAAGTTAAATATAGCAGTATTATTGAAATTTCTTCTCTTTTTACTCTTGGATTCATTTTTGTCCGAAAGTACTACACCTAAATCGCAAAGGACAGTCCTATATTCGGATATACAGTTGTCGATTACACAACAAGAACCTTCCAGCTTAAAATTTATAAAAATGAGATCAATCATACTCAAAGTGGTCTCCGTTACTCGAGTGGACCAATGAACTATATTAACTAAATTCAAACAAGCTAATAAATTACTTAAATCACTAAATTCTTTGGAATTATTAAATGAGTTTAAATTAAAACTCCCTGTTAAAATAATGTGAGTCAGGTTTTATTAAAATGTTAAGCACATATAGTCGATTAAAAAGTACTTTTAAGTCCCCAGAAGGAGACCTATAACAATTTATTACGATAGTCTTTGCACTATTCAATACGCAGCTTAAGGCACATACTTCAAAGTCTTTCTCAATACAATGATCCGTTAATTCTATATAAGTAGATTCAAAATTATTCCTAACAAATATTGCAACGCCTCCACCATTAAAATGAGACCTACAGAAAAAACTTGCTAACTTAAATTCGGAGATATGCAAAGCGTCAATCGATGTCGCGTTTTCCCAGATCTTAGTAAAACAAAGAAAATAAAGATTCAAATAATCACATATATCTACATATAAACCATCGATCGTATTTGCATTTAGGCTTTGTGCATTTAGCAATAAAATTGACGGGTCAAATATTATGTTCATTCTTCCATTGTTCTCCTCCGCATCACAAAAAAATATCGAATACAAGCTCCACTCGGCCAATACTGAGATTCCATTGCTCTCTTGAACTTATCCTGTGAAACGGAAACTTTAAAAGACGTGTAAATTTCAGGACGCTTCGAATTTAATGATTCACATCTGGCCTCGGGAAAATTACTATTTAGGAATTTTGTTAAATCTGCTTTTGTTGTTTTCGGATCTAATCGATATTCAGGAAGATCGACAGTTTTTGGGACACCCTTTATAGCCGACCACAATCGATCTTTTCCGTCTTTATGAATAACTGATTGCCATTCGTGTTTGTTTTGGAACTGAGACACATTAGTTTTATGGACATTGGCTAAATTTATGCATTCATCCATTTTCAACTGCATTTCAACTTGCTTAATACCTTCTGCCATTACATTGTTTGTTATTGAATTGGGACTCGGTTTATTATTTTCAGTTGACATAGGCTGTAGATTGTTTATATTTACATTTGTGGAATCACCACCCTTAATCACCGGCAGTTTTTTAATTGCCGTTTTATGAGAACCCCTTTTTACTTCCTCAGAATTTATCTCTTTAAGTTTTTGCTGGTCTGGAATATTCGTAGTATGTAGCACATATTTATCTAAGCGTTCTATATGGCCATTGAGTAAATTAATTTTATCTCTCAGTTCTTGGATAATTATGTCTTTTTGTTTTATAATATAATGAAAAATTTTACTATCTACCCTGTCACAATAGGTGCTAACTTCATCGGCATCAAAAAACACAGCGTCTGTGTCCTGAACCATTTCACAACAAGTAACTTTACTGTCATTAAGAATTTTTACACCATTACTGAGTTTAGCACAACTCAGATGAAATACACTAAAACAGTTATCACATTTCAACGCGTTCACCACATTTTTATTGCATCTTTTGCACATATTCATAGAAGAGCTAGTCGATGTCGACATGCTTGCTTCGCATCATATATACAATTATATTAAAATTTGATTTTAAATTATCGAATAACTCTAAATATGGTTTTTACAGTGTCTTCTTATTTTAACTGATATAAAATATTAGCAAAATTGTAACGAGAAATGTATCATCGAATATGTTACATTCTCTTTCTCCAGCACCGTGATAAGGAAAAAATATTCCCATGAGATTACTAAAAAGTATTAGTCATTTGCCTATTATCAAGGCTATTATAATCTATTGGAAAGCTTTTTAAAATATACTTTTACCAAAGTGCATACATATATAAGCCTGTAAGTTTTAAAAAGAAAATTTCCTATATATTGAGATCATATTTTAGGAACGCTATGTACATGTACACTAAATTTTCAACTGTCTAGTAAAATTTAGCAGAATATGAACAAATATAATATTATTTCTACTACTGTTCTTGTCCAAATGTGTTTCTGTGACTGAATATTGTTTAAAGACGTAGATTTTTTCGAAACAATTTATACCAAAATCAATTATAACTTAATTGGGATCAGAATTGGATCCATTTATGGTATTTCTGGATTCTGGAATTGTGAGACGGTCTTAGCCTTAAAAATCCACAGCACTTAGATGAGATACGACTTATTTCTGCATTTTTAAGATTGCTTCTTCAGGTGGCCTTTAAATTGAATCAAATATCTAACTATAAAAATTATTATAAAAATTAAAATTATTTGAAGTTAAATATCGACAATGACAAAAAATGACAGCCTGTTAATGAATTAAATATGACAATACCTGCTTGAATAATGTTCACCTTTTATGTAAAAGTTTTTATATATTTTTAGGTAATAATAATATTGTGTGAAACTAACTACTCAGTGGACAAAAGCCCCAACCTGCGTTGAATTACACCCACAATATCTACCCATATATTCCTTATTATTAGCTTTTGTAACATTTTTTACTGTATTAGAAAGGTATTTTAATCTAATATAAATCAAATAGATCTCATCTATTGTGGTTGAATTGTCGTGTTCCCACTGCCAAAAAGTGAAGTGAGATATTTATAGAGTGTTTCATTAAAACAGGTTAATAAATTAGATTAATTTCTTTAGATAATTATTGAATAGAGCTTTGTCTGTGGAATTGTTCATTAACACATATCTAGACGTTTGGTATCAGAGAACATACATATGACTTCATTGATAGGAATTGTAGGATATTTGATTTATATTAATAATAAGGAATATATGGGTAGATATTGTAGGTGTAATTCAACGCTGGTTGGGGCTTTTGTCCACTGAGTAGTTAATTTCACACAATATTATTAATACCTAAAAATATATAAAAACTTTTACACAAAAGGTGAGCATTATTCAAGTAGGTATTGTCATATTTAATTCATTGACAGGCTGTCACTTTTTGTCATTGTCGATATTTAACTTCAAATAATTTTCATTTTTATAATAATTTTTATAGTTAGATATTTGATTCAATTTAAAGAAGGCCACCTGAAGAAGCAATCCTGAAAATGCAGAAATAGGTCAGATCTCATCTATTGTGGTTGAATTGTCGTGTTCCCACTGCCAAAAAGTGAAGTTAGATATTTATAGAGTGTTTCATTGAAACAGGTTAGTAAATTAGATCAATTTCTTTGGATAATTATAGAATAGAGTTTTGCCTGTGGAATTGTTCATTAGCATACGTAGACGTTTGGTATCAGAGAACATACATATGACTGGTTGGGGCTTTAGTCCACAGAGTAGTTAGTTTCACACAATATTGTTAATACCTAAAAATATATAAAAAACTTCAAATAGTGTTTTTTCCAAGAACAAAAAATGTTTACCATAGAGTCTCACTTCAGAAATGGACGCAAGATTGATAGAATACGAAAGTAAATAAAGTTACTAACGTTGTTTTTATTTGAACGTTCGTTATATGCATTCACAGCAATATGCAATTAAAAACTTGACAATTATATTAATATTACATTTCAAATTAATTATTGTAGGTACCAATTTTGTAACTATAGCATTGCATTATTACATTTAATAATACTTATTGCTCATAATCATTAAAATTGAAAATGGAAAAAATTCAATCTTCTCTACATCTTAGCTTAACAGTTCCATCGTATTTATAACAAATATTAAAGCTTAAAACTTAATGAGAGACACGTCAGCAGCAATAAATTAATCTTTCAGACAATAAAAGGTATTCCCATTTGTTTTTCGACTAGATGACTCTCCTGCGTTTAGTAAAACAGGCAGCAGAAAGTTAGTTTAGCCAACAAATATTAAGCAAAACTGTGGCGGTTAAATCCTGTTGAAACTTTTTGTCAGGGTCAGAATTGGCCCAGTACTATATCATTTGTGAGATATTACCGTTTCTGGGAAGGGTATAATTTATCAGATTTAAATAAATACAAAACTATCAACGTGAAAACTCATTCCTATTGCATCAGATATTCAGAATCTATATAATCTATAGGGCGTCAAAACAAAAATTGTGTACCAGTCTATTCTATTAAATCTGCAATAATTCATAACAGAAAAGTATGTAATGTAAAGTATTTAAGAAAACTTTTACATAAAAAATACATGACGGAAAAAATTAAGCAATATCTGAAATTTGTTGTACCTTCGTTGAATTTTTTTAGCAAAAAATAGTATACAAGGTGTTCAAAATAATCTTTCTGCTTTCTCAATTTTATTCATATATACGGTGGATTTCTATAGGTGACAAGCCCTTGAAAATTATTTTATTTTTTTACATAAAAAATACATGACGGAAAAAATTAAACAATATCTGAAATTTATTGTACCTTCGTTGAATTTTTTAGCAGAAAATAGTATACAAGGTGTTCAAAATAATCTTTCTGCTTTCTCAATTTTATTCATATATACGTTGAATTTCTATAGCTGACAAGCCCTTGAAAATTGTTTTATTTTTTTTCCAAAATACGTCATAAAAACTACTGTCGTAGTTGTACCTTTATTTAAAGTTTTTAGTCATATTTCTTTATGTACTATCATGACATCAAGTTATTAGCTTACTTTACGAAACACCCTGTATATTCCACACTTTATATTTTTCACTTTATATATTTCCGTATACATATATTCAAATCATTGCAATTATATTTGTGTTGATTCACTTTTCATAAATTGTTTTTTTTTTTTTTTCAAAAAGAAGGTAGATATCGTGTTCCACTGCAAATTTTTCAGAAAATCCGTCACTACATATTATATTTAATTTTAATGACTATCACTATCACACTAACAAAATCTTTCAATTTTTGACTTGAGTTAATTTGTTTTAGTTGTTAGATATTCACTCATATATACTTGATCTTGTTAAAAAAATAATTATGATGTTATTTACTTTTAGAGAAAGTATATTAGAGTACTTTCAACATTTGCTTTTTCCTTCAGCAATATTCTATATATCCAAGAAATTATTTCCAGGCATAGGACGGATAAAGTTATTCACGGTAATTCACAATTTATCTAAAAAAAATGGCAATAGATACATCATGAGAAATATAGTAAATATCGTTAAAAAATGTGGAAAATCCGTTTCCGAGAAAAAAATGATTGAAATTGTCGTATTTTTAATTTTTGCATCGCTGGCCTACTGTAGTCTCTAGCCAGGCGGTTCCGAATACTGAAATCCAATTACTTATAGTATTAACGTTTTTATGATGCCAGTGTTTACATTAGTTTTTCAAGTGTCAAAAATGGCTGACGTGTATAGAAACTCGGAGTTGATGGATATCATTTTAGTTTATATTGAAGTACAACAAAATGCTTCAGCAGTTTCTTCCACGATATGCAGTGAGTGCAAGTGTATGCAACGCGGGTGTGACAGGAGAAATATGCAACCGAATTCTAGAAAATATGGAGGTCCAGAAAGTCCACGGCGTATTGCAGCAGTGTGACGTATCATATACGCGGCTCAGTTATATCCGTACCATGTACAGCATGTCCAAGCATTAATATCAAGAGAATGGACAAGCAGGACCGGTATTATAGCCAACACGATTTCCTGACATGAAAATAATCAAAGTGAGAAAGCTTATAACAATGAGCTCTTATCTCAAATCATGCTTAACTTCACTAGGTACCAATCTTAATCTTAAAGGTGGAACTTACACAGATGTAAATTTAAATAGAACGAATAGTTAAATAGTATGACTCAACTACCTTATTATCACATCGTGAAAATAGCTGAACAAAAAAATGTTATTTTAGGAAATATAGCATCTAAATAATGGTTCAATGAAAAAAGTTGTCCAATATGTATGGAATAATGTTTATAACTTGTTACCACCCTGCATAAAGAAATCATTCAGGTAAAAAAAAATTTAGTGAAGTTTCTTGCGCTATTTGGCAATCTTGAGATCTTTTGGAACCAGTAATTTCGTTAATATGGCAATAAATTTGGTTTTTTAAAACGGCACTATACTAATTTTAGTTTGAAAAATTTTTTTTTGCATACGGAATTTTGCATTGCAATAAAAAAATGCGAAGAATTTGTCAACATAAGTTATAACAGAAAAGAGCAATAACTATTGAGCAGTCATTACAAAACTATCCCTTTCTTACTTAATAACGAACCTGTAGAATTGGTTCTTATTGTATTGGTATTTTTTTTCATATAAATTACGGAAAGAAATTGGTCTGTCGTAAATTTATTTCATTTGAGGGAACTACCGTATCGAAGAAAATTTTATTTTTAAATGCGAGTCTTGTCTTTCCGTCGTATTAACGTAGCAAATACAATTGAAAAGTAAACCTCATAACGAAAACAAATGAATGTGGAAAGGAGTCCATTACATACAAATTTCATATTGAAGTTTACTCAGGAATCATTTTTATTTGCAGTCGACTATCAAAACATTATTTCCGATTTTATAATGGATTTGTGGGGAAGGGAAAACAAATAAAATATCACACAGAAACGGCAGACCTAGCAGGAACGGTCCTGACCCTGGTCCTGATATTGAGCGAGCAGCTTTGCAGCTTATTGCCACACCATGCGCGACCCTACTTTCGCAACGTCACCGGTTTGGATTATAATTTCCATTCCGCTCCCAAACCGACAAACAGTTAGTGGTTTATGACCCCGGGAACAATAGAATGATACAATGACAAAGAATTAAATGGTCGACAGCGATATTTAAAACCCTCGCAGAGATTTCTTCTGATAATACATAAATAATAGAAAAGCTCTGCAAACTGAAGTTTTTCTTCAGTTGCCAAGACAACAGTTTTAACAATAACCTTTCTAACGGTAGGTATGGTTGCCTGCATAAGTATGAAGAACCCTACACAAATCTTATATCATTGAGAAAAAACCTGTTGTTGACGGGTGTAACCGTTATCATCACCGAAATACAGGGCGTTTTATCGATTTTGGCTATATACTGGAACTGTGACAAGATTGTAGAAAAACGCACAGACCCGTCGATTTTAGATTAAAGGGGGACATTCTTTGCTGATATTTTTGACTCGGCCACTTTCACCCCCAAGCAAGTAAGCATCACCCCAAAATATTTAAATGACATTGTGGGTTGAGTAATATTTATTTTGAAAGCTCTTACAATTCTCTTTGCAACAGACTTTAAATTTTATAATTCCGCCCAATACTTAATAAGAATTTTGATTTTAAAGTTGAAACTTATGTAAAAACAATTAGTAAGTACGCCAATGGTATAAATTTAGTATTTTTTGCGTTACATTGGTTTTTGGCAATTTGTTATCACTTCCATAAAAAAACACAATTGTAAAAAACAGAAATGAATACTATACACACACAACGGACGTAAAATTGGTGGATTCCAAATTTATTTTCTAGTATTATTTGGAAGCGTTGGTTGGTAGTTTATTCAATTGTGTTTTTGAAAATTAAACACTATGGTTTATTCCATTGCGGAAAGGGTAGATATCATTTCGCTTTACTTTATGAACAATAAATGTGCGAATAGAACAGCTCAGCTTAACATGTCAGGAGGAAGTATGTTCTAGAGTTAAAAAAAATCAAGAGACAGGCAACGTAGCCAATAAGAAACGAGAAATTGAAAAACCTATAGTTAAAGATGCTGGTAAAGTTGCAGTTTTGGGAAAAATTCATCTTGATCCTACATTAAATACGAGGCAGCTGATATCTGTGTCTGAGATCAATCGAACTAGCATGCAAACAATTTTGAAGAAGAATAAATTCCATCCATACAAAATACATTAAGTCCAGAAACTTCATGAGGATGATTATGAACGCCGTTTGCAATTTTGCGAAATAATGAGTGAGCGAGCAGGGAACAATCCACAGTTCCTCCATGATCACCGGATTTATCGCCCCTTAATTTTTTTGTGGGGATACCTAAAATGTAAAATCTATAAAACACTGCCAGCGTCGCTGCAAGATTTGCGTCAAAGAATCGTCGACGAATGCAAAGAATGTCCCCTTTTAATCTAAAATCGACGGGTCTGAGCGTTTTTCTACAATCTTGACGCAATTCCTAAAAATTGCTCTGTTTCGCTTTCATTTGGCCACCTTGTACTTTAACTAGTCGGCCAGCGGTCGCGTGGCTTAATGCGTTAGTACCTGAATCGTTGTGGCTAGACCGCTGTAGGTCCGATCCCCGCGGTAGGTAGACCGTATATCAGCTATATTCGTGGAGAGGATTGGCACCCTCTATGCGGGTAGGATGCCAATGTTAGCTTATATAGGTCGATGTGAGAGCTGGTCGACGTTTGACTTCCCCTTCTAATTAATGAGGTTTTCCAGGTTTCCCCTATTCCTGAACTGAATGGTGGTTAGAGCCTACTAACGTAAGTCGTTCCTGGGCACAAATGCGGCCTGCTTAATAATAATATGCCGCCCCCTCTCCTGCACAAGTTTTCGACTTCTGAACTAATCCTCGTGATTAGTATGAGGGGTAGAGATATTATTATTATTACTTGCCATAAAGGGAAAACCACCCTGCATAATCAAATGATTTTTAATAGAAGTACTACTGTTGCTTCTCTAAATGCACTAACGTCATAAGCAAAACAGAAATGTAGGTCTGATGGCATTTTTTTTGTTTATTCGCAATAACAACATCCTGTATGTAGGATTTTCAAAAATCTGTTCACGGTTTTGAGTAGAGCAGAGATAGTTTATGATGAATTTGCTGTAGTTGCGTAAGTAAATCTTAATTCTTATTTTATATGTAAGACTATCTTTCCATTTGGGAGGAAAAAAATTATAAATGACAGTTTTCCAAACATATGCATAGGTCCGGGTGGGTCACTTGACTGGCTTTCAAGGTGACCAAACATCACTCCTGTTGATTATTACGTGTAGGGCTATTTGAAATCGAAGATATATGGAATTGAAATTAACAGTCCGGGGCAGCTGATAGAGCGGATTGTAAATACCTACCTGCAATTAACTAAGAAATAATCCTGATATAATAAGAATATCTGGAACAGCTATTATAAAATAAACATAAAAGTAAATTCAACATAACGGTGGACAGTTTGAACAATTGTTGTGTTTCTTATAATTCTTTTCGTCTTTTTTTATTGCTATCTGTCATTTAGCATACTGTTTTATTTTTCTCTTTAAATATATTTATTAAATGATCTTTGACTGAATTAGACAATTTATAAAAACCATTCAAATTTACAAAATAATACTTTTATATTAATATTATAATTTTTACATATAAAATACTTATTACTTGGCACTAAAAATTGATAACTATTTCAAATTTGACAAAAATGACCTATGCGCATGTTTGGAAAATTGTTGTTCAAAATGTTTTTCCCCCAAATGTGATGCTTTTGTGAATAAACAAAATAAAAAAAATTATAGCACAAGACCTGTATCTCTGTTTCGTTTATAGCTTTAGTGTGGATTGTGAATGAAGTAAGTAGAATACCCTTACCAAATTTCACTTAATTATGCAGAATGGTTCGCATTTTATAGCAAGTTAAAGAAATAGCCAAAATTGGTCAGACGCCTTGTACCACAGTAATGACAATGGTTAGACCCGTCAACAAGAAGTTTTTTGAGGCCTCCTAGAAGTCCTGTATTCACTGTTAACGTACGTGTAATTTAAATTGAGGTTCGATCACAGAAAATCGAAAGTACTTATCTGGCTATAATAAATGTTGGTATTAAGAGAATTATACATATACCCTTTTTATACCATATATATATTTTTGCTTATATTCTATTTCTTTGCTGTAACATATAGTTACCATACTAGTCATTTTATCTTATGCTGAGACTTGCATTTATTTCCATATATATAGAGTTCCAGATTTTGCTTAGCTTCAGTGTGAACTATACCTCTGTACCGCTTACTTGAATAAACGTCGTTCGATTCTATAAATGTATTAAGTTATTTACAACGTTCTCGTTCGGTACATACTTAATTAGAGCTCATGTTGACGTTCTTGATTATTCTGTATTTTGATTTTCTTGTAACTTTAAAGAAAGAAAATGATACGTTCATATATTATCAGCTAATTTTCGTAAGCTCCTAGTATTTAGTGCCTAAATACATTATTGCAATATTATTCGTACAGTTATTGAGAAATTTCAGAATAAAATTTTAACCTTGAACACTCCATATCTCTTAAACTAGCGACATTCGCATAAGGCATGACGAGCTCAAACATAATATTTTGGTGTCTAGTATCTCCAGCTTAGTGTAGACCCGTTCTTTTTGACTCGCTCTGTATATTTTTAATAAAATCATAAAATGTAAATATCTTTTTTCTACAAAACTGTTAAAAGTGGTCTTTTTAATTGTCATTTTTGATGTTAATTGTCATTTTTTGACACGCGTGTTAAAAGTAAGTTACTTTTAACACTAGTGTTAAAAATAAAACAATGTTTATTTAAATTTTGTTTTGAAAATTAATAAAACGTTTTAACAAACACATGAACAACTTTTTATTTTAAATAAGTACAAACCAACATTTTAACTAGTTATTACTATTAACATTTATAGTAAAATTAGAACAATTTGAAATTGTAATTCCCTGCGGAGTCATCATACCTAAGTTGGTTTTACTGTCAACATATGTGACCCATTTATTTTCTGTAGAAATAATACTGGTAGCACTGGTAGTCCTGCTAGTAGTTGCAGCAGTAGGAAGTATTTGGCACGCAATTTCCTTCTTCTGTTCCAGTGAATTTTCAATGTAGCCTTCAGCTACCGTCGAAGATTTCCATCCTGCATGTCTCTTGATGGTAGTAAGATTTGCACCAGAATCTGCTAACAATGTCGCCGATGAACGACGAAAACAGTGTCCGGTGTAGAGTTGAGGATTTGGTAGATTCAAGAACTCTGCAATGTCTGCAGGCATTTTACCAAACATGTTAATTCCGACTGGATTCTTCACACATTTATTCTTCATATATTTAAGAAAAAGTCGTCTATGGTCAGCGTTGGGTGGCCGGAGTGCCATATACTTTCTAAAAAAGTTTAAATAGAATTCACCAACAACACTGAAAGTTCGAGGCACTTTCGTTTTAGTATCTGGTATGGTCACAACAACCGAAGTGCCCAAATATTCGATATTATCGATGGTCATCTGACACAATTCCTCACGCCCCGAATACACCCATTATTGCTGCGACTTTCATCATCAGTTACTTTTCGTCTTCTGCTTTTGTGAGAAATTTGTCGATATGCGTCTTCGTCAAAACTTTTTGACTTTTTTGCTTGATATCCTTCATCCTTCCGTTTTAAAAAAGCAATAAGTTTATAATGTTTGCTTATATCTTTATCTTGCTTTATTTTTAACATGGTTTTTATTATGGAATAATTTGACCACAGCGTTGACGATTTCCATATCTTAGCTTTTTCCTCAAAATATGCCAGTAAAACACTTTCGTTACATTTCCCAGGGACCTTTTTAATGTTGCACCATTCCGAAAAGCGTCTATAAGTGATTTCGTATTGTTCCTTTGATTTCGCCGGCAATAATTTCAATGTTGCTCGACTGGCGGCTTCTTCGATTTCAGCAGGGATGGATTCGTTACGCTCATTATCGAGATTATTCATTATACTTATAATATTACTAGAAAATGCTGTCAATATGTTTGCGTTTTTTCCGTAACTAACAACAGAACTAGTTGCTACGAAAATTTTGGTTCATAAACATTGCGATCTGTGTGTTATTTTTTGATTTCTTATTTTTATTGAGTTTAAAGTTCTTCCGATTGTTTTGTAGAAAACATAGTGTATGATATACGTGTTAAAAGTGATTTTATTTTGTTCGTGAAGTTAAAAAACTCGCTACGCTCGCTTTTTAATCATCTTCACTCACAAAATAAAATCTTACTTTTAACACGTATATCATAAATAGCTATAAGAAGGAAAGAAGCTTAATGAATCATAATCTTATAAGAGACAAATAGCTATTATTTTATTATTACTGTAACTGCATAATTCTGAAAATAGTATATACTGATACAGAAGCTCTCTCACTTTTTAGTTTGTTAATTATGTTCCTGTTTGCTTTTTTAATTATAATATTGTATTACGTTTATTTTGACGTTTTCAATAACATTCCAGACTATATTCAATGCATTCTCGATGACTGGGAAAAATTCTAGAAAACAGCAAAATAAAGGCGTTACAAAAATTGTAATTTCGAAACATAAAAACGCAAACAGGAACATAATTTAAAAAAAATTAATATGTTGATGTGTAAAATTTACAACTTTAATGATAAAAATGACACTTAAATGAGTAAAAGTTGTAAACAGCATTTGATATATTGACACAGTGAATTGTGTTAAACCTTTAACACACTGCTACATACAGAATAATGTGTAAAAATATACACAATCCAATGGTGAAGGCACTTTTCTGAATTAATATTTAATAAAGTAATTTTACAATAATTGCAAATTTATATACTGTATAATATTTTTTGGGGCCTGGAAAGCAATCCATTGTTATATAAACAGAAATAATCCTACAACTAAAAAATGAAGCAATTGGAACAATTGCGTTTTGTTATGTTCACGGGACCGTCCTTAATAAATCAAAGGGAACAATATTAGGTTTTCCTAGTATAAGAGTTGCTACCAAGGTGTACACAAAAGACATGTTAATTTATCCGAGTTACTTTATATAAACAGAAGACGTATATCCTCATGGAAAAATTTTATTACAAAGGAGGGTTTCTTGGTGAAACATTACTTAGCTTTTATCTATAATAAAAAATTTACAACCGACTTATGCCGCGAAAAATGGCAACTCATATATTCGTCAGTCAGTTTATCACGCTCCTTTTTCTCAAACGCGACAAAAAGAATCTCTTCGTATATTCCTTCACAGCTAATATAAGGTTACAAAAAGAAATATGATATAATAAATTGATGAACGCACTCGATGGGTAATGTAAGAAATCTGTGAAGAAATACCATCTACAGGGTGTAACTAAAGTGTTTGGTAAAGCTTTAATTTGAATTATATTATTGTAACCTCGAAATTTCCTTAGCGCAGAAACACGTCACGTAGACAAACAACTTTATTGTCACTCTTGATTATACAAGAAATATTCTTCAATAAATTCACAACAGTCAAATGCTTTATTTTGACGTTTCAGTCATTCGCGTTCGACTGCTCAATATAAACTAACTGTGACGATGGAATTGATCCGCTTATATAGATTTTTAGAGTTCTTGAAGTTTCAGCGATCTCGAGAACGTGTCGAGAAACAAACAGAATATAGCCTGGAATATTCCAGAAAACGTCAAAATAAAGGTATTACAAAAATTAAAAATTCTAACGCAAATAGGAACATAATTAACAAACTAAAAAGGTAGGTGAGCTTCCGTAACATTATGTTAATTATCAAATACTATTTTCCAATACCAGTTATACATTCTCAAAAATTGAGTCAAAATATTTCTTTGTAGAGCAATAATCATTCCTCAACAACGTGGTTTTCGGGCTGGTAAATCTACTGTATCCAGTCTGCTTTGTTTTCAACAATTTTTACTCAACGCATTTGAGAAGGGCTGACAAATTGACTGTATTTATAGAGACTTTTCAAAAGCTTTCGATAGAGTTAACCATGAATTGCTTATAGCCAAAATTTCATCTCTGGGTTTAGGTTACAGTATTGTACATTTTCAAACATGGAATTCCAGAAACTCTGCAGGCTAATGTCCAGACCAGCATTGGACACCTGGAAAACCTATAGCAAACATCTAGAGCAAATCGTCAGCAGCTCACCAGACATATACCGGATTCGAGCTTATTAGCTCTCATTAGCATGCCATAGGTCAGGTTGAGTAATCTTAACTGTTTTATTCTGTCTAACCCTACAGAATTTCCATGTTTGAAGAATATTGTTTATCGTTGAACGCGATAAAGGTCGACAACTTTCAATGGTGTCTACTGCATGTAGAACGCCTCGCGTCTGTGGCTTTTCAGTTCGACATGAAGTAGCGAATGGCTGATAGATGTAGCTTATTCTGCACTGCGTACTCATGGTCCCTTCTGTCTAAAATAGCTAGGATTATTTGTCAGAGACCTCACCTGTGGATACTGGAAGTATGATAGCTAATAGGCTCGAAACCGGTATATGTCTGGTGCAGATGAATGCCTCTAGGTGTTTGGTATAGGATTTCCAGATGTAATTCAATGCTGGTCGGGGCATTAGTCTGCAGAGTAGTTGTTTGCTGCAAATCTGTGTTTTCAAAATATCGTTTCTCGCCGAACGCGATAAAGGATAAAGGCTTAAAATTGTACTGCTTGTTCTATAATGCCGTAGTTAGTCAGATTTTGCAGCATGATCTGAATAATATTTATAAATGATCTGTGTCCAATGATTTACTTTTAAATATTGACAAATGCTGTGTAATCACATTTACTCATGATAACATTCTGAAGCAACATCCATACAATATTTATTTAGTCTTCATTTTTTTATGTTTACTTTTGATATAAATTATAATTAAGTAGGTAATTGCTGGTTGCGTTCAAATAGAATCTGCTATTTCTTTATATTTTTTTTTGTATAGCACTTTTTGCGCGATATAGGCTTGCGACTGCTATACTATAATATGTATACTCGCATTTGAGACGCGCTATACGAACGTTCGCTGAACTGTGCTTTTAAATTTTTAAAAAATTGCCTTGTGTATGTGCTGCTTGATTTCCGTTCCTGTGCTAGTCTGTGCTCCCCTGTATTGCATTGCTCTGACGAAGACTGAAGGCCCTCGGAAGCCATCACAATTGGAAATTTGGTCGCAACCTTCGCATTTTTTAAATTTCAAATTTACGTGCCAAATCCCATTAAGCTAGAACTATGGAGAAATTTTATTAAACACATTTTTCAATATTATAGGCCCCATATTAAATAAAATTGAAGAAATTAGAGATTTACCCGTGATTTTTTATATAAAAGTCAATTTTAGTTCTCATTCACAGATATTATTATCTGCAAATGAATTACTTGGTTTTGTGATGAAAAGTCGATACATGTTTTGAAAGTATTTTATTATGCACTGGTGCGTCCTTCCTTGGATTATGCTTCAATCGTGTGGTCACAGTTTTATGATTGTGACATATCCTCAATTGAAAATATTTAGATTCGGCTTGCAAAATATGTAAACTATAAATTGGGTAAATTTAATAATTTTAATTATTTTAGTACCCTAAATACGTTAAATTCAGTTGAAACGTTCTAAATTTGAAACGATTGTATTATATAAAATTATTAATGGTTTTATCCTTTGTCCTGAATTATTTTTAGTTACCTTTGGGTACAACTAGCTATAATCTCCGTAATGCATCTTTATTTTATATTAAATGCCACGGTACGAACTATGGTCGCCATGATTCTGTTACCAGAGTTCTTCTAAGTTTAATAGATGTAATCTTGACCCTTTCAAAACTTCTTTAAATTCTTTTAACTAATCTCTTTTAAATGTAGGCAGTCAAGAGTAGTCTATTGGTCGAATTCTAGCCACATGTCGTTGCAAAAATACGAAAAAATTTGGCTCATCGTCTTCTTAGGTGTAATGAAGCTCAACGTCGTTATTTAGAGTCAGTCTTGAAGCCAATCAATTACTTAACAAATGTTCTTTATGGGCATTATGGTTATGTTTGTCAAAAGTAACTTATATGAACCAACGTTCTTTTTCTGGTACGTTCTTTATTTCTTGGTAAATTAATCTAGACTGTAAATATTCTATTTGCTAGGAAAAACTAACTTGTCCTGAATTTGAAATTTCCCCTTTTCAGTTTCAGTTTATGGTCATGGTGGTCTGTGTTGAATGAATACAGCAGATACAGATTTCCACAATTGTGTCTCAAGATTTTAAAAGTTATAATTAAAACACAACCAAGACGACGCTGTTGACAAACTTTCAGTATATGAGGGTCTCATCTGTCCAAAGAAAACCTTGCTGCTACATGATCGGAATGAGATCGGTCCACCATATTGGACTGTTGTATTCAAGAATTGGTCGCACATAACTAGTGTATAATTTAGAAAAAGTTTGAAAAGACATAAAGGAAAAAAATAGTCTAATATTAGCTCGTTTAATATGGTCTGAATTTATATGGTCTGACCACGATAGTTTAGAGTTGATTGTGACAACTAAATCGTTGTTAACACTGTGCTAAGCAGTTGGTGGTTTAAATGATAAGATCGGAGAAGGTTGTTCTTGCGAAGATAAAACACTATACATTTAAAAATATTTAATGGATGAAGCCCATTACTGCATCAGTTTCTGATGGAAGTTAAATCATTTTGAAGAAACTGATGGTGAATGAAAAGGTAGCGTATTTGTTGATCACCTACGTAAAAAGATATTTCATTTCCGATGTTGGATGCCACTGAAGTAAACGAAGAAAAGCAATGGACCTACTATAAAACCGTGTGGTACACCACACCTAGTAGTAGTAGTAGTAGTAAGTGTGGGCGGCCTCAGCCTGGCAAGTAGGCCACACATGGGCCCTTTTTGCCTACCCTGACATCCCATCACCCCTCCACTATTTTCCCTCGGCCTTCCTTGAACCTACCCGACGCCCTAATGAACGCCAGGATCCTGGTTCATGGTAGGCCTCTCATCTCTTCCCTTTGCAGCTCCTCGGTGCCAAAGATCCTATATCTTAGTCTTCCAAGAGCCGCACAATATCCTAGGAAATGGATAGGGGTATCCTCTCCCTCTCCGCATTCCGGACATAAGGGACTTTCTTCTATGCCTATCAAATTCAAATGCTTTCTGAGTCTGCAGTGGCCTGTCAGGACCCCCACCATTTGGTTCAGGGATCCTCGACTAAGGCTGAGCAACCACTTCGTCCTAGATTTATTAGGCTCATTGAAGAAGTCGTGGGCCTGTCTACATCCCCCGTTCCTTCTCCAATTCCCTCCTAGTATTTGATAGACCCATTTATTAAGGGCACTATTCATACTACCTCGCGTAAGTCCCAAAAAGGGTTCGGGTCCCTGGCAAGGTGCCCCAGATCCGAGACGAGCTAGCAAGTCAGCTGTCTCATTACCGAGGATTCCCTTATGGCCAGGAACCCAGATCAACTCCACCTCCCGTTGTCTGGCCAGGGACTCCAGGGCATCTCCACACTCTTGAACAAGACTAGATCTCGTCACCGGAGAGCTAAGTGCCCTGAGTGCAGCCTGACTATCAGAGCAGATGAAGATTTTCTCCTCCACACAATTCCTTACTTCTTCCTTGCCTGCTACCATCAAAATAGCAAAAACCTCCGCCTGGAAAACCGTGGAGTGTGTGCCCAGCGAAAAGCTCTGCCGGATGTTCAGGTTTTCCAGATATATTCCTGCCCCAGAAAACTTATCCCCTACCCGAGATCCATCTGTATAGCATATCAGAGATCCCGGGGGAAACATGTTTTCTGCCCTCTTCCACTGCTCTCTCGAGGGGAAAACAGTGGTATACCTCCTTCCCAACTTTAGTTTATCCTATGCTTCAATAACCCTCAGAGCGGATACTGGAATCTCATTCTCCGCCCTTAAGGCTATAGCAGCGTGACCTTCCACACGAGGTACACCGCACCTAACTGGTTTTTCTTCAGAACATACATCATCTACTCTGACCTTGCAAAATCTGCCAGATAAGATATTTCCATTTCATCGGTTCAAGTCTCCTCAAATTTCTAGGGTACAATTTTCTTCTGTTACTCTGTAAATGCATTCGGGAAGCCCAGATAAATGATAACGACTGGAAGCAAGTTACTTAAAGTTGATCTAATCCGGGACAAAAGCTACGTTATATATTCGAGAATTATGGATTCCTTAACTGTAAGCAGTGGTAAGTAGACTTATGGGACGATAATTATTGATATCAGCTTCGTAATCTTATTTTGAAACATTTTGTATACAATGCAGCATAGTTTCAAGGGATAGACTATTTTTTTCAAATTATTCTTTTGTAAGTTATTTTGTATGTATATTAGAAAACAAACTGTTATCGAAGTGAATGTGAGATTATAGCAGAGATGGCATTGTTACTGAATATTTTTAATACTTGGTATATTTGAAAGCAATAAATAAATGTTAAATTTAACGAAGTTTTAAGAAACATCGTAGACATTTTGTCGCCAACATAGCCATTCAACTTATTGCTTCCTTTCGAACATATTAGTTAGCATATCAATGGTTTGACTAAATCGGAAATCAGGAGTAATATAGGACAGTATATCAATAGGCCATCGGATACTTTAGCAACGACGGAATGAGACGTAAAGATTCCATTAAATTAAATAATGATATTGTAAACAAGGGTATTGTTGCTTTTAAAATTGTATAAGGTTAAGTACCGTGCTCGCTAATATATAAAGAATTAGCCAATAACCACTCTTTTTGCTCAAGTGTGGAATCGAAGGAAATCTAGTAGTATCTGAAGACAGGCAGTTTCCCTTTGGAATCCAGACGGTTCGATACTTCAGCGTCTCGATTCATGAAGATGTAATTGTTCAGGATTAGAGTTAAATTCATAAATTTTATTCTTAAGGCTATTTCCCAGATCTTGGTCTGGGCGCGTAGAAATAAAAGATCGAAAAATTGTCTAGTTTAATATTATTTATTTGCGGACCCCGTTGTCCACAGTAATTTCCTTCATATTTGTTAACGCTTTAAACTCTTGTTATTGCTATTAAAAAGCTCAGTGATCACCGAACCCTGGATTATAGCTAAAGATGGGTAAGTAAAACAATTGACGAGCTTTACCAACACTTCAAATATTCCTTTTATGATAAATATAGAACCAAAATTAAAAAAATGTAAAATAATTAAAGTTTTCTATACAAATTATTTGTTTTTGTTTATTACATTGTATTTCTAACTGTATTTAAAAGAAGGAATGCTATAAGTTTTTAAGTGAATCTAGTAAGTAATCTTGAAGAAATTTTTTAAAAATACTGATAAGAGATTTGTTTTTTATATCACAGTAAAATATATTATACATTACATTAAAAATTAAATGCACTTATTCAATTTCCAAAATTCTACTATACAGGGTACCCTTCAAAAATATTCCAAACTTATTTATAAAGCGAAAAATTTTTTTTTTCGAAATTATATTAAATCCTTATTTAACGCCGCCTATGCCTAGTAGGTAACGTAGGCAACTAGCAACACGACTCTAAAATTGCCAGTCATGTTATAAATTAATTCCTGTGTTTACCATGTGTTTACGTTGTAGTTTTGTGTTCTTCTTCTTCTTCTTTTTAAACGTTTCATAGTTATTAAATAAAGAAATTTGTGTTGGGTGCAGATACTTTTCTACAATATAGTTCGCCGGTTTGGTTTTCTAGGTTATAAGACAAGACTGCCGCGGATACATTAACAGTTTTCTATTATATATTCCTTCGATTTTGTTATAATAAATAGGCATTTTATCTAGTTGTACCTAGGAGAAGTGTGTTGTATCGGTAGTGAGTGGTTATTATGAATGAAAATGTTGTAGTTTGGCCAGTTTGGAACGAAATAATGAAAAACAAATGCAAACTAACTGGATTAACTGTTACCTACCTATCTATCAGGTATTATTACTAATAAGAATGTTAATTTTTGTCGTTTCTGCATTTAGAAATGCCGCAAAAAAAACGACCGCATGATAATAGATATTGTTGACAGATGTAAGCTTATCGACTGAGATGGCTTACTCAGTCGATATTTATCATAGGCGCCGACTTTCTGTAGGAAAAGAGGATTTTGTCCCATTTTTTAAATATCGAGCTAAGATTCAGGAATAATTTTCTTATTGTCTGTTAGGCCTTCCTGAGCACGTGGTTAAAATTTTTGTACTTAATCATAGTTAACCCTGTATTTGAATTAAATAAATTTGGTCTAAAATGGTAATAATATCCTTCTGAAGTTATGACATAATTCAACAAGTTTTGGTACAAAATGACAATTTTACTTTTTAAAGAATAATTTCTTTCAATTTACTCTCTACTACTTTACTGTATGTGAAGGTGTCAAAAATAAATAAGTCAGTAAACCTGTTTGGTATAAAACAGAAAACATAGAGAAGTAAATTCTAGGTTAGTTTTCAATTAAATTTTCGTAATTTCAACACCATAACATGAATAATTAAAGCCTTGTGCGAAAGAAGGGATAGTGTTATCATTTTATAGCTCATATTTACATTATTGTATTTTGAACTGATGAGACAGACTTTATATTAAATGAAATTGAAACTGAAAACTATTGCGGTCGATGAGTCCTCTTTTGCATTCTAGCATGGCCCGCTCCGGGCATTTAGAGCATTTTCTGGGTGCCTGCAGTTGCAGCCCAAGTATTGAATCGATTTGGGTCGGGGCTCGGCGTTTGCTATGTGGGACTGTTGCTTTGTAATGAAGCCTGGCAAATGTAGGGCAAAATGCCAAAAACCGCTAAGAAGACTAAGAATATACCATTCACTATCCTGTTAACTTGTTTTCAGCTAATATTAATGCATACTTTTTGTAACGTAAACAATAGCTTGATTAAATAGACTTGTGTTGTATAGTCCTAGTTATTCTATTAACTTGCAAAAGAAAATTACATGGCTGACAGAGAAACTAAATTAATTTGCTTTGGTGATAAGTGACATTTTTATGAGAATTTAACATACAATTCAGACATTTAGTCGTTTGCCTTAAAAACTCATAAACGAGGAAAAAACTTTCGAAAGGAGAGGATCACACACATCTTCACATGCCACTGCCTCAGATAACAAATGTATAAAAGCGATTTTTTTCTAGAACTATAAGGAAATACGTATATTATGAGTCTCTTATGAACGCATCCGTTACCATAGTTAACATAGACCGGTACAGAAATGTTCATTCGTGCAACGGTTCAATATTACTTATTTTAAGGACGCCGTCACTGTGTATTAGCAGAGTAGTTTTCAAGCCACTAAGATGTTTAAACCCTTAACAGAGCTATTTAGTAATAGCTAAACTATTTATGGCTCAAAAAATACCGATAACCGTACATTACCTGATTATACTATGGTTAAATGTGACGATAATCAAAACAACGTGCATATCGACATATATATTTTTAATTTTACCTTTCTCTTCCGCAAAAAAGTCAACACTGATTTGACTGCAGCAAAATACCCATAAAGGATGAACTTAGGAAAGGCTTGTGTTCATTTTTCTTACTTTGGCTTTAAAACGTGAAAAATTAATTGTTGAAGTTTACGTAAAAATTCCATAAAAAGAGCCAGTCAATAAATATTTTAAGTATAAAATCGCTACATTTTGGCAATATAAATACTACCTAAATTGACCTTTCTAGTATCCAATAATGTAAAATTCTTTAAAATTACATCGACAGTTCAATATTTTGGGCCACAAATATGACCATATTAATATTAATCTTGAGCTGCTGTGTGTACACAGTGATTTTTATCACAAATTTATTGATACAAGCTTAAGAGCAGAAAGCATAATAGTTATTTACCTAACAAGTGCGAAGAAGATACTTCCCGCACGTGTTAGGTACAATATTTTTCCTACTATCATGACAATTGTAATCAGGCGAAACAATGTATTTTAATTACCAATTTATAACATTAACAAGTAATTATTAAGTAGGTACTTAAACTAACAGAATATGTTAACGAAAAACATTGAATTAAATATACAATTTGTGGCAATATGAAAATTCAGTGCTTAGACAATAGCGGTTTGAGGATATTCTTCAGTCGTGGAATTCAGTGTTGACAAAGTATGTGCTACAAGATTCGCTTGTAACTTGGGTGATGAGGGAATAGCTGCTAGATGCTGTTTGGCAGTCACGAAATATATTGTTACTGTTGATATACTACGTGCTTCAGCACGGTTCTCTTGAAGTTCTGATGAGGGATTCGATGCTTTGAGAATACTCAAGGTATGACTCGGCTACCGCTATGGACTTCCACCCGCCATGCCGTTTTATTTTTGTAATATTGGACTCGGAGTTGGCTAATAATGTGACAGACGAGCGCCGAAAACAATGTCCTGTATACACTTCGGAGTTTAGGAGGCCTAAGTAACAAGCGATGTTAGATGACATTTTTCCGAAGCTGTTGATATCCACACATTGCTTAGTATATTTACTGCTTTTATAAAATAAGAATAATCGGTCGTGAGGGGTATCTCTAGACGCAAAATAGCATAACTTCGATAGATATTGACATATTTAATTGTTTCTTCGTTGTTCAGCAAAAACATTCTTGGTTTTTGTGTTTGGTATAGGAATAATAAGCGCATCCCCTTTGTCTTCTGTATCGTGGATTGTCATATTTGGTAATTCATCGCGGCCAGAGGCACCGGCAATTCCAAATATCGTGGCTACTTGGTCATAGATATACGTTGCCTGGAACGTTTAAAAGAATTTGTTATATTTCCTTTCTTTCTAATACCATTGAAGAGAAAGGAAAAATAAATCAAACTCAACTTTCAAACAGAACTAACTAAAAATTTGAAACTTGTCAAAAAATTTTAACAATCAAAACTGCACGTAGTTATGGAAACGACAGGATTTTTTGTCGATGATTACTTGTGTCCAGCGTAATTTAGCGTCGCAGCAGTTTTACTGCTATTTACTGTTAGATGGTAAGCTGCATCGAGCGGTACTCATAAGCATTTTGAGAAAAATCAAACGCAAACTTTTTCGCTTATTGCTGCCTGCATCCACTGAATTAGTTCGACACAAGCATTGTCACAACAATACGATAGGCTTGCTGTATAATTTAACAAAAATCGTGAAGAAAAGTGCACTTACCACACTAGTGTGGAAAAGCCGCAAAAAATCGTTTGGAAAAGTGTACTTTGCCGCATGATCGTAGAAAAAGTACTATATGGGTATACATGAAACTTAGAACGTCACTTTCTATATTCCCCATTAAGTAATTTGACAGATAACAAACTGATAGCATGATAATTTATAACGCCACAATAACAACCATGCCTTTTGAATATTAGAAAATTATCTAATATGGTAAACTCAATGAGTTATAATAAATAATATAACAATGGAAGTTGACAATCTGCAGAGCATTTCAAATTATTTGGATACAAATCTACACATACATATTCAACACTTGATGTTCCACAAGGCTAATTTCTGCGACTATTGCTATTTGTTATGTTTATTCACACCTTTGTGTATATGCTAATGATTTAAAATCGTGCCGAAATGAACTCACTTTGGGACTGTTATCTTTTACAAGAAGACCTGATAAAGATAAATTTATGGTACCATGAGAACTGACTACCACTGAATATTACAAAATGTTGTGTAATGACATACGCAAGGAACATGATTTCAATTTTACCTATACAATAGATAATAACGAACTAAAGAGAAGCACGGATTTCAAGGATCATATAATTCATATTCATATAAAATAGAGAATAGAACCTATAGCAGAACTACAAATAGGGGAGTATCAAGCAGGTTTTAGAAAAGGAAGGTCAACAACAGAACAAACCTTCATGGTGAAGGAAATTCTGACTACATGCTAACTAATTAGGTTATTGAAAATGACCTTAGAAAATACTAAATCCAAAGTACGAATAAAAGGTGAATGTTCGGAAGGTTTTACTATTGATACAGGACTGAGACAAGGAGACCCACTCTCAACGCTTCTTTTTAATTTAGTACTAGAAAAGGTCATAAGCGAAAGTCAGTTGAACAGAGAAGGACATATATTGTTTAAAAGCCATCAAATTGTAAGTTATGCAGATGACGTAGCTATTATTGCTAGAGATTGTAGGGACTTAGAAGAAGTAACGAGAAAACTTGTGGAGGAAGCACGTAAAGTGGGATTGCAGATAAATCAAGAGAAAAGTAAGCTTTTGAGAAAAGGAGAACAAAAAAAGGATACAAATTTTAAATTGAGAACAGAGCATGGAGAGATGGAGTTTGAGGAAGTTCAAGAATATGTGTATTTGGGGGCGCTAATAACAGCTAACTGTGATGAGGAACAAGAAATAAATAGGAGAATAATAAAAGCAAACAGAAGTTCGGCAGCAATCAACCACTTATTGAAATCAAAAGAATTGCCCAGAGGAGTAAAATTTAGAATGTATAAAACAATTTTGGGACCGTCAGCACTGTATGGTAGTGAAACCAGGTCCTCAATAAGAAGTCAAGAAAAAACCTTTTAAGGTGGGAAAGGAAAATCTTAAGGAGAATTCTAGGGGGTAATAAGACGGAGGAAGGCTATGTAAGGAGAAACAATGAGGAAATATATGCAATGTATCAGGCACCAACAATAGACGAATTTGTAAAAGCCAGAAGAGTGCAGTGGCTAGGGCATCTAGAACGTATGGAAGATGAAAGGGCAGTTAAGAAAATAGTAGGAAGTAAACCTAACTACAAGAAAAAAAGAGGTAGACCGAGGAAGCGATGGAGAGAGGCAGTGGCAATAGATCTAAGGGAGAAAAATGTAACGGATTGGAAAAGAAAGGCAAAGGACAGAATGGAATGGAAGAGAATAACACAGCTCTGGGCCTAAAAGGCCTGTAAACAGCTTTATATATATATATATATATATATATATATATATATATATATATATATATATACATGAAAGTTACGATCATGCGACTAGTGAACACTTGTTGTAGTTGTTCACACTTCATGGCATTGTTTTAATATGTGGCCGTATTTTTTTTACAAAGTGCTATAAACAGTCACTTTTTATAGTCATTACCACTCGCACCAATGAAAATCTAGCGAGGATCTTTATGTCACTGATTCACAGTCCTAGTAAATATATTTCACTTTTATTGAATTAAAACAAGAAAGTATAGTTTGCAAGGCTTATAGTTTGAAAATCTACAGATACAGTAATGGTTTTAACATATTTACATTGAAATTTACACTATTGCAAGTAAATTCTATCAAATATTTGTTAAAATACAGTACTAAAGAGTCTTTGTAAAATGTACCAAATCACGATGGGGTAAATTTTACTTAGAAAGGGATCTCCGTACTGAGTAAATATAAAATAAATATTTGCATTTTGTTTTTTAAAGGTTTGTTATCTCTTTTGGGTATTAATGATTATCTTTCATCCTTGCCTACATTGTATCTATCTGGACAGTGTATCCTCTAAAAATAAGATAATTAAGAACATAAGTAAAACAATATGCTGCTTATTGTTACTCTATGGCCATTGTTTTTTTAGACAGTATATATACAATCAAACTTAAACGAAAATCACATCATAAAACAGCAATTTCATTTTGTTTCTGGGTAGTTTCGTATTTTTCTTGCTTTGGAGCCCTTAAACTGAGATATGGCTCTCAGGACCATAATAAGTTTTATTTCTACGGAATAGAAAATAAGGATCGTTCTAAATACGAGTACTTATATACTATATAAATTAAATTATTAGTTTGAGGAATAAATTATATTTGTGCCGATAATATTGTGTGATTACATTAAATCGATTGTTTGTGTTATAGCAACATGATAATTATTTTATGTGTAAATGATAATTAGCATAATTTCATTTTATATTAAAAATATTAGCCGCAACACTATTTTATATTTGTAATATACAAGATTTTATTATTTTACATATTTTCTGCATCACGCTATTTACTAAATTAAAATAGAAGGGTAATAAACACTGAGCGCACATATTTTTATAAAACAATTTTACATTAGCGTACATAAAACTAATTAAGACTCATCTCCCGTGAATGCCTAAAAGCAATTGGGCTGCATTATTCAAATACTACCCCTCTTGTATGACACATACGGTCGGAAAGACTTGTCCATATTTTAACAGCTTTGTAGTGTGTAGGATAAATATACAGTGTGTCCCGTTTCTCAGGTTAACACCTTCAGAAATGTGAGAAACCTGTGCAATTTCTGCAAGCCATTTTTTTTACAATTAGTACCCTGAAAAGAGATTATATTCTATTAACCATTTTATTGATGTGACATAAACCTGGCCTACTACGATTTCTTGAAAGAGTTGTTTTTCCAGAAAGTGATATTAGGCATTTTTCCTCAAAACGAAAATATTGCTAGGCTATTCAGCATCCATCAAAAAACCCATATACTAAATTTGACAGAAAAATGTCTACTGAGTGTTTTTTTATAAAGTGCCAAACTTCGAAAAAACAAACTAGAAATTATAAGAAGCAGGTCAAAAATTGTTATGAAAGTGAAATCAAATACCAATCGGACAAAGAAAAAACATAAACCTGACAATTTTAACATTTTAATTGCTGTCACACAATATTGTTAATACCTAGAAATATATAAAAAATAACGTACAAAAAATGTAATAAATTATGGATACTAAATTGTTAAATAAAAACTTATAAAACTTTAATCTAAATTAAATTTTAATTTTCTCCGCTATATCTTATTCCAGTCGAATACATTTTTCTGATCGTCTTCTTAAATTTATAAATATTTTTTGCAGCTACAGTAAAATAATTAACGTACAAAAAATGTATTGAGTTATGATTACTAAGTTGTTAAACGATATAAACTATGTAAAGTAATTTTAAATTTAAGACGATTGGAAAAATGTGTTCGTCTTTAAGAGTCCGTCACGCGCTTGAAATAAACCAATTTTTTACGCTCGGCCCATAACCCTTATTTAGACAACGAATAAACACGTTGTTTTCTAAGGTTGCTGTGTAATATTTTTATCAAAATTAGTTTTTAATTATTTAAATTTAATGAGTAAACTGTGCAAGAAATAGTCATATTTACAATTTATTTACTTAAAAATAAAGGCTTAAATCGAAAATTGGTTACACGAGGGAAGCAAGTATGTCTTTTAGCTTTGCAACGATACCAAAATTATATCGAATTGATAAAAATTACTCAAAATTCTATGCTAAATGCCGAACGTCTACAACTTCAGAAACGAATATATTTTAAATGCTGCAACACGTGTGTTTCACTCAGTGGGATTGGTAAATGCGGGCAGGACCGGAGTTCAAAGAAATAAATAGTCACTTATAATCTATACGTTCTCAGTTGAGATAGTATTGAATTAATCGATCTTATGGAGTTCGATGTTGATTCTTTTGTTGGCGGTGGTGTCTAAACCTTTCTTGTAGAATACATTTTTTCGTTTAGACCAACAGTTCCGGAAATATATTAGAAGTTCTACTAGGTATGCAATTTTTACATTGCTTATTAAAACAATGTCATTTCTTCGTAAGTTCCAAATTGAACAAAATTCTCCACAAATTAAATACGTATTTTCCATATTAAAATAATAAAGAACATAAAACACTGAAATAAATGAAGTCAAATATATTTATTTTATATAAAAATTTACCTGTCCAACACCGTGTGGACAAGCTATATTGATACGCCTTTTGAAAACAAGAAAGAAATCGCCACAAAAGTACTTGGAGGAGAGATTGCCGTCATTGAATCTACTTCAAGTGCTTACAAAGAAAATTTAAGCACTGTTAATACAAATACAGACCAGCTGTATTCATCTGGTATGAATCTTATGAATTGCCAAAGTTGTGTTGTTAATATTTGTTGTGTTTTGTGTTGTATAATATTTATACAACAATTGATAAGCAGTGATCGTTTTTTTTAATATTTCACTAGTGGGGAAATATGTCACAATAGTCCACTAGTGGTGTAATGACTACCACATTATTCCTCTGAAACAGTGCCAAATAAATGCTGTTACGCTGTAATGTCTTATAAAGCAGTTGTAGATAAACATTGTTTTTAATATAATTTTGAATTATTGTACTCAGAAGGTGTTCACTAAAAATGTCATAAATTGCCCTTTGATTAGTTCTTTGATACGTAGATTTTATAGGTTTTAAGTTGTATTTATTTCGATTCAAATTTTAAACGTTTTCTCGCGCCGCGGAACTATCAGTCTTATCGGCATAGTTTTTGTTTAACTTAAATTTAAGCATGAGGAGAGAGAGAGAGATAAATTGTAGAATATAGTATGTTAGAAGTTTACCAAGGTGTGCATAAGTAGTTGATCAATTCTTGTAAATTTTACCCACAAAAAGGGCATCTACATTGATTCCAACTATGAAAATGTAACTTATGGTAGTAGTTGCAGTGGTTACATTTGGTTTCGCTTTGGGCGGATTTTGTTTAGTGCACATTCTATGGTGTTAAAAGAAAAACGCCTTTCTACAATAATAAGGATCCTGTGTGGAAGCTTCGTAATTTTTTTTGTATGCATTTTACTGGCTTCATCTTTAAATTATTGTTAATATTACCTACATAAGTTTTTCTCTTTCGTGCAGGCGTTTTGTTCTCTGGCATTTCCTTTGTTAATTGGGGAACAATTTGTTTATCGCCGGGATTTCGAGATTCAACCCGGAATTGCTTTTTACCGACGCTACAATTGGGAATCTGACGTCACGGGAAGCATTCGAGTACCGGGCAGGCAGGTTTCTCCAGGAGGCCAGGCCGAGGACCTCAATAAGTACCCTATTACGTACCTAGCTCCGTTAATTTACTTTTTAGAAGCTATATATCTCTTATTTTGAAGTGGTTGTCCATTACTAAAGTTACATATTTGACTATCGCGTGGTGAATTTTATACCGTAGGCCACGAAAAATTATCTACACAAAGTTCAGATCTGACAGATTACATTTTTGTTTTTTTTTTTATATTGACCGTGGATATATTTATATATTATTTGTTCGTAGATGGGAGTTCTTTTTTTCTTGTTATTATACACCTCCACGTTCCTAGTCTGCTTATCTCTTGCAAGAGCCAGGTTTTACTTAAGTTGTTTCTTTATATTCTCGTTTGTATATTTATCAGAAAATATTATACATATATTTTCTGCTGCCTCATTATTATAACTTTTATATTAAAAATATA